>JAQPPZ010016884.1:2500000-3750000 GCA_028583015.1 Wollemia nobilis | reverse complement strand
GTGGGGCGAATTGCAGGTTTGATGGGCAAAAAGTCAAATCTTGACAAATGGCAGCTCAGATCCGCCACTTAATGCTTCCTTCATCGCATGGGAGTGTGGGTGAGCATTTTCGAGCGTTAGAGGCAGTTGCAAGGGCAGTCATGAAGTCCCTAATCAGGGAGGAATCTCCCTCCCCTGAGAAGGCATGATTGCCAAGTGGCGCCTCTGCATGCCCAATTCAAGAGACCTCCAGGTCTATAAATTGGTGAGTTTCCTCACCCCAAAAGATACAGAGAAGGAGCATTTTTGAGCAACGAAGTGCTACCGTTTTACTTCCCCATACGCCCCTAGTTGATTTGTGCCTTTCACATCCGTGATCTCTTTTAGAGAGGAGGTCATTGGGTGACTATTGGAAGGATGAATCTTGAGCCCAAAACCCGACATTTGACCACAGTATACCACCCAATTTGTTGACAACACTTTACAAGAGATTTTGGACTCATCCCAAGTGGATTGGTGCCGAAATCAGGCCCCAAACGATGGGCGGCCTGCCCGGGCGCCCTCGCACTGCTGCAGGTCTAATCGTCCCTTTTAGGAACGATTAGGAATCTATGGCCGATTTTTCTTTCTATCATTTTCATTTTTGTATTTGATCTTTATGCTGCTTAGATAGTTTGCAATTTTGATTTCATATCGTTTTGATCAATTTTTGTCATGTTTTATCATTTTTTCGCCTTTACTAACTTGCAGAGGGCATCATCAAAATTCCAGTGATTAGAGGCCAAATTGGGGAAATCTGACCATCTGGGTCATCCCAAAATACCCCCAATTAGCTAACCCCCACTTTTGCAGGAGATTTGGAGCTGTCCAGATGTGACATTTTGAGCAGTGCTATCTGGCATTTTGTTGCAGGTCTATTCGTCCCGCCCCGGAGCGAATTCAAATCTGTGAGGGATTTCTCGACTATTCCATTTGCAGTGTTTTCTTTGTGAGGTCTTGATGCCCCTATCAAATTTTTAGATCATTTGGATATATGTTAGTTATCATTTTATTTATTCTTTGCATGCACTAATCGTAGGCTTGGGGATTGCATGTTTCATTTCATCCGCAGGTGCTACTGACTATTTCTTGTTTCTTTGAACGTAGGATCGAGATGTTAGAGGAGCAACAAGGAGTCAAGATTCATCAACACAAGCGGCGGTGATGTTTTGGTCCGCCCATCTTACATGTGGGCACGCGGAAGAAGGAAGGGCATCCATGGATGTAACAAAGAAACAAATTTAACGCTCCTCGCCCTTGAAAAGGGAGGAGGCGAATTGTAACCGAATTCTGAAATATATCAATAAAAGAAAGGGTTGTTTTCCATATTGGCTTTTCATTTGCGTTTCAATTCGTTCATGCTTTCCCCATTTCATGCATTTTCAATTCGTAGGATTTAGCGTTAAGTTTAGTTCCATTTTTTGCATCGTACTTGGAGCTTTTCCTTTTTTGTTTTCGTATCCTCGTGCTTTCAATTACATGCTAAGTTGAGCCAACTAGAACTAAAATATCTAATGCCTATGTAGAATAACCAGTAGAAATAAAATATAATTCATATTGTAGGAGTACATGTTAGAAAAAAATTCTCCCTTTTGTTGAGGTAAAGCAAATTTTAGAATAATGTGAATATGAATGCTTAAAATTAGAAATGTTAAAGTTTAGAAGAAAAAATTCATACCAAATACAAGCATGATTGTGTTCAAAATTTGAAAAACAAATTTCAATGAAGTGATAGTCATAAATGATGGCAATAAAATATGTGAAGAGATTCATCCAACACCTAGTGTTTTTTGATGAACATGAAGAATGGAAATTTTGATATTAAATTTGGTTTGTATCTAGAGAATGGTAAAAATCTTTGGAGTTAGTAATTTGCATCACAAATATTTACTCTTTAATTTTACAAATGGTTATTTGATTTGTTGTCTGAGTAAAATATTTTCTACTATATGCATCTAATTTTACTCAAGACACTAGCATAATTCTAACAATTCACATGGAGAACTTTATATGTCATAGTTGTTTGCAGTGAATTAAATGACTAGGTTAATTTTATAGCCAAGAAAAATGAAAGTGATATGAAAATAATTCTATCAAACTGTAAATCAACGAGGTATTCCAAAAGAATAAAACAAGAAGAGTTGATAACATTCAAGGAAAAATTACCATTGTATGGTGCCAAAGTTGGACAAGGCTAAAAGCATCGGATTTCAATTAAGCTCCATCATATAATTATCACACTTATTAGTGATGAAGGTGTTTATTCATAGTTTTTATTAAAAGGTGCTACTAAGCAGGGTACAAAGAGAATACAGGTTCATTTTCTCATATATGGTCATGAATGTATTAAATTTATAGAGCAACCTGAGAAAGGTCTTTCCAATTTATAAAATTATATTTTTAATGCTCAAATTATATCTAGAGGAGATCTCATGTATACACAATTTATTAATTATACTCAAACTGGCATTCTTGGAATAATAATATACAAGAAGTTTGTGCCCATGAAGGATCATACATGTATAATGAGAATAATAGAGAAAAAAGCATGAAATAATGGAGAGAATTCCTTTATAGGGATAATATAAGCTTTCTTTTTCTTTTTCTTTTTCTTTTTCTTTTTCTTTTATTTGTGGAAAACATCCCTTTTGGGATACAACTTTTGTGTAAGACCCAAGAAGGTAGGGGTATCTATTCTACCAAAATAACCCAAGGATCATACCTAGCTTACCCCCTTTGAAATACTCAAAGAGCATGCCTAACCCAAAGTAAATCAGTCAACAAGTCACGCATGTACTAACCATAAAGGATGACAAAAAACCAATTACTCAAGTCTCATGCAGATTACAATAGTCATAAGGCTTTCTCCATCCTACTTTCACCATGACTAGCATTAGCAACACCTTCCTTATCTTTTTTGATCATATAAATAATTGTATACTTGATGCCCTAGGTTATCTCTCTCAAACCTCTATCCACTCCCCAATTGGCAATAGAATCAGCCACCTTATTTTCAGATATTTGTTATGAACCTCCTTTTCTCATCCACATAAATTATTACAATTTGTAGAAATATGAAATAAATAACCACAATTAACAATTCATATAAATCAAAACAATACAAATGTGTAAATTATTCAATGTCTTAAAATTATAATTCAAACCCTTAAGGTAGGGCAACATCGTACAATGCTTCTTATTGGAAGGAATCCACTCCTTACAATATCTCAACTTGAGATAAATACAATATTCTTCTCTTCCTATCCTCTCTATGATTCTTTGCCTATATTTATAATTCCCAACTACCTACCACTCCCACTTATCCATACATGTGGGATAATTACATCTTTACCCATATTTATAATGCCTAACTACCCACCACTCCCACTTATCAATGCATGTGGGATAATTACATCTAATATAATATTATAATATTTATACAATATTATAATATTAAATAATTATCTTGGGTACCTAACAATATATACCCCTTACAAAATGTTTCATCCTCAAAATATGAGAAGAGACTAAACAATATGATCTTCTGAGCCTTGCTGTGAATTTGTGTTGATGTTGATCATCCATCCATCCTAGTGAAACTTTGGTTAGTGGTGATCTTTGTTGATGCTAATATGCCCTTCTACCATTTTAATTTTTAGAAGTAATCCTTTGGTTCCATGTGCTAGAGGTATCTTTTTTCTAGCAATGAATATCACTCTTTTTAATCCATGCTTATTTTTTCCACGTAAATATCCAAGACTACTTTGTTGGATCCACGCTTTTGTTGCTCTACTCTGGTAACTCGAATGATGGGTCCATTTGTTCCTTGATGTTGTTGCACAACTCTGATAACTAGATTCACTATGATTTCTTTACCAAACACTACCATATTTGGTGCCCTTTTGATTCCATATAGAACCATAATATTGTTTCTTGAAGCCATACCTCCAAGATTGTTGTTGCTCTTGATGGTGTGGGTGGTGATATGCTACAACCTTATCTTGATATTATGTTATCTGTGATTGTTTAGTATTTTTTTCTTTTGTTCTATGATCCTTTGTCAAGATCACATATTTTGGTTTGTCCTTGGACTCTACTTTTTCTTCTTCTTTGATTTTTGCTACTACCTCCTCCTTCACCTCTATTTTAGGTTCTTTTTCAATTTATTTCAAAGTTTCCTTGATATTTGGCATAGTTTCTTGGATATTTGTTGTCGTTCCTTTTCAGGTTGTTGTTTTCATAGATTTAAATTTTAATCCTTCTATTTATTTCTCCACTTGTTCCCCTACTATAATTACTTATTTTTTTTCCTTGGACTCTTGCCTTTGACACATAAATATCTTGTACTGTTATTTTATTTTTCATGTACCAAAATATCATGAACTTATTTTGTATATTAATGTTAACAGTACCCAAATAATTTAACCAAGTATAACCAAGAACAATGTCTACATCATCCATATCAATAACATAGAAATATGAATGTAAAATATATTTGTTCATGGTGATCTTTAGATCTTCTAACATTTGAACATTCATACCCTCAATTTATATGTTTTTTATTTTATTTGCTTGATTTGCAACCTCATAGCCAAAGACATATTAATGGCATTGTATCTATGGTAGGGTTTATATAAATAATAAGATTTTTCTTCTATATGCAACCATGAACCTGCAAAATAGAATTTTTAAACTTGAACAAATCCCTCTGACCACTCTTTGACTTATTTGATACCAACAATGTGGTTCTTTCAACTTGCATGTTGTCATCTGTATCTTTTCTTCTATCATATCATCTTTATTAATTTTTCCTATTCCTCTTGAAGGTTATTTATCTTTGTTGTCAACCTCATATTTTAAAAAAATTCTACACAACATTTGGTGCTTTCTTCAATTTGTACACTATCATCCTTCTCTTTTTCTTTTCTCAAGTTTTTGAAAATTATTTGTGTGATTATTTCTTCTACATAGTATTTGGTCTGTCTACTTATTTTATTTATTTCTTCTGCACATTTTGGAAATTACAAACTTTTTAAACACTATTTAACTTACCTAAAATCCAAGGTTGTGCTTCCTTTAATCTGCATATTTTCAACCTTATCTTTTTTCCTCTACTAACTTCTTGAAAAATTTTAACTCTCTCTTTAGTTCCATTTTTTCAACCTAGGTTTTAACTACCATTTTCCAAATACCAATATTATTAAGAATGCATCTTCAAATTTCTCTCGTGTGAAATTATACTAATGGGTCCATTAAAATTTTATCAACCATGATGCAACTACCCCATTGAAAGAATTGTAAACCTTACCTTTCCATTTAGAATTATTTAAATATTTAAAAATTCTCGACAATCCCTTAGCATCATCATTTCTTTCGATGAATATTGGTATATCAATGACCTCGAATCCAAAATTTTCAAAAATTATATTTTTTTAAAACAAACTGCCTTCAAATCACAATTTTTTTGGACTATGACCAAACTGTGGACTTCTCTCTCTATATATTTTTTTAAACAAACTGTCACTTTTAGACTGCTTTAATACTATGAACTTTTTTTTAACTATTACCAAACTACAACCCCTTTTTTATTTTTATTTTTAACTACTACCAAATTGCGGACTGAGTATTTTAGCATTGCTACCAACTTGCAATTTCTACTCTAGGGACTACTACCAAATTGTAAGCTACAACTCTGCAAATTATTTTTTTAATACTAATCATAACTTGCTCTGTGAAATTTTTTTACTATGACCAGACTACAGATTTCTCTCTCTATTTTTTAAAACAACTACCACTTTTAGATTATTGGTAAACTATAAACTATCTACTTTGTTGAAGTTATGGAACTATTGTAGACTATGGAAACTATGTAGAGACTCTTACTAAATTTTTTGTTGATGGTTGTATAACACTTATGTGAAAATTTTGGCAATGAAATGGGCCCCACACTTTGGCTTCCTAGTGGCTTAAGGTAAATCTCTCAAGCCACAAAGGTTGTCTAAGTGACTACCACTCTCTAATTATCAACAATATCTCCCTAGGGAATTATTAATGAGAAATCAGACATGGTTTTATCTCTAAAGGATGGCTCTTTGTATACTCTCTTAGGATAAAATACTATTAATTAGGCATGGGACCATTGATCCTTTCAATGGTGACACACTCAAACTAGTTACTCTAGGATTCCTAGGGTACTCTTCATAATTAGTTTTAGAAAAATTATTAGCCCACGTACTTCCCCTAGTTAAGTGGTTGAGACTTACACCTAATCCTGCAAGAGGTTATTAGCCTAATGCATGTGTTTTTTAAGCACCAAAAATTATGTTGTTGAACTCGACCCTAGAATATCCTTTGGTACTGAAGCTTCTATAGCAAAACACATCCCTAAAAAGTGCTTTGATACCACTTGATTATAAAATTCCTTTTCTCATCCACATAAATTATTTCAATTTATAGAATTATGAAATAAATAACCATAATTAACAATTTATATAAATCCTCAATGCTGCAAAAGAGAATGCTGGCCTGGTTCCATTGCAATCCAAGTCTTGTCCTATGGCTGAAGTTAGTTTAGCTGAATCCTTAGACTTTCCCATTGTCACTTCAATGCCCTCAAAACCCCAACCTAGGCACTTATCTAATTGGATCCCCCCCCCGAAGGCTGGGTCAAACTTAACGTGGATGGGGCAGCTAAAGGTAACCTCGGTATTTTTGATGCTGGAGGTGTTCTCAGAGATTTCCAAGGTAATGTCCTCTATGCCTTTGCCAAACCACTTGGTCTTCACTCCAACCAAGTGGCAGAAGCTAGGGCTCTTTGGCGGGGACTTACCGTTGCTCAAAGGTTTGCCGATTCAAATATTTTGGTGGAAGGAGACTCCTTAACCACCATCAATTATTTTAAGAATAATAAGACTCCCTCTTGGAAGGTCAGGAATTGTATCGACGAATCCAAACTCCTGTCCCGCAATTTTCAAGAAATCATTTTTCAACACACCTTCCGGGAGAACAATAAGCTTGTTGATGCTCTTGCAAATCATGTTGTTTCTATTGACGAGCTGTCCACATGGAATTCTACCCTACCTTCGATGTTCGAGCAACTGATTACTACTGATAAAATTTCCTTTGGGGGCCAATCAAGTTCCATTAATGCCACCCATGTTAGCTTCAATCCTGATGAAGTGTGATTTCCTCTTTAACGATGACCTGAAGGCGATGGTCGATGGTATCCGTATTCTTCCTGAGGACTCCCCTGTTGTTGGGACCGAAGCTAAGTTTTTCACTAATATTGGCAAGTCTTGCATGGAGAAAATTCTAAATTAATTTTTGTGGCGCTATGGTCTTTGTTTCGTAGCGGTGTTCCTTTTCTTCTATCCTCTCCCAAGACTTCCTTCTTCCCTTTTTGTTTAGCTTATGTTTAGCTTCTTAGTGTCCTCTCAAAGGTCAACCTCTGTTCCAGTTTTTTCTTCTTCTCCACCTTCTTCTGCGGCTGGTATCCTGCTTCCTCTTGTACTCAGGGCAAGGGTCCCTGTCAAAACCCTATTTTAATATATACCTCATATATTTAACCGACCAAAAAAAAAAAACAATTTATATAAATCAAAATAATACAAATGTGTAAATTCTTCAATATATTCAAATTATAATTCAAAGCCTTAAGGTAGGGCAGCATTGTATAATTCTCCTTATTTGAAGGAAGCCACTCCTTGCAATATCTCAACTTGAGATAAATACAATATTCTTCCCTTCCTATTCTCACTATGATTCTCTGCCTATATTTATAATGCTCAACTACCTACCACTCCCACTTATCCATACATGTGGGATAATTACATCTTTACCCATATTTATAATACCTAACTACCCACCACTCCCACTTATCAATGCATGTGGGATAATTACATCTAATATAATATTATAATATTTATACAATATTATAATATTAAATACATATCCTGGGTACCTATCAATATTTGCACATGAAAGTACTCTAGGGACTGAAATGAGTGATAGAGTTATCTTATAGTTTGAATAATATCCCCCAGCCTCTAGTTAGAGAGTGAGGAAGACTTTTCTAGTCTTTTAATTGGTTGATGATCACTTGGGAATCCCCTTCAACATAAATATTCTTCCAATTTTGTTTAAGGGCCCACAATAACCCTTCAAGGAGGGCTTGTGCCTCAACATGATTGTTAGTGGTATCTTCAAGGCTAAATAAAAATAGCCTCTCATATTCCCTTGGTCATCATAAAATATGTCACCCTCACTAGATTTACTTGGGTTCCTCCAAGATGCACCATCAAATTTGAGCTTAACAAATCATTTATGGGGAGGTTGTCAGCTAATTTTTGTGTGATTCTTAGAGATTTTATTTTTCTTGATTGGGCACAAAATGCTTTTTTCATCTAAATGTTTGTCCAACCATTGAATCTTGATATCTATAATATTGCTACCTAGGATTTTATCCCAATCCTCCCACTACTTGACCAAACTAGATTTAGCCACTACCCTTTGAATAGAAATCTAAGTTTGGAATTGGGGGATTATTTCCTCCCTAAAAATTATTTTATTTCTTTGTAACCAAATTGACCAAATAATGTAAGCGGGGGTCCATTCCCAGATGGCTCTAATATAGTTAGGATCAGATTTTTGACCAACCCACTCCAAAATTAGATCCCTTATAGTCTAAAAATTATGGAGGGGCTCTCTCCAAGAGTTTGAAAAGTCTTGCTAGAGGGACTAGGAAAAGGGGTAAGAGATGAAGAGATGGTTAATGGTTTCAATATCAGCTTCATAATTTGGGCATCTAAAAGGGCCATAGTAGCCTCTCTTCATCAAGTTATTACCAGTTAATATTTTGTCTTACACCACTAGCTAGACAAAAATTAACATCTTGGTTCAAACACCTTTCCTCCATATTCTCTACCAAATTGTATTCCTATCATCATTGAAGTTTACCTCCATAAGAAAATTGTAAGTTTTCTTGGTAGTAAATTTCTTATCTCCACTTCTCCCCCATATTAACAATTCTAGGACCTTATAGTATAAAATCTTCCAAAGTCTTCATTTATAAACTTCCCTAATTTTACCAGGCCATGATTGAGGTTCTTTCCAAAAATGAAGCACCACCCTACCAATCTCATGGGGAATGAGATGGCCTTGAATGTAGTCCTTGACTTAGCTCCAACCCTCCTCTTCAAACACCTCCTTCAACTCAATCAAGGAATTATCTTCTCTTAAAGGTTCATATTGGTTCCATGCATCCTCCTAGAAGAGAGCATGACTACCATCCTTGATCTTCCAAAAGGTTGCAAACCGTACCCACTCTCTATGGGATGTTATGCTTGTCTAAAGAGAAGAATATGGGGTAAAAGTGTTCAAGCCTAATCAACTCCTTCTAGATCATCTTAGGGATATATTTTTTCTTAAGAACTCTAGACCAAAATAGGTTCTCTCCATTGTAAAATCTCCAAAATAGTTTTCCATTAAGGGCTTTGTTGAATATTTGAAGATCTTTGATTCCAAGGCCCCTCTCTTGGAGAGGTTTGCAAATATCTTTCCAAGCAACAAGAGGTCATTTCCTTTCTAGATAGGGACCACCCCAAAAAAATTCCTTTTGAATTTTTTGGAGTTGTTTTAAAACCTTTATAGGTGCTAATAAAGCATAGAAGAAGTAGACTAGAAGAGCTTGGAGAATGAACTTGAGAAGAGTTAATCTACCAATCAAGAAAATCCATTTGAAAGTCCATCCCTGTAGTCTCTCTCTAAAACTAGAAATAATTTCACTCCAATATAATATTTTTGGATTAGAGTGAGCCAAAGGAAAGCCCAAGTATTGATAGGAAGAGAGGACCTCTCAAACCTGAAAAACCTAGAAATATTTTCTTAGACATGAATAGGAATGTTGAAGAAAATATTTTTGACTTCATCACATTAATTTTCCCTCCAAAGGTAGCTAGAACTATTAGAACTATTATAAATCGATGGAAAATCCATTAGTCCTAGGATATTTCTCTTTATTTAGGCTAAAAATAGCATCTTCCACCTATTCCAAACTAATAATCTTAGTAAGACTTTCATTTTGCTCTCAGGTGACCAATCTAGAAATGGCAGATAGGGCTCTTTATCTTACTTGAACTCTTTTTATCAGTGGTTCAGTTAGGAGGAATTTGAAATAGTTCTTTGCCAAAATGTCAATCTCTTGAGAGTCCTCGGTGATCTCTCCCTCAAGGTTAGTTAATATACAAATTCTATTTAAATTCCTATGTTGGATAGTGGTTCAATGAAAGAAGAAAGAGTTTCTATCTCCTTCCTTCAATCAGTTAATTCTTAACTTTTGTTTTCAAAATATTTCTTCCTTCAACTCTTGTTCATCCACTCATCTACTAAGTTCATTTTCATAGCTAAGAAAGGTCTTAGTAAGCCCTTGTACATCCATCTATCATTGAAGAAGAGTGACTACCTTATCTAGAGTTTTCCTTTATTTAAAAATATCCCCAAAGACTTATGTGTTCCAGATGTAAGCTTTCAATATTATAAAGTTTTTTAATAGTTATGAAAAACATTGAAAAAGTCTTTTTTTTAAGGTATAATTTATATGGTTTATATAAATCCAAAATAGCACCTAAGGCTTTGTGATGATTTTTATAGTAGTCCCATCACAATTGCTTCTTGAGAGGAACTTTTAAGGTTTAATTAGTCTAACTCAAAATCTTAAGATTTTAGTTGATATTTTTGTAAAACAGACCAATTCTATTTTCAATTTTAGTTAAATCTACCAAGAATTTAGTCCTCTTCTAATTTTTAAAAATATTTGCTTATGTACTAATTGGATATAAATTTTATTTAAAATATAATGATAATATTTTGAAATTGTTAATAAAAATTATTTAGGTGAAAAGGAAAAAATATTTTCTAAGAACACTATAAAATATTTTCTATTGAGAACTATGAAATACTTTTATTAAATGATGAGGAGGAAGTCGTAGAATCATATAACCTATTTGATCCTATTTTTTGATCCTCTTCTTACCCTACAAATAGGTATCCATCCTCCTATCTCCTACAATCACAAAAGAATTCATAATATAGATTCACATTATCCCCTCCCTAATACCATTGTTCATTTTTTTTCTTAAGTATAGGTCTTATTGGCTTGCTCACTTATAATCACAACAATAGCCACAACATAGATCCATTTGATTCCCTATTTAATAATGATGAAAATATACTTACCTTGAGTCATCTAGACTTAAATATTCTTTGTCTAAAGAATTGTATAGAACATAAAGTATATTTAGGTCTAGATATAAACATTTATGATAACTAGACATAAATGATCCTCCTTACCTGAATAATAACCACCCCCTTCCTCTTATCCTCCATATAATGAATATTACAAGATATCTAACTTCATTTATATTTGACCATTATGATGTACAATTGAAATTCCTTTGCACTATGGATTTTAACTTTGGAGAAAAGCTATAGGATACACTTTGATGGATAAAAGTAGCATATACATAATTTGAATTTGAATTTTCTTGATTTTCTTGATATTTAAGGTTATAAAACAAATATGGCTAATTATGTTTTATTGTGACAAGTTCGTAAGACACCAAGCTGATATTGATGGAAAACTATTATGTACAGACTAGCGTGAATTGGCTTTCATTAAAATTCCTAGTGAAAACAAAGCTTGGATGAATAAGGATATTAAAGAATATTTTAGCATTGGATTTAACTTAGAAGTAATGGTATATTGCATTAGATATATTTAGGTATAATAGACATAATTTTTAATTAATTATTAAATCAACTCTAAAATAACTTATGTATTTATATTTGTAATTTTTAACTTTTTCATTATATTTCACATATATCTATATTTTATTTAAATTTATAGACTTAAATTATCGGTGGTATATCAAAAACTCTTATGTATTGATTGCCATTAAAAGAAAACTATAAATGACAAAAAAAACTATACTAAAAATTTGATTTGGATGTTAGAACTTACATTATGATTAATGAAAACAAATAAATTAGAAAAACAATCAACAAATGCATTTCATAAAATAAGTGGATTATCTTGCAAGCTTCAAAAGCACCAAAAGTATTTGTTAGTTTTATTAGGATGAATAAGACCTTAAAATAATGCTAAATGATCTGCATATATGGGGGTTTAAACAATGAAATATAGGAGTCCATACAATTTATCATGTGAGCTTGGAGTGGATTCCACAACTCTACGCTTTATAGTTTGTTTTAATAGTTGTAAAAAGTTATATTTTATGATTATGGTGCACCATATGCTAGCTATATCATGTCATGCAACAAGGATAGCTCCACTAGGAAAAGTTTGTTGAGAAACCAACCATGGGTTTACATACAAATGAAAGCTCTTTGTATACTCTCTCAAGGCAACAAACTACTACTGAGGTGTAGGGTTGTTGATCCTTTTTATTGGCATACTCTTCAAAATGGAATTCTTGGGGTACTCTTCAAAATTATTTTTAGGAAAAATGTTATTCCAAGTACTTCCCCTAGTTAAGTGGTTGAGAGTTGCACCCGATATTACAAGAGGTTATGATCCTAGTACTGGTGTTTATTAAGCACCAAAAAATAAGAGCCAAATAGGGAATATATGGTCACAAAAACTATAGCTTCTATAGTAGAATATAGCCTTGAAAAGTGCTCATTACCCCTACTATATCCCTACTCCTTTGACTCTTAATTACCACTCTACAAACCCTAGATGTGAATATTAATTTATTTTTATTTTTTAAAACTTTACAAACCCTTTAGCTTAGAAACACCACTTTGCAAACCCACTTTGCACCCTTGCTCTACAACCCTAGGCTATACATTTCAAATTTTTTATTATTTATTTTTTATCTTTTTAACTCTACAAACCCTTTCGCTCATGATCACCACTCTACAAACCTTCTCTACATAAGTACTTTACAAACATGCTCTACACATGTGCTCTACAAACCTATTATGTAAATCCTAGGCTATTAATTTCAAATTTATTTATTTTTTAAATTTATTATTATTATTTTTCCCTCAGCGGCATAAAAGGTTTAAAATTATTATGGCATGGTGGTTATAGGGGTGAACTGCACAAAGATTTATGTGGCGGCTTCTGGGGTGGACAGTGTAGAATACTGTGGCGGCCATAAAAGCTGGACAGCCTGCCCGAATTCGTGGTAGCTACCGATTCCACCATGTTAAAATATATATATATATATATATATATATATATATATATATATATATATATATATATTATTATTATTATTATTTTAAAACTCTATAAATCTTTTTTCTCACAATCACCATTCTTTTTATCCTCACTAAAACCCTGCTTTGACTTTTGGTCATAACTTTGCAAACCCTAGGCTAAGAATATTTTTTTAACTCTACAACCCTTTGGCTCATGATCATCACTTTGCAATCCTACTTTGCATAATTTTTTTTTATTTTTTTACTCTACAAACCCTCTGGCTCATGATATTCGTTCTACAAACTTGCTCTACACATCCACTCTACAAACTTGCTCTGCAAATTGTAGGCTAAAAATTTTAAAGTTATTTTAGTGTTTTATTTTTATATTTTTCAAATCTCTATAAACCCTCTAGCTTACAATCATTGTTCTCTTTACCCTTGTTGGATCCCTACTCCTCTAGCTCCAGGCCACCACTCTACAAACCCTAGTCAATTAATATTAATATTTTTTAACTTTGTAACCCTCTAGCTTATGATTGTTGCTTTGCGAACCTACTTTACACAATTTTTTACTTCTTTAACTTTAAAAATGCTCTAGCTCACAATCACTGCTTTGTAAACTTGCTCTATGCACCCACTCTACAAATCTACTTTACACACTCACTCTACAAACCCATTGTGCAAATACTAGGCTACATATTTTAAATTTATTTTTATTTTTGTTTATTTTAAACTCTACAAACCCTCTTGTTCACAAATTTCATGCTCTTTAACATTGTTGGATCCCTGCTCCTATGACTTTCGATCATTGCATTGTGAACCCTATCCTATGAATATTAATAAAAAAAATAACTCTACAACTCTTTGGCTCATGATCATCGCTTTGCAAACCTACTTTGCATATTTTTTTATATTTTTTAAACTTTGCAAACCCTCTAACTCACAATCACTGCTCTACAGATTTATTCAACACGCCTACTTTACAAACATATTGCATTGAAATGTTACTAGAATATTCAATTGATCATATTGTTATTCACACACACACACACACACACGATATATATATATATATATATATATATATATATATATATATATATATATATATATATATATATATATATATATATATATATATATATATATATAATTTACTATATTCAAAAACCTATTAATGGTTTATAGATCCTTTATTTGCATATATTTCATCACTTAGAGATGTTTTTGCTTTTCCACTTTTCAAATAATATAATTTCTATAGGATATACTAGTAATTTCAATCTATTTTGAGTTATAGTTTCCTTCCTATGGATCAATTTATTACTAAATACTTAAATTCATCCTAGTAGTAGATATTAGGGTAATGGAGATCCATGTTTCTCAAAGATAAGGTAGTCATTGATGAATTTAATAGGTCCTTGCCAAGGGCTTTGGCTCTAAGAAAATAGATTGATAAGAATTAGAAGTCTCCAAGAGTGAGTCTATCTTTTCTTTCCAATGGTTTCTTCCTAGCTATTTTTTGTTCCATGAAGGAAAGAGATAGGATCTTGAAATGGGGCCCTTGGTTTATGGGAAGAGAATGACTCTTCCTTACCCGTTGGTACGAAATTTTTGCACCTAAAAATATAAATCTATCCCTAGTACCAACCTAGGTTAGTATGTATGAGTTACCCATTGAATTCTAGGAAATGGATACCTTCAAGGAAATAGAAAACACTTTGGAAAAATTCCTTGACATTTCAAAAACTACAAAATATGGATTCTTGGTTATATATACCTAGAAATTAGTCATGATGATATCAGTAAACTTTAACTATAATCAATAATTCTTAAGTATGGGAGTAATTTCTGGATCCAAACCATTGATTATGAAAACATATCTTTTATATGTAGAATATATCATGAGGTTGGACATATTGATATATCATGCACTAAGAAGAGTCCAACATAAAAATATATAGAAAATAGCAAGAGAAAATTACAAATAGATATCGATGAGGATGGTTTTCAACTTCCAAATAATAGGTCTAGATAGATGAAAATAAATAAACAATGGATACTAGTAAGTAAGGATATTTTAAGAAATACCAATTCTTTTGAGGTTTTAGCCTATGAAGAAAAATCAAATCAAAGCTTAAAGGATATAGTACAATAGAATTAAAATATTAACAAGGAACCATCTACTCATTCTAATCCAGATATATATATGAACATTCCTATTGAACCTAAGGATTGTGCCTCTTTAGATTTGTAAGACTCTCTTGAAGTTCCATGCACCATTCAGAAGAAGTAAAGTGGTAGATAAAATGTAGTTTTAGATGTTAATACCTCTACCATTAACAAGGAAATACCATGGTCCTCATAGAAAATCCCTATCACAATATTCCTCATTGTTAAGAGAGATGAGGAAAAATACTTTTGGTATAAAGGAGAATTCCACGTGACCTTTAATATTTTAGTGATTAGTCATCCACTTCCTAATCTAATCCCTTATTGATCATGAGCCTATGAACATTCCTATAAGAGTTTTATTAAGTTTGTTCTATGTTAATTTATAGACTTTGTTAAGAATATTTAGAACTATTTCTCCCTCTTTAATTTTAGAGAATATCAATAACCATTGTTCCTTGTTTTCCTCCCCACTTATTTTCCCCTTCAAAAATTGTACTCATGTTCTATTGTCCTTGTTCAAGTAACTACTCTCATGTAACAAGTTTAGGTTTTTTCCTTTATAATTAAGGGAGATGGATTTGATAGAGCATTATAATCATCAACTCCATATTCATAATCCTTAGCATCGATAAGCTTAGCTATATCTTTTTGAATTCTTATCTATGTTGTAGAAGCTTCAACCACATACTAATCCAACCTTGCAACTTCAACTGCATCGCTTTACACCTTGATTCAATCATTTCCTTAGATCTCTCTTTCAACTCCTTTCTCTTCTCTATCAACTTCTTTACTACCTCTATACTCATCACTAAATTTCAAACCCTACACCTCCTCCACACCTACACTATTAATCTCTTTCGTTTGAAATTGTCTACTTTGTTGAAGTTTTTTCTAATGACTATATGGTATTTTTATGCAAATTTTGATGATGAACTAGGCCCTATACTACAACTCCCTAGTGGATTAAGGTAAATCTCACTGGCCACAAAGGTTGTCTAAGTGAGTACCACTCTCTAATTGCCATAAATACTCCACTAGGGAGTAATTATTGAGAAACAAACCATGGGTTTACATACAAATAATAACTCTTTGTATACTCTCTTAAGGCAACAAAATACTAACAAGCTGTGGGATTGTTGAATCTTTTTATTTATGTACTCTTCAAAATGGGTTTCTTGGGGTACTCTTCAAAATATATTTTATAATAAATGTTAGTCCAAGTACTTCCCCTAATTAAGTGGTTGATACTTACACCCAATATTACAATAGGTTATGAGCCGAATGTAGGTGCTTATTAAGCACCAAAAAATAAGAACCAAATAGGGAATAGTTGGTCATAATATATTTTGAGTTATAGTTTCCTTCTAGTGGACCAATTTATGGCTAAATACTTAGAGTCATCCCTAGTAGTTGATATTAGGGAGGACCTCATAGAGCAGAGATTCTTGTTGCTCAAGGATAAGGTAGTCATTGGTAAATTTAATGGGTCCTTGCCAAGGGCTTTGGCTCTAAGAAAATGGATTGATAGGAATTGAAAGTCTCCAAGAGTGAATCTATCCTTTCTAAAGGTTTATTCCTAGCCATTTTCTATTTCATGAAGGAAAGGAATAGGATCTTGAAATGGGATCTCTTGTTTATGGGAACAGTATGACTCTTCCTTACCCATTGGTATGAAATATTTGCATATCAAAACATAAATCTATCCCTAGTACTAGCCTAGGTCAAGATGTCTGAGTTTCCCATTGAATTCTAGGAAATGGATACCTTCAAGCAAATAGATAAAACTTTAGAAAAAATCCTTGAGATTTTAAAAATTATAAAATATGGACTCTTGGTTAATTATGCCCAAAAATTGGTCATTGATGATATCAATAAACTTTTACTAGAATCAATCATTATGAAGTATGGGAGTAATATGTGGATCTAAACCATGTATTATGAAAACATATTTTTTATATGTATAATATGTCATAAGGTTGGACATATTGAGAGATTGTGTGCTAAAAAGAGTCCAATATAAACATATGTAGAAAACTGTAAGAGAATATTACAAATGGATATCGATGAGGATGGTTTTCAACTTCCAAATAATAGGACTAGACAAATGAAAATAAATAAACAATGGAGTCTTTTAAGAATATTTAAATAAATATCAATTCTTTTGAGGTTTTAGCCTATTAAGAAAATCAAATCAAAGCTTAAAGAACACAATATAATAGGATCAAAATAATAACAAGGAACTATCTACTCAATCTTATCCAGATTTAGAGATGAATATTCTATTGATCCTAATGAATGTGCCTCATCAAATTTAGAAGACTCTATTGAAGTTCCATGCATCATTTAGAAGAAGGAAAGTGGTAGAGTAAAATCTAGTGTTAGATGTTAATACCTCTACCATTAATAAGGAAATACAATAAAATAAACGTAATAAGTCAAAAGATTCCTTAGTAGAGATAGGAGAGGATAAATCTAATGAAAAGAAAACTTATGAAAGAATATTTAGGAATAAAATAATAAGACATCCTCTTGATACTAGCAAGGAAAAAAGAGAAACGCCTTCAAATTATCAAGTGAGATCTAGGAAAGCAAGAACAAACATAGAGAAAGGAACACAATCTAAGTTGTTTGAACTTCTCTTTACTAAAAAAAAATTGATGTTGGTAATTCACATGTGGAGCTAGCAATTACTAATGAGATATGATTACTCTATCCTGGAATATAAGGGGTGTTTATACCCCCTCAAAGCAGCGGTGTATCAAGGACCTCTATTCATGAATTGAGCCTACGATTATTTATATCTAAGAAACAAAAATGACAAAGGAAAAAGTTTCCAAAACTATGAAAGCAGTATGGATAAAATGTCAATGAGATGCTATAGATTTAGAAGGAGGAATAGGGTGAATTCTAACGTGTTGAAATCTAGTTAGAACCGCCTATGAAACCATTCATAAAACTAGGCATTAGATAGCCTCATTAGTCACATGTTACGTTGTACATATTCGTTAAATATTTACCAATGTCTATGGACCTACAACTCAATCAATCAAATCAAAAGTATAGAATGGGATTGAAGCTTTTATGAGAAGTAAATACCAAGAAATCTAATTCATGATCTCAGGATATTTTAATGTCATAACCAAGCTAGATTAAAATTTAGGTAAATTAGCAAAAGAACCCAAAGTGTGATAGATTTCTAAGCTTTCATTCAAAGAAATAATCTATGAAAGGTTGATTTTAAAGAGGATGACTATACATGGACTAACAATAGGATAGTTTATAACCTGATAGCAGGGTAATTATATAGATATATACTCTAAGATCATTGGCTAGATGAAGTTACTTGTACTAAAATTAATACTTGACAAGGATTGAATCAAATCATTGGCCAATAAGAGTCAAAATGATGGTAAGTGAATTAAAAAATATCCTATTTTAAATATGAACAAGTGTGGGAAGACTATCCTTAATTTATTGATATTATGGTGTAGATGTTGAATTCTTTAGGAAATAGTAGGTTGTATACACTTCCAAAACAAATTAAATTAATGATATCTAGATTAAAAGAATGGAACAAGAACACCTTTGAAAATATTTTTCAAAATAAAGAATAACTAAAAGAGAAACTTTCAAATTTTCAAATAATTGAATATAATAATCTAAGCATGGAGTAAAGGGAGTTCTTTAGTGAATTTCATAATATTTTGAATAAGATAAATTCTGGGGATTAAAATCGACATAAACCTGGTTAAAAGAAAAATATAAAAACATAATTTTTTTTATAAGATGGTAATAGTATAGAGATCAACATCCATAATTAGTAGAATTAAATCTGTATAATGGTTTTATATTGAATACCAAAGCAAAATCAAGAAGGAAAAAATATATTTTTTATCAAAATATTCTAGGATCAGACGAGATTGAAGTTCTTAATGGTAAACTATTACAAGAAGTACCTTCAGTTATAATAGATGAAGATAATAGCAAATTGATGGAGCCTATTACATTGGAATAAATTAATTTAGCTCTTTTCTCCTTTGATAAGGATAAATAGTGAAGGATTCTCCCAGGTCTGGATGGACTTCATTCTATCAATATAACTAGAAAATAGTGAAGGATTCTTTATTGGTGGTAGTGGAAAAGTCTAGGGTAAAAAAATACATACCTTATAAAATAAATATAATATATCTTACCTTGATTCTAAAAAAAAGAATGTAGAATTGTTTGATTCAAATAGGTCCACAAACCTATGTAATATGACATATAAGATAATCTTGAGAGTGATAGAAAATCAGTTAATACCACTTTTAGACAATATTATTGTAGATGAGCAAGGAGAAATTGTGAAAGGAAGATAGATTTTGGATGGTATGATAGTAGCTCATGAAGTAATGCATTTAATAGATTATAGAAAAGAGATAGCAATGATATTAAAAATTATTATGAATAAATCCCATGATAGAGTTAAAGAGGATTTTCTTTTTATTTTATTAGAAAAGTTTATATTTGAAAATAAATGGTTCAGATGGATTAAAGCTTGTGTCTCTATAGTATCATATTTAGTGTTGGTAAATAGGCTAGTAACGAAATCATATTTAGTGTTGGTAAATGGGCTAGTAACAAAATCATTTAAATCCAAGAGGGGTATTAGATAGGGATATCCCCTATAACCATATATATTCATTATTATGGTAGAGGTTTTGGTAAGGAACTTGAATATTACATACAAATATGAGCTAATAAGTAGACTTAATTCTAGTAATAACATCACCCATCAAAAATTTGTAAATGATACAACCCTTTTTGCAAGGGTAAGGAAAAATAAGGCTATATGTTTGAATAACTTATTAAAGGAAAATGAAAGAGTGTCAAGGTAGAAATTTAATAGAACAAAGTTCAAAATTTACTTCCTAAACACTCTAGATTAAATCAAAGTAGGGAAATAAATGAGGTAAATTTGACAAAAACATATCTAGGGATAAACCTATATGAGGGGAGAGTGAGGATAGAATTGTGGAATCTAGTTATAAGTAAACATTGGAATAAACTACCAACATGGAAATGTATATGGTTATAGTTAGCAAGAAGAATGTAACTAATTAAATCAGTCTTATAGGACATTGCAACATTTTATATATCCTTGTATGTTATGCCAAAATTGATAGAAAATATTTAATCTATATTATGTGGTCATTTTGTGGTCAATATTACTGATAAAAGAAAATTTTCTTTGATGAATTGGAGCAAGGTGTGGAATGATAAAACTAGGGAAGGTCTCGATTTAAGAGTTCTTATAGATGTAAATATAGCTCTATGATAAAAAGTTATTTGGATATTGTACAAATAAAATGGGCAAGAATTCTTCCAAGTACATTGATCTCAATGACCCAATCTTAATTCTTACTATATTATCACTATAAAATGGTTTTGGATTATGGAATAGTTTAAAAATTTTAATTTATCTAGTGATTAAAGGTCTAAGATCGGTGGTGGAAACTGGAGAAAAAACATTTTATTTGGATGGATATTTGGTGTGATAAAATACCAATCAATCTAGATCTAATTTTGAAACCATGGATTCGATTACTTCAAGATAAATATGGTGATAGGGTTTAAAAAATTATGCACAAGGATCAAGAAGGAAGATACAAATGGAAATAGGATGTTTTTACAAGTATACCAAATATTATTGCTAGGAGGTAGTTGAGTAAAAAGATAGCAATGGTGATTATTCTGAGGGGAACTGAAGATACACTAATTTGGGAGTTGAATAACAAGGAGAATACACAATAAAAAATGGATATAATGTAAATCACCAATAAAATAGGAATACCACAAAAATATGGAGAGTTATGTGGTATATCCCAAGTATTCCAAAAGTAGTTTGTATGGCTAGAAAGTCATATGAAACTTTTATCATGGGATAACCTAGTGAAAAAGGGTTTAATGGCCCTTTACAATGTGTTCAATATAAATAGGAGGAGAGTATAGACCATATCTTGGGATATTTTTTAATAGTATAATTTTTTTTTTTTTGATAGTTATAAGTGTTTGTATTTATAGCGGGTTTTAACAAGGATCCCAAAACCTGATTACATAAGCAATGGGCCTAGGGCATCAATCACTTGAAACTGAACACCAAAACAAATCCCGCCCAACGGTAACAGTAAGCATGAAACAATCCCTCTTAACGGGAAACAAACAAATAAGAAAGAAAGTAGTTTTGGAGATCCCGCCCAGTGGGGAGTAGCCAAAAACCACCATCGAGAAGATCCCACCCAGCAGGAAGCACAGAAAAACCGTTACAATAAAATCCTGCCTCACGGGAAGCAGTCAAAACCACCACAAACAGTCCCGCCTAGCGGGAAGCAACAGGGAAATCCCGCCATCCGGGAAACCAGCAGAAAAGAAAGGATCCCGCCTCGCGGGAAAACCGGCAGATTTTGCGGATCCCGCCCTGTGGAGAAACCATCCCGCCCATCGGGAAAACATTCAGTTCAGCGAGAGCCATCCTGCAAGAAGCCGACAGCCAGCACAGAGAGGATCCAGCCCATCAGGAAGTGACCAGAGAGTTGCACCACAAGGAACCCGCCCTGGGAAAACAAAAGAGGATCCCAGCAGCAGGGACCAAGAATCCCGTCCAAGCACAGAGCCCATCGAAGATTCACAATAAAAAGGGGGAAGCTGTCCAAACCCTGAACCGTCACCTCCACCGCACCGAGAAACACAGGGGACCATATCCACACGAATAACCTGCAAAAAACCCCAAGGGGAAGCCTGAGGGAAAAAGGGAAGGGATCCCCAACCAAACAGGGATCCCTGGGAAGCACCAATTCGAAAAAACAACCAAGGAAACCCTAGCCGGCCGGGAGTGGCGCAGATAGTGGAGAAGGATCTCCCCCCAGGAGATCATCTGCAAACAACCACTCCCCGGGAGGGATGACCTGGGTTGAGCCAGGGACTGGGCAGAAACCAGGAGCCATGGGAGGGGGAGCAAGGGAGGGACCAGAGCCCTCCATTTTTTAATAGTATAATAATTATGGCAATGGATTCTTAATATGTTTGGTAAATGCATGGTGATAAATGAAAAAATTGAATAATGGTTAAAGAAATTGTATAGCACTTTTAAAAGTGAGGTATTATAGATAATATAGCATACATTGAAAGATACATTACTTTGGACTATATGGATAGAAAAAAATAATAATATTTAAAGGATAGGAAAGCAATTTAGAGGTAAAAAAAGAAGATTTGTTTAGCCATAGAGGAGTAAAAACCAACCCTGTCAATTCATACAATCCCTAATCTTGAAGTAGAGAGCCTTGACATATGGAGCCAAGTCATAAAATGGAATTATGATGTTGGATACAAGAGAAACAAAAGGAAGGCAAAGAATGTAAAGTGAAAACCACCAAAAGTGGGGTTGGTCAAATTAAATGTTTATGAAGCATCTAAAGAAAATCCAAGACCAATAGAAGGAGGAATAATTAGAAATAATAGGGGTGATATTTTATCATAGTATGCTTTCAATAGTTGATTTATATAATCAATCTAAAGCTTGGGCATAAAAAATTAATGAAAAATAAAATGGAATAGCATATGGATGGAAGGCAATTCATTAATAGTAATAAATACAATTTTGAGGAAAGAAAAGGCTCCATGGAATATACAAGAGATCATTGTGGAAATACAAGACCTCGCTACAAAGTTTTAAAAAAATAGGTTTACACATATGTTAATGGAAGGAAACAATTGTGCAAATAGAATAACCAATAGAGGATCATGAAATTAAATTTCCTTTTCATGGTTAGAGCAAGTATTAAGTTTAGTTGAAGCTAAAAAGAAAATGTTGACTATCTGAATCAAATAATGATTAATATTTATTGTAATGTTTTCATTGGTAATATTTGTTGTATTTTATAAAATTAATGCATTTTCATATAAGCTATTTATTACAATTATTATGGTTGCACTTATGCTTCAGAAAGGAAATTAACAGTCTAGATCTCTAAAGTGGGCTATGATAGTGTGAAGTTTTGAAAATATTACTCTACTACGATGTAATGTGTAGATAGTGGAGGTGGAGTTTTGGTATTGTAAAGGCTCCTAAAAGATAATGTCAAAAATATGGATGTTGAATTTTGGAATATTTGTATTTACAAAGAAAATTAAAGAAGATATAAAAAGTAAAAATCAAGAATTTAGACTTATTATGAAAATAAATGTTGGTATCTAGCTATAGAAACTCAATTTAGATGAGAATTGAATATGTTTGTAAAATCTTAAACTCGAAAGGAGAGAGTTTAGATTTGTCAAGGGTGGGAACCTAAGTACAACTCCTTTTTCTCTAGCAATAAAAAATATTTCTCATGTTTATTACATCTTTATTTTTTAATCGATAACTAAGCTTGAACCACATTTTAATTAACAAATTCCCTTATAATAAATTACTTAAGTAAATTTTTACTTTTAAATGCTAAACTAGCACTACTATAGTGCTCTAGCAATGTTAATATGGTGCAATTGTGCTACTACAATGCTTCTATGTAGCAACACCATGAATCTTGAATTTAAAAAAGTATCATCCCCCTTTGAATGTACATATCCTAGCTTCAACAATTTCATCTAATACATTGTAAATAGGTTAGGAAATAAATAAATCAAGGGACCACTTATAACAACAATTTCATCTAATAGATTGTAAATAGGTTAGGGAATAAATAAATAAAGGGACCACTTATAAGGATTGAAACAACTACCAAGAAAGAAGAGTCTGGTTAAAAGGGAAAAATGAACAAGGATAATACATGTAGAATAATAATAATAGGAGAAAGAAGCATGAGATGTTGGAGAGAATCCCTTTATAGGAATAATGTAAGCTTTCAATATTATAATTTTTTTGGAATAGTTATGAAAACCATTGAAATTTTATTTTATTTTTAGGTATAATTTATACGGTTTATATAAATCCAACTTAGCACCTAAGGGTTTGTGATTCTTGAGAGGAAATTATAAGGTTTTATTAGTATAACTCAAATTCTTAAGATTTTAGTTTATATTTGTGTAAAAAATAAATATTTTACTTTCAATTTTAGTAAAATTTAGCAAGAACTTTATCCTCTTCTAAATTTTATCTATCTTTGGTTCTACTAATTGGAAATAAACTTTATTTAAAATAATATCGATTTCATATTTTGAAATTGTTAACAAAAAAATATTTAGGTGAAAAAAAATGGAAGACATGTTTGAAAAGTACCTCTATCTTCTAAAAACACTATAAAATATTTTCTAGTGAGAACTATGCAAGGCTTTTATTAAATGATGAGGAGGATGTGGTAGAATTATAACCTATTGAATCATGTTTGTTGATCCTCTTCTTACCCTACAAATAGGTATCCATCCTCCTATCTCCTACATTCGCAATAGAATTCATAATATAAATTCACATTATCCCCTCCCTAATACCATAATTTATTTCACATAATCCCCTCATTAATACCATTGTTCATTTATTTCCTTACGTATAGGTCTTATTTGCTTGTTCACTAATAATCTCAACAATATCCACAACATAAATCCATTTGATTCCCTGCCTAACAATGATGAAAATATACTTACCTTAAGTCATCTAGACTTAAATATTCTTAGTCTAAAGAATTAGATAAAACATAAAGTATATTTAGGTCTAGTATAAAACTTTATGATAACTAGACATTAATGATCCTTCTTACCTTGTAGACATATTTACTCATTGAATAATAACCTTCCCCCTTCCTCTTATCCTCCATATAATGAATATGAAAAAATATTTAGCTTCCTTTATATTTAAGCATTATGATGTATAATTGAAATTCATTAGCACTATGGATTGTGACTTTGGATAATAGCTATAGGGTACACTTTGATGGATAAAAGTAGCATACACATATTTTGAATTTGAATTTGATTGAATTTTTTGATATTTAAGGTTTTATAAAATAAATATTGTTAATCATGTTTTATTCTAACAAGTTCCTAAGCTACCAAGCTAAGCTAATATTGATGGAAAAATATTGTGTGTAGACTAGCATGAATTGTATTTCATTAAAATTTGTAATGAAAACAAAGCTTGGATGAATAAGGATATTAAAGAGGATTTTAACATTGGATCTAACTTAGAAGTAATGGCATATTGCATGAGATATATTTCAGCATAATAAACATAATGTTCAATTAATTATTAAATCAACTCTAATATAATTTATTTGTTTATATTTGTAATTTTTAACTTTTTCATTATATTTCACATATATATCAATATTTTATTTAATTCCTAAGCTTCAATTATAGGTGGCATATCAAAAAAATCTTATGTATTGATTGCCATCAAAAAAACTATAAATGAAAAAAATATTGATTTGGATATTGGAACTTACATTGTGATTAAGGAAAACAAATTGATGAAAAGAACAATCAATAAATGCATTTCATAAAAGAAGTGGGTTATCTTGCAAGGTTCAAAAAGGACCAAAAGTATCTCTTAGTTTTATGAGGATGAGTAAGACCATAAAATATACAAGTGATGAAAAACTTATATGAAAAAAAAACCCAAGAACCCAACTTACTTATATGAAAAACATGATAATATCACCTTATATCAGAATTTTTATTGTTATTTTATTTATAAAAAGAGAATTTATATTTATAAAATTTTAATAAAATTAAAAATAATTTAACCATTGATCAAACATTGGAACTGGTATCGTATCGATCAAAGGAATTAGATTCATCATAACCATTGATCTATTGGCAAAAGTTACAGGGCTCCCCAATGACAAAGAGATAGTGTAGCATGATAAACACTCCCTTGTCGATGAATTATCCTTCTTCACTAATAAAGCAAAAAGGCTCAAAAAATATAAGGGTGGTATAATTAGAGAGTCCCTTCCCAATCCATGGGATAGGGTCATGGTGCCTATCCTTCAGATGGTCCAAATTCAATTCTATGAAGTTTCCATCTTACATTTTTAAACCATATCTGAAGCAACAAATTTATTCGTAGTCTGGAATAGCTCTTCAGTTCTATCGAGTGGTCCATTCACAATGTTAAGAAAGGATCTTCTTTATTTTCTATCTATCAAGACCTCCACCTTATCATCTATAGACATGTTCTTCAAAGGGAGTCTAATTAGGTAATTATCTCTTGTATTGGTAGCACCTTAGCTCCTCCCCTAGTCCCTTAGTCAAACCACTGTGAAAACCTTCCTCATGATGCTATTGAAGAAGTTTCTCAACAATCCACCTCTACTAAGGCTAACTAAATGCTAGATTTTGGTACTGATGCTCGTGGTACTCCTCCCATAGTGAAATCTTAGGTGCGATGCTACTCAACCTGTAACAAGTCCCAAACTGAGAAGCATAAGTCTCTCATTATCCTTGAGCAAGAGCCTAAAAATTTAGAGAACACTCTCACTGGGATTCACAAAGTTAAACATGAGGATGCTTCAATGTAGTCCTCTAAAAAAGGAGCTCCCCAAGGTGGCTCCTCCAAACCGTCCAACCACAGCTAGCAACCAACGTGTATTCCCTTCATCATCAAGAAGGGCTACGTTTAGTTTCTTGATGGCTTGATGAGTGTGATATCGAGATCTACCAAAATGAATGCATATCTACTATAATAGGACGCGATCATCTTGGAAGAATTTTAGAGCCATTTTGAGGGTGATAAACCAACAAATATTAAGGACTCTCTTGTTCCTAGGAATGGAAAATGAAGGGTCTCTAACCTCTGCCCTAATGGTTCTTGATTTTGTGATTGTCTCTTTCCTTGTTAAGGCGGTCTTCCCTATTTTGAAGACCCCCTATTTTGTGAACTTGTTATCGTTTCTCTCAAGGAGATTGTCTCCCTTATTCTCATTATTGGGTTTTCTCTATTTATCTTTGGAAGGTAGTCTCTCTTTAAGGTCGTTTGTTTTACAAGCACTGCACCAAAAAAGACTTTTAAGACTGGCTGAAATAAAGCAGTTTTTTACAACGGTAAAAAATTATCCTCTTAGGGTGACTTCCCTCTTAGGGAGGTCTCACTTAAAATAAAAATTAAATATCGTACGGGAAATGAACTCCACATATGTCTTCTCCTTTCTACCCTGCCTCTACTATTTCAACAAGCATGTACTACATTTATCCATTTGTTGAATTAAAAATTGGCCTTGCCCTTTTAGAAAGCTATGACCTGGTAGAATTTGAAAACTATGTGACCAGAGGTCTATGATACATCATGTCATCATCTATGCACTGTTGACATTGCATTGGTCTTTGTATGCTATATATTTTTTACGAGTTGGCTTCTAATAGGAAGTTTCATGTTTGAATTGGACAGGCATATAATCCAGGCAATATGATATTGGTTAGATGGTTACATCATGTTGGTTATGGTATGCTTAGTCATAACATATCACTTGCTGGAATTTTTTTGCATTTGGTTACTAAATCTTCTCAAGATAAATGGATGTAGTCATTCTTTGCTTATCCATATCCTTTTGATTTGGGTATTTTATATTTTCTCTATTTGATATAATTCTGAATTGATGTATGTATTTCTCATGAGAAGAGTTATAACTATCCTATGTATCACAAGGCATAAAATTTCCTTTATTATTTTTAAGGAGAGTTTGCATTTGAATTTTCTCTATAATCTATTTAGGTACATTTCCACAAAAACCAACATTCACAGAGAAGTGCATCTTGGATTTTTGAAGCACTTTAGAGTAGGAAGGGGTAAAATGCTTATCAAGAGAAATATCCACATAAGATATACATTTTTCTTTTCATTCTTGATTCAATTGGCAACAGATATAATATTCTAAATTCTCTCTAGTGGTGATGCTGTTAGCAACAGATATTCATGAAGGAATATTAAGATTTATACTTTTCAAAACTCATGATTTCTTGTAATGCTATGCAAGATGTTTCATATAAAAGTTTATAATGTACTAAGCCTTCTCCAAAGGTCAATTATAGCATAGAAGAATTTTCATAGCATTGCAAAACTCCAAAAATAATATAATATTGTTTCATTTTAAGATGTTTGTTATGGCATTGGTTTTTGAGTTACATGCTTTCTAGAGTTTTGATAACAACCTAAACACATTTCCCTTTTCAACATTAGAATATATTTGAGAGACAACAAATCACTTGTATTGATAATATGATTAGTGCTTTATACAAGTGACATGTACAAGTGTAAATTATATTAGTTTAGCTCCAAAAGAACCAAAAACATAGCCTTTTTTATTTCATGTTTGAACTTTGGTCTCCAAGCAATAAAGTCTCTCTTTTCATGATTGCAAGCCCTAATAGATATTAACTCCATTTAACTATAATGCTATTTTTCTTCATACTTATTTCATTTTTTTAAGAGATCAATGTGTATCTAGTTGAGTTTCCAAGAATACCTTCTTGAAATAATTAAAATATAAGTGTGGGTGTACTAATCATAATATTAGTGTTGTAGCACTTTAGTTTATTCATATTTTTCAATTCAATTTTTTCTTGCTCAAAGAAGGGGGTCTCATATGCCCAAGAGGCATGTGGCTTGGCTCTAACCTTAAAAATCAACTTTACTTCTAACTAAACACTTGTCTCCAAATTTAAGAATATTTTAAATGAAGATGGTAAACTAAGGTGCACAGAGACCAAAAAGTGAAAACCTTTATGAAAGGATTGGAATATTTAAACACGTGGTAGGTGTTGCTGAAGCAGAATTTTGATCAAAGTTATTTGATCCTAAAATTCTAATTTTGTGTTCTTTCATATGTTATTTGAAGTTCATTTTATAGTATTTTGTATTACCTCGGTTAGTTTAATACCATTCGAACAAATTTTGCTCTGTTTCCCTTGCAATGAATATTAAACCTGGAAATGAATAAATGTTGTCACTATTGCTACAGAAGAATAGTATTACAAGTTCAAAGCCTATTTTTGGGGATACTTTATTCTCCAAAGAAATTAAGAAAACAGAGGCTAGTAGTGACTATGACAATATTTGTTTGTGAGATGTACTGTAACACTTAAGATCTCTTATTTTCATGTTGGCATCTTGTTGCACATCATGCGCTCATTCAATAGCTATGTCAAAAGGCAAATAGCCTATGTGAATGTTATGCTCAAACATCTTCCCTCTCTAGGTAATGAGATGAAGTGGTGTTGAAAACCAATTAGTTAACTTCTTTGATGATGTGTACAAGGCCCCAAGAATAAGATAAAATCATCCTAAAACAAGTAAAGGAGAAGAGTTTTATCTTTGACTATTTTCTTCATTTGATTAAAAACTATAGGCTTATGGATTAAATTGAGTCCAAGGTATGATGACTAAATTTATCTGAAATAAAATTAGATATCCTATATATGTGTGTACTACGTATGTATGCTTGCACACATATATACAAACATTAAAAGGAAGTTTATCATAAGCCATGATTTGGGGGCAACAAAATACTTTTAGTCAAAAGATGACCTTTTTCAAACCCATTTTAGCATAGCAAAAAGACGAATACAATGTAGCCCTACCACATTGTGTGAAGATGATTTGAAAATAAAATACTGAATATAAACGGATAGTTCTAGATTAGTCAAGGACAAAATTGAAAGATTCATACTAAAGTAGCTAAGCTTCTAAATTTTCAGCCTTTTCTTTTTTCTTCCAACTTTGAGTGCCCCTGATAGCTTAGTTGCTAAACTTTTTCTTTTGTAGCCACACTTGGGGTAGAGGAAATTTTGTTCTATATGCATGGAAGTTTGACAAAACCTTAGTATGGGATCCAAGCACTGTACCAACTGATATTCATCTTATGAAGCCCTTGGGAAGGATGAAGTCTTGAACTAGAAAATACGTTTGCTCAAGTACAAGAAACAATATCCTGAAGAATACATCTAAGCTTTATCAAGGATAGCTACACTTTGTCCTCTCTTCTCTGTAGCATCCAATTGTTAAATACCACCAATTGATCATTTAGTCTTCCAAAGTTTTCTATATGGATGATCAAGTTAGTAAGACCATAACCATTGCACATCAATTGTAGATCATTAATGACACTAGAGCCTTTTGTTGGCATGTCTGATCTCATCTTGGAAAGATCAAAAGTCCAAATCCCTCTATGGAAAAAATCCCTTTAGTCCCTCTATTATCTAAAATATCAACAGTTGCAGGTAATTTCCATATGGATCATCTTCTTCACAGAGGAAGCTAGCAGATCTTGATTTAAGGACGCTTTGATTTCTTCAAACATGTTGCTATAACTAACCAATCATGTGTTTTATATTTTTTAACTGCCCTCATCTTTAAGGATGGTTCAAAACCACCCTTTTAGGGCTACAAGGATAGTTTAAAACCACCCTCTTAGCCCTAAGAGGGCATTTTAAGACCTTTACAAGGGTGGTTTTTAGCCATCGTCGTATGATGCAAACTTTTTATAACAACAGCTGAATAATCTTACTTAAAAACCATTTTTGGTGTAGTGAAGGTTCGAGGACCCTTTCAAAACCCCTTCCTCCGTTAGAGGACCCCTTCAAAACCTCTTCCTCCAACCAATCAAAACAAAATAACATAATAACAAATTATTTTTTAATAATATTTTAATCAACTAATTTTATTATTTTTTATCAATAATTTTTGAAAAAAAATGATTAAAAATTAATATCATATCATAGTTCAAGATTTAATTTTAGAAATAAAACTTAACATTTTTAGCTTAATTAATTTGAGACAACTAATCACAACTAAAAAATTGTATTCCTTGACCAAGGTTGCTTTCCAAAAGCATGAATAATCCATGGATACTCAACATTTTTTTTTTATTCATAGAGAAATCCGTAAGGTTGCTTTCCAAAAGCATGAATAATCCATGGATACTCAACATTTTTTTTTATTCATAGGGAAATTGGTAACTCCATGAATGGGCTGCCTCTATAAACCCTAAGCCCATTGGGTAAAGCACAGTCAACAAGACCCCCAATCCTCTAAGGCATCAAACTGGGGTAGCCAACCAACTCACTCGGTCACTACCATCCAGCCTATCCCTTTTTGGGCATGTAGTGGTTTGAACCTTGGACTTCCTCAAAGAGAGGCCAAAACCCTAACTGCTACACCATCCTTGCGAACAAATTGTTTAGGGTAAACACAGGATTTTTAGAAGGGGCCTGGACCCTTATTAACAGGGTGGGCATATAAGGAATGGAGCCATGTCGGCCTTTACCAGCACATAGGAAATTCCCAGCTGCGCCATATATCTGCAGTATGGAGGCAAGGAAAATGGAACCTGGGTCGGCCTCTACAAGACTTTCACCAGCTATACTATACAAGCAGATAAAATTGTTTAGAGTAAACACAGGATTTTTAGAGGGGCCTGAACCCTATCAAGAGGATGGACATAGGAGGAATGGAACCCTGGACCCTATCAAGAGGATGGACATAGGAGGAATGAAGCCCTGTCCGCCTCTACCAGCACATAGGACATTTCCAACTACGCCATATATTGCCAGATGGAGGGAGGATACCCAACATTTTTAACACAACCTCGCTTTCGGATTGGATTCTACGACGAAAGAGTTGCCCCCAGATTTCACTCCTTCGCAGTTAACTCCACTAATAGTGTAATTCTATTTACAATATATGGACATTTTAAATAATGCACGACCTATAAATTGAGTACTCTACAACTGAGTAAACAATTCATGCACCCAAAATAAATTTTGAAAACAAAATTAGTATCGTCCAAGTGGATGCCATTGAATTTTGCAAGCACCTCTGATACACAATCCTACCAAAATGGTACGCACAACGTGTAATACACACAAAACGATGCACCGTTCTCATTAACTGTCCGATTTTAACTTTTTTTTCCCAGTCTAATAGAGGTCTGAAATACGGAAAAAGTTCACTTGTTTTTCAGGTTTTGACAAGGGACTGTAAAGGAGCAAGTGGATGAACGCAGAAAAAAAGTGCATACATTCAGAGTTAATACCAGAAGGAGATAATGTCTCCACATCTGGAGGCGCAAAGCCATGCTAACGCTATAAGACAGGGGCTCCACTTGAGCGGTCACATATCATAAAAACAATCCATTTTGCCTCTGCATTGACCAATGTAGCCGAGATTTTCAGCACCACCATGAAATGCAGACAATCTCAACAACCAGGATCCTAATGCAACATTCCTCTAATCTCCTTTCTCCGTCTTTAGCCAGCATGTTCATTATCATCTTTGAAAGCGTCCATGGCCGTCTGTGTCTCTGCTAACGATTTTGCTCGTCTCTCTCACACACAACTCACCCACTCACACCCATCACACTGCTTTGCGCGCACAATCAGACAGTAACGACCCCTCAATGTCATTGGCCGCAACGTCTAGAGATACTACATACCTCAGATTAAGATTATTGTGCTGCGCAACTCTTACTACTCCTCTTTCTTTCACTCATTTATATTGGTCAGGTAAGTATTTGTTCATTGTTTGCTTCAGCTAATTCCTCCTCTCTTTTTTAATCCATCCCCTTTCTTGGAGGATTCCCTTGCAGGCCCACGAGAAGTAAAGCATTTGTGCTAACACTCCCCAACACGCATTACCCGACAAGAGAAAAGTAAAAAGAGTGAGTGAAATCATAATGCTTCCACCAAAAAAAAGGGTTATGGTACATGTGTGGGACAAAATTTGCCCGCCTTTTTTTGCATTAGAACTTATGATTACGCACACACCCAGATTTTATTTCAGGCTTTGGAGCCACTTGATTAAATGTCGTGAAAGTTGTAAAACTAGATAAGAATAAACATGTGTGAGCCCGCGTCAGACATTTCCTCGGGTAAGTAGGACCTCCAATACGTTATGATTGATTAAATGCAAACCGAAAGCAAAACTTTATTACACAGTGACACTTTATTATAAGATAATGCTAAATCATCTACACAGATGGGGCTTAAACAGTGAACTACACGAGTCCATACAATTTATTCTGTGGGCTGCTTGGAGTGCATTCCACGGCTACACGCCTCACATTTTGGTTTAATAGTTGCAGAAATTTAAATTATATGATTATGGTTCACCACATGACAGCAATATCGTGTCGTGCAACAAGGAAATGCTTTACTGAGTTGAATAATGTTTGTTCATACTTCATTGCATTTGAACGAACACATTGGTCATGGCATTCTCGATGGCTTGGCCGTAAGATGGCTCGTCGTCCCAAATCATGGGAATGTCAAATCTCATGCCGCCCATCTTGATATGTGCTGCACTTGCACTGAATTCTCCTTCCATCACGGGAGGGCGATTTTGCCATGTCAATATTCCACTCATATCTCCCCTTTCACACCCTTCAACTGGAAAATTAGTGCCATGCCTGGAAAAAATTTCTGTCTCTGGCTTTGGAGGAGGGATAAATTCTGGAACTGGAACTTTTGATGGTTGTAACGGATTGAAATTATAAGGTTCGTCTCTTCCCAATGACTTATGTGCCGCTGCTATCTCAATATTGGAATCCAGAAAAAGACATTCATTGTTACTCAAACTTCCGTCAGCGCCCTCTGCATCCAGAATATGGAAGTCTGTTTGCATGACCGGAATAGCCCCGGAAAAGATTTGCATTTGTTAATATTTACAAACTCGTTCTCTGAGGACATCTGTTTCGTACAAGTTGCAGTTTGCTTATCGATCTGCCATACGGGCAAGGAATCATCGGGTCTGTTATAGCTTGAAAGCATGCCCATACGAATACCGTTTTTCTTAATGCGCGAATTTATTGTAGATTTTATCAATAATATTCCAGTGTTTTGTGTGTTCATTATTACCAGAAATATTTGTGAAATCATGTGGAATTTATGTTGTGAGTATTAGATAGAAAAACAATAGTTTATTTAATATTTTTTATTTTTTTTAATTTGTGGAAAACATCTTAAAATAGATGTCACTTTCGAATAAGATCCAAGGAGGCAAGGGTATCCATTCCACCAAAAACGTCCAGAACTCGACCTGGCCTACCACCTTTAACATACTCAAGGAGCAAACAAACACACAAATCCAATTTAAAAATAAGTAAATAAATAAGTAACAACAAAAATAATAAAATAAAATAAAAACATGCTCCTTGAGTGTGTCAAAAACAAAAGCACAACCAAACACACACAATAAGATAAAAGAAACCACAACACGAACCACATAGAAAAACACAAACAAGACAAAAACAACAGAACACTACAAAGACATAACCCAAAAAAAAAACATAAAAAATAAACACAACCAAAACCTAAAATATTAAAAAAATAAAATAAAAAACAACCAACAGACAATAAACAAAAACAAAAAACATAGAAAACACTCACATAAAAAACACGAATTAACACAAAGAGAAACACAAGAACAAGAACGACAAAAATACAAGAACAATAACAAAAAACACACAAAACAAAAAAAACACAAGAACAAGAAAAAACAACACAAAGAACACAAAAACAAAACAATACAATAGAACACACACCTTTAAAAAACTAAACAAAAAAAAATTGAACATAACAATGACCTATCTAGACCAGAAGACTATTAAGGCAAGAAACAATAAAGGAAACAAAAGAAAGAAAAGCGTGAGCTAGGGAACTAAAAAAACCTGAATGAACCAATGAGAAGAAAAAAAAAACAAGAAGAAACTAGGTACCTTTAGAACTGGAGCCATCCAAAGAAATGATAGAAAGAAGAGCTTCCATAATTTGTGAAGCCCACCATCTAGGAGGGTGGCCATAACAAGTAAGATCACCTTTGTCCAAAGACCAATTAGCTAAAGCATCAGCACTCTTGTTTTGATCTCTGACCACATGACTGTAATCAACTTTCAAAAATCCCATCTGGATTAATTGAATCTTCTCAATAGTTTTTTTTATTCTCCAATCAACCTTATGATTCTTGGAATGAGTCTTCAAAATATTAATCATAAGTTGAGAGTCAGACTCAACTAACACCTTTTCCCATCCAACCTTAGTAGCCTCTTGAAGGCATCTAAGGATACCATACCCCTCAGCAAGGTTATTGCAAAGAATACCCAAATTCTCAGCAAAAGTAAAAACCAAGGAGCCATCCGAAAGTCTACCAATTCCTCCCACACTGGCTTTTCCAAGGTTCCCTCTAGAGGCTCTATCAGTATTGACTTTTCTAAAATCCTTAGGAGGAGGTTGCCAATTTCTTGTCCTATCCATCTTACTAATACTCACATTCCCTTTAAGTTGGTTACCCTTAGAAGATTTAATCTTCAATCTTTGCATCACTTGATCCCATATTTGGTGGGAGTTTTGGGGGTGATTAAGGAGTTGATGGATCGATTCAACTAAGTTGGCTATGGTCTTTTGCCAAATATAGTGAATATCCTTCCTATCTTGATTAAAAATTTGGTTGTTCCTTTCAATCCAAATATTCCAAAGAATAATGGTAGAACCCATCCAAACTAACTACCTAATAAAATGATCAACACCCTCTTGATTAGGCCAATCCCTCCAAAGTTGTTTATTTAATAATTTTTACTTTTAAAGTTATAGCTTTAGTTATAATTTTGTAGGAAACATTGAGAAAAGTAATAGATTTTTAATTGGAAATTTGGTTATGAGTTGTTTCTTTAGAAATAAATTTTATTAATGTTGTATTGATATAGGTTACAAATGGAACTCATATTCCTTCTTCGTATACATGATAAATATCTAGGGAAAGGTTATATTGTTTCACTAGAAGACCAAATTGTTTATAAAAAGGGGATATTCAAGTTGATCTTGAATAATGGGGTTTACTAGGAAGGGAATTTGTTCTTGCACATATTCCATCAAGAGAAGTTGGATGAAAGGGGACATTCAAGTTGATCATGAAAAATAGAGTCTACTAGGAAGGGAATTTGTTCTTGCACATATTCCATCAAGAGAAGTTGGATGTTACCCCTTACTATAAAATGCTAAGAAAAGTGGGTTACAAAAAGGTAATGATTTTAAGGGTCCTCCAACTCGGTAATCCTTTCTAAAATATTTGTATGCCTGAGGTCCTTAAAGAAAAATTTAGTTCCATTGTTACCCTAGGAGATATAATCGACGAAAGATCTAATTGATGCCCCTTTAGGATGATTTTACATCAAGAGAAGTTGGATGTTATTCCTTGGCTCCGCTATAAAAAGCTACGAAAAATGGGTTACAAAAACATTCATGGTTTCATTAGAATAAAAAAGGGAATGACTTGAAGGGTCCTCCAACTTAGTAACCCTTTCTAAAATATTTGTATGCTTGAGGTAGTTAAATAAAAATTTAGTTCCCTTGTTTCCCTAGGAGATATAATCAGGGCAAAGATCTAATTGATGCCCCTCTAGCATGATACGACTCATAACCTCTCGCCTAATATTTAACATTAGCTAGATCACATTAAATAACAATTTTAGTGGGGTCTTTCATAAGCATAGAATAAAGATGAGAGATTTCTTTATAAAAGTGACTCTATTGAATATTATTTCTTCTAAAAATAGAGCACTCATACCACCTAAAGGAAAAAATATTATTGAAAATAGTTGTTTCAAACCATTTGATCTAGCTAGTATTATTAATTGGTCTAGGAAATTTATTCCAAACATGCTTTACAAGGTGGTAGTAAATAGGGTTGTCAAGGTGGGTAAAATTTAATTTAAATTGAAGTGGTATGGAATAAATGCAGATAGAAGAAGTTTGGATAGAATATAAGAAAGGAAGGTGATCAGACATAGTTATGTGAGAAACAACACAAACTTGCTCATATATGGAAAATTTATCCAAAAAATAATTACTAGAATAAATTCTATCGAGACGAATACGCTTCCTAGAAGAACCTTGATGGCAATTTGATCACATAAATTAATTATCTCTATAAGAGGAGGCCTTACCAAAGAGAGTTTCATGCACACCTACATGTTTGTGATAAAACAAACAATTACTAAATTTAACTATTGAAGGGGGTTAACCCAACTTTTATCACTAGGATTTTCAATCGTATTAAAGTCACCTCCTATGATCCATTTTGTAGGAGGGAGAGAAGCAACTAACCATTTCCAAAATGTTGTATGGCTAGGAGTTTCATTGGCAGCATAGATAAAACAAAATCCAAGGAGTTGAGAATCAATCTAATTCAAACACAACGATGAGTAGAATCTTCATCATGGTCCAAAATAGCATAACATAGAGACTTGGATATGGATATGGTAGCACATCCTTTACCATTGGTATGAGATGTAGTAAAGGTAGATGCATATCCCCAACCAATAATTTTCATACAATAGGAGAGAGTTTGACCAATGACTTTCAATTCTTGAAAAAAGAATAGAAATATGATTCTTTATTAAAACCTTTCAAACTTGAAACTTATGATAAGGGAGGGAGAGTCCCTTAACATTTTAAGATGGAAGATTTAATTTTATAAGGGGTGATTTGGTGGTTGTTTGAACTCATGAACTAGAGACTAGAATTTATTTTTGTTGATTTATATGTATGTTGAGTTGGAACCATATTTGGGCAACTTGAGAGAAGGAACTGGTAATATATTTGATAGAGGATTTTTTCCTCTAGCTAGGAGTGATTTTGGGGGATCGATGATCGCTTTTTCTTACCTACCATTATCCATCCATTTGTCATAGGTTTATCTTTGATGGGATTGGTGAAGGAATGAGATCTAACTCAAAGTCCACAATTGAATCCAACAAAGCTTTTGAATTAACAAAAATATCCAAGGATTTCGTTTGAGATGTAGAAGAGGCAAGAGGTTTCTTAGGGGGTGTGGCTTGAGGAAGTGGAGAAGGTTTTTTAGAAGCTAACGAGTGTTGAGGGCTATCAAAAAGGAATTTCTTAGCTATACTCTAAGCAATGACTTATGTATGAAGGCCATTAGTAGGGATTTTCTTAGCTATTTTTTGAGGGGTGGTTTCCATCTATTTCTTTTCACTATTTTTGGGCAATTCTTTATCAAGTGTTTGACTTATCTATAATAAAAATAGATAATACGTGATTTTAGGTAGACAAGAGGTTTATTAACATGGAAACTTGGCCCATTGAGATCAAGGTATGGGAGCAGTGGCTTGTATATGTCCATTTTCACATAAATACAAGGGTGAATTCTATAACTAGAAAGTTTTTATAAAATAGAGTGAGACCACAAAACCCTAAGAATTAGAGAAGCAATTTTATTAAGAAAGAGGATACATGAGAGAGATAAAAAGGGAATTTCTATCCAAAGAGGGTATTTTACTCTAGAGGAGCCCTTCAAATGAAAATCTAAAGACCAACTTGAAATATAGCTAGTTTACCCATAAATAACCCATGTTTTATATTGGTAAGCTTTCAGGGTATGTTCAACATTTGCAAAGGAGACAAATGTGTACCCCCTTCCTGGTCCTTGAATAGCCTCAACTATCCATCCTTTGGTATTTTCCTAAACCCCTTTAACCCATTTGAGAAGTTCAGACTCAAGGAGCATCCCTCATAAAAAACAAAATGATAGTGCATTCTAACAAGTCATTGGCTACTTTAACAAAGGAATCAAGAAGAACCATTGAAAGGAACTTGCCTTGCTCAGCCTTTCATTGATTTTTTGTTGGATTAAGGTTTGAAGGGTCAACAGTGTAAACCTTTGGTACCCTCCTCTTATCCTCAAGATTTGCATGCTCTATGGGACTATTTGGGAAACCTAAGATTCAAGAACATCAAGGGATGGAAACCTTGCATCCTATGCAAACTTTTCAATGATTGATTACCTATACCTGAATGATTCAACAATGCAAAATTAAGCTTATTATTATATGGCCATGATTGTCTCAATCAATCAATTATGATTTACAACATTAAATAAAAAATCGCAACCCCACGAACTAATTTGAATTTGGATTTGTAAATTCTCCTCTATTTTTTGTTCAATCAAAATACTTTTCTTGGATCCTAACCTCTCTTATGAGTCCTTATTCACCATAAATATGCTTTCTTTTATTTTTAACTTAGTTCAATTATAACCTATAATCTTACAAACAAATTTAAAAAGATAAGATGACAAATATATAACACTTCAAATATTATTTGGTTGTAGAATCAATCTTAAACCAATTTTAATGCAACTATATATAAAATAATAATAAATTTTTAAACAATAGATACTCACACATTATGAACAATCAATAGAACATTATGTACTTATATAGTTTGAGGCAGTCATTTGTCTTTATATAGTTTGAGGCAGTCAATTGCTGGTTGATTAGTCAAGACACTTAGAAAAATAATATTCATGGTCATAGAAAACCTCTCTTAAAAGCTGCATGGTTTACGAGGATTTATGTTTGTATTTTCTTAAAAAATAAAAATAAAATATAAAAATAAAAACACATATTTAACTAAACATTAAGTAGCCGCCAATATTTTATTTAATTGGTGAATTACCACTTTCAAAAAATAAATAAAATATATATTTGAATACGTAGTGATTGCCTTCTTCAGATCAAAGCATTTATTTCAAAGTACAATTCATCTCCCACTACAAAGCATTAAATCCAAATAAAACGGAATTGATAAAACCAAAATACAACGGAATTGAGAAAACCAAAATACAATGCATCAGTCGCATTTGGTGTAATGGCAGTTGCTTAGTTATTATCATTTATGTGGTTGTGAGGTTGATTCCTCTTGTGTTTGCTCGAACAAGCGCTGATATTTGTAAATATTTATAAAGGATGTTCAATATTAAAAAAATACAATGTATCTTCAAGAACAAAGCATTTCCCAAGTTAAAAATAAGACACAAATGTTTTTAAATTTTTTTTTTTAATACATGTTTGATTTTTTATTATAAAAACAAAAAATGATTGGTTTTTTATTATAAAAAAAAAAAAAAAAAATTATGTTTGTTTTTTATTGAGTAAATACTTCTTATATATATACATATCCGCCGTGGCTGTTGCATCACCGATAATGCAAGTGACATACTATTTATGTTTATTTTTAATAATAAAAACAAAAAATTATTAGAATATTATGTTATTATTTAAAACTAGATCTTTAAAAAAATTCAAAATCTTAACCATTACATTATTTTATTAAAAAAAAAACAAAACCAAAACTGGATATAATATGTAATATGTAGGTCACTGTGATGTGTATCTTTCTAGGTAATGACATTCTTATAAATTGGAATTTAGGATTTCGATCCAATCTAATATCTGGCTATGATACGAAGTATAGAATAGAGTGGAACCTTGCTAATCTTTAAATTTAGAAAGTATGTAAATCCAATAACATTAAGATTACGAGAAGATACCTGCCAACGTGGGCACTGTGCTCCAACATCCAGGCCCATGCTTTGTAATATAAGCCACTAATTTCCTGTCCTCGTCAGGAGACCAGAATCCCTTCTTAGGTTTCTGTTGGTGGCAACAAGTTTGGCAGCCCATACTTAACTTCTGTGCAACCTATCTGACGCACTCGCTTAACACAGATCTTCTTAATAATTTGAAAGCAAGTGTTTTGCCAAACCCTTTTGAAGTCCCGTTGCACATGGTGTTGTTCACTACACGTACAAAAACCACCAGATTGATTTGACGCTGCAACCAAAACTCACGAAAACTTTGAATACTGTTTGTTTTCGTCGTATGCGTGATTCGTATGGGCTACCAACTTCACTAACCCAACAAGATGATCAAGTATCTTCTTAGAAAATTAAGGGTTAAATTCAGACAAACTTTCATTAGGGGTGGGACTTCTAGAATCACTATATAATCTAATCCATAAAGAGTTTTTGATTAATATAATGATAATCATCTATAGGAATTCATTTCGAGGGTTGAAATCGATATATAAATTAATCAATAAACAATTTTTGAATAATATAGTGATAATAATTTATAAGAATTTATCCTAGTAAGAAGCAAAACAATGATATTTATATTTGAATATGTGTTGTTATGAGTATTTTAAAATCTATTGAGAGTAAATTTGAATTAAAAGAATGATATTGATTATAAAAGTATTGCATTTAGATACCCAAATATATTTAAATTAAACATATTGCAAATGATTTCAAAGTTATAATGATTGAAAATGAAATAAAAAGTTTTGCTCACCACACCAACCTAAATATAAAAAAAAAGAACCATATTATGATAGAAATAGAATAGATCAAAGATTTTCTAGTCCTTAAAAAATCACAAATAGAATCTTTTTGTTGCAAGTAAGACTAAATAATAAACCAATACTTTTGAAATACAACCTACTTAAATAATGATCATTCAATGTCATTTATATTTTATTTTATGTAGATTCAAAATATTAATCTAATTTAAAAAATTATTTTTTAAATATCAAAAAATAAACTTAACAAAATTATGAAACTGGATACTAAAAAATACCTCTGTATTTTGTTTCTACCATTTAGTTCAACATTATAAATGTTTTTCCTAATATAATTTTAAATTAATACAACCCCTAATTTTATCTCATATATATATATATATATATATATATATATATATATATATATATATATATATATATATATATATTCCGTACTTTTTTTAATATTCATTTTTTCATTATTTTTTTTAGAAGAGTTGTCTTATTTTTAATAACTATATAAACCTTACCACTTGTAAATAAAAAATTGTGGTGGAGGAAGCGGAGGAGAAGATGAGGAGCAGTGGAGGAAGCGGAGGAAGTGGAGGAGGAGCAAAAACGATAGGCAGGAATTTTGAACCAACGGAAGGAAAAGATCCAAAGGTAGGGCAGAATGCTGTAGCTGGAAAGGAAAAGGATTCCCTGTCAGCTCAGTTCAAAAAGGCTAAAGGTACAGATCCTCCAGATAAACCCTCAAACAAAGGGTCCCACTAGGGTTCGGGAGCTAGCAACAAGGGCCCAACCTTTTTGGAAATGCTGAAAGGGAAAAGAAGGAGCCAGTCAGTGAACTACTGCCCCTAATACCAAACAATAACATGTTAACTGCACCAATGGAGATTATGGAAAGATTCTTGGATATGGAGGCATCATCCTTAGTTGGCAAGTTTTTGGGAGGAAGGCCGGACATTGAGACTATTCGCTCATGGGCCGCAGCAAAGTGGAAAACTTTAGGAAGCTTAGAAATCGTAGCCATGTCAAGAGGTCTTTTTATGATAATACTTAACAACAAATATGATGCAGAGCACATCTTGATAGGAGGACCCTGGTTTCTAGGAAGGCGTAGTCTCTTTCTGAGGAAGTGGGGGGAGGATTTCAACCCTAAGAAGCAGAACATTAATATAGCACCCATTTGGGTCTTCTTACCAAACCTCCCAGCCCAGTTTGTTAATGAGTATTGGCTTAGTGGCATAGCAAAGATGATAGAAGAGCTCATGGCAATAGACCATTCAACCCGGGTAAGGACTAGACTGACGCATGCCAGGATCTATGTAAATGCAAACTTGGATTCTGATCTACCTTCTCAGGTGGAACTAGCATATGAAGAGTTTCTAAATATTCAACTTGTGGAGTATGAGAACAAGTCGGCATTTTGTAGCGTGTGCAAAACCCAAGGCCACCTTCAAGCCCAATGTCTGAGAAGAACTGCAAACAAGGAAGCCACGAGCAAAGATTTTTTGGGGAAAGCTAATGGGAGAGGGATCCCAAAGTTTCAAGGACCACATCTTAACTTGGAAGGATACAGACAAGTTAAGAATAACCAGGATGACCAAGCCAACACAGAACTAGAAAAAATCCAGGATAAAGAAAAGCAACATAATGAGGGAGGCAAAAATCATAAGGTATGTAATAAAGATCCCAGGTTGAACATGTTTGATATCCTAGAAAATCTAGAATTTGAAAAAGAAAATAGTAAGGATGATACCATCAGTGTCAATTTTCCTGAAACCCTAGACTCCCCATCCAAATTGGTACCATCCACAACTATGACAAAAAGCCCCAAAAGCTATGCTCAAAATGAAGAAAAATTGCCAGGTCATTTCAGTTTAAACATGGAAAAAATAGATTCAAGAGTCGAAGTTGTGGAAACAAAATCCAGGAATGTAGCTCCTAATCCGGTAGTGGAGCAGGTTATCCCTTATCATATGAGCCCAATGGTAAAATGTTCCTTGAAGGAAATCCCCCTGTTTAGGAACCAGATAGGAGAGGTGAACCAAAACAAGGTTGAGGATTAAGAGGGAATTGAAAACCCCCAAAATGAGGAAGAAGGTTCAAGCCCTAGACTATCACAGTATATGCCCCCTCATTTCAATCCAAAACATACTAGAAGCACTACCAATCCTCCGATAGATTATGGAAGTGAAATAAAGAAAGGGATAATATCTACAACATAGCACTATAGAATGAGAATCAATGAAGAAATTGCAAATGGAAAGGAAAGAACATTGTTACAGCAAGCTATTCCTGGCCAGGATAATAGCAAAATTGACAAACCCCCTTTGGATCAGGGAAGGGGGTGAGGAAAAATATCAAACAATCTAAATGAAGGTTCTCTCATGGAATGTGAGAGGCCTAAATGGCCCACCAAAACAAAGGATGGTGAAGTCTATAAGGAAGGATTGGAATCCTACTATCATTTTTCTTCAAGAAACCAAAACAGATGCGGCACAATCAGCACTTATAGCTAGAAGGATTTGGAAGCGAGGGGAAGTGGCCTTTCAACATGCGATAGGAGCATCTGGGGACCTCATGATCTTATGGGATCCTATTAAAATAGAAGGAAGTATTATTTAGGCAAATGAAAGAGTCTTAAGCGTATTATTTCATTATTTTGATACTAATAAGAATTGGATTATGTCAAATGTTTATGCCCCCACCTTTGTCCAAGGGCGGTCTGAACTATGGGAGTTTTGGGGGCATTTGAGCCAAGCTTTTAAAGACATTCCTTGGGTGATTGGGGGAGATTTCAATACCCTCCTTTACCCATATGATAAGAAGGGAGGATCTGGGTTACCCTCAAGGAGCATGGAGGACTTCAATGAATTCATTAACACAAATGAATTGATGGATGTAAGACTAAAAGGAGCCAAATTTACATGGAGTAACAAGAGGATAGGAAGTCAGTTGATTCAAGAAAGTTTGGACAGGTTTTTTTTATCCAAGGAAGCTACAACAATATTTGGTGATTCAGCGTTACAAGCCCTTCCTAAATGCGCTTCAGACCATAATCTTATTCTATGGGAGGCATTTTAGGCTAACTCCTTTAAAAATCCATTCAAATTTTTGTCAATGTGGGTTAAACATCCGGACTTCAAGAAATGAATAGAGGAATGGTGGCAACAGCCTATCCAGGGAAGTGCTTCCTTCAAACTATCTCAAAAACTTAAGATGGTGAAAAAAACCTTAGAATATGGAATAAAGAAGTCTTTGGAAATATTTTTTAGAATAAGAGAGCAGTGGGGGAAAAACTGAGAATAATAGAAAGCAAAATCCAAAATGGAACCTATGATGAGGCGACAATGACTAAAGAGAAGGAAACCCTTTGTGAGTTTTATAATATTTTAGCTTGTGAAGAGATGTATTGGAGGCAGAAATCAAGGGCATTATGGCTAAAGGAAGGGGACTCTAATTCAAAAAATTTCCATGTTACCACATTGAGCAATAGAAGCAACAATAATATTAGAAATTTAACTAAGGTGGATGGATCCTCAACTCAAAACATTCAAGAGATCAAGGACAAGGCTGTTAATTTTTTCATTTCATTATTGGGTGAAGAACGGGCCTGTAATGCCCAAGCAAAGGACTCTCTCCTTCAATTCATTCCACAAATCATTGATGAAATGATTAACGAGTCTCTTACAACAACTTTTTTAGACGAAGAGATCAAGGAGGCTTTGTTTAACATGGATCCTGACAAAGCTCCTGGGCCGGATGGGTTTTCACCGCGGTTTTTCCAAGTTTGTTGGGATATTGTTGGAGCAGAAGTTATTGCTGCAATCAAGGAGTTCCAAAGTTCAAATCATATTCCAAGGGGTTTCAATTCAACTTTCAATGCTTTGATCCCTAAATGCCCCAACCCCAAGACTATGGTTGACTTTAGGCCGGTTAGCCTATGTAATATATCCTATAAAATTATGTCCAAAGCTTTATCCAACCGTTTGAAGAAAGTTCTACCGGTTATCATTGATCCAAGTCAAGGAATTTTTGTACAAGGAAGATCAATCTTAGATGGAGTTATTACTGTTCATGAGGCTCTTCATACAGCTGCTCAGATCAAAAAAGCAGTCATGGCTTTAAATTTATACATAAACAAAGCTTATGACAGAATAAATTGGGAAGTCCTAGAGGTAGTTTTATTAAAATTTGGCTTCAACATGAAATGGGTTAATTTAATAAGAGAGTGTATTTCTAAGCCTTGTTTTTTAGTTTTGGTTAATGGGTCTACTATAGGTTTTTTTCAAAGCAAATGTGGTCTAATACAAGGAGATCCCATAAGTCCTATGTTGTTCATCATTGTAGTTGATGCCTTGGGAAGAACCATTAATGCAGCAGCAGTAGCTGGACTCATTTCAAGTATCAATGCCACATCGCTAACTACCCCGGTGACACATCGACAATTTGTTGATGATACATTGCTACTGACTTTGGTTTATGTGGTTGAGGTAAGAAGGATTAAAAATATTCTCATAATGTATGAAGAAGCAGTTGGACAGAAAGTGAATTTTTATAAGAGCAAACTTTATTTCATCAATACCCCCATTCCTAGGCAAAACAGCATAGCAAGGATCATGGAATTTTAGATTGTATCCCTTCTCACCTCCTATTTAGGTCTTCTCCTGTTTACGGGGAAACCTGAAGGATCAATGTGGAACATAGTTCTAGAGAGGATCCAAAAAAAGCTAGCAGGTTGGAAAGGACATCTGTTATCTCAAGCAGGAAAAGCATTTTTAACTATGGCTTCACTTCAAAGTATACCCATTTACTTCCTATCAGTTTTTAGAGCTCCCAGCAAGGTGTATCACAAAATTGAGAAGCTTCAAAAAAAATTTCTCTTGTCAGGGACTGAGGATAATAAAAGGATCCATTTAGTAGGTTGGAACAAGGTTTGCAAACCTAAAGCTGATGGGGGGTTAGGATTGAGGAGAGTTGCTCATCTCAATACAGCTCTGTTAGCCAAACAAGCGTGGTGGTTTTTGACTAAGGTCGATAATGAATGGACTGCCATAGTTAGGAGGAAATACATCCAAGGTGTGAACTTCCTTAATGACAACTTAGCAAGCAAGGGGTCTACTTTTTGGAAGGCAATCCTCACGATAAGGGATCTTATCAAGAAAGGTCTTAGATGGATTCTAGGAAATGGGCAAACAATAACTTTTGGAAGGATCGGTGAGTGAGAGTTGAGGAGTTATCCCAGAATCCTCATTTGGCTAGGATTCAAGAGCATATGGAGCAGCATATTGGGAAGAAGGTTGCAAATTATATGTGGCAGGATATAAATATCAACAGGTGGAAACACATCAGAGTATAGGGTTTTGAAGTGGAGTCTGAAGAGTTTTATAACATTTTAACTCAGCAAATTATTCCCTCTGGTAAGGATGAAGATCACATTGTTTGGGCTGAGACTGAAAGTGGTGACTTCATAGTTAATTCTGCCTATAATTTTCTTCTCAATGTGGAAGGTTAAGAATTTCAATCGAGTTTGGTTTGGATCAAAGGCTTAATTCCTAAAATATCCTTTTTTTCATGGCTGGTGATTCAAGGAAAAATCCTCACTATGGACAATATGTTATCCAAAGGTATGGTTATTGCTAACCGTTGCTACATGTGCAGGGCAGGATGGAAGACTACCCAACACTTGTTTCTAGAGTGTCCAATAGCGGAGTCCATCCTGGATGAACTTTTCCAAGCCTTTAGGATCTCATGGGTTAAGCCTGCTCTTATATCCGAAGTGTTCCATCAATGGCCTCAACCCTTTGTTAGCCTAAAACTTAAGTACCTATGGAAAATCTATTGGCATCATTTTCTCTGGTAGATTTTGCTAGAAAGGAACCATAGAGCCTTTAAGGATACCATTCACAACCCAAAAAACATCCTCAACAAGATTATTGTCTTTGTGAAAGAAAACCTTAGCACCTTAGTGGATGAGAACCACTCAATTTTTCCCAAAGAAAAATAATTAGCACGGGCCTTAGGTATTGAGGACAAACCTTCCATTCCTTTGCCCAATCCCAAAAATGGGATTTTTTGGGAGCCACCCCCCCAGGGTTCGTTTAAACTAAATTTTGATGGTGTAGCCAAGGCGAACCCGAGAAGAGCTGGAGCTGGAGGAATAATCAGGGATCACCAAGGAAATCTGGTCAAGGCCTTCATTGAACCATTGGGAATCATAACTAATAACGAAGCAGAAGCTAGAGCCCTTTGGAGAGGGTTGCAAGTAGCCCAAGAAACTCAAGGTAACTTGATGATTGAAGGTGATTCTATGAATATCATCAACCTATTAACCAATGGCAAAAAACTTCCATGGAGAATCGAGGGAGTCATCCATGAAGTGAGGATCTTTTTTACGGCAAGACAAAATAGGAGGGCTCGTCACGTGTACCATGAGGCCAACAGGTTAGCTGAAAAATTAGCCAACATAGGTGTTGATGTTGGTAGTTTGGTGACATGGACACAAGGTGTGCCACGTGAAGTGGAAAACATTATTAGTCATGAAAAGAAACCTACCCATTAAGGAGAAATATGAATGGGTGTTCTTTCCCCATGGAGCTAGTAATAACTATGGGGTTTCCCTCTAAATCATACCAAATTGGAAATGAAGGTAACAGGGTGCAATCCTTGGAAGATTCCCGACGAGAGAATAGGAAATGGGCAAGCAACAGGTTTCACAAGTGCAAAGTTCCAAACTTCAATTCCTGTCAATGTAAGTAATGTTTACAGTTATGTTTAGGTATGTGTGTGCTTTGTTAGTAAGGTGTTGTAGGGGATTCAACACAATTTTTGGTAAGAAAGTTTCAAGGATGACTAGGATCTACAATATCAGCAAAAGGCTGGATATTGTAATAGGTTTTGGGTTAACCTGCAAAACCCGGTAATTAATGAAGACTTTTATTTACCAAAAAAATATATATATTTAAAAATTGTTTTTAATTTTAGTATAAATTTAAATACAATTAAAACTCTAAGTTAATTTTTTTAATTATTTTATTATAATAAAAATAATAATAAATATTTTAATAAGAATCCCTTTCCTTCAATTCTTGTAGATGTATGTTTTGGAGTCATACAAAAATGAAATATTGATTTCAAGGCTATCATTGGAATTGGATCCCTCCTAAAGAAGTTTTTAAGTTTCTTGGTATTCCTTTTGCCTTTCAAGGCTCCCCTGCTCGGTTTTGGAATTATGTGCTTCAAAGAGTTGAAAAAAAACTTGATTTTTGGCTTACTAAGAAGCTATCATTAGCAGGTAAATTATAGATTTGCTCTAAAGTTTTAGTTGCAACTCATGTTTATTATTCCTCTTGTTGGGTTCCTTCACAGGCTTGCTATAAGAAGCTTGAGAAAATCCTTCAAGATTTTCTTTGGAATAATTCTTCTGAAACAAAGGGTTTTGATAGAGGTGCTTGGAATATTTGCTATATTTTGAGAGAATATGGCGGAATGGGTCTACTGGACTGTAGACGGTAAGGTATTGCTCTGTGTGCTAAGTGGGTGATTAGGGCTCTAAGGGGAGCTGAAGCTTGGAAAGTTTTGGTTCGACATTTCATTTCCTCTGGTCTTCCCTTAAACCGTAGAGCATGGAGAGGGTTGGATTTTCCCTCTCTCATTGTTGCTTTGGTTTTTGTTAATATTTTTGGCTCCTTTGTTATTAAAAGTATATGGAAATCCTGGTAGCAGCTCGCTCCTTAGATATTTTGGAGCGTATATGGCTTCTATAAAGGCTTATCTATCAATTCTATGAATATTTGGTGGTCCCCTGTGTTTCTTCATCAATGTTATCCCTTAGCTCGAGTGCAATGGATTCATGCTCAATGGTTTTTCAAAAAGGCTATTGTTACAATAGTTGATTTATTTTCTCACCAGACCAGGGATTGGATCCCATGGAATGTGTTCAAACGCACCTTCGGGCTAAATGGTGCGGACAAAGATACATGTGATGTTGTTATTACTCTCACTCATTTTTCTATGTTGCATAATATTGGTGTGCGCTTGCAGCATCCTTGGTGGTCAGACTAGAGATGGCATGTTGACACTCCTTTGCTTAATTATAAGGCTTTTTTGGGGTATAAATGGTTATCTCCTCATATTCCTTTGGTGCCTAAGCTCAATCAACGTTGGGACTTATTTTCTACAAGGACTAGATGGAATTCTATATTTTAGAATGTTTGGGCTACTTATGTTGATCCCAAGCAATATTTTTTTGCATGGAGCTTGTTGTGTCAAGGCCTTCCCTTGGGAGAATGTTTGAAGCACCTTGGAATTCCTTATCCTAAATGTCCTTTTTTTGGTGTTCCCAAGTCTTGTATTCACCTATTTTAGAATTACAAAAGATCTAGGCAAGCTTGGGAATGGGTTCTTTGTTTTTTTTCCTCATTTACAGTTGCAAGAGTTTCTTGGCCCCAAGATCTTCTTGGGAACTCTTTTACTTTGTCTCTCCCACTTTTTGAAGTGTGGCAGGTTTTTAGGATTATCCTACTCTTTCATATTTGGAAGGCCCATAACATAATTGCTTTTAAATAGTGTACACCTTCTATCACATTTACTCATGATGATAAATTAGAAGTTTTTAATGACATGTGGCTATAGATATGTACTCAAGCCAAAAAAGTTGTTATGGATTTGGATCATCTACGTGTTCTTCTAGCGCACAAGGCCAATGCTAACAAATTAGAAGTTTTTAATGACATGTGGCTAAAAATATGTACTCAAGCCAACAAATTTGTTATGGATTTGGATCATCTACGTGTTCTTTTGGCATAGTGGACAAATGCTTCATGTACATTCAATCGAATCCCCACAGAGCACTCTTCTCAGGAGCATTTTCAATCCCACTCTCACCGCTAGCCTCCGTCATATGCAAGAAGTGCTCTCGCAAACAAGCACTAGTCCTAGCTCTCACTAGTCAGGAAGCATCCTAATGTTGACATTGTTTGTTCATTTCGCCAGGATGGGGGTACTGAAGGCCTTAATCATGATATAAAAAGGTGAATTTTATTTTTTTATTTTTCCTAAGAATGTAGCGTGCTACACTCCACGGCAATCTATATGTACTCCGTTGAAACACTTGCACATATAGGTTAATAAAAGAAAGACAAAAGTCAATGAAAAAGTAAATTTTTAATAATAAATATTTAAATTATTAAATTAAAACTTTTAGTTATATACGTTTAAATTATTATTACTAATTAATTAAAATCACAAGACCATAATTCTTTCATAGGTATTTATTGATGGCAACAAGTTTGACAACACTTAATTAAACTTTGTGCAATGTATTTGACAAACTTGTTTAACATAGATCTTCATCAATGTAGTGATAGTTGACTCAAACGGGAAATTTTAACAGACCTTACAAATTATAAATTTACATTTGGGACTCGTTCGAACATTCCATGAAAGGAATTTTATTGGAAAAGAGTCTAATGATATATTCTTATAGTTAGGGATTGTGAGTGATAGTTGCCCAACTGAATGTTGGATATATATCATCGTTTTGGTAGAAATCTTCCTCTGCGTTCCCTTGCCTTAGGTTGCAGGAGTGTTGCATGCTTGCTAGGGAGGAGTGTGGGGGGAGTTGATTTAAGGTGTATACTGAGAAATAATCAAGGTTGTTGGCCTCAATGTGCCAACTTATCGAGGCTATGAAGCCTCTTTGTTATTGTTTTATGTTGATGGGGGTTAACCTTATCTTTTTTCTTCACTTTATCCATAGGATTAGATGTAAGCACAATAGTCGGCTTTGGTTGTGATCCCTTAGAGTTCGTAGATCATGCATTTTATGACCACCCATTGTTGTCCACCCATCCTCTTTGGATTGAGGAGTGAATGCACTAGATGGGTTAGGGATCTACTTATCCCTATTATGGGGCATAAGAGGACAATATTTGACCTTATGCTCAAAATATTAGCATCAAAAATATGTGGGCAAGTTGATGTATAAGACTCATTGTGAAATCATGGATTCATCAATTTGGATCTCAATAATTTTCTTGAGGTCCCGAGATATATCAACTTCAATGCACATATGCTTTTTTGGGCATGCATAGAAAAACAAGAATGACTTGACCCAAAGGAGCTACTATGCAATTCAAGAAGTTTCAAAGGAGAAGGGGGAGACCAAGGAATTCAACCCATATAAGGACTTGATAGTCCTTTCTTCATAAACAATCTCAGGTCCATGGTGAAAATATGAGCAATGAGTTTTGCATGTACATGGGCCATGCTCGTAAATTGCCTTAACATGGTGTGTCATGTCATTTGTTTAGATAGTCTTTTTTTGCATAGTGACCATGAACCAGGCCAAGGCAACATCGTCACCTTTATGGTGGTGTGCTAGACGCCCCATCTAGTGGAACATGGTTGTGATCCCATCAATAGAGCATTATGGGCCACCTTTAGCATCAATAATCATACGTTAGGGGTAATTAATATTTATACCTCCAATTATGTCATAAAAAAAATCCACCTTTGGCTTTGGATTGTAGATTTTCTACCCTCTGCCACATGGATCATATATCAATACTTCAATGTTATTAAAGCCACCTCAGACATAAAATATGGGTATTGCATGCATTAGACAATTTGCAAAAGGGTTGCATGGTTCTATATGCAACAAAAACTAGGCTTTTATAATTCAAATATTGGTCAATTCTAGCCACACCTCCCTTGGCACATGTGGTCCAATTTGTAGGTTGGCTCTAATAGGACCTTCAAATGGCTTGATCGGGTGATGTTTTTGGGGCAAACCATATTTAATTTTGAAAATTGCTTTGGCCTCCGAAACAATGCCCAAGGTTGTCCCTTTGAACCACTCTCCCATACACTTCTACATTAAATGATAGAATAGTGTGAGAATTATACTAAGCATCTAGTTCTACTTCAACATGTCATTAATTGTCACAAGCCCTCTTTGACCCACATCCACCATGTGTGGAACTTGGAACCAGGACCGCATACATAGGATGATTTGATCGATTGGCAAAATAATGTGATTGAACACACCATAAGTTTCTTCACATTTATGGATACTAGTTGGTATGTTTTTGATGTCAGTCTTATGAATCCACCTCTTCCAAGCTTAGGAAATCCACTATGGTATTGGAAGCTCAGCCCTATTCAACCTCTATTCAATTGTAAGTGGTCAAGCTTCAACATCGATGATAAGATGTTGAAACTAATGCAACTCACAAAGCTCAACTCAAAGCCAAAATTCACTGATGATGAGCATATTTATTCTCTCACTTTAATTCATTTTTCAAAACTTGGGTGGCATCCAAGGTTGTATGCCATAGAGTGAAGAACACAAGCTTATACTGAGAAGGGGGGGTGAACAGTATAAGACATCTTTTTACTTTTCCTTTATACTTCAATACAGTAAATCTACATATCCAAAGCAATATCAAAGCAATGCACAAAACCATCCACAAAGTGACACAACAATTTACATGGTTCATCCTTAAAACTTTTCTCTAAAAGTTATCTCAAAGTTCTTTGGGAAACCTTCCCAATTACAATGTTTATGAGCCTCGGCTCAAAGGAGAAACCTTCCCCAATCTGAATTCATGAGCCTCTGCTCAAAGGAGATACCTTCCCCTACCTCTGCTCTAGTTGGTGATCCTCTAGAAGACCTTTGCCTCTGCTGCCCTTAGCAAATGAAACTCTATCCATAGAAGACACATGTCTTCCCTGCTCTGGCTGGAGACCTCTGTCCTCAACTCTATCACCTCAAAGTTGGTCCTTGAATTTGCACTAAACACAGTCCCTCAGTCTAGCACAAATGTCCTTGTCCTCTGTATTTGATCAGTACCAAACATAGTCCTTCGGTCTGGTACAAATCTATCCTCAGGTTCTTCTCATAGAACCAATGCACCTCTGTCCTCAAGTTCTCTGATAGAACTATCAAACTCAGCTTCACAAGTCCTCTGCTAGGACCTGTCCAAATCTGCTCACAAGTCCTCATCGAAACCTGTCCAAATCTTCTTACAAGTCCCCAATGGAACCTGTCCAAAACCTGCTCACAAGTCCCCAATGGAACCTGTCCAAAACCTGCTCACAAGTCCCCAATGGAACCTGTCCAAAACCTGCTCACAAGTTCATCAAGAAAACTTGCTTGGCATGAACCCACAAAAAGAATTGTTAGAGACCCAATGTGATTCATCAACCTCATAGAAGCATAAAGAGAATTGTTAGAGACTCAATATGTTCTATACTTAACTCCCAATCTCAATCCCAACTCAATCTCAAATCTCAAAAGAATAAGATAGATGTAGTATGCTTTTCTCAAGAACATGAAACACAACCCAACAATTGCCAACCATGCAATATCTCATATAACAATGATACTCATGTTCTTTCCAACAACCAATATCTTTTCTCAACCAATTTGGGCTTCAACAACAATGCTCATAGACAAGGTTTAACCAACATCATTCGAATCAACATTAACCTTGAAGCATTCTACCAATCATCACAAGAAAAGGAAACAAGTAGAAATCTTTTTCCCTCCAAATATATTTGAACAAAATAGCCACCCACACAATATCACCAAATTCAAAGAATAACTTGTTCAAACCAACTCAATGGAGTAAGCCCAATATCATGTATCAAGTAAAAGCAATAACTTGATCAACCAACCTCTATGGAAGCAACTCAATCATCAACCTCAACACAACCATCCAAGTATTTCACCTACTCAAAGCAAGTATCAAGACTCACATTCATAAACCCTAGTGCACAATGCTTCCACTACCTCAAACCAGAAATATGCATTCACCAAAACTCTCATCAATGATAACAATGCATAAGTAGTCTTCAACTAACCAGAAACTAGGACTTATACCCAACCAAAGGAAACCTTGTTGAATGCCTTTTCACTCCAATATTATTTCAGGAAAACATACACCAATCATACTCATAAGAAGAATGTGCCCATACCTTATTGAAGTGAAGGAACCCCTTTGGAAATCTGCCACAATCACAAAATTCTTTTGCCAATCTTCACAAGGGTTAGTAGATCACAAAATAATCAAAATTACTCCACTTTTCAATAATCATTACCAAAGCCCTTAAATGCACAACTTCCTTCTCTCCTAAAACCACTTGTACCATAAAATAAAATAAATCACAACATTTCATAACCTTATAACTCCCTTATTACTCCTTTTAAAACATACATAGTAAAGCTTATGAAAGCAAAAATAATTCCTTATGTTTTTGTCCTTTTGTTCTTTGTTTGAATGTTTTCCTTTAGCGTTGAAAACTTTCTTGAACAAGTTACAATGATTCACCTCCACGCGGTTTTTGACCAATTGCCTTGCTGCCCTTTTCACTATCATGACTATAGCATCCCGCTGCCATGTGTATACCTATCTGCTAGAGTAGCGCAATCATAGAGGTCTACCTGCACTCCTGTAGTTAGTATGTCCAAACTATGGTATCCAACTATAATCACCGCAAGCCTTGTGTCATCTAGATCAGCACAACTACATCAGTCCAACATACGAAGCTATGTCGTCCGTGTGGAAACCCTAGCACACTGCATGAAACTGTTCCAACTTTAGCAACCGTGACTTCTAGGTTTTGTTGAACCTACTAACAGTTTTCAATGTTCACTCCTTCAGTCTTGCTGATGGATTGTTGCATGGCATTACCTCCTTTCGATGATCTGCAATCAAAAATTTATGACGGTGCTTCTTCTTCTGGTTGACTTCTAGCTTGACGTCTCACTGCCTTCGTCGAAGAGTTCCAACAGGACATTCCTTTTCAACTTTGATGACTACACCCTTCCACGACGTCGCCTCCATCCCACACTAACTCTTGCAGAGATTTCTCCTTCGCCGTCAATGGTTGACATCTTCCTTCGCTACAAAGATGAAAACGAAATGCACTGCGATTTATATCGATTCACACACACACTGAAATGAATTTATTAGCCCCATTATATATGCACTTCGATGCATTACCAAACACGTCGGCATTTCCAAACACGTCAGAAAATACTTTAATTTAATTTTAAAATATTAATTTAAATTTTAAATAAATAAAATTTAAACTAGATATTTAAAATTAAATATCTTCATCACCGGGGCACCTTTTTTAACGAAACGAAGAGCCAGCTTGGGTTTTAAGAAAAACCCATTTCAAATCTGTTGTCCATGGTTTTTAAATAAAATCTTTTATTTTGTCTGCCTTGGTTTTCACAAAAAACCTTTCTGCTTCTTGACATCAATGACAACATCAACACTTGAGCAAAGGCAATGTACCCAATGTACCCAAAATTGCCAACATAGAGGTCTTAGAATTGCAGCTTAGATATTAGGACTCCAGATTATCTTAAAAAAACTAAGAATCACAATGTCTTTGCACTAAAAATAAAACTATACTAATTTGCACACTTTGAACTAAAATAAATTCTATCTATTTACATAATTAAACCAACTGATATTGAAAGGATTTATGCTAATTTCAACTAAAATGAAATCTAATTTACAATAGCAGAAAGACAAAAATTGAATGTTGTAATTGAAACTAATTTAACAAAATGGAAAGTGCAAGAATTAACTATAATTGAAAAATAGGGGAAAAACAAAAATTGACTACATAAACTAAATTAAAATAATGAGAAGAATGAGAAGGAATAATAGCATGATTTGCAAGAAAATAGAAGAAATCAGGTTACAAGAAAAACAAGAATCAACATAAGCAAAAACTGTAGTAAATAAATCTAATTCTATGTTGTTGAAAATAAATAACATGAAAGAAATAACTGGAAAATAAATCTATGACTACGTTAGTAAATATTCCACTAACCCTCAAAGTGGGCCTAAGCTCCAGGCTTAGTGAAAGGTGGAAAGATTCAATAAAAAATAAACTAGCCTACGAAATCAACAATTTCATGCAATAAAACTGAAACAGTCAAGTTTAAGACAAAATACCAATTATTGTGTTCTTTATTCTTTTGCTTACTTTATCAACATTTCCTACTATCTATTAAATTTTCCAATGGGAATACAAAATTATTTATAGTTGAATTGCTAACTTATTTGCCTATGAACGAGGTTAAATTAAGAAACAATCTATCTTGCATTAGTTACATATTCCTGCTACCAAATGTAACCAATCATATTTAGGACAGCAAATAAAATTGGATGAGTCTCCCTATTTTTACACCTTTGTTCATTATTGACTCTCTTGAAATAGACATAAGACAAATTAGGGTGAAATCTAAAAAATTTAGCACACATTTTCCAATCCTTGACCGGCTTGAAATAAATTTGTAATAAATATGAAACAAAACTAAAAGTTTCAACACACTTCTTGAAATAAATAAAAAATTATAAGGAAAAATCTTGAAAAAAAACTAAAATAAATTTAGAACAAATATAAAACTTCTAATATGCTCTTTCCTCTCTATTTTTCCTATAATTATGTTATGTTTTGGTGTAGAAATAATAGGGATATCTTTTGAAATAAGTTGCAGGTCAACTCCATTTTTCCTGCACATAAATACATTTTCAAGCATGTGCTAATTAGTTGATTTTTAGTCAAACATATGACTCATGCTTTTGACCAAGTGTTGCCAGAGAAATTTGACCACTATTTTTATCCTTTTTCTGCATGGAGAATTCTACTCGATTTTCCTGCACTTTTATGATTCTGATATTGGTCAATGCTAGCCACACCTCCCTTGGTACATGTGGTCCAATTTGTAGGTTGGCTCTAATAGGACCTTCAAATGGGTCGATCATGTGATGTTTTTGAGGCAAACCATATTTAATTTTGGCAATTGCTTTGACCTCCTAGTGGAACCAATGCCCAAGGTTGTCCTTTAGGACCACTCTCCCATACACTTCTATATTGAATGGTAGAATTGTGGGAGGATTATACTAAGCAACTAGTTCTACTTCAACATATCATTGCTTTGTCACAAGCCCTCTTTGGACCACATCCTCCATGTGTGGAACTTGGAACCACAATCGTATACATAGGATGATTTGATTGATTGGAAAAATAGTGTGATTGAACACACCATATGTTTCTTTACATTAATGGATTCCAGTTGGTATGTTTTTATTGCCAATATTATGAAGCCACCTCTTCCAATCTTAGGAAAGCCACTATGATATTGAAAGATCAGCCATATTCAACCTATATTCAATTACAAGCAGCCAAGCTTCAACATCGATGATAATATGTTGAAACCTATGCAACTCACAAAGCTCAACTCAAAGCTAAAATTCACTGGTGATGAGTGTCGTTAATGCTCTCACTTTAATTCATTTGTCAAAACCTAGGTGGCATCCAAGGTTGTATGTGATAGAGGTATTAGAATTGTAGCTTAGATATTAGGACTCTAGATTATCTTAAAAAAACTTAGAATCATAATGTCTTTGTAACAAAAATAAAACTATACTAAGTTGCACACTTTGCACTAAAATAAATTCTATCTAATTATAAAATTAAACCAACTGATATTGAAAGGATTTATGTTAATTTTTACCCAAATGAAATCTAATTTACAATAGAAAAAAGACAAAAATTGAATGTTGTAATTAAAAATAATTTAATAGAATGGAAAGTGCAAGAATTAACTAGAATTGAAAAATAGGGAAAAAACAAAATTTAACTACATAAACTAAATTATAAGAATGAGAAGGAAGAATAGCATTCTTTGCAAGAAAATAGAAGAAATCTAGTTACAAGAAAAACAAGAATCAACATAAGCAAAATCTATAGTAAATAAATTCTATACTGCTGAAAACAAATAACATGAAAACAATAATTGGAAAATAAATCTATGACTATGTTAGGAAACATTCCACTAACCCACAGAGTGGGCCCAAGCTCTAGGCTTTGTGAAAGGTGGAAAGGTTCAACAAAAAATAAACTAGCCTACAAAATCAACAATTTCATGCAATAAAACTGAAACAACCAAGTTTAAGATAAAATAAGTTAATTTAAGAAACAATCTATCCTGCATTAGTTACGTAGTCCTACTATCAAATGTGACCAATCAAATTTAGGACAACGAATCAAATTGGATGAGTCTCCCTATTTTTATACCTTTGTTCATTATTGACTGTCTTGAAATAGACCTAAGACAAATTTGGGTGAAATAAAAAAATTTAGCACACATTTTCCAGCCCTTGACCAGCTTGGAATAAATTTGTAATAAATATGAAACAAATCTACAATTTTCAACACACTTCTTGAAATAGATCTGAAATTATAAGTACAACTCTTGAAATAAATCTAAAGTAAATTTAGAATAAATATAAAACTTCTAATATGTTCTTTCCTCTTTATTTTTCGTGTAATTATGTTCTATTTTGGTGTAGAAATAATAGGGATAACTTTTGAAATAAGTGGTAAGTCAACTTCCTTTTTCATGCACATAAATATATATTCATGCATATGCTAATTAGTTGATTTTCAGTCAAACATATGACTCATGATTTTGACCAAGTGTTGCCACAGTAATTTGACCACTATTTTTGTCCTTTTTTCTACGTGGAGCATTCTACCCTATTTTCCTACACTTTTTTTGCACTTTTTCTACTTGCTATTTCAAAACATTCTACACTCTTTTTTCTACACTTTTTCTATTTGTTGTTTTAAAGCATTCTACACTATTTTTTCTGCACTTTTTATGTTTATTGATCCGAAGCATTCTACATCGTTTTTCCTACACATTTTCTACAATTTTTCTATTTGTTGATCTGGAGCATTCTGCACTTTTTCTTTTTAGTCCATTTTCTACATTGCTAAACACATCAATCCACTAGATTTTTATATCCACAAACTTATCCTAAATTTTGATGCATTTATTTCTCACTTTATTCTATGTTTTTTCAAGCTAAAACATGGAATTTAACCTTAAAAATACATTAAAACAGTTCAAACAATAATTAAAATATTTTCTACAATCTACTACATCAACATTAATATTAACATAAATAATAATCAAAATACTTGGTAAATACTATAATATTTAAATAAAAGTAGGTAAAATATTTAAAATGTTGAAATAATGAGATATTGTATGGTCTCATCACTCCTCCCCACGTATTCTAATGCATGTCCTCATGCATTATATCTGGTCATGGTGGCATTCAAATCCAGCTCCTTGTTTAAACTATCCCATAACTTATTGGTTGTAATTTTTTGATCTATTTCAAGTTCTTCTAATGTATCTTGTTTTTAGAAATATTGAGAATCAATATTGAACCAAGAAACTAGATATGCAAAGCATTACTAAGAAGATCAAAAACTGATTGATTATTCCATGGGATCAACTTTGTATAAATAGCAAAGTTGATCAATGTGAGTCGTTGGATTACAACAACTCAACAAATCTGAACTAGTCTAAACTAAGAGTTCACCTACCTCATGGAAGAGTGGTAACTCAAGTTAGACTATCCTAGTAGAACTTAAGAGAACTAAATATTTATTCTAACACCCCCCCTTAAGTGATACTAGGGGTGAAAGTAACAATAGGAGATGAGTCCCGACAATATGGCCTTATTAGGTACTCATGTACAATGAACTTACATTTTGGAGAGATGGTGAAAAACCACATGGGAAAAACCATCTTCCAAGAAGAAGAAGAAGAGTGGAGAGGTGAAAACCTCTGTGCACCCTTCTAATGCAACTACCTAATCCCAAGTTTCTCACGCAACTGAATGTAACGTGGAGAAGGAAAGGATTTGGTGAAGATGTCTACAATTTGATTTTCTATGGGAATATACTCCAAGCTTAGATCCCCTTGCTGAATATGTTACCGAATGAAGTGCATGTGAATCTCAATGTGCTTGGTGCATTGATGCTCAACTGGATTACGAGCAATATGAATTGTGCTCTGATTTTCACACCAAAGGGTAATAGGTTGGTCATGGAAAAAATCAAATTCCCTTAGTATCTGATGAAGCCAAAGAGCTTCTTGATTGGCCAAAACTGTTGCCCTATATTCTGCCTCTATAGATGATAATGCTACTGCTTGTTTTTTGCATGACCAAGCAATAGGTGAAGAACCAAGACAAAAAACATAGCCAGAGGTGGAACATCTATCTTCAACTGAACCTGCCCAATCAGAATCTATGTAACCAATGATATCCATGGATCCACCCTCATATAAGAGCCCAAAGTGAGTGGTTCCCTGCAAGTAGCAGAGGATTCTCTTTGCTGCTTGCCAATGGCTGAAATGAGGTTTATGAGAGAATCTAGATATTAAGCCAACAACATAGGAAATATCTGGGTGAGTATGAGTGAGGTACAATAGACTTCCTACAAGCTGTCTGTAGAGAGTAGCATCACATGGAGGGGATTTGCAGGAAGTAGTTAGAGTGACTCCAGACTGAAAGGGTGTGGAAGAAGGCTTGCAATCAGTCATCTTAAACCATTGAAGAAGATCTAGAGTATATTTCTATTGACATAATGAAATTCTTGCATCTGTTTGAGTTATCTGAAACCCAAGGAAGTAATGAGCTAAACCTAGATCAGCCATCTCAAATTTCTTAGAAAGGGAGTCTTTGATAGTCTGGATGTGAGAAATGGCACTACCAATGAGTAGTAGATCATCAACATAGAGAACAAGTATGGTGATGTTTTCTTTATCTCTCCAAATATAGACTATTGCATCAGACTCACAATGAGAAAATCCTGAGGAAAGAAGGAAGGAGTCCATTTTTTCATACCAAGCTCTAGGAGCTTGTTTGAGACCATAGAGATATTTCCTTAGTCTACAAACAAGGGAGAAGTCTTGAATAAATCCAATAGGTTGTTCCATAAATATTTCCTCTTTTAAGTCACCATGTAAGAAAGCACTTTTAACATCCATCTAAAAAATTGGCCATTTTTGGGAAGCAACAAGTGCAAGTACCAGCCTAATAGAATCCATTTTTGCAACTGGTGCAAAGGTTTTAGAATAATCAATGCCTTCAATTTGTGAAAAACCTTTAGCTACCAAGCGAGCTTTGTGTTTGTCAATTTTTCCATCAGGTCCATACTTAGTTCTGTAAATCCATTTACAGTGAACCAATTTTCTTCCTTTAGGTAGAGGGACTAGATCCCAAGTTTTGTTTTTGATTAAGGAAGAAAATTCATTCTCCATGGCATCATCCCATTCTTTTATACCAGTTGCTTCTTTGAAGGATTGAGGATCTGTGGAAATGGATTGACAGACAAGACCAGAACCCATGGAGTTGCTTAATCTGGATGATGGAAGATTTTGGATGTAAGGAGTGGCCTCTTGAACTATGGTGCGGGCCCATTTTGGCATTGTGGAAGGAGTAATGGGTGTGGTAGGACTTTGAGTTGGAGTTTGAATTATAGGATCCTCATTTTGGTCATCTATCTCAAGGATGGGATCTTCATTATATTGAGGCTCAAATATTGGAGATGGCTCAAGAGAATTAATGTTGGAAGAAGATGATTGAGGATATTTATGAGGGAATGTTTCATCAAATTGAACATTTCTATGAAAAAATACCTCATGAGTTGTGGGATCAAGGAGCCTGTAGGCTTTCATTTCCTCACAATAACCAACAAAGATAAGTTGCTTGCTTTTTTTGTCTAGAGCCTTCCTCTTTTTCTTTGGGATATGTGCCCAAGCAGTACACCCAAAAACTTTGAAAAAAGAGACATCAGGTTTTGAGCCAGTCCATGCTTCCTCGGGAGTCAAATGGCCAAGAGCTTTATGAGGTGTGCAGTTTTGAATATAATTTGCACAGTTAATTGCCTCAGCCCAAAAAACTACTGGAAGATCTCTTGAGTGGAGCATACAGTTTGCCATTTCTTTTAAAGTTCTATTTTTCCTTTCTGCAATGCCATTTTGTTGTGGATTATGGGAGACTGAATGTTGATGAATTATGCCATGAGTTGAGAGAAATATGGAGAACTCATTACTGAAGTATTCCCCCCATTATCTGTACGAATTTGCTTGATTTTGCAAGTGGCTTGATTTTCAACTAAGGCCTTGAAGATTTTGAAGTGGGATAGAACATCACTTTTGTATTTTAGAAAGTAGACCCAAGTTCTTCTTGAAAAATCATCAATGAAGGTTAAGGCATATTTTTCTCCTTTGAAAGAAGGCTCTGGGAAGACCATCAAGTCACTATGGATTAACTCTAGAGGGGATGAGGCTCTTTGAGAACCACTTGGGTGAAAAGGATCTTGATGTTGCTTTCCAAGAGCACATCCAGGACATACTCCATCAATAGAAGAGACTTTTGGCAACCCTAGTTACCATTTCATGAGTATTCAACTCCTTTAGATAGCTATAACTGAGATGTCCAAACCTTTCATGCCAAATTTTGCTTTCAAGATCTCCATGTGCAACAAAACAGGAGGCCCCATCTGAATTTTTGAATCCCTTGAAGTGAAATAGGTGAGTGTTATGATCAATATCTCCTTTTTCTATGAGAGAGTGTGGTTCTTGAAAGTCTCTTATCTCAACTCCTGTTGGTGAAAATAGAATTGTTTTGCCCTTTGCAGAAGTACAAATCTGATAGATGGAGAGGATATTTGTAGCTATATTTGGGACATAGAGAACATTATTGATATAACCACCATCAATGGATATGTCACCTTTTCCTTTGATTGGGATAAAGGATGAGTCACCAACTTCTATGCTACAAGTTGAGCTTGAGGAGATTGAAGTGAATGACTCATGTGAAGAAGTCATATGATGAGTTGCCCCTGAATCTAGAACCCAGTATTTTGATGAAGTTTTTATAGCTTTGCCTTGAACATTTAAGGCTTTTCCTATCTGCTTCTTAATGTCTATTTTGTGATCCTTCATTGCTGCCTCTAGTTGTTGTAGTCTTTTCCAACATTTGTTCATAGAATGACCATCCTTTTTGCAATGTGTACAAGTTATAGGGCCTCTTTCTTTCTTTTTGAATTTTTCTTTAGTGGAGGTGGATGCTACTAATGCTTTTGAGGAAGAGGGAGAGATATCATATTTTGCAAGTTTTGTTTCCTCTCTAGTTAGCCTATCACAAAACTCCTCTAAAGAGGGCATTTTAAAACTTGTACCAAGTGCATCTTTTGTAGACAAAAAGGTGGTTGCAAAAATTTGAAATACTCCATTTAACTTAGAAAGAATAAGATAGATGCATTCTTCTTCTATTTTATTCTTGCCACTACCTTTTAATTGTGTGAGGACTTCTTTAAATTTGGTGAGAAAGTCAACAATATTGTTGAAGTCTTCAGGAGATAATGTTGTTAACTCTGCCTCTAGCTGCATTGACCTTATTTGATCCACTTTACCAAACAAGTTCTTTAGTTTCTACCAACTCTCAAATGGAGTTTTACATTCTGAAATGTGAAACCATAAGCTTTCATTTACATTTGTGCTTATAATACCCATTGTTTCATACATCTTCCCTTTATGAACAAATATTTCATATTCCTTTTCAAATTTAGGTTGCTTCTCTTCTAGCAAGTGTGTGAGCCCTTTTTGAGAAATGAGATTTAATATTTTTGGTTTCCATGTGTGATAGTTATGAGGGGTGAGTGGGTCAATTGTATTCATTTTTCCAAAGAAAAATTGTAGTGAACCAATATTCCCCCTTTAACTGCAAGAATTTTTAGAGAAGATAATGATGCACCCCTTTTCAATGAGAATTGTGTGGTGCAATAAATTAGAACTAGTAGAAACCCTTGTTGAATGAAGGTAGCAAAACCAGACCTTTATACCGAACTCTTCAATTTACCCACCCTTACGTGAGGGAAACTATAAGTAAATGAGGAGAGTGATACGTGGAACATAGGCGATTTGAAACAAGAATAATCTGCCAGACCTTTATACCGAATCTTCTCAATGACCCGCCCTTACGTGAGGGAGACTATAGGTATATGAGGAGAACGATACGTGGAACATAGGCGATTATTAAAATATTTGGGCCAAATGTTGAGGTGCCTTATGAGAAGTTTCTTGAGTATGTTTGCTTGCTTGTGTGATGTATTTTCAAGAGTGTTTGCAATTATAACATGTAGAAAATGCTACAGGAATGAGGTGCAAGCAACATTATCAAATGGCCAAGAGAGTGCCAAAAAAGGAAATCCACCAGCTATCTGTCCTCCAATAACTTCTCTCAAAAAAGAATGCAGTAGTAGCAAATACCTCTCTATCTGCAGAAATACTTAGAAGAAATGAATGCAGCAGTCATAAAAAAAATCCCCCCTTTCAACTCTCTAGAAGAAAATAGTAAACTAGGAGCTCCCTCTACAGTTTCAATGAGAACAAAGTGGTGCACTGAATCAGCACCTACAAACCCCCCCAATTGTATTGTATTGATTTACAAAAAAAATGAAAGCCTTTATATTCATAATCAAAATTGATCCTGTTACAATTTTTTGTAGGCTTCTTGGAGGATGAAAACAGAATCATTAAGGATTCTTTACAATACTTCTTTGCATAATCAAAGAAAAGAGATTAATGCAAAGTAGGAAAAGCATTCATATTTTCAATATAATCAACCTAAGGCTTTGAATTTAATCAACCTAAAATAGGATGATATACCACAACTTATTATTCTCAACATGATCGAGCATTATTCAAAAAGGAATGAATACCACTACGTTGAGTATGTTGGCTCGGGTGTCTTAGACCCCACATCGAATGTATGCACACTTCGAAAGGTGCCAAGCTAAGCAAAGTAGAGGACCAGAGAAACTGCTGACTTCAATATGTTATGAACGAAAAGCATAGGTAGGCAACATTGTCTCAGTTTTAGTACCTTCAAGGAGAAACAAAATAGTTTCCACAGTCAACAACACCTTCATGGAAAAAATACGAAGCATCGAGGAAAAAAAAAGCGCCCTTCATGGTAGAAAATTGCTTCAAAACCTGCACATTAAAAAACAAATGAATCATAGGGGGGGGGGGGGGCGCATAATGTAAGGGGGGGGTGGGGGGGGCGGGGGGTTTTTTTTAAAAAAAAAAAAATAAATGAAGCATGATGACGCGCAGAGCTTTGTCTTGGCACCACTCGAGCTTTGTCTTTGATGGATTCCAACTTCCAGCTTGAAAAAATTGGACTCCTAGGATTTTTGAAGAAAGGATGAGAAGAGCGATAGCCATAAGGCTATTTAAAACCTAGAGCGAGCTAAAAAAAATTGCCATGACTCTTGATGATTTCCAAGTGGAAGGGAGAACTAGAGTGCTGAAGAGGACCATTTGGAACATAGAGCACATGTGAATGAAGTGGTAGTTTTACGTGCCAATCAATGTGCACACGCCTTCTAATAAAGGAAACACACCAATAATCTTAAATGAAAGGTTACACACCAATACTTAAAAGATATGCGCAATGAGCCTCAGTTAAAATCATAGACGATTAGATGTCACTTGGGAACTCAGTAGTGGAATGCGCCACTTGATAGCGCTATGCCATTTCACCAATGAACTTTACTTGTCAGGCCCAAAATGGAATAGAAGTTTTATTGATAAAAATAGCTCGTTCTTCAAATTTTGGAGCGCTCGAGATGCAGGCTTTAGGTGAGTGCGATGTTAGTAGAAGGTTAATCCATATGTGAATACTATTGTGCCATTGTACTTCAATCTGCTACCATCATGTGGCTCAGATCCTAATGGTTGGTCAATGAGCACGAACTTCAACTTGGAATAGGTAGAAATACAATGACATTGAATTCATTGGCTGGAAATGCTCGAGCATGGGCAAAACAAAAATTTATCACCAAATCATGTTCAATGAGAGAACTTTCATTGCACCAAATCAACTTTATGTCTACAAAAAAAGGTTATGTCCAATAAAGAGACTAATATTGGAGTATATATCTACAATAAAGGACTGTAAAATGAGAGAGAGTAGTATTTAAGAAAAAATATCTAGCACCACACACAAATGAAGGTAGCAAACAATGGTTGCTTCTCTTTAATGTCCTTCAATAATAGCAATGAAATAATAACACCTTGCTTAATGCTTCATAATAAAGTGATCTATATGAAATATAGGTGCTTAAACACAATATGGGAGAATAGATAAAAAAAATATGACTGATTTAACAACTTCAAATAAACTGAGATAGTCAGAGAAGACTTATCCAAAAATAGAGGACAAGTTGAACCAGATCTATGAAAAGTAGAATGCTGCAAAAAACTAGCCCCACTCTGGTACCATGTTAGAAATATTGAGAATCAATATTGAACCAAGAAACTAGATATGCAAAGCATTACTAAGAAGATAAAAAACTGATTGATTATTCCATGGGATCAACTTTGTATAAATAGCAAAGTTGATCAATGTGAGTCATTGGATTACAACAACTCAACAAATCTAAACTAGTCTAAACTAAGAGTTCACTTACCTCATGGAAGAGTGGTAACTCAAGTTTAGACTATCCTAGTAGAACTTAAGAGAACTAAATATTTATTCTAACACTTGCCATGTGAAAATTGCTAAAATTTTTGTTTTTTTTAAACAGTTGAAAATTCTAATCAAAATTAATTTTTTGTTTGTTGGAATTTTTAGCACAACTATATTTTTCTGTTACTACGGAACTGGATAGAAAAATATGTAGCTCTCTCTCTCTCTCTCTCTCTCTCTCTCTCTCTCTCTCATATATATATATATATATATATATATATATATATAATTCGTGCAAGGATATATGTTTAACTTTGATGCTATTCAACTAAACCCTTTTCACACATGACAACTATTATGTCAAAGCATCTAAAGCAATCATCTCCTTATTTTCAAGCCTTTTAGAAGTGAATCCTTCATAACCAAGGGTATGCTATAATAACTCTTATGGTACTATTAGGGTATATTTTTTTGTCAATTTATATACATAAGTATGCCAAGCAGTTAATCCTTATTTATATAACATTAAAGCTAATTAATAGTAAGATTGAAAAAATGTATACCTTATTGTTAAAAATATTTCATGCACCTTTTGGACTCCTTGTTGATTACATACATAGGATTTTTTAGATCTAAAAGGTACATAGATGTAGTAATTAGAATTTTATAAATGATAAATAATATTTAAGGCAAACAAGCCATGGATTGATTTTCATGTAAGCCTTAATTCAATAGCACCTCAAAGAGGTTTTCACTATTGAATTATTCATTTATTTTTTTAGAAAATGTCCTCACTTTTAGTTTTCAACCAACTTCTATCTTGATTGCATTCATAAAATATTTTCACAACCGAGATTATTTTCATTTTTTTGTATGAGCTACAATGAGAGAACACCTCTCATTTTTATTTGGATAAGAACAATCCTTATTTTGCAAAAGCACATCTATATTTTTCTTTTGCATGAAAATAGCAACAAGAAACATCAATATTTTCTTTTGTATGAGCAATAAGAATCCCTTCCATATTTTCCTTCAATGTGAAACAAACTAAAAATATGTCCTCATTTCCTCCTTATTGCTAAAAATGAAGTATTAACTTCATTTCTCCTCCTCCCAACTGAAATTGATGCATTTTCTCATGCATACTTATTTTGTAGGACATGCCTTCCCTAATGAATAAAAGCATGGCCTTATGCTAAAACTTTTTTTATTATTCAAATATATGATCATTCAAAATATTTGTTGAAATAGGAAGCCTCTTCTATCGCATGTGAGTTAGACTATGAAAAATACTGAGCAAATTCCACCTTTGTTATTGGCTTATGGTGCAATCATAAACAATATCCATTTACCATTACTTTTATCCTTGAATAATCAATAGGATAAAGTCAAACAACTTCATTCTTGAACACTTATTTAATTTGGTACAATCCTAACCACCAAGTCTGTACCTTGCCAAGAAAATCAGCATAGCAAGAATCAAACAACAATGTCTGATCGCCTGGTTCATACTTGCTACTCCTAATGTGACTATCATGCCATATTTTTTATTTTTGTTAAATGATATTTTTTTGGTGAAGTTCCTCTAACTATAGTTCATATAATGCATTCAATTATAAAATTCTCTTTTGTTGTATCTACAACAACTCAATGCCTACTTTCAAAGATGTACAAAGTGTTAGTAGTTCAAATTCAATTAGAAAATTAGGTTTTTTACCATAGACCAATTCATAAGGTGTAAATCATGTAGTATATTTCCATGTAATATTATATTCCCAAACGGCCTCTAATAACCTGTTCATCCAACATTTCCCATGAGAAGCCACCTTTTTTTGTTAGAATATTCTCTAATTCTCTATTTGTGACTTCTACCTCACCATGTGCATAGGGGTGATAGGGTGATGACTTCTTATGTTTTATTTTATATAATTTAGTAAATGCTTCTATAACCTTAGATGCAATTTTTTTTTAATTTACATGGTGGAATTGGTAGCCGCCATGAATCCGGGTAGGTTGTCTAGCTTTTTATAGCCGCTACAGTATTCTGCATTGTCTACCCCAAAAGCTGCCACATATATCTTCATGCAGTCCACCCCTATAACCACCATGCCATAATAATTTTAAACTTTTTATGCCACTGAAAGCACTAGAAAAGGGACAAGCATTTAGTCCAATGAGGCCTGATATTTGAACCTTGGACCTCTATTCCCCTTATGGGGTTGGTCAAACCAATTGGTCTATACCTCAGACCTCACCTTAGATGCGAATTGAGGTCCATGATATGTAACAATAGATCATGGAGCACCAAATATCTAAAAAAATGGACATATAGAAAATAAGCTACCTTATCTTCTCGAGCATGTTTAAAATCACGTACTTCGACCCCCTTTGTTACATAATAAAAGCACATAAGAATGTATTACTTTTCTTAATAAGGTGGGTTAATGGGTCTAATAAATTCCAACCCCCATCTCTCAAATGGTTCTAAAACCATTTTAGGTTGTAGAGGAATTTCATTTGCTCTAATTGATTTACCCATTCTTTGACATGAATCACAATGTCATACATACTTCTTTACATATCGATGGAGTGATGGCCAATAATAATCTATTCCCAAAACTTTTTGGATGGTGTGTTTTATTAAATAGTGTCCTCTTGTTGGTTCATCATGACATGCACAAATAATATGATACATGTCATCTTATCAAATGCATCGATGTAACATATAATCAGGTCCATACTTAAATAGTAGACCATTGATCCACTTGAATGATGAGCTTTGTTTCACTAATCATCATTTTTCTCTTAGAGTGAAATGAGAGGGAACTTTTCTTGTTGCTAGATAGTTGGTAATATCAATAAACCATGGTGATTGTACTGATATTGCAAATAATATTTCATTAGGAAAATAATCCTCTACTAGTTCATCCTCACCTGTAATGTTTATTCTTGATAAAAACTTAGCTACTACATTATCTTTGCTAGGTTTATTTACTATAGTGATGTCAAATTCTTGTAGTAGGAGAAACCATCATATTATTCACCCACTAACCAATGGTTTTTTCAGGAGGTATTTAATTGTAACATGATCAATATGACCAAACACTTGATATCGAATGATGTAGTGGCAAAATTTATTAATGGTATATACTATTGCTAAGAATTATTTTTTAGCAATACTATAATTCTTCTCATCTCTTGTCAAGTTTTTACTAATGTAGTATATGACATAATGCTCTTCTTTTTCTACTTAGTCTAAAACTTCTCTAATTGTAGTGTTATATATCAAAATGATCAGCTCGAAAATATGGTCACAATGAGCTATATTCCATAGCATGGATTTTGGGTACCCAAAACTTTTTTTTATCCTCTACTTTGATGAGTCTACTAGTGTGGTCAATTTTTTATTCAGAGATGCAGTTTAAAAATTGGGTACTAGATCAACTGTCTCTAACCTATGCATTCTGTTGACTGACCACCTTGTCATTGTCCCTATCACCTGTACTGTAGTTACTGACTTTGTTCACATCTCTAACATTGGGATCCTTTGTGTTGTGCAGTTACTAACACTGATAGTTATGTTTCTGACCCTGACCACCTATAATTTCTAATTATTATGGATGATTGTTATTGTCACTGTCAACCTGGCTATTAAGGTTACTGATCTGACTGTTACCATCACTGACCTGACTATTAGTACCACTAACCCAGATGATACTGGAATATTTTAGACTATTCTAAACACTTGCAGATTCTATCTAGACTGTTTGGTGCATGTAATGTTTGTTCTTCTATGATAGGGAAGTCCTTTGCATGCTCACTTTTTTGGGGGTTATAAATGCAGTTTCAAGAGAATAGGGAGATGTTTTTTTACAGGTTGAATTTTTGACAAAACTAGGGTACGCTAGGTAGAGGAGTATGTAACACCCATAGGCCCTTTGTTATACCGTTGTGATGAACAATAGTGCTTAGACCAATATTTTAGGACACTATCCAAGAAGGATTCCACACATACCCTTGAGCACACTATCTACCTCTCCAAAAATATGGGAGGGTAAACATCTGGGATGTTGTATCCCGTGGAACATGGATGATACAAGATCAAAAAGCTTCCTACTGGATAAAATTTTGTTTAAGCCTAAAATTGTTTCTCGATACACTCGAAGATGCATGGGAGCTCAATTTTGTGTGCAAGTGTTGTCTGAGGCCTTGGTATTGGATCCTGATCATACCTCACTTCACTAGATGCTTTATGGGCTATCTAACTTAACCAATAATGACTTCATGATATTTTAAAACTCTTAGCACAAGGTTTCTAGCCTACTCAACTACTAAAAAAAATTGTATTTTTTTGGCTTTTCTGGTTTTTGTTGATTTTCTTGGTTTTTTAAATAAGGAAAGTAGAATGAAAAACATCAAAAATTTATACCTAATAGGAAAAAAATGGCTAAGCAAGAATTGTTGTAGTCATAGCAAAACTCCGCCCTAGAAAGTGCTCTAATACCACTTGTTAGGAACATACTCTTAAAATAAAGCTTACTCACACAAAATATTGAAAAATAACTAAAATACATCAAATAACAGAATAACATTATGCAGAAAGTAATTGCATAATTGAAAAAATCTCACAAATAACTCATAATCGCAGGCCTCTTCAAGGGGGCAACCTCCTTCAATATTTCATTAACTTGCAAAAAGATACATTCATACATGGCTCCATGTATTTTAAATATAAAGTTGCATGCAACCCTACCTAAAGGCTCAAGAGTTGGCTTACATGTAAAATACCACTTGAGCAAGAATATTCTACCAAACATTGGTTATAATCTTGATAACAATTACATGATATGGAACCACTTGGCTAGATGCCTTACTTTCCACATACATTACAAAGTATTATAAAATAACATTATAATAGAATCCCCCATGTTGGAAGTGGGTCATTACATAAGCCAATGAGAATTACAAAATAACATTAGGATGGGATCTTAACATTGTCAAAATATTGTTGGCTCCATTGGTGGCAAGGTGGTGGCTATCCCTACTCACAACTCAATTATTTCCACTATGTCTTCTAAATTTTTTTCAGGTCCACACAATGAGTTCAATAATGTAGGTGGTATATTTTCCTCTTATTTTATTTTCTCTACTTGGATAATCTCTTGATGTAGTATCACAATAAAAAAACCTAAATGGTCAAAGGTCAACATGCGAGGCAATGGTGATTACTTGGCCCAAGAATTAAAGTAGTATCTAGCTAGACCTAGCTCATGGTAACTATATGCTCAAGATGGTTTGGTATTTTCTCCATATGGAGAGTGATTATTGTGTCTGCTAATGTAGATGGATCTAGTGTCAACTCAATTTCATAGTCTTATGCAAAGTCTGATCCACATGTAACCTTCTTGACTTGCAAGGAATTGCTTTCACAATCTCTAATTCAATAATAGAGAGTTTTTGTAGCCTCTCCATGTTGAAGCAATATGAGGTTGTGTAGACACCCAAAATGTGTCAATTTCATAATTACCTAAGGTGATTATGCCCACTTCCACATAAATTCCAAAAAACCCAAACAAATGCACCATAAAATGTAAATAAAGTGAAAGCAAAAAAATAAAATTTTTAGTATTGATATTGCAATGTCTTCTTTTGGTTACAAAACATTGATTTTTGTTATAATAGACCTCCCTAAGAGGGAGTATTTTTTTTGCAAATGAATTGGATGGTGCTTTCAATCTTCTCACAAATCACACTCGAGAGTCTTGGATGGGTTTTGATTGCTTGCATGCATAATCGCCTTAAGCCTCGTGATGCCCCTGAATCTTGCACACAAGCCCATGATAAATTGTCAGTAGCATCTATTGGAAAAAAAACATGCAATAATGAAAACAAAATTTAAAAATAAGTTAAGAGCACATTAAAGCACATACTCACAAATGCATACATAAATCCTAAGTAATTTGGGCAGCATCTAGGTATATTCAAGATTCTTCCTCTCTAATGAGGGATGAGAGGGGGCATTTATAGAATTTTGGATGGTTAGTGAGCATTTATAGAATTTTTGATGGTTAGTGAGGGGAGATGACTTGGCAAGTCAAGGCATCCAAGTGGTAAGGGTGGGTGGAATGGAGAGTTTGAAGTGTTTTAGTTAGGGGGAGATGTGGCAAGTAGTGGTAGTGAGGTGTTAGAGTGAAGTAGTTGTGATTTAAAGATGTTGCAAGTAGGTGGGTGTGACTGAAGTGAGGTGTGGACTGAGGTGGCACAGGTAGGTGGAATTAGGATGACATATGGGATATGTGGCAAGTAGTGGTGGAGTGGTGTTAGAGTGACGTGTGCACATATGGGATATGTGACAAGTGAAGTGGTGAAGTGGTGTTAGAGTGATGTGTGCACATGTGGAAGATGTGGCAAGTGAAGTGGTGGAGTGGTGTTAGAGTGATGTGTGCACATGTGGAAGATGTGGCAAGTGAAGTGGTGGAGTGGTGTTAGAGTGATGTGTGCACATGTGGCAAGTGGGGATGAGAGGTCACATGGTGGCTTAGAGTTGTAGAGAGGGGCTAGGAAAATATTATTAATTTATGTATTTTATAAATTTTTATTGTGCAAGGTGGGTCTTTATTTATTATTAGTCATTATTATTATTATTTATATTGTTGTTGTTGTTGGTTTTGTTGTTGTTGTTGTCGTCGTTGTTGTCGTTGTTGTTGTTGTTGTTGTTGTTGTTGTTGTTGTAGTTGTTGTTGTTGTTGTTGTTGTTATGGTTTTTTTGGGGGATTTATGTGGAATTGGTCATAATGACCTTAGGTAATTATAAAATTAACACATTTTGGGTGTCTACAAGTTGGATCAAAGGAGAGTTACCTCTTCCTTCAACTTACTCTAATACCAGTAATGCTTTCTAATGATTCAATGTTTGCTTTATTGATATGAGGGTATTTAAATACAAAGCACTTTTCCAATATGGCATAACAACCTCCAAATAAGGACAACGACTACCCTTAATTGATATTGAAAGCACGAGGATACGGAAGCCCATAGGCGTACCGGGTGCGGTGCAAACAAAAGCATACGAAACGCTAAGTCCTACAAATGAACAAAGGACTAAAGTGCATGAAAAAGGGAAAACAAACGAACTGAAATGAGATATAAAGCAAATGTAAAGTGCAGCCCTTATTTTTATTAATTTTTCTTTGAGATCAGGTTACAATACGTCTCCTTCCTTTTTAGGAGCTAGGAGCGTTAGATATAGTTTTGTTACACCACGGATGGTACGCTTCCCTTCGGGATCTTCCGCGTGCCCACATTTGAAATGGGCGGGCCAAACGTCACCGCCGCTTGCGTGAATGCATCTGTAGTTCCTTGCTGCCCCTCCGGTGTCGAGATCCTACGTTCAAAGAAACAACAAACGATTAATAGCACCTACGGATGGAGGGAAATATGCAATCCCCAAGGCCTCCGGTTAATGCATGCATGAAATAATTAAAATGGTAATCAAAACATGTCAAAATAAGATGAAATTTGGACAGAAGCATGCAAACACTATCAGGAACACACTGCAAAAGGAACAGTCAAGAAATCTGTTGTAGATTTCTAATCGCTCCGGGGTGGGACGATTAGGACTGTCATAAAATGTCAAAAAGCAACCTCCTAAATGTCCCATCCAGAGGCCTCCAAAACACCTGCAAAGTTGGGGTTAGGCAAAATAGGGCATTTTGAGATGACCCAGAAGGTCGGATTCTACAGATTCAGCCCCGATCGCCCTGTATCCGAAGATGCTCCCTGTATGTTAGTGAAGGCGAAAAACAATGAAAACACAGTCAAAACTCATCAGAATGGCATGAAATTTGAATGGCAGCATATATGAATGACATAAAATAAAATGCAAAAGAAATAGTAGAGAAATATGCTACAGATTTCTAATCACTCCGGGGTGGGGCGATTAGGACTGCAGCAGTGCGGGGGGCGCCCGAGGGCAGGACGCCCGTCGTTTGGGGCTTGGTTTCGACACCAATCCACTTGGGATGGGTCCAAAACCTCCTAGGGGGTTGTGTCAAAAAATTGGGTGGGGTATTGTGGCCAAATGTTTGGGTTCTAGGTCCGGATTGCGCTTCCAATGTTCACCCAATAACCTCCCTTCCAAAAGAGAGATCAAGGATGTAAGAAGCACAAGTGAGGGGTGAGGATGTAATTCGACAACACTCCGTTGCTCCAAATGCTCCTGCTCTATCCTTTTTTGGGGTGAGAAGACTCACCATTTTATAGACCTGAAGGTCTACTTTGAATGTGCATGCAGGGGCGCCACTTGGCCATCATGCCTTCCCGGGGAGAGAAGATTCCTCCCTGATTAAGGGCTCCATGACTGCCTCTATGACTGCCCCTTTGAGCTCAAAAATGCTCACTCGCACTCCCATGCATTGAAGGTGGAGTTGAGTGGTGGATCTGAGCTGCCATTTGTCAAGGTTTGACCTTTTTCCCATCAAACCTGCTATTCGCCCCACCCTGGAGCGATTGTTGCTAATCATCCCAGGGTGGGACGAATAGCATTCTATTCACCCTAGGGTGGAACGAGTAAGGAGCAGGGTGCTTGAAAGGTGCCAAATTGACCTCTGACCTTCCAAAACTACTGTGGGAGTGGTTAGGACCACTTTTTAACCTCTAGGGGCTGCCCTAGGGGCTATGTATGCCAATTCGATCAGTGCTTGTAGTCACATAATCGGATTGGTGTTGTTTTGGTGTCTATAGATGCCCCTTTTTGGGATGCGTTGTGCGTGGCGCAGTGCTGAGCAAAAATAGATAACCAAAGCACTAATGATTAGGGTTTCTCAGTAACCTAACCAAATTTTGATGCCCCAAGTATGGAAAGGGCACGCATTCTTGAATCCTTGCTTCTGACGAGCTAAGGAGCTTAATTCAAGTGTTAACCTTTTTTGGTGAGGTGTTACTTGATCTTGGACATTGTTCAGTCATGAATAGGCAAAGGGCGCAACCTTTTGTCTATGGGAACCTTGAGTTCATGATTCTAGAATGCCAAGTGTTTGATCAGCTTGTGATTATTGCTTGTTTGCTGCCCCAAGCAGGAGCGTGATTGTCTTTGTCAATGATTCTTTGAATGCATGCCATTTCCTTGATTGGGTGTGTATTTGTTGATTGGTGACTAAGTGTGACTACCCCCTCAAGCGACGAATCGATGAGGGAATGATCGAAATGAGAAAAGCGATGAGTCGCTTGACCCAAGATGACTTTTGTAAGGGTGCCTTCAGTTGTTTTCCGTTGAATGCTTATGCAGTTTCCCAACAATCTGACCTATTTTTGGTGGGTTTTAACCCTTTTTGTGACGCCTTTTGGAGCTGAAATTGTCAAAAATCCATCCTCCCATGGAGCGGTCCGGCTATGGTAGCCTTCTTAGGGAGTAGGATATTGATAATTTGTGGCCCTGACGTCGGTTTTGGATGCCAAGAATGTCAGGCGCAAAGGCGCCTTTGTTCGGCAATGTTATTGCTATTTTTGGGTGGGTTTGGACCCTTTTTGTGATGCCTTTTGGGGATGAAATTCTCGAAAATCCTTCCTCCCATGGAGTGGTCCGGATATGGTAGCCTTATTAGGGAGTAGGATAGTGAGGATTTGTGACCCCAACGTCAGTTTTGGATGCCTTGAAGTGCAGGCGCAAAGGTGCCTTTGTTCGGCAATTTTATTGCTATTTTTGGTGCATTTTGGATGCAGATTTTGTTGTTTTTTATTTTCTTGCTCTGTAATCATCCCAGGGTGGGATGAATACTAGTTTTGTAATCGTCTCAGGGTGGGACGAGTGCTAACTAGAGCGCTCATCCCAGGGTGGAACGATTACAGGCCTAAGAGCCTATATAAGGGCCAAAACTAGGTTTTGGGCTCATTTGCACTTTGTTTTTCTAGCGATTTGGAGTTGTGAGGAGGAGGAGTTCGAGTCTGCGTAGCGGAGCACTGTCGAGATTTCATGGATACCATGAGTGCATGGACCGGATCTTCGAGTGGCGGAGCCGAGGCAAGACCGGTAGGTGCTCCTTCTTTATTTTGTTTGTTTTTATTTTACAGTTCAAAATCGTAATTTATTTTATATTTTGTTTTTCCGTTTAAACTAAGATCAAAACCCTAGTTTAATTGTTTTGTATTTGTATTTTGTGTGGCGTTGTTTAAACTAAGATCAAAACCCTAGTTTAAAAATTTTGTTGTTATTTTGTTTTTTTTTTTTAGTTTAAACTAGAGTTAAAAACCCTAGGTTAAAATTTGTTTTGATTTTGTTTTTTGTTTTTTAGTTTAAACTAGAGTTAAAAACCCTAGGTTAAAATGTTGTTTTGATTTTTGTTTTTTTTTTTTTAGTTTAAACTAGAGTTAAAAACCCTAGGTTAAAAATTTGTTTTATTTTGTTTTTTGTTTTTTAGTTTAAACTAGAGTTAAAAACCCTAGGTTAAAATTTTGTTTTTTTTTTTAGTTTGTAAACTAGAGTTAAAAACCCTAGGTTAAAATTTTTTTTTTGTTTTTTTTTTAGTTTAAACTAGAGTTAAAAACCCTAGGTTAAAATTTTTTTTTTTTTTTTTAGTTTAAACTAGAGTTAAAAACCCTAGGTTAAAATTTTGTTTTTGTTTAAACTAGAGTTAAAAACCCTAGGTTAAAATTTTGTTTTTTTTTTGTTTAAACTAGAGTTAAAAACCCTAGGTTAAAATTTTGTTTTATTTTGTGTTGTTTATTGATTTTTTTTGAATGTTTGTACTGTATATTTTGTTAATGTTGTTGTACAGTTTATTAAATGTTTTTGTTGTACAATTTGTATACATTGTTGTATATTTGTTTTAGTGTTGTACAATTTATTTTTGTTGTCATGTTTTAATGTTTTTGTGTTGTTTTGTTTTGCAGGTGGTGAAGAGTCGGTACCGTCAACCGACGGTATTTTTTGAAGCGTGGGATGCGCTGACTATGGCGGACTGGGATTGGCTTGATGCCCTTGGGCTCAAGCAGGTGACTCGGTTAGAGCTTGTGGTGGGGGATCGGGCATATCTGACTGCCTTGATCAATTTGTGGGATCCCTGCACCAACACCTTTCATCTCCCAATAGGGGAGATGATAGTGACTCTAGAGGACGTTTATCGGATTTATGGATTTTGATAGATGGGCTGCCCATTCGGATTACTCCTCGTGATCAAGATGACGGTGCTGACACGGTGCTTTGGGCATGCGATGGAGATGGGGGTGGATGAGGCGGTGGAGAGGGCAGAGGGGGACTACTTGATTGGCAGGATTTTGGTGCGGTGGTGGTTTGAGAAGGGCGTGTTGGGGGTGAGGCATACATTGCTTATGACCCTCATCTCCAACATGCTGCTTCCTGACTCCTCAAGTGTGAGGTTCCCTTGGAACCTGCTTGAGGTAGTGTTTAGACTTGTGGAGTGTCCGATGTTAGCACACCGATTATGAGGTGGGGTCAGACTTATTGGAATAGTTATATGATGAGCTGTACGAGGTCCTCTATCGAAGGTGAAAGGGGATTGGATGCAGCTACCTGTTAGGTGTTGGGGATGGCAGCACATAGTTGTGGAGTGGCCGTAGGGGTTGCCTTGGACCACTCGGGAGAGATGGTGGATAGGGATATTGGCTATGCTGCTCTATGGTAGAGGTCCAGGAGCAGGGGAGAGTCGGATGGCAGGTGTCGTAGGGCACTATGTCGATGCCTTCTCACATCTTGCTCTAGGGGAGGTGTTCTGGCGGCCATATCGGGACTGTCCAGCCTGGCCTAAGGCTGGGGAGTGGCTTGGCGCGTAGGGGGAGGTGGCTGATCGGGCGACATGGGACCGAGCAGGAGTACTTCTCGTACGTTCGGGTGACTCGATAGTTTGGGGTGCACCAGGGATTTCCTGGGTGAGCCTTTGATCTATCGATGTCGGGGTGATGAGAGGACTCTGGCCCTGGCTGATCATTGAGCCATTGGGTGAGGAGTCGGATGTAGTGATTGATGTCCCTGATGTGGACAATGTCGGGTGACTACTGAGTATGACCAGTGGTGGACGATGCGGCGATGGTGGGGTGAGGGGCCTCTAGGAGGTACGGATGCAACAGTAGTAGGTGGTGAGGATGCGAGGCATCGAGGGAGGGTTGGGGAGCTCCACTCGATGATGCGGATATGGTGGAGGTTGATGACTTGACTAGGGATGACCTAGGGGTTTCAGAGTAATCAGATATTTAGGACGTTTCGAGTAGTGGGTGCCTGAGCAGCTCCATCCCGAGAGATGCCCATGCCTCAGGCAGTCCTAGGAGAGAAGGCAACTAGGTATCAGCTGGAGATAGCATGATTGGAGGAGCTACTATGGAGATAGATGAGGAGTAGGGGATGAAGCATTGGTTAGATGGGATGTGGAGTGGGTTCAGGGTGGAGTTGGAGGCAGAGATTATCCACCTCGATGGGCAGTTACCTGAGCTCATTGGAGGTGGATCTTCATGCTCGAATGAGAGACAGTGAGACTAAGCAGTACTTCCTCTCATCGTAGGTGGGTGGGTGAGGGTAGCGCTAGTGGGCATGATGCGGGGCTAGCCACCCTGAGAGGTCCCATAGGACCCACACCACTAGGGGTAGTTCCAGTCGCACCGATCCTACGTGATCATGGTGGCCGACTCCCTAGGCTTGGGGTTTTTGAGTTTTTGATTTTTTGTGAGGTCAGAGGACCGACTTATTGTAGCCTGCGGGCATTTTTGGATATATATACATGAATTTCTTTTTGGTTATACACTTGTCATGATTTATTGTTACTTTTATGCACATTTATTTACGTTGATGTATGCATGGGTTATTATGAATGCGATGTTTCTATTTATATGATGTATGCATATGGAATTGATGAAATGATTTGTTGATAACTTGGTGGTGGCACCATAGACTGTACAAGATTTATTGGCTTTCTGTACTATGTGATTACTTTGTGGAATGTTTTTTTTTTTAAAAATTTTTTTGTTTTGTATTTTTTGATGGTGATGCAAGAATGGACATGTACAACATTTGTTTTAGAATGTAGTTAAGGTTTTTCTGAGACTTAGATGTTTTAACTAACTAGCCAAGACTGTACATTTATCTTACAAGACTTTTGAACAAGGTACGAATCAGACTTGAGTTTGACCAAGTTATTTCACATCCTTGTGTGTGCGATTGAGTTTGTTTATGTGGTATTTATCAGGATACCGCCAGTGCTAGATAGGCTGTCAACCAAACTTGTATTGAGGATCACCTAATTAGCTCCACTAACTCCTTTGTTGTATTTAGTAAGATTAATCCATAGGACAATCTAAGGTACCATAAGCTAGCTCATCCACATGCAAACATTGGTCTACTCACATGCAAAGCTAATGTGATAGACATATCGTCATGCATTTAGGATACCACCATTGCCAAGTAGGCTGTCCACCAAACCCGTAATGAGGATCACCTAGATGGTTTTTTGAATGCTGAGAATTCCAGGGATTCAAGCTCAGGCGTCTTTTGGTTGCTCAACTTGTTGGGATACTTGCTCTCTTACATAGTGATGAAAATCATTGTTTATTTTTCTTTTTTGTTTTTCTTTTGAGCAAGGGGTTTGAGTAGTGGTGATAACCACTGTTATTATTTTGATTTTTGATTTTGCATTTGGATTTCAAAGGTGAGCTCGTAGGTTTTTGGCTTGTGAATGGCATTGATCCCTTTTGGCTTTGGGGATGACTACCCATCCTGTTCAGGGATGTGTAGTATGAATCCTTATGACTTGGGGGACCAAAGGTGATTGGGGATATTATTATGTAATGGCATTGATCCTTTTGGCCTTGGGGATGACTACCCATCCTGTTCAGGGACGTGTAGTATGAATCCTTATGACTTTGGGGACCAAAGGTGATTGGGGATATTATTATGTAATGGCATTGATCCTTTTGGCCTTGGGGATGACTACCCATCTTGTTCAGGGACGTGTAGTATGAATCCTTATGACTTTGGGGATCAAAGGTGTTTTGGGATTTTTGCTAGTGGTGAAAACCATTATTTATTATGGGGAATTGGATGGGGAAGAGCGTGTCCTTTTGTCAATTCTCAGCATTCTCGAACCATTCGCATAGGGGGATGAACAGGCTAACCTTTCACCTATGATACCCTAAATTGCTTTGTAGGTTTCATCTTCCGTTCACACAACTTGGGAATTTTTATGTGTTTTAACTTGTGTGGGGATGCTACGTAACAAGGTGTGATCCAAGTAAAATGTTACCTTTGTAAAATCTGTCTGACTGTGTACAACTTTTGACTAGAAATCTAAAGATAGCTGAATGATGAAAAACCCTAACGACCTTAGCGGACAACTGATTATAATATGGCAAAAATGTGAAGGGCATTATTTTGGATGGGTGTTGTTTACAGAATGGACTGAATGTGGAAAATGATGGAACTGCCAAGCAATTACAGTCTATGGTGCTTGTGACATGTGTGACCAACAAATATGCAATGTATGTATGCGATGCCTAATGCAGTTTATTATTTTTTTGTGTTTTGATTTTTAAGAGTATGCATGGAAGTGAGATGCAATTTTTTTTTGTTATTTTTTATTATTGTTTGTTTTTGAATATTTGTTTTTGACCAAGCGATTGTGGGAACCCTTGGAGCTTTTGGTTTGACCAAAGAGTTTATGGATACCTTTGGGGCATTTTAGGTTGACCAAGCGATTGTGGGAATCCTTGGAGCTTTTGGGGTGACCAAGCGATGGCGAGAACTCTTGGAGCTTTTGGTTTGACCAAAGGGATTATAGATACCTTTGGGGTATTTTGGGGTTGACCAAGTGATTGTGGAATCCTTGGAGCTTTTGGTTTGACCAAAGGGATTATAGATACCTTTGGGGCATTTTGGGGTTGACCAAGTGATTGTGGAATCCTTGGAGCTTTTTAGGTTGACCAAGTGATTGTGAGAATCCTTGGAGCTTTTTGGGTTGACCAAGCGATTGTGGAATCCTTGGAGCTTTTGGGGTGGGCTATGGCTCTCTAAATGTGGAATGGCCTCAAATGACTGATGTTCAAGGGTTCTAGTTCCTTGATTCCTTCAAGAGAGGTGAGCCGGTATGTTCCAGGTCCTATTTTACTATCAATTACATAGGGACCTAACCAGTTTGCCATGAACTTGTCCCTTAGATGGGGCGGCAAGTTAGAATTTTGTTGGTTCTCTTTTAAGACCAAGTCACCAACCTGAAAGTCCCTCAGGTGAACTTTCATGTTGTATGCTTTCTTAAGTCGCTCTTGATAGATACGTAAATGCTCGAGAGCATTGATGCATCATTCATCGAGCAACGTAAGCTGGTCTAACCGGGCCTGCCACGCAGTGTCATCATCGATGAACTCTTGCATTGATATGCGTAGGGAAGGTATTTCCAACTCGAGAGGCATGACTGCCTCGGAGCCATACACCAACGAAAATGGAGTTGCCCCAGTGGGCATCCGAATGCTAGTGCGATAAGCCCATAGAGCAAGTGGGATTTGAATGTGCCAATCCTTATGACTATCTATGACCATATTTTTAAGGATGGCAACTAGCATTTTGTTTGACGCCTCTGCTTGCCCATTTGCCTGCGGATAATAGGGTGTTGAAAAACTATGCTAAATTTTGTACTTTGTTGTCAAAGCATGCACATATTTGTTCTTAAATGACGTCCCATTATCCGAGATGATCTTGGATGGAATACCAAAATGACATATGATGTTATGTAAAATAAACTCCGCAATGCGAGGTCCAATCATAGAGGTAAGCGAAATTGCTTCCACCCACTTGGTGAAGTACTCTGTGGCCATTATGATAAATGTGTGATGACTTGACGATGTAGGGGAGATCTTTTCGATTAGATCTAAGCCCCACTACAAAAATGGCCAAGCCGATTGGATCGACTGCAAGGCCTGAGAAGGTACATGTGTCAAATTAGCATGGTGTTGACATTTCATGCACTTCCTTACATACGTGCAACAATCTCGCTCTAAATATGGCCAATAATAGCCCATGCAAAGAATGCACTTTGCGATGGCCATACCGTTGAAGTGGCCACCGCATGTACCATCGTGCGCTTGGGTGATCGCCCAAGCGGACTCCTGCTGGTCCAAGCAATGGAGGAGGATCCCTTCGTAGCTTCGATGGTACAAAATGTCTCCTAGCAAGACATGTTTTGCCACTTTCTGTTTGAATGATATTTTTGTGATGTGCGTCAATCCAAGTGGGAGGTTACCTAGCTTGAGGTAGTCTCTTATGGGTGTGTACCAATCCTGCTGATCAAAAACCTCGATGGTATGAACTGCCAATCCCTCTTGAAGTTTATCCCTAGCAAAAGTTGAGTGGGAACGAACTTGTAAAAATAGCATTGTGTTGCTATTAAGGGGAATAGGGGAGAACAAGGACCCCTAGTTGGCATGATTCAGACTATCATGGATTCGAGAGAACCTATCCTGAGATGGTTCAATCTGGATCAGGTGGATTCTTGGCGTTATGTCAGAGCTTGCACGCTCCATCACGGATTGCGATAATGTTTTGACTTGAATGGTTGTCATCTCACCAGAAGGGTCTTGCGAGATTAGTGACCCCAAGGAGGCCATAGTGTCCACAAAATGATTCGATGATCGAGGGAGTGCCTCGATGTCGTACCATTCAAGATTTGCTAGGAATTTATCCACAAGGGCTTTGTATGCCTACAGAACTGGGCATTTACATTGGAATACCCCTTTCACTTGGTTGACAATTAACAATGAATCACCAAAGATGTTCAAGCATTTGATGTTCATGGTGATTGTTGTCTGAAGACCTATGAGCAAGGCTTCGTATTCAACATTGTTATTGGTGCACGGGAAATCAAGTTTAAATGATAGAGGCATTGGAGCCCCTTGCGGTGTGAAGAATACGATTCCCGTGCCACCCCCTTGCTCACATTTAGAACCATCAAAAAATAGGGTTATGTCAGCCTGTGACTCAGGCTCATCAAAATCTGGCGATTCTGAGACATGGAAGACCCCATCATCGGGTAGCTCTATGGTCAGAGGCTGATCATCTTCGAGAGGAGCCTCTGCTAGTTGATCGATGATGACTTGACCTTTGATGGACTTCTATCCAATGAATTCGATGTCAAACTCCATCAACAACATGATCCATTTTGCCGTGCGGCTACTATGATAAGTATGACTCATCATGTACCGCAATGGATTCTCCTTAGACACAACATACGTCGTATTGCTCAACATGTAGTGGCATAGCTTTTTGGTGGCAAATACCACTGCTAAGCATAGCTTCTCGACGTATGCATAGTTAAGTTCATAACTGACCAGGGTGCGGCTAAGATAGTAAGTAGCCTGTTCTTTATGTAGTTCATTTTTTTGGGCTAGCATGGCACCCAGTGCCACCTCAGTAGCTGAGATGTATAAATAGAATGACACTCCTGGTCTAGGTGGTGCCAATACTGGTGGTGAAGCCAAGTATTGTTTAATGTCATCGAAGGTTGACTGGCACTCGTCATCCCAGTGAAATGCTACCCCTTGTGTAATAATTTATTCATGGGTCGGCACTTGTCAGATAGTTGCGCTATGAAGCGCTTGATTGACGCGACCTTTCCCTGCAAGCTTCTGAGCTGCTTGATGGTGGTTGGGGGAAGCATTTCAAGGATTGCCTTGACTTTGTTTGGATCTACCTTGATTCCTCATTTTGAGACTATGAAACCCAAGAGTTTTCTAGATGTGATACCAAATACGCACTTCTTGGGGTTTAGTCTGACTTTATGTTCGATGAGGCGATCGAGGATCTTGCTTAGGTCATCGAGATGATCTGGGCACAAAAGAGATTTGGCCAACAAATCATCCATATAGTCTTCCAAAGTTTTATGCATGTGATCATGGAAGATGTATGTCATAGCGCGTTGGTAGGTGGCGCCAACATTTTTAAGGCCAAAGGGCATGACCTTATAACAAAATGTCCCCCAAGGCATTGTGAACGCCATTTTGAGTTGATCATCGGGATTGATATGAATCTGGTTGTATCTCGAGAAACCATCCATGAGGGAAAGCATTTCATGGCCTGCTGTAGCATCTACCAATGCATCGATGCTAGGCAAGGGGAAATCATCCTTGGGACTCGCTTTGTTTAGATCTCAAAAATTGATGCATATGCGAATCCTCCCATCAGGCTTCTTGATGGGTACCATGTTGGACAACCATGGTGGGTAATCCATGTAGATGACAAACTATGCATCCAACAACTTTTGTAGCTCATATTTGACCATTAAGGCTACTTTTGGGTGCATCTTACGTAGTTTTTGCTTGACTGGCTTGACTGTCGGATCAAGCGTTAGATTATGCATGACTAGCTATGGGTCTAGCCCCGACATGTCTTTGTAGGACCATGCAAAAACCTCCTTCTTCTCTTTGAGAAGGGCAATGTAATCGGCTTGCTCTTCGGGGGATAGACTTACCCCTAGCTTGATGATTTGTAGATTCATTGGATCAGAGCCGATGTCTACGTCAGTCGTCTCTTCGATTGACATGTGGGACCCATCCTCCAACTGGTGTGGAGTTGGGATCAGGTGGATATCATTTGCTAAATTTAGATCTATGTTTGGAACATCGGGTTCCTCTTCAGCATGGAAGATATCCTGAGTTGGTCTTGGGGTGAAATGAAGCATCTCACCGCAAGGCCAGTACTCTGATGGAGATGGTGGCGAGTTAGCATGATCCCAGTCTATGGCATCTAGGTTTAGATACAATGGTCATGCTGGATCGGTTGGATTGCGGATGGGGGCGGTTAAGTCAATGGAGATCATGTTGATGAAGTGAATTTGGTCTCCATTACCACGCGGGTGGTGACTCGGACATCCTTGGTGATCTTTGTGCTCCGGATCTGGCTCTGTGGGTATTGGCACAAATGGATCGGCCCTATGTGCGGATAAAAGGATAGGGTCTACCCTTGGCACTGATGGCTCTATAGGGTCTCTGGGCGGAGGGTGCTCTCTGTATGCCTGAAGTGGCGGATGCAACACTTGGTCCAACTATGCCTGGTTCAAATGCCACCTATGCCTTGGCCCCATGTTTAGCTGTTCAAACATGTCATCAATGTCCATGGGGTATTGTTGCTGCCGCATATGATTGAGATATGCCATCTCAGTCTCATCTTCATAATCACTATCAGATATCCATAGGCCTTCGTTGGCTCCGATAGTTATTTGCGGCATGTGAGGCTCGTTCTGCTCGAGCAAGTTAATTTGGTCCCATCGGGGTTGTTCCGCTCTCTGTGGGAGGACCTGATTCTCTTGAGGTGGCATTTGCTCGATTGGAGCATTCAAGGGGAACATCGCCATGAAGTCCTCTTGATAATCATCTATGGGCATCACTTGCGAGTGATTGCTATCGAACTCGAAAGGGTCCCAAGGTGCTACCTCATACTCTGACTCATCTTCTAAAGATCCTTCTTGGCCTTGTCTATATCCCTTTTGGAGGCAAGTTCTTGAACTTTCCCCTTTCTCGATCAATGGGAAGGGGTTGTTGAGGCCCACAAGGTTGGTTGTTAACAATGGGAGATAATCTCCCAATGTGTACGTTGTGTTAGGATTGGCATATGGATCTTGTGCCAACCCATCCTTGTTGCTTAGCCCTAGGCCTTGCATGTTCTCTACCAAGATGTCAAGGGGTAGAGGGTGGTTGAACCCTACTCCTAATTTGTCGTACGACATCTGATATCTTGGTTGACAAAGAACGCGCACCCCTTGTTCATATCTGCCTAACCCATATCCATGCCAATTACATTGGCCAAGGTATTTCAAAGCGAATTCCGGGTTGGATAGATAGTTGACATTCTCGACAAAGGGCTCTTCGTCCTCTTCCTCTTGCAGGTAAGGTTCAATGTCGTTGTCGAGGCCCCCATATACAAAATTTGTCTGGTTTGGTGGGTAGCCCAAAGGGACAATAGTGTCGATGGGGAGGCGAGGTCTCCCCATGTCCTGCATGGACTCAAGCGTGGGTGTTGCTACAATGTTCCACACTAGATACTCCCCCAGGCCCGTATTGGCCATCTCAATGGTGATCATTGGCGGTTGAGGGGGAGGGAATGGGAGTTCTTCCTGAGTCCACTCCATGTCGGGTGAACTAGGCACCTCGACTTCCATTCGGCTAGGCACCTCTTCGGTAGAGATGGTTGAGACTGATGGTGGTGCCTCTTCCAGGGGTTTCTTCCCATTGTCCTTCGGTGTGGCCATCGTAGGTGGCATCGTTGGTGAAGGACCAGATGATGAAGATGGACCCGACTGGGGATTTGAGGTACTTAACAGCGGGGATGTATGCAGAATCGGACCCTATTTGGATGGATTCAACTGAAAGTCCAAATGTGTCGATGGAAGGGTCGATTGTGGCATCATCTGCACCGCATTGCAATACTTGAAGGGCTCTAAGTCTATCGAGACCACATGCACTTGCCCTTCGTATGTGTACTTTAGGCATTGATGGGCTATCGAAGGGACACACTTCATGTCCCTGATCCAAGGCCGGTCCAAGTAAAATATTGTAGGCCATCTCACCTTCCAGGATGTGGCACAACGTAGGAATAGTCTTTTGTCCCACTTGGATGGGTAGGACAATTGTGCCAACCATCGAGCATATCACGTCATTGAATGCTCGAAGAGTATAGGTGGAGGCCACAATGTGAGATGCTAGCAACTTGAGGTGCTTCAATGCCGCTGTTGTGATTATATTGTTGGATGAGCCAGTGTCCACCAACACCCTCTTAAATGGAATCTCGTTGACCCATGCAATGACGTGCAGGGGTGGATCCACCATATCACCAGTCATCGATTTTAGTTCATCTTCTCTAAAGGTGATGACTGGTTTTGTACATCATTTTACATGTCCCACAAAGTTGTTGAAAGAGTTTGCTTCATGGGGCTACAGCTCGATGGCTTTTAATATCTCCATTAGAGCCTCCCGATGGGGCGATGATTGTTGGATGAGCTCGTAGATGGAGAGCCTAGCCGACGTGGTCCTTAAACTTTGGGTAAGTTTAGTCTGAATCGTGGCCACTGGTCTAGGTGGGGGAGGTTGTGTAGGGTGTTGTTGAGGTTGTGACATTGATGGAACCTCTCCTGTAGCTATCGTGGGGGCAGCTGTGCTTGGGTACCTCTTGTTCCGAGTCACTATGCTTATCATCCCTACATACCCCTGCATGGGGCAGTTCTGTGTCACCTCATTGACTTGAAGAGTCTTTGCCTATGCATCATGGGTAGGCAGGGGGTCTTTGAAGACCTCCATCTATTGGTTGTTTGGTGCCATGGGATTATCCACCGCTAGCATCTTGTTGTCTATTAGGTCTTGCACTAAGCTTTTGAACTTCCAACATGCGTAAAGGTCATGTCCTTTCTACCGATGAAATCTACAGTACAAGTCTTCCCTATAGCCCTTGGGTTTTGGCATGTTGGGGTCTACGGGTCGACTTTCTGGCAGGTTTATCAGGTTTTCCATGGACAAGCGGTCAAACAAGGAGTCTTTAGACTCTATGAAGGGTGTGAATTGTCGCCTAGGGTGACGCTATTGATTTTGCTCTTGCCTATGATTTTCCTTTTCATAGGTGTCAAGAGGAACTGCCTGGTAATTAGCCTTTGGGGGCTGTGTTGCTTGTGCAGGCTTAGGTATGTTTATAGCAACCTGATTGACCATGATGGGTTTCGGTTGCATTGACCCAGTTTTGGCATTTTTGGGCCACTCTTTCTTGCATGGCTTGGCAATCTCGCCATCCTGTATCTTGATCTCCTCTATGATTCTGGCTTGCGCCAAAGCTTCCTCGAGAGTGGCATATTGTTGTAGCTGCAATAGCATGAAGATCGACCTCAAACAACTCTTCGAGAACATTTGGGTCAGATCGGCCATGGGAGGGAGGTAAGGAAGCTTTGAAAGCAACGTCCTCCACCGATTTCCATAAGCCACCATGGTCTCCTCCTCATACTTTCTGAGGCTAGCTAGGTCACTTAACGATGCCTTCTTCTTGGTATTGAAGGTGAAACATTCGAGGAACGCATCCACTAGCTGGTCCAGGTTGTTGATGCTATGCTTCGACAACTGGGTAAACCAATCCGAGGTAGGGCCTACGAACATGGTTATAAATGTTCTTAGAAGCAAAGCATCATTGTCCTGAATGCCAAAGCATTGGCTTAAGAATCTTGTCACGTGCTCTTGGGCATCCTCATCCCCTCTAAATATTGCCAATTGAGGCATTTTAAAGTGTTCAGGGTATGGGGGTGCAGGCACTGAAGGATGCACAGGGTGACTACGAAGCTGGCATAAAGTGGGCTTTTGGGGCCCAAAAGTCTTGGTCTCCATAGACTCTAAGCGCTCTAGTAGCGCTTTGTATGCATCAAAAGATTTGATCTCTTCCTCCTTGGTTTGTTCCCATTGTGAATTACGGGGAACTTGAGGCCTATGGAGGGGTAGCCGGATAGCACCCCCCTGCCTTGGTAGGGCATTTTAGCCCACTCTTCTTCTTGCTCAAATTCCTCATAGGCTTCTTGAGGAGTTCCTGGGCATGACCTATAAACATGGGTGGGTGCCCGTGGAGGGTGCCCATCATTGGCTCTAGGGGTGGTCTCCCGCTCAGGTCTAGGAGGTCTTGGAGGCAACATTTGATAAGGTCATGGAGACCTATCTCGCACCAAGGGGTTGTGCCTCTCATACAACTCTGTCCTATGCATGCGAGGGGTTGGGACCCTCTCAGGCATAGTGTTCTGGAGCAACTCATCTGTCTGACATCGAATGCGCTCTTTGCTAAGGTGGTACAGGTGCTCTAACTATTGTTGGTCTTGCTCAAGCTACATGATTTGTGCTCGATGGGTGGCATGTTTGGAAAATGCCAAGTCGATTTGTTTCATCGTCTTGAGTCTAGGAGGCCTAGATGCCTCCCCTACACATCTATCTCGGTCATGGTGATCCGAGATCTCTATAGGTCACTTCCCTCTATCGAGGTTAGCGGCATTCACCCGAGGCTCTGGCCTCAGTGGGTGATCCTGATAAATAGCAGGTGTGGAGGCGCATTGCTCCCATGCTGTGTATTGCTCTTGAGGAATATAGTGGTTTTCCTCATGCTCCCTTTCGTATATGTGAAAGGGGCAGGCAGAGTTGGCTCGCCCTATCTGAAGAGCCTTGTGCTCTGGATTTGGCCTATTGTTTTTGATAGTAATAAGGGGTAGAGGAGGGATGATGTAATCATGTGGCCCCTCCTTATGGACCCTATGTTGTTCTAGCACTTCATCACATGGTGGCCACTCATAACGAGTGTCTAAGGGAGCCCTCCCATCTATGTTGAGTGCCACATGTATGGACTCCTCCTGAAAGGGTCTATGTTGAATGGGAGTGCCCCTCGAAGGGGTGCCTCTATAGTCCCATTCCATCATGGTATGATGTGGACTATTTTGTGGGTCAGGCCACCAAGGTGGTATGACCAAGTCCTTGGGGCTATAGCGGAGGTGACTTGTGCCCCCTTGTACACTTTTCGTAGCTTCTACCCGTGATTGGGCTTGGCTACGGGTGTACACCATGGTGGTGTTTCTCTAAAATATGTGTACGTTTTTATCTTCTTTATAATTTTTTTATGCTACACTAAACAAAAAGGGGCCAATCCAAGCAATGATTATCTCGTTTATAGATTAAAGGTGTGCCCTAGATCTGGTTTAGTGTGTTTTGATTTTTGTTTTGAAAGCCTTGTAAAGAAAATTTTGTTGTATATGCAATATGAGGGCTCTTATATCTCCCAAAATGGTCGCCCCTTCAATATACCACTGCCAGGCCATTATACCGAACCTCTCAATATACCCGCCCTTACGTGAGGGAAACTATTGGTACGCGAGAGCAGACAAGTACGTGGAACATAGGCGGTACGAAAGGGGAATCACTCTATTTTTGACACCTACCATAGAAGACTTATCCTCATGCACTGGGAATCACCCCAACTACACTTGGTCAGCTTTCATCAGGATTTACGTCTAGCAATAGTAGCGATCAGGGTTATGTATGCAAAATTCAAGCCAAGGTGGTGATGAAATCCACCGTTGGTCTTGATCAAGTGTTGGGGTTTTACGACCAACGCCTTGATGTTTAGATTATCTCGTGGTGTGTGGGGTTATTTTTACTTGCGCAAAGAAAGAAAACATGCAGTAAAACTTTTCTATGCAAGCAAAGAAACAGAAAAATCATAGAAACAGAGACAAAAAATTACAGAGGATGTTCAGAAAACCTACCTCTTCTCTGCCCAAACCGGATGCCCCTGAGTTTCTGCTCAAAAAATGCATAGAGAGCTAATCATCCCGGGGTGGGATGAATAGCAGATCTGTATTCATCATAGGGTGGGATGAATGCCTTATTCATCCCGGGGTGGCATGAATTCCAGTCTGTATTCGTCACAGGGTGGCACGAGCAACAGTCCAGCGCTTGAAGGATTAACACCTGCAAGCAAAAACACAAAGTTTTGATCAGAATTTTGATCCCAAAATTAGGGGACAGAGTCCCACCATGATCGCCACTGAAAGCACGAGGATACGGAAGCCCATAGGCGTACCGGGTGCGGTGCAAACAAAAGCATACGAAATGCTAAGTCCTACAAATGAACAAAGGACTAAAGTGCATGAAAAAGGGAAAACAAACGAACTGAAATGAGATATAAAGCAAATGTAAAGTGCAGCCCTTATTTTTATTAATTTTTCTTTGAGATCAGGTTACAATACGTCTCCTTCCTTTTTAGGAGCTAGGAGCGTTAGATATAGTTTTGTTACACCACGGATGGTACGCTTCCCTTCGGGATCTTCCGCGTGCCCACATTTGAAATGGGTGGGCCAAACGTCATCGCCACTTGCATGAATGCATCTATGTAGTTCCTTGCTGCCCCTCCAGTGTCGAGATCCTACATTCAAAGAAATAGCAAATGATTAATAGCACCTACGGATGGAGGGAAATATGCAATCCCCAAGGCCTCCGGTTAATGCATGCATGAAATAATTAAAACGGTAATCAAAACATGTCAGAATAAGATGAAATTTGGATAGAAGCATGCAAACACTATCATGAACACACTACAAAAGGAACAATCAAGAAATCTATTGTAGATTTCTAATCGCTCCGGGGTGGGACGATTAGGACTATCATAAAATGTCAAAAAGCAACCTCCTAAATGTCCCATCCAGAGGCCTCCAAAACACCTACAAAGTTGGGGTTAGGAAAAATAGGGCATTTTGAGATGACCCAGAAGGTCGGATTCTACATATTCAGCCCCGATCGCCCTGTATCCGAAGATGCTCCCTGTATGTTAGTGAAGGCGAAAAACAATGAAAACACAGTCAAAACTCATCAGAATGGCATGAAATTTGAATGGCAGCATATATGAATGACATAAAATAAAATGCAAAATAAATAGTAGAGAAATATACTACATATTTCTAATCACTCCGGGGTGGGGCGATTAGGACTGCAGTAGTGCGGGGGGCGCCTGGGGCAGGACGCCCACCGTTTGGGGCTTGGTTTCGACACCAATCCACTTGGGATGGGTCCAAAACCTCCTAGGGGGTTGTGTCAAAAAATTGGGTGGGGTATTGTGGCCAAATGTTTGGGTTCTAGGTCCGGATTGCGCTTCCAATGTTCACCCAATAACCTCCCTTCCAAAAGAGAGATCAAGGATGTAAGAAGCACAAGTGAGGGGTGAGGATGTAATTCGGCAGCACTCCATTGCTCCAAATGCTCCTGCTCTATCCTTTTTTGGGGTGAGAAGACTCACCATTTTATAGACCTGAAGGTCTCCTTTGAATGTGCATGCAGGGGCGCCACTTGGCCATCATGCCTTCCCAGGGGAGAGAAGATTCCTCCCCGATTAAGGGCTCCATGACTGCCTCTATAAATGCCCCTTTGAGCTCAAAAATGCTCACTCGCACTCCCATGCATTGAAGGTGGAGTTGAGTGGCGGATCTGAGCTGCCATTTGTCAAGGTTTGACCTTTTTCCCATCAAACCTGCTATTCACCCCACCCTGGAGCGATTGCTGCTAATCATCCCAGGGTGAGGCGAATAGCAGTCTATTCACCCCAGGGTGGAACGAGTAAGGAGCAGGGTGCTTGAAAGGTGCCAAATTGACCTCTGACCTTCCAAAACTATTGTGGGAGTGGTTAGGACCATTGTTTAACCTCTAGGGGCTGCCCTAGGGGCTATGTATGTCAATTCGATCAGTGCTTGTAGTCACATAATCAGATTGGTGCTGTTTTGGTGTCTACATATATAGATACATAGACCTTATGAGTGGTGGTTGTAACCACTCTTATTATTATACCAATACAACTATGATGGTAATAATTTTTGACAGGTTGGAGAAAATAATCAATATAATTACATCCCATTATTTTGGAACAACCACTTCAACAATGGGAACTCAACTTCATTTAAAAGATCAATCCAAGATCAAGTATAGGGTATAATTAATTTTTGAGAGTGACTAACTATTTAGTAGATAAATTATAGCTATTCTAATTAAAAATCTAATCAAGATTCAATCAAATACTTGATAAAGAATGCCATTAAGCTTTGGTATGCCCATGATGGTTATAATGGATGATGTTTAATCATTCATTGGATCCAAGTAACATAATTTGTAATTAAATACATCATTATAATGAAAACCTCTTCTAGTTTCTATCCCTATGGAAATGGCCTATTAGGGTACACAAATAAGAATATAGTGAGAATATTCAAGTGCATTATTATAATATCCGAAAGGAATTGACACACTTTATTGTATAGGGAATTATTGTATGATAGTTACACCAAAGGATTTGATATGGAACTCTTCATATAAGCTCATCTATAATAAATAAGACATACCATCAATTTGCAGCTCTCATCCCTTCAAATGATGAAATAATTAGAGTTCTAACATGCACAAGTTAGACCCATGCAAGAAAATATTATTGAGTTACTTTTTTGGAGGAATTAGATAAAGAATTCAAGTGATTCTACATTCATGATGTTACTATCAATAGTTTATTTGAAATAAATACTACTTTGATAGTATTAAAGGGATGGGATTTTTTACTCAAGTGGAAAGAACAATTAGTGAAGCATACTAAACAAGTCAAGTTTGAACCCCTTTACAATGGACCTTATATATCACTATAATCAATGTTGTAAATGAATATGAGCTTATTTATTAGATAGAAATATGTTGCCATTTTAGTTAAATTGCAATACTCCAATTCATTTTAATATTATAATATTGTTAGATTGTACATCTAATGCATAGTTCCCTCTTTCTCTTTTCTTTAAAATAATTATGCTATGTATAAAAACCTTGATATGGCTTACTTGGATTGTTTGAAAGAGAAAAATATTCATTAGAAGCAACAAGATTTATTAGAGGACCCTGAGGTATCAAAAACACCTCAATCCAATATATGACTCACTGATCTATAAAATGTTGATGCATATTATCTTCTATTATGACATCATGCTAACACCATCCAATATATGGCATGAAATAAAACCAACCAATTAATAGACAACTAAGTAACAATGACACTTCTCCCAATACATCATCTACTTGACATACATGCAACTTAATGATGTTAGGGTAAACAAAGGGAACAATTCAAATTTAAAATTTGGCTTCATTTTTCAAGGAAAGTTTATGCTAATTATGTTTCAAGATCCATCAAGTTTGCAATAGGCATCTACTACTATAATAAATTAATAGTTATATCAAGTATTCATCATTAATATTATTGGACATAAGGTTGGGTATGCAATGTGCTATATAAGCTACAAATGGGGAGAAGATTACCAAGCCTAACTCATTCCAAATAAATTTTAAATAAAATAACCTCTAAATCCATTCTTTGACCCAATTTAGTAGCATCAATATAGCATCCAAGATGACATTTAAAGGAGAGACTACCAATGTAAACAAGGAGATATCATACTTTATTATCTCATAATTTTATTTGAAAACTTTCATGAACAAATCAGCAATTAGATGAGTAGTAATGGTACCAAGGATTTATTAGCAAGCAAAAGGGTTCTAACCCATTTGGCATAAGCAACTTAAATCCCCTCATATCAAAAAAAAAAATCAAGGCTTGCGATCATTGGTAAAGCAAACTAAAAATTATGTTTGTCATTAAAGGAGATGTTTTGTTTCAATATTGCACTTGTATTACAGAAGTGGAAGGAGTTTATTTTTAGTCAATGTTAGAGTTTTTCCAAGTGCAATAAAATGATGGAGCCTTAATCATGAGCAATGAATTTCCCAAAGCTAAGATGAATGAGGTGGGTTAAGGTTTGAACCATATGTATCAAGTTTCAATGAATAACAATTTGATCTTAAGCAACCAACAAGGTTTTGAGGATAGTCAATGTAGTGTAATCCTATCAATCAACACCCAATTTGCAATCCAATAAAAAGGATTTCAAGAGGGATAGTGAACCAATTGAATATTGATTTATCAATATATCAATAAACCCTACTAATTGGAATATATTTAGCAATTGAAATTCTTTTGTAGGTAAGTATTTATACCACTTAAAATTGGTAATATAATTGAAGATACCAAGATGGTATCTAAAACCTACAACTAGAAGTGTAGAATCATATCTCAAAGTATCTGCATGATCAATAAACCACCCCTATAATCGATGATTGGTCTGAGACCATAAACATCTAAAGTAGTTAAGGATTGAATTATATATAAGGGCAAATAAGTTAAGAAGATACTAAATAAAGAGACTAGTCTTTATGGATTATTATGCACAAACAACTAAGGGTAAGTCTATGCACTTAACAAAAAATATCTAAGATAACTATTTTCAATAAGTTCATATCATTTAATCACAATGAGACTTACAATAGGGCAAGGACTTGATGATCTAGATTGAGGTAAATCCTCATCCATCATAATTTTGAATGTTATAAGCTCGTAGAGAAATGCATGCAAAATATGGCCCCTCTAGTTAATAGATTGATATGGAAGAAGGGGGAACACATTGTGATCAAGAAAATTCTTGTGATCCTTTGTGAACCATGCACAATAAATTTTCATTGTAATATATGAAGGGCAATCCCTAGTTTGAAGGTGTTACTTAATAATACATTGTTTGTGGTCTTAATAATCTTGAGTCACCATTACCATTGTTATTGGTATGGCTCCAAATTTAATTTAGAATGATGTTAATGATTTTGTCTTGGTGAAGGAGACAATTCATTAGAATTACAAATTAATATTATTAATCATCTTGAGTTGATTCAAACATCAACATTGTCATTGATATGGCTTCAAATTTAGTTTATAATTTAATTGTTGTTATCGATTTTAGTTTGGTGTAGAAGACTTGTTATTAGTTTTAGCTTGGTGGAGAAGAAAACTTGATCAAAGTTTCAAATTAACATCACCTTTCCATATAGTAAACAAAGGCATAATATCATATATGGTTTGATAGGTTTCCTCTAATATTACTTTATATTATTGATATGAGTTTAGACTTTTGTATTTTTCAATTGTATGTACATCTCAAATCCTCATATCAAATTTTAGTACTATGTTATTGTAGTTAGTTAAAACTATATTGATGAAATTCATTAAAATATTACATACCATATAAATGTAATCCATGTTGGCCTATGTTATTTCACCATATGGCGTATATGAAGAAGACCACATGTTAAATTAGGAATAGGTAAGATGATATTGTCATAGAATCATATATGTAACTATCTTAAATCATATATGCAATTGTCATATAATAATATATGTAGCTATCATTAGAATATGTAGTTAGGGAATATTGTCATAGAATAGTCAAGAAATATGCTTGTAGCTTTATAAAAAGGTAAGAATGCAACCTTCATGAGGGAGAATATTGGAATGCATTGTTAAGAAGGTTACCCCCTTGAAGAGGTAAGTGATATCAATATAATTGCTCTTGTTCTAAACTTCCATGTATCACTTGTTTAATGTTTTTATTATTGGAAATGTGATATTAATCATATTGTTGTTGTTAGTCCTTGTATTTACAATTAGAATTATCCTTGGTACATAATTTATCATCTCAATATAGCTTAAAATCAGGAACTTCCAGATGAAATACTTACATCAGTGGAAGAGGTTCATTCTAAATGGTTTTAGAGCCCTTTCTAGGTCATGGTAAGCTTTTGTTGTGAGTTGTTTTAATTTAAATCCTAGGTCTATAGGTTAGAAATAGTGTTTCAACCATTTTAAAATATCATGGAGTTGTCATTTTTGGCTAAGCTAGATTTTCCATAAAGTATCTAGTGAAGTGAGGGGTGCTTAGACTCCAATACCTAGGCCCTAAACAACACCCATACATGGAATTGAGCTCCCATGTACATTGCATATATTGTGAGACCCTTACTAGAAACCCTAAGCTAGACCTTAAAATATAGGAAGTCAATCGATTCAACCATGTGATTGTCCATAGTGCATAGAGAACAACACTCGAGAAGATTACCCTCACATACTGATAAAAAGCAAGTAATACACCCAAGGGTACGATCTAAATCCTTCTTGAGTAGTGGCCTAAAATATTGGTTTGAGCTTTATCAATTGCTACTATAGTATATTATAGGCCTATGGAAAATACACATACCTCAACCTGGATTGCCTCCCTTCCTTGATTTTTACTTGTGGTAGTTTCATAATTATATTGACCTTATCGTTAGTAGGATAGTAAAAAAATAAAATAGAGAATAAAGGGCTAAAGATATCAATCCAACTCAATACAGTGTGATTGCAATCATGTTTTCTTTTTAATCCACAATATTTTTAAGGAGATATGCAACACCAAAACCACTATCCAGTTAAAAAGTCTAAAGTACTCAAAAATCATAATTTTGTGATATTAGCCCATTTTCGATCATCTTTTCAAGATGATCATTTTGGTAACACCCATACACCTTTTGGGGATCTCAAAATCATCATTTTGTGGTATAGCCCATTTTTATCCTTTTTTGAGCTTATCATTTTGGTATATAACACCCATACACTTTTGGGGACCCTTAATATAATCTATTAAAAATAGCAAATTATATTTTTAGTGACACTAGAGAACAAAACTCAAGAGATGCACAAGATGGAGGAACAACTCACTAAGTTGGATGTCATAAAGGAACGTACTGCCTAGATGTATACCCTCACTACTATGGTCATAAATTTCAAATATATACAAGACTAATGATCCAACACATCAAAGTGCTTAAGTTTAGTAATTTAAATTTTTATGGACATTGAAAAGACCCAAATTTCATAAAGGAAAATCTCTTAAGAAGTCAAAAGGGATGTGATTGAGGATAACTATCAGTAGTCAATAAATAACATAGACATGACCCTTAGACTCCCCAATATAGATTTTTCAAGGTTCGATGGGAAAGATCCACAATGTTGGTTAACGAAGACTGAATAATGGTATGACTAGTAGGAGACACCCATCAACCAATGGATTTTTGTGATTGCCTTCCATTTTGACCTTTAAGCACTCTATTTGTATCAATGGTTGTAAAAACAAGCACCAAACATTTTTTGGACATGGTTCAAGAATAAACTTCTTGGTTGATTTGGTCCTTCTAACTTTGAAGACTTTACTAGCCCTCACCAAGCTCTGACACATAGGAACAGTACTTGAGTACATTATAACTTTCAAAAAGTTAGCCAATAAAATAGAAGGCCTTCTTGACATCTTCTTTAAGAGTTGTTTCATTAGCGATATTAAGGAGAAAATCATAATTGAGGTGCAATTGCTCAAACCAGCCACATACATGTCTTTAATAGGGTTAGCTAAACTTGTAGAAATTAAATGAAATACCTAATGGAAGGTCTCCAAACCCCATCATTTCAAAATAAAAACTTTGCACCTATAAATAGTAATGCTCCAAAGACTCCAGTAGTAAAGAGGCTAACACCAAAGGAGATGGTGAATCATAGAGCCAAGGGATTTTGTTATAACTATGATGAAAATGGGCTACTTGACATAAATATAAAACACAATACCTCTATCTTATATACATGAATAGTGCTTCATCCTTTTTAATAGAGATAGGGGAAGAATTTATGGACTTAGTTGAAGAACATATTCAATTAGTGGATGAAAAAGCCTTACTAGAGGGACCCGTGGAGGAAACACCTACAGTTTCATTGAATTCCATTACAGGAATCTCAACACCACATTGCATGATAGTCCAAGGTTTCCTCAAGGGGCACACAGTATTTATATTGTTGGACTTTGGAAGCATAGATAACTTCATATAATCCCAATGTAGCAAAAAAGATAAATTATTTCATCTATGGCTAGGACCAAATTAATGCCAAGATTGCTAATGGAGACATCATGACCCATAATAGGCAATGTCAGAATGGTCACCTATCCATATGGTAATTATCAATTTTAAATTGATATCTACATAGTTCCCTTGGGAGGCATAGATATTGTGGTGGGTTTCCCTTGGTTGAGGACTCCAGGGTCTATGTTGTGAGATTTATCAAAACTTTAGATGAGGTTCACCATAAACAATAGGACATACACCATATAGGGGATAAATAATAGGAAACCCAAGGTCATAACATCCCATCAAATGCAATGATTGATAAAAAGGGGTCACTTGGAAGATTTTATCAAATGCAATTGTTTTATATAGGTTTATAAGGTACCCCTTGATTTGTTATCCATCGTTTCCAAGAATCAAGAACTCTTCAAGAAGCCAACTCAGCTACCTCATATTCATCAATAGGATCATAGGATCATTTTGATACTAAGGAGTCAGCCCCCAAACATACGGTAGTACAAGTACCCCTTCCATCAAAAGAATAAAATTGAGAAGATGAAGAAATTACTAGACACAAGACTTATTCACCCTAGTACAAGCCCTTTTTTAGCCCCAATATTATTAGTATGAAATAAATATGGATCATGGAGGAGGTGTGTGGATTTTTGTGAACTTAACAATATCACCATCAAGGATAAGTTTTCAATATCTATGATCAATGACTTACTAGACAAGTTGCGTGGGGCCCAATATTTTACCAATTTGAACCTCCAATATGGGCACCTTCAATATCACGTCCATGAGGAGGATATAGCTAAAATGGCCTTCAAGACTCATGAGGGGCACTATGAGTTCTTGGTTATTCCTTTTGGATTCACAAATGCACCTTCTACTTTGCAAGGATTGATGAATAGGGTTCTCAAGCCATATATACAAAAGTTTGCTTTGGTCTTCTTCGATGATATTTTGGTATATAATAAGACATGGAATGAACATCTCCAACATGTCAATAAGGTTTTGAAGCTACTATAGGACAATCAATTTTATGTCAAACAATCCAAGTGTACCTTTGGGGTGATGAAAGTGGAATATTTGGGACACATTATAGCCATGGATGGTGTGCGTGTCAACCTTGCAAATTTGAGGCCATGAAAGAATGGCCCAAACCCAAAATGTTGAAGAGCCTCTAAGGATTCCTTAGAATTATTGAGTACTACCATAATTTTGTTAAGGTTTATAGTAAAATTATCATGCCCCTAATAGCTATGTTCTGAAAGAACTCATTTGTGTAGAATAATGAAGAACAATCCTTCCTTTGAAAAATGTTGTGTCATGCCCTAGTTTTCATAGTTCCTAATTTCTCTAAGACTTTTGTGATAGGGAGTGTGTTGAGAAGCAACACACCCCCACTAAAAAAATGAAATTCCATCCTTCGAAAATATTTAATTTTCATTTTTTCCATAGGGACCCTCTTGAAGTTTTTCGGGTTTTAATTCCAAATTTTGTTTGCATCCTTTTTCAAATTTCGCCTACATCAAAGTGTCCAAGTAGGCTTGCATATGGCATTGATTTCAATTTAAAATTTCTGAAATTTTGCATGTTAAATGTATTAATTCATATTAATCATTTCAGAGATTTTAATTTTCAATAGTTTTTCTAAGGTTTAATTATTAAAATCAAATGTTAGGGTTCTTTTAATTATTTTCTTCTTGTCGGCAAACTTACTCCAAACTTGAAATCCTCATAACTTTTGGAAGACAAATCCGTTTGAGGTGATTCGAATTTTGGGTGGAAGATATTAAACTCATCTTTGTGGCCATGCCAAATTTTTGGACTTTTAGATAAGATTCACTTACCAGAAATAGCAGTTTCTATTTCTGGCCAGCAAACTTCTAAATGCATTTTCTCTTAATCGGTGATGAATTGTAAAGTTCTGTTTGCAGATTTTGATACCCTTTGGTCTTATTTATATTCTTGTAATGTTTCATCAAATTCTGGGCACTTTGAATTTTCATCATTTTTCTACACCATGTGAAGCTGACCATTCTTGAGCAATTTAAAATTCATTTTTCAAATGTTAAAATCATTTCTGAGTAAGGAATATCCTTCACCAATATGTAAAAATGCAAAATACAGACGGACAAAGTCATTGGAGTCAACCTACAATTTTTGGAGAATTTGCAAAGTGGAAGAAAAGCTTGAGGGAAATGTCGCGATATCGCGACATGTTCCATTTTCGGGACTTGTCTCATTTTCGCGAGGGCACAAGCTTGGAAGAAAAGCTTGAGGGAAATGTCGTGATATCGTGACATGTTCCATTTTCGGGACTTGTCTCATTTTCGCGAGGGCACAAGCTTGGAAGAAAAGCTTGAGGGAAATGTCGCGATATCGCGACATGTTCCATTTTCGGACTTGTCTCATTTTCGCAAGGGCACAAGCAAGGAAAAATAGCTTGAGGGAAATGTCACGATATCGCAACATGTTCCATTTTTGGACTTGTTTCATTTTCGCGAGGGCACAAGCAAGGAAAAATAGCTTGAGGGAAATATCGCGATATCACGACATGTTCCATTTTCGGGACTTGTCTCATTTTCGCGAGGGCACAAGCTTGGAAGAAAAGCTTGAGGGAAATTTCGCGATATCGCGACATGTTCCATTTTCGGGACTTGTCTCATTTTCGCGAGGGCACAAGCTTGGAAGAAAATCTTGAGGGAAATGTCGCGATGTTCCATTTTCGGGACTTGTCTCATTTTCGCGAGGGCACAAGCTTGGAAGAAAAGCTTGAGGGAAATGTCGCAATATCGCGACATGTTCCATTTTTGGACTTGTCTCATTTTCGCGAGGGCACAAGCTTGGAAGAAATAAATTGAGGAAAATGTCGCGATATCGCGACATGTTCCATTTTCGGACTTGTCTCATTTTCGCGAGGGCACAAGCTTGGAAGAAATAAATTGAGGGAAATGTTTTGATATCGCGACATGTTCCTGAAAGCACGAGATTTCGAAAGAAAAATGAAAGACTAAACAAAATTGCATTAAAAGGAAAGAACATAAATGAATGAACACAAGATATAAAAGCAATATAAAATACGGCCCTTTTTATTGATATTCTTTTAGTAATGTGTTACAATACGTCTCATTCCTTTTTAGGGGATAGGAGAGCGTTAAATGTTGGTCTTTTACAACTTGTTTCAGAATTCCTCCTTCCGCGTGCCCACATATAAGATGGGCGAACCAAAATGTTTTCGTCGCTTGTGTTGGTAAAAGTAGATTCCTCGCTGCTCCTCTAATGCTAAAAATCTGCGTTCAAAGAAACAAACAAAGAATCAGTAGCACCTGTGTATGAAAAATAAAAGAACGAATATGAAAGGTTACCATAAAAGATAAATGTAATGATGGTTAAAATGAGTCCAAATAAATTGAAAACTTGACAGAAGCATAAATACGTAACTAATAAAATGCTGCAAAAGAAACAGTCACCAAGTTCGATGCAGATCGGTATTCGTTCCGAGGAAGGACGAATAAACCTGCAACATACTGGTATTCGTCCCGGGGTGAAACGAGTAAACCTGCAGCAACTGGTATTCGTTCCTGGGTGAAACGAGTAAACCTGTAATAAGGTAGGGGATGCCCGAAGGCAAACCACCCGCCAGTTGAGATTTTGTTGTTGGCAATTTTGGGTACATTGGGTACATTGCCTTTACTCAAGTGTTGATGTTGTCATTGATGTCAAGAAGCGGAAGGGTTTTTGTGAAAACCAAGGCAGTTAAAATAAAAGGTTTTATTTAAAACCATGGACAACATATTTGAAATGGGTTTTTCTTAAAACCCAAGTTGGCTTTTCGTTTCGTTGAAAAAGGTGCCTCGGTGATGAAGATATTTAATTTTAAATATTTAGTTTAAATTTTATTTAAAATTTAAATTAATATTTTAAAATTAAATTAAAGTATTTTCCGATGTGTTTGGAAATGCCGACGTGTTTGGTAATGCATCGAAGTGCATATATAATGAGGCTAATAAATTCATTTCAGTGAGAGTGATGTAATCGATATCAATTAGTGTGCATTTCGTTTTCGTCTTCGTCTGCGCCAGCGAAGGAGGCGCACGTGATGGACAAGTCTTTGCTGTGACGAATGGTCGCGGTGCCGAGGAGGAAGGCAAGCGATTGGTTGGTGCGAAGTTTAATAATAAGGCGGAGATAGTGGACAGTGAACAACGATGATCGTTCGGGCATAGTTTAAACAAGCAAACAAGCGAGTGTTGATGTGATTTGAGAGAACCTGGCAGACGGTTGAGAGAAGTTTTGAATATACTAAACGTCGCTAGTTCGAATCTCATTGAGGATAGCGGTGGAAGTTTATTTTTGAGAAAACGGTTGCAAGAGTACGAAACCCAGTGCAATCAGTTGACAGAGTTTTGGTGGTTGGTTTTTGCCCTCGTGTCGGTGGAAGTAAAGAAAAAAGGAGCAAGTGCTCCTTGGTTAACGTGAGCAGCGTGGTCCACATGGTTGAGGCCCTAGTGCTAGGGCTTGCACGACTTGAGAGGTCGTGGGTTCGAGTATTGACGAAGGCTTAAAATGCTACTAAGGTATGCCCCACATTTTTATTTAATGATGATAATACTTTGTTGTTTGATCTATTAGAATTTGAGGAGTTATAAGGTGAATGGAAATAAAATATTTTTATTTGAATGTTTGAAAAGTAAAGTGGACATCAAAGGTTTAGGGGAGTCATAACTAAAGTGTGGAATGTTTATACATGATATAAAATGTTTTATTTTACTTTTATGGCATAAGTGGTTTTGGGAGTTATAAGGTTATGCAATGTTGTGATTTATTTTATTTTATGGTACAAGTGGTTTTAGGAGAGATAAGGAAGTTGTGCAATTAAATACTTTGGTGATGATGATTGAAAAGTGGAGTAATGTTGATTATTTTGTGATCTACTAACCCTTGTGAAGATTGGCAAAAGAATTTTGTGATGGTGGCAGATTTCCAAAGGGGTTCCTTCACTTCAATAAGGTATGGGCACATTCTTCTTATGAGTATGATTGGTGTATGTTTTCCTGAAATAATATTGGAGTGAAAAGGTATTCAACAAGGTTTCCTTTGGTTGGGTGTAAGTCCTAGTTTCTGGTTTGTTGAAGTCTACTTATGCATTGTTATCATTGATGAGAGTTTTGGTGAATGCATGATTCTGGTTTGAGGTAGTGGAAGCATTGTGCACTAGGGTTTATGGTTGTGAGTCTTGATACTTGCTTTGAGTTGGTGAAACCCTTGGATGGTTGTGTTGAGGTTGATGGTTGAGTTGCTTCCATAGAGGTTGGTTGATCAAGTTATTGCTTTTACTTGATACATGATATTGGGCTCACTCCATTGAGTTGATTTGAACAAGTTATTCTTTGCATTTGGTGATATTGTGTGGGTGGCTGTTTTGTTCAAATATCTTTGGAGGGAAAAGGATTTCTACTTGTTTCCTTTTCTAGTGATGATTGGTTGAATGCTTCAAGGTAAATGTTGAGTTGAATGATGTTGGTTAAACCTTGTCTTTGAGCATTGTTTTTGAAGCCCTAATTGGTTGAGAAAAGATATTGGTTGTTGGAAAGAACATGAGTATCATTGTTATATGACATATTGCTTGGTTGGAAATTGTTGGGTTGTGTTTCATGTTCTTGAGAAAAGCATACTACATCTATCTTATTCTGTTGAAATTGAGATTGAGTTGAGATTGAGGTTGGGAGTTAAGTATAGAACATATTGAGTCTCTAACAATTCTCTTTATGCTTCTATGAGGTTGATGAATCACATTGGGTCTCTAACAATTCTCTTTGTGGGTTCATGCCAAGAAAGTTTTTCTTGATGAACTTGTGAGTAGGTTTTGGACAGGTTCCATTGGGGACTTGTGAGCAGATTTGGACAGGTCCTAGCAGAGGACTTGTGAAGTTGAGTTTGATAGTTCTATCAGAGAACTTGAGGATAGAGGTGCATTGGTTCTATGAGAAGAACCTGAGGACATATTTGTGTCAGACCGAAGGACTGTGTTTGGTGTTGATCAAAGACAGAGGAAGAGGACATTTGTGCTAGACCGAAGGATTATGTTTAGTGCAAATTCGAGGACCAGCTTTGAGGTGATAGAGTTGAGGACAGAGGTCTCCAACCAGAGCGGGGAAGATAGGTGTCTTCTGTGGATAGAGTTCCATTTGCTAAGGGTAGCAGAGGCAGAGGTCTTCTAGAGGATCACCAGCCGGAGTAGAGATAGGGGAAGGTATCTCCTTTGAGTAGAGGCTCATAAATTCAGATTGGGGAAAGGTTTCTCCTTTGAGCCGAGGCTCATAAACATTGTAATTGGGAAGGTTTCCCAAAGAACTTTGAGATAACTTTTAGAGAAAAGTTTTGTGGATGAACCACGTTGAAATTGTTGTGTCACTTTGTGGATGATCTTGTGCATTGTTTTGATATTGCTTTGGATATATTGCTTTATTGTTTTAAGTATAAAGGAAAAGTAAAAGGAGGTCTTATATTGTTCACCCCCCCTCTCAGTATAAGCTTGTGTTCTTCATTTGTTTCGACACCTGTTGTGATGCGTTGTCGATGAATTGATAGGATAATGTAGTCAAAAAATCGGGTGTACGAATCGTAAGTCGGTAAAATAGCAGCACTTCGTTGCTCAAATGCTCCTTTTTCTGTCCTTCTCTTTGGGTGAAGAAATTCACCATTTTATAGACCCAAGGGGTCTCTTGAATTAACATGCAAAAGTGCTAGTTTGCATGAATGCTTTTTCCTGTGAAGAGAAGACTTCTCCTTGATCAAGGCTTTCATAACTGCTTCTGTAACTGCTTTTGCATGCTCAAAAGAACCTACTCACACTCCCATGCAATGAAGGGCGAGTTAAGTAGCTAATTTGAGTTGTCATGAAAAAGCCCACTCTCACTCCCATGCAATGAATGGAGAGTCAAGTGGCAGATCCGAGTTGTCCTGAAAAACTCACTCTCATTCCCATGCGGTGAATGGAGAGTCAAGTGGCAGATCCGAGTTGTCCTGAAAAACTCACTCTCATTCCCATGCGGTGAATGGAGAGTCAAGTGGCAGATCCGAGTTGTCCTGTGCCGAGGCTTGACTTTCTGCCAGTCAAACCTGGTATTCGTCCCACCCCGAAACGAGCGCTGGAATTCGTTCCTGGGTAGAACGAGTACCAGTCTGTACTCGTTTCGGGGTGGAGCGAATAACTAGCAAAGTACCTAAAAGGTGCCAAATTGATTTTTGACTTGCAAAACTGTTGTGCGAGTGGTTAAAACCACTGTTTAACCTCTGTGGGCTGCCCTGGGGGCTGTTTGTGTCAATGCGATCAGCGCTTGTTGTCACGTAATCGGATTGGTGCTGTTTTGGTGTCTATAGATGCCCCTTTTTGGGAAGCGTTGTGCAAGGCGCAGTGTCGAGCAAAAATAAATAACCAAAGCACTAATGATTAGGGTCTCTTAGTAACCTAACCAACTCTTGATGCCCCAAGTATGGAAAGGGCATGCATTCTTGAATCCTTGCTTCTGACGAGCTAAGGAACTTAAATCAAGTATTAACCTAGTTCGGTGAGGTGTTACTTGAGCTTGGACATTGATCAGTCATGAATAGGCAAAGGGCGCAACCTTTTGTCTGTGGGAACCTTGAGTTCATGATTCACGAATGCCAAGTGTTTGATCAGTTTGTGATGATTGCTTGTTTGCTGCCCCAAGCAGGAGCGTGATTGTCTTTGTCAATGATCCTTTGAATGCGTGTCATTACCATGATTGGGTATATTGTTGTTGATTGGCAACTAAGTGTGACTACCCCCTCAAGCGACGAATCGATGAGGGAGTGACCGACATGAGAAAAGCGACGAGTCGCTTGACCCAAGATGACTTAGGTAAGGGTGCCTTCAGTTGTTTAGCATTGAATGCTTGAGCAGTTTCCCGATTTTTGAACCAGTTTTTGGTGGGGGTAAACCCATTTTGCGACGCCATAAGGAGAAAACATTGTCAAAAATCCGATCTCCCGAGGAGCAGTCCGGCCATGGTAGCCTTCTTAGGGATAGAGATAAGGATAATGTAAACCCCGACATCTGGTTTTTTTTTTTTTTTATGCCAAGAGATTAAGTACAAGAGCACTTTTGTCTGGCAATTTTTAGTGGTTTTGTTGTGGTGCATGTTTCAATTTTTAGATTTTTTTTTTTTTTTTTTTTGTGATTTTTTGTGTAATTTGGTATTCGTTCCGGGGTGGAACGAACGCAATGCTGGTATTCATTCTGGGGTGGGACGAGCGCTCTTTCAAGGAAAAAGCGCTCGTCCCAGGCAAGAACGAATTCCAACGGATAAAAAATATAAAAGCGCGAAAATGACGGGTTGGGTTCATTTGTGCTGCGACTTCGATTGCGATTTGGAGCTCTGAGGAGGAGGAGGGAGAGTTTTTGACGCGAAGTGCTGCCGAACTTTCTAGCCACCATGAGTGCACAGACCGGGTCGTCAAGCGGTGAAGCCGAGGCGAGACCAGTAAGTGCACTATCTCCTCGAGTTTTAATTTGGAAAAAGTGCAATTTGTTTTTATTGTGTTTTTCTGTTGTTTAAGACATGGAACCCTAATTAATTAATTAAAAGGTGAATGAACCGATTTAAAGACCATGAAACAAAATAAAACGTGTATGCCAACCGATGGAAACCTAGATGGAAAACCGTAAAATAAACCTAAATGAAACTTAGAGTAACACCTTAGGGTAACCATGATTACAAAAATGTTTTTTTATGTGAATGGTAAAACTTAGGTCGAAACCGTAGGTAACCCATGTCCCTTTTGTTTTTTTTTGTTAGAATTTTTTTTTTTTGAATGGTAAACTTGGGTCGAAACCGTAGGTAGACCATGTCAATTTTTTTTTTTTTTTGGAAATGATGAAAAAGGAAACCCTAGGGTAAAAATTGATGAATTTGTCTTGTTTGGAATGGTGAACTTTGGGTAAAAACCGTATGTAACCATGGCAAATTTTTTATTTTGTTTTTGGAACTGAAACCTTAGATTAAAAAAAACTGCTGAATTTTTTTTTTTTTTTGTTGAATGGTTTAAACTTAAGTTAAACTGTCAGTAAACCATTGCAGTTGTTATGCTGTTTTTTGTAAACTGAACCCTAGATTAAAAAAAACTGCTGAATTTTTTTTTTTTGTTGAATGGTTTAAACTGAAGTTAAACTTTCAGTAAACCATTGCAGTTTTTGTGTTGTGTTAGTTTTTGTTAGTACAAAGTACAACTTTGTTTTTGTCAGTTAATACTAGAATTAAAAACTCTAGAAAACTGTGATTATGTGTTTTTTTTTTTGTTTTAAAGTACAACTTTGTTTTTGTCAGTTAATACTAGAATTAAAAACTCTAGAAAACTGTTTTTTGTTGTTTATATACATGTTGATGAATGGTGTTGTTGTATATTGATGCAGTTTTGTACATGTGATGGTGATTTGATGCATGTTTTTGATGTTTTTATTTTTTGTAATGTGCAGTTGGTGAAGAGTCGATACTGGGTACCTACTATTTTTACTGCTGCCCGTGAGGCGTTGATGATGGAGGACTGGGAATGGATTGATGCCTTAGGGCTCAAGCATGTGATGCGATTGGAGGCAGTTGTTGGGGATCGGGCGTACTTGACAGCTTTGATCGGTCTATGGGATGTTCGGACGAACACCTTCCATCTTTCGATAGGGGAGATGACAGTCACCTTAGAGGATGTGTATCGGATTCTTCGGATTTCGATAGACGGGGTTCCCATCCGGACGACGCCACGAGGCCAGAGGACGGCTGTACTGACTCGATGTTTTGGACACGGGGAGGATGTGGATGGGATGAGCTCAGTGGAGAAGGCTGAGGAGGATTGTCAGATTGGTGGGATCCTAGTGCGGTGGTGGTATGAGAGGAGGGTGTTGGGAGTGAGGCATGCACTACTTATGAGCCTCATTTCCAACATGTTGTTGCTCGACTCCTCGGGGGCGAGGTTCCCATGGAACCTACTGGAGGTGGTGTGGCAGTTAGTGGATTGTCCTGTGACAGAGCCGGTGATCATGAGATGGGGCTAGACGTTGTTGGCTCAACTATATGATGAGTTGTATGAGGTCCGTTGTCGAAAGCGAAAGGGGATTGGCTGTAGTTACTTATTGCAGTGCTGGGCCTGGTAGCATATAGCCGTAGAGCGACCACGAGGGCTACCCTGGACTACACGGGTTGACATGGTGGATAGAGACATTGGTTATGGTGCTTTATGGTATCGATCTGAGGAGCGAGGGTAGAGTCGATGGTTCACGGGAGACGTGGACCATTACGTAGATGCATTGGCATGACTGACTCCAGGAGATGTGGTGTGGAGGCCATATCGGGATTGTCCCGCATGGCCGGAGGCTGATGAGTGGCTTCGGCAGGTCCGAAGGGGGAGGTGGGTCATTGGACGACACGGGACAGAGCAGGAGTACTTCCATTATCTCCGAGTGACACGACAGTTTGGGGTACGCCAGGGGTTGCCTAGGGAGCCCATAGTCTATCGACGTCGGAGCGATGAGAGGACTCTAGCTGCGCCGATCCTCGAGCCGCTAGGTGAGGAGGCGGATACAGTACTGGACACTTCGAATGTGGATGACGTCGGAGTTACTGTCGAGTACGAGGAGTGGTGGACGCTTCGACGATGGCGAGGGGAGGGGCCATTGGGAGGGGATGAGGCAACGATAGGCGGAGAGGATGCAGAGGCACCAGGAGGGGGTTGGGGAGCTCCTGTTGATGTGGAGATGGTGGAGGTGGCAGATGCGGGAGAGGACTTTGGTGAGGAGCAGCCAGAGATGCAGGATGCTCTGGAGCAGGTCGGTGCACCAGAGAGGCCGACGCAGCCGACCGTGCCAGGGGATACAGAGGCGGGGTTGCGTGCGGAGGTGGCACGATTGATGGAGTTATTGCGGAGGCGAGATCAGGAGCTTGGGGAAATGGTGAGGGAGAGGGATCTCCTATGGATGAGCATTGCGACCTATCGTCAGCGGGAGAGGGATTGGTTGCGACAGCGGTATGAGCTAGAGGATGAGATTACCCACCTTGGTGGGCAAGCGCCTGCATTCTCTGGAGGTGGATCATCGCGACGCTCGAGAGGGAGCGACATGGAGCAGACAACATCCTCTCAGCGGAGGCGACGGGATGAGGGAGAGGCCAGCGGGCATGGGGCAGAGGCGAGCAGTAGCCACCCTGAGAGGTCTCAGAGGTCCCGCACCACGGGGGGTAGTTCCCGTCGCACCGATCCTGCGTGATCATGGTGGACGATGCCCTAGACTTGGGGATTTTGTTGTTTTTGGATTTTTGGGGTGAGGTCCGAGGACCGGTTCAGTGTAGCCTACGGGCAATTTTGTTATGATATATATATACAGATGACTCTTTTTGGTGTTTATGCACTTTTCATGGTTTATGTTTATGTACATGTTTTTACATTAATGTATGCATATGCGATTATGAATGCAATGGTTCTAACTTGTATGATGAATGCCAATGAAATAAATAAAATGAGTTGTTTATGTTTTGTTATTGGCACCATAGACTGTGCAAGATTTGACTGACTTGCTATATGAATGGGATGACTTTATGGAATGATTGTGCATGTGAAAACTTTGTTTTTGTATTTTGCATATTTTTGTGATGGTGATGTATGGAATGAAATGTACTAGTTGTTTGAAAATGTAGTTAAGCTTTTCTGAGATGCATATATTTTAACTAACTAGCCAAGACTGTACATTTATCTCGCAAGACTTTTGAACAAGGTCTAAATCCGACTTGAATTTAACCAAGTTATTTCACATCCCTGTGTGTGCAATTGAGTTCGTTGATGTGGTATTTGTCGGGATACCGCCAGTGCCAGATAGGCTATCAACCAAACCTGTACTGAGGATCACCTAATTAGCTCCACTAACTCCGTTGTTGTGTTTAGCAAGATTAATCCACGTGACAATCTAAGGTACCATAAGCTAGCTCATCCACATGCAAACATTGGTCTATGCACACGCAAAGCTAATGTGACAGACATATCGTCATGCGGGTAGGATACCACCATTGCCAGGTAGGCTGTCAACCAAACCTGTAATGAGGATCACCTAGATGGTTTTCGAATGCTAAGAATTCTAGGGATTCAAGTTCAGGTTATTTGTTGGCTGAATGATTTGGGAGACTTGCTCGTCTATATAGTGATGAAAATCACTGTTTATTTTTTGATTTATTTTTTTTTTTTTTTTTTGAGCAAGGATTTTGAATAGTGGTGATAACCACTGTTATTTGATTTTGTATTTTGAGCTTTGTAAGTTTGAGCTTGTGAATGACCTTGATCCTGTTGGCCTTGGGGATGACTACCCATCCTGTTCAGGGACGTGTAGTATGAATCCTTACGACTTTGGGAACAAAGGGGAAAATGGAGATTATGAAGTAAGGGCATTGATCTTTTAGGCCTTGGGGATGACTACCCATCCTGGTTAGGGGCGGATAGTACGAATCCTTACAACTTTGAGACCAAAGGTGAATGGAAAGGGTTGTGATGATGGTTTGTTGGAATTTAGTTTGTGAATGGCGTTGATCCTTTTAGGTCTTGGGGATGACTACCCATCCTTGGCAGGGACGTGTAGTACGAATCCTTACAACTTTGGGGACCAACAATGATTGGGATTTGGTAGTGGTGAAAACCACTATTTATGAAGGTGAATGGATAGGGAAGAGCTCGTCCTTTTGTCAATTCTCAGCATTCTTAAACCATTCGCACAGGGGGATGAACAGGCTAATCTTTCACCTATGGTACCCTAGACTACTTTGTAGGTTTCTCTTGCGTTCACACAACTTAGGAATTATTTTATGTGTGTTAATTTGTGTTGGGATGCTACGTAACAAGGCGTGATCCAAGTAAAACTTTCCCGTGTAAAAAGTTGTTTAATTGTGTACCATTTTTGGCTAGAAATTTAAAGACAACTTGAATGACGAAAACCCTAAATACATTAGGAGACAACTGACTTTGCTAAAAATGAGGATGGTGATGCTAGAGGTATGCATTTATGAAAATGGATTTGATGTGGAAAATGATGGAATTGCCAAGTAATGACAGTCCATGGTGCTTTTGACTTGTATGACCTAGCAAAGGTATGCAATGTATGGATGTGATGCCTAATGCAACCTATATTTTTGTATTTTTGATTTTTTATGAGTATGCATGGAATTGAAATGCAATTGTTTTTGTGATTTTTGATGATTGTATTGTTTTTATGAATATGCATGGAATTGAAATGCAATTGTTTTTGTGATTTTTGATGATTGTATTGTTTTTGTTTATTTGTGAATACTTATTTTGACCAAGCAGTTATGGTAACGCTTGGAGCTTTTGGTGTTGACCAAAGGGTTTATGGATACCTTTGGAGCATTTTGGGGGTGACCAAGCGAGTATGAGAATCCTTGGAGCGTTTGGCTTGACCAAAGGGTTGAGAGATACCTTTTGGGGCATTTTAAGGTTGACCAAGCGATTGTGGAAATCCTTGGAGCTTTTGGCTTGACCAAAGGGTTTATAGATACCTTTGGGGCATTTAGGGTTGACCAAGCGATTATGAAAATCCTTGGAGCTTTTGGCTTGACCAAAGGGTTTATGGACACCTTTGGGCATTTTGGGTTGACCAAGCGATTATGAAAATCCTTGGAGCTTTTGGGTTGACCAAAGGGTTTATGGACACCTTTGGAGCATTTTGAGGTTGACCAAGTGATTGTGGAAATCCTTGGAGCTTTTGGGTTGACCAAAGGGTTTATGGACACCTTTGGAGCATTTTGGGATTGACCAAGCGATTGTGGAAATCCTTGGAGCTTTTGGTTGACCAAAGGGTTTATAGATACCTTTGGAGCATTTTGGGTTGACCAAGTGATTGTGAAAATCCTTGGAGCTTTTGGGTTGACCAAAGGGTTTATGGACACCTTTGGAGCATTTTGGGTTGACCAAGGTTTATGAACATCTTTGGAGCTTTTGGGTTGACCAAGCGATTGTGGAAATCCTTGGAGCTTTTGGGTTGACCAAGGGATTGTGGAAATCCTTGGAGCTTTTGGGTTGACCAAAGGGTTTATGGACACCTTTGGAGCATTTTGGGATTGACCAAGCGATTGTGGAAATCCTTGGAGCTTTTGGTTTCAAGTTTATTTTTTTTCTTTATTAGCTTGGGTTGACCAAAGGGTTTATGGACACCTTTGGAGCATTTTGAGGTTGACAATCGATTGTGGAAATCCTTGGAGCTTTTGGGTTGACCAAAGGGTTTATGGACACCTTTGGAGCATTTTGGGGTTGACCAAGCGATTGTGGAAATCCTTGGAGCTTTTGGGTTGACCAAAGGGTTTATGGACACCTTTGGAGCATTTTGGGGTTGACCAAGCGATTGTGGAAATCCTTGGAGCTTTTGGGTTGACCAAAGGGTTTATGGACACCTTTGGAGCATTTTGAGGTTGACCAAGCGATTGTGGAAATCCTTGGAGCTTTTGGTTGGACTATGGCTCTCTAAATGTGGAATGGCCTCAAATGAATGATGTTCAAGGGTTCGAGCTCCTTGATTCCTTCAAGGGAGGCAAGTCGGTAAGTTCCAGGTCCAATGCGACTATCAATCACATAAGGACCTAACCAGTTTGCTGCAAACTTGTCCCTCAAATGGGACGGTAAATTAGAATTCTATTGGTTTTCTTTTAAGACCAAGTCACCAACCTGAAATTCCCTCAAGTGGACCTTCATGTTGTATGCTTTCTTAAGTCGCTCTTGATAGATACGCAAATGCTCGAGAGCATTGACGCGTCGTTCGTCAAGCAACGTAAGTTGATCTAACCGGGCCTGCCGCGCAGTGTCATCATCGATGAACTCTTGCATTGAAATGCGCAGCGAAGGGATTTCCAACTCAAGAGGCATGACTGCCTCGGAGCCATACACCAACGAAAATGGAGTTGCCCCAGTGGGCGTCCGGATGCTGGTGCGATAAGCCCAGAGGGCAAGCGGGATCTGAATGTGCCAATCCTTATGATTATCTACGATAGTCTTTTTGAGGATGGCGATGAGCATTTTGTTGGACGCCTCTGCTTGCCCATTCGCCTACGGATAATAGGGTGTTGAAAAGTTGTGCTGAATTTTGTACTTTGTGGTCAAAGCACGCACATCTTTATTCTTGAATGGTGTCCCATTATCTGACAGGATCTTGGATGGAATACCAAAATGACATATGATATTATGCAAAATAAACTCCGCAATGCGGGTTCCAGTCGTAGAGGTTAACGAAATTGCTTCCACCCACTTGGTAAAATACTTTGTGGCTGTAATGATAAATGTGTGATGCCCCGACGACGCAGGGGAGATCTTTTCGATTAGATCAAAGCCCCACTACGAAAAAGGCCAAGCCGATTGGATCGGTTGCAAGGCCTGAGAAGGTACGTGTGTCAAATTGGCATGATGTTGACACTTCACGCACTTCTTCACATATGCGCAACAATCTCGCTCTAAGGATGGCCAATAATAACCCATGCGGAGAATGCGCTTTGTGATGGCCATGCCACTGAAATGGCCACCACATGTACCATCGTGGGCTTGGGTGATCGCCCAAGCGGACTCTTGCTGGTCCAAGCAACGAAGGAGGATTCCTTCATAGCTCTGACGGTACAAAATGTCTCCTAACAAGACATGTTTTGCCGCTTTCTATTTGAATGATCTTTTCATGGCTGGTGTCAATCCAAGTGGGAGAGTACCTAGCTTGAGGTAATCCCGTATGGGTGTGTACCAATCTTGCTGATCAGAAACCTCGATGGTATGAACAGCCAATCCCTTTTGAAGTGCATCCCGAACAAAAGCTGAGCAGGAAAGAACTTGTAAAAATAGCGTTGTATTGCTATTAAGAGGGGTAGGGGAGAACAAGGACCCCCAATTGGCTTGAGTCAAACAATCTTGGATTCGAGAAAACCTATCCATGGATGGTTCAATCTGGATCAAGTGGATTCCTGGCGTGAGGTCAGAGCTTACACGCTCCATCACAGGTTGTGATAATGTCTTTACCTGAATGGTTGTCATTTCATCGGAAAGGTCTTGCGGGATGAGGGACCCCAAGGAGGCCATAGTATCCGCAAAATGATTCGATGATCGAGGGAGTGCCTCGATGTCATACCATTCAAGTTGTGCCAGGAATTTGTCCACAAGGGCTTTATAGGCCTGCAAAACTGGACATTTACATTGGAATATCCCCTTTACTTGATTGACAATTAACAACGAATCACCAAAGATGTTCAATCGTTTAATGTTCATGGTGATTGTCGTCTGAAGACCTATGAGCAAGGCTTCATATTCTGCATTGTTATTGGTGCACGGGAAGTCTAATTTAAATGACAAAGGCATTGGAGCCCCTTGTGGAGTGAAGAATACAATTCCCGCACCACCCCCTTGCTCACACTTAGAACCATCGAAGAATAGGGTTATGTCAGCCTGTGACTCAGGCTCATCAAGATCTGGCGATTCTGAGACATGGAAGACCCCATCATGAGGTAGTTTGAAGGTCAGAGGCTGATCGTCTTCAAGAGGAGCCTCTGCTAGTTGATCGGCGATGACTTGACCTTTTATAGATTTTTGTCCAATGAATTCTATGTCAAACTCCATCAACAACATGATCCATTTCGCCGTGCGGCTACTATGATAAGTACGACTCATCATGTATCGCAATGGATTCTCCTTAGACACAACATACGTCTTATTACTAAGCATGTAGTGACGTAGCCTTTTGGTAGCAAACACCATTGCCAAGCAGAGCTTTTCAACGTATGCATAGTTAAGTTCATAACTGACCAGGGTGCGGCTAAGATAATATGTAGCCTGTTCTTTATGAAGTTCATTTCTCTGGGACAACATGGCGCCCAGTGCCACCTCGATGCGAGAGATGTATAAATAGAATGACACTCCTGGTCTAGGTGGTGCCAATACTAGTGGCGAAGCCAAGTACTATTTAATATCATCAAAGGCTGACTGGCACTCGTCATCCCAATGGAATGCTACCCCCTTGTGCAATAATTTATTCATGGGTCGGCACTTGTCAGATAACTGTGCTATGAAGCGTTTGATCGACGTGACCTTTCCCTGCAGACTTTTGAGTTGCTTGATGGTAGTTGGGGGAAGCATTTCAAGGATTGCCTTGACTTTGTTGGGGTCCACCTCAATTCCTCGTTTGGAGACTATGAAACCCAAGAGCTTTCCAGAGGTGACACCAAAGACGCACTTCTTGGGGTTTAGTCTGACTTTATGCTCAATGAGGCGATCAAGGACCTTGCTCAAGTCACCGAGGTGATCTGGGCGCAAAAGAGATTTGGCCAACAAATCATCCATGTAATCTTCCAAAATTGTGTGCATGTAGTCATGAAAGATGTACGTCATGGCACGTTGGTAGGTGGCTCCGGCATTTTTGAGGCCAAAAGGCATGACCTTATAGCAAAATGTCCCCCAAGGCGTTGTGAATGCCATTTTTAGTTGGTCCTCGGGATTGATACGAATTTGATTGTATCCCGAGAAACCATCCATAAGGGAAAGCATTTCGTGGCCTGCTGTAGCGTCTACCAATGCGTCGATGCTTGGCAAGGGAAAATCATCCTTAGGACTCGCTTTATTAAGATCTCAAAAATCGGTGCATATGCGAATCCTCCCGTCGGGCTTCTTGATGGGAACCATGTTAGACAACCATGGCAGATAATCCACACAGATGACAAACTATGCATCCAACAACTTTTGTAACTCATCTTTTACCATTAAGGCCACTGTTGGGTGCATCTTACGTAGTTTTTGCTTTACTGGCTTGATTGTCGGATCAAGCATTAAATTATGCGTGACTAGCTATGGGTCTAGTCCCGGCATATCCTTGTATGACCATGCAAAAACCTCCTTCTTCTCCTTGAGAAGGGCAACATAATCGGCTTGCTCTTCAGGGGAGAGACTTACCCCCAACTTGAGAATCCGTGGATTCATTGGATCTATGCCGATGTCTACGTCAGTCGTTGCCTCGATCGACATGTGGGATCCGTCCTCCAACTGATGTGGAGTTGGGATAAGATGGATATCGTTTGCTGAATTAAGATCATCATTAGGAACGTCAAGTTCCTCTTCAGCATGGAAGACATCCTGAGTCTGTCTGGGAGTGAAATGAAACATCCCACCGCAAGGCCAGTACTCTGATGGGGATGGTGGTGTGTTAGCGCGATCCCAATCTATAGCTTCTATGTCTAGATGCAATAACCATGTTGGGTCGGCTGGATCATGAATGGGGGCGGTCAAGTCAATGGAGATCATGTTGATGAAATGATTGTAATCTCCATTACCGCAAGTGTGATAACTCTGACACTCGGGATGTTCTTGATGCTGTGGGTCTGGCTCTGTAGGCACTGGCACAAAGGGATCGGCCCTATGCGCGGACATGCAAACAGGGTCTGCCCTAGGCACTGATGGTTTGATAGGGTCTCCAGGCGAAAGATGCTCTCTGTGTACCTGGAGTGGTGGGTGCAGTAATTGCTATAACTGTGTCGGGTTGAGGTGCCACCTATGTCTTGGACCTATGTGTAAATGTTCAAACATGTCATCTACGTCCAAAGGATCTTGCTGTTGCATTTGTCGCATGTGGTTAAGATAGGCCATCTCGGTTTCATCTTCGTAATCACTGTCTGAGATCCACAGGCCTTCATTGGCTCCAATAACTACGTGAATCTCTGCTCTCGACGGGAGGACCGGATTGTCTTGAAGTGGTCTGTGCTCAACTGGAGCAGCCAATGGGAACATTGTCAGAAAGTGTTCCTGATCATCATTCATGGGATATTCTTGCGAATGATTATACTCCAACTCATCTTCGGAAGACCCTGCTTGAGTCTTGTCCATATTCCCCTTGTGGGTGAGTCCTTGAGGTTTCTCCTTGTTCGGCCGAAGGGAAAAGGTTGTTGAGGTCAACAAGGTTGTTTATTTGTAATGGGAAATAATCCCCCAATGTATAAGTTGTATTTGGATTGGCATATGGATCTGATGCCAACCCATCCTTGTTGCCTATCTCTAGGCCTTGCATGTTTTCAACCAAGATGTCGAGGGGCAAAGGGTGATTAAACCCTACTCCTGACTTGTCATAAGGCATTTGGTATCTTGGTTGACACAAAACACGCACTCCTTGTTCATACCTACCCAACCCATATCCATGCCAATTGCATTGGCTAAGATATCTTAATGCGAAGTTCGGGTTAGACAGATAATTAACATCCTCCACAAAGGGCTCTTCATCTTCTTCTTCTTGTAAGGAAGGTTCAACGCCATTATCTAGGCCCCCAAAAATGAAGTTTGTCTGATTAGGTGGGTAGCCTAGAGGCACCACAGAACCGATAGGGAGTCTAGGTCTCCCCATGTCCTGCATAGACTCAAGGGTTGGCGTTGCTACAACATTGCGCATGATATACTCCCCCATGCCTGTGTTAGACATCTCAACAGTAATTGTTGGCGATTGAGGGGGAGAAAATGGAAGTCCTTCTGGAGTCCACTCCATGTCGGGTGGACTAGAGGTCTCAACTTCCTTTCTATTAGGTATCTCTTCAGTAGAAATGTTTGAAACCGAAGGTGACACTTCTTCCATGGGTTGCTTGCCCTTATCTTTCTTTGTGGCCACCATAGGTGGCACCGTTGAGGAAAGACCAGCCGATGAATATGAACTGGGCTGAGGATCCAAGGGCTTTGACAATGGAGATGCCTGCGAAGTCGAACCCTGCTTAGATGGATTTAATTGGAAATCCACATGCGTTGATGGTAGGGTCGACTGCGGCATTAATTGCATCGAGTTGCAATATTTGAAAGGTTCCAGGTCTACGGGAACCACATGCACTTCCCCTCCAAAGGTGTACTTGAGACACTGGTGCGCTATCGAAGGGACACACTTCATGTCCCTGATCCATGGGCAGCCCAACAAGATGTTGTAAGCCATCTCACCCTCCAAGATATGGCACAATGTAGGAATTGTCTTTTGTCCCACTTGAATGGGTAGGACAATTGTGCCAACGGTTGAGCATATTGCATCATTGAATGCTCGCAATGTATATGTGGAGGCTACTATGTGAGATGCAGGCAACTTCAAGTGCTTTAGCGATGTCGTTGTGATGATATTATTGGACGAACCAGTGTCTACCAACACTCTTTTGTATGGAATCCCGTTGACCCGCGCGATGACGTGCAGGGGTGGATCCGCCATATCACTAGTTACTGATTTGATCTCATCATCTCTGAAGGTGATAATTGGTTCAGTGCACCTTTGGACGTGCCCCATGAAATTGTTGAAAGCATTTGCCTCGTGGGGCTGCAACTCGATGGCTTTTAAGATATCCATTAAAGCTTCTCGATGAGGTGGCGATTGTTGTATAAGCTCATAAATGGAAAGCCTAGCTGACGTGGTCCGCAAGCTTTGGGTAAGCTTGCTCCGAATCGTGACCACTGGTCTAGGCAGAGGAGAGTGTTGTTGAGGTGGTAACATTGTTGGTACCTCTCCTGTAGCTACCGCGAGGGCAACTGTGCTTGGATGCCTCTTATTCCGAGTCACTATGCTAATCATGCCAACATATCCTTGCATAGGACAATCTTGTGTGACTTCATTGACTGGGACATGTTTTGTTTGTGTATCATGGGCTGGTAGAGGATCTCTAAAAATGCCCATCTGTTGGTTGCCCGGTGCTACGGGATTGTCCACTACCAATGTTTTGTTGTCAATGAGATCTTGCACTAAACCTTTGAATGTCCAACAGGCGTTAAGGTCATGCCCTTTCCATCTATGGAACCTACAGTAGAGATCCTCTCTGTACCCTTTAGGCTTTGGCGCATTAGGATCTATCATTTTAATCTCTGGCAGATTAATCAAGTTTGTCGTTGACAAACGGTCAAACAAGGAATCCCTGGACTTTGTGTATGGTGTAAATTGTCGCCTAGGGCGACACTGCTGATTTTGTTCTTGTTTTTTATTGTCTCTCTCATAGTTGTTGGGAGGCACTACCTGATAATTAGCCTTTGGAGGTTGTGTTGTTTGGGCAGGCTTAGGGACGTTGATAGCAACTTGATTGACCACGACGGGTTTCTGTTGCGTTGTCCCTGTCTTGTTGTTATTCTTAGTCCATTCTTTCTTTTTTGGCTTAGCAATTTCACCATCTTGAATTTTGATCTCTTCGATAATCCTGGCCTGTGCCAGGGCTTCTTCTAGAGTGGCATATTGCTGCAGCTACAATAGCACAGAGATCGACCACAAACAACTTTTGGAGAACATTTGTGTGAGGTCGGACATAGGAGGGAGGTAAGGCGGCTTTGAAAGCAAAGCCCTCCACCGGTTCCCATAGGCCGCTATAGATTCCTCTTCATATTGTTTGAGGCTTGCTAGGTCACTAAGTGATGCCTTCTTCTTGGTGTTGAAGGCAAAGCGATCGAGGAACGCATCCACTAACTGATCTAGATTGCAAATGCTATGCTTTGGTAAGTGGGTGAACCAATCCGAGGCAGGGCCTACGAACGTGGTTATGAATGTTCTTAATAACAAAGCATCATTATCTTGAATGCCGAAGCATTGGCTCAGGAATCTGGTTACATGTTCTTGGGCGTCCTCCTCCCCTTTAAAGAGTGCCAACTGGGGCAGCTTAAAGTGCTCAGGGTAAGGAGGTGTTGGAACTGATGGATGCACCGGGTGGCTACGGAGTTGACGTAAGGTGGGCCTTTGGGGCCCAGAAGTTTTAATCTCCATAGACTCTAAGCGCTCTAAGAGTGCTTTATAGGCATCCGAAGACTTGATTTCTTCTTCTTGAATTGGTCTCCTCTGAGGGTTGTAGGGAGCTTGAGGCCTATAGGGAGGTGGCTGAATAGCAGCCCCCCTGTCTTGATAAGGCGTTTCAGCCCTCTCTTCCTCTTGTTCATACTCCTCATACTCTTCTTGAGGAGTTTTTGGCCGAGGTCTATGAACATAAATAGGTGCCCACGGAGGGTGCCCATAATGATTCCTAGGGGTGGCCTCCCGTTCAACTCGAGGAGGTCTCGGGGGCCACACTTGGTATGTTCTATTTTGTGCCAAAGGATCATGCCTCTCAAGCCTCTCATGTCTCTCTATCCTTTGTACTCGAGGGATTGGGACCCGCTCAAGCACATTGTTGTTGAGTAGCTCATCTGCTTGGCACTGAATGCGCTCCCTTTTAAGGTTATACAAGTGTGCTAGTTGTTGTTGATCTTTCTTAAGCTTTGTGAGCTGCTCTTGATGAGCGACATATCTGGCGTAGGCCAGGTCATTTTGCTCTGTTGTGTTAGGTCTAGGAGGCCTAGATGCCTCACCTATGTGTCTATCCTGGTCATGATGATCCAAGGCCTCTATATGTCGTTTGCCTCTGTCGAGGTTAGCAGCATTGACTCGAGGCTCTTGCCTCAATGGGGAATCTTGATGAAATTCAGGTGCGAAAGCACATCGCTCCCGGGCTGTGTATTGTTCTTGAGGGACATAATGATCATCCTCATATCCTTCCTCATACATGTGAAAAGGGAGGGCTGAATTAATTCGCCCAAGTCTAAGAGCCTTGTGCTCTATAGGTTGCTTGTGACCTCTAACATTGATGCGCGCTAAAGGAGGGCTGACAAGATCATATGACTCCTCCTTGAGGACCCTAGGCTGTTCTGGCGCTTTAGTGCACGGTGGATATTCATATCTAGCCTCTAAGGGTGTTTGCTTTTGAATGTACTCTCCTTGGAAGAGTGTGTGCTCCAAGAGGTTATCCCTTGAAGGGGTGCCTCTATGATCTCTTTCCGTCACGCCGCGCGCGGGACAGTTTAATGGGGTTTGCCTAAAAGGTGGTATGACCAAATCGCTGGCGCTATATCGGAGGCGACTCGTGCCTCCTTGGACATTCTCCGCAGCGTCTGCCCGTGAGTGGGCTTGACTGCGGGTGAGTACCATGGTAATGACTCTCTACACGCTACGTAGATTTTTATCTTTTGTTTATGATTTTTTTGATTTTTTTTTTTTGTTATACTAAGCAGAAATGAACACACACATACACAAATGGTGATTATCTCTTTTAAAGATTAATGGTGTGTCCTAGACTGGTTTTAGTGCATTTTGATGATTTTGTTTTGTTTTTGAAAGTTTTGAAGAACGTTTAAATGCATAATGAAGGCTCATATAACTCCCATGAATGGTCGCCCCTTCGATATACCATGCCAGGCCGATATACCAACCTCTCTATATACCCGCCCTTACGAGAGGGAGACTATAGGTACGTGAGAGCAGATGGTACGTGGTACGTAGGCTGTACTGAAGGGGGATTGTCCTGTCTATGACACCTACCATAGAAGACTTATCCTCGTGCACTGGGAATCACCCCAGCGACACTCGGTCAGCTTTCGTCAGGATTTACGTCGAGCGACAGTGACCGCCATTGAAAGCACGAGATTCCGAAAGAAAAAGGAAAGACTAAACAAAATTGCATTAAAAGGAAAGAACACAAATGAATGAACACAAGATATAAAAGCAATATAAAATACGGCCCTTTTTATTGATATTCTTTTAGTAATGTGTTACAATACGTCTCCTTCCTTTTTAGGGGATAGGAGAGCGTTAAATGTTGGTCTTTTACAACTTGTTTCAGAATTCCTCCTTCCGCGTGCCCACATATAAGATGGGCGAACCAAAACGTTGCCGCCGCTTGTGTTGGTAAAAGTAGATTCCTCGCTGCTCCTCTAATGCTGAAAATCTGCGTTCAAAGAAACAAACAAAGAATCAGTAGCACCTGTGTATGAAAAATAAAAGAACGAATATGAAAGGTTACCGTAAAAGATAAATGTAATGATGGTTAAAATGAGTCCAAATAAACTGAAAACTTGACAGAAGCATAAATACGTAACTAATAAAATGCTGCAAAAGAAACAGTCACCAAGTTTGACGTAGATCGGTATTCATTTCGGGGAAGGACGAATAAACCTGCAACATACTGGTATTCGTCCCGGGGTGAAACGAGTAAACCTGCAGCAACTGGTATTCGTTCCTGGGTGAAACGAGTAAACCTGCAATAAGGTAGGGGATGCCCGAAGGCAAACCACCCATCGGTTGAGATTTTGTTTCGACACCAATCCGCTTGGGATGAGTCCGAAACCTGTTGTGATGCGTTGTCGACGAATTGATAGGATAATGTAGTCAGAAAATCGGGTGTACGAATCGTAAGTCGATAAAATAGCAGCACTTCGTTGCTCAAATGCTCCTTTTTCTGTCCTTCTCTTTGGGTGAAGAAATTCACCATTTTATAGACCCAAGGGGTCTCTTGAATTAACATGCAAAAGTGCTAGTTTGCATGAATGCTTTTTCCTGTGAAGAGAAGACTTCTCCTTGATCAAGGCTTTCATAACTGCTTCTGTAACTGCTTCTGCATGCTCAAAAGAACCTACTCACACTCCCATGCAATGAAGGGCGAGTTAAGTAGCTAATTTGAGTTGTCATGAAAAATCCCACTCTCACTCCCATGCAATGAATGGAGAGTCAAGTGGCAGATCCGGGTTGTCCTGAAAAACTCACTCTCATTCCCATGCGGTGAATGGAGAGTCAAGTGGCAGATCCGAGTTGTCCTGAAAAACTCACTCTCATTCCCATGCGGTGAATGGAGAGTCAAGTGGCAGATCCGAGTTGTCTCGTGTCGAGGCTTGACTTTCGCGCGTCAAACCCGGTATTCGTCCCACCCTAAAACGAGCATTGGAATTCGTTCCTGGGTAGAACGAGTACCAGTCTGTACTCGTTTTGGGGTGGAGCGAATAACTAGCAAAGTACCTAAAAGGTGCCAAATTGATTTCTGACTTGCAAAACTATTGTGCGAGTGGTTAAAACCATTGTTTAACCTCTGTGGGCTGCCCTGGGGGTTGTTTGTGTCAATGCGATCAGCGCTTGTTGTCACGTAATCGGATTGGTGTTGTTTTGGTGTCTACAGTTCCATTTTTGGACTTGTCTCATTTTCGTGAGGGCACAAGCTTGGAAGAAATAAATTGAGGGAAATGTCGCGATATCGCGACATGTTCCATTTTTGGACTTGTCTCATTTTCGCGAGGGCACAAGCAAGGAAAAATAGCTTGAGGGAAATGTCATGATATCGCAACATGTTCCATTTTTGGACTTGTCTCATTTTTCGCGAGGGCACAAGCTTGGAAAAAATAAATTGATGGAAATGTCACGATATCGCGACATGTTCCATTTTCGGGACTTGTCTCATTTTCGCGAGGGCACAATATTGGAAGAAATATATTGAGGAAAATGTTGCGATATCGCGACATGTTCTATTTTTGAGACTTGTCTCATTTTCGCGAGGGCACAAGCTTGGAAGAAATAAATTGAGGGAAATGTCGCGATATCGCGACTTGCTTTAATTTCATGAGAATATGAGCTTGGAAGAAGGAAATCAAACCCTAATGCTCATTACATGTCGGACTTTCGCTCAAATTTAATTTTGCCCTAAAATATTTTAAAGTCCATTGAAGTTTTGAATTGATTGCTCATTACATGTCGGACTTTCGCTCAAATTTAATTTTGCCCTAAAATATTTTAAAGTCCATTGAAGTTTTGAATTATTGCTCATTACATGTCGGACTTTCGCTCAAATTTAATTTTGCCCTAAAATATTTTAAAGTCCATTAAATTTTTGAATTGTTACGAAGGCTAATTGCTTGATATGGCATTTTGGATTTATATTCATTTTGCAAAATTTTGCCATTCTTTAAATTTTTCATCACCCATCCAAAGGAAGTGGAAGCTTTTCAACACAGTCCAAACCCTAGAAATATTTAAATGAAAAAATTAATTAATTTAATTAATTAATTAATTAAAATGAAAAACATTAAAAAAACCTTAGGAAAAATTAATTAATTAATTAAAATGAAAAACATTTAAAAAAACCTTAGGAAAAATTAATTAATTAATTAAAATGAAAAACATTAAAAGCCCTTAGGAAAATTTTAAAAAATAATTAAATTAATAATATTAAAGTGATCCGACAGTTACATAATGGCAGAAGTAATGGCGAGAAAGACGAACAAACCTAAATTTCGGCACAAATCAAGCAAGGACCATCAGATGGAAATAGGAGATGCCAAGAATTTTTTATCCGTCCAGATTTTGCAGATCTGGCCGCAAATAAAAACTTTAAGGAATTTGTCGGTGGATGCATTTTTCGGGAAAATTTATGGCAAAAGTAATGGTGGGAAGAGAATTTCAACTCGAACCAAACAAATGCGGTTGTACGAGGATAGAAGGCCCGGGAAGTCAGTGACTCATCCAGATTTTGTAGAGGAATTAATGAGATGCTCTGACGGCTTACCAAAATATGAAGATACATTTACATGCGGTGTCCATTTGATGAGGATGAAACCAATTCTTATCTTCTCCATTTATGGCAAGATCCACACGAAGATTTTTAGAGTGATTAGGGCTTATCAAAAACTCTATAATAAAAATGCCTTATACTGTAAAGCCTCGGCGGTGGGATTTTTATGATAAGATTTAGATATTTGGAAGAAGATATTTTTAAAAGATCAGGGTCTGTCCTAAGTCTATATATACTTCTTTTGAATGTAAAGTCCGGATGCAAAAACTTAGAATAAAAGACATTTTAGCAATTTCCTGCAAATCTTGTTTGAATGCTTTGTTTTGTACCTGGGGTTGGTGTGACATCATTTTTTTGTGATAGCTTGGTCAGGAGCCTAATCTCTTTCGGATTGCAATAAGTGCATCTTCTTTTGTTTTCGTCTCGCTAACGTTTATTGATTTTAGTTGTAAGTTTGTGTTATCAAGATTGAATATGCTACTAGGCTTCATTCTGTTTGTTGTATGCTAGGGAGAGATACCAGTTGGCACCGACTTCCCTTCTATTTATGATTTTCTTTTAGATTTGTGTCATCTCCGTCTTATGCTCTTAGTAGAAGGTGATATTAGAAAGTTGGACACCTTCCTCCTTGATTGGTTTTATTGTGAAGCTAAATAGTGTAACTGAAATTAGTAGTTTTGATTTGCAACTAAGTTAGATAAGCTTCTCTTTTCTGCCCTACCCTACTCTCTCTCGTTCCACCGTTAAATGATCCATTTTTATTTTCTTTCAAATTTGTCTTTTATTTAATCTGCTAAAGCATAAAGAGCTATATCAAAGAACTGATTGTAAATCCGATTGTCAACAAAGATAACCACCGCTAAACATTATTGAACTAAGGTCGAACTCGTTGTAAGGTAATGAGATAGTCTACTTGAAACTATTCCAGAAGTGGAAAAGAGGGAATAGCCATTCGACCCAACTCTGTAACTCACACCTTGGATAACCAGCAAGATCCTAAAGTGAGTGGGATTCATCCCATAAAGTGTTCTTGGTATTTTATGTTCATTTTTCATAGGGTGTGTATGAAAGACAAACCAACATTTAAAATTGGTGCTAGAAGGAGGGTCGATCGAACTCTGTTAAGTATTTTTTAAGGATTGTAAGTTGCTTGTGTAAAGTTGGATTCTACCTACAGGGTAACCAGGTCCCACTCTAGAGCTGGAGAGCTCCTTGTGCCTGAGTTGGAAACCCCAAGGAGAAGCAGCCTCAGAAGGGCCAAGTCTTTGTCTAGCATAGTTTTATCACCACTTGTAGTTCCTCCAACTGCAACTCAAAATATCATCATTAATCAGATAGTGATGGCAAACTGGTTGGGTTCTACTGCTTTGAATATCCCTGGTGCAGCGCATGATTTACCTAGAAATCTTGAGAAGTATCTTCCTACCTACAAGCATGATGGAATCAAAACAGTAGAAGAACACCTGGTGGCATTTAAAAATGCTCTAAAGTTGTTGAATGTGTAGCATGAAGATGTGGCTTATAGGTTATTCCCATTCACTCTCCAGGAGGGAGCATACGACTGGTTTTTGAATCTTACTAATGACTCTATTACTAGTTGGAATGACCTAGAGAAAGTTTTTGTATCACAATTTGCTCAAGTAATTGATCCTAGTGTGTTATATTAACAGTTTTCCAGCATTAAGAGAGAAATCAGTGAGACTGTTAGATCTTTCAACGTCAGGTTTCAAAAATCTTATGGTAGATTGATGGGTCATTATGTGCCAACTGCATATCTAGCATTAGAAATTTTTAGGAATTCCCTAGATCCGGTGACCTTTGTTTTCCTGAAGAGATATGCCAATATTAGTAATCTAATAGAGGCTTATAAAGAAGCTTTGGTTCTTGAAATACAATTGGGACCTCAACCTTTGAATGCTTCTCAAATTCCTTTTGTTACACAAAATACCCCTATTTTGAATCCCATCCCACATCAAATGATGTTTCTAGTATGCCAACCTCCACCCATAGGAAATACATTGGTTATAACACATGTTGAACATGTACAGAATACAAAGAAATAATCTGATAAAATAGGAGTTGAGGAAGTCTCAAAGATGGTCCAAAAGTTGGCAAATGACTTTTTGAGTTTCAAAAGGCAAGTGTCCACTGGGGAAAACTCAAATAGATTTTCTTATCAACAAAATAGATTCACTAGACCACCATATGAACCCAACAAGGATTATAAAGATAAGGGGCATGAAGTGAATATTTGTGACTTGGCTTTGCCCAACTGGTGTAGGATACACGGAACATCTCAGCACGGGGAATTGGATTGTTTGGAGTTCTGCAATGCCTTTGAAGCTCTATCTAGTGAGTTGGTTTTTCCTAAAAATCAAAGAAATGTTGATGGTCCAAGTTCATCCAAACATAGTGCAACTATGGTGTTAGATTCATTCACTTTTCCAAATGAGTCAGAGAATGTTGTGGAGATTCCTATGGATGAATTGCAAGATTTTCAACAGTATAGAAGGGACAACTACAATCTCAGGAACAAAAATTCGAAGCCTAATACTATGTCTACACCTCCAGAAAACTCCCATAATGTTCCTCTAGATCCATCTCCAAATAATAACCCACCTCCACCTAAGGGAGGAGATCCAAGAGTACCAGGTGGATTTGTTGCTCCACTCAATAAGGGATACAATATAGTGGAGGATATGAAGAAGATCAAGGCTAACATCACTCTTCATGAGTTGGCTCAAATTACTGAACAAAGGGATAATTTGATTAAGACATACTCTGAGCCTACTACCAAACCTCTAGAAAAGGGGAAGAAGATAGCAAATGCAAATATGGCCATGTATAAAGAAAAGATTGAAGTTTCGCCTTTCTTGCTAACTATCTGTATATTTAGAAAAAAATTACACAAATGTCTGGTAGATTCTGGTGCTTCAGCCAATGTCATGCCTCTAGCCATCTATCAACAATTGGGTTTAACCCCTATGAAATCTAAGAGAAGAGTCATCCAATTGGATAAAACTAAGGTTAAGGTGGTAGGTGAACTTCAAAGTATACACATCTAGCTAACATCTGAGCTAAGAGCACAACACAAAATTGACATTCAGGTGGTAGATATTCCTGTGGGATACGAAATGCTTTTGAGCAGAGATTGGTCAAAGTCTTTGAATGGGTACTTGGCGACTAATTTTTCACATATGTGGTTGCCCTAGAAATGTGTTGCAAACCAGTTAAGAATCGAAAGAGAACCTAGATATAAACACATGATCACTGAGTATAATGCCAAGAATGAGATTGTTAATCTTGTTGATGTAGATATCGGGGTTTATAATTTGACAACTGCACAAAAGGAGAAACCTATTAAAGCTCATCTTGATCAAGATAATGAATTTTGGATGCTTCATGTTGATGGAGCTAAGTCTAAGCAAGGTTCTGGTACAGGGGCAGTTCTTAAAGGACCTAAAAATCAGATGTATTTTGTCTTATCGCTTGCAGTTTCCTTGCACGAATAATTTGGCAGAGTATGAAGCACTAGTGCTGGGATTAAAATTTGCTTTAGATAAAGGTGATAAAAATATCCAGGTTTTTACAGACTCAGAGTTGGTGGCCAATCAGGTTAGAGGTAAATTTCCGTGCAAGGCATTTTACCTAAAAAGATATAAATACCGAGTGTGGGATCTCATGGAGGATTTTGATGCTTTTAATTTGACGCACATTCCTAGAGAAGAGAATTCACTTGCATATGTTTTAGCTTCATCAGCCACAAATCTGAAGCCATTGGAGGAGTTCAAATGGAAGAAATTTTCAATCGAATTGATCCCTTGTCCTTCGGTTCCAGATAACGTAGATAATTTTCAAGTCTTTTTTGATGACCGACAAATTATAAACTTTTTACAGAATACCAATGCATTTGAAAATACTATAATTGATGATGATCAAAGGGATACTATGCTTGGAAAAGTTTGATGATGAAAAGGGGATAATGAGGTTGAAAGATAATAGAATTCCGAAGGGAATGGTAGAACTTGAGCGATTGTTTGATGTTGACCGAATTAAACAAAGAGTGAGTTTTGGAAATTCTATTGGTGTAGCAGGCAGTGAGACTGAGAAACTGAATGTCGAGACTGAAGAGGATCCCAGACACCTTAAGTTAGCTAAAGCTTGTGACCCTAAAATAAAAAAATATATGATTGAATTTCTTTATAGGTCCAAAGATGTTATGGCCTAGTATTATAAAGACCTAAAGGTTTTTAATCCAAGAGTTTACACCCATACAATACCCTTAAAGGAGTTCTGCAAACCCTTTCGACATAAATAGAGGCATGTCAATGCTTTGTTGGAACCCCCATAAAGAAGGAGGTGGAGAGATTATTGAGTGCTGCCATTATTTTTCCCATTAGACATTCTACTTGGGTAGCCAATTTGGTGTTGGTTAGAAAGAAGAATGGGGAAATCTGCTTGTGCATGGATTTTAGGAACTTGAACAAGGCTTCTGAAAAGGATAATTATCCTTTGCCTTCCATGGATGATGTGCTACAAATTGTGAATTTCAGAAATGATGTCTTTCTTAGATGGATTTTTCGGGTACAACCAGATACTAGTTGAAAAAGAAGACAGGATGAAAACTGCCTTCACGACCAAGTGGGGAACCTTTGCCTACAAGAGAATGTCGTTTAGATTGATAAATGTCGGAGCTACCATTCAGCGTACAATGGATCATGCCTTCAAAGGTCTCATGGGTAAGTGCATCGTTGTCTACATGGATGACTTGACAGTTTTTTCTAAATCCCGATTTGACCACGTGAAGCACTTGGAATCTGTCTTCGACAAATGCAAAGAATTTGGCATTTCTTTAAACCCAAAGAAGTGTGTTTTTTATGTAACTAAAGGAAAATTCCTTGGACACTTAATCACCAAAGATGGCATTTCCATGGATCCTGAGAGAGTTGAAGCCATATCGGGGATACCCTTTCTCAACTCTAAGAAAGAGTTAAGATCATTTTTTGGGAAAATTAATTTTGTCAAAAAATTCATCTCTAGCTTTGCGAAAATAGTCAAGCTGCTAAATGACATGCTGAAGGAAACTGCTAAGATTGCCTTGACAACGGAATCCAAAGCAGCATTCCAAGAGATCAAATTTGCCATCAAACAAACTCCAGTGCTGGTGAGCCCAAATTTTAGTGCAAATTTTTACCTGTACTCTTTTGCTTCTAAACACACACTTGCAACAGTTTTAACCCAACGAAGAGAAAAAAGGGAGCATCTGATTGCCTTCAAAAGTACCAACTTAAAGGGTGTTGAGCTAAAATACTCTCGCTTGGATAAGCAAGCCTATGCCTTGGTGAGAGCAGTCAAGCAATTCATACATTACATATTGAGAAGCAAAGCCCATGCTATAGTTCCTGATCCAGCTGTCAAATATTTATTAAGCCAGGATGAATTGGGTGAGCTAAGAGGTAATTGGGCCACGAGACTACAGGAGTACGACTTAGAAATCCAGCCTACAAAATTAATTAGACGACTTGGTTTGTCCCGACATATTGCTAAAATACCTGTAGAGGGAGAAATTAATCAGCTGGATTCTGAATTGGATGATTGATATGGAGATGTCATTCATCTGCTGAGGTTTGGAATTTGTCCACCTCACCTAAATAGAACTCAAAGAAGAGCACTGAAACTAAAATCTGTTCATTTTCTACTCAAAGGAGGCAACTTGTATAGAGAAAACTATGCTGGCATATTCTTAAGATGCATTTCCCAGAATTAAGTGAATGAGGTGATGTCTAATTTTCATGATAATTTAAGAGCAGGGCATTCCTCAAGTTCTACTACTGCACACAAGATATTGAGAGCAGGCTATTACTGGCCTACATTGTTTAAAGATGCACATCAGCATGTGAGAACTTGCCACCAGTGTCAAATTTTTGTATCCAAGCGAGGCTAATAGAGCTCTACCATTACAACCTTGTTATAATAGACAAACCTTTTATGCAATGGGGACTTGACTTTGTAGGTGTGATAAACCCGAATTCATCAACGAAGGCACAAGTATGTTTTAACGACCACCGATTATTGTACAAGATGGGTTGAAGCAGCAGCCACCATGAGGAGTACAACCCATGAGGTGATCGGATTTTTAGAATCAAATATCATAACCAGGTTTAGAGTTCCTTTGAATTTGGTGTGTGATAACGGACCAGCCTTTCAATCATTGGAATTTGTAGAGTGGGCATACCAGAGGGGGATAGTCATCAAATTTTCATCCAACTATTATCCCCAAGGTAATGGACTAGCTGAGTCCACAAATAAGAATTTGATGAATGCCATCAAGAAGTCTGTTGTAGACAAACCCGGACAATGGCACACACTATTGAAGTATGCACTTTGGGCCGACAGGATAAGACATAAAGAAGCTCTTAAGACTTTTCCATTTGCTTTGTTGTATGGTACTCAGCCCATCGTTCCTATCTCTTTAAAATTGCCCACTTATCAATTTGCTTTAGATTACTTTGATGATCATGCAGATGCGAAAGCTCGTGTGTTGGACTTAATTAATTTACAGGATGAACGACTTTAAGCCTTGGATCATTTTAGTCGACACCAAGAGATAGTCAAGCACTGGTTTGACAAAAGAGCCAGAGTGAAGGCCTTCAGACTTGCAGACCTAGTGCTTCTATGGGACAAAGCCCATGAAAAGAAAGGTAAACACACCAAGTTGCAACCTCTATGGATAGGGCCATACCGGATTGTCGAAATCCTAGGTAATAATGCATTTCATCTACGGGACCTGGAAGGTAATTTTTTGAACCTTCCTGTAAATGATCAATATCTGAAGCATTATTTCTCAGTTGTTCCATCCACTACATCATTTGAGTAATCACAAAGACTTTGTGCTATGTATATATTGAAAATAAAGGTTGAAGTATTGTGTTTTATCTTTTGAGGTTTGTGCAAATTTATCTTTAACTGGTGGCATTTTTCCCTCCTCTTTAGCTTTTAAATCCTGTTTGTTTAATTTTTTGCCTAAACAACAAAACACAAATCAACATTTAAAATTGGCACTATAAAGGTTGAAGTAGTGTGTTTTCATTTTGTTTTATTTTTGTTAAGAGAGTCTGCTAGAACTAAAAAGTGGACCTACTTGTTATTTAGAACAACAATAGAAAGATAATTGGATTTTGTATCTTGTTTGCCACAATTCTTTTGATTATAACGAAACTACTATACTATTTGGCTGAAGAATTCCCAGGGAATCCAAGAAAAGTTGGTCATGATAGGGGACTCTGATTCATAAAATTATTTTAAGTGTCCAAGGAGGCTATTGGTACCCAGACTGAAATGGTTAGTCGATCAATTGCTTGATCAATGAAATAAAATAAAAAAATTCTAGCAAGGCTTTCCAGCTATCGGTATCTTTAAAAAAAAAAAAGGTGAAAGTTGGGCAAGCCAACATAAAACTGACACTCTTTTCTACAAAGAAAAAAAAAAAAAAAGTTATGTGATATAAAGAGATAGCCAAGGCTCCCAAAGGGTACATCTCAAACATGTTCACTAAGCTATAGGTGTCACCTCATAGTTGTGAATCAGGGTCTTAAAAATCTAAAGAGTAACTCTATCGGGGCTGTAAAAGGCTAAACTAGTAAACAGACCCCTACTCGGTTTCCCCTGCATAATCTAAATAGCTGATCAATCCATAGTAAGCATTTTGAAGCCCTAGTCATCCTTGAAGGATATACGCTTATAATCGCACATCAGAATCTTCCTTAAGTGGTTCAACCTAGTATGTCCTTGGGAAACTTTAACAACTAACAGATAGTAGTTAAATCATTTTAGAAAATATTTGTGGCAAAGCATGGTACATAGTCTAAATTGTTTTAAAACTAGAGTTCTGGATTCTAAATAGTGCTACTATTTTCCTCGCAGATATCGCCATTTGTTGAGAAGCAACACACCCCCACTAAAAAAATGAAATTCCATCCTTTGAAAATATTTAATTTTCATTTTTTCCGTAAGGACCCTCTTGAAGTTTTTCGGGTTTTAATTCCAAATTTTGTTTGCATCCTTTTTCAAATTTCGTCTAAATCAAAGTTTCCAAGTAGGCTTGCATATGACATTGATTTCAATTTAAAATTTCTGAAATTTTGCATTTTAAATGTATTAATTCATATTAATCATTTCTATTTTTAAAGCGAAAAACCCCTTGCGGGGCCGCCTTGGTCTGAGAGACCATGAACAGGGGTTCTACACCGTCAAAGTCACCCGGGAGTTGCACCCGACCCTACCCGCACCAACATTATCAATTGGATTTTGGATACCCAATTCAGCTTTTTTATAGGGTGGAGATTTGAACCTGGGACCTCTCTTGGAGGATTTCCCTCTCCTCTCCAACTCACCTACAACACCTGGGTGTTCATATTAATCATTTCAGAGATTTTAATTTTCAATAGTTTTTCTAAGGTTTAATTATTAAAATCAAATGTTAGGGTTCTTTTAATTATTTTCTTCACCAATATGTAAAAATACAAAATACAAAATACAGATGGACAAAGTCATTGGAGTCAACCTACAATTTTTGGAGAATTTGCAAAGTGGAAGAAAAACTTGAGGGAAATGTCGCGATATCGCGACATGTTCCATTTTTGGACTTGTCTCATTTTCGCGAGGGCACAAGCTTGGAAGAAAAGCTTGAGGGAAATGTCGCGATATCGCGACATGTTCCATTTTCGGACTTGTCTCATTTTTGCAAGGGCACAAGCAAGGAAAAATAGCTTGAGGGAAATGTCGCGATATCGCAACATGTTCCATTTTCGGACTTGTCTCATTTTCACGAGGGCACAAGCAAGGAAAAATAGCTTGAGGGAAATATCGCGATATCGTGACATGTTCTATTTTTGGGACTTGTCTCATTTTCGCAAGGGCACAAGCTTGGAAGAAATAAATTAAGGGAAATGTCGCGATATCGCGACATTTTCCATTTTCGGACTTGTCTCATTTTCACAAGGGCACAAGTTTGGAAGAAATAAATTGAGGGAAATGTCACGATATCGCGACATGTTCCATTTTCGAACTTGTCTCATTTTCGCGAGGGCACAAGCTTTGAAGAAATAAATTGAGGGAAATGTCGCGATATCGCGACATGTTCCATTTTCGGGACTTGTCTCATTTTCGTGAGGGCACAAGCTTGGAAGAAATAAATTGAGGGAAATGTCGCGATATCGCGACATGTTCCATTTTCGGGACTTGTCTCATTTTCGCGAGGGCACAAGCTTGGAAGAAATAAATTGAGGGAAATGTCGCGATATCGCGACTTGCTTTAATTTCATGATAATATGAGCTTGGAAGAAGGAAATCAAACCCTAACGCTCATTACATGTTGGACTTTCGCTCAAATTTAATTTTGCCCTAAAATCTTTTAAAGTCCATTGAAGTTTTGAATTGATTGCTCATTACATGTCGGACTTTCGCTCAAATTTAATTTTGCCCTAAAATATTTTAAAGTCCATTGAAGTTTTGAATTGTTGCTCATTACATGTCGGACTTTCGCTCAAATTTAATTTTGCCCTAAAATCTTTTAAAGTCCATTAAAGTTTTGAATTGTTACGAAGGCTAATTGCTTGATATGGCATTTTGGATTTATATTCATTTTGCAAAATTTGGCCATTCTTTAAATTTTTCATCACCCATCCAAAGGAAGTGGAAGCTTTTCAACACAGTCCAAAACCTATAAATATTTAAATGAAAAAATTAATTAATTAAAATGAAAAACATTAAAAAAAACCTTAGGAAAAATTAATTAATTAATTAAAATGAAAAACATTAAAAAACCTTAGGAAAATTTTAAAAAATAATTAAATTAATAATATTAAAGTTCTAACCTTTGCTTTTCTTTTGCAAAAAGTGATCCGACAGTTGCATAATTCCAGAAGTAATGGCGAGAAAGACGGACAAACCTAAATTTCAGCACAAATCAAGCAAGGACCATCAGATGGAAATAGGAGATGCCGGGAATTTCTGATCCGTCCAGATTTTGCAGATCTGGCCGCAAATAAAAAATTTAAGGAATTTGTCCGTGGATGCATTTGCCGAGAAAATTTATGGCAAAAGTAATGGTGGGCAGAGAATTTCAACTCGAACCAAACAAAGGCGGTTGTGCGAGGATAGAAGGCTCGGGAAGTCAGTGACTCATCCAGATTTTGTAGAGGAATTAATGAGATGCTCTGATGGCTTACCGAAAGATGAAGATACATTTACACGCGGTGTCCATTTGATGAGGATGAAACCAAGTCTTATCTTCTCCATTTATGGCAAGATCCACATGAATATTTTTAAAGTGATTAGGGCTTATCAAAATCTCTATATAAAAATGCCTTATATTGTAAAGCCTCGACGATGGGATTTTTATGATAATATTTAGATATTTGGAAGAAGATATTTTTGAAAATATCAGGGTCTGTCCCGAGTCTATATATACTTCTTTTGAATGTAAAGTCCGGATGCGAAAACTTAGAATAAAAGACATTTTAGCAATTTCTTGCAAATCTTGTTTGAATGCTTTGTTCTGTACCTGGGGTTGGTGTGACATCGTTTCTCTATGATAGCGTGCCAGGAGCCTAATCTCTTTCGGATTGCGATAAGTGCATCTTCTTTTGTTTTCGTCTCGCTAAGGTTTATTGATTTTAGTTGTAAGTCTGTGTTATCAATATTGAATATGCTACTAGGCTTCATTCTATTTGTTGTATGCTAGGGAAAATTAAATATTTAAGGTTCGGGTCTGTTCTAATTGCTCTATCCTCACTGCACAAGCTAGGTTGCTGGTGAGAGATACCAGTTGACACTGACTTCCCTTTTATTTATGATTTTCTTTTAGATGTGTCATCTCCGTCTTATGCTCTTAGTAGAAGGTGATCTTAGAAAGCTGGACACATTCCTATTTGAATGGTTTTATTGTGAAGCTAAATAGTGTAACTGAAATTGGTAGTTTTGATTTGCAACTAAGTTAGATAAGCTTCTCTTTTCTGCCCTACCCTACTCTCTCTGTTCCACCGTTAAATGATCCATTTTTATTTTCTTTCAAATTTGTCTTTTATTTAATCTGCTAAAGCATAAAGAGCTATATCAAAGAACTGATTGTAAATCCGATTGTCAACAAAGATAACCATCGCTAAACATTATTGAACTAAGGTTGAACCCATTGTAAGGTAACAGATAGTCTACTTGAAACTATTGCAGAAGCGAAAAAGAGTGAATAGCCATTCGACCCAACTCTGTAACTCACACCTTGGATAACCAGCAAGATCCTAAAGTGAGTGGGATTTATCCCGTAAAGTGTTATTGGTATTTTATGTTCATTCTTCACAGGGTGTGTATGAAAGACGAACCAACAAAGTGAAGCATCAAGGGTTGGATTGGAGGCTATACTCATGCAAGAAGGAAGATCCCTTGCATTCATTAGCAAGGCTATCATAATGTAATCTAGTCAAATCAACCTATAAGAAAGAGATGGTGGCCATCATCTTTGTGGTTCTCCATTGGTGACCATATATGATAGGGTGGCATTTCATAGTCAAGATGGATCATGACAACTTAAAATATATTTTGGAACAATGGGTTTCTTCCTTTGAGCAAAAGAGTGGGTCACTAAGCTCTTAGGGTTTGACTATATGATTATCTACCACAAGGGTAGGGAGAATGTAGTAGTAGATGCTTATTGGTCAGAGATCTGCCTTAGGTAAGGATTTGGTATTTTAGTGCGCCTTAGACCCGGCCAACATTGAAAGGCCGAGAGGAAGAAATGCCTCCCGTGCCAATCTCCAGAGATGGGTTGGTTCCCTTGCTATTCTAACTAGGGGGTTTTGAGATTAAGGAACTGAAAGGAATGGGAAATGACTGAAAGGGATGGGAAATATGGCCACAAGCCGGATAGAATAGGGGTGATGGACTAACAACACGAAAACTCTATTGCATTCTGAACCAAATAGCCCTCAAATACAGATAACTAATAGAAATTTAAACCAGAACATCTAGCATGTATAATCTCCAGGACTACTCCAGAGTTACTACTTTATCAACAACTAAATCCAGATATTAGAATTCAAGTTACAGTTTAAAGTAAGAAACGATAGAAGACAAGCAATAGAAGACATACACATGAAAATAGAAGTCCAAGTCTAGAGCCAGACATCAGCTGTATTGATAGCAGAATTCAGGTTTTCATTTAGCCTCTAGCAAACATCCATCCATTTTACAATAAGAGAGCAGGTTTATATAGAGAATTCTGCCGCTTGAGCAATAAATGCTCATAAACAGAATATGGCGGTGGAAGCCAAGATAAACATTACAAGGTGATACAGCCGCGAGATATTAAATAGGTATGGCAAGGGCTGGTGACTCCTCAAAATGCCGTTGAATGTCTTCAATGCCCCGACATACTTGACTTGCTGGCGCAGTCTCCTCACTTGCAGGAACCGCCTTTGTAGGAGATATGCTTGAATTCCTGAAACGTCTAATCCAGAAGCTTCCTAATAACTGCGGGTGACCGGGTAAGGATATACTCCAAATTGCCGAGCTGGAATTCTTTCGGAAGAAACCAGCGCCAAAGTCAATCTGATATACTGGCAAAGTGCGCCCGAACTCTGGCGCAAGTATGCCCAGTGAGCAGCTTCGGGCATCCAAAATGAGGTGTTAGATTTGCCAAAAGCTGAAACTTCATGATCCCCTTTTCGGAAGCTTTCTCACAAGGTTAATAATACACCATGTTGCAGAAATGGCAACATCTCTGGCGGCTCACGGGGAAATTGAGCTCGCCTCAATGTCGACATCCCAGGCCTTATTCACTGGGCTCAGAGTCATCATCTTCCTCATAATCTTCATCACTCTCCGATTGCCCACTGGTAGCAGCGGACAGTGCTCCTGACTCCTCACCTTCATGAGTTTCACTGTGCTGCTCTTCCTCCCGGCCTGGCACCTCATCTAGGAGCTCATCCTCTTCCTGAGCTAGCAGGTCTTGGGCCACTCCTTGAGTATCAAGATTATCCTTAGCCTGAACCCCTTCAGGCGCCTCATTTGTTTCTTGCTCCTCGACCTTCTTTTGTAGTTTATCTTTTTCGCTCTGGGGTACTTCATCTTGAGGAATCTGATCCTTGTTTTGTTGTGGCGCAAGGTTGTCGCCCTGGCCTTCTTGGTGAGTGGGGGGCTCCACTGCATGAATCTCGTCCTGGGCCTGGTTCTCACCTTGCACCCTGTTTTCCTCCTGTGCTTGGATATCTTCCGGCTGCTGAGGGGAATCGGGCAGCCCAAGCTCCCTTTTAATACGACAATAGGTCCCTTGGACCAAGGCCCAATCATCGTTATGAACTTCGTTATGTTTTCGGAGCTCTCGAACAAGGTATCCAAATCTTTCCAGATGACGGACCTCGGCAAAATTGAACCTTTCACTGAGATCGACCAGGCAGGCTTGGATTATCGCAAATTTGGAAGCATACTGCATTGCTTGGAGCTCAGAAACAGGCTCCTCCCAGTTGTCAATTTCCTGAGTGTCATTTTCGAAGGAGTCCCATGCCGGCTGCAGCTGTCGCTCAGTTAAGACATGGCCCTGTTCATCTGTGAAACCCGGAAACCCATTATTGTCCAGAGTCTCAAAATACATGAGAGCAATTTTCCTTTCTCTTTCGAGCATGTTTATGAGGTCTCGAGCCTTTCGGGCTGCCTTGGCCTTCTTAAAGAACGATCTAAGAGTTGAATCAACGGCTGCCCATGAGCGAGCCAGATCAGACATTGGTGCAAGCGTAACTGATCTGTCCAAGGCTCGTGCTTTCATGGCCAGCTCTAGCCATTCGTCAACCTCTGTCTCAGCCTCTTCGACAATGGAAGCACCGTGCGAAACTGCTTCCTTGGCCTCCCAGATGAATGTCAGCACTGAGACCGCTCGGCGCGCCCTATTTCTGAAATTGGCCAGGAAATGAGCACGCGCCTCTTTGGTGCGGTCCTTGGACAGAGCTGAACTGGACTCTGGCCTACTTTCTATCTTGATCTTTAATCGTTGGATTTCGGCTTCCAATACCAACAATTGATTTTTGGCTTCTCCCTGTATTCTGAGGCGCTCCTCATAATCCTCCTTGGTGTCCCTGAGTGCCCGCTCCAGGTCAAACACTTGCTGCTACAGCTGCTTCACTTTTAACTGTTCATCTTCAAGTTGTCCACGCGTGAGTGCTAGGGTTTCATCTAGTTGAGCATTCTTGGCCTCAGCGTTGTAGCAGCGATCTTTGAAATGATCTACCTGAAGATAGAGAGATGTCGCCTCAACATGAATGTTTTCAGCTTTTGTCTTAGGGTCAGCAGTCTTCAGATCCTCCACAGCTTGTCTATAGGAATAATCTGTCGGCGTCATTTCGTTTAGCGGCTTCTGCACCTTGGGGATTTTTTCCGTTTGGAGGAGTAACATATTCTGAGGGTCAAAGACTACCCTTTTTTCTGGACAAGCCAGCGCCTGTTCACTTTTTCTCTTCTGGCCTGTGAGCCAGACTGAGGAGTTCTGCTGGGCCTTACGGATACTTTCAGCCATCGTCTCTTCCTCATAAAAGTCTAGTTCTTCGGGCTCAGGTTCTTGTATTCCAAAGAATGTGGCTAGGGGAAAAAGAGCCCGCTGAGGGTTCGACTGTACAGGCGTCTCCGGGGGAGGCTGGGCGACAGCAACCGTGACCGTAGGGGACGCTGGGGTTTGAACTGCCGAAGCCAAAATGCTGGGTTCAGGACGGGACGTCCCCATAATGGGTACTTGTGAGGCAACTGAGGGAGCGGGATCGGAAGAAGGCTGGCTAAGGTTTTCAGTAGTTACGGCAGTTGCAATAGGAGCTTCCCGACCCTGAGGAGTGAAGGTAGAAGTGAAGGCGTTGGAGACTTTTGCAAAAGTCTCAAATGACTGAGAAAATGCCGGTAAGGGAGCGAGAGGATGTACAGGCAAGAGGGAGTTGGGAAAGATGTCGGTTGAGGCGCCAAGTGAAAGATGGGTGGACAGTAGGGTTTTGGCACCGGGAAGTGAGATTTCTTCAGAAGCAGCTGAGATAAAGGGGGAAATAGAAGACGTACCTGCGGGCTCGGGCTTCAGAGCCGAAGCGGTAAACTGCTGCGTTTTGGGACTGTCCCTCCTTTCTTCTTCCGCTGCTTCACCCTCCAGGTCAATAAACGCCTCCTTGGCCTGCAGTAGCTGTTGTGCCTTCAGAGCTGACTGTGCTGTCTGGGTGGGCCGTACTGACTGCGTTGGAGTGACAACTTCAGAAACACCCCCTTCTTTGACTGCTTCCGCTATCGGAGGGGCTGCGCCAGAGACTACGAACCTGATAGTGCGGGACTTCTTCGCAGCACTTTGGGGCGCAGGTGCATCAAGCGCACTCCTCTTCTTTGGAGTGGTCTTTTCTTCTCGGACCTGCCGCTTACCTTTGCTCTTGACAGGTGGTGCCTGACTAGTTTGTTGTTCTTGCAGAGCGTACAGGTCATCCACTCTGCTAGGGCTCTCTAAGCTCCTGGGTACACGGTCCCCAAAAAATACGGGTCGATAATCATTATGATTTTTCTCAAATAGATCAGAAAATTTCTGATCTATCTGCAGCGTGGGATCAGACAACTTCTTTTTGTGGTGACACCTCATTATCCACCAATTTAAAACCTTCTCTGCCGACCACTGGGGTGCTTTTTCTTTCATGAATGTGAAAATCCTATCATCAGGGTCCTGATGTGGAAACCGCCTAGGGTTGTACTCAGCCTCCATGACATAAAAATCATGCCACGGGGGAAAGGAGAACATCTTTTCAATGTGCCATTCGAGGTCCCGTCCAGAAGGATTATTGCGCTGCTGCTCAATCTCCGGGCAAGGACAACAGTGGAATTTTTCTTTCCCAATATTTACTCTGAATACGCCATCTGGGTCATATTTCCACCGCTGGGGCAGGTCTATCAGACCAAAATCATACAGGTTAATCGCCAGATAATGATTCTGCTTATTCTGCGTCACCTTGATGGGACCAAGCTCAATCGGCCAAGGGCAGGTGTGTTGTTTCTTCCTTCCCTTGCCGAAGACATCATCTGCATAATCACACTGACGAGTGACCTCCTGAGCAAACAGGTATTCGGTAGCGTAATAGGGTAGCAAGAAGGGTTTACCTGAAAACCCAAAAATCCGTATCACAAGCCCTTGTGTTAAACGGAAAATGTCTCCTAGTTGCTGACTTATCACATAATCTTTCATCTCCCTCGGCACTCGTTCGCAGGTCCCAGTCATAATTTGCAGCGCTGGTCCGAGGAAAACCCGGTTAAAATTATAGTAAGATTCTCGCCTTGACAGGACTGAGGTCCACTGATACACCGGGAGCGGCTCACCTTTCTCATTAGTGAAGTTCTTGTCGATGAAGGCAAAGCCGGGCTTTGCATGCAGCTGGTGAAAGAAGTACCACACCAGGAAAGAGCAACTCCGGAACGCCACGGTCCCTTGTTTCATTGCACACAGCTGAAGGTGCAGCTGACGGGACACCCAATCGGCCCAATCGTAGTAGATAGGCTTTATTTCCCGTGACTCAGCATCGACGGCGTAAAATTCCCCGTGGGATACACATTCAGCAACTGCCGCTTGCCAGGCGTTTACCTGGGCATCTGATGCCAGGCCAGTGATCCATGCCAGCATAGAGAAAAGTTCGGAATTCTTGAATTTTCGCAAGGACATGGGGAGCTGCGGCAAGGTTCCTGGCGCGAGGGTTTCCGTGTAATGAGCTTCCATAAAACGCCTCATCTGCGTCGAAAAGTTGTATCTTTGCGCTTGTTCTTTTGTGTCAATTCTTCGGACAATAACATTCTCAGGAGGGCGTCGCCCACAAGCAAAAGCCTCACGGATTTTGTCAGTCGAGATGGAAAATAATTTGTTCCCTTCCGAGTCCTTCACAGATCTAGTCTGAGGATCATAGGCCTGGCCGATTGCAAATATCAATTCCGGGCAGGGATGAACGGGTGAACATAAGTACCAGTATAAGAGTGAGGGATAAGCGACTACTCGGTCGTGCACCTCAGATACTTTTGCCCTCATTTGGTCAATATCCATGCGCAACTTTTCTATACTCGTGCGAGTGAGAATACAGTCCCGAATTTTACTCAGCTGATCTTCATGTGGGGGCGGCAAGGGTTTCTGCTTCTTTTCTTTCACGGCTCCTTGCTCGCCTTCTGCAATTTTCGGAACTGCGCCCCCCTTTTGCTGGGTTTCTCCTTTCTTGCCCATTTTTCTGTGGTGAAAAAACCCTCAAGTATTCTCCAGGGACAAAATTCAGGGACCTAAGAGTGCTTTAGAAGTGAATCTTTAAGTGTGCGGAAACAATCAAGTCTTACCAACAATCGTCAAGAGTGAACGATGCCACAGGTTCATGATTTAAAAGGGGATATTTCTTGAAGCACCTGACCTTTTATAGGTTCAGCTTATACCCACCTGTGTTAATGCTACCTGCGCAGAATTAATGCGCAAAAAGGCCTTAGAGGCGTTAGGAAAAACCCCTTCCAAGGTAAACAATGATGGGGCGCGGATCCCGACCTTAACTACCCAAGCCGGGCTCAATCATTCTTGAAAAGTGTGAATTCTGGCCGTAGGTATACTTAGTTTCAATCATGGGCCACGCCTTGAGCTGTGTGCCGGTGAACTGCGCTAAACTTAGAAATTCACGGTCAGGGAGTGCCTCTAAAACCGCGCGCTTCGGTCACCTCGGGATGAGCACCTTCTGCTCCGAGCTGCGTGCCGAAGTGGTGCGCCCAGGTTAGGCCCGCCCCCCTGTGCACCTCCTTGGAAAAAAGTGCGCCCCGTCTTGGGCGCACGGCCTGAGTGCGCCTTGTCTTGGGCGCACGGCTTGAGTGCGCGGGCTGCTTCCGGCACGGGGCTCCTTCGTCTGTCATGAAACATTACCTGCTCTGCCGCGCGACTTGTCCTAAATTCAAAAAATAGAAAGAGGACATCCATCGGCCTCCCTCCACTGGCTAAGGCGCTTGCCTTCAAAACAGAGCTTCCATAAACATAGAGAAGCGGAGGAACATCCTTTCGACTGTACAAGAAAACTGGAATGCATAAGGGAAAAACGAGAATATATACAACTGTACAGGAAAATTTTGCACCATCCCTCACTGGTGGTACGCCTTTAGGTGTACGCCATTAACTGATAATGGCAAAGCAAACCCATTCAAATCTTGCAGTGTGAAAGAGTTTACCGGGTGCACCTGGGAGACTTGAAAAGGACCTTCCCAAAATGCATCAAACTTATCATGATTGCCCGGTTTGGACTTTTTCACATTCCATTTTAGCACTAAGTCTCCGATCTGGAAAGTGCGCTTGGAAGTCCCTTTGCCGAACCATTTTTTTGTGGCCACTGCGTGCCTCATAAAAGCCTCATAGGCTTTCTCCCTCTCCTCTTCTAACTGCAAGAGTTGGGCGATTCTAATGCTGACCGGATCAAATTCCTCGCCCTCGCCGTCCAAAGATCGAAGAGACTGTAACGCTGGCAACTCAATATGCGCAGGAAGCACTGCTTCCTTCCCATACACTAAAGAGTACGGGGATGTCTTTATGGACTTTTTGATAGAAATCCGGTCAGCCCATAGCGCAAAATCCAAGTGTAAATGCCAAGTTCGCTTATTGTCCTCCAACGTTTTCTTGAGAATCCGGAGCAAGTTTTTATTAGTAGATTCCGCCAAGCCATTACCCTGCGGGTAATAATTCGACGAAGTTTTCATATAAATACCATACTTGCTAGCAAACGCACACATCTTGGCCCCAACAAAATGAGAGCCGTTGTCTGTCACTACAGCGTCCGGTATCCCAAAACGGGTTATGAGTCCCTCCAGAAAGGCAATAACCACATCCTGATCTGCCCGCTTGGTTGGAACTGCCTCTGACCACCGGGTGAAATAATCAGTAGCGGTTAGAATATATTTGTGTCCCGCTGAAGAGTTAGGCTCGATTATCCCAATGAAGTCTAAACCCCATTGTTGAAACGGGGCCTCGACCTGAATCGGGTGCAAAGGTAACGGAGCATTTCTGATGCGGCCTGCATACCTCTGGCACTTATCACATTTCCGGCTTACACTGAAGGAATCTGAGAAAATGGTGGGCCAATAATAGCCCGCTCTTATTATTTTCAAAGCCATTGGCCTTCCAGCGAAATGGCCCCCGGACATTCCGAAATGGAATTCATCCAGGATTTTTTGTTTTTCTGTCCCCCTGACACATCTCAGGAGGACGCCGTCTATATTTCGGTGGAACAACCCCTCGGGTAATAAAACAAATCTGCAGGCTTGAAGCCTGAAACGCCTTCTCTGCGAAGAATCAAGGCCAGGAGGGCACTGTCCTGTGCCGAAGTATTCTACCAGGTCTTCAGTCCAATCTTTGCCATCTGTCGACTGATTCGCCCAATTATACTGTGGTAGTGAATCCTCCCATTGACAAGCCGTTACTTCAGCCGCGACACTCCTGGCAAGCTCTAGGCATAGCGCCCGCCCACGGACTAGTTTCGTGGGCCGGACGTCAATATCAAACCCCTGAATCTTTGAAATCCAACCAGCCCTGTTATTACCAAGTTCACCTTGGCTGATGAAGGTCCGCACATCCGGGTGTACAACGTACACTATTGTCTTGCTTTGTGAGACGAAATGTCGGAACTTCTGTAGCGCTCGCATCACCGCATGTACTTGACTTTCGATAAAACTATGTTTTTCCTCATGCGGGAGTATTACCTGGCTGAGGAATGCTATAGGTCGTTCGTCTCCTTCCTTATTCTTCTGAGTGAGCACGGCCGCATAACTTTCTGGTTCCCCGACCGCATACAAAATAAAGTCTTGGGAATAATCAGGATTAACCAGAATGGGGGCTTGGGCAATCCGTCGTTTGATGTCTTTAAACGCCTGTCTCCTCTCATCAGTCCACAGGAATTCCACATCCTTTTTTAAGAGTTGAGTCATAGGTTTTACCGATTGAGCAAAATCAGAGATAAACTTCCTGACGAAATTTATTTGCCCAAAGAAGGATTGGAGACCCTTTTTATTAGCCGACAGAGGCAACTTGAGCAGGGCTTCGGCTCTAGCGGGATCAATAGCAAGACCCTTCTCTGATATCAAATGGCCTAAGAGTTTACCTTCTTTGACCGCAAAAATTGACTTTTTTGGGTTTATTGATATCCCGAACTCCCGGCATTTTTCAAACACCTGTCGGAGATGCACACCGTGCTCCTCCCTTTTGTGGGAAAAAACCGTCATATCATCCAAGTATATCACAATTACGCGGTTGAGGAGTTCTCCAAAAGCCAAGTCCATCGCTCTTTGGAAAGTTGCCCCGACATTTGAAAGGCCAAAGGGCATGCGCTGATAAGCAAAGGTGCCCCACTTGGTGGTGAAGGCAGTTTTATATTGGTCCTCTTCTCTGACCCAGATCTGGTTGTACCCGGAGAAACCGTCTAGGAGGGAAAATCTCTGGGCCCCTGCCACTACATGGAGAATCTGGTCTATCTGGGGCAGTGGATAATGATCCTTCAGGGATGCCTGGTTGAGATTCCGGAAGTCCACGCAGAGACGAATATCTCCATTCTTTTTTCGGACAGGGACCAAGTTTGCTACCCAGGATGAATGCTTGATAGGGTAGATTATCTTTGCTTCCAGCATTTTGAGAAGTTCGGCCTTCATCAGTACCTCAATATTTGGGTTTACAGGCCTTTGCTTTTGTCGTACGGGCTTGACTCCTTCCTGGAGTTCGATAGTATGCTGAAAAACATCTCGGTTATACCCTTTCAAATCATGATAACTCCATGCAACGATATCGGGATACTCTCTGCAGAGGGTCCTGATTTGTTCAATTTCCTTCAGCGTGCAATCAGTTCCCACTTTAATGGTCTTCCCGGACTCCAGGGCTAACTCTTGATACTCTTTTGCATCCACTTTTATTTTGTGAGGCAAGGCCCTGTCATCTTGATCAAATAAACTCTCAAGGGTTATCAAACCCTTGGGGAGGTGGTTGTTCTTCAGTTGGATAAGACCCTCATACTCATCAAGGGATCTATCTTCAATATTTCCAGCCTCGTTAATCAAAAAATCAACGATCTGCTCGTCATTATCAAAGACCTGCCAGTGAATATTTTTATCCGGTACTGAGGGTCTATAAATAACCCTAACTGTCTTTGGTCTTTGCATAAGTTTCTCGGCTTGAGAGTACCTTGCTCCAATGGACGCCAAAACGTCCGCATGCTTGTTCCGCTCCCGTGAAATAGGTTGGATATTTAGGGCCGAGAAGGATTCTAGCAGATCCCATACCTTGTTACGGTATGCTTTTAAGTAGTGTTGTTTAGCAACACATTTGTTTGTCACTTGATTGCAGATCAGTTCAGAATCCCCGAATATCTGCAACTGCTTTATCCCTAGTTTCTCCGCCTTTCGTAACCCCAAACATAGGGCTTCATACTCGGCTGAGTTATTAGTACAGCTCCAAGCGAGCCTGTACGAATAGGTTCTCTGAATTCCAGAGGGGGAGACAAGGACAACCCCAGCTCCAGCGTCGTTCTTGCATCGGGCGCCATCAAAGAAGAGTTTCCACAGTTGCTCATCCATAGGGTCGGTATCACTCGGGGACTTAGCCTTCTCAGGCTTGGTGATCGAGTAACATCCGATATCTGATTCTATCATAGCATTAAAATCCAGCATGGAAAACTCATCCTCCAGGTGCAGCTCATCAAGGGTTTCTTCCATCAACCCCACTCCTCCTATTTCCTCTGCCCCATCGATGATATTGACAGAGTCCATGGGTTTCTCCACATCCTGGATCCTTTCAATAAGAAAGGTAGAAGGTTTCTCATTAAAAATCTTTACCCTCTTCCCCCTGAAGGGGACTTCCAGATGTGAATAATCAAGGGACAAATAGCCCCCAAGCTTGGCAGTGAATTCCCTAGATAAGCACATGCTAAAATAGGGCTCCAAGTCAACTACCACAACTTCTTGGATTACCGTAATCTGCGGCATCTTATGCAGCACGATTGGGATATCCTTTATAACCCCGACAGTCCTGACCGGAGTTCCATCCAACTGGAGTACCCCGGGGCTGCTCCTTGTATACTCCATGCCCATAAATTCACATACAGCTTTAGGCATGACAGTAGTTGCAGCGCCAGAATCAACCATACAATTGTGTACTACCCACCCTTCCATTTTGAGAGATAAGTAAAACGGCGGTGGCCTGTTCTTTCCCGTGGCAGAAGTAGTTAGTGGTTGCGCCAAAACGGTTTGGGTTAGTCTCCCCTTGCCTTTAACGGTCTTGAGGGACTCTTGGAGTAGATCAACTTGGCCAGGTAATTGTAATGCGTCGAAGAGACTTACCTTAGCCGGAGTCCTCCTTAGCTCTTCGACAACGTTGTATGTCTCAACGCCTGGTTCTTTCCCGTCTTTGGCGGGTTCATACCGTGTCCGGTATTGTTGAGTGGCTTCCACTCTCTGGCGCTTGGTGATTGAGGGGTATCGTAACTTCTCCCGCGCCTGATCCCTCGCTTCAGCCAGGGGTTGAGAGGTGGAGGCTTGTGGCCGAGGGGCTACTGTCTTTGCCCTTGAGGGCAAGTAATCTTTTAATCGAGCATTGTCTGAGGGTTCTCTAGCCGGAGCTGGTTCTCTTCCTGAAGGCGTTGCTGCCTTGTTGGCCTGTTGCTGAGGATCGGCTGGCACTTTAAGTGGTTCCATCTGAACTGGATCGACCTCAATTGGCCTTCTACCCGTCTTTGTTAGGACAACAACCTGTTCAACAGGGGAAACTATACAATCATGATCATCTTCCATCATCATATTTACCTGCCCATCAGAGCCATTGTCTGAAAGCGTTTGAGCATAGTTCTGGTGGACTACACAGGCTTCTTCATTATGCGGGTCATTGCAGGTAGAGCACCAGTTAGTCCTGCCGGATGTACCGACCTCATCGTATTCCAAAACTGCAGAATTTCTCTCATGAGGTCTGCCAGTAGGAGCAGTTTGATCTCTTGTGATTTGAGGAGGAGGCCTTCGTGGTGGATAATTCTGGTCTCGGAATTGGCTTTTCTTCATGATAGCCATATCATTCGCCATACTCTTCATAAACCCATACATATCCCTTAGCTCTTTAGCCTGTTGTGGGTTTAGCGAGGCATGAGCCGGAGTAGCTGGTAATGATAACGATGCCACTGGAGCAGGTAGTGCCGGATACTGTGGAGGCGCCGGTAGTTGTGGGACCGCATGGGTAGGTTGCTGCGGCATCTGTACTTGAGACTGCGGAGTGGGCACAACTTGATTTTGTGGGCCATGCACCCATGGCTGACTGGGGTAGGTCAATGATACAGCAGAACCGGGTGCCGCTTGATTTTGTGAGTCATGAACCCACGATTGACTAGGGTATGTCAACGGTATAGAAGAACCAGATGCACTTGGATACATGCTCTGAGGAAAATCTGGGTAAATCGGAGTTGTCGCCTTAGGGGGCATCCTTCCGACGGCTATCAGGTCGTCTTCTGATTTCTGCGCTTGTTCATACAGATCTGGAAATGTATTAATATTGGAGTGTCGGATGCTTATGCTGATGTCCGTATGGAACGCTCTTAAGTAATAGAATGCGGCCTGACGTGGGGTGGGCCGAAGGTCTTCAGGGACTCTCATCCAGGTCCGATCGAACCTGAGATTGAAATCGGGTATTTCTTCTTGGGGATGCCTCTGTATACCAGTGAACTGGTGTAACAGGGAGAAGGGGTCTGCTTGCTCATGGAAACCTCTTACTAATTTCCCGGCCAGTTGGTCCCACGAAGTGATGGTACCTGGTGCAAGTGAGCGGTACCAGTAGAGGAGCTTACCTCTTAAAGAGAGAACCAACAACTTAACCATGACATCTTCGTTGGTAATCTCGTGAATTGTTGCCAATCCTGCAACATCTTGGATATGCTCGGCCGCTGTCTTTCCCGTACCATCGTAGGTGGGCAGAGCTTTCAAGGCCGCGGGAGGTACTCTATGCTGAGCTGCTAGATTTAGGGGGCCAGTATGGTCCCAGGTCACGAACTGCCTGGCGGGAGGTGGCTGCGCCATGGGCGGTGGAGGGTTTCCCTGGAGCGGTGGCGGTAATGGCTGAACAGGAACAACGGAAACACTTGGTACCCTGATATCAACGTCAGGTGCGGCCTCAGTGTGTTGACGATCCGGTGAATTAGGCGGAACTGGAGGTAAGCTAGTAGCTGTGCTGTCGGGAGTTAGACCCCGTGTAGCAACAGTAGCTTCCTGCGAGGATGTTCCGTCCAGTGGGTTGTCCGGCCTGACCACTCTAGGACGCTCTCCAAAGGCGTCAATGTCAAGTTCGTAGAACTCGGCTTCTTCTTCAGAGTTTCTAGCCTGTCGCCTCGTACGCATGGAGGCGTGATCTTTCAGGCTGGTCTGCGAGGCTTGGATATATCGGAGTTCGTATGAGTCGCCAGATGTTCAAATTTGTCAGTAGTAAGACGAACATCACTTTCTTAGTACTGCTAATGTAGTGGAACGTTTGCGTCCCACCGGGCGTGCCAGAAATTGTTGGTCAGAGATCTGCCTTAGGTAAGGATTTGGTATTTTAGTGCGCCTTAGACCCGGCCAACATTGAAAGGCCGAGAGGAAGAAATGCCTCCCGTGCCAATCTCCAGAGATGGGCTGGTTCCCTTGCTATTCTAACTGCGGGGGTTTTGAGATTAAGGAACTGAAAGGAATGGGAAATGACTGAAAGGGGAAATATGGCCACAGGCCGGATAGAATAGGGGTGATGGACTAACAACACGAAAACTCTATTGCATTCTGAACCAAATAGCCCTCAAATACAGATAACTAATAGAAATTTAAACCAGAACATCTAGCATGTATAATCTCCAGGACTACTCCAGAGTTACTACTTTATCAACAACTAAATCCAGATATTAGAATTTAAGTTACGGTTTAAAGTAAGAAACGATAGAAGACAAGCAATAGAAGACATACACATGAAGATAGAAGTCCAAGTCTAGAGCCAGACATCAGTTGTATTGATAGCAGAATTCAGGTTTTCATTTAGCCTCTAGCAAACATCCATCCATTTTACAATAAAAGAACAGGCTTATATAGAGAATTCTGCCGCTTGAGCAATAAATGCTCATAAACAGAATATGGCGGTGGAAGCCAAGATAAACATTACAAGGTGATACAGCCGCAAGATATTAAACAGGTATGGCAAGGGCTGGTGACTCCTCAAAATGCCGTTGAATGTCTTCAATGCCCTGACATACTTGACTTGCTGGCGCAGTCTCCTCACTTGCAGGAACCGCCTTTGTAGGAGATATGCTTGAATTCCCGAAACGTCTAATCCAGAAGCTTCCCAATAACTGCGGGTGACCGGGTAAGGATATACTCCAAATTGCTGAGGTGGAATTCTTCCGGAAGAAACCAGCGCCAAAGTCAATCTGATATACTGGCAAAGTGCGCCCGAACTCTGGCGCAAGTGTGAAGTGCGCCCAATCTCTGGCGCAAGTATCAAGTGCGCCCAATCTCTGGCGCAAGTGTGAAGTGCGCCCAATCTCTGGCGCAAGTATGAAGTGCGCCCAATCTTTGGCGCAAGTATGCAGTGCGCCCAATCTCTGGCGCAAGTATGAAGTGCGCCCAATCTCTGGCGCAAGTATGCAGTGCGCCCAATCTCTGGCGCAAGTATGAAGTGCGCCCAATCTCTGGCGCAAGTATCCAGTGCGCCCAAACTCTGGCGCAAGTATGAAGTGCGCCCAATCTCTGGCGCAAGTATCCAGTGCGCCCAAACTCTGGCGCAAGTATGAAGTGCGCCCAATCTCTGGCGCAAGTGTCCAGTGCGCCCAATCTCTGGCGCAAGTGTGAAGTGCGCCCAATCTCTGGCGCAAGTATCAAGTGCGCCCAATCTCTGGCGCAAGTGTGAAGTGCGCCCAATCTCTGGCGCAAGTGTGAAGTGCGCCCAATCTCTGGCGCAAGTGTGAAGTGCGCCCAATCTCTGGCGCAAGTATCCAGTGCGCCCAAAATCTGGTGCAAGTGTGAAGTGCACAGCCTTGGGCAAGTATCCAAAATGAGGTGTTAGATTTGCCAAAAGCTGAAACTTCATGATCCCCTTTTCGGAAGCTTTCTCACAAGGTTAATAATACACCATGTTGCAGAAATGGCAACAATGCCCTTTATATAATTTCATTTACACAAGACACTCTCTATGTAGTATCCATCCTCTAGGCTAATTGGCTATAGGAGCTCAATTCGAGTGGCAAGGTAACACCACACTTGCCAAAATTATTCAGGACCTCCAAACAAAAATAGGGGATCAACCTAACTACACATGGAGGGAGGGGATGCTCTGCTACAAGTAGAGGGTTGTTATTCCATCCACTTCAAAGCTCAGGTCCCAAATTTTAATGGATTTTCATTCTTTATCAATATGACACGCTAGCTTCTTGTGTACCTATGAACAGTTCAAACATAGTTTTTACTGGTATGGTTTTAAGATCGATGTGAAGCAAAATGTAGACACTTGTGATATATGCCAAATTCAGAAAGAGGAAACAGTTAAAACACTAGGCCTTCTTCAACACCTACCCATTCTTAATTCACCATGGACAAATATTTCCATGGAATTCATTAAAATGCTACCTGTATTGGGTGGAAAAGCAATTAAAGGGCTACCTGTATGCTCACTTCTATCCCATGGGTCATCCTTATACTATAAGGACAATGGCACATTTTTTTATGGATCAAATCTTTTGGCTTCACGAGATCCCTCACTCCATAGTCAATAACCGTAACAAGGTGTTCACCAATAAGTTTCATTGCAATCAAGGGCCAAGGTTAAAATTAAGTGCATCTTATCATCCCTAGACTAATGGTTAGACTAAGGTGGTGAACAAATGCCTAGAGACATATCTCAGATGCTTTATCTCTGATCAACAATCCAAGTGGAGCCAATGGCTTCCCTTAGCGGAATGGTGGTACAACACCACTTTCCATACAACCACTAAGATGACTCCATATGAGGCAATACAACTAATCACCTTTGACACTTAGCTCTTACCTTTTAGGCAGTTCAAAGGTTGAGGCAGTTGATATAATCCTCACTCGTCAACAAGAGATCTTAGCTACTTTGAAGCATAACTTAGCAGTTTCCTAGAATCATATGAAACAATAGGTAAATCAACACAAGTCCAAGAGGTAGTTTGCAAAAGGTGACATGGTTTTTCTTCGTCTTCAACCCTACAAGCAAATGTCCCCGAAACAAAAGGGGCAACACAAGTTGGCGCCCAAGTTCTATGGGCCTTATAAGGTACTCCAACGGGTAGGGAATATTGCTTACAAATTGGAGCTATCGATTTCATCCAAGATCCACCCAATTTTCCACGTCTTGTCTAAAAAAGATGGTTGTGAAACATACTCCAATATAGACAGTCCTTCCAGAACTAGATGAAGAAGGTTTCATTCTTCTCAAACCAGTAGTCATTCTTGATCGAGGAACTCGACACCTTCACTCTTGTGATATTACTGAAGTTCTCATACAGGCATGGGCTCCAACCAAAAGATGACATGTGGGATCCATTGCAAGAACTCCATCAACAATTTCCCACTTTTCAACTTTGAGGACAAAACTTTTCCAAGGGGAGTGTTGTGTTATGTACCCCACGAATATAATCCATGTTACTCTATGTTATTTTACTGAAGGCCACATGTTAAGTTAGGAATAGGTAGGAGAATGTCATCATAGAATCATATATGCAACTATCTTAGAATTATATATGTAACTATCAAATTATCATATATGTAATTGTCATTAGAATATGTAGCCAAGGAATATTGTCATAGAATAGTCAGGTAATATGCTTGTAATCCTTATAAAAAGGAAAGGATGCAACCTTCATAAGGGAGAAGATTGGAATGTATTGTTAAGGAGGTTTCCCCCTCGAAGAGGCAAGTAATATCAATATAATTGCTCTTTTTCTAAATTTCCATGTAGCACTTATTTTATGTTTTTGTTATTGAAAATGCAATAATCCTAATATTGTCACTAGTCCTTGTATTTACAGTTAGAATTATCCTTGGTACAAAATCTCTTGTCTCAATACAACTTAGAACCAAGAACTTCTAGATGAAATACTCACATCAGTGAAAGAGGTTCATTCCATAAAATTGTCTTGCCCTCTCACTCAATGGAAGAAAATAGTAAATAATCTAATTAAAAAATGCATGTGTGCAAAGTCATCTTCCAAGTAGATTTAACCAACTAGCAAAGATGTCAACTCGGATTGGGATCCTCCATCGGACAAAACACTTCCTTTTAGCTCCATAGCTCTTGTTGCATAAATAGCTCATGGTTGATCCACTATATCTAATTTTGTTTGATAATTCTAATTTAATGGCTCTACCTAGCATAGACTTTGGGGTGTGATTTTCTATCCACCCATTTTTTTTGTGAATTAGTGTACTATATTTCTTTTCTAAAGTAATATAATTATTGTACTTTTCAAATTTAAAAAAAAAATAACAATAATAATATGTATGATTTTATGTATCAAGATTCATAATAATGTAATTGAAAGTAGTTAACTTATTCACCTAGAAGAAAATAGTAATTAATCTTGTTGACATGACACGGTCATCTATACAGAGAAAAAACCAAAGCATATTAAGTAACAAAAGTAAAAATAATAATAAATACAATTTAAAGTGAATCATAGAGTATAAATATATAGTCATTATTACTTAACATTTATTATAAGAATACAATTGCAAATTAAAATAAAATCAATTCTCAAACTCCATCATAATGTGTATTCTCTAACATCCTACATTTTGATTTGTGTCAAAAACGTGTCAATAGTCATATATATCAATATCAAATAAACAACCAAGATGCAAGTTTTTAGAAGGATTAAGCAACACTTAAAAGCTGAAGTTGAAAAAGAGGTGTCTATAGTTAGAATTAAGAGGGAGGTGGTTTATACGAGGCCATCTTTTGTCCATGACAAACATAAACTTATGGTTTATGACCTGACCTTTCAAATCTCTAACCTTAATATTAATATTTATTTTTATTTTTTCAAAATCATATACAAGAAACCTACAAACACATTTTTTTAACACTTTACTTACTTATTTATTTATTTATATATTTATTTATTTATCTTAAGTTTGATATTTTTAAATGTTTGATAAATATCTAGCTACTGTAAAACCATCCAACTCTCCTACTATTGTGCTAGTGATTTGAAAATTAAGATCATATAATAACAAATATAATTTTTAGATCAATATACAAATGATGATAAAGGATACAGATCTAACCTTCAACACCTAGTTATTAGATGTCAGAGCTTGACCTTGAAATAGTTTTCTATTTGATTGTTTTTACCACTGTAATGCATTCGTTAAAAAAGGCATGTTGTTTTTTACTATCCAAAAGAAAAGACTTACTAGATAAATGATTTAGAATATGTTATGGTTACAAACAACATATTTCTAGGCTGTTCAATTAATATTGTATTTTTAGGTAATCGTGTTACATTCACCTAGGGAAAAATTACTTAAATATTTTAGACATTTATTATCGTAAAGCCTTGGCAAAATACAACGTATCATGTAGAGAATTCTTAGAGACCGCCACTTCTTTTCTTTCTTTTTATTGCTTTTAAAGTAGTAAATGCCTTTATTCTGTTATGTGATATATCATTAGTAAAGTCCATACAAACAAATCACACTAAAGTGAATCCTTGTGACATTTGATATATATATAAACAAATCACATGGTCATTCACTAATTTCTAGCAAAACAATATCCCAACATTTTTGCAACATGCCATGATTTAAATGTCAAGGCATTCCTGTACCCAAATATGATATAATAAGATTTAAAACAAATTGCCAGTAGCAAAGTTTTAACTCTAGAAACTCAAGCATATATGTTTGCACGTAATTCAACTATGCACTAAACTAAAAAAAAACATTGAAGTAAACCAAGTAATCGTAAAAGTTCACAATGGACATGGTTTTTAAGAATAAATGCATACCTGACAATTAAAAGAAAATTCTAACATTTATCATAATATAAAGCAATATTAAGAAAAACAAAGTATAAACAGGTAAAAGAATTCCCAGTTTAAAACAAGGTAACATCTTCCATGAATAAGAAGCAAAATCTCTGCAATATCCTCAGGGACACAACGTCATCACTCAAGATTATTGACTTCTAAGGTTTCAGAAACTACTGAGCTTCATTTTCCTCAACATGCAAAACATGGATAAGACAAGCAAAATAATGCAGAAAAGGCATGAATGCACCATACAGCAAGAAAGTCTTAATGCAAAGCAAATCATGCCTTAAAGATATTCCAGGAAAGATTATTAAATAATGCCAACACATATTTATAGCTATGACCCAATGCATTATTAGGTACTGCAGAAAAGACGGAAGAAGAGGATAATTGCATACAGATTCAATGTAGAAAGAAGCTATCCAAAAATCTGGTCACTCTCAACTCTTAGTCTATCAAACCATATTATAAAATATATATTTTTTCCAAATAGGATATGTACATCACAAGTCTGTTATAAAACTAATGTCGAATAGTCTAAATACAGACCAAAATATCATGCTTATAACTTCACTCTTTTAATCATGCCCTAGGATAGTTTTAAACGAGGGAAAACCATATAGATGTATATGTTTTGCTTATTCTGGGCATAACAGGGGTATTGAAGTGTATTTAAGAGTATGCCATGCAAGCATCCAGATGTGATAGTTCAAATCACATTGTCCTGGAGATATAGTTATCATAATAATAGGACATGAAGAAATTGTTTAACGGAAACCAGCCAAGAATGATTTGCCCTTGGAAGCAGAAAGTGGAGATTTCAATCTCTTGAACAAACCCTGAAGCACTAAATCACGATGTTAACTTGGGATAGTTGTACCATCTCAGAGACATGTTTTAATGCAACAGGATCCCCACTCTGGCTACTTCCACGAAAAGACTCTCAAATGCAGAAGCATGTAACCAAATCTGGTAATGTGTTTTCACCATCAATCGTCTCACTCAAAAGCAATATGAAACAAGCTAGCTTCTGAGCTGATAATAATGGGAAATTGACTTAAGACACATGCCCATGCAAATGAGAGCCCAACCAACATTTGTTTCAGACTTTCATGGAACCGCAGCAGGTCTCCGCTGCGATCCATTTTGTTGGATAACCAACACCATGACCACTGACTACTTCATCACTCCCATCTGAAAAAGGAGAGAATTCCAACAGCTGGAAATGTGAGCTAGGATGGTGATTAAGATATGTTACGCTGCCTTGAGAATACTGGTAACTTGTTCCATCAGTAGAGGATTGTGACAAGCTTGTAACTTCTGACCCTGACAGTGCAGAATTACCTTGTGCCTCTTGTGCAGAACTTGTATTCCCATTTTCAGAATTCAAAGTTTCAGAGCCTGACGAACTAAGAGACTGCTCATGTTGTCCCTCTGATAACTTTCCATTTTCAGCATTACCTTGCAACTCCTCTAACTTTTTTGTGTTTAGAAAGCGACCACCACATCCCCTTGGCCGGCGCATTGCATGACGATGACGTGATTCATGTAGATATTGCTGTAAAGCACACAACAAAAATGAGAGAATTACACTTACTTTTTCCAATAACAAAAGCCATATTATCCTATAATACCCAAGGGCATTCACATGTTCCTTTTGAAGAATGAAACTCCCCACATTTGACAAGCCACAGGAGGGGACAAAAAGAAGAAAGGCTGAGCAAAAAATGTTACGTATTTTGGAAATGATCATAATGACGATCCTTCTCACCTTTCGCACTCTAGGAACTTTATTTTCTATCTCTGCCTTGGCGCGAGATTTTCGGCGTCGCAAAATTCCATGGTATTGTTTAGCATTGACAAATACAAGTTCGTCTTTAAGAGCTTCTGATGGCAAAGGGATGCGAGCCTGCTGCAACCCAATTATGTGGGGATGAATCTGAAATCATAATTCAGAACTATCAATTGAAGCAGTAAACTTGAAAATTTTCAGACTATGGTTTAAGCCAGTAGAAAATCCTAGTATATTTACCACCTGCTTCATGAATTGGAAGTGCTCACCTTATTCAGCCTGTTTTCTTACTTAGTAATATGGGTGTCTTGGAACATAATTTGCAGCAAACTTCAAGAATCTAGGCAACATATCTACCACGACTAGACAGAACAGCAGGGACGTAATTCAACAAACTTAACCCTCCAATATTTCTGTTCATTTTTTAACTAATTATTTTTTGGATAAAAATGTCCAGAAATTAGGATCAATGAACACAAGGAATTTATTAATTAAGATTTGAAGGGTAGAGAAGGGGCCTTGACATGTCAAAATTACTAAGTTCAAAAATGTTCCACCATAAGAGGGTTAGGAGCAAAATCATGCATAGATTCCAAGATATTCTTCCTATAAAGAGTAATTCATCTTGGATTGAGCGAACATATACCGAATGCTTGATAGAACAAATCAGATAAAATCTCTTACAAATTACAATATCCCAACTAGCGTTCTCAACTGGCCCTACCTTTTAGCAAACAATGATCTCTTGCTTACTGGAACATATCTGCTCCTAAGACTTCATTTTCCAAGTAGGGGCTAATAGCTGGAAAATAGCACTTCAAGTGGAAGGGAGCACTTTGTGATTGGAATGGATGGGAATATCTAGTAGTTGGAGAAGTTAGAGGCATCATACAGATTGTATAAAAGGGCCTATCTACTTACATGAAGGCAAGATAAGATATATTATAATTAGCCCTCAACTTCAGACTATCACATGAAGACAACATACCAGTAGAATTGCAGCCATACTCCCATTGGCCTGAGCAGCCCCAGGAGGCTGGAACTGCAGTCAAAGCAGCTGCTAATAACCAGTTCCTTTCTCAACAACTTCTGGTTAGTAGTTATCGATCCCAATTTTCTCCCAGATGCCTTTTTGTGTACTTAAGAATTTTGTCAATAGGCCATGAAAGCAAAATCTTACTAGAGAGATAACATTGTGACATTGTGTTCTAGTGCAGTTGGTTATGGCGTAGATCCCCTAGTTGCTTTTACTTAATTTGTCCATTCATGGACATTAATAAAATTTCTTCAGAGCGATTGGCTTTTTTAATCACTATATGTCCATTTTTTTTTATTGGTTATATAGGATTGAAATGGGCCCCACTCATATTACATTGTGGGCATATAGTGGTGTTACAATAACTTGGCAATTATGCATGTATCACTTGGCAAAATTTGAACCTAGGTCTCCTCCTTGAAATTTGAGGAATTTAACCATTTGATATACAGTAAGCAACATTAAACTAAGCACTCGATGCTCATTTTGACCCCCAGTGTATCTTTTATTAAATGTAACCACCAAAAGTGCAAGTCTTCACATCTCACTTTGGTAAATATGTAAAATCAACTAAACGAAGAAAACAGTAATGGGAACTTTTCAAAAGTGGCATCATTACAATTTTGAGAACAGAAATCAAGAGGTACCCCCAAGCAGATGGTTGTACAAATGAGACCATACCTCTGGCAATGTTTAATCTCTTTTTGCTACCACTGTGCCAAGTTACTTTTTATTTTTCTGGAAAACATGAAGTTGACATGGCAGGTGAAAATTTTCTCAGGTGTTGACTTCAAAAACCATACAAGGTCTAAAATGTGAAATAAAATGCCAACTTGATTTTCCTGTTCCATTCCGGATCAATTCTCTTTAGGGAATTAAATAAGGACCTTCCAAGAATTTCTTACCGAGTACCACTGTTACAGCCTCTAATTTGCATTAATAGTTAGTAAGCTCACACAGAGTCACCTTATTGCTATTGTCAATGTCGTGTGCTATGCTGTCATTTTACCATTCACATCTGTGCAATGACTGCATGATTTAACAAAAAGAAATCACATTTTACAACCGAGACCCCTCCAACGAAGCAGGTAACAAACTGTTGCCAATGAAATTAAAAATGACAAACTCCAACTGGATAAAAATGAAAATGATTGGTTGCAATTATGTAAAGAAAAAATATAAATCATTATGGAAAACATTACTTTTCATTTCTTATTCATGCCAATTGCTATCATCTTTTTGGGCTTTTTCTACAGTTGTACCAGATCTGCAATTTCTTGTTTTGTGGACAATATAAAAGGAAGCAAATTTTGCAGGAAAGACTTGAACTTTAGTATGCTGAGAGGGGTAACAACTTATTTTTGAGACCAATTTATGTGTTTTAAGGTAAGTTCACTTAATTTTGTGCATGCAATTATAAGCTTATGCATTTCAAAGGCAATATCCCCATCTCTGTGTTATGCATTTTTTGTTTTTGCACATATTGGGACAAATTTACATTTCTGATTTCTCACCCTCTCCCCTTTACTTTTATGTATATTTATGTTTTGCACGTACATATTTTGCCTTATGACTGATATATAGACGATGCATGAATGATCTTTTACTTAGGAATTATAATGTCCGGATGAATTGCACTTGTAATTGGAGAGTACTCATTTATGTTTAAATGTTGTAGAAGGAAGAGATGACGGCTAACGCTGGTCATGTACATCCCCCTCAATTATTAATAAGTCCGCTAATAGTGGTTGGCAATTATGCCTCTTCTGTAAGTAATCACATGACTTGATTACATGTCTCACTTGGTCTTCTGAAGGATGATCTTCTCTTGCACATGAGTCCCTTACATATCTCCTGAGTCATGAAGAGATGTTTTTCTGTTCCTCTTTGCATGCAGGTTATTTTCTAAATAAGTTATAAGGAGCTGGGGAGGGAGGAACCTTGGGCTCCCTTCAGCATGTAATCTGATCTTTGATTAGGTAAGAAATCCTTGAAAACGCAAAGTCATTTGATGCTCATTGTGCTATGATGAAGTGCGTAAAGGTGTAAAGTGAGTTACTCCTATTTTAGAGGTATCAATGATTATTTGGCAATGTTGAATACAGCTATCATACCTCTGTAGGAGGTTTCTTGATAATCATAACAGCTTCCTTAACAGCACAGGTTTTTGTAGGACCATTATGTAGTGTCGCATAATTATTGCATCCCTTAATTCTTGAGTAGCATTTCATCCATGTAGATGACTTTGGTACATATCAAAGTTTCAAACTATGCTTAGGTGCTTTTCTTTTTCAAATTTCAGGTACATGGAAGGAACAATCGCCATGGTATCACAGCTAGGTTCAAAAGAGATGGAACACAACCAGAAAAATCAAAAGGAATGAAGTTGGAAAAAACTCTGCCTAATATCATCGACTTCTAGTGTTAACAAGTAATTTTTGGAGTGCAAATAGATATACATTAGAAAAACGATGATAAATACAAAAGTATTGTCAAAATCTGAGATGAACTCACAAAAAGGGGAGCAGACACTTCATCGCTATCAGGAAAAAGTAAAAACAAAACCTATAATCCCAATAAAAGCACCAGGTATTTAGAAAGATGCTTCTCCACAAACATAAGGAGAAAGCGTCTAGGGCCACCTCTACGGTGTGGATGTGTGCAAGAATGAATTTTTGAATGCTTGTGAAGTAGATGATAAAAAGATGAGGAACCTCCAAAAGAGAATCTCAATAAAAGGGACAGGTATTTAGAAAGATGCTTCCACAAAAACTTAATGAAAAAGGGTCAAGGGCAACCCTCTATGTCTTGGATATGTGCAAGAACAACTTGTTTTGACAATTCTGAAGTGGATGATAAAAAATGGTCAGTGCCTTTAAAAAGCATGGCCAAAGAATTGTGGCATAGAGTGCAATCGAGTTTAGAAGTCAAACTGATTCATTGATTACTTCTTGAAATGCACCATAACAGAGAACTAATACAACTTTATCTAAAAAATGAAAAATAAAATGCATATAATTGAAGGCTATATACATGGATAAACAACAAACGAGGCTTATAGACACAATGGAAACTTTGTAGTTGGACTATCCAATATACCACAAGAGTATCAAGCAATTTATTATATGGATGGGATAAGACGATATATTGGAGATTCTTTTTCCCTGTTGCATGGCTGAAACCATAGTTATGAAACTCGGTGAGTTTCGAGTCCGTGCCAGAGTCAACCCTTCCAGATTGTTTTGACCCGGCTCAGCAATTTTTTCTGGACTCATTGAGTGTTTTTTTTTTACTCGCAAGTTTTTTTTTTTACTCAAAAAACTCGCAGGTCTGAGACAAAAACACGGTTGTGGTGGCAAAAACACAGAAAAGCAGCATAAAAACTTCTTGTTTCCCCAAATTGGCCTCGTTTTTGTTGTTTCCACTTGCAGAGAGAGAAGAGTGAAGGTGAAATCAGACCCAAAAAATCATTCATTTGCATCCTAAACCTAGATTCTTCCTAGTTTTCAGGAATCTAACAGCCACCTAGCAATTAAATTTAAAATTTAAAAAACAAAGTTTCAGCTGTCAATTCTTAAACCCTAGGGCTTTTTTTTTCTTTTTGTAAGTTTCTAAGTACTTGATTATTGTTTCCATGTGCAGCCACATTAAAATAAAATGACAGGAAAAAGAGACGCAGCTTGAAAGTATGCAAGGGATGGTTCAAAGAAAGGGGAGGTTTATTGTAACTTTTGTGATGAAAAAAATTGTGGAGGCATAAACTGCCTCAAATACCACTTGGTGAAGTTAGCTGGCCATGATGTCAAGCTATGTGAAAAAGTGGAACCTGAAGTAATGAGGGAATGCAATGCCCTCCTAACAGATTATGAAGAGAAGAAAGAACTAAAAAGAAAAACAAGCGAAGCAATGGCTACTCCTCCTTCTTGGCCTCCTATAGAGGGTAGCAGCAGTGTCTTTAGCCATTTTCAAGGGCGCCACTATGGATCGAGTCCATCAATTGCACACCCAGGGAGTGGGACAAAGGAGTCATTTTTCGTGGAACGTTTCACGCCAGGGTCACAACGCAAACTTGAGGGTATGACTGCATGGCTGCATGGAACTAGGAGAGGCACAAGGCCAAGAGGAAGGTCTTGATTGCTCGATCTGCCTAAGTATAGAATGTGCACCCTGGACCGAGGTCAAGGTTAGATGACTCAAAATTGCTTCTAAGTCAACCTTTAAAGAAGGTCGGTTCCTTGCCTAAATCCTGCTATGTGCAAGAAAAAGAAAGAAACAGGAGATAGGGTTGCGAGAAATAAAATTTAAAGCGATCGGGGCTTCAACCAACAACATTGCTTTCAGCTAAATGAACATTGACTACACAGTGCAAGCATAGCCTAATAGACTATTCAATCGAAACTATGAAGAAATGCATTAAGCACAAGTGTTACAACATTCAACATTCTAAGCACTCCAATCAAATAATTCCAAACAACATCGAGCCTAACAAATAATACCTTAGTTATTGAGTATACCAAACAGCTTATTTTTTTTTTTTTTTTTTTAAAGCGAAAAACCCCTTGCGGAGCCGCCTTGGTCTGAGAGACCACGAACAGGGGTTCTACACCGTCAAAGTCACCCGGAGTCGCACCCGACCCTGCCCGCACCAACATTATCAATTGGATTTTGGATACCCAATTTAGCTTTTTGGTAGGGTGGAGATTTGAACCTAGGACCTCCCTTGGAGGATTGCCCTCTCCTCTCCAACTCACCTACAACACCTGGATGTATACCAAACAGCTTTGACCCTAACAGAAAAACCCCAATTAAAGTATACACAGAAATGCTGAAGCTATATAATATCACAGAAACAAACAATTCTTCATACTCCAATTGAGGTAAGTCAAACAACTCTTGATTGCATTAGCATAGCATAAACATACAACCTATGACAGGCAAACACTGAAACATCCGACCCTTTACAATGAGGGGTATTCCCCTATTTAAAGTTTTCGATGAACTAAGATAAAGCTAACAACTATGTATAATCATGAGCAAAGTCGGCTCTGCATGATCAGGGATGAGTTGGCACCATTTGGCATCTTCCGCACATTCAGCTCGCCTCCTATTAGCCTTCAAGCAGTTATGATTTGCAGAATCTTCGGTAATGATTCACCGAGGTGTTGTTGCTTTCCTAATTTGACAACTGCCACGTGGCCTAACTGCTTCGTTTGGGAGCACCGGGTGTCTTTGGCACTGAGGTCCTTCGGTCTGGGACACTACTGCTACCTTTGTTACTTTCCCGGCTACTTTTCTTGCTTAGCATGAACATGCAAGATATTTTGGGTGCTGACATCTTCTTATTGAAATGCTCCAGTCTGGGATGTTGCTCCCTTCAACTTGCCCTTTGGATTACTTTTACGCTTGATGCAGACCTTTTCATCATGCCGAAACCTTCGGTGTCATCGCTTATAAGTTTCGGCTTACTGCCTTCCTAAATAAACTCTCCTCTCTGCAAGCTTTTGCATTGTGCTGGAGATTTTGAACTGCTTTGCTGATGTTAATGTCAACACAAAAAGTCTCGGCCTGCTAAGTCAAGCTTTAAAGAATAAGCCCGAAAATGTTCCCTTAGGTTTCGGAACAAGGGCTTTAAAGAATGATAAATCCGAAATGGCTCTTAAAGCTTTAGAAGTAAAGAATTTGACAAGTCCAATCAATATGTTTGGACTTGTGGATGTAGACAAAAATTTTGACTACAAAAGGCTTGTGCAAGCTTTTGAATTTTTTCCGACATTCCCTTCAATGTGGTGAGGTCTCCATATTAGCAAGTAATGGTAAATGCCCTCACAGTTTGCAGCCAAGGATTTAAGCCACCCACTTATGATGATTTTAGGGGCCCTCTCCTTCAGGAATCCGTGGAGGATATCCAATTTTTGGTTGAAGAGCAGCACAAGATATGGAGAAAAATGGGTTGCACAATCATGTCCGATGGGTGGACCGATGGGAAGAATCAGATATTGATTCATTTTTTGGTTGCTTCTATAGGAGGAATTGTGTTCCTCAAGTCAGTGAATGCATCAGCACAAATTAAGAGTGTTGAAATGCTTGCTAGGTTGCTAGAGAAGGTTGTGTTGGAGGTAGCGGAGAAGAATGTTGTCCAAGTTATCATGGACAATGCAGTAGCGTATGTGGAAACTAGAAGAATTTTGGAGAAGATAATTCCTACAATTTTTTAAACACCATGTGCAGCCCATTGTCTCGATTTGCTTCTCGAAGACATACAGAATTACCCTAGGTGTCTGAGGTTGTAAATAAGGCCAAATGTATTACAAAATTCATCTCCAACCATACGTGGGTTCTACAGTTAATGAGGTAGTTCACTAATGGGAGGGAGCTTGTGTGAGCTGAAGTTACACGATACAACACAAACTTCATTACATTGCAAAGCCTCTTTGATGCAAGGGGGGCATCGAAGAGGATGTTTGTGAGTGAGAAGTGGAATGGAGAAGATGCTGCTAGATATCGATTCTCCAATGAGGGTCAAAAGGAATACAATTATATGTTTGAGGAGCCCTTTTGGACAGCTATGAATGAGGCAATCAAGGTATAAGATAGTTTTTTTCTTTATATATTTTATTTGTTCTTTCTTTTTTAATAATTTTTCCATTTGCAAATTTTGAATTGTAATCCAAATTTCAAATAGCTAAGTTGCTAACAATAACTAAAATCTCTTATTTGACTTCAGGTGTCAAAGCCTTTGGTGAGGGTTCTCCGTCTTGTTGATGGAGAAAAATCACCAATGGGATACCTATATGAGGCCATGGATAGAGCCAAAAAGGCAATTACCTCATTTTATAATTATACGGAGCCTAAATACAATCCCATGTGGGAAGTGATTGACCAGCGATGGACTTCTCATCTCCATAGCCCACTACATGCAGCGGGGTACTACCTCAACCCCAAATTCTTTTATGATGATTCATTTGAGGCTAACTATGAGGTGATGTCGGGCCTTTAGCAATGCCTTACCCGGATGGTGCCAGATGAGAACACTCGCAATATGATACAAGATGAGTTGCAAGATTACAAGAGATGTGAGAGCTACCTTTTCACAACCCCACAATGCATTCAAGGAAGGGCAACTCAAAGGCAAGGTAACCCTTATGAATCGAATTATTATTGATTCCTTTGATTTTGTTTTCAAAAATAATCCCAATTTAAAATTTTACATAAATTATTATTTTTCTTTTTCTTGGCATTTTCTAGATTTATGGTGGGAGGACTTTGGCACCTATAAGCCCAATCTTCAACGCTTCGCCATCAAAATTTTATGTCAATCATGCAGCGCTTTAGGTTGTGAGCACAATTGGAGTATGTCAAAGCACATTCACTCCAAGAAGCGCAATAGACCCACGCAACAAAAGTTGAATGAGCTTGTATTTCTTCATTACAACCTTTGCCTCCACCACAAAAAAAAAATGCAGGATCAAATTATGAAGCCATTGATTTAGATGAGATTGATCCATCTTGAATGGATCATAGAGCCAGAGGAGGAGCAAGAGCCTCTCTTTTCTATTGTTGATTTTGAAAGTATGGAGGAGTTAGAGGCAAAGGTAGAGGAAGAGGCACGTGCATAGGCACAAAGAGAGAGGACTAGAGCTTCAACTAGGGCAAAGGGCAAAGGCATTTCTAGACACTAGATAGATTAGTTGACTATTGTAGTGGGCCTACTGAGGCATTTTGACACATTTTATACTGTTTTATATGATAATCAATACAAGAATATTACGTGGCGTTAAAATTTATTTTATTGACGTGTTTTGTCACTTTCATGTTTAGTTAAAGGTTGCACCGCTTATAGTATTAATTTTTAATGGGTTATATGGGATTGAAATGGGCCCCACCCATATTACATTGTCACCACATAGTGGTATTACAACAAAGCTTGGATATTATCGATGTATCGTTTGGCAAGATTCGAACTTGGGTCTCCTCCTCGAAATGTTGAAATGAAATATTATTAATGTCCGCGGTAGGCCAAAATAAGACCCAAGGGACTATAAGAAGTACAATAATGACTGCCAGCTAGCAGGCTAAAAAGCCCAACAAAGAAAAGAACTAAGAAAAATACAAGATCAAACCCGACAAACGGGCCAAAGAGAAAGGGAAAAGAAAAGAAAAGGGAGAGCAGAGGGGGGAGGGTTGCAGTTCAACAGAGAGAAGTGCATGCCAAGAAGAACGGAGAGAGAGAATGAGGGAGAGGGAGCAGCCCAAGAGGGGCAAGCTCCGAGAATCCCCCAAAAACTAATCTCTCCTAACAGTCGAGGCCGAAGTACCGGAGCTGAAGAAGTCCATGATATGTCTCTGCCCATTGCTAGTTTGGAACCCTGACAAACTGTTGGTGCGCTGTCTAGTGACCCTGCTTCCGTTCAAACTGGATGGTGTGGGGCGTTTCCGGTCGAAGTCACCTGGTCCATCGGAGTTGGTGAAGTATGTTGTGATGAGCTGATGTTGAGGAGGGTGAGATCCATTTGGAGAACTTTTATGTCGTCGAAGCTGAGTTATCTCCCTAAGAAAGAGTGCGAGACAACGTTGGTCCGGGTATCTGAAGAAGGTAGAAACACATCAAGAGTTGTCCCTAAAAAGGCAATGGAACCTACCCCGGATCTCATAATAAATGGGACAACAAAAAATGAAGTTATGCAGGGTCTCAATTTCACCCAAGGAGCAAAACAAGCAAATCCGCTCCTCCATCGGAAGATGGTGATCTGACTCAATCCGGAGTTGGTGAGAACACACCCTGAGTTGCCCAATAGTGATCCGAAGACTATGCATTGTGTGCTGCTAAAGGTATTGTGGAGGAACTATTCTGCCCTCCCGTATCTGTAAGAAGTGCTCATGGTAGAAAGACAACTTTGGGGAAAGAGGGGCAACATGAGAGATCCATGTGCATCTGGTGTACTGGAGACTAACATCCTTCCGAATCTCGTGGAGCATCTTCTCCTTAGTAAGCCGAGAGGGGGGTAGAACCCCCAAAGAATAAGGGGGCAGCCTGTCTATCTGTATCTGAATGCTGGCCAGGAGAGTAGAAACCTGAAAATACCAGCTCCTCCGACCTCCCCGAGAACTCAGAGAGAGTTCCATCGAGGAGCAAAGGGTGAAGTAAGGGTACCGCCTGCAACCCTCAGGGGTATCTCCGAAAGTACGGATCCTGTGAAGATAACCGATAATCAGGAAGATAATCTCAAGCTGGAGAGAAGAAGCCCCAAACCCGCGCGTAATAATAGAACGAGGGACTGTTCCCTTGCAACGAATGAATCGTCGAACAAAGAGTGTCTGCACTCGTTCAACCCGTGACCACTCAGTCGGGCCAAGACTAGGGCCCCAAACCACTGACCCATAAGTAATAGTTGGCTTGACCAAAGCGTCAAAGATCCTCATCTTCACAGGTATATCCTGAAAATGTGCTTTGAAGCAATTCCTCTCTAGCAAAGATAGAGCTGCATACCCCTTACACACCCGAACCTGGGCAGCGGGTTTCATACCAAAAGTGGGACCAATGAAAAGAACCCCCAAATACACATAAGAGGTGGTGATTTCGACCTCCTGGCCCTAGAAAAGGAAGTGGAGATGGGATAGAGTCTCTTTGGTAGTATTGAATACCATAACCTTGGTTGAGCTAATTTCATTTGATTGGATTTGTATAATGTTAATTAATTGTGATATGCATAATAAAAACTTTTTCCCAGTGAAAATTTACATTTTCTTCCCTTTTTTTTGCCGAGTTTTTCTGTTTGCTTTTGCCGAGTCTGAGTCCAAGTCAAAAATTGGCCTTGCCAAGTCCGCGTTGAGTCCAAGTTTCTCTACTATGGCTGAAAATATAAGAAATGCTATCTCAATGGCATTGGAAGTATAAAACTCCAAAGAAATCCCATATAAAAAATCCACCTCCCAAAATGGATGACACTAGCAAAGCTGGTAGCTTAAGGAAGAAATCCTTTTTTCATATTATCCTTATTCAAAGGTCCCTCAAATACTTCCTAGAAATGCAGCTAGAAAGATGAAACCACCTATGCAGTATAACCCTCAATGTGGACCACATCTGAGAAATAATTGTCTGTTGCTAAAGCAAGAACCCTAGAATCAACAACCAAGAAATTTGTTCAGATCATCCATATCCAACATTGTAGGAATAATCTATAACTACGACCTTGAAATAACAGGGACTAAGGAATTAGCTATTAAATGCTGGACAACCACAAGATGAAAGGAGAATGATGATAGTAATATGCAAAAATAACGTTATAAATATGGTAAAAGTATTTCTTCTAACTACATAAGCATGTAACATTTTGAAAATTCCAACTGAGTTGTTTTTCTTAGAAGAAAGACAAGTGTAGTGGAGGGTCATATACTGGTTAGCCCAGAATGTACTCGTAAGTTTTTATCATAACCATTTATAAAGAAAGATCAAACACTAGACTAAGTGTTTCCTCTTAATATAAAGTAGAGCTACCAGATAGAGAAGTAACTGAGAATTGGCAATGCGATATGTATGTTCCAAAAATTCTTTTTTTTATTTTCTTAAATATAAGTACACAAAAATAAAAAAACAGGATAAGACAAATAGGGAACTAACATTTTTCCCTTGGATGTAACATCAGTGTGATGTATGTGCTCCAAATATTATTATTTCACACAAGTATACAGCAGGATTTTAACGTGATAAAAATTGGGAGGTATAACACATTTACTGGATATAAAAGAAAAAAAAGGAGGTATGATGTTGTTTTAAAACCCAAGTATTATAGGCACTGCTTTCAATAAGGACATAATAAAATTCTATGTAGATAGAATACGTTTCCAGTAACCATTTCATATCAGTATTAAAAGTGACAAGATTTGCTTAAAAAGATATCAATGTTAGCATTTTCATTTAGGGGGGATGATAAGGAAACTTAGACCTAGGGCTAATTATTTTTAGACCTAGGATAAATTCATTAGGACTTAGTCAGCTGAATAATCAACGTGAGTTGTTTGTTTCCTCCGTTGAATGGTCTAGGTGTAGGTGTTTTTGTTTTCAGCATTGTAGGGCTTACATCTTTAGCCTTTCCGGATTTGTGTGCGTAAATCCTTGGAGCCGTTCATGATTTCCAGGTTTACGGTTTTATTTTTGGACTTATTTAACGTCCTAAGTTTTCAATAATAATTAGCTTCATTTTAATTTCCATATCATTGGTATCAGAGCGAAGGATTTTTGTGGAGGATTTGGGTAATTTCCGTTCTCCATAGGGTGGTTTGAAAACTTGTCACCACCTTCGTTCCTGTTTGAAGCTCAGGAGGAATTGATGCAATTTTGCTGTCAAAATTTGCAGCAAATTGTTGACAAATTCTTTTGTTGTCAAAAATTGTTGACAAGTTTTCTACAATACAAAAATTGTCGACAACTTTTGAAGTTTAAAAAAAAAAAATTGAAGGGCGATTCATATTTGCGGCTGCGGTCGTCTGCAAATTCCTTCGATTTCCGACGCCCTCTTGGCGACCACGGAAAGGGAGGTCGATCTGCCGCTACGGACAATCACGCCCAAACCATCCAATTCGTCGTTTGGCAAACGCTCCTCTACGACCTGCGACGCAAACCGCTGGCCCGGCATTCACCACTGCCGTGTCAGGGTTCTGCGTGTTTTGGGGAACACGGGTCGCTGACTATCTGCATTGTCCACAGACCTCTTTCGAAGATCTGCCGCGACGACGCCACCGACCACTTCGATCTGCGTTTTTCGCAGATCATCCGGCTGCCATTTCCGCGTCACGGCTGCCGCTGGCAGGACGGGCGGGCGGTTCCACTTGCTGCTGCGATTCCGTGACGCCACGACACAAATCGGTCTCCGTTGAATGCCAGTACGCTGCCACTGACAGATCTCTGTCCCTGTCGGCTTTCTGCCGCTGCTGCTGCCAGCCTCTACTAAGATTGGCTCCCGCAGTTGCTGAACATTTCCCGACGCATACCATTGGACCTATCCGAAATTTTGGACGTCAATCCGAAATTTTCCAAAGACGCTGGACGTTCCGTCCGTGAAGACGCCCGACGTTGATTGGGCGACACACTGGTTTACCGGTGCCCTGTTCTGTCAGAGTCCCTGCAAATTCTGTCACAGTCAGTTTTTGGGGAAGCGAAGGTGCGACGGGCAGATCCATTGACGTCGAACTCACCCCGACACTCCACATTGCTGTCTCGGCTTGCGTGACTCCCACCGCTCTCTTTTTGCTGCTGCGACAACGATCTGCTTGCCGGAGAACGCCGGTTCCTTCGGCCCGCGTGCCAGCAAACATTTTTCTGGACCGCGTGACGAAAAGACAGATTTACAGGCGTTCGATCCGAATTTGCCGGGCTGTGAGATCGAGGCGACGACGACAGCATTTCGTTTTTGTTTTCTGTTGGTTTGCTCCTCCGGGCAGAGTGCGGTTACGGTTGTATTTCTGCGTGCAGGGCCAGGAAGTCGGCGACGTGATCGTCGTTTGCCCGTTGCCGTTGGCTCTCCGTGTGTTGATTCAGAGGCCTGTTTCTTTGGGTCTCCTGTGGGTTTATCCCACATTACTCGCATGCCCCTGCGCATGCGTTTTATAATAGGTCTCTTGCCTATAAAATCTCAATGGCATCGTCGTTTATTCCGTGCACGTCTTGTTAGTTGATTGACTTCGTCGCCTAGTTTTCGGCGACAGACGGAGGTTTTCCTGCATTTAATTGGTGTTGCTGCCTGATTTTGTATACGTCTTTGACCATAGACCTATTGCATTCGGTAAAATCAAAACACCTTTTTGATTTTTTTTTTTTAAAAAAAAAGAAAGTATAACTTTTTATCTTTACCAGCAAAGTCCACTTCGAATTTTCAAATTTTGTGCAACTATTTTTGCCCTTCCATGTTGTAAATTTGCAATTTTTTGCAAATTAAATTGGGCACATTTATTTTTGCACATTTTGTAATTGTGTCTTTTGTGACAATTTTTGCTGGCGATCACTCGGGGTCAAATGGCTTCCGAATTAGCCGATAAGTTGGCTCAAGTAACCCAACTTGTCAGCGTTTTGGCTGATAAGGTTACTTCTAATGAAGTTCAACAACAATGTGAGGTTCCTGTTTATACTGGTTCGCGAGATCCAGAGGTCCTAAACAGTTGGATTTTGGACATGGACAGTTGGTTTGCGTATATTAAGATCGCAAAGGATCAGGAAGTTAACTTTGCCAAGTTGAAACTTTCTGGCATTGCTAAGGTCCTTGTCACTGATCGACAACGGACCCAAAATCCCATTGACACGTGGGATGAATTGCAAAGAGTATTGAAGAATAATTTTTATCCTTCAAACTATGCCACTGAGCTTGAGATCAAGTGGCTTCGTCTTCGACAAACCTCCAATATGACTGTTCATGATTATATTTTTCAGTTTAGCAAGTTGCGAATTTTGAATTCTATACAGGATAATGCAGCACAACTTGTTAACAAATTCAAAAGTGGTTTGCAGGAACCCATTTACAGGAAGATGAAATACAAGTTGATTGTTAACATTGACATGGCTTTCAATCAAGCCCTTCTTGCTGAGGAGGAAATGAGGGAGCAATCGCGTGGGACTCGCTCTTCTACGTCGGGAGGAAATCAGAAGGCTTCTCCTCAACCTTCCAAGGGAGCTAAATCTTCTTCTTCTCCTTCTCCCTCTTCTTCATCTTCCCCTTCTTCTTCTTCACAAAAATCTTCTTCTTCTAAGTCACCTTTGATTTGTAATTATTGTAAAAAGCCAGGGCATACTCAAAAGAGGTGTTTTAAGTTGCAAAATGTGAAGAAACAATCCCTAGTTGTAAAGCCTTCCAATGAGGACTCACAAGAAAGTCCCATTGAGGCTACAGGGGAACGTAAGCCTTATAAGGAATTGGCAGGGTTAAACAAATTGACCCTTATGAATACTTCACAAGGTGATCGCGAGAATTTGTTTGTGACTACGGTCCATCTCGGTGACACCTTTATGGTTGATTGTATAATCGATAGCGGCTCGCAGAAAAATCTAATTGCGAGGTCCGTTGTTGACAAACTGAAGTTACCGATGAATCCCCATCCTCATCCTTATCCTTTGGGATGGAAGGACAATGGGATTACATCCGACATCACACACACTTGCACTCGTGAATTTTGCTTTCAGTCCTTCTTTTGTGGACTCGGTTGTGTGCGATGTAACTCCAATGGATTGTTGTGGCTTGTTGCTTGGAAGACCCTATCAATATGATAGGAGGTCTATACATGATGGGTACAAAAATACATACACTTTGCACAAAGACAATAAAGCATTCATAATCAGAAGTACACAACAAACACCACATAATTTGATGTTGAGTTGTAGACAAGCACGCAAAGCTGTAAATCAAGCAAAGGAATTAGCACTCATCTTCATCAGACCAATTCAAGAAGAAAAGCAAGCACCTAAGCACACTAATAACAGGAGTTCTTCAGTTCATTCAATACTTCAATCATTTTTTGATGTTTTTCAAGAACCCACAAGTCTTCCTCCTGAAAGACAGATTAATCATAGTATTGAGATTGTTCCTGCATCTTCTCTTCCTAATTCTTCAATGTATAGACAATCAATAGTGCAAATGGAAGAAATTAAAAAGCAAATTCAAGCATTGTTGACTAAAGGGTTCATCAAACCCAGTACTTCCCCTTGTGCTTCTCCTATCTTGCTTGTGTTGAAGAAGGATGGCACATGGAGATTATGCATTGATTTCAGGGCACTCAATAAGATTACAATCAAGAATCGTTATCCACTTCCTCGCATTGATGATCTTTTGGACCAATTGCAAGGTGCAAAATTCTTCTCCAAAATTGATCTCAAAAGTGGGTATCATCAAGTGAGAATTCAAGCAGAAGACACTTGGAAAACAACATTTAAGACCAAAATGGGGCTCTTTGAGTGGCTTGTCATGCCCTTTGGCCTTACAAATGCTCCAGCTACATTCATGCGGCTGATGAATGAAGTATTCAGAGATTGTCTAGATAAATTTGTAATCATCTATTTGGATGACATTCTTATATATTCTTCTACTTGGGAGAATCATTTGGAACACTTGGAAACGGTTCTTCAAACTCTTCGAAAGAACCAATTGTATGCAAATTTTCCTAAGTGTTCATTTGGGCAAACATTCATTGCCTATCTTGGGTTTGTAATTAGTGAAAAAGGTGTGCAAGTAGATCCTTCCAAAGTTGAAGTTATCTTCTCTTGGCCAACTCCTACTTCAATCACGGAGTTAAGGAGTTTTCTTGGACTTGCTAATTTCTATCGCAAGTTCATTGGAGGATATTCTTCTATTGCTGCACCTTTACACTATTTGACGAAGATCAAAGTTCAGTTTCAGTGGACAAAGGATCAACAAAAAGCCTTTGACACATTGAAACACAAATTGAGTACTGCACTAGTTCTTGTTCTTCCTGATTTGTCTCAACCATTTGAGATAGAAACTGATGCTTCGCAAGTTGCACTTGGAGCTGTGCTCATGCAGAATGGCCATCCAGTGGCCTATCATTCAGAAACATTTTCAGAGGCCAAGAAGAACTATTCTACATATGATAAGGAGTTCTATGCTTTGGTTCAAGCAATCAAGTATTGGAGGCATTATCTCTTGGGAAAAGAAACAATTGTTCATACAGATCACATGCCCCTTAAGTTTCTTCAATCTCAAACAAAAATTGAGGAAGCTAGGCACATGAAATGGGCATCGTACTTGCAACAATTCCATTTGGTAATCAAGTACAAGAAAGGACGAAACAATGCAGTGGCTGATTGTTTGAGTCGTCCTCCTTCTACTCTTGTTTTGACAATTGTCACTACTTCTCATCTTGGCTTCCAAACTTGGCCTACACAGTATCCTATGGATCCAGATTTTGGCAAAGTTTTCCACCAACTTTCCAATCCTTCTTCTTCAAATTTGAGAGCTCTTCAAGACTTTCATATTCAGGATGGACTGTTGTACAAATTGGACAAACTTTGTGTTCCTCATGGGAACAGGGAGTCTCTTTTGAAGGAGGCTCATTCCACACTCTATGGGGGACATTTTGGTAGGCAGAAAACTCTTCATCATCTACAGCGGTTTTTCTTTTGGCCACACATGCAAAGAGATGTTCTTCGCTTCTTGCGACAATGTGCAATATGTAATCGCTCCAAATCAGCCAATAGGACATTGGGAATGAGCATGCCTTTGCCCATTCCTTCTCGTCCGTGGGAAAGCATTTCCATGGATCTCTTGAGTGGTTTTCCAATGACAAGTACGCAAGCATGATTGTGTCTTTGTTGTGGTGGACAGATTCAGCAAAATGGCCAAATTCATTCCTTGTCGCAAGACAAGTACTGCACAAGATCTTGCCCAACTCTTCTTTGAGGTGGTATGGCGTTCTTTTGGTCTTCCTACCAGCATTGTCTCCGATCGTGACTCACGCTTTGTGGGTCACTTTTGGCGATCACTTTGGAAGATTTTGGGAGTATCTCTTAACTTCTCTACTGCTTATCATCCTCAATCCGATGGGCAGACAGAGGTAGTTAATCGTACTCTCGTGCAGAGTTTGAGGATTTACCATCATTCCACTCCAGCCAAGTGGGACTTAAGCCTCACTCACATTGAGCACGCCTACAACAGGGCCGTCCACAGTTCTACAGGGCACTCTCCATTTGAAGTGTGTTTTGGTTTTCAACCACTTGCTCCTTATGAGTTACCTTTGTCTTTGCCTTCTTCAGCCACAATGCACATTCAGAAGGAACAAGACAAGGCCAACTCTTTTGTACAACATTTGCAGAGTCTTCAAGCCAAAGTGGTTCAAATTCTTCAGAAGACTCAAGCAAAAGCAGAAACAACAGATGGACAAGCACCGCACTCCTCATTCCTTTCAAGTTGGTGACAAAGTATGGTTTCATCTTGACAAACGACGATTTGCAGATAAGGCACATAGCAAAATCAAGCCTCTTCGTTATGGGCCTTATACTATTCTTCAGCAAATTTTTGAGAATGCCTTTCGCTTGGACCTTCCAGCACATCTTGGCATTCACGATGTTGTCAATGTTGATCTTCTCAAACCATACTATGATTCCACATTGGAAACAGTTCCAACCATCATTCATCCAGTTGATGTGGTTCTTGATGCTCAACTTCCGCTTGACGCCGATACAGTCTTTGATACGAAGACCCGACAAACACGCCAGGGTGTTTCTACTTCATATCTTGTGGCCCGGCGAGGCCAATTTCCACATCAGGCTCGCTAGATTTCTGCTCACATTCTGTCCCGGGATTTTCCCTCTTTGTTAAAAGCATTGGAGTCCAATGCTTCTTTTGTTGGGACGAATGATGAGGAAACTTAGACCTAGGGGCTAATTTATTTTTAGACCTAGGATATTTTAATTAGGACTTAGTAAGCTGAATAATCAACGTGAGTTGTTTGTTTCCTCCGTTGAATGGTCTAGGTCTAGGTGTTTTTGTTTTCAGCATTGTAGGGCTTACATCTTTAGCCTTTCCGGATTTGTGTACGTAAATCCTTGGAGCAGTTCATGATTTCCAGGATTACGGTTTTCTTTTTGGGCTTATTTAAGTCCTATGTTTTTTTAATAATAGTTAGCTTCATTTTAATTTCCATATCAGGGGAACAAAATATTGACGTCACTCAAGACTGCCACAAATGGATGTAAAATTTAAATCTCTCAAAAATTCCATGATGCACTCCTAGAAAATTTGCTTGCAGGTTTGTAACCATATAGTGAAGGGTATTATCAAACAGACTGGGCAAATGCACTCACCCATCCTACCAAATGCTATATTTATTATGCAAGGTAGGTGAAGAACATGCAAAGAATTGAAAGGAAAAGGCTTTATTCAACGTCCAAAGTCAACATATGAAGCTCTTTAGCTATTAAGAAAGAACTCTAATTATGTCAAGAATGTGTGCACAATACCAGGTCTTCAATAAGGCAACTACTCAAGATATGTAGCCACTTCCATAAATTGACAATAAATTTGGATAGCTTAAAAGAGGTTACAATATTTTAAATATATAATTAATATGTGAAAATCAGATAAGGAATCCCAAGGATAGCTTATAATCCATTATAAGTTTTTTATGATGTTATTTGGCACTATAAATGCTCTAATTAGTTTCATGACAATGATGAATAATATTTTCAGGATGGCTGGGTAAGTTTGTGATATAATCTTATTCATAGCAAATGTTAAGGACCATACCACTGGCATAGCTGCAAATAATGACAAAATACAAGACAAATCTTGACTTCCACAGTACCTGCACATAAACCATCCAAGTTAGTAATCAAACCTGGGATAATGGCTTACTTCAAGAGAATTCACCCAAAAGGAGCATCACAGTAGCTTGGGATTATATTTCAGGTTTTTTCATGCAAAAGAATGGCTTGGAGTTATTCCTACATATTCTCCTCACCTTTTTCCTTTATATCTATGTACTTTATATGTGGATTTTACCTCATTTTATTGAGCAAATTGTGTTTATAATATTATTAAAAGGATTTCATATACATTCATAATCCCTAGCTTGGTGAAATAACCAGGTATGCATTGTTTATAATTTATATGAGTCTAATGTAAAAGAGGTATAATGATATCATGATGCATGCACTCGTGATTAAGGAATACTCATCATTTTAAATTGACCAATATTTGGATCATTTTAGTCACAAGTCTGCCTTACTGCTTCTAGGCCCACTCTAACTGCAACTAGCATTGACACTTCTTGGGTAGTCTAGAGCCTTGATTATTAGATTTAGATGGACAATCATTTCAGTTTTTGTCAAGCAAGTCCTTTAACGTTAGATAAGATCTTATTAAAATTTCCTTGCAAGTATATAGAGAGTTTGGTTCTCAAAGAGAAGGAACGGATGGTTGGGTTAATGCCTTTGTCATGTTGTTGGCAGTAGCATTTTTGTGAAAGGGGTGAGAGGTCAAGTAATCTATTCTAAGATTGAGTTGTAAATCAATGCTTCAGATTCTTGTTGATAGTCACTTTTTTAAAATTGAACTATTAGTCTTTGATATGTAAAATGGTTGCTCAGACTGTTCAATCCAGTATTTTTTTTTTATTTCTCACTTTCCCTGATCTTTCTTCAAGGATTCTGATTGGGCTCTAGTCTATTTTATTCCATATGTACCACATATCCTATTGAGGGGTATGAGGAAATGAGGACATGCAAGAATGGCTGGCTGGAAGACAACCCAAATCCTAGCCCCAAAAAGAGATGACAAGGGGGACCCCTGTTTTTTTATATATTTCTATATAGGAAAAGACATTTAACAATTGACATATTATAAGCACCTTTGGCTAGATGGTGTGTGATCTATTATAATCTGATATGAACATGATAATATCCTAGGAGCAAAATGCTGAAACTATCTTGAATTCATAATTTATCAAACTGTATAGCACATTGAGGCACCGCTTCCCCCACTTACTTCCTCATCCAAGTGTCATATGAAATTGCTATGGTATATCAAGCTTCCCTATCTCGTGTCCACTCTTACCATGATGGCTGTTATAAATTTATGTCTAGTTTATTCATGATTGATGCTCTTTGTCCTCTAGATTTCTGATGGCATTTTTTCTATTTGGTAAATCTGCTGTAAGGTGCCAATTTCCTCCAAACTTTATATAAGTGATGCATTTATTTCTTCTCTAAGTTGCAAGGGTTTACAAGATGCCCCTAAACAGTTTGTAAAATGTGCACAAACAATCTGAACAAGGAAATGCCCCAAATTAAAAATGTTGGAAAGAACAAAGGAGATCACGTGATTCTTAAATTTGCAACAAAGCCATCCTAACAAAGGGATGTTAGTCTTTCACAATGTGAATGGATTTAGGACAGACACCTTTTAAAAAAATTTATTTTGTTAGGTCCAATATCGCTGGTGTTAATGTCTACATGTCCCCTAAAGGATAGGGAATAGGGAAGGGACATAAAAAGGGGATATCCCCAGCCCATCTCCTTTGAAAGGGCATGTATCTCCACTGTGTCCCCAAGCCCTCATACGCATCCTCTATAAGGGGGTGGGGACGCATCCCTATGGAACATACATTTTATTTCCTTTATTTTGTTGTCTATTGATAAGCTAGTTGTAGCTTGTTGGAACTGTAATGGTATGATATGGTCTGCCCCAGGGTCCCTTGTTGATGTGATCAACGGACATGACATCATTCTCATTTGTGAGACACATGAGAGTCCTGAGCGGGCCCTATCGGCTATCTCTGGTTACTTTTGGTGGTCCAGTTGTCGGCAACTTACTCGGCGTTCTAGGGGGGTTCGAGGATCAGGAGGTGTTGTTGCTCTCATCAAGGATAGGCTCCAGGGTTCGGTGTCCCTGGTTTCGACTGATCCCCACTCCAGATTTTTATGGATTAAAATCCATCGTCACCCACCTCTTTGGGATATCTTCATTGCCACTTGTTACTTTCCCCCCACCACGTCCAATTTTGCTATTCACACGGATGGGGACCCTTTCCAGGACCTCTATGAGGACATTACTAGATACTCGGCTTCAAGGGAGGTGCTTTTGTTGGGAGACTTCAATGCTCGGACTAGACCTATGCAGGTTTCTCTTCACGACCTCACAACAGATGAGATGCAGACTCGGGAATTGGATCCTGATGACCTTGGTTTTGCTCGAACCTCCATCGACACACAGGTTACTGCTTATGGTAAGCATCTTCTTGAGTTGGGTGAATCCAACAGGCTCGTTCTTCTCAACGGTATATCTTGTTTTCCAGATTCCAATGGGTTTACTTGTTTTCCTCACAACGGTGGTGCCAGTGTCGTGGACTATGCTATTTCTTCTACCACCCTCATCCCATTCATTTCTCGGTTCAGCGTTTCTGATAACCCTCCCCCCTTACTGATCATTCAGTTCTTTCTCTTACTTTTTCCGTTGTTTCCCTTCCTATTATTCCTCCACCTCCTCCCTCCACTCCAGCCCCTCGAGTCTCTATAGACTTTGACTATTATTATTCCTTTACCTACATGGACCGTTTGCGTCAGGTTCTCCCCAGGATGTCTTCTCTCCCCGATGTTTCCGATCGTTCTACTTCCTTGGTCCAAGCTATTTGGAAGGCAGCTTTGGACTCGTACCCCCACACCATTTGTCCCCCTCCTCGCCCTCGTCCCCCTGGTCATTGCCCCATGAACATCTGGTACGATGAGGAATGTAAGTCTGCCCACCGAAGGTTGAAACATGCCATTCGGTATCCTTCCCAGCTCAATGCCATTTCTCACAAAGACTACAGGATGCTCCTTCGAAAGAAGAAGCGTCTCTTCCTCTCTCAGCATAGACTTGATCTTATTCACTCCCTTCACCAATCTCCTAAATCCTTCTGGCGCCTTATCCTCCCCCGTGATCGGATTACTCATGGGATCAATCTTTCCTCTTGGACCACTCACGCCTCATCCCTCTATACCATCCCAAATCAGCCTCCTATTACGGTTCCTTCCCCCCCTTCTTCATGCCATCTCTTTTCTACTGGGCTTGTTAGGCAAGCTATTAGGAAACTTTGTACGAGCAAAGCAGCAGATTTAGATGGGCTACAGGCAGAATTTCTGAAGCATGGCATTGACCCTCTTGTTGGGCCCCTCACCGATCTCTTTAATCTCTCTGTCTATTCTGGTTTCCTTGACTCTTGGACTCAGCATATCATTCACCCCATCCATAAGGCAGGTGATCCCCACGAACCCAATAATTACAGGACTATCATGATTGGGCATGTCTTTGCCAAGCTCTATGCCACAACATTGGATGTGCTTCTTTCCCGAAGGTTGGAGGAGGGTCACAGGGCCATTGGCCAAGCTGGTTTTCGGCAAGATCACCAGACCACGGATCATATCCTAGTCCTCAGAGCTATTATTGAGGAGGCGCGTTCCAAGTCCTCGAAGGTTTATTGTTGCTTTGTAGACTTCAGGAAAGCTTTTGACACGGTGCCTCGGCATTTACTTCTTGAGAGACTTCGGTCAGTTGGCATCTCTGGGCAGCTTTTGACAACGGTTTCGCGGTTGTATGAGACTGTGAAGGGTCGGTTTCGCTCTCCATAGGGGCTTTCAGCCAGTATTCTTAGCACCATAGGAGTGAAACAGGGTTGCCCCCTTTCCCCGACACTTTTTGGGATCTTCATCGACGAGCTTGAGACTTTTATTAGAGAGAACGCTCACGCAGAGGATGGTTGCCTTCTCCACTATGTGCTGATTTCTATTCTCCTCTTCGCTGATGACGTTGTTCTTTTAGCCTCATCCCTTGAGGGGCTTCAACGTCATCTGGACACACTTGCCGCTTTTTGTGACTTGAGGCAGTTGACGGTGAATCTTTCTAAGACCAAGGTTATGGTGTTCAATACTACCAAAGAGGCTCTATCCCATCTCCACTTCTTTTTTCAAGGTCAGGAGGTTGAGATCGCCACCTCATATGTGTACTTGGGGGTTCTCTTCACTGGACCCACTTTTGGTATGAAACCCACCGCCCAAGCCCAGGTGTGTAAGGGGTATGCAGCTCTGTCTTTGCTCAAGAGGAATTGCTTCAAAGCACATTTTCAGGATATACCTGTGAAGATGAGGATCTTTGACGCCTTGGTCAAGCCAACTATTACTTATGGGTCAGTGGTTTGGGGTCCTAGTCTTGGCCCGACTGAGTGGTCACGTGTTGAACGAGTACAAACACTCTTTCTTCGACGATTCATTCGTTGCAAGGGCACAGTCCCCCGCTCTATTATTCTGGCAGAGTTTGGGGCCTCTCCTCTCCAGCTTGAGATCATCTTCTTGATTATCGGTTATCTTCACAGGATCCGTACTTTAGGAGATACCCCTGCGGGTTGCAGGCGGTACCCTTACCTCGCCCTTCGCTCCTCGATGGAACTCTCTCCGAGTTCTCGGGGAGGCCGGAGGAGCTGGTATTTTCAGGTCTCTACCCTCCTGGCCAGCATTCAGATACAGATAGACAAGGCTCCCCCTTATTCCTTGGGTGTTCTCCCCCCCTCTCGGAATAGTAAGGAGAAGATGCTCCACGAGATCCGGAAGGATGTTAGTCTCCAGTACACTAGATGCACATGGATCTCTCCTGCTGCCCCTCTTTCCCCCAAGTTGTCTTTCTACCACGAGCACTTCTTACAGATTCAAGAGGGCAGAATAGTTCCTCCACAATACCTTCAACAACACACAATGCATAGTCTTTGGATCCCGATTGGGCAACTCAGGGTGTGTTCTCACCAACTCCGGATTGAGTCAGATCACCATCTTCCGATGGAGGAGCGGGTTTGCTTGTTTTGCTCCTTGGGTGAAGTTGAAACCCTGCATCACTTTATTTTTTGTTGTCCCATTTACTATGAGATCCGAGGCAGATTCCATTGCCTTTTCAGGGACAACTCTCGATCTGTTTCTACCTTCTTCAAGTACTCGGACCAGCGGTGTCTCGCACTCTTTCTTAGGGAGACAACTCAGTTTCGTCGACATAAAAGCTCTCCTCTAGATGGATCTCGCCCCCCTCATCATCGGCTCATCACAACATACTTCACCAGCTCTGATGGACCAGGTGACACCGGACAGAAACGCCCCACATCATCCAGTTCGGACGGAAGCAGGGTCACTAGACAGCGCACCCACAATTTGTTAGGGTCCCGAACTAGCGATGGACAGAGACAGATCATGGACTTCTTCAGCATTGATACTTCGGCCTCGACTGTTAGGAGAGATTAGTTTTTAGGGGTTCTTGGAGCTTGCCCCTCCTGGGCTGCTCCCTCCCCCTCCCTCTCTCTCTTCGTTCTTCTTGGCGTGCACTCCACTCTTTTGGACTGCAGCCCTCCCCCCCTCTTTTCTCCCTTCTCTTTTCCCTTTCTCTTTGGCCCGATTGTCGGGTTGCGTCTTGTATTTATCTTAGTTTTTTTTTCTTTGTTGGGCTTTTTAGCCTGCTAGCTGGCAATCATTATTGTCCTTCTTATAGTCCCTTGGGTCTTTTTTGGCCCACCGTGGACATTAATAATATTTCATTTCATTTCATTTTTCTGGAACACATTTGTAGTTCCAATTTAAGGGTCTACAATACGTAGGAGATAGTTTTGAATATTTTCCAATTAGAAGTCTATTTGGATTTTGCTTTTATGTATACTTCAACCCCTGCTTTGGAAAATAGTAAGGTCTTATGTTAAAGTTTTGCTAAGAATCGTTATCTTCGACATAATACTTTCAGCTAGTAGTTCTTGGTTGCACATGCAATAGCTTTGTCATGTGCCATTCATCTTCTTCCTTTCATATACTATCACTTTGTCATCTTGTGCCACGATGTTTTTGATAGGTCAGAATCCAGATAATATTAAAATGGGTGTGTTTCTTATACTTTGTTTTATGAATATTGTATGCTAATAATTGTATTTTCTAATCAATCTGGAGCTTAATACATATGAAACTAAGAATGTAGTTGGGCTTTCTTTTTCTTTGCATAGCTTGATGATCTCACCCTTTTTTATTTGAGAGAAGGTGGTCTCTTTTGTGCGCCAGGACATTGTCTTCATAGATTCATTTGTATCATACAATCACATTGTATCTAGCCATTCACACTATGTCAAAATCCACTTGCGCACAATATTCTTGTGCTTGGATTTTGACATCGGATGTATAGGTAACGCATTTTTTAATTGTACTTGAGTCTGTTATATGTAGCCTGCTTCGATTATGGGACTCTTAGCTTTTTGGGCAAATTCAGTGGGAATAAAGTTGTATGTGCATCGTAGGTTTACAAGTATTGTAGCTTCTTTTCCGTTAAGTTTTCCTTTAAGTAAGAAAAGTTCCTCAAGGTTAAAATTTTGAATGATTTTTTAAAAACTGCCTGGTAGTCGTCCATGTTTTCCTATCTTTGCAAATGATGTAAATTCTTATTTTGGCTTCTTTATATTGTGACTGAGTTGTATTGTTGTTGACAAAATGATGTTTGTTACATGCTCAAAATATAGAATTTTGGTTGGACCATCCATTTTTTCTATATTTATTGATTCCAGCCTTGTTTTGGTTTTCTTATTACTTATCATAGTTGTTTCCATGACCAATTATACATTTGTTTTGCACATTCTTTTTAAGGGCCAGCAACATGGCTTGAGCTACTGTTTATGGTCCATTTGGGATTAACTTCCCTCTCTAATGTCATGCTTGAGACCTTTTTGTACCTAATAGTTTGGCGCCTTTAAGGAGATTGGCTATTTTTTTGGTCAATTCATTATGTTTTTATGATGCAATTTGACTGTTTAAGTCCTAGCCATTTCCTACAAGCTTCTGATATATTATTTTGTGAAATAAATTTCGTCTGTATTTTTTTGTTTTGGGCCAAGTCTCTATGGTTTCTTTACTCATCTCAGATTTTGTTTAGAATACTATACTCTTTGGTATAGATATTATCATACCATTCTAAAATCTCACACAATTTAAAAATTTGTCAGTTGACCCAATTGATGCTTAGTAAGTCACATTACGCTTGGGTCAAAGTTCAAAAAGATACTCTCCATAACAGAATGTCTTTTGCTCTTTAATGTTCCCTTTTGTATTATTCTCTCCTTCAGTCATTATTCCATATATTCAGATTGAAACCGATGCCTCAGACTATACACTTGATGCCATACTGATCCAACATGGTCACCTTGTAGCTTATCATTCTATAACCTTCAGCAACATAATCCACTGTTATTCTACCTATGAGAAGAAATTGTATGTCATCGTGCAAGTTGTTTGACAATGGTGCCATTACATCATGGGTAAGGAGGCTGTCATCCATTATGATCTTGAATCTCCGCAATTTCTACATACTCAAAGTAAGAAAGAAAGTGCATGACATATTAAATGGATGACATGTCTACAATAATTTCACCTTGTGATCAAGCATCATATTGGCAAGGAGAATCAAGAAATTGACTATCTTAGCCACACTACCCACACTACAATCCAAGCACTACTGACAAACATGAACACATTCAGCCACAACAACATCGACTAAGAACCACTCTATCCCAGTGACACTAACTTCCCTCAGACACACCACTAGCTAGTACAAGGCAAGTCAATCCCTAATAATTACCTGAGAGAGAGACTTCTCTATCGCCTAGGTAAGATTTGTAGCACATCTCTCATCTCGCCAATGCCTGATTTGGAAGTAGCAGAGAACTTCGGCATCAGCATGAAACTTGTAGCACTACAACATTTTGTGGCACTACAACATTTTCATTGGCCCCACGTGCTAGGACATAGAGCTTTATGTCAAATCCTGCATTCTCTACAACATTGCGAAACCAACAAATAGGAAATTGGGGTTCAATTCATCACTAGTCATTCTTTCCAGACCTTGGGAATTCATCAGCATGGATTATCTTTCATCTTTATCCTCTCCTAAACATCAAAATGATTGCATATTTGTTGTTGTGGATAGATTTTCAAAGATGGCAATCATGGTACTTGTTGCCACATTTTGCACGGGGTGCAATGTTTTCAATTTTGTAGCAGTGCTGCTCTTCCTTTTCCCTCTTCCTCTATTTTCCTTTCTTCTTCTCTCCCTTTCTCTCTCTTTCCTACATTCTCTTTTTCCCCCCCTTTTCTTGGAGCCCCTCAGTTGGATCTCAAATTTGACAGCAGTTGCCCTGGAAAATGGCTAAGTGTTGGTGCGAAGTTCGCACTTCGCCCAGTTTTGGTGCGAAGTCCGACTTCGCCCCTCTTTCTGGGCGCACCTTGTAGCAGGCTGGCAGGCTGGCAGAAAAATGACTAAGTGCTGGAGCGAAGTCCGTACGGCGGCAGAAACCAGCTTTCACCTGTGCGCAGTCCGACTTCGCAGCGAAGTCGGAGTGCGCCTTGACAGGTGCGCAGTAGGGAAACAAACTCGGAAATACACCCAAGGCATGAAGGCCTTCCCGACTGCGCTGTTTTCTGCCTGCACAACCCGATGGCACTCTAATCCCAGGCGAAGTTGGATAAACTGCCTTTCAAGGCAGACACGTGTCAAACAGCATCATCCATCATCTGACAAGTGTCCAGCTTCGGGATTTGAGCCAAGACGTGCCGAGCAAAAGGACGAGCATGGGCTGCACTCCCTATGTCAGCTGCCTCATTTAGAGCTGATTGGAGGTTCTACCTGCTCCAGCTGCCCGCATTCCTGCCGAGAAGAAGTTCTGCCCAACACACTGCCACGTAGCTGTCCAGCTTCCAGGAAGACCATGCTGCGGGTACAGTCCGGTCCGACAAAGGTTAGCATTTGCAGCTCCTTCGCCGCTTTTGTCAGCTAGTGTTTGACTGGGACTTTGTGCCCATTAATGTAACGGGAGGGACTCGGGCTATAAAAACCCACCATGTTTTCATTATAAAGGGTGGAAGGGGAATGTCTGTTAGGGAACCATTGTAACCGTGCTTCTGCTTATAAATATAAATTGTATGCCTGGTTCTGTTCTCTTGCTTTTATTCTTTATGCTTTACGTTTCCCTGTGTCATTGCTCGTTGATTCGTTTCAGCATTTGGTGGTCAGATATACCTAAAGCATTGCTTGTGTCATGGCTTGTTGATTCATTTCGGCATTTGGTGGCCAAGCACTTTTGAACTTCATAGATTAGAGGATACGTAGAATAGATGTGGTAGCAGTTCCATCGGTTGTGTGTTACGTTGCTGTCCGTAGTGGTGATTGATGCGTTGTCGTGCTGTTAGTTCTCCTTGTAGGGAGAATGTTTGCTAGGGGACCATTGTAGCTGTGCGTATAAATTCTCTGCATAACACATATACCTGGCTCTGATATCTCTTGGTTGCTTTCTATTTATGTGACTGTACGTAGTGGTGATTGATGCATTGCCGTGCTGTTAGTTCTCCTTGTAGGGAGAATGTTTGCTAGGGGACCATTGTAGCTGTGCGTACACTGCTTAATACAGAAAGTATACTTAGGTTTTGCAGTTCCTGGTCATGCTTTGTATTTATGATGCAGTAAGCAATGGTGATTGATGTGTTGCCGTACTGTTAGTTCCCCCCACCAAACTCCAATCACATTTGTAAATTCTTTCCGTTCCTTTATCTCTTTCTGCACTCTTAGCTTAAACCATAAAACCCCCCAAAGGAGCCGGCCTTCTCCGGAGATTGGCACGGAAGGCATCTCTTCCTTCCGGCCTTTCATGCTGGTGGGCGAATCTGGGCGCATTCACACAAAATCCTTTCCTCATGGCAGATTCGTAACCAACAGTTTCTCTGGCACGCTCGGTGGGACCAGGGTCCCACATTTGAAGAGAGATTTTCTGATCAGTCTCCACCTGGCGCTGACAGTGGTTTCTGAGCACTTGGTGGGACAAGGAAGTTTCTCACCCCCAACAGAATCGAAGCACCGGTGTTCGCTTCATTGTTGTTCGAAATCTGAGCACCTGGCGACTCTGCACGAACAAATCCTCCGAGTCTGAAAGACCGGTCCTAGCACCTTCATGCAAACAAGAAGGTGGCGAGCAAGGGATCCGAGAAGCCCGCCTACTTTACTGAACCGGACATCAACGCTCGAGGCGAAATTGCCGAGTCGGCTGATCCGCAAGCTCGTGTCAACGAAGCCGAGGCTGAAATTCAAGAAGAAGCTGAAGCCGAGGTCGGCGGAGGCCGAGTACGAAATAGAAGAGGCCGAGGAAGAAGAAGCACCCGCATCCTCGGAAAGTACCGACACCGAGTACACAACCGACGGAGGAGAAGAAGAAGAAATGTGCTGCTCGGCGACAGAATGATGATGATCTCTTCCCGGCGGTGGACTCTACGAGGGCCCTTGGCCCTGGTCGGACGACAAGCTGTGCCCCCTGCTACTTTAAAGTCTATCCCTACATACGACGGCTACGGCAAGACGGCGTACGAGCACATCCAGGACATCCTTGCCCTGGCCGCATTGCATTCCATTACCGATGAGAGTGTGAAGACCCGTCTGCTGGCCCTTTCCCTGAGGGGAAAGCTTCTCTATTGGTGGAGATCGCTGCCAGAGGGATCCATCACAGGGTGGCCCCAGCTTGCCAGAAGGCTCGTGAAAGGATGCAACGAGTCTGCTGACCCTACTTCTCTGCTGCACCAGTTCCAAAGTATCCAGAGACATCCTCAAGAGGAGGTGTCTGACTTTAACATCAGGTTTGCGAGATCCTGGAAACGGGTACCTCGCGAACTTCGGCCTTCAGCTGGCATGGCTGCCCACTACTACCTGAGATCCTTCAACTCAGACATATGCCTCCTGCTGAAGATTGCCAGAATAGACGAGTTTCCTGCTCTGTACAAGGTTGCCCAACAAGCTGAAGCTGACATTATTTCTATCGGTAGACTCTCGTCCAGGGTGCAGGAACCCATTCATCTTGACTTCCCCAGATCCCAGTATCCTCCTGCTTCTGGTGGTGCGCCGTCCACATCAGGACAGCAACCCCAGCAGCAGTGGAATCCGGCGCCGGTCGTAACTCCTTACGGCCCGCCTCAATTGCATTATCCTCACCCGCCTCCTCCTGCTCCGCATTTTCCAGCACTTCCTGCTCCCCCTCAGTACGCACCTTATTCCAACCCTCCTCCATTAGCCGCATTGCCTCCACCGGCATAGTTGCCGCCTCCTGACAGTAGCATTCAGAATACAATCCTCTAGGAGGTGCGGGCTTTGGCCTCGGGATATCATGCCATGTCCAATGACATGACCGCTACGAAGAAGAAGCGAGCCCGGATGGACCTCGCTCCTAGGAGGCCATATGCGCCCCGGCGCCGACAAAGGACAAGCCCCCGAGCACCGGTTGCGAGGCGTCCGCCTCCGAGAAATGCTTGCTATAGAAGACCCGCTCGGTCCTTCCAACCAGGTTAACTGGTGCACTACGTGCAATGACCCGCATTCGAAGGAAGACTGCACATTGCACCAGCACTACATCCAGACTTTGGCCGGCAGCGCCATAGAAGACGATGAACTCTACATGATCCTGGACGGCGAAGCCAACTTTGCCCTCCCAGAGGAGAATTTAGTGCCGCCCGCCAAGGAAGAAAAGAAAACCGCAGATGCTGCCAAGCCTTTGCAAGTTTATTCCAGAAGAGAAAAACCGCAGCCCGATGGGCTGCCACCGTACAAACGGCTGTGGCCCTACACAGCCCAGGAGAAGGCATCCAAAGATAAAGCTCCAGCCAAGCCTTCTCCGGCAAAGGCTGCCCCTGTTCCAGCCAAGCCTCCTATAGCAAAAGATCCAGTTCCGGCTAAAGCTCCCGTACCTCGGCCTCCGAGCTGAAACCAAAGAACAAGCCCGGGGAGAAGGCTGAAGTACCCGTCTCGACCAAGAGACGGCGAGTTGAGGCTACCCAGTAGTACCGAACGAAGTATGAGCCGAAAAAAGAAGCATAAGGAGCTAGTACCTCGAGCTACAGCATAGTAGACAAGTTGAAAAGAACACCTGCTAGAATCAGCATGTATGATGCTCTTCTGCTCCCAGGCCAGGTGGATCTGCTGCAAGAATCTCTGAAGAACATGAAGAACGGCAAGCAGATACAGCCCGCTGTCCTGGTTCAACCTCTGACAGTCTCAGCCACTGGGAAGAACAGACCGCCTCCCTTCTATCTGTCTTTACGGATGCAAGGGCACATAGTTCACAACTGCATGGTGGACTCTGGTGCTTCCACGACTGTGATGCCGAAAGCCGTCTGCGATGAGATCGGGATGGAGTACACACGTAGCAGCCAAGGCGTGCTGCAATTAGACGGCACCCCTGTCAAGACAGTTGGTGTCATAAAGGACATCCCTATCCGGCTGCACAAGGCTCTCGACATCGTGGTCATCCAAGAGGTCATGGTTGTTGACTTGGCTCCCTACTTCGGCATGTGTCTCTCCCGGGAGTTCACTGCGAAGTTGGGCGGGTACCTGTCTCTAGACTACTCACACATGGAAGTGCCCTTCAAAGGAAGGAGATTGAAAATTTTCAATGAGAAGCCTTCCACCTTCCTAGTAGAGAAGATACCCGGAGGAGAGTTGGACTGCATGGTCCAAGCTGTCGGAGGAAGAGCTGGTGACAGTAGAGCTGACTGAGCAAGCCTTCGAAGTGCTACAGCTTGAAGATGAGTTCTCTTTGCGGGACTTCAATGCCATAATTGAGACAGAGCAGGGCTGTTACTCCATCGTACAGCCCGAGAGGCTTGAAAAGTCAGCTGCAAAGGAAGTAGGACCTGCACCTGAGAAGCTGTGGAAGCTTTTCTTTGACGGCGCGCGATGCAAAAATGGCGCCGGTGCAAGGGTGCTTCTGGTTTCTCCAACCGGGGTCCAGAAGGACTATACCTACAGGTTGGCCTGGGGCTGCACTAACAACTCGGCGGAGTACGAAGCCCTGTGCTTGGGTTTGCGAAAGGTGGAGAGGCTGGGGATCAAACACCTGCAGATCTTTGGAGATTCAGAGCTGGTGTGTCACCAAGTTACGAACAAGTGCGCCTCCAAACAGCACTATCTTAGGGCGTACCGCAACCGGGTGTGGGACCTGATGGAGTCGTTCGACTCGTTGAATGTCAAGGCGATATCGCGTGAGAAAAACAAACACGCTGACATTCTGGCGTCTGTTGGAGCCAGGTACGTTCCGGCTGATGACGTCGTCCAGAAACCGAAGCCGGTTCGCACTATTTATAGGCCTTCTATGCCTGATAAGGACACCCACTGGCAGGTGTTCAGTTGTGACGAGGAGATCGTCACATTTTTGGTTAACAAAATTGGTTCAATCAAAGGTAGAGACCCTGATGACGAGCAATATGAGGGGTTGATACAGTTAAAAAATAATCATGTCCCAAAAGGACTGATTACATTGGAGAGTCTGTTTGATCAGAATGACAGAGCAATATCTCACAGGATCAAAGTAGACCCGAAGCGGTATGCCGACACTGGAACTCGAACCTAGTAAAACTATCAAGGTCGGGACAGACTGCACGTCGGAGGAACTTGAGCAGATCAGATCACTGTGCCAAGAGTTCCCCGACATCGTGGCTTGGTGCTACGAGGATTTGAGGGGGTACGACAGAGATGTCATTCAGCATACCATTGAGCTAGAGGATGGCGCCAAGCCATTCCGACAGAAGCAGAGGGCCGTAAATCCGAAGATTGAGGCCATGATGAAAGCCGAGCTCTTGAAGATGCTGGAAGCCAAAATCATCTACCCCATCAAACATTCATCCTGGGTCGTGAATTTGGTGCCCGTGAGGAAAAAGAATGGCGACATTCGTCTCTGTGTCGACTTCGAAACCTAAATCGAGGCTTCCCTCGGGGACCACTATCCGCTTCCCCAAATCGACCGGATTCTACACATCGTTCTTTGGAGCCCAGAGATTCTCACTTTTAGATGGATTTTCCGGCTACAACCAGATTTGGGTCAAAGATGAGGACCAGCATAAGACGGCGTTCACCACCAAATGGGGGACGTTCGCCTATCAGCGCATGCCTTTTGGCTTATCCAATGCTGGTGCCACATTCCAAAGGGCCATGGACCTGGCCTTCCGAGAACTGCTCAATAAGATCATTGTTATCTACCTTGATGACATGACTGTTTTCTCTCACCAAAGAGGGGATCATGTTTCCCACCTGCGGCAAATACTTGAGAGGTGTCGAGAATTTGGCATTTCTATAAACCCAAAGAAGTCCTGTCTTCGCGGTAAAAGAAGGAAAGTCTGTTGGGACATGTCATCTCCGAGGAAGGCCTCGCCATTGACCACGACGGAGCGAAGCCCTCCTTCGCTTGCCGGCCCCATCGATAAAAAGGGCTGCAGTCCTTCTTCGGTCAGATTAACTTCGTGCGGAAGTTCATTCCGGACTTCGCACGAGTGATCAAGCCTATGGCCGAACTGCTGAAAAAAGATACAATTTACGAATGGACTGATGAGAGAGAGCAAGCCTTCGAGGAAATCAAGGCTCGAATTGCGCAAGCTCCGGTGTTGACTAACCCGGACTACTCCAAGGACTTCATCCTTTATGCAGTGGGAGAACCCGAAAGTTATGCTGCAGTCCTAACTCAGAAGGGAGACGATGGCGAGGAGCGCCCCATAGCGTTCCTGAGCCAAGTGATTCAGCCGCATGAGGAAAAGTACAACTTTATAGAGCGGCAGATTCACGCTGTTATGAAATCCCTCTGAAAGTTCAGGCATTTTGTCTCTCAGAGAAAAACAACTGTCTTTGTGATTCACCCGGACGTTCGTAGTTCATCATACAAGGAGAACCGGGTCACAAGAGAGCAGGATGGATTTCAAAAATCCGGGAGTTCGACATCGAAGTGCGGCCCACCAAGCTTATCGGGGGCCGAGCCTTGTGTCAGGAATTGGCCCGAAGCGCTGTAGCCGGCATCTCCGCCTGTAAGTGGGAGGACACAACGACACGCATCTACCTAGCCAACTCCTTATCGGAGGGGAGTGATTGGACAGATGAACTGGTGAGATATTTCTGCACCGGAAGATGTCTAGATCACTGAACGCCTCACAACGAAGGAGATTTTGGCTAGGTGCACTTAAGTACACTCTTCGCCCCGAGGGGCTTTACTTCAAAAACATCGACGGCATCCTGTTGCGGTGCGTCGAGAAAATTAGACCAACCCAGGGTCCTCGGAGATTTTCATTCCGGGATGCTTGGGGGTCATCATTACGCAAGGCCTACGGCCTTAAAAATAATTAGAGTTGGGTACTATTGGCCCACTCTATTTACAAACGCTTATGCGGTCTGTTCCAAGTGTGATCAATGCCAGAGGTTTGCTGGCAGAAACAGAAAAGCACCCCTGCCCCTTCAACCGATTCAGGCCGAGACTCCGTTCCAGCAATGGGGTCTAGACTTCATTGGGGTGATTTCGCCTAGTTCCTCTGCCGGACACAAGTTTATTCTTACAGCCACCGATTACTTCACACGGTGGGCAGAGGCAATCCCGACCAAGAACGCAGACCAAGAAACGGTCATCAGGTTCATTGAGAGTCTGATTACCCGCTTCGGGGTTCCAGAGTCAATTGTGACAGACAATGGTCCGGGATTCGTAGGCGCTGTACTCACGGAGTACACTGGCAAACTTGGCATCTATCACAAGATGTCTTCTAATTACTACCCGCGAGGGAATGGCCTTGCCGAGTCTACTAACAAGAACCTCCTGAAAATCATCCGGAGGACCATTGATGAGAAACAAGCGGACTTGGCATTTACTCCTGAACCGGGCGCTGTGGGCGGACAGAGTTTCATTCAAGAAATCCATCAAAACGTCCCCCTATGCGCTCGTCTATGGCAAAGAGGCTGTCATGCCATCCCACATTGAAATCCCTGCCCTATGGATGTTGGACGAAGACAGGAGCAGTGGAGACCCGGTGGACGACAGACTGTGCCAACTCCTGCAGTTGGAAGAAGACAGAGAAAAAGCATACCAGGCCTTCACTGATCATATTGCAGCCACTCAAGGCTGGTTTGCAAAAGGCACCACTGCCCGAGTTTTTAAAATCGGGGGACCTGGTGCTGAAGTGGGACTCATATAAGGCGAAGCCGAGCAATCACGGGAAGTTTGATGCTCTCTGGGAGGGCCCATATCAGATTGCCCGGGTGAACCAGTTCAATGCCTATGTACTTCGGGATATGGAGGGTCAGCTCCTACCTATCCCTGTTAACGGGTTCCACTTAAAAATTTACCGCTGCTGAAGGTGCCCGAGTGGCCCTTCTTTGTAAAAATTTCCCTTATGCATTTTTTGTTTTCCAGCATGTACAGTTTCCAGCTTTCAGTTTTTTATTTTGTTTGAGCCGAACTGCGACATGGGAGAGAATACAGACTTCGTTGAAGGGGCTGCTCGAGTGAAGAAGAAAGCAAAAAAATGTCTAAGTGTTGGCCGCTGCCCGACTTCGCAGCGAAGTCGGGCTGCGCGCCAGCAAAAGAGCGAAGTTTGAAGGGAGAAAAAACTGCAAGGGCGCAAGTGATCGGACTGCGCTCAGTTTTGAGCGAAGTCCGACTTCGGCCGGCTTGCGCGCTGCGCGCAGCTCGCGCGCGAAGTGCAAACTTCGCGCGAAGTCCGAACTTCGCCCGAACTTCGGGCGAAGTCCGAACGCGCTCTATTTTTTTAGCGCAGCTCGTGCACCCGATCCAAAGAGGCAGTAAAGTTCTAAGTGTTCGCCTCTCTTCCGAAGTTTGTAAAGGTCTGACTGCGCTCAACCCTCGGGCGCGGTAGGAAAAAGAAAAGAAACAGTCTCAATGCAAGTCGCAGTTCGGACTGCGCCCGATTTTTGGGCGAAGTCCGACTGCGCTGGCGAAGTCGGATCGCGCCCAACTTTGGGCGAAGTCCGATTGCGCCTTGTTTTCTGGGCCAGCTTGGACAGTTGTTTAAAAAAAATGAATAAAATATTCTAAAAGCTCCAAGCTGGGCCCAAGGCGCATTGCGACCGTTTTGAGATGGGTTTCCGCGCCAAGGGGTTTTTTCTTGAGCAGTGTGCCCGGATTGCGGCAGTGACGTCAGCCATGGCGCAGCGTTCAAGATAAATTTGATGATTGCACAGTCCTCAATAAAAAGTGCAATCAAAGAAGCATGGCACGGCAACCGGGACACCTTTTTTCAAAACATTCTCCTGCGCAGCCACCCAAGAAACATAACTCCTTCACTTGCCAGCCGACCTACCCCCTCCTGCGCGACATTAATGACGCTGTCATTATCTAGAAAAGGGGGTCAGATGCATCCAGACATGCCAAACTGTGCAGATTATTCCTGTGACTGTGCAGATTATTTCTGTGACTACGAAATCTGCTGCAGACGCCCTGAATTCGTAATTATTGTTGTTTCGGAGAGATGGACAGAGGAAAGATGCCAATGCCAGCGCAATCCAGCGAAGGGTGCGAACCCGAAGATTTACCGCGGCCAGGTGTTTTCAGAAGTGAAACACCGCCGGAGCGAAATTCAAAGTCCCGGCCAAAGAAAGTACAGCGTGGGCAAGCCCCACCACCTCCGGTAAATTACCTGGCGGGATACAAGGACGGCTCGTTTTCTATGAGCCTGACTAAGCTGCGGACAAATGTGGAGAGTTGGGCTGACAAGGTTTCGCCCTCTCACCATTTCGGAGCGGCGTACAAGTCAAACCTTTTCCGGTTCTTGTGCCCTCCTGTCCATCAATGCCCGGAGCTGGTAGACCTGATTGTCAGACATTACAGACCAGCTACCCGGCAAATTTGCAGCTCCAGCGGTAAACCCTTGTTCGCGCTGCGCAAGGAGACTGTCCAGCCAGCTTTCGCCCCAGGGTTGGAGTATGACTCCAGCACAATCGTCAGAAAGATAAATGCGGGCGAGCAAGCGGGACGCTTCATGCATACAAAAAGGATGAGGGATTTCCTCAATTCAGAGCTGAACGCCCCGCTTGCAGCTGGACAGTGGCCAACCGGCCCCATGCCCTTGGCGAGGTTTCAGAGCAAATATTTATACACCATTCTGGCATGGATCCTCGGCTGCGACTCTGATGAGCTGGTACAGCCGTACCAGCTAGCACTGGCAGAATGTCTCCTGTGTGGAGAATCCTACGAACCAGCAGCGCAGAGAAGTGGAAAGCGCCCCATCTTTTTCGACTGGGCGGATTGGCTTGCATACGCCATCCACTCCAGCCTGGTGAAGATCCAGAAGAAGCAATCCACCGAATTTCGGTTCAGTTCTGTCCTAGCTTGGCTATGTTTGTATCATTTGCACTCCCGGATGCCGATCCCGAACCTGAAGAAGGTCAACGAGAAGGGAGAGCCACAGCCCGTCTACGACTGGACGGATGACCTATACCGGAAAGGGTCTTACTACAAGTTTAACTTCAACTTTCTGGGGTTGGTCATGTCAGTCTTCAGCGATGGCGAGATCCCTCGCCCCCCGCGGGAAATGACGAACTCTTTGCTGAGTCAGAAGCTCGGGGACGTTTTTAGACTGACGCAGGGGATTGTGGTCAGAATCTACGGATTCAAGGGCAAACCTCATCTGCTGCCCTACTGGTGCACGGATCATCAGTTTGGGATGGAGGTTGCCCGTCAGATGGATTATGTTGAGGAGGAGTTCGGCCTGGGAAAGAAAAGAGGCCAGATTTTTCAATATCCTCTTTCCTGGGCGAACGTTGAGATTTTCGAGGTAGGGCAGCATGTCTATCTCGAGCGGGAGCTTTTTGACATTGGTCTGATTCTGCTGCCACAGCGCTGGAAGTACGACCCGTATGGGATAAGGGGAAAGTTCACGCATCTCTGCCCCCGGGCAGATATAATCGAAGACAGATGCGATGTGGTCCATGTTGACCTTGACTGGGAAATTGACTTGATGGAAGCTTCGCCTCCATGGCAGGATTTTTACTGCGAGGAGGTAGCATATGACCCCAAGACAAACCCGGACCACAAGTTCTCTTCTCCAGGGTTTAAAAAATTCATCTCCAAGATAGCAGGCCTTAAGCGGCCAAAAGAAAAGATTATTGAATGCTTTGGAAGATGAGGTGCCGCACGCGACACGACAAATCCACCGGGGAGAAATCTGGCCGTTGATGACGACTTTTCAGCCCTATATGACCAGCACCATGACAGCTGGCGGCCGTTCGCATATCAAGATTACGTTCCCCGAGGTCCCTTTGAGGGTTATAAAGGAGGGCCTTCCTCCCAACAGTTGTACACTTCGGCAACTGCCAGCGCGGGCCCAACGAGACATCCAAGTGGACCCAATGCAGCCTGTTGCTTCCAAGGTGGTGCACGAAAAGGCGCGAGAAACCGATCAAGTCAACGCACGAGGTGACCCTTCGAGCACAAAAGGCGCCGGCACCACCGGAGAGCGGACCGGTTGCGGCGGACCTTACGCAAGTCAAACCCCGGTACAAGTTCACCGTGGGAACATCGGCGCCCTTCGCACTCGCTTCATCTCCTTCCCCGATCCGGCCATTGTTCCGGAAGAGAAGAGGAAGAGAGTTGAAAAAATCGGGCGACCTAGTCGACGGTGCAGCGACCGGTCGCGAGCCGCGGCCGCATTCAACCGCTCCGGAGCGTGTTTCTCTGGGCACTCCCAAGCCAGCCGCCGGAACCAGAATCGCAGACATCCATCCAGCATCGGCTCAGGTGGAGCTCGCGAGTACGTTTGCTGCCCCACTCTCTCCGGTCTCATCTAGCCCTACTCCTACTCCATCTCCCGCTCAATCCGAGCGAGCCGTGGCCGCATCTTCCTCCCCATCTCCACACCCTTCTAGCGGCCCCCATTCTTTCGACCAGTTTGCTCAGAACCCCAACGTTTCCCTATCTCTGAGTCAAACCCCAAACCCTTCGCCCGAGGTTAGTGCTGAAGCCGTGCATTCACCGTTACATCCACCGCCTCAGCCGCTTGAAACCCTTTCAGCATCAGCCGCTCCCATCTCCACTTCCCGGTCGCCCTCAGAAGCGGCCGATCCTTCCAAAGTCCGTCCGGTTCCTCCTGATTCCATTCCCGCAGGAGAGACGTCTCAGCAGAACCCTGGGCTGGGGGAACCAGACTTCATGGACGACCTCCAGAATACGGACGACTTGCCTGCGGCAACGAGAGCTGTAGAGTACCCTATCTCTTTCCTCCAAAACCTGAAGCGGAGGAGACCTGAAGAGATAGCCGCCCCGGTAAAGCGCACCAAGTTTAACTCGAGAGGAGAGTGCTTACAACGAGAGAAGATAATCCCGAAAGTGAAGAAGCCTCTCCGGGAAATGACCGGGGGCGGACTACGAGCTCCGGACAAAGGAGAAGAGCTTTGATGATATCGACAAGCGATACGAGATTCGGGGAATCATTCGTAAAGCGGATAATCTCCTTGTCAAGAGTGCGGAGGAACAGGGAAGAGCTTTTCGGGTTGCAGGATAAGACAAGACAGCTTGAAGAGGACCTGTCCAGGTCCATTGAGCAGCTGGAAGCGGCGCAGCGAGAAATAGATGAACTAAAAGCTCGGCTGGCCGCTTCTCAGCAACAAGCCGCAACGGAAAAGCAGGCAGCCTTGGAGCAGATTTCTTAGCTCCAGGAGTCTTTAAAACAGGCGCAGTCGCAATCTGCAGAGAGAGCATCTCAAGCGACGGTCTTTTCGAAGAGCAAAGTTAAGGGGATGCGGGCTGATCTGCTGCGGGGATGCAAGCCCCACACGTATAAGGCTATGTCGGTTCTGGATTTCGCATCCAGAATTCAAGAAGTTTCTGCCCAGGGAAAGCTTGTGGTAGAGGAGGCCGAACGCCAGGCGAAGCAATGGCTGGACCTGGCAATAAATCTTCAGGAGCGCGAGCGCGATGGCCTCCAATTCTCCCCCATGTCCTCATTCGGCTGCAGAATGGGCAGATGCAAGGGTAACCTTGCATAAATATTTTAAGAAAGTAGAAGAGGTGAGAGTTGCCAGACGAATGCTGGACGCATTTGAACATGAAAGAGACATTTGTATGGCTCCCTTTCACGCTCTTTCTGAACTAGGGTGCCCGGGCTTTGTTGAGAATGGTGAGTTTCTCACCCATGAGCAGGTGAAAAAGAATTGGCGGTCCTTTGAGGCAGATATGAGCTGAGATTGATAGGCTGGGCCGAGCCAATTCAAGAAAGTCGGGTCACCCGGATGGTGTCCAAATGCTTGCAAGATCAGCTCCTACTTCCGGGAGCTAGGAAAAAGATACCTCACCATCGACACGCACGCGGTCGTCTGCTTTCCACGCAGCATTAGAAGAAGTTGCTTGACCGCCGGCCATTCGAAGCGAGGCACGGGGCCAAGCCCGAGCCGCATACAACCGCATCTGCGAGGCGAAGCAAAAGGCTGGAGAGCCTTCGGAAGATGGTTACGAGGGGGCAAGCGACGAAGGTGAATCTGAAGAACAGTTGCCGCGAGGAGAACGGCTAGAGCAGCAAAAGGCAGGGGAAGCAAGTTCCTCCGCACCCAATGGATGAAGGCATGGATTCTTTGCGCCGAGGCGAGCTCGACACCCCGCGAGCCGCCAGAAATGTTGCCACATTTTGCACGGGGTGCAATGTTTTCAATTTTGTAGCAGTGCTGCTCTTCCTTTTCCCTCTTCCTCTATTTTCCTTTCTTCTTCTCTCCCTTTCTCTCTCTTTCCTACATTCTCTTTTCCCCCCCCTTTCTTGGAGCCCCTCAGTTGGATCTCAAATTTGACAACAGTTGCCCTGGAAAATGGCTAAGTGTTGGTGCGAAGTTCGCACTTCGCCCAGTTTTGGTGCGAAGTTCGCACTTCGCCCGATTTTGGTGCGAAGTCCGACTTCGCCCCTCTTTCTGGGCGCACCTTGTAGCAGGCTGGCAGAAAAATGACTAAGTGTTGGAGCGAAGTCCGTACGGCGGCAGAAACCAGCTTTCACCTGTGCGCAGTCCGACTTCGCAGCGAAGTCGGAGTGCGCCCTTGACAGGTGCGCAGTAGGGAAACAAACTCGGAAATACACCCAAGGCATGAAGGCCTTCCCGACTGCGTTGTTTTCTGCCTGCGCAACCCGATGGCGCTCTGATCCCAGGCGAAGTTGGATAAACTGCCTTTCAAGGCAGACACGTGTCAAACAACATCATCCATCATCTGACAAGTGTCCAGCTTCGGGATTTGAGCCAAGACGTGCCGAGCAAAAGGACGAGCATGGGCTGCACTCCCTATGTCAGCTGCCTCATTTAGAGCTGATTGGAGGTTCTACCTGCTCCAGCTGCCCGCATTCCTGCCGAGAAGAAGTTCTACCCAACACACTGCCACGTAGCTGTCCAGCTTCCAGGAAGACCATGCTGCGGGTACAGTCCGGTCCGACAAAGGTTAGCATTTGCAGCTCCTTCGCCGCTTTTGTCAGCTAGTGTTTGACTGGGACTTTGTGCCCATTAATGTAACGGGAGGGACTCGGGCTATAAAAACCCACCATGTTTTCATTGTAAAGGGTGGAAGGGGAATGTCTGTTAGGGAACCATTGTAACCGTGCTTACGCTTATAAATATAAATTGTATGCACGGTTACGTTCTCTTGCTTTTATTCTTTATGCTTTACGTTTCCCTATGTCACTGCTCGTTGATTCGTTTCAGCATTTGGTGGTCAGATATACCTAAAGCATTGCTTGTGTCATGGCTTGTTGATTCATTTCGGCATTTGGTGGCCAAGCACTTTTGAACTTCATAGATTAGAGGATACGTAGAATAGATGTGGTAGCAGTTCCATCAGTTGTGTGTTACGTTGCTGTCCGTAGTGGTGATTGATGCGTTGCCGTGCTGTTAGTTCTCCTTGTAGGGAGAATGTTTGCTAGGGGACCATTGTAGCTGTGCGTATAAATTCTCTGCATAACACATATACCTGGCTCTGATATCTCTTGGTTGCTTTCTGTTTATGTGGTTGTACGTAGTGGTGATTGATGCATTGCCGTGCTGTTAGTTCTCCTTGTAGGGAGAATGTTTGCTAGGGGACCATTGTAGCTGTGCGTACACTGCTTAATACAGAAAGTATACTTAGGTTTTGCAGTTCCTGGTCATGCTTTGTATTTATGATGCAATAAGCAATGGTGATTGATGTGTTGTCGTACTGTTAGTTCCCCCCACCAAACTCCAATCACATTTGTAAATTCTTTCCGTTCCTTTATCTCTTTCCTGCACTCTTAGCTTAAACCATAAAACCCCCCAAAGGAGCCGGCCTTCTCCGGAGATTGGCACGGAAGGCATCTCTTCCTTCCGGCCTTTCTAGCTGGTGGGCGAATCTGGGCGCATTCACACAAAATCCTTTCCTCATGGCAGATTCGTAACCAACAGGTACCATGCAAGAAAAGCACTGACACGGCTCAGACTGTCCGATTGTTTTTCAAGCATGTACACTTTGACATTCCAGATTTCATGGTTTCAGATAAGGATTCTAGATTTATCAGGTTGTTATATTAACACTTATGGAATTTGCTCAACACCCACTTGGATCATTTAATTGCATTCCATACTCAAATTGATGGATAGACCAAAGTGGTGTACAAGATGCTAGTGCATCTACCTTGGATGTACAATCATGATCATCCTCACATATGGGATGACAATTTGCCATACATCCAACACTCCTCAAATAGGGCCTTGCACAACTCCACTAGTAAGACTCCCCTCCAACCATGCCTTGGGTTTCAGCCTAGTGCCCCCTTTAGATATTGCCTTTCATGCACCTGTTAGTGCATAAACATCAACTCAAGCTATGGAATTTGAAAGTTGAACGCTTCTTGTAGCACATCCAGCATGTTCACCATCAAGTTCAACATATACTTGGCTATCAATGGTAGAAGTATAAGAAGCGGCACGATCTATATTGCACCCATCACAATCTTCAAGTTGGTGATCGGGTTTGCTCCATCTTAAAAAGAAATAGTTCTCCAACCCACAGTAAAAGATCAAACCACTACACTATAGTACTTACACCTATACTATGCAAATCAAGTGACAATGCCTTCATTCTTGACTTTCCACAGTGCCTAAGAATCCATTAGATTCTCAATATGGCACTTCTCAAGCCACATCTTCCACCTCTATCAAAACCTACTGCAATGCACAATCCAATAGACATAGATACTGAGCAGTTGACATCAGCGTCATCAAATCAGTTAATCAACTCCATCTTCAAACACACTCACCAAGGCACACAATCTTTTCAAGATTGTTAAGGTTGATTAGTTTGCCACTCATGCAATGTGGCACACAGTTGACCAACTCAACTGTCTTATTCCTCACAGTTAAACACAATGGGATCATTGCTCCTCAAGGAGGAACGAATGATCTGAGCAGAGCAAGAGTCACTCAAGTCCTCATCAGCAGTGACACCAAGCTTGCCCTGAATCCCGTGCAAAGACAAGCCCATTCATCTTGATGCTCACTTGGTCTTCTCATGCAACAAACTGGCAGCACACTTCAATATGGTGCAATCATCATGCCTAGTGCCAACATTTTTAGTGATGCCAATGCCACCCTAGAGGTGGCACCAAGTGGCACTAATTCCAACTTGGACTTGGTACCGACTGATACCAATGCTAACATGAATATGGTGCCAAGGCCTAAAGCATCAAGCCCAAAACACAAAGTGGCACCAAGTGTCAGTGCCTGGAGCCAACTCCAAACACAAGCACCTTCCTAACAGATTTTCCATGCATTTAGCATCAATAAATGATCAACAATTAGCAGATGGGACTATCATTCATTTTGCCACATAACACCAGACAAGAAAGCAAGTGAACATTTCTACAAATGTTTTGATGAATTGCTTCTTTTACAAACCCGGAAGAGGAATTGTTTCAGTTACCCACTGGTTCGTGTAACAGTAATGTACATGGTTGTTTATAAGCCACATTCCAGCATAATTTTTGTTTTTCCTACAAGCTTCCTCTTACATCAGGACTTAGCACTTCAGTGCCTGCACATATTGTAGCCCAGTGCCTGCAACTTGTAGCCTAGAGTTTAATGTTGTTGTCAACTTCTTCACATCATACTAATGAATTGCAAATGATTTAGCTATCTCAGTCAAGACTATGTATAAATTCCCTAGTAAGAGTCATTGAGAAACAATGTATAGTTCGAAGTGCTTAAAAAATAATAAAATAGAACAAATGGCCAAAGTCTACACCATCTAAGAAGAATTGCACCGTTAAAGATCAACACCAAAGAGATGGGGACATAAAAATAGCAGCATAGTGGCTGATTTACAGCAGGACAACAATCCCCCCAAAATTAGCATGTCCTACCTCAAGAAACCATATCACCTACTATGTTTGCCAAAAAAAAATCCAAGGCTGACCACAGATACAAATTAACCATGTAAATAGGATGGACCAACACACTCATTATGAGATGCACATAGCTCCTAACTACAGATGATTCCATTAGCCTTAATTCATAAATTCCTAGCAATCAAAGAAAGGTAACATCATCAAAACACAAATGTGAAACTTTTTGTTCTTGGACTATCCACACATGAGCAAACCTTTTGATGATCACAAAATATCTCACAAACAACGCAATTCACTATTAGTCACGCATACTCTTTCCTTAAAATAAGAATCAAATCAATAAAACAAAACCATTTGAAGACAATTGTTGACAATGAGAAAGACAAAGCATGCATGAACATGTGGATTCAACCTGTAAGGTGCCAGAAAAGCAATATGTTCCTTCAAAAGAGCTGCACAAAATGCTATGAAGGGAAAACAAGATTGTAGGATGTAGGCAAATGAGTTGGTCTATATGAATGCATGAACCCGCATGAGCCATGTCAGTAGCTAGTCAGTGATGATTCATGGTTTTGAGTTGTGTATAGTGTGTCATATGTTATGTTTCCATGTTATGAATAATAGCATGTCATATGTTACGGGCTACTTCGAAGGTCTTATGTATATGAGTAGTTGGGTAGTTGAGAGGGTATGGGAGAGTTGCTAATGACCTATCGTTTCCTATGGTACCTATGCATACCTGTCCACCTTGGTTAAGGCATAAGCAAGTGGTCAGTTGTCAAATGATGATCTCAGTATGCTCATCATCTGTGTTGTAGTGTGTTGCATTCTATATACATTTTGGCATCATTTCCTCTACGAAATTGAGTCAATGTTAGTGACATGGAGCTGCAAAAAGCATCCTACCAAAATGGTAAACAACAAAAATGGCAAAATCAAAGCATGGTCAACAAGCATCATAGTCCAATTGTACATCTTCCCTTTAACTAGGAGGCAGGATGGGAACCAAAAATTGAAAGTGATGAAGACTTCTTTATTGAAATCAACAAATGGCCAAGTGAAGATGAGTATGAAAGCAAATAAAACCTGATTCAGCTAGAAAGGTTGATACTCTTAGACACAATTGACATAGATTGTGTGTCCGACAGGCACGAGGTGAAAGCTCAACATGGAATCCATTGCAAAATGGTGTCTAGCAACGAGTGGAACGGAAGCCTAGCATTGTGGATCACCCACAAGGGGGTTGGGGGGGTCCAACAGTGCAAGGGTTGGGAGTCTAGCATGGGAGCAACTATAGGGTAGTGCGAACAAAGATGCGTGAGATAGGAGTTTGACATGAGAATTACCATTGCCTGTGTTGAATCAACCAAATCAACTAGTTAGAACAATGAGAAATATTGAGGTGATGTAGAAGTGTCCCACATTTCATAGTGATGAAACAAAGGACCACATTAAACATTGTAAAACTTGCAACACAATTTGGAAGGCCAATGGACAAATGAATGAGACAGATTAGAGGATGCTATTTCCTACAACTTTGCATGGGATTGAAGTAAATTGATATGTAGAACTGCCAAAAGACACATACCGGATTTGGGAAAATCTGCAAGAAGCCTTTGAGAAGGAATTGAAGTCATTGCACAACTATGACAAGGCCATCGCAAAAGTCTATAAAACAAGGTAGAGTGTGACGTCTATTTGGTCTTACATCCAAAGGTTAAAGTGTTGATCAACCCACTAGAAAAGAAACCATCAAACAAACTTAAAAAAGATTGTTCGTGTAGGGGAATTCTTTCTAAGTATAGGAAGAAGGTCAAGAGGGCCCCTCCAAAAATCATATCAAGAGGCCTTCATTTAAGCCATGAGCTTAGAAAGTGCGCCAAAAACATCATCCAAATGTTGAGATGCAAGAAGTCAAACTCTGAAGATTAAAGTGATAACTTTTAGAAGGGCAACTTGGCAAAGAGTGACACAGAAAAAACCAGAGTGACCAAGAAGGAACACCAAGAACATTCTTTGTAAGGAAATAATGAACATGTTTTACAAATTTAAGAAAAAACATGCATGATGCAATGACTCAAAGGAAGCAGCACAGATATTTTAAAATATTTGTAAGGTGGAACCACATTTGACAAATGAATGTCCCTTTAATTTGAAGAACAACCATCAAGTGTATGCAACACAAAAGAAGAATGTTTCCACATGAGGTGCCAATATTGGTGGGTCTCATAACAACCACTAAGGCAACAAAAGAAGTCAAATTGAGTATGATAGAAAAGGAAGACAATTGTTATTGTAAACATCATTTAAGGAGGCATTCACGTGAGAATGTCAAATCAGTGCCAGTCACAATAGACAAATGATGTGCATATGACTCATGAATCATGAGAGTCAAAGCCCTAGACAAAAAGTAGTGTGTAAAGTCAATTTGATTGAAGTAGATGTAGAGAAGGAAGAAAGAGTCATGGGGGAAGAGTGACAAGTCCAATAGCAAATTGTGCAAATGTCACCTTCAACTTAGACATGGAGATTGAAAGACAAATATTACAAGGCTTGCAAAAATACATTTTTTTTGCAAAATGTTTATGTCTACAAGTTGAGGATAATGAAAACGGCAAGTGCAAAACCAAGAATCTGTCCCCAATCTCAATTGCTCCCCAATCTCGATTGCAAATGAAACAAACAACAAGATAAGTGTAGTCCAAATGAAGAAGGATGCCATCTAGACAAGTAGTGCTATTAAGCTAAGCAATGTTATCGTCCTCAGGATGTAGACTGCCTAATCAAGGATGAAAATTGTCTAGACAATGGAGGATGTCATACAAATATCGAAGCAGGTTGTCCCTTTAATGGGGCATGGCATCCGGCTGACAAAGCAAACTATCCAAATGATGGAGGATGCTATCTAGATGAGCATGCTTGCAATTCCATAAGCTTTATAATGGATGAATGCAATCCAAGTCATTGAGTGACAAAATATAGGAATTGTTCTGGAGGATGAATGCAATCCAAGTCATTGAGTGACACAATGCGGGAAGTGTTGTGGAGGATGAATGCAGTCTAGAAGAGACCACAAAAGGTGGCAAACCAAAAGGAGGTGACACAGAAGTAGTCAATAAGGACGACTGGAAACATGACCAATGCAAATTGCACATAGCTAGTAGAATCCATTGTAGGCAGGCAAATTGATATGTCTGCATTTAATGAATAAGTTTTGGTATTCTGTGTTATTTTGTAGTTGTATGCAAAGTGTTTGACGAAATGTGCGTACATATATTTAATAATGTTATAAAGTGGCAATTTAATATTGTACATAATAATATGATGTTAAGTCATATATGTCGGTAAAGTCATAGATTAGTTTGTCCTATAGTGGGAAATGATATGTAAATGCAAGTGAAATGTAATTTAGAAGAATGATGATGTGTCAAGTAGTTGGAGGGTGCAACTAATTTTTAGTTGTATAAATAAGTCCCTCCCCTCATGCATTCATTGATGGATTTATGAAGAGCATTGGTACGTGTGAGAGAAGGCTGGTGCATATGTGCGTATGGTAGGATGCAATCGGCTCTTGTATGCAGTCATGAAGAGTATTCTGCATAGGGTTTGCAGACTGCAAGATGTAATGTTGTAACCAGATATACCATTGTTAATATAAATCTGCTGATTTATTTGTCATCTGCTATTGCTGCTGCTGTTGTTTTTGTGCATTGTTCTGTGTATTGTTATTGCTAATGGCTGCAGATCTATAGATTTATTTAAGTAGAAATGAAATTGTGTTTGAGCATGTTAAATTTCATTTCTATATCCATATAGCCCAATGTTGTCCATCATTTACCTGGTGATTTGAAACTCAGAGTTTCAAGTTAGGGAAATCAAGAAACAATGTCATTCAAACAATAACAAAGTACAACAAATCAAAACACAAACATATGATAAAAATAACATAATGATTTTATTACTCAAAAAAATAGTGTACAATGCAAGCAATCTCTAAGGAGAGATATGGTTATAAAAATGCATCCATTACTTATGCTTTTTACAAGTGGGTGTATATCTCTCTTTATACAATGTTTAGCAGGTTGAAAATTCACCATATCCCATATGGAATGTGGTGGTTTACCTTCCACAAGTGACAAAGTGCATATTAAATGAAAATTACATATATATAACTTGTCCTTTTGTGTTTTTTCCCCTAGTGATATGTTAACATGGCTAGAGATGTATTGTGGATGCGAATATCTAAAAATAAAAATTTATTATTTTACGTAATTGTTTTATTTTGCACTTTTGAGGGCCTCCGGAGCATTTATTTTCATGTAGTTGCTTGGAACCAAGGCTAAAACATCAATTCCTTGTCGAAACTTCTTGTTCTCTCTCTAAGCTTTCCAAGCATTTTGAATGGATCAAAACGAAGAAATGATACCCCCAACAAGGTGGATAGGTCACATGCCTAGAACAATTATCACCCCTTGAAAAGCAATGGTTCCCATCGCGTCAATTTTTGACATCGGGCGCAAAAATTGTTTCTTTATGAGCCATTCCCCTTGGTGACAAAATTGTCCTGCCTGGACCACTTTGTACATCTGAATAGACTGTTTTTTGGTGGTCTTAATCCATATATCAACAATATACTCCTCCTTCATTGTTGCTAAACTATTTGGATTGAGTTATTAAATGTCCAACCATTCTACTACTACAAAAGTGTCCAACAAAGGTGGATGATAAGGCCTAAGAAGATCAACGTTGAGGATTGGATGCAAACCAAGAAAAAAAGGAAGATTCAACTCGAAAGCATTCTCTCCCACCTTCTTGGTGATGGTGTATGGTCCATGGTGAAGAGGTCGGATCTTCCTATGGGGTCCTACAAGTCTCTCCTTCTAAAGATGTAACCATACTTTATCTCCAACTATGAATTGATGTGGCACCCAATGTTGGTCATGAGTTGCTTGTATTTCTATTTGTCTTCTCCAAGAGGTCATGGACCTGTTGTTGGATATGTTGAATTTATTCCACAAACCATGTTGCCTTTTTTGTTTCCTTTTGTCCATGAAGTGAGTACTCAATGGGTTGCACAGCGAGAGTTACATGATTTGGTGCCAAGGGTTGAAACTCGAAAAAGACATGAAATGGGTGGTATTTGGTAGAGTTATGCAGAGCTCATTGTGCCCATGTTGAATGTAGGGTAGGATCTCATCCCATGTGCATGGATGCTTAGAATTGTACATTCAAAAAAAAATGTACAATCAATTGATTCACAACTTTGGTCTGACCATCAATTTGAGGATGAAAGGTCATGGACATGGTGAGCTTGGTGTCCATCATGATGCATAGTGTGGACTATAAATACTCAAAAATCTCTTATCATTGTCAAATACAAAGGACTATGGCAACCCAAAGTTGAGCTATACATGACTGAAATAGGGTTTAGCGGTCTCCTCAGGTGAAATGGATTTTTTAAAAAGAATCATGATAGCCATTTCTGAAAAATGATCAACTTCTACAAAAAACGCAATCATTACCTGTTAGGTACCTAAGGGGATATAATATTATATTGTATATGGGTATTATGGCATGGACCACACATAACAAAAGGTTGGGTATTATGGCATGGGCCACACATAACCCAAGGTTGATTATATTTTAATATTTTATAATAATGAGTGGGATAAGGGTTTAGGAAGAGGGTTATATAAAGAAGAGATATTGTCATTGTAAGCAATTCATATCAAGTATTCTTTGTAACAGTCTTGGCTCGTGGAGCTTGGAGATATTGTGAAGTGATTCCTTCCTTAAGGAGTATTATTGGTGTTGCCCTGCCTAAAGGGTATTTTCATATCTTGTCTTGTGTGGATTAATTACCGTGGCTGATTTATTTCATATTTCAGCATATTGGTGAATGATTTCTATTAATAAGAAAATAGGTACATAACATTTGGTATCATAGCGGCGATTCTGGTAAATTGGGGGATTGTGTTTTCATGGATTGTGAAACTAGGGCAATTTTTTTCCAGAAAACGTCTCATCTTGTGAGAGCTACATCTTTTTTCAGCAGTCATTTTCAGAAGATTCTGGCACCATCGTGTAGATCGTTTTAAGTACTACAAAAACGATTGGTCATTTGTTAAATTTTGATCAACATTGAGGGAGTTATGGTTGTTTAAAGTTGGGCTACCGATGTTGTTTTTTGGCTACACGGAATATTCGTTCAAAGAAAAAAAATCATCTCTCAATGCAGGTGAGCAAAAGAGTTGCCACTCAATTTTTTTTAAAGAAAATTTGCAAAAAGGAATAAATGAGATTTGAGAAATCTTATTTTTAAGAACTTATGGTTAGTTGCTTTTAAAAAATAAAAATAAAAAACCATTTTGGGTTGAGGTCATGGAATTAGAAAAAAATTCTAAATAGATGAATAGATGAGAAACTTGGTATAGACCACCAAATATTGTGTAGAAGAAATAAACAAGCAGACCAAAAACTGTGTAGAAGATATAAAGAGGCAGATAAATTGCAAGGAATTGGTAGAAGAAGCCCGGTTAGAGAAATTAAATGAATAGATGAGAAACTTGGTATAGACCACCAAATATTGTGCAGAAGAAATAAACAAGCAGACCAAAAACTGTGTAGAAGATATAAAGAGGCAGATAAATTGCAAGGAATTGGTAGAAGGAGCAGAGAAGGATAATAGTGTGCAAGCAAAAAGAAGCACATCTTTGGTGTCAGATAAGCCAAGCAATGATCAAGAAGATTTGTTTGAATCTAAAAAAATCTATTTTGCACACTCATGATTGCATTCAAAAGAAAAAAATTATTGCCTTCATAAACCTTAGCAACAAGCATCATCATCAGGGTCTTGGCTAACAATTTACAGTTTCTAGCAAAGAATATCAAGGATGGACACTTTCAAGGAGAGAGATGTCAAATTTTTGAAGACTTGAAGCTTTCTATGGATAAGTATATTTTGCATGCTAATTTTCATGTCATTGAGATGGATGAAGTGAATATTGTTTTTGGATATCCTTGGTTGGAATCTTTGGGTATTGTTAACATTAATGTGAAAAATAAATTTATGAAGTTATGATATAAAAGGAAAGAAAATAACACTGCAAGATGTTTCTCAACTTAAGGAGCAAGGATCAAGGTAGAACCAAGAAAGAAAAGGAAAACAAATTGAAGAAGATGTAACACAACGGTGGAGTATTCCGGTGGGGAGGTGTTTTCCAGAGGCAAGAATGATTCCTAGGCCAAGCCTATCTCAATGACCAAATCGGATAGTCTTCTAATCACCCGAACTACCCTTGTACGAACTATCAATTCCTTGTACGGACCCTAATTACATACACTGTACGATCTCAGATCGTACAGTGGCCAAGATGGTACGATCTTACACTCAGCAAAACTGACAGATGCTGTTTTGGGGGCTGCCGTACACAGTTTTGTAATCGTTCAAGCCGATTCACCAAAACTGCCAAATTGGGTAAATTCCTGTCAATCGCCTGTTTTACCAAATCGGGTAACAACTGTTTGTACGATTTGTACGATGTACGATCTGTACGAACTACAGGTACAACAAGGTGTTAATTGCTATGCTCTTCTGCCCCAATCTCTCTCCGGGATGTTTTGTAAAGGTTTAACAGCCTAAACAAGACAATCTCTTTCACAAACAAAGCATTCAAACCGGGTTTGTGAGAGATTCTATACAAGTAATTCCGTCCAGAAATCGTACAGTCTGCTTCAGCACATCTTTACCAACGTCATTAAGCTCCTAAATCATTCCCCATGATTCACCAGTGATCATCTTCTCCACAAAGCTGCAACAAGGCTAAAACTAACATATAACAGTAAGGTAGAAACTCAATTACACAATGTTAATCCACAATGCATTATCCATTCACAACAAGACCATACACTGTCATCCACAACATCTGTTATTCTCATTAATGTCTATCAATTCAGTTACAATGTGGAAAACTCTTTCAAGGTAATTGCAATAACTCAGAAATATGTCTATATCTCTATTCTAGCAACTAATAACCAGTAAACTAGTAGCCAGGCCTACAAATTCAAAAATGGGGCCTTATATAACGTTGCCCAGGCCGTTCCAAAGCAGTTCCTGAGACAATCCGTTATTCACAACTGCCCATATACAATTGAATACATTATTTTGGCATTTTCCTAAGTTTGCACCTTAACTTAGCAAATCCATGCGACATTTCATCTTGAAATTACATGTCCTTTGCATCTGAGTGAATTTCGGTGCGCCCTATACAATTTGCTACTACTCTGTACAGTTTGCCAATCCAGCTGTACGATTTTGCCTACCATTGTACGATTTGCTCCAACTATACGGTTTTACAAAACTTGAGCAAATTATTCCCAAAACTGTCAAAATCTAGCAAATCACTTTTTCTTCTTGTGGGAGGTGGATTTGCTGCCTACAGAAGAAGCAAAAGAACATGAAACAGAGTCTAAGGAGGAGGCAATAGCAGAGATCAAGGAAGAAGCAAAAAGAGAATCCAAGAATAAATCAAAATATGGGAGCAAGACAAAAGAGCACAAAATAGAGGAACAGTATGTTGAAGAGTCAAAAAAATTAGAACATCGGGCTAAGGTTGGAGCTTATCACCATCCAAACCACCCTGAAAGGCAACAATCTTGGAGATGATGCTTAAAGCAACAAAAGAACTATGAGGGACATACATGGAACCAAAGGAGCCAAAACTTTGGATATGCTACTAATCGCAAATGCAAGCATGGATGAAGAAGAGTGAAATTTATGACCAGCAAAAAGATGCTTCCAACACATGGAACCAAAGGAATTTTGGATACTCAAAGTAGAAAATGGCATAGCAACATCAACAAAGACTACCACCAATCAGGGTTTCACTGGGATGGATGGATGATCAAGTTCGGTACCAATTCTCAGCATGGCTCAAAAGATCATACTATTTAGTTTCTTCTTATGTTTCAAGGATGAAACATTTTGTAAGGGGGGTGGAATGTTAGGTACCTAAGGGGATATAATATTATATTGTATATGGGTATTATGGCATGGGCCATACATAACCCAAGGTTGATTATATTTTAATATTTTATAATAATGAGTGGGATAAGGGTTTAGGATAAGGGTCATATAAAGAAGGGATATTGTCATTGTAAGATATTCAAATCAAGTATTCTTATAACAATCTTGGCTTGCGGAGCTTGCAAATATTGCCGAATGATTCCTTCCTTAAGGAGTATTATTGGTGTTGCCCTACCTGAAGGGTATTTTCATATCTTATCTTGTGTGGATTAATTACCGTGGCTGGTTTATTTCATATTTTTTCATATTGGTGAATGATTTCTGTTAATGAGAAAATAGGTACGTAATATTACCATGCTTAGATGTGGGCAAACCTGAGAGGAAATCCATGCAGATGGATTCCCAAGGCTTGGATGGCACTAGCTGATCCAGGCATGTGACCTTTTTGGGGCATGGCTTTATGCCCGAAATTGCCTAAAAACCTATTTTTGAATCCAAATCACACTATCAAGAACATAACCTTGTGCTTGGGACTCCATTTTGATCGTTGGAAAGATTAGAGGGAGAGCAACAATTTCAGCAGGCAAACCTATTGCAGACAAGGTTGCCAACAACTGCATGGAAGAAATGTTTCGACAACCCTCAAAACTGCAAAACAAAATATTTAATAAAAATATTAATTTCTTTATTTTTAGATTTTCATAGCCAAAATGCATATCTAGCCATGTTGACACATCAATAGAAGACAAAACACAAAAGGACAAGTCATATGTATGTAATTTTCAATTAAAATGCACTTTGTAACTCATGGAAGGTGAATCACCACATTTTCATATGGGTGACCTAACTCATGGAAGGTGAACCACCACATTTCCAAGTGGGTGACTTTCCATATTCAATACAATGGATTTCCAACACAACCAAATTATTGTATAAAGAGAAATGCACCCCTAACTCTAAAAATATCAGTAATGGATATAATGTTATAGCCTCATGTTTCTTATTAGATATTGCTTGCATTGCAATCTGTTTTCTGAGCAATATAGTCATTTGGTTATTTTGCTTATATATTTATGTGTCCTTGATTTGTTATACTCTGTTATTTCTAGCACTCTTTCTTAATATTCCATAACTCCAAATTCTGAGCTTCAGATCACTAGCAATGGTGTATACAATACTTGCTTCTTGTTGGTCGGCTTGGCAACAGCACAAGGGGTGCATGAATTGCTGTACATCTCAACATCATTCCTCATCTTTGTCCAATAGAAGTGCTTTTGTAGGACTGACAATATTTTCTCCAACCCAATGTGAGACCTGCTACTCTATTTAAGTGCACTTCCCAAATCATTTGAGTGCTCACTAGATGGCACACAAATATGTCCTGTGACAAAGGAGATTATATTGTAAATAAAAGTCGGGAACATGCTTAACCACACAAAGAGATCAATATGTTCTGTCAAATCAAAATCAACTTCATACAAGACGGACGAATTGGAAGTCTCATGCCCATAGGAGTCAAGAATGGTTGTAACTGAAAGAATTGGCAATCAGCTCAAACAATCTGCTACTAAATTGGAACCCTCTTTCTTATGCTTGATGATCAAATGAAACTTGTATAGATACATGGCCCATTTTTTATGTCTTTGATAGAAATTGGTAAGATCCAAAAGGTTGTGAAGCTTTGTCAGTGTCTCCGGGATAAGCCAATCTAATTATCGGAATCTTCTCAGGATCAACATGGACTCCTTTGTCAACAATGTACCCAAGGTACTAAATCTTCATCATGCCAAATGAACACTTTTCTAGATAAGTATAAAACTTGTGTCTCTGAAGAGTCTAAAGTACTCGTCGAACATATTGTAGATGCTCCTCCTTTGTCTTACTATAGATGAGAATGTCATCAAACTAGATTGCCACAAATGAGTTGGCGTAGACAAACAATTTGTCATCCATCATCCTCATGAAGGAGGAAGGTGCATTAATCAATCAAAAAGGCATAACCAGCCACTCAAAAAAACCCTTATTTGATTTAAATGCATGTAATGTCCCCTTTTCTACGCAGTCAGGTGTAGAGCAGATTAGCCTATACACGAGCTCCCGTAGGCTACGTCGGATGGATGGGAGCCATTGGAGATATCAGAATCTTTGTCAGTACCCAGAGAGCTATTGATTGATGGTCGTTTGGGCTCATTCGGAGATTTGTTTGATCAAAGTTACTATTTTTAGCCATGTCCATTTTTAGGGTTTCGGTGGACAACAAACAATGCAGTGATATTCTTCATTGAAATGGGTGTCCAAAACCATTCGCGGATTTCCATTCGGATGGGCAGAGGTTGGAAATTTTAATGGTCGAATATAAAATTAATAAAGTGATTATTTAATTTAATTTTGTAAAGTCAATGACTTTATTTTATTATAAAATCATTTTATACTTAAAAGGGGCCATTTTAAGTGACGACTTAAAAAGTCGTTAAGCCTAGGCATAAGGGGGTGAATAAATTAAGGAGAAATAAGGTGGAATTAGAAATTGATAAAATTATATTTGCTCACCCTAAAAGTGACCTAACCCTAGGTCGACCCATGGAGGAGATAAAAAGAGGTTTTGAATTCATTTGGAGATATGCGAAGATTATTATTTTTCTCTCTGGTTTTTTGGAGGACTCTCTGGCAGAGACATTTACAGAGATTCTGGAGCTTGTGAGAGACGGCAACCTCTTACCGGGACATTGGCTTCGAGGTTGCAAGATTACCCTCAGGTCAATTTGGGCATTTCCACACAGGGATTGCAGTTGGACTTCAGTTTTAAAGACTTCTGGAGTTGGGTTACCACATAGGATCATTCAGAGATTATACAGGGAATATTTAGAGCTGGGACACCACACAGTATTCACATCAGAAGGGCTGAGCCTTCATCATCATTTATAGAGTACGGAGCAGCTAGGGTTTAATCAGCATTTGAGGTATTTGCATTGTAATTTATGCCCTAGTTTTGATATAAGAATAAAACAATATTTTCGAGAATTCTGGATTGCTTTGTGTTTGTGATTTTGTATATCAAAAATTCACGAAAAAGGTTAAGAATTGGCAAACCCCTAGAGAACTAGATAGGGAGGGTTATTACAGTGGTATCAGAGCGGGTTTTTCCTGCCTTCCTGTTAGGGTTTGCTTGAAGCATAATGATGGTAAATTGGATAAATTTATGAATCCTGTATGAGGATAAATTTCAGAAATTTAACATGCCAACATACTGTGTGGAGCAACGGTGTAATACTGGAGGCATCGACTCCACAAAAATCTGGTGGCCAAATAAAATATTGGCATTATTTTAACAAAGGCGATTCTATATGAATCTTTGTGCCCGCAGGAATATAGTCGCTACTTGTGAATTTATATTTATTTGTCAGGGGTCGTGGGAAATGAATATAAGTTGAAGAAAAGCTGCGGTTGAAGATTGGTTTAAGTTGAGCAAATACGAAATAATAAGATTCTTTGTTTGCGCTGATGAATGGGGAGTTTGACAGATATTGACTGTTTTTTTTAAATCCATTGAAAAAATTAACAGTTTGGTAATGAACAATATTGGCGATCACATTATTTTGTATCTACAAGGGGCAAAATATTCTGTCATAACTGACGATGACTCCTTTGAGAGACATGACACTTTTTGGACTGTAGTGTTGAAACTTCCTCGGCTATGACTGAATAACATAATACCTGGGACATACCATTATATCACTGAATATTCAGATTACCTGCAGTCGAAATAACAGAGTTTGATTAAGTCACAATAACTAATCTTCCTTCATAGGGCAACTTCATTTTGAAGCCTATGTATAGAGGTATTGGTGAAGACCCTTTGGTTGCATCTGTTGTACCTTTTAAAGGAACAAATAATCAATTCGGTTCTAAAATTACACAGTCCTACACTATTCAACAATCTGTGCCGTACCATCTGTGGGTGGCAGAATTAAAGAATGTGTGAAGTCTTGCTTCAAACTAAGCAGTAATTCTTAGGGGGCAGTTCAAGATTTATACATCAGCAGACAGTGAGCAAAGACGAGACTTCACATATCCGGAGAGAATAAAATCATGGACCCACACGGAGATAGGGTTAGAAATCAACAGGAAATGATACACCTATTGGACAAGATGAATGCTATTTTAAGTGATCCTATTTATCTTAATGGGATGACACAGTTGGCGACCAGGTTGTGGAGAAAGAAAAACAAATCAGCAAATTGTGAGAATGAAGAGTCCTCTTCCCATGAGGTATGCGGGGTAGGATCACAGGTTTGATATACAGGTACACACTGCTGATGAGCCAAAACATGAGGTTGAGACCCATTCAGAGGGAAGTGTTATGGATTCGGGTTCACAATCGGAACGGGGTAGGATGCATGCACTGGATAACTACATCTTCTTCGGAGATTTGCAGAGTGAGTTGCATATGGAGTCCGTGGTGGATGATACACATGATGATGATGTTACAGAATTCATAGCAGCCCCTTTTGAGGAGCACACACATGAATTTTCAGACCATAACACAGTTGAGATTGCTGCTGACTTAAAATCAGATTATAAGGATATTTTATCTCTTCAAGACAGCCATGAGGACTCCACGGATGTTGAGTTTATTGCTGGTTATAATCCCATTTCAGATTGTATTCATGATAAGCTTAATGAGGATCCGAGTGGATCAGCACCTTATTATGGTCATCCCCTTGATGATCTGCCTACTACATCTTCATACAGGGAGCCAAACACCAAGAGTTGTGAAGAGGGAGACCAGATGCATAATTTTGAAAACTTGGTACATAAATCTGATTTTAGTTCCAAGTCTGATGAGGACAGAATTGCTACAGCCTTATCTCGTTTCAATGCCACCCATAAGTTCACCAAAGAACTATATTGGAGGGCACAAGTTGAGAAGAGACAGAAGGGTGTAGAAGGAGTAATCTCCAATGCTGATTTACAGAATTTGAGGGCAGCCTTAGAAACTATGAAGTTAGACTTCATGAACACTCTTGCAGACAGAGATCACTATGCCAAGCTCGTCAAAGAGACCCTTAGTGCATACAGGAGCAAAGAAGAAGAAGTCAATCAGCTAACTGAAGAGCTTGAGTGGACTAGAAGCTCTTTGTCAGAGGCACATTTTTCATTGCATGAGACAGAGTTGAAACTCAATTTTGTTTTAGAATCTACTGAACAGCTGAATCGAGAGAGAGCCAGGAAGATTGGGCAGATTGTTGACGAACTAGATTGCATTCAGGAGGACAATGACTTATCACATTGTCCCATGAAAACAGATTACACAATTTGGTATCAGCAAAATAACCTTGATAAGCACAAGGGAGATAATTGTTTCCGATGGACTGACAATCCGTTATATGAGATGGATCATGTGACATTTTTGGGCAATCTGCTTTTTGAGATGCAGAGTGTTGATTCATTTACTGTAATAGATCATCAGGATACATTGTTTGAGACAGGGTGTCTACTCCGACATGAGTCTGAGGGTGATTCCATGAGCATCCTCCAGCCTAATCCGGATGACCAAGAGTTGAGTTCTCTTACCCAGGATCGTATGTTTACCTTGATGGGCATCGAGGGCGATGGTAGGAGCATGTTGTGGGCAATAGTTGATCATGGGTATGAGAGATATGCTGCTGTTCGCTTTTCGGACAGCCATAACACTTACATGATGGAGATGGGTCCACAATTTGGTTGGCATTACATGGAGTATCTTACTTCTTATTTGAACACAGTGCCCTCTCAAGGGGTCAGTTTAATCAGTGAAAGTGCAGAGATAGGCCTGGTTGAGTCACCTATGCATGAGATGTTACTTGGCACAGGGTGCAGTCATAATGGGCATACCAGTTTTGATGGTGAGACCGAGCTTCTTATTGAGTTGCCAGAGTGGAGTGTGGTTGATCTTTCAAGAATTATACAGATACAGTTACACCCTACTTGGTTGAGTATGATGAGGGACATCATATTTCTGGAGGATATTACATTGACTGCAGTAGATTGGGCTACATGGGATTATCTGGGAGATTCCAGCGAGTGTGAACGCCGAGTTGAGCTGGTTAGGTGATGACTATGGAGGCACTTCCAGCATTGTGTTTGCAGTAATCTATGACGTTGATTCCTTTGGTATGTTGTGGTACATGATATTACATCTCAGCTCAAATAGACATGTCAGTGCCAGACTGGAGAGAGATTTCATCATGCTATTGCAGTTGAGACTTCTGCCACTTAACCATGTCAGACGGGTAGTGATGATCAGAGTGGCGCAGCGTCAGCGTGGCGGTTCCTTTTTGAGGTTGCTATGGGATCCAGTGGATTTGATGTTATCTTAGCTGAGATGTAGCATCTGACTGGAGTATGTATACGTATTGCTTGAGGACAAGCAATCTTTGGGAAGGGCGGACTGTAATGTCCCCTTTTCTACGCAGGTGCAGAGCAAATTAGCCTATACACAAGCTCCCGTAGGCTAAGTCGGATGGAGAGGAGCCATTGGAGATATCAGAATCTTTGTCAGTACCCAGAGAGCTATTGATTGATGATCGTTTGGGCTCATTCGGAGATTTGTTTGATCAGAGTTACTATTTTTAGCCATGTCCGTTTTTAGGGTTTCGGTGGACAACAGACAATGCAATGATATTCTTCAGTGAAATGGGTGTCCAAAACCATTCGCGGATTTCAATTCGGATGGGCAAAGGTTGGAAATTTTAATGGTCAAAGATAAAATTATTAAAGTGATTATTTAATTTAATTTTGTAAAGTCAATGACTTTATTTTATTATAAAATCATTTTATACTTAAAAGAGGCCATTTTAAGTGACGACTTAAAAAGTCGTTAAGCAGCCTAGGCATAAGGGGGTGAATAAATTAAGGAGAAATAAGGTGGAATTAAAAATTGATAGAATTATATTTGCTCACCCTAAAAGTGACCTAACCCTAGGTCGACCTATGGAGGAGATAAAAGGAGGTTTTGAGTTCATTTGGAGATATGAGAAGATTATTATTTTTCTCTCTGGTTTTTTGGAGGACTCTCTGGCAGAGTCATTTACAGAGATTCTGGAGCTTGTGAGAGATGGCAACCTCTTACGGGGACATTGGCTTCGGGGTTGCAAGATTACCCTCAGGTCAATCTGGGCATTTCCACACAGGGATTGTAGTTGGACTTCAGTTTTAAAGACTTCTGGAGTTGGGTTACCACACAGGGTCATTCAAAGATTATACAGGGAATATTTGGAGCTGGGACACCACACAGTATTCACATCAGAAGGGCTGAGCCTTCATCATCATTTATAGAGTACGTAGCAGCTAGGGTTTCATCAGCATTTGAGGTATTTGCATTGTAATTTGTGCCCTAGTTTTGATATAAGAATAAAGCAATATTTTCGAGAATTCTGGATTGCTCTGTGTTTGTGATTTTGTATATCAAAAATTCACGAAAAAGGTTAAGAATTGGCAAACCCCTAGAGAACTAGATAGGGAGGGTTATTACAATGCAGCCTTCCATACATCAATGGGCTCGATGGGTATTTGATGATAGCCGAATTTGACATTAATTTTCGTGAAGAACTTTGCACCACAAAGTTGATCTAGCAAATCGTCCATCTGAGGGAGTGGATAGCGGTTCTTCACAATGATTTTACTCAAAGCTCTATAGTTGATACAAAGTCTTCACATTCCATCTTTCTTTAGAGCCAAGACAATCAAACTGCCACATGATGAAGCACTTAGACTAATGTGCCCCTTCTGAATCAATTCTTGGTTTTAGACTAATGTGCCCCTTCTGAATCAATTCTTGGTTTTACCTCCTAATTTCATCATTTTTGTCCACATAGCCAATTCGATCAAAATTCAGATATTTGAGGCATTAGCAATTTTTGTCATGCATTTTCGAGGCAATAATGATTTTTGTCCTATGAATTTTTTAGGCATTAATGATTTTTGAATGCTTTTGACATGTGACAATAGCAACCCTTATCTTCAAGGCACTAATGATTTTTGTCCTATGCATTTTCGATGCATTAATGATTTTTGAATGTTTTTCACATGTGACAATAGCAATCCTTCATCTTCCACTTGATCCTTTTCTATAAGTAGGTGGGTTTGAATGTAATTAGATAAATTTTGTAGGCAGAAAATCCACCTCCCAGAAGAAGAAGAAATAAGTTTGGATTTGCACAATTTTGTCAAATGTACAATTTTGTTAAAATGTACAATGTAGGGTTTTGTCTAATTGCGCAGTGTAGGGTTGTAAATGTACAATTGGGTGTAATTGTACAATTTCATAAATGTGCAATTAGAAGTCAAATGAAATTAAGTTGAAATGTGCATTTAGGTTAATTTGATAAAAATCAAATTAGACTTAGGGAAACCTTAATGCATTAATTGATTTACGAGAAGGCAGTTGTGAATAATGGTTGTCTCAGGAACCGCATTGGAACGGTCTAGGCAAGCATTATAAAGCCCCCCATTCAATTTTTGATGGAGGTTCATTCATGTGTTCATTATTGTTCAGACTTATATGCAGATTGTTCATTGGAGATTAGTGTTGAGGCTTAGTATTGTTCACTATTCTCTCTGTTACAGATAACATGGCAGCATATATTGCGATTGTGTGAATTGCAATTGATGTATGCACATTACTGGTAAACCTGAATTGTACATTTTGTGCAAGTATGGCCAGGATGATGTTGTAATCAGATGAATCCACAGTGAAGATAACCTACTGATGATTCCTAAACCTTTGTGTAACAATTTTGAATGCATATATAATTAATGGTTGCTGTTGCAAGTGGTAATTGAGATGTTTGCATGCTATTGTACGATTTCTGTAAGTGCACAGTAAGTAAGATTGATGATCTTAGTGATTTTGGGATTGCATGTTGGGTAAACTAGGTTGGCAATTTCACTAGAAGATTATACAATTCTTACCTTATCAAGACTTGGTGTGTAATTTGGCAAATCTGCACTGTGTAATTGCAGTAAGGGTTTGGTGAAAACGTATAGTCAACCAACCAAACCGTACAATTGATCAATTGCCTTGTTTTGGGATTGCATTTGCATAGTTGATTTGGTCAAATGTGGAAAATGAAGACTTAGAAGTGAACGATTACAAAACTGTTAAGTTTTATCTGCAAATTGACTTCTAGAAAATTGTACAAGTGGCAAATTGTACAGTTCAGGGTGTTGTATGATTTGGATTGTACAACTGTAATATTTGGGAACCGTACAGTCAGTTTTGTGATTTTTGTAAATCGTATAGTGGTGAATCGTACAACTGTACGATTTGGGCCAAATCAGTTACAAAACCTTATAATTCATCTCCAAACCTCCCAATTCACCTCCCCCTTCGGGAATACTCCCCCCTGTGCTACACAGTTGAGAAGGCAAACATCTCTCTCATAGAGATAGCACTTGTATACACTCATTCTCGCAGTAAAGTGCCCATTTCTTATTGTAAATTCATCTTGTTCTTGTTTCAATTCCATTTTTTTTTTTTGTTGTTATTCCTTTCATAACACAAAATTTCACAATTTTGTGTTGTCCCCTTTGAATCACCCAACGGAATTCAGATCAATAGAATCAAAGCAGTTTTTCTCCTAAATGTACACTTGGACACGAGAAAGATACAATAAGGCCAATTTGCAAACCAAAGGCCCATCAAACTCTCTGTGCAAGATGCAAGTGCACATAGATGTTGACCTTAGAGCATGGTGACAACTACTATGATCCGATCAAGTTGTTGGTCGAGAAAGCCCTGCAGCAACAAAGAACAAACATGATGGCTTAATTTACACTTCTACAAAACATGTCAAGTGTCTCACCACCACAAACTAACAGGCTATTCAATGGCCCTCCTCCATTTAATGTCAGGGGGAACTTTAATATCCCTGAATTCGAAGGGAAGATTGGTGCCAACACTAATGTCATAAAGAATTGGTTTTGCAAAATGGAGAAGTACTTTTGTGTGAACCATTTCACAAATGCAAAGAAGATCTTTGCTTTGCTATAAGCTGCAACGCGTGTTCAAAGTTGGTGGGACACCCATCAAACGGCAAGGCAAGATGACAAGGACCTGTTCCTTGAAGACAAAGAAAGCCCCACTTGGGAATACTTTGTCCATGAAATGAAGGATGAATCCTTCCCTAATGATACGTACAAGAAGTACATAGAATACCAATAGTTGTGACAAAAGGAAGTCTAGTCCATGATGGACTATACAAATGCCTTCCACACCCTATCTACCAAGCTCAACATACATGAGTCAAAGAAGCATCGGTTTTTGAAGTACTAAACCAATCTCTTTCAATACATCTAGAATGACATGGCATTTTTGTCCATTTCAAGTTTGGGAACCACCTACCAATATGCTCTCAAGATCAAGGAGAAGCTCAAGCCGAGGCAGGCAAAACTCCTCTATTAATGACCAGAAGCAGTTGCAGAAGCAACAAAAAAGGAAGGGCAACTCCAAGCCCACTAACCAATAGAAAAGTGGGAACTTCCAAAAGCAGTCAAGGTGGACGAAGGGTGGTAATGACAAGCATCAACAGAAGGCAACCAGCAAGTGGTGTAACACCCACAATACCAACACCTATTATGATAGTGTCGAGCCCAAAAGAAAAAGCTTCTGACAAAGGCTTGGGAGTCTAAGGCATCTACCTCACAAACGGCCCCAACTAAGTTCATGCAGAGAGATGGAAAGCAGAATGTGGAGATAGAACCACATTGCATGGTTCCACTCGCAGATGTGGGTGAGTAGGAAGCCACTGCACTTCATCATGGATAGCAGGGGTTTGACAAATATGATTTCTAATGGGACATTTAAGAGGCCAAACCTTCCAACAACTCCTCATCCACAACCCTCTTCCCTTGGTTGGTTGAACCAAGGCCAAGAAATCTATGTCAATCATCAATGCCACCTATGGTACTTAATCAACCATTCAAAGACAAATGATCTATGATGTGGACCCCTTGGAATTTTGTAATGTCTTGCTCACGCAGCAGCCATACATGTGGCAGCACCATGGGTTGTATGAGTCTAGGCCCCACAACATCATCGTCACTTTGGGTGACAGACTGTTTAGAGTCCCAAAGGTGGCCCGAGTCAAAAGTAGTTGCAGCAATCCTTGTCAACACAAAGCAGTGTCATAGGATCATTGTCAAAACTAGTACCTATGTATTATTGATGATCTGGTCTAACGAGGCACAAAAGCGAACAACATTGATGCTGCCTATTGCACCTCATCTAACAACACAACAAAAGGAGATGGATCGGATACTGTCAAAGTATAAGGATGTTTTAACCTCACTGATAGGTGTATCCCTACATTGTTAGGTTAAGCTCTCCATTGACCTAACCCTTGGCATTCCACTACCACAAAGACCAATGTACAAAAGATCTATGCTCAAGAACAAGGAGATCAAGCGATAGATCCAACAGCTAATTTCTAAGTGTCAATTCAACCAAGTGCATCACCTTGTGGAAGTCTAATTGTCCTTGCAAGAAAGGAAGACACATGGCACCTCTGTATTGATTATCGAGCACTAAAGAAGATCACTATGTAGAAGCGATACTTGATCCCACGAATTGACGATCTCCTAGACCAGCTTAGAGGGGGGTGAAAATCTTCACCAAGATTGTTATGAACATCAAGTTCCCATCGAGTTGACCAATGTGGAAGACGGCCTTCAAGTCAAAGGAAGGTTTGCCCGAGTGGTTTTTTATGCCCTTTGGCCTGACCAACACCCCTACAACCTTCATGCGGTTAACAAATGACATCCTTTGGCCATTCATTGAATAATTCGTGGTTGTGTATATGGATGGCATCCTCATATATAGTCAAATGTGGGACAAGAACGTGAAGCATGTGAGACAAGTCTTGGATACACTTCACTAGCATAAGTTGTATGCTAGCATGGAGAAATTTTCGTTCAACATGGAGAGGATTCAGTATCTTAGTTACATTGTTGACCAAGACGAGGTACGTATGGATCTGAAGAAGATCCAAGATCTTAAAGATTGGTTGGTTACAAAAACTCTAATGGATCTTTGGAGTTTCTTGAGCTTCGCCAACTTTTACCGTCAATTCATGTTCAACTTCTCAAATCTTGCTTGGCCACTAAACCAAGCAACGAAGGGAAGCAGAAAGGCAAAATTCTTCTAGGGAGAAGCACAAGTGCAAGCATTCAAGCAACTAAAGCAGAAGCTCTACTCTACCCCTGTCCTAGCTCTTCCATATATGCAATAGCCCTTCGAGACCGAGATAGGCACATCAGAGTATGCCCTTGGAGCAATTCTCAGGCAACATGGGCACCCAATGGCCTATCATAGTGATACATTCTTTGATGTAGTGCAAACGTACCCCACGTACGACAACGAGTTGTATGCTGTTGTTCAAGCATGAAAACAATGGAAACACTACATCTTGGGCAAAGAGAATCATTCACACTAATCATAAGCCACTGCAGTTTGTTCAAATGCAGGACAAGTTGCAGAATGATCGGCATCAGAAGTGGGCAACTTACCTACAACAATTCCATCTGAACATCCATCACAAGAAGGGAGCTACCAATCAGGTAGCTGACTATCTAAGCAAGCCCCCAATCATAGCATTGGCAATAGTACTGAATTCTTGCCAACATGAGACAGCAAAGTGGCCACACATGTATGTCAAAGATCCTCACTTCTCTGACATCCAACAGAAGCCAACTTCCTGTCAACATGTTCCTGACTACCATCTGCAAGATAGGATCCTATGCCACATGGGCCACGTTTGTGTTCCTGTAGAGGAGCATCAAAATATGATTTGGGAAGCCCACTCTAGTCAGGTAGCAGGGCACTTTGGGTTGGAGAAGACAGTTGCAGTGTTGCAGAGGTATTTTTTCTAGCCTAAGATACAACATGACATTAGCGTATACATTCAGTCCTACACAGCCTGCGCAATCACGAAGCCTCCTAATTGGAAGCAGGGTTTGTACACCCCTCTACCAACTCCTAACAAATCACAGGAATCCACCTCCATGGATTACCTTTCAAGTCTGCCAACAACCAAGCAGGGTAATAGCTGCATCTTTGTTGTCGTGGACAGATTCTCAAAGATGGAAATTCTTACAACTTGTAAGAAGGTGATCTCTGCAAAAGAAGCTACTATACTCTTTTTCACTGATGTCTGGTTACATTTCAGGTTACCAAAGAACATCGTGTTAGACAGGGACACCAAATTTCTGAGCACCTTGTGGTTAACCCAATGGTCCATGATGGACACAAAGCTGACCAAGTCCACTGCTTTCCATCCATAGACTGACAGTCACACAGAAGTGGTAAATTGAATGATTGTGTACATTCTGCAGATGTATCATTCCAAACATAAGCAAACATGGGACGAAATCCTTCCATTTGTCCAACATAGCTGCAATCGGGCTGTCCACAGCTGCACTGGACACAACCCATTTTAGGTGTGCCTTGGCTTTAAGCAATTGGCCCCCATTGATATAGCTTTGACACCTGTGTTAGAGGCGGCAACTCTACATGCTCAAAGGGAGTCAAACAGAGCCTCATGATTCTTGGATCGGATCCGACATTTACAACAGCAAGTTCATGACATTTTGCAGTGCACCTATGAGAAGTACAAGCAAAGGCATGACAAACACAGGGTACCCCATTAATTTTGGGTTGGTGACAAAGTTTGGCTTCATTTGCAAAAGAAGTGCCTTGTTGGTCCCAACCGCAAGCTTCTACCCATTCGTTATGGTCCATACACCATAACCAAGTAGGTGGGAGACAATGCTTTCAAGCTCAACTTGCCTCCCTATCTCAAGCTACCTTGTTTTTAATGTAGATCTACTCCAACCATATTTTCCTCCACTCTTGGACACTTTTGACATGGCAAAACATTTGCAAAGCACTAAGCTCAATCCCAACTCTATCACACCATTTTCTGCAAATCATATCACTTACACAAAAGTGAAGCAGACTAGGCAACAACAACTTCCCCTGTTTTGGGTGGTCAAGGCAAGACAATTGTTGCACAAGGGGAAGTGGTTCACCAGGAACCAAGTTCAGCAGAAGTTTCCTCATTTGGTCCTACAGTTGGACGCTATGGGGCCCATTGCCTCTTAAGGGGGGAGGAGTGATCCAAATAGTCGATTCGGTTTAAATGCATATTTTTGGGGCATTAATGATTTTTGTCCTATGCATTTTCAAGGCATTAATGTTTTTTGTATGTTTTTCACATGTGACAATAGCATCCTTCATCTTCAAGACATTAATGACTTTTAACCTGTGCATTTTCAAGGCATTAATCATTTTTTAATGCTTTTCACATGACCACTTGAACTCTTCTATGAGTAGGTGGGTTCAAATGTAATTAGCTAGAGTTCAAAAGGCAAACATCTCTCTCACAAAGATAACACTTGTAAACACTCTCATTCTCACAATAAAAGTGCCCATTTCTTAGTGCAAATTCATTTTATTCTTATTTCAATTCTTTTTTTTTTCTTATGTTTTTCCTTTCATAACACAAAATTTCACATTCTTGTGTTGTCCCCTCTAAATTACATAATGGAATTAAGATAACTTTTCAAGGACTGATCTACGACACACGTGTGCATGAGGCAAAGGAGAACCAAGAACTAAATCAATGGAATGCTTTACCTCACAATGAAGTGGCACCTTACTCGGTGACTTGGGCAAGTAATCGTATTTTGCTACAATTCTATCCATTTGTTTTTTTTGTGCAGATCTTGCAATCGATGTGTTGGTAGCAATAGTCCTCCTTGTGCTTTGTGGCTTGATTATCAAGAGAATTAATTTCCTTGTTTTGGCTATAAACTTCCTATATTGTTTGGCACTGTCTAAGGAAACAAAGGTAGCAGAAGATACCTATGGTATCTTGAAACAATAACCCTCAACAATGATCATGACACTTCAAGGTCTTGACTCATACACACCATATCTCTTCCACATGAATGGTTGGCCCAAGATCAAACCACCAATATCCAAGGGCAGAACGTCACACAAAACTTATCTTTTCAGGGTTTGATGGCATAAGAAATGAAACATTGTTGAGTGACACAAATATCTCTCCCTTGTTGCAACCATCCAACATTATATGGTTATGGGTTTAGTGTGACAGGTAGATTCAAATCCTTTACAACTAAGCAAAAATCAAATTCTTGACTCCCACCATCAACAATGAAATGCTATGGCTTGCCCTTGACCCACATTTGTGAGTGAAATAGGCAGTCCTCCTCTTGTGACTCCTCTAGTGTGGCATACATGGTGGTACTAGTCATATTTAGTTCAATTTCCACGATTGCCTCTATCCTCAGCATGTGGATACGTAGGCAGTGGTGCAACGGATGTAGAGGGTTGCATCTTAGCAGACAGTAATTGAATAGCTCGACACTCCTCCCTCACATGTTAGTTGCTTTTATGATAATCACATCATTTGTTGGTCTTGGTCTTTTGGGGATTCTTATCTTGGGGCTCTTTTTTTTCTTCCAATGCTACTTTCGAGGCTGACCCTCTTTGTTTTGATTCTTTGGATTATCTCTCTTGCCTCTATTGGCTGGTACTTGGTATTCTAATTCTTGTTATTTGCTCCTCCTCCTTTCCCATTTCTGTTTTTGTGATTCTACTCCAATCTGATAGCAAATTTGTATGCCTCTCCCAAGGTCTTGAATTCAAAGAGGTCCACGTCCACTTGAATGTAACATTGCAGTCCACTATGGTACTTAAGGACTTGATTCCCTATCATGAATACCTAGTTTTAATGCCATGGAATGCAAAGCACCAGTATAATCTTGAACAGACTGGTCTTTACCTTAACACAACTGTTGCCATCGCATGTACTAATCATTATATGCTCCTATAGGATAATATTATTCCTTAACAGCCTCCATGAAATCATCCCATATGAACCCCACTTCATCTTCATTCTCCTCCATGACCCTGTTACAATATGCTTCCCATCAATTTCGAATAGGTAATGAAGCTTTCAAGAATGCAAAAGTGATTTTCTCACTGTCAGTGAATTTGCTTACAAAAAAGTATTTAAGGCAATTGATCTAGCCAATTTTATATTGCATCAGCATTAATTTTTCCTTCAAAAACAAGAATATCAAAATTCACCTACACCTTTAAAGTTGTGGGAGCACTTAATGGTGCTAGAGTAGTGAGGGTCTGTGCAGAGGAAGAGGTTGTAGAATTTGCAACAAGGAGCCATTGAAAAATTTGGACAAAGTGATTCATCATCTCTTTCCTCTGTTTCATGGGGGCTTCGTTCAACTTATCCTTGAAAGGATTAACTATCTCGATGTTGCCCATTCTATTTGTCATCTAAGATCATTTGGAGTTGCAAAGGAGGTGATCAAAGGGATTTTGCATCTGATACCCAAGCTTTTGATAGCCTAATCTCATATATATGGACATACACTCAAAAGATAGACCACTCCAATACCAATGACCCAAAACTTAGAGTTTCAAATTAGGGAAATAAAAAACAATGCAATTCAACATAGAAAAATCACTGGTTTCCGCGATTTCTCGCAACGGCGAGTTTTTTTTTTATTTCTTGGCACCAAGAAAATTGCCAACTCGTAGCAATATTTCTCGCAATTTCTCGTCATTTTCTCACAGGAAACTTGGCAAGCCTCAGAAAGTTAGCAAAAAATGGTGGCAAAATTAAATTTTTAAAAGGCCATTTGGCTTTATTTTTGCATTTTTTCTTATCTCCGACTATGAACAATTTTTTTTAGAGTTCTATAATTAATAATTTTGAAAATAATGTGTTTTCTATATTTAGAGGAGTTTCAAAATTTCAACTACATCCACATAAATATCTAAGAAAGTGACCATGGTATTTACTATATATGGTGAGCTTAACTTCTTAAACGCAATAGAAATATAGAGATCTCTTAAAAGTTCCATGTACCCTTTGGGAAAGAGACTAATTGATGAAATAGGCAAAATATTTGTAACTGCATTTAATTAAAAATCTAGTATGTTGAATGCTGATCGCCATTATTTTATTATTATGCCAAACAGATTCAACTTGTCACCTCTTCCTAATGTAGTATGACTAGAATTTAAATTTGGGAAAATTCAAAGAAAATGACTGATGATGAAGAAAAGGAATACGAAGCTGAGTGGTAGTAAGTTTCATTGAAATATTGTTCATTATTGGAGGCACTTGAGGAGGAAGCGGAACATTTGAGAGGATTGGAGAAGATATACCATGATGATCCTATACCTAAGGAGCCTCCAATTCAACCACTTGTTCAGAGCCAAGGCCAACCATCTAGTTCAAGGGGGAGGAGGGGAAAACAAAAAACAATTTAAAAACTGCTTTATATTTTTGAAAATTTGCATTTGTATGATACGATGATGTATTTGGTTGAATTTGATAATCATGAATTGTAATTGTGCTCTTTTAAATGAATATCTAATATAAAATTAGCAATCTGGCTCCTCAATTGTTGTTAAAAATGTTTCTTTTTTATTGAAAATTTTTCTTCAGTTATTTTTTTTGTCGAGTTTTCTTGAGTTGCCAATAAAATCTCCAAAATTGGGGTGTCGATTTTATCACGAGTTGCGAGATTTCCAACTATGATTCAAACAACAACAAAGTACAATAAATCAAAACATCAAAACATACGAGAAAATAAGAGAATGATTTTATTGCTAAAAAAATAGAGTACAATGCAAGCAATGTCTAAGAAGAGATGTGAGGCTATAACATTGCATCCATTATTCATGTTTTTTTATAGTTGGGGCTATATTTCTCTTTATATAATGTTTGGTGGGTTGGAAATCCACCGTATATATGGAAGGTCACCCGTATAAAAATATGGTGGTTTAACTTCTATGAGTTACAAAGTGCAAATTGAATAAAAGTTACATACATATGACTTGTCCTTTTATATATTGTCCTCTAGTGATGTGTCAACATGGCTAGAGATGTATTTTGGATGAAAAATACTATTTTTTGTAATTTTATTTTGCATTTTTTAGGGCCTCTAGAGCATGTTTTTCAAGCAGTTGCAGGGAACCATCCTTTGGCATCGGTTCCCTGTCAAAACTTCTTTTTCTCCCTCTAGGTTTTCCAGCATATTTTGAATGGATTAAAATAGAGCCCCGAGCACAAATTTATGCCCTCAACAAGGTGGGTAGGTCACATGCTTAGATCACCTAGAGCCATTTAACATGTGAACATGACCGCCTAAGTCGTTCGGCATGTGAAGGAGGGCACTTGAATATTAGAAGTATATGGAGTGTCAAGGGGCCTACAAGCCTTGCCAACACCATCATTTCCATTTGAATCATCATCGCCTGCAAAATAAATGGCATTTCATCCATTAAGGAGGACAGATTTTTGAGAGGCACTCAAAGACTAACCATTACAACCAAAGACAATGTCGTCTTGCTTCTTATAACTGCCATCCACAAAGGAAGTCTATTGTTATATGTCATCTTGAGGAAAGTAAAATGTTCAAGTGTTCTTCCATCTAAGTAGATGTCATCTTTTCTTCCCTCAACATTGTCTCAAGTATGTAGGGGTCCATAGTCCTTGCCAATACCTTGACTTGTATCTTGGATGCCATCCCTTTCCTAGTGAACTCTATTTGGTACTCGAACAAAAGGAGATGTTTGTTTAAGGGCCATTCCCCTTTTCTAGAAGGCCATCATGTCCAAGGAGACCATCCCTCACCAGGACGTCATCCCTTGAGAGAGATTATCCCCCACCATGAGGTCATCACTTCTAAGGAGGCCATCCTTTGCAACCAAGCCATTCTCCTATTGGTGAATGTTGTCCATATCTAGTTGTCAACCATGCAATCCTAGCTACCTTCTAAGGTGTCAAGCAAATCGTCCAATCTTTTGAGCAAGGAATCTAAGCTATCAAGGAAGTCATGCATGGGAAGAGGGTGGTGTCTTTTATTCCCAAGTCATCTGCATTATCGTACAAGAAGAGAAGACAGCCATCAACCACCACTAGACCATCCAATACATTGTCCAAGAAGTCAAAGTTGTTGTCTAAGGAATGGGAGTGTCTTCCCTATGTTCCTTCATCTTGTCCCTACATTCGGCTATGCCATACCAATGTTGAATGTCGCCCATGCAATGGTGAAAATTGTCCAAGAAATCCAAAGTAAAGAGGTTGCTTGCTAACAAAGGTGTTAGTATGTAATTTTAAAAGGAGGAAGTGTCATCCTTCTTGAGGCTATCTTTTATCTAAGGGGGGCATCGTCCACATCAAAAGGGTCATTCCCCAAGTGAACTCTATATTCCACCTTTTACAAGAGCCCATCCCTTCCAAGAAGGTCATCCGCTTTCTTAATAAATCACCCCAATCTCCAAGTAGGCCATCTCTCTCACAAAGGCCATCCACCCATTCATGCAGCACAAGGTAAACTAGGAGTTGTCTTCAAGAATGTTTCCCCTTTTTTAACCTAGGACATCCCCTTGAACATTGTCATCCCCCAACTAGAAAGTGTCATCCATTGGAGTGTCATTTATAAGTATGGAGATATCATCCACAAAGCGAGAAGCATCAAAGTTCACAAATCATCACAGTTATTTTGAAATTCATCTAAATCAAGGGGAACACCATCAAGGGCAAGCATAACTCTACTTGAAGCAAGTCATCCAAATCAGCCATCAAAATTCTTACCACTAGGTAAATTCAAATAGGGCAATATGACAAAGCGCTATGCATCAACCTTGTAAGCAGCATTGTGACCCTGACACATATGGTGACAAGTGTTGTCTGTCAGTTTAAGGATCTTGCCAATTACACAAAGCAAATCAAACAATTGGAGAACAAACTTATGATGGTAGAGAATTGTTGATTCTGGTTTTTATAGAGGCTATATGAAACATGAAGAAACATAAGGAGCACAACAAACTTTGGAACTACCAAGATCAATCTCTTTACACTATATGATGAATTTAGTTGGTATGTTGGTGGGGACGTCGACACTCTAAAGAAGGGGGTAGATGTAAGTGGATGTGTTGGTTTGCATGAATGCATTAACACATAAACATCCACATAAGCCACATCAACAATGAGTTGATGATGAGTCATGCATATGAGTTATACAAAATGTGTTGTGTATAGTGTCATATGATCTTTTGTTTGCATATTATGATTAATGTAATAAAATAGAATGGCATATGCTTTGGAATTGTTTTAATGTTTCATGTATATGGGTAGTTAGGTAGTTGAGCAAATATTGTAGTTGGCACCCACCTACCATTTCCCATTGTACCTATGTATTCCTATCTACCTTGGTCAAGGCATGAACAAGTAATCAGTTGTAAGATGATGATCAAGATATGTTCATCGTCTATGTTGAGCATTCAACCAGACCATGATGCATTGCAGATGATTGGAATCTGAAGGATCCATACTCTGTTGGCTGCATATTTGCATGTCTCTCTGAGTTTTTCCCATTGTGTATTTCTGTTTATAATATCAAATTGCATAAAAGTGTCTTGCATTGTATATACATTTGTGTGACTAGAATACTTAAACACTAAATAGGAGCCCATCTCCTACTCTGGATCTTCCGCATACGAGTTTTGATTACGTTCATGATTTGCAACATCAAATGGTTCCAAGAAGTTCAGGGATGAAAAAGAAAGCTCATCAAAAAGAATGATAGTTTTTAACTTAAAATTTGTTGTTAAATGTAAAATGCAGAAATGCATGAATTTTAGTAGAAAAACATGAATGTTAAAAGGCAAGATAATGCAAAAATCATGCACACTCATATAGGAAATTACGATAAGATGGAAACGAAATCAAAAAGCAAGTTAAGTTAGGAAAGTGGCTTATTTTTAGAAAAGCAAGTTAAGTTAGGAAAGTGGCTTATTTTTAGAAAAGCAAGTTACTTGGTGCTGAAGCAAGATGTACTTGCGTATGTTTGACATTAATACAATTTAACTTATAAAAAAAAGGACCACTTGTGAGGCACCATCAAAAATAAGTATGTGCACTTCGACTTGAAAACAAAAACATAAATCAACAGTCAAAATTCGTGACACCTAATTGTATGAGAATACTAGCTGCAACAAACAAGTAAAAGAAAAATCTTGAGAGATGGAAGTTACATGCTTTAAAAGAGAGACAGGATAGACACCATGTGCAAGCTTTAATAATGCAAAAACAGGCCAGTTCTTAACACCATATTGGTGATTATGAAAAATACAACTAAATCATTCAATATTTTATTTTGTAGAGAATAAAATCTATATACAAAACCTACTTGCTAAACAACACATAAAGATAGAGTGAAACCTCCAACTTCACCTGTATCAGGATAATGTGATGTTTACCTTCAAAAACTGATACACACATGCACGCACAGGCGCATGCGTGTGTGTGTTCATATGCCATGTCATATCAGATAATTATGAGCTTGTAGTAAAACGTAAACATGCAGAGCTTGTAGTAAAACGTAAACATGCAGAGAAAAAGCCGTTGGAATTTCAAATAGCTTAATGGAGGACTAATAGAACTCATCATGTATACCATAGAATCTAAGCACACTGCCCAGTTCTTAAAAATTGAATATTCCATAGCTGATTGTCACGATAAAAACAATGCAACATTAACATGGATTCCCTGCATAAGGAAGGAAAAATCCAAAAGACATATACTGAAGTTACCACATTTGTCTAAACATTTAATGGAAAGTTGATGGATAAAGATTATTTACCACAGCCTGAGCTCCATAAGCAGCCAGAATACTGCCATAGTAAGGCTCACTACAAGGATATGCTGTGCGAGCCTACAAAAACAATATGCAGAATTTTAGCCACTATTACACCTTTAAACTCTGCACCCTCAACTAACTTGAGCAATTTTCCCAAAGGCATTTGATAGCCATAATCCAACAATCATCATGGTTCAAGCACAACCTCTCAAATCAATAGTCAAAGTTTCATGGGAGTTTCATAATCCTTACAATTGAATGACCAAGCTCTAACTGAGTACGTGGCACTAGGTATTCAGGTGAATTTGAACCAAGAGCTGAGGTCACCAAAGGGTGCTGATGATGTTGGTCATTCCCAAGTGTTCCATCATAACCTGGAAAATAGATCCTATGTAAGTAAGACAAATAAAATCTGAGTTTATACAGGTCAGACATTTACGAGATGACACCAAGAGGTGATATTGAATGACGAATAAGTAAATCAGAAACAAATTTTAACAGAAAACGTCTTATGAAAGAGAATTTCAATGAAATGAAAACAAAGACTGTTAAACTGAGTAAAATTATTGTCACGAGATTTTTTGCAAAACCCCTAATTTTGCAGCCATTCCCTCATGGTGGACTCTGAATCTGTCAGAGAGTAATTCAAGACATTATTCAGAAAAGAGGCTTTTTTAATAGTTACGCTTCGCAGTTTGAAAGATATCACAAACTCCAGTAATAAATGTTAAGGGATGACATTCTTATCATTCTTTCAATCTAATCTAATTTAAGGATGATCATCTTCATTTAGTACTGGCACTACTAACGAGTGTATAAATAATGTTCCAATCTCTCCCAAAACTTAAAAAATGGATACTAAAAGAGAAAGGAAAAAAATCCGATTGGCTAGTATGATTGTGATTGTATTATGAGCATTTTTCATTGTGAAACATTGGAGATATTTCACCATGGTTTTTGGTTGAAATAAGGGGTGAAGAACGGATTGTTAGAAGGTTATGTTTATTGTCTCACTTGTCTAAGTTCCTTGCCCATGTTCCTTTATCATAGTTTCCAAAGGTCATATCCATATAACCCTGTGTTATGTGAATAATTATTCTAATGTACCAAGACACACCCGCCATGCCCGTCTCACAAACATGATTACTGTGCCATGGGTCTATAGGTTGTTTATTTGAGTGATTTCCTCTACGACGCATATCAATATATAGGTGTCCTGACCTGTAATTAGATTGAGAACTTAATTGAAATCAACGGTCTGATGGAAATAGATAGTGATGAAACTTAATGGTCTTGTTTGAAATGATGAAGGCTACAGACGATGTTATCTGTAATATTTTCCATCTGTTGTTAGAGCTTATTTTGAATAAATGAATATGTTATGTTTTGCATTCATAGTTTGTGTGCCTATATATATAGACCATAATTACGAAACTCAGCGAGTTTTCAAAAACTCACAGCACAAGTAGCTCAATCCGGTTTTTTAACCCACCTCGGCAATTTGCTTTTGACTTGTCAGAGTTTTTTTACTCAGGGAAAAAACTCAAACTCAGCAAAACTCGCAAGTCCGAAAAAAAAAAAAACTCAGTTGCAGCACGAAAATTCCAGCAAACGGCATAAAAGGTTTCTTTTTACTGTTTGGGCTCATTTTTACTGTTCTCATTGACAGAGAGAGGTGAAAGAAGGTGAAGGCAGCCCAAACAAAACACACATTTGCATCCTAAACACTGTGTTTCCTCTTGTTTGTATGGAAAATTAAGAGATGAAAAAATTGTATCATTTCGCTGTTTGATTGAAATTTATCTACTGAAGTTTACAGTGTTGTTTCCTCTTGTTTGCCAATTCCTTCCATTTCCTTGAGCAGTATATGCCAAGGCTTCCACCACTTTGTGATCTACTCTTCCCTACTTCTGATACTAGCATTTCCAGAGTTTCCAAGTACCTCTTTTCAACATTTGGTATAATATAAATTAATACTATTCCACAATTCAGTTATTCCAAACCCAAACAAATTTAAATAGAGCTTGTAATTCATAACCACTGCTTTGGTTCAAGTCTCTTTGCTCTTTGTCAATATAAACTTCACATACAAAAATCTTAAATGATAGACTTCATTATCATCACTAGTGTTCCTTACCAAACAACTGTTGCCCATAAAGGCATAGATTTACTGCAACATTAAACTTCAAGAGTACTCCAGATCCCAAAATTCAATTTCCACAAGCACTACTTGAAAAAGCTTCTCAAAACCTTCTTTCTTTAAGGGTTGAAGTTTTTCATGTGGGACTGCCTGACAGACAAATACATTCTTTTTGTTCGTAGGAATGGTGAAAAAGCTACATATAATCAATAGTAGGTCAACATTCTTGATGTGAAATTAGAAAGGAGAAAGGAGAAAAATGTAACATGCCAAATTTATGGAAAAATAAAGATCCAGTCCAAACAAAAACAAACTCTGCCTTGGGATATGTACTAAGGCATATTCAACTGGGCATTTGTTTGATTGTTCGACAGGATTGCAGATTTGAAGCCAAAAAGTATATAATGAAGGTGCACCAAACCTGCAAAGTCACTTTCATGTGTAGTTTAAGGTTGTAACACTTACAATATAAATTTTGGATTTGTATAATGTAGTTAATTGTAATAGGCATGAAAAAAGTTTTTCTCCAACAAAAATTTGCATTTTATTCAGTTTTTTTATGGCCAAGTTTTTGTCAAGTCCAGGTCCAAGTCAAAAATTGGTTGCACCAAATCCGAGCCAAGTTTCTCTATTACAATATAGACAATAGTGTCAAAATAAATAACGATGATACTTCAAATCTTAAAGTTAATGAACACTGTGTTAGAACTACAAGTGTCAGTTATGACTCATAGACAACATTGATTCTATCAAAATATATGAATCAGTTTTTATCAGACCATGTTTAGGATTCAGGTGGATAGGTGGTCAATGATTAGAACCAAGCCAATAGAAGGTCAAGGAATTTAAAGTAGAAACACCAAGATGGAACCAGACTAGAGAGAAGTTAAAATAAAACGAATTGCTCAAATGGAGGGGGCAGGTAGGGGGACCAAGAAGAGACATATAATTAGGACTAATGCACATGTAAACCCATATAAGGTAGAGGCTAAATGGCAAATTGAACCTTACAATGGATGTATGGATGCAAAGAGAATGTATACTACTGTTGGTTACGAATCTGCCATGAAGAAAGGATTTGTTGTTATTGCACCCAGATTCGCCCACCAGATTGAAAGGCCGGAAGGAAGGAATGCCTTCCGTGCCAATCTCCGGAGAAGGCCGGCTTCCTGTGGGGTTGGTGTTAAGATAAGAGTGCAGGAAAGAGATGAAAGGTACAGAAAGAGATGAAAATGCAGAAAGAGTTTCCAAATGTGATTGGAGTTGGGTGGGGGGAATAAGCAGCACGGCAACGAATCAATCACCACTACTAACAACATTCATCTACAAACACATATTGAAACTACAGCTATCAGCGATCCCATGTATCCCCTATCTATGCATTCCAGGAATACCTGGCCATCAAATGCTTGGAGTCCAGAGTTCAGTACAAGAGCAAGCAATGACACAAGAAACATGAGGCAGAAATGACAAGGAGAGGCAGCATGCAAGATAAAAGACAGTAAGCAGAGCCAAGTGTATGTTTATATTTGAGGCAAACGCACAACTACAATTGTTCCCTAGCAATATATTCCCCTTCCACCCCCTTACAATGAAAATGTGGTGGATATTTATAACCCAATTTTCCCTGATTACATTCATGGGCACAGAGTCCCAGACAAGACAGAAGCTGACACGAACGGCCGAGGAGCTGCTGATGCTGACTTTTGTCGGGCAGGACAGTCCCTGCAGCATGGTGTCCCTGAAGGCGGTACAGCTACGTGGCAACGCGTTGGGACAAGTCTTCAGTCAACAGGAATGCGGGTAGGTGCGGCAGATGGCACTTCACATCGGCTTAAATGGTGACAGATGACGTCGATAGTGAAGCCCATGTTTTGTCCTTGCGCGGTCAAGTCTTGGCTCGAATCCCGAAGATGGACACTTGTCGGATGCTGAAGTGTGACACGTGTCTGCCTTGAAAGGCAGCTACTTCGCCAAGAATTCGGGCACTATCGGTTTGCGTAGGAGGGAGACAGCGCAGTTGGAAGGCCTTCTTGCCTTAGCAAATTTTTGAGTTGACTTTACCCAACTGCGCACCGGTCAAAGGGCGCACTCCGACTTCGCTGCGAAGTCGGGTTGCGCACCGGTGCTTGGTTGTCTTCATCCGCTGCTCGGACTGCGCACTGGAAAAGGGGCACACTCCGACTTCGCTGCGAAGTCGGGTTGCGCCCCAGCACTTAGCTGATTTTCTGACAGACTGTTCCCTTAGTGCGCCCAGGAAGAAGGGCGCACTCCGACTTCGCTGCGAAGTCGGGTTGCGCCCCTGACACTTAGTCAGATTCTGCTTCAACATTGCCTGTTTGCGCACTTTGGGCTCCCTACTGCTCTCCAACTGAGGGGCGCACTCCGACTTCGCTGCGAAGTCGGGTGTCACCCCAACACTTAGAAATTTTCAAGGAACACCTCTGTTCTGGAAATTTTACTGGGGAAGAAGGGGGAATTGCAAGGAAGAAGGGGAAAGGGAGAAATGAAGAAAGGGGGGAAAATGAGGAGAAGGAAGGGGAAAGAGCAGCCTACTTACAGAAACCAGAAACATGGCACCGTGTGCAAAATGTGGCAACATTCCTGGCGGCTCGCGGGGTGTTGAGCTCGCCTCGACGCAACGAACCATGCCTTTATCTTTTGGGTGCAGAGGAACTTCCTTCCCTTGTCTTCTGCTGCTCTGGCCGCTTCCCTTGGGGCAACTGTTCTTCTGATTCACTTTCGCCAGTTGCCTCCTCAGTCTCGCCTTCTGAATCTGAAGGCTCTTCACTTTCCGCCTCCTGCTTGCTTATGCGTTCGAGCGCAGCCCTAGCTTGATCCCAGACTGCGGATTGGAAGGGAGTGGGGTCGCTGATCTCTCTGAGTACTACGTGGAATGCAGCGACCGCGTGCAGGTCAATGGTGTTATATCTTTTGCGCAATTCTTCAAGAGAAGAGTTGATTCTGCAGTACTTCGCCACCATTTGAGCGACCTGCGCTTCTTGAACTGGCTCTATCCAACTATCGATTTCAGCTGTATCTGCTTCGAAGGACAGCCAGTTCTTCTTTACCTGCTCAAGGGTGAGGAACTCGTCATTTTTGACATAGCTCGGACACCCGTGCTCGGACAGAACGTGAAAGGGTGCCAGGAGAATGTCTTTCATGTTCCAAGGCGTCCAGCGCCTGCCTGGCTGTTCTGATCTTTTCTGTCCGGGCGAAATAAGTGTGCAAGGTTACCCTTGCATTTGCCCATTCTGAGGCAAGATGGGACCTGGGGGCGATTTGGAAGCCTTTGCGCTCTAATTCTTCAAGTTTCATAGCCAGGTCTAGCCATTGCCTCGCCTGGTGTTCGGCTTCCTCTACCACAGGCTTTCCCTGGGCAGATACCTCTTCTATCCTGGATACGAAATCCAGAACTGTCAAGGATTTGACAAGGTTGGGCTTGCAACCTTGTAGCAGTTTTGCGCGCATCTCCTTCGCCTTGTTCTTTGAAAAGGCCGTCGCTTGTGATGCTTTCTTGGTGAGCTGCGACTGCGCCTGTTTCAACGAATCCTGCAGTCGTGAAATCTGTTCTAGCGCTGCTTTTCTCTCTTGCTAGGCTGTCTGCTGGGAGGCGGCCAGCTGAGCCTTAAGATTTTCAACTTCTTGCTGTGCTGATCCCAACTGCACGGTAGCCCTAGCCAAGTCTTCTTCGAGCTGCCTTGTAGTATTCTGCAGCTGGAAAAGCGCTTCTTGGGTCTCGAGATGCTTGACAAGGAGGCTGTCTGTTTTGCGACGAATACCGTGGATCTCGTATTCTTCATTGATATCATCAAAGTTCTTCTCCTTCGTCTGAAGCTCATAGTCAGCCTCTGTCATATCACGAAGAGGCTTCTTCACCTTAGGAACCAGCTTCTCTGTTGTAAGCACTCTCCGATTTAGGTCAAACTTTGTGCGCTTGACCGGGGCGGCTATCTCTTCGGCCCTTCTACGCTTAACTCCTTGAAGAAAAGAGGCAGATCCTCCCATGGCTCTTACTGCCAGAGGCTGGTCCTCGGAGATGCTCATGAAATCGAGGTCCTCCAGCTCCTGGGCTTGCTGCGGCATTTTCCCTGCGAATAGTGAAGTAGGAGGGATACCAAAGGGGGTAGCAGCTTTCAAGGGCAATTGGATCCTAGGAGTGACAGGCATTTGGGTAGATGGCGCTGATAGGGTTTCGAGCGGCTGGGGCAAAGGATGCAGAGATGAGGGAGCGGCCTCAGCGCTAACTGCGAGCGAAGGCTCTAGGGTTTGACTCAGGGATTGAAAAGCGTTGGGATCTTGAGCAAACTGGTCAAACGAGTGGAGGCCGCTAGATGGTGGAGTGGCTTGAGATGCGAAGGATGCGGCTACGGCTTGCCCTGATGGAGTGGGAGTTGGGGTTTTTGCAGGGCCGACGCGGACTTGGGCAAGCGAAACAGAGGACGTACCTGCGGGCTCCGCCTGAGCCGATGCTGAAGGGATGGTCGCAGCCTGGATGTCTGCTTCTGGTTCGGGGCTGTCTAAAGAAACAACCTTCGGCGCTGTTGCTTGCGGCTGCTCTGCGGGCGATTGCAGCACTGGCTCCTTAGGTCGCTTGGTCCTCTCGACCTTTTTCTTTTTCTTTTCTCCCGACGCTGTGGCCGGTACAGAAGGAAGCGGCAATAAAGGGGCGGCAGACGTTGATGTCCCTATGGTAAATTTGTACCTGGGTCGCGCTGGGAGAATACCTGCCGCACTTGGTCCGCTGGTGGGTGGTACCGACGCTGTTTCTGCTTGAGGGGCTGGCTCCGGAGTTGACCGCTCTGACCTTTGCGCCGATTCGGGCACTGCCGCAGGAGCTACAGGCTGCATCGGGCCCACTTGACTGCTGGATGGAGTCGCGCTGGAAGTCGCTGGGGTTGACAACTGAGGGGTAGTCCTTCTTTTATACCTTATATTTGCGCCTCGGGGAACGCAAACGCGAAATTCGAAGGGCTGCCACATGTCGACATGTTGATCATAAAGTGCCAAAAATTCATCATCAACGGCAAGGTTCCTCCAGCTTGATTTGTCATGTTGCGTGCGACACCTCATTTTCCAGCATTCGAGGATTTTGTCCTTATGCCAGTTGAGGGGCGCCACCTTAGCGAGGAACCTCTTGAATCCAGCTGACTCCATTCGATGGTTCGGGTTCGGGTTCCGATCAGGATCGTAAGTGACCTTGCAGTAAAACTCATGCCATGGTGGCCATGACTGCATTAAATGAATGCGCCAGTGGAGGTCTGCACCTGTCAAATTCCTTCTTTCTTTCATGATTTCAGGTCTCGGACAGATGTGCGTGAACTTTCCCCGGACCCCGATTGGGTCATATTTCCAGCGTTGGGGCAGCATAATCAGGCCCATTTCCATCAGCTCCCGCTCGAGATAAACGTGCTGCCCGATTTCGAAGACTTGAATATTGGCCCGAGTCATAGGATATTTGAATATGTGACCCCTCTTCTTTCCCTCGGCCAAATTCTTCTTCGACGTAATCCATTTGCCGTGCCACCTCCATCCCGAATCGATGATCCGTGCGAGTAGGGCAGCAAACAAGGCATCCCTTTGAATCCGTAGATTCGGACGACAATGCCCTGAGTCAGCCGAAAGGTATCACCAAGCTCGTTGTCCGACAGACACTTCGTCATAGCTGCTGGTGGGCGAGTCGCACCGCGGTTGAACGATCCCATTGCCCGGCCCGAAATTGAACATTAAACTCATAAAATGAGCCCTTCCGGTACAGGGCCTCAGTCCATTCGTACACGGGGAGCGGCTCTCCTTGTTCGCTCGTTTTCCTCAGGCTAGGGACGTTCATCCGGTAATGCATATGGTACAGGCATAGCCATGTGAGAAATGAGCAAAACCGGAATTCCGTAGACTGCCTCTGCTGTAGTCGCACCAGGTTCGCATGAATTGCGTAGGCTAACCAGTCCGCCCAGTCATAGAAGATTGGGCGTTTCCCGCTTCTCTGCGCCGTGGAGTCGTAGAACTCCCCGTGCAGGATACATTCGGCCATCGCCAGCTGAAAAGGCCGCACCACTCTGTCTGAGTCGCAGCCGAGGACCCACGCCAGGATGATATAGATATATCTGTTTTTGAATCGGTCCAGCGGTATGGGGCCAGTCGGCCACTGTCCATCATTTAGCGGAGTCTTCAGCTCTGAGTCCAGGAACTCTCTCATCCGCTTCGTCTGACAAAATCTGCCGGTCTGCTCTTCTATGTTCACCCTTCTGATAATCGCGTCTGGGTTGTACTGAAGCCCTGGGGCAAACGCCGGCTGGATGCTCTCTCCGAAAAGAGAGAACAGCACCCTTCCTTTGTTATCGCAGCCTGCCGCGCAGCTGGTTTGTAGTATTCAGCAATCACTTCAACCAGCTCCGGGCACTAGTGAGTTGGAGGACACAGAAACCGATGAAGATTTGAATTATATGCGGCTTCGAGGTGGTGAGAAGGCGAAACCTTACCCACCCACTTTGCGATAGTCAGACGCAGCTTCGTGATACTGATGGAGAACGAACCATCCTTGTACCCGGACAGACGATTTGTTGGCGGCGGTGGAGTCTGGCCAACTACACGCCTTTTTGTTCGAGGTTTCGCTTTCTTGCCCTTCTGAGGCGCTGCGCTCTCATGGTCGCTGGACTCTGGAGACTTGTCAGCTTCGCGCGGATCTTTACTTGATTGCGCCTGTACGGGCGTTTTCCCCTTGTCCATTCTTGTTGAAACAATCAGAGACGGGGACAAATACTTCTGAACTTGTCAGGCTTATTCTCTGTAGTCCGGGAGTCAGCTTGAACACTATAAATTTTCTGGCTGGCGCCAAGGTCTTTTGTAGACGATAACTGCTCATTGATGGCGCGAGGGAGGAAGTTAAAGCAGTTAACTCTGGGTTGGTGGAGGCGCTGTGATTTTGGCGGCTACGCATGGGCCCTTTTTAGAAAAACATGCTTTGTTGGCCCAGGGCGCACCTTACCCTTTAAATGCGTCATCCTTGGTTATTGCGCAATCATTTAAAACACCTAGGGCGTTGTGCCGTTGCTGACGTCGCCGCCACCATTTGGGCACACTTTTCAAAGGACCTTGCAATTAATTAACCCAACTTTGCCATGTGCCGGACTTCGCACCGGGCCCACACTTATAAACTTTTGGCGCTCTCCGTGATGAGCCGTTCGGGCTTCGCCCGGAATTGGGGGCGCGGTCCGACTTCGCCCGAAAAAGGGGCGCACTTCGGACTTCGCCCAAAATTTGGGCGCAACCCGAACTTCGCCCGAAAAACGGGCGCAGCTTGGGTTTTACACTTATCGTTTCAATTTTCTACGCCAGCTTACCCAGGGTGCGCCCAAGAATGGGGGCGCACTCGGATTGTTAGTGTTGTGGCTGATCCACAACACACCCCAAAATTGGGGACCCACCTTTTTTGCATGCTTTCAAAGAAAATCTCAGTGACCCAGATGCTAAAAATCAAGAAAAAGGCAAAATTGCACAAGGATGAAAAAGTGTCGCGATATCGCGACATGTCGCTCCGTCGCTGCCCAGAAATGAAAAAATGTCGCGATATCGCGACATGTTGCTCGCGGCCGAAAATGAAAAAACGTCGCGATATCGCGACATGTCAAGCTTTCGCGGCCCAGGCGAGCAGGAAAGGCATTGATCGAAAATTGTCGCGATTTCGCGACGTGTTGTGAAATCGCGGTCCAGAGAGGAGAGAGAAAGACAGAATGAAAAAGTGTCACGAAATCGCGACATGTCACAAAATCGTGGTCAAACCAGTCAAACAGGGCAAGGCACTAAAAGCGTCGCGATTTCGCGACAAAAAGCAGCAAAGGGGCACGAAGCGGAAAAACATCGCGATTTCACGACAGGTAGCGTATATCGCGCACTCAAAATCAGCAAGTGGGCACGGAGAATGCGAGAAAAGCGTCGCGATTTCGACGACAGTTGCGGCCAAATGCGTACCAAGTAAAAAGTGCGAGGGTCGAAGTGAAAAAGCGTCGCGATTTCGCGACAGGTTGCGGCCAAAAGCGTACCAAGTGAAAAACGTCGCGATTTCGCGACAGGTTGCCGCAAGATAGCTCCCGAATGAAAAAGCGTCGCGATTTCGCGACAGGAAGCAGCCGAGGCGTACGGAGATGAAAAACGTCGCGATTTCGCGACAGAAAAACAGCAAAGTGTATGGAATGAAAAGTTGTCGCGATATCGCGACATGTCGCCATTTCGCTGTGCATGAAGGCAAGAAAGGCTGCTGACGAGAAAATTGTCGCGATATCGCGACATGTCGCGTTTTCGCGGTGAAAGTAAGAGAGCAAAGCTGCATGCATAAAAACGTCGCGATATCGCGACATGCTATTTTTGGTCACGATTTACAGGGGGCCATTACAGAACATGCAGAAAAGTGCGGAACACGTGGCGTACATGTGTAAGGGCTGCAGAAGCGTTACAGGTCACAGAGAAGATCAAGCATCTCGATGTCGAACATAAATTCAAAAGCAATTCAAAAGGCGGGAATATGAAACGAAGCAATTTGGAAGACGAAACGAACCGTCGTGGAAGGAGAAGCAATTTACCAGAGCTATAAAAGCAAAGGCACAGATTGGTACGAGGGTCGGAAACCGCTGCGGGCAGAGTTGCAGTGCCTAAGGCGAGAAGCCATTCTGGGCCTGCTCGGGAGTGTTTTTCTTCCTTTCTTCTGGTTTTGAGAAAACCAGAGAGTCTGCTATTGTAACATGATTTATTTTTAATGCAGTGTTCAGAAATTTGCATCTTGTTGGCAAGAAAGAAGGAGTCATTTTCTGCATGCAAGATTTAATTGTTTTATTTTTCCCTTTCAGATTTCTAGGCTTATAGGTGAAGTTTAATGCAAGTTCTCTTGGTTGCTTCATGCGAATGTCTAAATCTGAAATTCCAATCGAAACCCCAGAGACCAGCACTTAACTTACCTGGATTGTGCGTGTTTGCAGGTTCAATAAGTTAGGTTGCATGCATGGAAATCTCATTATCTTCGGTTTTGCCAGGACGGGATAGCATCAAACTGAATGCAATTTTAATTTTTTTTCTTTCACATTTTATTTTCATTTCTTTTTCTGCATTTTATTTTATTTACAGGCAATAAAATAAAAAAATTAAAAAACTTCAAAATCCATAAATAATTCCTTCATTTTATGGCATTTCATTAAATTTCATTTTGAAGTTACAGCATGGTTATTTAAGGACCAAATCACATTTGCTTTATTCGGGTTCAATGAACAATCATTAAATTTTCACGATAAAATAAACCACAGTGCCCCTTGTTTTCAGTTACTTGCAACCACTAAGGTGTTCCAAGCATTTTAATTGAATATCTTTGTTGGAGATCATTAATACACAGATGCAAAATGCTAACATAACAGGAACCTTGGAGAAGTTACTTGTTTAATTTCTTTGCAAGCAGAGGATTTAGAACCCAAATCCTATCGGAGAGTGTGTTTTCACAATCGGGTGAAAATACCACTCAACAGATTGGCGCTAGAAGGAGGGCATGAAAAGTTTATTTTATCATGATTTTAGATGCTACGGGTTTATAATTGTTTAAGAGCTTTACATTGCTAAATATTTCAAGTCCATTTGATTAGCATCTTCGGCCTCCTCTAACACCACTCAACAGATTGGTGCTAGGAGGGCCGAACGGGTTTATTTTAGTGTTATTTAAATTTAAATTTTTTATGCTTTAGTCCTCTAACACTCGGCAGATTGTTAAAAGGATGGCCTGAATTTATTTATTTGTTCTATTTTAAGCAATTCAGGTATGCTGTAATATTTTTCTGATTGTTCATACAGAAATATGTGATTTGATTTAATTTTGAAAATTTTGGTCTCATGCAATTACTTGACATTTGATTTTAATAAATACATCTCTTAGTTGATGCTAACTTGATTTTTTTTATACATTGCAGGTTGAATATTCAACAGATTTGGTTCTAAAATTACATTTTAAGTTCACTAATGGCAACACTTGAGGAGCAAATGGTATCCTTAAGAAAAGAAATAGTGTCTCTAAGAGAGAGAATGGTATCAATGATAGAGGATCATTATAAGGGTTTGTCTATACCTGTGGTACCCTATCAAATTCCTAAAATGTTATTGGATTTTTTACGGTGTTTTAATCAAGAGGTGCCACTAGGATACTTGCAAAAACTACATGTCTACAAGGATACATTATGTCAATTCCAGATTTTCTATGAGGAGGTGGCTTGTAAGTTATTTGCATACATTTTGGATGATAAACCATTCTTTTGGTATAGCCAACTACCCATGGAGGTTAGGACTTCTTGGATACAACTAGAAGCAGCCTATCTCTACCATTTTGGTAATCAGGTTGACTTAGAAATCCTGAAAAATCAGTTTACCTCCATATGTAAGGAGCCTAATGAATCCTTGAGTCAATTCAATGGAAGATTTCGTGAGTTGCACTCCCAAATGTGGGAAAATTTTAACACATTGGAAGAGGAAGCCATGGAAGTATACCTAGGAGCCATACACCCCACACTTGCTTCACTCATTGAGGAAAAAACTGAGTGGTTTGTCTCTAGAGAGAATCCATGAGGTCTTAGAAGAGATAGAACGACAAGGTCTTGAAGAAGAAAAGGCACAACATGCTCACATGAGAGATTGTCCTTCTAAAGATATTGATGCCAACCTACACCAACCATCAAACATAGCACCCTCCACTCCAATGATATCTAAGGTAAATGATCAAGGGGATGAATTTGAATATCCAAATCTTACAACCACCTTAGATGTAGTCCACGAGGAGGTGCAAATTGATAAGCCAACATCCACTAGTGAGGATTATGCAGAAATGATCTCATTCATAGAGATACACGATTATCCGGATGAAGGGGTTCTAAATTCAACAATGTTTGATATATGTGATAGGATGGAACCCACCATAGAATTGAATGAAGTGGTTGAAAGTGAAATTGGGAGAAAACCAATAAATGAATTTGAAGACATGATAGAGTTTCACCACTTGTTCTTGGAAGATACTATTGATGAGATGTGTAAAATTAAGGATCAAGAAATTCTTCACCCTCCAAATTATGATAATGAATCATGGGTTACTAATTTGGACGATGATAGCCTTATAAATTTGAATTCAAGAAATGACCCACTTTTGGAAATAATTGAACCATCTAAGGAAGGTGAAGATGAATTTGATGAGAAACACATTGATGAATTGGAAGATGTTGAAGAAGTAGTTGAAGCGTCACCACTTGATTTTGAAAGATGATTATTATGATGCTTGGAAGAAGTGGGAAGATTACACTCAATCCAAAACTACTAATGAAACTTGTGTGCCAATTGATATACAGGACAACATAATCGCCTACTTGAAGGAAGATATTACAACTCCTATACAATTTGAGGATGTTTTGGAAGAGGGTTTCAAATCTCATCAAATTTTGGAAGATTATAATGATTCTATTACCAAGGACAAAGAAGAAAATGAATTGATGAATGAATCAAGAGATCATGTCACAAACATCATGGAATTTCATTCTATGGATTTGGATGACGATTTTTACAATGGTTGGGGGAGATATGATGATGCATTCTTTTCTCACATCTCTATAGATGAAACTCATATCTCACTTGATATGCAAGATATGGAAACTTCCACCTCACATGAAGAGATACCATGGATAGTGAACAAAGAATTAGAACCAAATGACAAAGAGATTGATCAATTGGAAGCAACTCAAATGAAGGATCATCAAGATGAGTCATGGGACATACACTTTGACCAAAAACATTTGAGGGTTGAGAATTTGCATGACCATGTTTTGAATTTGAATGATGAAATGTCATTAAAGGTAAATGAAAAACAAGGTATAATTTTTAATCACACCTTTAATAACATTGTTTCAATGAATGGAAAAGAAGTTGATGCACTTGAATTGTTAAATAAAATTCATCAACAATTACTAATTGAATCTAGGATAAAAACTTTTAATGATCCTAATTTAGTAAATATCCTAGATGCTTGTAAATTGTTACACAAATTTGATTGGCCTACAAATTTGGAAAATGATTTGGCTTTGAAATTTGTAGAAATAGGCTCTTACTTACAAAATTGCATATTTGAAAAGGATAGCCTAATTCTAAATCAAGGAGGGAATTATGAAGTTTACATTTTAAAGAATAGACATGATAAAATTGAAAATCATTTATTGTCTAATCATTTTAGTAATTTGATGCTCACCTATGGGAGTATTATTGGAACTAAATCAAATTGGTATGGTGAGCATGGCAAGTGGAAATTTGTTGCATTGTTTGGTCTAGTCTTGTTTGTGTTGGATTCCCACAACATTTGGCATGCATATCATGTTATATTTTTGTTGAAATGTTCTAATCATGTTTGGGATCCAGGAAAGTGATAATCCAAGCTTTGCATCATCTTGTATTATATTGTACATTTGTATATAGATTTTGGTTTTTTGGGTTTTGGTTTGTGTTTTCAAGATCATTTTTGAAGTTACTTTGGGTTTGGTTTTGGTTTGTGTTTTCAAATTTTCATTTTTGGGATTGCAGTTTGGTTTTGGATTGAATAAGTTTTAATTTAAAGTTGTGTGTTTATTTGACATGTTTTGTTTGTCTATAAAAAAAAAAAAAAATGATGATGAAAAAGTTGCCTTGAGATGCTAACTTATGTTCTAGATCGGGGAAATATGGAACATTGGAATTGTGTTGTAGAAAGCTCCACAAGTAACACAAACAGTTTAATAGTATCGTTTGAAACTTGTGATGCATGAAGTAGTCAGTTTTATATGGCAATATTTCATCTGCAATTCAAAAGACAATGCATTCATATTACATCTCACTTTGCACATACATGCCATCTTAGTTGCAAATGCATTTCAAATACAAATCATTAAAGTGTGTCAAATCCTCTTAAGGTTATGCTATCACATAAATAAGAAGAAAATCCTAAGGTTGGGAACTGAGTCTTGAGATATCTAGAACCAAGCACATTTTATACACATTAAAAAGGATCTTGAGCAAAATGATCAAAACCTTGCTTGGAAGAAAAGGTTGGGCGAAAGAAGTATTTCATGTCTATCCTATTATGCAACATGATCCTTAAGATAGTGGTTTTGACCACTTCCATAAAGCTTAAAGCCTAAAATCAGAGTAGTAAGGATAGGGCTAAATCCTCATCGAACTTAGGTTGAGGATCCAACTCCCCAAAGCTTTGATTTGACCTACATGGAGTAGTAAGGATAGGGCATAAATTCTCATCTCGCTTAGGTTGAGAATCTGATTCCCCAAAGCTCCTATGTCTCATTTCATGATAAATCTTGGATTGGAAGGATCGTACTACTTGTCCTCTAGCAAGGATGGGTAGTCATCCCCAAGGTCTAAGCAATAAATTAATATTTTCCATTTTTATCCAAAGCTTGGATTGGAAGGATCGTACTACATGTCCCTAGCAAGGATGGGTAGTCATCCCAAAGGTCCAAGAAGTAAAAAATTAATTTTTCCCATCTCATATTTATATTGGATTGGAAGGATCGTACTATTTGTCCTCTGCAAAGGATGGGTAGTCATCCCCAAGGTCCAAAGAAATGAAGGTAAGTCTTGGATTATGGGGTTAAGTATGCCCATGCATGGCAACATGTCTTGTCCAAAAAAACAAGACCACTGATTGTCCAAAAGGTTAGACTAGCATGACCATTTCTTCCATAATTGGTTAAATTATTTTGCTCAAAGTGAGGTAATGAATTCCAAATCAGAATAGTAAGGATAGGGTTAAACTCCCATCTCGGTTAGGTTGGGAGTCTGATTCCCCAAAGTTCTGATTTCACATTCACTTGCACATGGGTTCAAGATAGTAGGGACTCATAACCAACTTTGGGATATAATAAAGCAATTCATTAGTGGATCCTAAGAGGGTTTGGCAATCTTGAATGTTTGTGTATGATACTAGAAGGTCTATGTTTTTATAAAAGCAAAATCTCTAAGCATATTTATTAGGTTACACAAATCATTCACAGTCTCACATATGCATTCATGTAAAACTGACAATGGAATGTTGATCAAGTTCAAGCGATAGGGAATGAAAACACCTTGCACACACCGAGCTGATACTTAACAATTCTGATAATTCATGTATTTCTGATCTATGGGCATTCGTTTATATTTCTTATGTACTAATGCTGGTTTCCAAGTTTGCATACTTCCAGGTTGGGTTCTCACCAAATGCTCAGGAGCATTTGACAGCAGAGTCGCCATTTGTTGTGGCTGATCCACAACACACCCCAAAATTGGGGACCCACCTTTTTTGCATGCTTTCAAAGAAAATCTCAGTGACCCAGATGCTAAAAATCAAGAAAAAGGCAAAATTGCACAAGGATGAAAAAGTGTCGCGATATCGCGACATGTCGCTCCGTCGCTGCCTAGAAATGAAAAAACGTCGCGATATCGCGACATGTTGCTCCGTCGCGCGAAAATGAAAAACGTCGCGATATCGCGACATGTCAAGCTTGGTTGGAAATCGCGATCCGACGTGTTGTGAAATCACGGTCCAGAGAGGAGAGAGAAAGAGGAATGAAAAAGTGTCGCGAAATCGCGACATGTCACAAAATCGCGGGTCAAACCAGTCAAACAGGGCAAGGCACTAAAAGCGTCGCGATTTCGCGACGAAAGCAAAAAGGGGCACGAAGCGAAAAAACGTCGCGATATCGCGATGAATGATTTTACAGTCGCGATTTGGAGAGGAAAAGGATTTGGTACAGTGAAAAAGATCGAGATTTCGCGACAGGTTCCGCAAGATAAGCTCCGAATGAAAAAGCGTCGCGATTTCGCGACAGGAAGCAGCCGAGGCGTACGGAGATGAAAAGCGTCGCGATTTCGCGACAGGAAGCAACCGAGGCGTACGGAGATGAAAAACGTCGCGATTTCGCGACAGGAAGCAACAGCAAAGTGTACGGAATGAAAAGTTGTCGCGATATCGCGACATGTCGCCATTTCGCTGTGCATGAAGGCAAGAAAGGCTGCTGACAGAAAAATGTCGCGATATCGCGACATGTCGCGTTTTCGCGGTGAAAGTAAAGGAGCAAAGCTGCATGCATAAAAACGTCGCGATATCGCGACATGCTATTTTTGGTCGCGATTTACATGGGGCCGTTACAGAACATGTAGAAAAGTGCGGAACACGTGGCGTACATGTGTAAGGGCTGCAGAAGCGTTACAGGTCACAGAGAAGATCAAGCGTCTCGATGTCGAACATAAATTCAAAAGCAATTCGAAAGGCGGGAATATGAAACGAAGCAATCTGGAAGACGAAACGAATCGTCGTGGAAGGAGAAGCAATTTACCAGAGCTTTAAAAGTAGAAGCACAGATTGGTACGAGGGTCGGAAACCGCTACGGGCAGAGTTGCAGTGCCTAAGGCGAGAAGCCATTCTGGGCCTGCTCGGGAGTGTTTTTCTTCCTTTCTTCTGGTTTTGAGAAAACCAGAGAGTCTGCTATTGTAACATGATTTATTTTTAATGCAGAGTGTTCAGAAATTTGCATCTTGTTGGCAAGAAAGAAGGAGTCATTTTCTGCATGCAAGATTTAATTGTTTTATTTTTCCCTTTCAGATTTCTAGGCTTATAGGTGAAGTTTAATGCAAGTTCTCTTGGTTGCTTCATGCGAATGTCTAAATCTGAAATTACAGTCGAAACCCCAGAGACCAGCACTTAACTTACCTGGATTGTGCGTGTTTGCAGGTTCAATAAGTTAGGTTGCATGCATGGAAATCTCATTATCTTCGGTTTTGCCAGGACGGGATAGCATCAGACTGAATGCAATTTTAATTTCTTTTTCTTTTGCATTTTATTTTCATTTTTTTTTCTGCATTTTATTTTATTTACAAGCATTAAAATAAAATAAAAAAAATTAAAAAACTTCAAAATCCATAAATAATTCCTTCATTTTATGGCATTTCATTAAATTTCATTTTGAAGTTACAACATGGTTATTTAAGGACCAAATCACATTTGCTTTATTCGGGTTCAATGAACAATCATTAAATTTTCACAGTAAAATAAACCACAGTGCCCCTTGTTTTCGATTACTTGCAACCACTAAGGTGTTCCAAGCATTTTAATTGAATATCTTTGTTTGAGATCATTAATACACAGATGCAAAATGCTAACATAACAGGAACCTTGGAGAAATTACCTGTTTAATTTCTTTGCAAGCAGAGGATTTAGAACCCAAATCCTATCGGAGAGTGTGTTTTCACAACTGGGTGAAAATACCACTCAACAGTTAGCATATGGCATATGTTGTATACATCAATATTACATTATTTGCAACAATATGTAAAAATATCGCTCATAGGCGATCTCTGATTTCGTTGATTAACCACCAAGTTGGTTAATCAACCGCATTGTAATCTTTATATTGAAATCAATGAGAATGAGGAAACTGCTTCGTCAAATCCTTTATGGTATCAGAGCCACGGACGCAGACAAGATTGGCCGACACAAGACACAGACAAGACTGGCGGACTTGACTGGCGGACCGAGGACGGACACAGACTGACAAACCGAGCCCTGACAGACCTGACAACACAGCTCACGGGACCCGAGAGTGGACGAGGACGCAGACCGAGGACGTGGAATAGCGGATCGGGGTGGTTCGCGGATCGGGGGGAGGTTCGACGGCTGTGGAGGCAAAAGGGCGGGGTGGTTGCCCGAAGGCAACCGAAAACAATAGTTGCCTTCGGTGTTTTTAAATCCTCCCACAGTGGCCGCACAGGCCATGTGGGATTAAAATTTTTTTTTCCCCCGTTTTTTGGCCCCGAAATTGTCAATACGTACCGGTTCCCCGCCTATCCTCGTCGGGCCCTCTGGCTCAGGTGGTACATACGGTGACTGTTTGGCAGTAGGTTCCGGGTTCCAATCCCTACGGGGACGTTTTTTGACGGCGGCGACCGCATTTTGACGCCTCGCGTGCACCAGTGACGGCGGGAGAGCGCTGTTGACGCCCTGCGTGCACCAGTGACGGCGGGAGAGGGATTTTGACGCCCTGGACGGTTTTTTTGACGGCGGAAGGCTTTGTTGACGCCCGACAGGTGCAGTTGACGCCCGAACATGGTGTTTTGACACCTGAATACCTTGTTTTTAGGTATTTTTTTTCCAAACCTTGTCTCATTTGCAAATCGAAGGGGGGAGATCTCGGTTTCTTCACATATTCATTTGCAAAATTGTCGAATAAAGGGGGGAAATCAAACCATTTGGCAGAATTTTTTTGCTAGATTAATAATAGGTGCTAAAATTTGTGGGCATTTATGATTGTTTCTTTTGCATTTAAATATTCTATTTTCTTGCATTCACAATCATAAATTAAACAAAATATAAGACCCCAAATTTATACCCTATTTGTGCAATTTATTGCACAGACAGCGTTCGGTATTTGAGATACCTCTGGTCCACACTTACAAGTTATGCTGTCGTGCTTTGGACTACTGTATTCGCCGCCTAATATAGCTGCAACAACGACGTCTGAGCTTGTTCTCTATAAATTGTCGAGGAGAAATAAGGCAAACCAGTTTTTTTTTTCCCATTTCATACCCACATCGTGATTGTTGTTAGGCGTAAATCCTGACGAAAGTTTTTTCCAAAGTGTTTAGGGGAAGTTACGCCCCACGCATGCGGAATAAAACTTTCTATGGTAGGTGTCATTAACAACACGATGCCCTCTCAGTATCGCCTATGTTCAATATATTATGCTTCTCATTTGTACTTATAGTCTCCCTCACGTAAGGGCGAGTACATATTGAGTAGTATACTGTTCATATATACCTATAGTTTCCCTCACGTAAGGGCGGGTGTATATTGAATGGTTACGAGTATAAAGATCTAGCGGGTATAAAGAAAGGGAGACCAATTGGTGATATAAGGAACCTTCATAATGGCCACAATTCATAAGTATCTCTCAGACTCACAATTGCTGAAAGGTCCTAACTTTGTTCCATGGAAGACAAAGATGAAAGCCATACTTCAGTTGGAAGATTTATGGGACGTAGTGACTGGCACTGCAAAACGTCCTCAGACAGCAGGAACAGATCAAGATGCTTGGGATAAGAAAGACAAGAAGAGTCTCGTATTTATCTTGCTTGCTACTATAGATGAGGTGCAGCCTCATATTTGTGATGCAAAAACTAGTAAGATAGCTTGGGATGCCCTGATCATAGTATATGAAGGCAAGAATCAATCCACTATTCTCCATATTCAAACTCAACTACATAATCTCAGTATGAATTCTAGGGAAACAGTTGATATATTCCTTTGTAGAGTGGCTGACTTGAAAGCAAAATTGAATGCTATGGGAAAACCGGTGGATGATGATGTCTTGAACTCTGTCATCTTGAGAGCATTACCAAATTCCTACAAGATGTTGATCACTTCCCTCAATGTTTCTCGGTAGACAAGTATCATTTGTGGAAGCTGGTAAACTTGCTTCGGACCGAGGAGGCAACTCAGATCCAGAAAGATGATGTGCCAGATAATGCTCTTTCCACACAACAAAGTGGTAAAAAACAAGGCCACTTTCAAAAAGGGGGTGCTTCTTCCAAAGGAAAAGGGAAGCAAAATCAGCAAAAAGATACAAAATATTGCAAAATTTGTGATATGAATAACCATGACACCAACAGGTGTTGGTTCAAAAACAAGCAATCAAACGAAAGAGGTTCTCAAAAGAAGGGCAAGAACAAGCAGAAATACAATAAGCATAAGCAATCTAAAGGCCATGTTGCTTATGCTGAATCCAACTCAGACTCAGATCCTCCTGGGTCCGATTCAGATTCTGACTCTAAAAGAGCACACAAGGTGCTCATGACTCATACTTCGTCTTCCCAGATAGATGTTGTATGGTATATTGATTCAGGAGCTAGCAAACACATGATTGGGGACAAATCATGGTTTGATACTTTTGTGGAGAAAGAGGGTAAGCCAATCACAATTGCTGACAATCAAGTATATCAAGTAAAGGGAGAAGGGGATATTTCTATGTCCCTTCCTGATGGTATTTGTCACATTGAGAAGGTTCTCTATGTTCCAGGCTTAGCCAATAATCTGCTTTCAGTCACACAAATGTTGGATAGAAACATGGATGTCATGTTTCGAGTTGTCAAAGGCAAGAAGAGATGTTTTATCACACACAGTGGTAAACATGTTGCAACCGGATCCTACAAACATGGCTTGTTTATTCTTGATACACTTTTGACTCCACATGTTGCTTTGGCTGCTACTACAAAGGAAGCCACCTCTCTCTGGCATCGACGTTATGGGCACCTCAGTTCCGGATATTTGCTTGAATTATACAAATATGGGATGGTGAAAGGTCTTCCACCCATCTCATCTATCTTACCGGTTTGCTCGGATTGCTTAGCAGGGAAGCAACATCGAGTGCCTTTTGAAGCAAGCTCCTCTCGAGCTGCAAAACCTTTAGAGCTGGTACATACCGATCTGTGTGGTCCTATGCCAACCAGCTATGGTGGGAAAAAGTATTTTCAACTATTCGTTGATGATTACTCACGAAAGATGTGGGTTTTCTTTCTTCAGTTGAAATCAGAAGCGTTTCTCTACTTTCAACAGTTCAAAAAACTTGTTGAGAAGGAGTCGGGATGTTTGATAAAAACCCTCCGCTCGGATCGAGGGGGGAATACACCTCCGAAGAGTTTTTAGAGTTTCTTAAGAAACATGGGATCAAAAGACAACCGACTACAAGCCTATACACCTCAGCGAGAATGGAGTTGCCAGAAAGAAGAAATCGTTCCATTATGGAAATGGTTCGATGTATGCTAAAAGGAGCACATCTTGAGGATCAATATTGGGCAGAAGTAGTAAACACAGCATCATACCTCCTAAATAGAGCACCCACTAGAGCTCTACAAGGGAAGACTCCACAAGGAGCATGGAGTGGTAAGAAACCTTCCATTTCTCATCTGAGGGTGTTTGGATGTAAAGCATTCATGCACATTCCAAAACAGAAAAGGAGGAAGCTGGATGAGAAAACCCTGCAGTGTATCTTTCTTGGCTATGATGAGTACTCAAAAGGTTATCGATTGATTGATCCTAAGACCAAGAAGACACATGTAAGTAGAGATGTTGTATTTGATGAAGCTCTCACATCAAAAGACACATCCACAACTGTATACCTAGATGAAGAAGAGCCTAAGAAGGAGGTTCAACTTCCATAGAAAAAATAGAAAGTTCCAAAATGGTATACTAGCACTTTGAGAGATGCTAAGTTGAAATCCCTTCCAGATCTATCTCTTGATAGGCCATGTACTCGCAGTATGACTCAACAGATGAGAGCAGAAGAATCTACTTCAGAGGTTGACGAACTTTGTCAACACTTTGATGATTTGTCAGTGGGTACAAAAAAAGATAGGGAAGAAGATGAGGATGGAGAAAAAATTTATATGTCTACATTGAATGCAAATGAACCCACAACGGTTCAATCTGCACTTGATCAACCACAGTGGAAAGAGGCCATGGATGTAGAACATAAATCTCTCCTTAAAAATAATACTTGGAAGTTAGTCGATCTGCCAACAGGAAAGAAACCCATAGGCTGCAAATGGGTATTCAAGGTGAAGTATAAGGCAGATGGATCTATTGATAAGCATAAAGCTCGGCTTGTTGCAAAGGGATATGCTCAGAAAGAAGGCATCGATTATGAAGAGACTTTTGCCCCTACTGCAAAAATGACTACCATTCGAGTACTTTGTGCCATGGGAGCTCAGTTTGGGTGGAAATTGCATCAGATGGATGTTAAAAGTGCCTTCTTAAATGGTGACTTACAAGAAGAAGTATACATGACTCAACCAGAAGGATTCATGGTTGAGGGGCAAGAACAAAAAGTATGCAAGTTGATCAAATCCTTGTATGGGCTAAAACAAGCTCCTCGAGCTTGGTATATCAAGATAGACAGTCACCTTGTGCAGACATGGTTTCATAAGAAGTCCTTCGGATGCAAATCTCTATATTAAGAAAAATGGTTCTGATATAGTGATTCTTGTACTTTATGTAGACGATCTGATCATCACAGGAAGCTCAGAAAGAATGATTGACTTAGTGAAAAATGACTTGAAACAATCATTTGAAATGACAGATCTAGGACTTCTGCACTATTGTCTTGGTTTCGAAGTTACTCAACAAAAATTTCATATTAGAGTAACACAAAAGAAATATGCCAAGACTTTAGTAGAAAAATATCGGATGACTAATTGTAAGTCGAAAGCAACTCCAATGGAGCAAGGACTTAAGTTATCTCGATATGATGAGTCACCTCAGGTAGATGGTACTCTCTATCGCCAATTGATTGGGAGTCTCCTATATCTGACAAATACCAGACCAGATCTCAGTTTTGTTGTGGGATATCTTTCAAGGTTCATGCAAGAGCCTAAGATGAGTCACCTGGAAAGCAGCAAAAAGAGTTCTTCATTATGTTCATGGTACTACAAATTATGGTCTGGAATATAGAAAGAATAATAATTTTTTCTTCTTGGGATACACAGACTCGGATTATGTTGGATCTCTTGATGATCGTAAATCCACTTCCGGATATGTTTTTCATCTAGGATCTGGACCTATCTCATGGCACAGTAAGAAGGAGCATGTGGTTGCTTTATCTTCTACAGAAGCAGAATATCGTGCAGCCAGTGGAAGCAATCTGCGAGATAATGTGGTTAAGTCGCATTCTTACAAACATGGGCCTTCCAAAGAATCTTCCTCTTCATTTGTTTTGCGACAATCAAGGTGTTTTGAATCTTGTCAAAAATCCAATTTTTCATGAACGTACCAAACATGTTGATACGAGATGTCATTTTATTCGAGATGAAGTTCCAAAGCACCATATCCAACTTCAATACATTCCTACTGATGCGCAAGTTGCAGATATCTTTACCAAAGCACTTGGACGTATCAAATATGAAAAATTTCGCGATACTATTGGAATTTGCCAATAATGTAATAAGGGGGGATGTTAGCATATGGCATATGTTGTATACATCAATATTACATTATTTGCAACAATATGTAAAAATATCGCTCATAGGCGATCTCTGATTTCGTTGATTAACCACCAAGTTGGTTAATCAACCGCATTGTAATCTTTATATTGAAATCAATGAGAATGAGGAAACTGCTTCGTCAAATCCTTTAGACTTCGCCCGGAGAATGGGCACAGTTCGAGGTTCGCCCCGAAAACGGGCGCAGTGCGGACTTCGCCCGAAAAACGGGCGCAGTCCGACTTCGCCCATCAACATGGGCGCAGTCCGTCACTAGGCACTTTATTTGTAGTCTGCTACCCGACTGCGCCCTTTGGAGAAGGCGCAGCCCGACTTTGCTGCGAAGTCGGGTGGGCAGCCAGAGTTAGGCATTTCAGCTTTCTTTTAACTGTTCTCTTCCCCACTTCGCACCATTTGATGGGCGCTACCCGACTTCGCTGCGAAGTCGGGTTTTTGCCTCGGACTTGGGCTACTGAAACTAAAAACAAACAACTGAAACATTTACATGCTGAAAAACTGGAAATACAAAAAGGGAAATCTGTACAAGGAAGGACCCTTTCGGGCGCCTTCAGCGGTGGTACATCTTCAGGTGGAACCCGTTGACGGGAATGGGGAGAGGATGTCCCTCCATGTCCCGGAGCACATATGCGTTGAACTGGTTAACCCGAGCAATCTGATAGGGGCCCTCCCAGAGGGCATCGAACTTTTCGTGGTTGCCGGGTTTCGCCTTCAACAAGTCCCATTTCAGCACCAGGTCCCCGATTTTGAAAACTCGGGCAGTGGTGCCTTTCACGAACCATCCTTGAGTTGCTTCAGCATGTTTGGCGAAGGCCTAGTACGCTTTCTCTCTGTCTTCCTCCAACTGCAACAGTTGACAAAGTCTGTCGTCCAATGGATCCCCACTGCCTTTCTCTTCGTCAAGCATCCAGAGAGCGGGCATCTCAAGGTGAGTTGGCAAGACAGCTTCTTTGCCATACACGAGTGCATAAGGGGACGTTCTGATGGATTTTTTGAATGAAACTCTATCCGCCCATAGCGCCCGATCCAGGAGTAGGTGCCAAGTCCTTTTGTTTTTCTCCACTGTCCTTCGGATGATCTTCAGCAGATTTTTGTTGGTGGACTCGGCGAGACCGTTCCCCTGCGGGTAGTAGTTGGAAGACATCTTATGATAGATGCCAAATTTGCTGGTGTACTCCGTGAGTACAGCGCCTGCGAACCCCGGACCATTGTCCGTCACTATTGACTCGGGGACCCCGAAACGGGTAATCAGGCTCTCGAGGAATCTGATGACCGTCTCTTGGTCGGCATTCTTTGTGGGGATCGCCTTTGCCCACCGTGTGAAGTAATCGGTGGCGGTTAAGATGCAAAATCACCCCGATGAAGTCGAGACCCCATTGCTGAAACGGAGTCTCGGCTTGGATCGGTCGGAGGGGCAGGGGTGATTTTCTGCTTCTGCCAGCAAATCTCTGGCATTGATCACATTTGGTACAGACCGCATGAGCGTCTGTAAACAGAGTGGGCCAGTAGTACCCAGCTCTGATTATTTTCAAGGTCGTGGGCCTTGCAGAGTGGTGACCTCCAGGCATCCCGGAGTGAAATTCTCCAAGGACCCTAGACTGTTCTGCTTTTCTGACGCACCGCAATAGGATGCCGTCGATATTCCTAAAGTAAAGCCCCTCGAGGCGAAGAGTGTACTTCAGTGCACCTAGCCGAAACCTCCTTCTTTGTGAGGCATTCATGTGGTCTGGACATCTTCCGGTGCAGAAGTATCTCACCAGGTCATCTGTCCAGTCGCACTCCTCAGGTAAGGAGTTAGCTAGGTTGGTGCGTGTTGTTGGATCCTCCCATCCGCAGGCGGATATCTCGGCTGCCGCACTTCGGGCTAGCTCCTGGCACAAGGCTCGGCCTCTAATTAGCTTGGTTGGCCGCACTTCGATGTCGAACTCCTGGATTTTAGCAATCCATCCTGCTCTCTTGTGACCCGGCTCTCCTTGTATGATGAAGCTTCGAACGTCCGGGTGGATCACAAAGACAGTGATCTTGCTCTGGGAGACAAAGTGCCTGAACTTTCGAAGAGATTTCATGACTACGTGAACCTGCCGTTCTATAAAGTTGTATTGTTCTTCGTGCGGCTGGATTACTTGGCTCAGGAACGCTATGGGGCGCTCCTCGCCATCATCTCCCTTTTGGGTCAGGACTGCGGCGTAACTCTTTGGTTCTCCCACCGCGTATAGGATGAAATCCTTGGAGTAGTCCGGGTTTATCAACACCGGTGCTTGTGCAATGCGAGCTTTGATCTCCTCGAAGGCTTGCTCCCTCTCTTCAGTCCACAAAAATTCTGCGTTCTTTTTCAGCAACTCGGCCATAGGCTTGATTACTGTGCGAAGTACGGTATGAACTTCCGCACGAAGTTGATTTGGCCGAAGAAGGACTGCAGCCCTTTCTTGTCGATTGGGGCGGGCAAGCGGAGGAGAGCCTCTGCTCTGTCAGGATCTATAGCCAGGCCCTTTTCGGAGATGACATGCCCCAGCAGCTTTCCTTCTTTCACCGCGAAGACAGATTTCTTTGGGTTTATGGAGATGCCGAATTCACGACACCTTTCGAATATTTGCCGCAGGTGGGTAACATGATCTTCTCGCTTGTGAGAGAAAACAGTCATGTCATCCAAGTAGATGACGATCACTTTGTTGAGCAGCTCTCGGAAGGCCAGGTCCATGGCTCTTTGGAATGTGGCGCCAGCATTGGATAAGCCGAATGGCATGCGCTGGTAGGCGAACGTTCCCCACTTGGTGGTGAACGCCGTCTTGTGTTGGTCCTCATCCTTGACCCATATCTGGTTGTAGCCGGAAAAACCGTCTAAGAGGGAAAATCTCTGGGCTCCAGCAACTATATGGAGGATCTGATCGATTTGGGGAAGCGGGTAATGGTCCTTGAGGGAGGCCTGATTTAGATTTCTGAAATCCACGCAAAGACGAATGTCTCCGTTCTTCTTCCTCACGGGAACCAAGTTCGCGACCCAGGATGAATGCTTGATGGGGTAGATGATCTTAGCCTCGAGCATCTTCAAGAGCTCGGCTTTCATCATGGCCTCGATTTTTGGATTGACGGCCCTCTGCTTTTGCCGGAATGGCTTGGCGCCATCTTCTAGCTCAATGGTATGTTGGATTATTTCTCTGTCATACCCCTTCAAGTCTTGGTAGCTCCAGGCTACTATGTGAGGGAACTCTCGACATAATGCTCTGATCTGCTCGAGTTCCTCTGTGGTGCAATCTGTCCCGACCTTGATTGATTTGCCAGATTCCAGCTCCAGGTCAGCGTACTGCCTCGGGTCTACTTTGATCCTATGAGATATGGCTCTGTCGTTCTGATCAAACAGACTCTCTAAGGTAATCAGTCCTTTTGGGACATGATTGTTTTTCAACTGTATCAACCCCTCATATTGCTCGTCATCGGGGTCTCTACCTTCGATTGAACCAGGCTTCATTTACCAAAAATGTGACGATTTCCTCGTCACAGCCGAACACCTGCCAGTGGGTGTCCTTATCAGGCACAGAAGGCCTGTAAATGGTACGAACCGGCTTCGGCTTCTGGACAGTGTCATCAGCCGGAATGTACCTGGCTCCAACAAGGCGCTCAGAATGTCAGCATGCTTGTTTTTCTCACGCGAAATAGCCTTGACATTCAACGAGTCAAAAGACTCCATCAGATCCCAGACCCGATTTCGGTACGCCTTGAGATAGTGCTTTTTGGAGGCGCACTTGTTCGTGATCTGGTGGCACACCAGTTCTGAGTCCCCGTAGATCTGCAGATGTTTGATTCCCAACCTCTCCGCCTTTCGCAAGCCCAAGCACAGGGCTTCGTACTCCGCCGCGTTGTTGGTACAGCTCCAAGCCAGCCTGTAGGTGTAATCCTTCTGGATCCCGGTTGGGGAAACCAAGAGGATTCCAGCACCGGCGCCATTTTTGCATCGTGCGCCGTCAAAGAAAAGCTTCCACAGCTTCTCAGGTGCTGGTCCCACTTCTCTCCTGGCTGACTTGTCAAGCCTTTCAGGCTGAACAATGGTGTAGCAACCTTGCTCTGTTTCAATCACGGCGTTGAAGTCCCGCAAGGAGAATTCATCTTCTACTTGCAGCTGTTCGAGAGCTTGCTCCGTCATGTCCACTGTCACCAGTTCTTCCTCTGTCAGTTGGACCATGCAATCCTCAGGCTCTTCTCCGGGTATCTTCTCTACTAGGTAGGTGGAAGGCTTTTCATTGAGAATTTTCAGTCTCCTTCCTTTGAAGGGCACTTCCATGTGTGAGTAGTCCAGAGAGAGATATCCTCCTAACTTCGCAGTGAACTCCCTGGAGAGACACATGCCGAAGTAGGGTTCCAAGTCGACGACCACAACCTCTTGGATGACCACAATGTCGAGAGCTTTGTGCAGCCGAATGGGGATGTCTTTTATGACACCAACTGTCTTGACAGGGTGCCGTCCGATTGCGGCACGCCTTGGCTGCTCCTTGTGTACTCCATCCCGATTTCATTGCAGACGGCTCTTGGCATTACGGTCGTGGAAGCACCAGAGTCCACCATGCGGTTGTGTACTATATACCCTTGCATTCGTAATGACAGATAAAAGGGAGGTGGTATGTTCTTCCCAGTGGCTGAGGCTATCAGGGGGTTGCACCAGGACAACGGGCTGTATCTGCTTGCCGTTCTTCATGATTTTCAGGGATTCTTGCAGCAGATCAACCTGGCCTGGGAGTTGAAGAGCATCGTACATGCTGATTCTTGCAGGAGTTCTCTTCAACTCATCTACTATGCTGTAGCCTGAAGTATTAGCTCCTTCCGCTTCTTTCGCCGGCTCGTACTTCGTCCGGTACTGTTGAGTGGCCTCAACTCTCTGCCTCTTGGTTAGAGACGGATATCTCAGCCTCTCCTGAGCTTGTTCTTTTGTTTCAGCTGGAGGCTGAGTAGCGGGAGCTTTAGCCGGAAGAGCTTTGGCTATGGGCGGCTTGACTGCGGGAGTCTTCGCCGGAGGAGTTTTGTCTTTGGCTGTGTAGGGCCACAGCCTCTTGTAGGGCGGTATCTCCTCAGGTTGCGCCTTGTCTCTTCTAGCGTACACCTTTAGGGGTTTGGCTGCAGCTTCGGCAGACTTCTTGTTTTCCTTGGCAGGAGGCGGCATCGGGACTTCATCTGAAACGGCGAAATTGCTTTCATCGCCCAGGATCATGTAGAGTTCTTCGTCTTCAATGGCGCTACCGGCCAAAGTCTGGAGGTAGTGCTGATGTAGTGTACAGTCATCCTCGGCATGCGGGTCGTTGCAAGTGGTGCACCAATTGACCTGGTCGGAAGTACCAGGTTCATCCTCTATGGCAGCATTCCTCGGAGGGGGCCGCCGTTGCAAATGTTGCTCAGGGGGCCGATCTTTCGTCAACGCCGGGGGTGGATATGGCCTCCTTGGAGCCAGATCCATTTGGGCCTGCTTCTTTTTCAGAACAGTCATGTCGTTAGACATGGTATGATAGCCAGAGGCCAGAGCCCGTACCTCCTGTAGGATTTGATTCTGAATATCATGGTCAGGAGGCGGCGGCAGCTGAGCTGGGGGAGGCAATGCAGCCAATGGAGGAGTTGAATATTGTGCATGTTGCGGGGGAGCAGTAAGTGCTGGAAAACGCGGAGGACGGGGAGGCGGATAATGAATTTGCGGCGGGCCGTAAGGGTTCACGACCGGCGCCGGATTCCATTGCTTCTTGGGGTTGTCCTGAAGTGGACGGCTCCAAACCAGAAGCTGATGGATACTGCGATCGGGGAAAGTCGGGGTAGATGGGCGGTTGTACTCTGTGCGGAAGCCTGCCAATGGAGATGATGTCCATTTCAGCTTGCTGGGCAGCCTCGTACAGAGCAGGGAACGTGTTGATTCTAGCAACCTTCAGCAGCAGGCAAATGTCTGAGTTGAAGGATCTCAGGTAGTAGTAGGCAGCCTGACCTGCTGATGGTCTGAGTTCGCGAGGTACTCGTTTCCAAGACCTTGCAAACCGGATATTGAAGTCTGACACCTCCTCTTGGGGGTGTCTCTGAATACTTTGGAACTGATGCAGCAAAGAAGAGGGATCAACAGACTCGTTGCATCCTTTCACGAGTCTGCCGGCTAACTGTCGCCACCCTGTGATGGATCCCTCTGGCAGCGATCTCCACCAGTAGAGAAGCTTTCCCCTTAGGGAAAGGGCCAGCAGACGGGTCTTCACACTTTCGTCGGTAATGGAGTGAAGCGCAGCCAGGGCAAGAATGTCCTGGATGTGTTCATACGTCGTCTTGCCATAGCCATCGTATGTAGGGATAGACTTTAAGGCAGCGGGGGCACAGCTTGCTGTCCGACTAGGGCCAAGGGCCCCGTAGAATCCACCGCCGGGAAGAGGTCGTCCTCATCCAGATGATCAGCCATTTCTGCTTCTGACCCGGTAGTGTACTCGGTATCGGAACTATCCGAAGATGTAGATTCTTCTTCGGCCTCAACTTGTTCAATCTCAGCCTCGGCTTCTTGGATTTCTGCCTCAGCTTCTTGGATTTCTTCTTCGCGAGCTTGATAATCAGCCAGCCTGACGCGCTCGCCTGGAGCGTCAAGGTCAAGTTCGTAAAAGTCAGGCGGGTTCTCCGGATTCCTTGCTCGCCACCTTCTTGTTTGCATGAAGGCGTTAGGGCCGGTCTTTTCGGACTCAGAGAATATTCAGATTTGCAGAGTCGCCAGGTGCTCTGATTTTGAACAGCAATGAAGCGAGCACTAGTACTTCGATTCTGTTCGGGGGTGGGAAACTTCCATGTCCCACCGGGCGTGCCAGAGAAAGCTGTTGGTTACGAATCTGCCATGAGGAAAGGATTTGTTGTTATTGCGCCCAGATTCGCCCACCAGATTGAAAGGCCGGAAGGAAGGAATGCCTTCCGTGCCAATCTCCGGAGAAGGCCGGCTTCTGTGGGGTTGGTGTTAAGATAAGAGTGCAGGAAAGAGATAAAAGGTATAGAAAGAGATAAAAATGCAAAAGGGATTCCAAATGTGATTGGAGTTGGGTGGGGGGAATAAGCAGCACGACAACGAATCAATCACCACTACTAACAGCATTCATCTACAAACACATATTGAAACTACAGCTATCAGCGATCCCATGTATCCCCTATCTATGCATTCCAGGGAATACCTGGCCATCAAATGTTGGAGTCCGAGTTCAGTACAACAACAAGCAATGACACAAGAAACATGAGGCAGAAATGACAAGGAGAGGCAACATGCAAGATAAAAGACAGTAAGCAGAGCCAAGTATATGTTTATATTTGAGGCAAACGCATAGCTACAATTGTTCCCTAGCAATATATTCCCCTTCCACCACCTTACAATGAAAATGTGGTGGGTATTTATAGACCCAAAATTCCCCCTGATTACATTCATGGGCACAGAGTCCCAGACAAGACAGTAGCTGACACGAGCGGCTGAGGAGCTGCTGATGCTGACTTTTGTCGGGCCGGACTGTCCTTGCAGCATGGTGTCCCTGAAGATGGTACAGCTACGTGGCAGCGCGTTGGGACAAGTCTTCAGTCAACAGGAATGCGGGTAGGTGCGGCAGATGGCACTTCACATCGGCTTAAATGGTGACAGATGACGCCGGTAGTGAAGCCCATGCTTTGTCCTTGCGCGGTCAAGTCTTGGCTCGAATTCCGAAGATGGACACTTGTCGGATGTTGAAGTGTGACACGTGTCTGCCTTGAAAGGCAGCTTATCCAACTTCGCCAGGAATTCGGGCGCTATCGGGTTGCGCAGGAGGAAGACAGCGCAGTTGGAAGGCCTTCTTGCCTTAGCAAATTTTTGAGTTGACTTTACCCAACTGCGCACCGGTCAAAGGGCGCACTCCGACTTCGCTGCGAAGTCGGGTTGCGCACCGGTGCTTGGCTGTCTTCATCCGCTGCTCGGACTGCGCACTGGAAAAGGGGCGCACTCCGACTTCGCTGCGAAGTCGGGTTGCGCCCCAGCACTTAGCTGATTTTCTGACAGACTGTTCCCTTAGTGCGCCCAGGAAGAAGGGCGCACTCCGACTTCGCTGCGAAGTCGGGTTGCGCCCCTGACACTTAGTCAGATTCTGCTTCAACATTGCCTGTTTGCGCACTTTGGGCTCCCTACTGCGCTCCAACTGAGGGGCGCACTCCGACTTCGCTGCGAAGTCGGGTGTCGCCCCAACACTTAGAAATTTTCAGGGAACACCTCTGTTCTGGAAATTTTATTGGGGAAGAAGGGGGAAACGAAGAAGGGGGAATGGAATTGCAAGGAAGAAGGGGAAAGGGAGAAATGAAGAAAGGGGGGAAAATGAGGAGAAGGAAGGGGAAAGAGCAGCCTACTTACAGAAACCAGAAACATGGCACTGTGTGCAAAATGTGGCAACAACTACTTACATTAGTTGGATGTATAGTTTGGATACAAAGGCTTTAATATTCAATAGAAGATAATGTTTGCCCACATATAAAAGTCTGAATATGCCCTCTTAGAGTAGGAAACTTACCATTAGCAGCTCATTTGAATGTTAATGGAGCAGAGAGCATGCACACAAAGACAAAGAAAACAATATCCAGTAGCATTAGTCTACCATTCAAAAGTCTATGAATTACTCACTCAATGTGCAAATAATCACACATGGTGAAAATTTATAAAATGGGATGACCATCACTTTTGGTGACAAACTTATCCTCATGCAAAATTTCCCTGATTTCAGTCTACACTTTAGTTTCATTTATATCTATAATTATAAAGTTCATATAACATTACTAATACCAGTTATATTTATATTCTGCTTAGCTATACGATATATAATTGAGAAAATTGGAATCAGCATGGAAATAGAATTGGGAAAAATCAGGACTGGACAAAAATCCGGATCAATCTGCAAAAAAAAAAAAAACAAAGAAAATGTTTGTCTGCGAAAAAAAAAAACAAAGAAAATGCTTGTCGTACAAGTGGTTGTCAAGCTGTCCTACAAGTGGTTGTCAAGCAGTCGAGAGAAAAAAAAAATCGGAAAAGGATTGCTACAATTTTTGTAGAGTTGTGGCAAGAAGTAATTCAACAATATATTATTATTATTGCTCAGTGTTTTTGGTTGTGGTTTTGCTGTGAATTACAAGTAGAATCAGAAAAGTTCCAAAGTAGTATACCTTATTGAAATTTGTTTATTAAAATTAAAAATAGAATTAGGAGAGACCCAAATTACTATATGCATTGTTAATAATATTTTTATTGAAATTTGTTGTTGTTTAAAAACAATGTTAAAGATCCAAAGCAGTATAAGTTATTGAAATTTGTTTATTCAAATTAAAAATAGAATTATGAGAGACCCAAATTACTATATCCATTGTTAATATTTTTTTATTGAAATTTGTTGTTGTTTAAAAACAAAGAATGATGTTAAAGATAAAAGTTGTGTAGATCATTTTCATCTTATCATTGTCCATCAGATGCATCAAAGATCCCCCATTGCATCTAAATCAAGTATATATATTATGAAGTTAAATATACCAGAGATAAGTAAGATCTTTGAATGATATAAACTCATGTTAGAAAAAAATATTATTCTAATGTTACTAAATTTAATAAATAATCAAATTGTTTTAGTCAAATAAGAATGACCATGAAAATAATTTTACTAGTATTAAAGATCTCATTGATAATGAACAAGAAACCCCTCAGCCATTTATATAGTATTTTGATATTCCATTATTAAATTAATTATATAAACACAAGTCATCAATATTTAACTTACTTTTAATCTATCCTTAAGTCTACTAGCCTATATTTACTAATATTTTTAAATTTGCATTCTTACTTCTTAGATGTAGCATTTATTATAATAAATTTAGAATAAGTATGTATACAAGGTTTTGAGACTAAAAAAAGATGTTAAATAAAACACAATTCATGTCGAGCAAAAATATCACTTTGAACATGTACACACATAAACAGCACAAATACTTAAGATAAAAGCAAGAAAACAACCATAAATATTAATATAATACAAAGTAAAAACAACATTCTTTTTAGCTAGAAAGTGTCTTTCTTTTCTTTTATAATACTTATAAGCACATTCTCTATAAAATTAAAACAAAAAGAATTACAAATTACCTTTAAACAAAAATGAAACGAGTGTTTACACGATAGAATAACCCTTGAAAGTTTAATATAAATTTAATGTTGAGTTAGATCTTTTGACTTAACTCTTAGATCCATTGAATGTCCTTCCCAAGTTACCAAATTAATTTTTGACACAAAATTAAAAAGGAAAGAAAATACCAAAAAAGAGGAGGATGACTGTTGTTTTTTTCCCTTCTAGGTAAAGAAAATTAAGCAAATTATCTAATCTATATCCAAATATGGATTATTTTATGTGCACAATTTAAATGGCATATAATTTCTATAACATAAAAAATATTAAAAGAATAAGAATAAAATGAGCCCATGTACTCACAAGACATTCAACCTCAATTATATTAATTTTTATTTATAGCCAAATGACTTTATAATATTTTTCTTTCAGGTCCGAGGTGTAGACCAATTGGTTCATCCAAACCCCATAAGGGGGCGGAGGTCCAAGGTTCAAATCTCGGGCCTCGCCGGACTGAACGCTTGTCCCTTTCCTGGTGCTTTCAGCGGCGTAAAAGGTTTAAAATGATTGTGGCATGGTGGTTATAGGGGCGGACTGCGCGAAGATTTGTGTGGCGGCTTCTGGGGCGGACAGCGCAGAATACTGTGGCGGCCATAAAAAGCTGGACAGCCTGCCCGGATTCGTGGCGGCTACCAATTCCACCATGTAAATTCAAATATATATATATATATATATATATATATATATATATATATATATATATATATATATATATATATTTTTTTTTTTTTTTTTCTTTCACATTTAAAATTAGTATAGTGCCTTTTTATAAGGTGGTCGTTGAATAAAAATATAACTTTAAAGTAGTTATTTAATATAAATATAAATATTAACATGCCTTCTAGCTTTAACCGACTTAAAGAAAAAAACAGCATTCCTATCTCCTTCCTGCAACCAATCCAAACGAGCTTTTTGCTTCCAATAAATTTCTCACGAAGTTCCCCATTCTGCCAAGTCCTTCACAGCCTCTGATTCCTCTTGAAGAGTCTGTTCAAAAAGTCCCTGATCCCTGATTTGTCTAGTAATAGAATCAAGCCAGTCTTGAGCCATAGCTTTAGCATGAAAAAGATTACCAAAAAATTGCCTGTTCCACTTTTTAAGACAATATTTCACAAATTGAAGCCTCTTAGCAAAAGAGTACATAGCATGTGAATCTAAGGTAGAGGTAAGCTTAGATTAACATTAGCCAAGGTAAAACAATTGACACGAACAATAATTAAAGCCGAAATTATTCATTAAACTAACCAGTTGAAAAATACATTAAAATAAACCTTATATAGGCTTAGAACATGCGCAATAGTAGGGAAGGGAAGGTGGAGGAAGATCGGGGAGATTAGAGAGAACGGAGGAGTAGGAAGTGGAGTGGGAGGTGGCAGCGAGCGTGGGGAGAGGAAGGGAGTGGAGTGATAAGGGAAAATGGACGGCAGGAAAGGAGGAAGGAGAATGGAGGGATAAGGAGAAAATAAAGGAAAGGGAGAAAGAAAAATCATGCCGACCATCCGACAAAATTAGCCGACAAAAGGTAAGTGTGTTCACACTGTGCTTAGAAAAACTAGATTTTTCTAAGCCATTTCAATCTAAGTCCTGTTCACACTTGCTACATAGCAGTCCCATATAACGATTTCCCTTGAATCCACCAGCATTTTACCAAGTCATACAAAGAAGGTTCCCGAAGCCACATTAACTGAAATTTAAAACTTGGATGACAAATGATACTTTGTTTTATAGCAACAAGTTTGATTGGCATGTGGTCAAAACCTCTCCAATCAAGAATTTCGAGGTGGTGAGCCAATTATTACCAACCCAATAAGGAGAAACAAGAAATCTATCCAATCTCTCAGAAATAGATTCAATTCCACATCTCCGATTAGACCAGGTGAACATACCATTACCCGGCTTAATATCAACAAGATTTAGAAACTGAATATTATCATTAAGAAGTAAATAAGTCTAACCAAGAAAACTTACTCCACCTTGCTTTTCTTCCAAACAAGATACAACATTAAAATCTCCTGCAACAATCCAAGGATAATAAGGAGCTAGAGCACGAACCTCTCGCACATGGTTCTAGAGATTAATCTTTCCAGCAAGGTCAGAGGGAGCATAAACAGTAGTTAAAAGAACCACTTCCCCCGACTCCTAACAAAGAGCAGCCAAAGAAAGAGAAGATCTAATTGTTAGGATCCTCAATCCTAACATTATTAGTTAGTATTAGTTAGTATTATTAATCATTTAATTATTATATTATTAACTTATAAAGTGAACCATCACAACCCTTCATAACGTGAACCATCATGTCTCTTCACCAACGTAGCTTTAGGGTAGATATATATATTAGGTTGGCCATCCATATCAAATCATCCAAGAAGAAGAATAAGAATAAGAATCATAGATTCTAAAGGAGGGAGCCCCCTATAGCGGCAAAGCGATTACAAGGGAGCCCCCTTTGAGTGGCCTGCGATTACATTTACATTAATTTGTTAATAATTTTATAGTAAGACCTTGGGGTCTTACCATTTGGTATCAGAGCCATGTGGGACCCAGTCATGTGGGAATTGCTCAAAGATCTTCATCAAATCACTTTTGTGCTTGAGTATCAAACTCGATTTGAGGATATCACCAAACATAACACAAGATTGGATGAATCAATTCTCATCAATGGCTTCATTAGGGGATTAAAAGAGGAAATTAGAATGGAGGTGACAAGGTTCAATCCCTATACCATGATGCAGACCTATGGATTGGCAAAATTAGCTGAAGATAAAATCAATGCACAACAACGATTAGGGAAACCACTTATGGAAAAATCATTGACCACTTACATCGTTCCCAAACCTATGCATAATGGAAGGGCACAAAGCACTTACACAACCCCCAAATCTAACCAAACTTTACGAATTAAACATCTTAGCTTTGAGGAGATGAAAGAACGACGAGCAAAAGGACTCTGTGATAATTGTGATGAACAATTTGGATCCCACCATAAATGTGCTACACTAACATTGTATTTATTGAATAAAGTTGATCCCTGTCTCTCCATAGAGCAAGCAGATGAGGTAGTTGTGTTCGAAGCGGCCAGTGCACCTACTCACCGCAATGAAGACAATGAGGTCGATGTGCAAGAACTGATTGATGTACCAAGCAAGTATGAGGTATACATACCCAAAGTGATCAATGCTATCCAAACATGCACTCTACAAGACCTACAAATACCTTCCTCACCAATAGTGAGTTCTTACCATATGACCAAACCTATTCAGAGCCAACGCAGAGTGACTACACACTCCTTCTCCGTTGGCTCTAACAAGGAACCAAAAAAGGATATGAAATCATTACCATCACTTTTGATGCATCATTCTGAAGTATTTGAGGAACCCCAAGGGTTTCCCTCCCATCGTCATCATGATTTTCCTAAGGAATATTCTACTATTGTTCTTGTCAACCCCTCGCTAATGCTTCATCCTTCTCGATATCCCTGCCTACGAAAGGATGCCATTAAAAGAGTCCAAGAACTTACACAAATCCTTCTTGGAAAACAAAGGACAAAGCTTCTCACTTTGAGCTTTGAGGACAAAGCTCTTTTAAGGAGGGTGGCATGTTAGGATCCTCAATCCTAACATTATTAGTTAGTATTAGTTAGTATTATTAATCATTTAATTATTATATTATTAACTTATAAAGTGAACCATCACAACCCTTCATAACGTGAACCATCACATCTCTTCATACGTGAACCATCATGTCTCTTCACCAACGTAGCTTTAGGGTAGATATATATATTAGGTTGGCCATCCATATCAAATCATCCAAGAAGAAGAATAAGAATAAGAATCATAGATTCTAAAGGAGGGAGCCCCCTATAGCGGCAAAGCGATTACAAGGGAGCCCCCTTTGAGTGGCCTGCGATTACATTTACATTAATTTGTTAATAATTTTATAGTAAGACCTTGGGGTCTTACCACTAATAGAGACCCACCAAATCGGAAGAACCTTCAACGGATTCCATAAGCAAACAATACCACCAGAACTACCATGAGTCCCAATTCCTTGACACTGTCTCTTCTCGAGGAGTTCATTTGAAAACTACCCATGATATTTTACAAGAGGCAGTTACCTTCTTTTCCTCACTTTATACTGAGGATTCTTCTGGGGCGGATGTTGAGGAGAATGTTATTTTGGGATGTATACCTTCAATTATTTCTGTTGAGATAAATGTTGATCTTTTAAGGCCTATTTCTCTTGCAGAGCTAGAAGGTATTGTTTTTCATATGAAAAAAGGGAAAGCTCCGGGGCTAGATGGTTTTCCAGTTGAATTCTTTCAGGAGTTTTGGGAAATCATCAAATTTGATTTGTTAAGGGTTTTGCAAGAGTCCTTGAACAATAAACAGATGTTGAAGGCTTTGAATTCTACCTTCCTGGCTCTTATTCCTAAACGGGAGGGAGCAAATTCTTTTGATATGTTTTGACCTATAGCTCTGTGTAATGTTGTTTATAAAATCATTACTAAGTTGATTGCTGAGAGGCTAAAACCTTGGTTGGGAATGGTTATTTCTGATGAGCAAGGAGGCTTTGTGGTAGGCCATCAGATTCTTGATGGTGTTGTTATGCTGAGACCATTCATTCAATGGGTATGTCTAAGGAAAAAGCTATGTTCATGAAACTTGACATGGTTAAGGCTTATGACAGGGTTCGATGGTCATTTCTTCAAAAAATTCTTACAGCCTTTGGGTTTGATCCTATGTGGATTAATTGGGTTATGAGCTGTATTACAACTCCATCTTTTTCTATTCTTATTAATGGATATCATTCTTCTTTGTTTAATGCTTCGTGAGGTTTGCGTCAAGGTAATCCCTTGTCTCCGTACTTGTTCATCATTATGGCTGAGGGTTTGGGCAGGTTGTTAAAATCTCATGTGAATAAGGGTTTGCTTCATGGTTGGAGGTGGGGTAGTAATTTGCCTGCGTATTCTCATTTGCAGTTTGTTGACGATACTGCTCTGATGGGTGTTGCTTCTATTAGGGAGGCAACTAATTTTAGAAGAATTCTGGATATTTACTTGGCTGCTTCTGGGCAGAAGATTAATGAGGCTAAATCTTCCATTTTTTTCTTTAATACTAATCCCCGTATTCAGGCCAAAATTGTTCAGATTCTCAGATTTCAGGTTGGAGTTCTTCCTTTTAAGTACTTGGGTATTCCTATCTCTGTTGGTCCTCTGCCTAGGAGTGTTTGGTCCAAAATTTTGGAGAAATTTCGTACTTAGGTTAGTCATTGGACTTACAGATGGTTGTCTTTTGTTGGTCGGGTTTTGCTCCTCAAATATGTGGTTCAAGCATTACCTGTGTACAGGTGTTCTCCGGCAAGTTTTCTTCATGATCTTGATTCTCTTTCACGGAGATTTTTGTGGGTTGGTAATTTGGAATCCTCTAAATGGAGTTTGGTGAAATGGGAGTCTCTTTGTAGACCTAAACAAGAGGGCGGTTTGGGTCTTCGCCTGAGTTCTCTTTCTGGGCAAGCTCTGGCTGCCAAACTTTATTGGCGCTGGTGTACTAATCATGACCAAAGTTGGGCTAAAATTCTTTCTTATAAATATCTCTGTGGGGTGGAAGGTGATGAGCTTCCTTGTTATAGCTTGATTGGGAAAGGTTATTTTGTTTGGAACACTTTGAAGAAGGGAGCTTTCTCTTCTCAAACAGGGGTTGTTTTGGATTTGTCATAAAGGCTCTAAGGTTCTTTTTTGGCACGATTCTTGGGATGGTTTTCCTGCTCTTTTATCTGAGTATCCTCATCTTCTTGGTCTTGCTCAACATTTTTTGGCTGTTGGTTGGTCTAGAGTGATGGATTTTAAAGTTGTTAAGAGAATTGGTCAGATGGAAATGTTCCAATGGAGAGATCCCAGTGAATGACCTATTGGAGGCTCTATGGAGGATAGAGAGGAGTTGTCACGCATTCTGGCTTCTAGAGAATGCTCTTCTTCGCAAGATGATGATGTGTTGGCTTGGGGTCAGGACAATAGAGGGATTTTCTCAGTTGCCTCCGGATATCATGAATTGGATCGCCAGTGTTATGGTACTGAGGAAGTTCCTTGGTGGAAGCAAGTGTGGAATAAATTTGCGTGGCCTAAGTGCAATTTTTACTTGTGGGTTGTCACTCGTAATCGACGTCTCACTTAGGATAACCTTCAGAAGAGAGGTTTCCATGGCCCTTCCTTTTGTTTCCTATGTGAGAATAGGGAGGAATCTGTTGGTCATGTGCTTCTTCAATGTGGTTTTGCGCATCAGCTTTGGCATTTGTGGTGGGGTGTGTGGAAATAGTCTTGTGTTCATTCTTCTTCTCTTTTGGATTTTTGGAGGAGTTTGGGAAGGTCTCCGGCTAAGGTCTTCTTTTTACAAGTTGCTTGGCATATTGGTCCCTCCTGCATCTTCTGGAAAATCTGGCTTGAAAGGAATCAAAGAATTTTTCAAGGGAGAAATCTCTCTGTTTTTCAAGTCTGGCAAAGAATTTTGAGAATGATCCAGGAAACTATGTCTACTAAATGTCAGATTAATAGGTCCAGATTATGCATGGTTTGGGTTTGACAGTGTCTAGTCCATGTGCTACTATTTCTTTTAGCATGAGGGGATTCAATAACAGAGTGCAGAGAGATGGCAGATGGCAGCCCCCTCCTAGGGGGGTTCTTAAGATTAATATTGATGGGTCTTCAAGAGGTAATCCTGGAAATGTTGGTATTGGTGGAGTGGGACGTGATTGCAGTGGTGTGGTATGTTTCTTTTTCTCATGTTTTAAAGGAAGGCATACCAATAATTATATGGAAGCCCTTGCTATTCTTTATGCATTAGAGCAAGGATATGCTTTGGGTTGGCGCAGGATAATTTGTGAATCAAATTCTCAAATTATCATTAATTTATTGAATACTTGTAATATTACCAATGTTAATTGGAGGTTGGCAGGGGTGGTTAGGCAAATTCTTCGTTTTCGTTGTCATATGGAGTTCATCGCTTATACTCATATTACAAGGGAGTGAAATGGTGTTGCTGACTGTTTGGCTAAATGGGCCTCTGAATTTCAAGAAGGTTGGAGTGTTAGGGAGTGGCATCAACTTCCTTCAACGTGCTCTCAAACTCTTACTAGTTTATTGAAAGCTGATATGCCTAGATGAGGCAGTTTTGTTGTAATCTGATTCTTGACTCTTGTATGTTTTTCTGATTTCAATAAAAAATTTACCCCTCTTTTTATCAAAAAAAAAAAATACTAAATATAAATACAATCATGTTGACAATTTATACAATTTTTTTAATGTCCAAAATAATGGTTCAATTTACTCATAATAGTTTCCAATAGCTCAAAATTTGTAGCTATTACTAAAAAAAAGTGGCATGGTTAAAATAACTCTTTACATTAACCAATAGGGGTTCAATTTGTGCATAATAGTTTGTCATATGTCTAATTTTGTAAGTATTATTAAAGCTAACATAATTAAAGTTTACTCTTTACATTCATTGATAACAAAACGATTTTTTTTTTTTAATAAAGTTTATTTTTTATTTTTGAAAACATTATAACAAAAAATATCTCTATAGAAGTACAGTTGACTAAGTGGAGCACAATTATGAGTCGGCAAAGCTAGGGAATTTTTTTTTCTCAAAACAAACAATCTTTCAGGAGCCATATCTTTTAGTTGTCCGGTTCAGATGATTCTTGTGCCATTTTGTGCAGATTTTAAAACGCTTTGAAATGAGTGATCGTTTGAAAGAATCCAGGCAGTATTAAGGGACATATGATCATGTGAAAACAACAGTTCGAAACTAGGGCAGCTTTAGTGCAATTTTTTCTAAAAAACATCTCCTCTTTTAAGAGCCATATCTTTGAAAAGGGTTGTTTGATTCAGCTGATTCTTGGACCAATTTGTGCAGAATTTGAAGAGCTTTAAAATGAGTGATCATATGAAGGAATCCAAACAATATTGAGGGAGATACGACCTTGTGAAGTCAGCCATCTAGAACAAGGGTAATGAAGATTTTTTAAGTCGTGAAAAACAAAATTGCAGATATCTGTCAGCCAAGGTTCAGATGATGGGAGGAGCAATTGATATGGGACCCTTTAAACCAGAAACAAGATTCACAATTCAAAAATTATATTGCCATAAAAAACTATTACATATTTATAGGCCTTGCAGACCCGTCATGGAAAGATCTAGAGAGGGAGAAAGATCTAGAGGAATGAAAAGATCTAGAGAGGGAGAAATATTTAGAGGAATGGAAAGATCTAGAAAATGTACCGACAGACCTTTCTAGAAGGTCCATTACATAAGAATATTTTAATACAAACTTTACATGATATTTTATTTAAATATACATTTATATTTTTAAATAGTGTCTTTATTCCTCCTCATTCCTCTCCACCATAGAAGCATTGGACTCCAATGCATACAATCAGGGAGGCGAACAAGCTGGAAAAAGACAAAAACTGGAAGACGATAATCCAAAATTTGTTATTGCAGTAACTAGAGCAGATCACCACAAAAAGATGATTCCACAGGGTCAGGCTTGGCCTTCTTCAGTGAGCATACCAAACAGTATATAAAAATGCTTGAAACCTCTGTCCCACTCTATGTGGGATAAAAGGATTTTGAAAATGCAGCTTCATGACTTGCCGACAGTGCATTTTTTTTTTATAACATTAATATGCTTGCTCCCACCTTTTTTTTTTCAAATAAAAACATTGATATGCTTGCTCCTGCTTTTCTTTCTTTCTTTTTTTTTTAAATTTCACCAACATATCAAATATTGAAAAGAAATAAAGATAAGGGTGAAAGAACATGGACAGGTCAAAGCAGACAACAGGCAATGACACAAAAAAATGTTGGTGGCTAAAAGAAATACTGTGCACAGAGACCATAAAGGAAGACAAAAAGAATTGGCAGCACAAGCACTGAAAAGTGGAGGATGATATGCCAAAATTTTGTGATGGAAGAGAGCAGCAAATCTTGGTTGTCGTGGAAATGGCTTGAAATGGCAAAAATTTGGGATGGGAACCAAGGTAGTGCTAGGGTTTCCTCCAATAGGCAACATTGTGGGTGGTTGAGGGTACCCTCCATGAGGACTAGTTGGGGTTGATGTCAAAATCCAAGGAAAATATTGTGGCTAAAATGAGAGAAAAATGTCAAGGGAGGGTGATAGAGGGACATGTGTCAAATTGTGTTGAAAGCTCAACAAACACAATTGCACTATCATAGTGGACAACAAAAAAACTAAATATGGCAAGGGCCACAAGGGTGGATGAAAAATAGAACCGGTGATTATGCAAACTGGGCTGACAAACAAGAGTTGCACAGGAGCCACAAGATGTTGTGAACAAAAAGCTCCACGAGTTGATTCATGGATTACGATGAGTAGGAACATCGACCGATGGGAGTACCAGCTGGCCAAATACGGGGGAGGCCATGGCGGGATTGTGATAAGAAACTGCGGCGATGATAGCTTGAGCATTGGCAATGCAGTTGGAGCTGTAGGAGGGCGGCTATGGCTAACAAGACTGCAAGGGCGGCGTCAAGGCTAGAGGGGGCCACAGAGGGACTGTTGCAAGGTGGAGGCCAGGTTGTTGGAATGGAAGGGCTAGGGCTTCAATGAGGCAAGACATTCTGTCTGGACATAGAATTTTTCTAATTTGGTTTCTTTTTTCCTTCTTTATCTTAGAAATTTCACATGCAAATTATTATAAGTTTTTTTCATATATTATAATTGCTAGAGGATATTCTAGTAAATTTTAGTAGATTTTGAGTTTTAGTTTCCTTCCCATGGACCAATTTACAGCTAAATCCTTATAATCATCTCTAGTAGTAGAGGTTAGTGAGAAACTCATAGAGGAGTGATCCTTGTATCTCAAAGATAGGGCAATTTTTGGTAAATTTAATGGGTCTTGACCAAGGGCTTTAGCCTTGAGAAAATGGATTGATAGGATTTGGAAGTCTAAAGAGTGATTCTATCCTTTCTTCCTAGCCATTTTTTGTTCCAGGGGAGGAAAGAGATAGAATCCTAAAAGGGGGTCCTTGGTTTATGGGAAGAGCAAGACTCTTCCCTACCCGTTGGCATGAAGGCTTTGCATCTGAGAATGTAAATCTATCCCTAGTTCCAATCTGGGTTAGGATGTATGGATTGCCCATTGAACTTTGGGAAATGAATACCTTTAAGGCAATAGGCAACACTTTGGGAGAATTCCTTGAGATTTCAAAAACTACAAAATACGGATTCGTGGTTATTTATGCTCGAATATTGGTCATGATTTATATAAGTAAACCTTTACCAGAATCAATCATTCTTAAGTATGGGGGTAAGTTGTGGACCCAAACCATAGATTATGAAAACATATCTTTTAGATGTAGAAGATGCCATGAGGTGGGGCATATTGAAAGATCATGCCCTAAGAAGAGTCCAACAGAAACATATGTAGAAAAAAACCGCAAGAGAAACTTATAAATGGATACAAATGAGGATGGTTTTCAACTTCCAAAAAATAGGTCTAGATAGATGAAAGTAAATAAACAATGGAGACTGGTAACAAAGGATATTTGAAGAAATACCAATTCTTTTGAGGCTTTAGCCTATGAAGAAAAAGCAGTTCAGATCTTAGAGGACACAGTACAACAAGTTCAAAATATTAACAAGGAATTGTCTATTAAGTATAATCTTGATTTAAGGACAAACATTCTCGATGAACCTAAGGAATGTGTTTCATTAGATTTTGAAGACTCTATAGAAGTTCCATGCACCATTCAAGAGAAGAAAATTGATAGAGAAAATGCAATGTTAGATGTTAATACCTCTACCATTGATAAGTATATACCAATAAATGAGCAGGACAAGTCAAAAGCTTTCGTAGTAAAGTCAGGAGAGGATAAGTCTAACGAAAAAGAAAATGGTTAAAGAATATTGAGGAATAGAATAATAAGACCTACTCTTAATACAGGCAAGGCAAAAAGAGGAAACCCCTCAAATTATCAAGCGAGATCCAAGGAAGCAAGAGCAAACATAGAGAAAGGAACACAAACTAATATGGTTGAACTTCTCTTTACCAAACAACAAAATGATATTGGTAATTCGCAGGCGGGGCCAATAGCCCCTAATGAGACATGATTACCATCTCATGGATTATAAGGGGTGCTAATGCCCCCTCAATGTACAGGTGTATCAAGGACTTTTGTTTAAGTAATAAGCTTGATATTCTTTGTATCTAGGAAACTAAAATGACAAAGGAAGAAGTTTCCAAAACTATGAAAGCAGTATGGGCGAGATGTGAATGGGATGCTATGGGTTCTGAAGGAGAAATAGGGAGAATTCTAACATGTTGGAATCCTATTAGAACCTCCTGTGTAACCATTCATTAAACTTGGCATTGGATAGCCTCTTTAGTCACATGTTACTTTGCAAATATTTGTTTCATCCTTATCAATGTCTATGGACCTACAACTTAGTCACGCATATTAGAAGTATGGAGTGGGATTGAAGCCTTTGTGAGAAGTAAATACCAATAAACCCGATTCATGATCATAGGAGATTTTAATGCCATAACCATGCTGGATGAAAAATTTGGGGGAATAAGGAAATTAAACCAAAGTATGAGAGATTTCTCAGCTTTTATTAAAAACAATAATATATGGGAGGTTGAGTTTGCAAAACACAAGTATACATGGACCAACAACAGGAGAGGCTAGAACCTAATAACAAAAAAAATAGACAGATGCATACTCTCATATCATTGGCTAGATAAAGGGACTTGTGCTAAAATTATTACCTTGACAAGGATTGGTTAAGATCACTAGCCAATAAGAGTTAAAATGGTGGTAAGTGAATTCAAAAAAAGAACATATTTTAAATATGAGCAGATGTGGGAAGACCATCCTCAATTTTTTGATATGCTAGCACAAACGTGGAATTCTTTAGGAAACGGTGGGTTGTATATGAAGAACACAAGCTTATACTGAGAGGGGGGTGAACAGTATAAGACCACTTTTACTTTTCTTTTCCAATCAATATTATGTAATGTATAGATAGCAATATCAGCAGCAGTAATCAAAGCAATGTACAAAACACCACACACAATAGAGACACCACAATTTACGTGGTTCACCCAATGTGGGCTACTCCACGGAGAAAATCTTTCACTAAAATTTTCTCGATCAATCTCTTGGGAATCCTTTCCCTATTACAATGTTTATGGACCTCTGTACAAAGGATATGTTGATCCCCTAAATCAAGTTCGTGGATCTCTATCCACAGGAGAACTCCTCCTCTGCTTTGGCTGGTGATCTTCTAGAAGACTACTGCCTCCTCTGCACTGGCTTGTGGATCTCTCTCCACTAAAGACTCTTGTCCCCACTTAGAAGACCTGTCCTCACTGCCCTGGCTGATGGATCTCTATCCACTGGAGACCACTGTCCTTTTTGCTCTGTCACCTCCAAAGCTCTGCCTCAAATCTGCACTAAACACAGTCCTTTGGTATAGCACAAATCTGCTCAACAAGTCCACACAGAACTTGCTCAAATCTGCTCAACAAGTCCACACAGAACTTGCTCAAATCTGCTAAACAAGTCCACACAAAACTTGCTCAAATCTTCTCAACAAGTTCACATAGAACTTGCTCAAATCTGCTCAACAAGTCCACACAGAACTTGCTTAAATTTGCTCAACAAGTCCACACAGAACTTGTTCAAATCTGCTCAACAAGTCCACACAGAATTTGCTCAAATTTGCTCAACAAGTCCACACAGAACTTGCTCAAATCTGCTCAACAAGTCCACACAGAATTTGCTCAAATCTGCTCAAGTCCACACAGAACTTGCTTAAATCTGCTCAACAAGTCCACACTTCCTTATTCCAGAAAACCTTGAAGCAATCACTCAAACACACTCAAAAGGAAACCCTAACCAAGTCCTTTTCACTCCAAACTTATTTTCCAAAACAACCAATCAACTTAAACTTTGGAAAAATATGCTTATATCTTTTTCTTGATAAGATGACCTTCAAGAATTTGCCACAATAACACAATATTCCTTTGCCAATCTCAAAAGGATTAGATGACAATATAATGCATATATTAATTCATGAGTATACCTTATTACTCCAATCTCAAAATAATATCCAACACCATACTATTTTGAATATTCACCTCTCAAGCATAAGTCACTTCACTATTTTGATTTTCAAAGCCCAAAGCTATTTCTACTTATAACTCCCTAAACTTATTATTGCAATAATCTATCTTTCCCTTTTCTAAGGTAAAAGTATTTTACCCACAAGTAAATCTTTTCACCTCAATACTTTATAATAAATACTCCCTTTTAATTTAGGCATTCATTAAATTAATTACAACCTTATTTCTCCTTTATTCAACCTTAGCCTAAATTAAAATTAAAGATCACAATAATAAAATGTTACCAGTTTTATTAACGCATGAAGCGCTTCTTCTTCCAAGCGCCTTCCTCTTGGCTGTCACCACCGTGGAGCTGCGTTCTCCCTTGGAGCCTCCACACCTTATGCCTTCACCTGCTTCAGGCCACGCCTCGCCTTGGCTTCGTTCGCTGCCTCAAGCCCCGTCTTGCTACGTTCGCTGGCTCAGGCTACACCTTGGCTATGTTGGCTGTCTTGCGCCACTCCTTGGCTACGTTTGCTGCCTTGAGCCACTCCTTGGCTACCTTTATTGCCTTGAGCCACTCCTTGGCTACGCTCGTTGCCTTGAGCCACTCATTGGCTACGTTCGTTGTCTCTAGCCACACCTTGGCTACGTTCGTTGCCTTGCGCCACTCCTTGGCTACGTTCGCTGTCTCTAGCCACACCTTGGCTATGCTCGCTGTCTTGCGCCACTCCTTGGCTACGCTTGTTGTCTCTAGCCAAACCTTAGCTACATTCGTTGTCTCTAGCCACACCTTGGCTACGCTCGTTGCCTTGCGCCACTCCTTGGCTACGCTCGCTGCCTTGCGGCACTCCTTGGCTACGTTTGCTGTCTCTAGCCAAACCTTGGCTACATTCGTTGGTGCATAAACAAGATTTTCGCTGCTCTTTCTTCCTTACAAACTTTAACACACTTGCACGTTTTTTTATCATCGAGCAAAGGGATAATTTGAAATGCCTCCAAGGCATTAGCTTTTATACTAAATCTCTTCCACCATGCATGACGTCGGCGCTCGATTTACTCTCAACGTTTTTGGACGTCGGCGCTCGAATTTCCTTTGAAACTTTATTAATTTATAAAATATTTAAATTCTTTTGAATTTAAATTTTATAAATTAATTCTTTAAACCCTATGGTTTTATTTAAATCATCTTTCACTTTGCACCTTGGTATAAATAATATTTATTTATAAAATTTAAATTCATTTTGAATTTAAATAATTTATCAAATAAATATTAAACCTCCCTTTAGCTTTGCAAATAAACTTTCTTGGGTTTTTATGAAAACCTTTTAACTTATGCTTCCACATAATATTTAAAAATATTATGGAGCCCTTTGCCTTTAACCTTTGCATTGTTCCTCTTGATATTGACTTTATTAGAAGCCTTTTTCCAGAATATCAATGACAACTTTGATAACTTGTTTCTTGACAAATTCCTTGATATGTAATGATGACTTCATTTCTTGACATCAATGACAACTTTACCTTTAAGGACTCAAAATGTCCAACAGTATACACTTCCTAAACATATTAAATCAATGACATCTAGATTAAAAGAATGGAATAAGAACACTTTTGGAAACATTTTTGAGAAGAAAGAACTAAAAGATAAACTTTCAAAAATCCAAAAAGATGACCAGTATAAACCAAGCTAAGAGGAAAGGGAGTTGCTTAGTTATTATCATAATATTTTGAGTAAGGAAGAGAAATTTTGGAGATTAAAATCGAGATAGACTTGGTTAAAAGGAGAAAAAATACAAAGTCTTTTCATAGGATGGCAATAGTACAAAGATCAACATCCAGAATTAGTAGAATTAAATCAGCAAAAGGGTTTTGGATTGAAGACCAAAGTGAAATCAGAAAGGAGGCAAGGTTTTTTTACCAAAATATTCTAGGATCAAAGGAGTTTCAAGTTCTTAATAATAAACTACTACAAGAAGTACCTTTAGTTATAATAGATGAAGGCAATAGGAAACTAATGGAGCCTATTACTCTAAAAGAAGTTCATTTATCTCTTTTCTCTTTTGATAAGGATAAATCCCTAGGTTCGGATGGACTCTCTGCAGCATTCTATTAACATAATTGGGATATAGTGAAGGATTCTTTATTGGTGGTAGTGGAACAGTCTAGGGTAAAACAATACATACCTTATAAATTAAATGCAACATATCTTACCCTGATTCCAAAAAAGAAGGATGCAGAATTGTTTGATTCATTTAGGCCCATAAGCCTATGTAATATGGCATATAAGATTATCTTCAAAGTGATGGCGAATCGATTAAGACCTTTGTTAAACAAAATTATTTCAGAAGAGCAAGGAGGATTTATGAAAGGGAGATAGATTCTGGATAGGATCATAGTAGCTCATGAAGTTATGCATTCAATAGCTTCAAGAAAAGAGAAAGCAATGATCTTAAAACTTGATATGAGTAAAGCCTATGATAGGGTTAAATGGGATTTTCTTTTTGCAGTATTAGAAAAGTTTAGATTTGGTAAGAAATGGGTCAAATGGATTAAAGCTTGTGTCTCTACAATTTCATATTCAATGTTGATCAATTGGTTAGTAACAAAATCATTTAAAGCCAAGAGAGGTCTTAGACAGAGAGATCTTCTATCACCATATTTGTTCATTATTATGGGAGAGGTCTTGGGTAGGAACTTGAAGAAGGCTTAACAAAGATGGGTTGATAAGTGGACTTAAGGCTAGTAATAACATCGACAACATCACCCATCAACAGTATGTAGATGATACAACCCTTTTTGGGAGGGCAAGGATAAACGAGGCCAAAGCTTTGAATAACTTATTAAAGGAATACGAAAGAGAATCAGGGCAAAAAGTTAATAGGACAAAATCCAAAATTTACTTCCTAAACACCCTAGCTAGAATCAAAGCAAGGATATGCAAGTTATTTCAAATGGAAGAGGCAAATTTGCCAGCAACTTATCTAGGGATGCCCGTATTTGAGGGGAGAATGAGGGTAGAATTATGGAATCCAATTACAAGCAAAGTTCAGAATAAACTACCGGATTGGAAAGGTAGATGGTTATCATTTACAAGAAGAGTGCAACTAATTAAATCAGTCTTACAAGTCATTCCAACTTATTATATATCGTTGTATACTATGCTAAAATCAATAGAAAAAAGTTGAATCTATATTATGCGATCCTTCTTATGGTCAAGTTCACATGATAAAAAGAAATTTCCTTTGGTGAAATGGAGCAAGATGTGTGATGATAAAACTAGGGCAGGTCTCGGTTTAAGAGTTCTTACGGATGAAAGCTTAGCTCTTAAGAGAAAAGTAATTTGGAGATTGTACAAAGAGAGTCAAAGACAATGGGCAAGAATTGTTCTAAGTAAGTATGTTGAACAAAATAACCCAAGCTTAATATTTATTGCATTCTCAGTTCCAAATGGTTCTACTCTATGAAATGGTTTAAAAAAATCTATTGATCTAGTGATTAAAGGTCTAAGATGGGTGGTGGGAACTGGATAAAAGATTTCTATTTGGATGAATACTTGGTGTGATAAAAAACCACTCAATCAGATCCAATTTTGAAACCTTGAATGAGATTACTTCAAGACAAATATGGTGATAGGGTTTCAAACATTATGTACAACGATCAGGAAGGAAGATACAAATGGAAAGAAGAGTTTTTTAAAAGTATACAAGACATTGAAGCTAGGAGGCAGTTGAGCAGAAAGATAACAATGATTATTCTAAGGAAAGCCAAGGATAAGCTAATATGGGAGTTGAATAGCTCAAGAGATTACACAACAAGATGTGGATATAATGTAAAGCACCAACAAAATAGGAATATCACAAGAATATGGAGAGATATTTGGGATAGCCCGAGCATTTCTAAAGTCAAATTGTTTGTTTGGCTAGTAGAGCATAGAAAACTTTTATCCTGGGATAACCTTCTGAAATGGGGTTTTCATGGCCCCTCACAATGTGTTATTTGTAAAAAGGAGAAGGAGAGTATTGACCATCTCTTAGGACACTACTCAATAGTCTGGAATCTACGACAATAGATTCTTAATATGTTTGGTAAATGCATGGTGATGAATGGTAGAATTGAAGAATGGTTAAAGCAATTGCAGAACACTTTTAAAAGTGAGGCTTTACAAACAATTTGGGATATATCATACAATACTTTAGACTTAATGGCTAGAAAGGAATAGAAGAATATTAAAAGAAAGGAAAGCAGATTAGAGGTAATAAAAATTAAGATTTGGTTAACCATAGAGGAGTCTAAACCAACCCTATCAACTCACCCAATCCCTAATCTAGAAGGGCCTTGAGAGATGAAGTCAAGTCATCAATTGGAATTATGATGTTGGTACAGGAGAAACAAAAAGAAGGAAAAATATATAAAGTGGAAACCACCATATGTGGAGTTGGTCAAATTGAATTTTGATGGAGCATCTAAAGGAAATCTAGGACCAAGAGGAGGAGGAATAATTAGAAATAATAGAGGAGAGATTGTGTCTCATTATTAGAAATAATAGAGGAGAGATTGTGTCTCATTATGCTTTCAATAGTGAATTTAAGACAAATAATGAAGTTGAAGCTTTGGCGGCTTTGGAAGGGTTACAAATATGCAAAAAAATGAAATGGAATAGAGTATGGATAGAAGGTGATTCACTCATAGTAATAAATGCAATTTTGAGGAAAGCAAAGGCTCCATGGAACATATAAGAGATAATTGTGGAAATTCAAGACCTTGCTATAGAGTTTGAAGAAATTAGATTTACACATACGTTAAGGGAAAGAAACAAATGTGTAGATAGGCTAGCCAATAGAGGGGTTTTAATTGAGGATCACGAAGTTAAATTCTCTTTTCAATGGTTAGAGGAAATAGTAAGTTTAGCTGAAGTTGACAAGAAAATGTTGACTACCTAAATCAAATAATAATTAAAATTTACTTTAATGTTTTCCATTAGTAATATTTATTTTATTTTATAACATTAATGTGTTCTCATATAAACTAATTATTACAATTTTTGTAGTTGCATTTATGCTTCAGGAAGGAAACTAGCAATCCAGATCTAGTAAAGCACAGTGCGATGTTTTGAAAATATTACTCTACTAATGTACAATGCATAGATAGTACAGGGGGAGTCTTGGTATTGTGAAGGCTGTTGTAGGAAAATGTCAAGAAAGATGCTGAATTATGGAATATTTGTATTCACACAAAAAATTGAAGAAGATCTAGAAAATAAAAATCAAGAATTCAAACATTTTATGAAAAATGATGCAGGTATCTAGCTATAGCAACTCAATTGAGATGAGAATTGAGTCTGTTTGTAAACTATCAAGCTCTAAAGAAGAGAGTTGTGACTTGTCAAGGGTGGGGACCCAAGTACAACCCCTTATTCTTCAGCAAAAAAAAATTAATCCTTTATTTAAAGCAATATTGATAAGCAAAATTTTAAGGTAGAAATGAATTTTCCTTCGTTGTTTTATGCCACATCTTAATTTTGGGTGTCTTTATACATGTGGTCAATGATTGTTAGAGCATTACATATTAATCTATAATCAATTTGATATATGATTTCTTTGTGTGAATATCTAATCAATTTGATATAAGATTTCTTTGTGTGAATATCTAATCAATTTGATATATAATTTCTTTGTGTGAATATCATCAATAGTGACAGTTTAAACTTTCTATTATTTCATAGTTTGTCATGTCATTTAGATATAGTTAACAACATAGAAATGTGTAATTTTAATGAATTAGCTCCCTTTCATTTTTTTTCATAATTTGAATTAAATCTTTAACAGTTACATAAAGAATATTTGTAATATATACATAAGATGAAAATAATCTCCATTATTTGATAGAAAAGTTAATGCATGTTTGAATATGTTAAACATTTAAAATTATGTAGTAACAAAGGTAACGAAATAAATTGGCTTCCTCCGGTTATCTATGTAAATACAAGTGTATAATAGGGATGATGGAAATAAACATGATTATTTGACATTGGATTTTATTTATGGTCATTTATTTTCATGTAACAAAATTAGTTAAAGTAAATTTTGTTTGAATACTTGCAAAACCTTTTCATCATTGCAAACTAGAATTAGTCACAATTATTTTTTTATTTTTTTATTTTTTAAAAATTGGTTATTTCAAATTAAAATTCCAACGAGTATCACGTTTTGAATGGTTGCTATGGTTTTGGGATAAACCACATAGTGGTATTATAACTAGAAATTATTCATATACCATTTACAAGAATTAAATATTGATTTCCACATTGGAAGCCCATTTTTTTACCGTTTGTCGTCATGCTTCCATCTGATACATTAAGTAATAATATTCATAGTTATGAAAATCTTGATTTAATCCCAATCCGATCCAAGTTATTCCGATTCCGATTCAGCATGGTTGCCAATTCAAATTGCATCAAAGACCCATTTTTCAAAAATCAATGATTTTTGCCGTTTTTTCCAAAAAAAATCATGATTTTTAACAAAATCAGTGATTTTTTCCAAAAATTATGGTATGCATGAACAAAGTTTTTTTTCAATAAAAAATTAAATTTTCTTTGGTTTTTTCTTGTAGCCTGTTCCCAATTTTTTTGCCGAGTCCTAATTTTTCCCTAGTCTTTTTCCATGCTGATTCGAATTTTCTCAACTATGATATATCACTTAACTAATTCCAGTAAACAAAACTATAATGCTTCCCCCTTAGTGTTACATTGATTTTAATGCCAAAATCATTTCTGAATTTCTCAATCTTCTCTCATCCAAGTGTGTGTCAAAAAGGACACATTGACTTTTTTACCTAAATCAAATGTCAAGGTGACCAAACTTCAAAATCCCCACGACCAAAGTAACATGATAGAAAACACCAAACACATTTCACTCTTCTCTACAACCCAGTAATAGTATGGACTAAAGGAGAACCTGTACTCAATCAAACAGGCTGCCAACCACCTGACCCAACATATAACTCTCACATGCTCCCAGTAGAAGAAGATCAAGTCTTTATCCTACTAATGTACACACATGCACGTACACATAAACACACACAGCCTACTGAAATAATAGCAATATTTGCAAGTGTAGAGCTAATTTTGAAAATGACCCAATAATATTCTGGCCTTGTACACACACCAACAATAATATTCTGGCCTTGTACACACACCAATTAGAGAAATGTTCAGTAGTTTGCTTTTCAATGTCTCTCTGGCCTCTATATGAAGATAACTCTACTAACCCAAAATTAAAACCTCTACCTCTATAAAAAAATGTCTACATGGCAAAACGAAATTCAGCCCAAGTGAAGGAAAAATCAATTAAAAATTCCATCAAGCGCAATACCAGGGACAGTGCTCACACCTAAGAAAATACTGGAAACTGGAGAGATTACAGTTCCATTGGACAAAACCTAGCTAGAATTCCTATAATGACCAACATGACAGGTTTTAAAAACTTATGTTTTTGCTCCAATCCACTATTTCAGGTCTGGAACTTTAGAATGAACAGTCGTTTATACTAGGCTGTCAAGCTTATTGAGCAACCTGTGCATTACACATTTTTGGGTATGAATATTAAGTGAGATAAATTGTGAGGAAATAAATCTTATTTACGGATTTTATTTATTACTGTCCTTGAATGAGAGATACTGCTAATTCTCAAGTTGTTTGTTCGTTGATTGATGAGAATCATATCTTCTTTTTTTGTATCATCACATGCATGTCAGTTCTCATCATTCCTCACATGCATGCTAGTTGTATGAGTTGGAGTTAGTGATAAGTCAGTTCATCTATGAGTTAGTAGGAGCTCTACCTGGAACTTTCATTTATTTATACATGCATTCATTTTGCTTTGAAGCAGATACAGAAATCATCAATTTGTTGCTGACTCTACAGAGCCCTCATTTTGCCACCTAAATTCTGTTTGTAGGAAGCATACGCCAGTTGTGAACATACGCTTCCCATATGTTTAACAAGGAACATTTGCAAGCCATTGTTAGTATAAGCAAATGTGCCAGGGGTTGACCATTTGCAGCTCACAAGCTTGTGATTGGTCACCAAAACAGGCCATTGAAGATATATTAGAGGAAAAAACTCTTTGAAGAGAAAGTACTTTTTTGCACTGCTCATAAAAATAGCAGTTATTCAAAAATATAAGTTTACCAATGAATTTATGGTGCCCCATATTCACTGTGGTGTTGTGCAGCACTCAGTTTTTTAACACTAGATTAATGTTTTCAAGTCATTTGAAGACATTTCACACAGAAAGAGTGAAAAGTGAAGTTTTCTACTTAAAACATCAGCTTTCTAGACCTATCAAAAGAACTATTGATCCACTCACTTGAAGATCCAGGAGTTAGATTGATGTAACAGAATATAGAAGTTCGTGTACATTAGAGATCTTTGGTTGGCTAATTCTTGTGACAGAGTAGCTGATCCGAAACTCAGAATTTTGAGTTAAGGAAGATCATGAAAGAGTGCAATTCAGAAATAACAAATTATAACAAACCAGAACACAAAAGTACATATGCAAAATAGCATAATGATTTTATTACTCAGAACACAGAGTACAACGCATGCAATCTCTGAGAAGAGATGTGAGGCTATAACATGGCATCCATTACTCATGCTTTTTATAGTGAGGGATGCATCGTTATACAATAATTGGTGTGTTGGAAATCCATCATATTGAATATGGAAGATCACCCATGTGTAAATGTGACGGTTCACCATCTATGAGTTAGAAGGTCACCCATATGGGAATATGGTTGTTCACCTTCCATGAGTTACAAAGTGTATATTAAATGAAAATTACATACATATGACTAGTCCTTTTGTATTTTGTCTTCAACAAACATGTCAACACAGCTAGAGATGCATTTTGGCCTCAAAAATCTAAAATTAAAAAATTACTATTTGTATTTTGTTTTGCATTTTTGAGGGCCTTGAGAGCGTTTTTTCCACAAAGTTGTTGGCAACTTGTCTATGACAGAGTTGCCTGCTAGATTTGTTGTTCTTCCTCTAATCTTTCCAATGCTTCTTGAATGGATCAAAACAGAGGTTCGAGCACAAAGTTATGCCCCTAACAATGTAGTTAGGACCAAAAAATATATTTTTGGGCATTTGTGGGCATAAATTGAAGCCCAAAAAAAATTCACATTCCTGGATCAGTTGAAAGAATGTTTTGAAGCCTTCAATTGTTTTGGTTGACCTGATAAAAAAGATTGACATGTTTGAATACAAATAGGCTAGAAATGCATTGATATCAATATGATGGGATTAAATCACAACACACTCAAGTCCTTCATAGCTCTAAAAGCTAATCATCACAAACAAAAATGACAAGGAATATGATCAAGTTCCAACCTCACCTTGATTCAATAGATAGGGACTCTACTTTAAGTCACTCAAATATAGACAGTTAGTAGACTGGCAACATCTAGCCTTGAAGTACAAACAGTTCAGACCCTTGCCTTTTACGTTTTATGATTTTTTTTCATGTCTGTTTTTACTTTAATTATTTGCCCATTCAAATTTACATTCTTGATGTCGTTGTCTCTAACATCCGTGCACTATGCTGATCCGACAAGAGTGTTCATGGACCCCAAATTATGACAAATTACTGCAATTGTAAAGTTCATCATAATATCCTAAAGAAAATGAATGAAGAAAGGGGGATTTGAGGCTATAGATTAATAAAATTGCAATGACCTTAACATGATTCATTTTTTAAAAGAATAGGTGCCAGAAGATATTGCTTCTTTGCAGTCAATGCTTTAACTAGGAGTACATATCCATCATATTAGCATGGAGTCAATAAAATATATAGAGAGGTGTAGAAATTTTTGAAAAATTAGAGAGTACTTTGTGACTATGCACAGGGCGAATCAGATGATTGCTGTTTAGGCCTTTCCATTGTGTTGCATTTCAGTCTGGAATGCAGATGGAATAAGTTACCCAATAAGATCATCAGTCGAATTAATCACAATAATAATTTTTTCTTCTAGGGTGGGTAAAGATAAACTATATTTCCATAAAATGGCCATCCTTTGCAAGTAAATTGTTGTTAAGAACACATATGAAATTTCACATAAGACTAACCTTGTATTCTAACACTACAAATTTGAATAGAACAAACAATTAGCATATTTCAAAACAAACCCCTATTTGCTTTAAAAGGTTAGCCTCCATCAAATACTGATATAAGCTAACTTGCTTTTCATAATTAGCATACCTAAGAGAATAACTAATTGCACCCAAGGTGACTAGGGCACAGCTCCAATTAGAGGCCTCTGTTCTGCAGAAACAGTGAAAACAAAAAACTAATATGGAGGAACCTGCAACAGTAAGGCAAGATTGCTCAACTGGTCCTATATGAGCAAACACACTTCAGCATGGATATACCAAATTGATAATTTCCATGTTCTAGACAAGATTGCCAACAGATCTTAGGCAAACACACTTCAGCATGGATATACCAAATTGATAATATCCATTGCTGGAAATTTTTTGAAGTGAACAGCCGTAAAGAAAACCAGGACACCAAAGAAATTTTAAACAATGAATGAAAACTTGAAGCATGAAAAACAGGTAGCAATTGCCTATCTCTTGAGGCTTTAACCAAAAGTTGCAGACTGTTGCTCCGTAGATACTTGTAAACAAGCTAAAAGAAAACTACCAAAAAATAGCAGCATGCTTTAAAAAAGGGGATCAATAAAATCCATAAACACTGCTGGTGTAATAGAGACTGTGCTGGTGATACTGTACTTTTGATAAGTATAAGAATAATGATTTGTGATGCTAGTGTGTTTGCATGTACTCTATGCTTTTGTAAATAAGATTATTTTACCAAAATAGATAGCAATTACAACTATCATAAGAAACATCCAAAGGAAAAATCAAGTTGCAAAGTCAACAAAACTACATTTGGGTCTTGCTCATTGTAACAGGGTTCTCACGTCCACTCGTGTGAGTGCACACACCTGTACTGCGCCCAATACATGGGTGGTTAAGTACCCATACCCACAAATTTTAATTTGAATTCAACATCTTAATGTTCAATGCTCATTGGTATTTTTATATTTTATAAATTATATGAATGTAAAATCTGTAATTTCAACATGTTTATGTTATTGATCTATCAATATACTTATTTTTTTCTTATCTAAATTTCAATTTTTTGTTTTTTTGATCTATACTTTTTTGTTTTAATATATATTCCAATTTGGTGTATCCCTGTACCCACACACTCAGATTTATGAAGTACCACACCAAATAACCGTATCCGCACCCTGGAATGTTGTTAACCTTGGTCCTGTTAGAAAAAGCTTATTTAATGAAAAATATTGTCCATTGAGCTGAGCTTGAGCAGTTGAGACGGGTCATCTCCCACAGAGAAAGGTCAACTTTAGGTCTTGATGGGCTTAGAGGCCAAATGTGTGAGTGGTGTATGCTTGACCCCCGAGTGAGTTGTCCTGCCCTCACTATAAACTAGAATCCATGGTATCTCATTAAAACATAAATAAATATAAACATATATTGGTAGAACACTTGTTACAGACATAAAATAAGACATTTAACTAGCTCATCACTTTCCAAACTGTCAGTCAATGAATCTAACTGTAAATTGCTGAATGACTGGCATGATTAATATTCAGTCTACCCCAAACTAAATTTAAGCTTAAGTCATGCTATCTGTTATCCAATTCTGGAAGGTTCCTCAATGTGAAATAGTGCACCAAATGCCCTATTGATTGTTTTAGGACTGTAATGGGCCATTTTTACATCTGAGGATTGCAGGGTCCTCCAAACTTCTGTTTTCTACACTTGCATCATTATACTAATGGGAAAAGTGCTTACAGACTCTTGTCTGATACATAAATGTTATTGTCCATCGTTGAGAAGAAGTTTTTAACACACCCGCCAGGTCTATATGAGGCAGTGGTTAAAATCTAGACACAGCTAAGGTTTTTTGGATTCAGCTGACCAAGCTCAGCAAGCACACCCTTTTGTACCAGCACATATTTCTGATGAGAACATTCTCATTTGTGACACAAAAGAAAAGAAAGACAGAAAAAACACTGAGGCAATTGTCATGTCAATGATCTGGGTTCAAGGCTCCTCAGGAATGCTCCCTGTGTTAATGCCCCCTCGACAAGATTATGGATCACTATAGTGCCAAGCTTTAATTGCCATTTTGCGAGAGGACTCTCCAGCAACGGAACGCAGGAGTGCCAACTAACAAAGTGCACAAACAGGGCTCTCTACTAACCCATCAACAACCTGCCTTATCGGTCTTATCGGTAAATTACAAAAACGTAATTGTGTGGCAAGCCAAGCACCAGGCACAGGATCCTATTCCTGTATTAAGTTTAAAACAAAAATGCAGAGTAATATGATAAAAAAACTATGCTTCTGTGGTTGGTAACCAATGATGGTTTATAACTTAAATGATTTCAAAACACAATTTCACCAAAGCATGAAATGTAATCCTTGTATAAAGAACCAAGGAAATTCAAAATGCACAGGACATGAGAACAAATCACTCTTTGATTTGTTTTCTTTCAACAGTTCATAAGACGCTGAGTCTGTCGATTCACAAAAGATTTTGGACATGTTCCATGTTAATATGTTCGTACAACAATCTACCATAATCAACCTACCAAATGTTAATGATAATGAAATTCTTCAATGAATGTAGAATGTGTCAAAATTCATATAATAATAACAAAACTCAAAAGCATACCAGATTGGCCTAACAAGAACTGCATTCTCATCATCCCCATATTCAGACCTTCATTCTCCGATTGCAGCTGCTGAAGAAGACCATTTGCATTCCCATCAGATTGGTCCACAAACAAAGTCTTGATCGAATTGCATGATCCCCCAGTCATCATCTGAGACCCAACTCCATTCCAACAGGGAATACTAGATGCTTGTGGGAAGCAACCCTTTCCCACAACTGCACCCTCTTCCTTATAGCTCACAGCATGCATTGTGACACAACGGCAAAAGTATATACTGCTGACTTTCCCTTCACAACAAAACCAAACCCAGCCTTCTTACCATAACTGGTCCCCAAGAGACCATCCCCGGATTCTAGAAAGAACTTGACAAAGTCAAAACAAAATACCACTTTTCTCGAGTACAGATCAATGTTTCAGGATAGTGGTCTTCTAGCAGTGTTTCACCTCCACCTGAATCATACAAACAGCTTTCTCATTAAAATAGAAACAGAAGCAAGAAATTATATTGATGTTCTGAATCACCAAACTAGGTCAATAAGACTAAAAACTACAGCGACTAACTTATACGGAAAGAATGAAAAGACAGGTACGTTCACGCTCCCACACCAATATGCTCAGTTAAATTGCTAAATTCCTTGCTTATAAATAATATTATTTTAATCTGAATTTTCCCCAGCTAGTATGTTCGGTCTAACTTACTAGCATACCCACGGTATCCCCAAGCATATAGAAATCTCATAAAGCCCACGACCGCTCATGTTGCTCCCAAATTTGTAACTGGTTACACAGAGAACATAGAATGACAGATGCATCCACACTCACATACCAATATTCCCAGATAAAAAATATTGCCAGATTACTTACTTATGAATAAAGTTATCTTGATTTAAATTTCTCCAAGCTACTATGTCGATCCTAAACTACTAACACACCCGCAGTATACCCAAGTACACAACTCCTATAAAGCCCACAGTTGCTCATAAGGACCTTAAGTTCTGTACTCTAGGCACTCATATATACAACTAACTGCTTTACATGGAGTGAAACGTGCATGCACGCCCACATAACATTATACCCCGCTGAACAATATTGCCAAATTCCTTGCTTACGAATAAAATTATCTTGGTCAAAGTATTCCCAAGATACCAATGTTGCGCCTAAATTACTGGCATACAATATCCCAAGCATAGAAATCTTATAAAGCCCAAATTGCTCATGTTAGTCTAAATTTCTGAACTTTACGCCCTCGTGTATAAATAACTGCCTTATACGCAAAAGTTGGAATTGGAGATACAAATACACCCACCCAATCTAAATATGAATAAGATCATTTTGGACCAATTTTTCCCTATTTAATATGTTGGTCTAAATTACTAACATACCCGCGATGTTCCCTTAAAAGAAAAAAAAATTCCTATTAATTTCAAAACTGTTTATATTGGTCTAAATTTCTGAACTCTCTCGGTTTAATATGCTGGTCCAAATTACTACCAGACCCACAACACTTCCCATCTAAAAAAATCTCGTAGATTCCACAATTGCTTATCTTGGTGTAAATTTCTGAACTCTTCCAATCTAATATGTTGGTCCAAATTTCAGAACCCTCCCATTCCCATACGTTGGTCTAAACTTCCCAACTATCACGTTGTTCTAAATTTCTAACATACCCACAATATTTCCAAGCTCACAAATCTCATAAATTCCACAACTGCTTATGTTAGCTTAAGTTTCTGAACTCTGTGGCGACTTTATGGCACCATAGCCTACTTGGGGATGCACTGTTGATGAAATCAAGATTAACCAGATCGGAGAAACATAGATAATTAATCCAACAAAACCGTCACCCTTGAAATACCATGATTTCTGATTGACATACAAAGGATATGTGACCCGCAAGTGCAGTATGAATTGAAATCAAGATCCATATAAAGAATTGGGCATCTTCTGCTCACCTTGAATCTCTGATCCCTCTGTTCCAGCCCTACTTTCTACTGACTCTCAACTATGGATAGAATTCCCACATCAAATCCATACTGAACAACCTTGCACAAGTTCCCCTGAGCCTGAAACATATCCAATGGGCAAGGCCATTTTTTTTCGCCTTTAACAAACACATGCATGCGGAGGCCAACAACACTCAACATCAATTCTCAATCCTGCTCATCATTCCACACACCATGGCTCCCTATTGCCCCACAACATTTTTTTAAGATCGTTAATTAATCAAACGATTTTTATCCACTTCATTAGATAATCAAAACATCTTTTTATCTGTCTCATAGTATAATCAATCAGACATGCATTTCCTAGGTAGGGAATAAAGGCACCCTAAGACCTTTTTGTTTTCCCTCTGAACATGTCCACTTACAGCCTCGCATGACCCACAAACAGCACCACTCCAGAGGCACACTACTTGGATACAAAGAGATTCATGGCATACTGCAAATTTATTTCATAATACATTAACATAAAAATCCATGTAATTTTAGTAGAGATTCTGCTTTTATCTCTGTAAAATTTAATTTTTATTTCTGTTTTTTTAATTTAAATTTTATATTTGTATGTAGTTGGTTTTAATCCATTATGGGTTGAAATTGGTCAACTGTTATTTATAATCATGTAGTAGTGTCATAACTATATATGGAATAGAAAAGATATATAAGCTACAAACACTTAATTACATTATACATTGCCATAATTGATAAAAGTTTGAAAGTTTGACAGGTCAACTATTTGTCAAGAAGAGATTTAGGTTCAAAATTAGGGTACATTGTCAGCTTTAGCAAAGGTAGTAGACTTAATTACATTATACACTAGCCATTAGTATTTATGGATTGATAAAAGTTTGATTGGTCAACTATTTGTCAAGAAGAGATTTAGGTTCAAAATTAGGGGTACATTGTCAGCTCTAGCAAAGGTAGTAGTCCCTACTGAATTTTCAGAGTGCGCGTCAGACCGACAATGATAGTTTAAATCCCGAGCGATTGATGGTCTTCATTTCACGTTGAGTCAACAACGAGACAAATAGGTTGTTGGGAGCAATCCCTATGGTTTGAACCATACGCTTCTGTTACTAAGAAGAGTGGTTGTAACCAACTCCTCTATGTAACCAAAAGAAAATTACACATTGATATTACAATAACTTAATGCCCCGAGGGAGGGCTAGGTGGATTGGTAAGTGCTTGCCCGTTACTAAAAAGAGTGGTTGTAACCAACTCCCCTATCTAACCAGAAAAAAATTACACATTGATATTACAATAACTTAATGCCCCGAGGGCTAGGTGGATTGGTAAGTGTTTGTCTAGCCAGACACTTATCAAGAAGACACTCAGGTTCAAATCTCGAGGACAGCCTGTTTACAAAGGTAGTAATTTGATCTAAATCTTTTGAGTGTGTATCAGATTGACAATGACAATACGAATCCTTAGCAACCGGTGGTCCCTTTCACACTGGGTTAACAATAACAAGGTGGAATAGGTTTGGTGGGAGCAGCCCATCCAGTGGTCCCCTTTAGACCGAGTCAACAATAAAGAGGTGGAATAGGTTTGGTGGGAGCAGCCCATGTGGTTTGAACCTTGCGCTTGTCAGTTACTAAAAATAGTGTGGTTTTGACCAACTCTTCTATGTAACCAAAAATATAACTTAACACTACTCTTAATTAAATTATCTTTTCCTTATATAAATTAATACCATTTAATTACATTTATATTTTAAAATTTAATTTGTATTTATTCTTTTTAAGTGACTTAATCTTATTAAAAAAAGTAGTAACAGTACAAATTTTAAAAAAAAGTAGGTGGTATGGAAGCACACCCCAAAGCCTATGCAAGAAATTAAAGTGGGTATTGTCATTGAAAGCATGCAGGATGACGAGTCTTACTTACGGAATTCTATGCGTATTTGGTTGTATTCTCTTTCGACAAGGATACATTTTTAGGTTTAAATGGATTCATTGTAGCATTTTATCAACATAATGAGAAAATAGTGAAAGATTATTTATTGGTGGGAGTAGAACAATCTAGGATAAAATAGTACATACCTTATAAAATAATTGTGACATATCTTACCTTATTCCAAAAACAATTAGAATTATTTGATTTATTTAGGCCCATAAGCCTATGTAATATGGCTTATACAATAATCTCCAAAATGATAGCAAATTGGTTAAGACATCTACTAAACAAAATTATTATAAAAGAACAAGGAGGATTTGTGAAAGGGACATAGATTCTAGATGAGATCATAGTAGTGGACACAGATTCTAGATGGGATCATAGTAGCTCATGAAGTAATGCATTTAGCAGCTTCTAAAATAGAGAGAACAATGATCTTAAAACTTGATATAAATAAAGCTTATAATAGAGTTAAATGAGATTTTTCTTTTGTAGAATTAGAAAAGTTTGGATTTGGGAAGAAATGGTCAGATGGATAAAGCTTTTGTTGGTCAATGGACTAGTAACATAATCATTTAAATCCAAGAGGGGTCTTAGACAAGGAGATCCTCTATCACCATATCTATTTATTATTATGATAGAGGTATTGGGAAGGAACTTGAAGAAGGCATATAAATATGGGCTAATAAGAGAACTTAAGGCTAGTAATAACATCGACAACATCACCCATCAACAATTTGTAGATGATACAACCCTTTTTGGGAGGGCAAAGAAAAATGAGGTCAAAGATTTGAATAACTTATTAAAGGATTATGAAAGAGTGTTAGGGCAAAAAATTAATAGGACAAAATCCAAAATTTACTTCCTAAACACTCCAGCTAGAATCAAAGCAAGGATATGCAGGTCACTTCAAATGGAGGAGGTAAATTTGTCAGCCATATATTTAAGGATGCTCTTATTCGAGGGGAGAATAAGAATAGAATTATGAAATCCAATTATAAGTTCACTTCAAAATAAACTATCAGCATGGAAAGGTAGATGGTTATCATTAACAAGAAGAGTATAACTAATTAAATTAGTCTTACAGGCCATTCCAACTTATTATATGTCCTTGTATATTATGTCAAAATAAATAGAAAAAAGTTTAATCTAGGGTTATGCATAGTGGTGAATCATCATTAATTCGTGAATATTAGGATTTTTAAAATTTGAAATTGGCGAATATGGGGACCCTTGACCAAGGCCCATTCGCCCAAAAATTTTGGGTTAATTTTTTTTGGGTTGGTTCGCCCCACGTTGATAATAATTTCTCCCTTTTTTTTAAATTGCCAACACTCTTGCCTAAATCATGGACTTTTTTTCCTTGAAATTATAAAAAATATTATTTATCCCGTCAAATTCACCTCTTACACCACCAATATATATACCTAACGTGACAACCATACCCATACAGCTAAAACATTCATTCTCATCAAAAAATGACTTGTAGCAGCAAAAAACGATATACAAAAACTTGATATGATCGATTGCAGAGAGAAGAACAGATGATCGATTGAGGAAAATAATAATGAGTTATAGAGGAGTAGTGGATCGACAATCGAGTACATATTGGATGCACCCTTGCAACCAACTGGTACTTGGTTGCAATGTTGCATATGAGTGCGGGTCGATTGCAAAAGTCCATCTAGCCTGCACTCGGATGCAGAGTTGTAGTCAAGTGTGGGTCAGATGTATTTTTGCAATCGACCCACACTCGGTTGCAGTGTTGCATCAAAGTGCAGGTCATATATAGGGTGCATCTGACCCGCATTTAGATGCAACTCTATAGCTTAGTGTAGGTTAGATGCACCCCTACAAACGACCCGCATTCGATTGTAGTGTTGCATTCGATTAAGGGATAGTTGTAAAAGCGCATCTAGGCCGCACTCGGATGTAAAGTTACATTCGAGTGTAGGTCAAATGTAGAGTTGCACCTGAGTGCAAGTCGGATGCACCCTTGTAATCGGCGTGCACTCAACTGTAGTGTTGCATCCAAATGTAGGACAGTTGCAAAAGTGCATCCGGTCTGCACTCGAATGCAACTCTATAGTTGAGTGTAGGTCAGATGCATTTTTGCAACCGACCTACACTTGGCTACAGAGTTGCATCCGAGTGCGGGTTAAATGTAGGGGTGCATTCGACCCGCACTCAAATGTAACTCTTGTAACTGAGAGCAGGTTGGTTGCAAATCTGCGTCTAACTCACACTCGAATGCAACTCTATAGTCGAGTGCAAGTCAGTTGCAAAAATGCATCCGACCTGCACTCGGTTGCAACTTTGCATCTGATTGTGAGTTGAATGCACTTTTACAATCAGCCTACACTCAGATGCAACAATGTAGCCGAGTGCGGGTTGGTTCCAGGGGTGCATCTGACCTGCACTCAGTTGTAGAGATGCAACCAATCGATAGAAGAGTCGATTGGTTGCAAAGAAGTAGTTGATCAATAGAGAACCTTCTAAGAGGCATAACTTTTGATCTATAGCTCTATTTTTATTTTTATTTTTATTTTGAAACCACCTAGCTCGACGAGATCTACACTTCAAATAATTCAAATAATGGTTTGGCACTTGGTAAAATCCTCAAAAAACCCTCAAAAGACCTCCAAAATGAGCTTTGAAGTTGCTAAAGTGTGATACTTGGAGAAAAAACAAGTAGAGATCTAGTAAGGGTAATGTGTAGAAACCCTTAAAGGATGCTAGATCTAGGCAACCTAAAATGATATATTTGGTAAATATTATTATCTTATCACAAGAATATATGAAAAACGAGTGGTAGCAAGATTTTGTAATTGATTCGCCCTATTTTTATAATTTTTGGTGAAAAATAAAGGTAATTCACCATATCTTCTACATGAGTTTGGACATGATTTGCCTTGATTTCAAAACTGATTCACCTTTTTTTATAAATATATTTTGGGTCCGACCCCTTATGCATAACCTTGGTTTAATATATATTATGCAATCATTTTTATGGTCAAGATTACATGATAAAAGAAAATTTCCTTTGGTGAAATTGTGTGATAATAAAACTAGGGGAGGTCTCCACAACCAAGAAGCCTTGGAGGATTCTCCACCAAAGCCTCAGAATGTGAAGGTTGAATGCACCCCTCAGAAGGTGAATATTGAAGGTACCCCCAAAAGGTGAAGGTTGGAGGTGCCCCTATTCGCATGAAGAATTCAGGATCACCAAGTGGAGCCTCAGCCCACATTCAACAAAAGTCCATCTCTAAACCTCTGGCTGGTCTTGGGATGAGGTTTTCCTCTACATCTAATGCTTCCAAGGCATCCTAGACCCTTCTACAGCAAGCCTCAAATATGGTGGAAAACCTCTTACAACAACTGAATGATCGCACCTAGGTTGTTGACGTGGCGCTCAAAACCAACAATGAGTTTGACTAAGCCACCTCTATCTTGGTTGTATATTTTTGACTGGTTTCTATGGGTTTGTCTCCTTTGGATTTTGTGGTCTAATGGCTTCCCTTTTTACCTTTTTGGCGTCTCCCAAATACTCCCTTCCGCTGGTTGCTGCCCCTTTTGGTTCTTTGATATGACCTCTCGTGTCTCCCTTATCTATTGTATTTTTGCTTTTTGCATCCCATGAGGACCATATTTTTGTATCTTCCTTTGTAAAATGTTTTGGGGTCCCTTTCAAAACCCCCTCCTCCAATTTATCAAAAATAAAACTAGGGAAGGTTTCAATTTAAGAGTTCTTACAAATGCAAACTTAGCTCTAAGAGGAAAAGTATTTTGGAAATTGTATAGAGAGAGTCAAAGACAATGGGAAATAATTATTCTAAGTACATTGAACTCAATGACCCAAGCTTAATATTTACTGCATTCTCATGACTACCAAATGGTTCTACACTTTTAAAAAATCAATTGATTTAGTGATTAAAAGTCTAATATGGGTGGTGGAAACTAGAGAAAAATTTTCTTTTTGGTTGGATACTTGGTGTGATAAAAAAAGTGCTTAATCTAGATCTAATTTTGAAACCATGGATGATATTACTTCAAGATAAATATGGTGATAGGGTTTCAAACATTATATACAAGGATTGGGAAGGAAGATACAAGTGGAAAGATGATTTTTTTACAAGTATATTAGACATTGTTGCTAGGAGGCGATTGAGCAAAAAGATAACAACAATGATTATTCCGAGGGTAGCCAAGGATAAACTAATTTAGGAGTTGAATAGTTCAAGATATTACACAACAAGAAGTGGATATAATGTAAAGCACCAACAAAATAGGAATATCACAAGAATATGGAGAGATATTTGGGATAGCCCAAGCATTCCTAAAGTTAAATTGTTTGTTTGGCTAGTAAAGCATAGAAGAATTTTATCCTGGGATAACTTTATGAAATGGGGTTTTCATGGCCCATCACAATGTTTTCTATGTAAATAGGAAGAGGAGAGTATAGACCATCTCTTGGGACATTGTTCAGTAGTCTAGGAACTATGGAAATGGATGTTGGAGTATATTACATTATTTGGTACATACTAATGTACCCCCATGGTACCTTCATGGTACACCTTGTAAATATTAAACTAGGGTTGAGTCTTATATTAAAGTGTGAGTAATATTTTATGTAATGTAATAATGTGCAAAAAATACACATGTTATGTAAGTGTGTATGTGCAAAAAATGTACAAGTGTCATGTGAATAAGTGTGCAAGTGTAATGTGAGTATATGTGCACAAGTGTCTTATATGTAAGTGTGCACAAGTGTCTTTAGATTAGAGTATGCTAAGTGAAGAGTCATGTCTAGGTGTGCATACAAGATAGAGTCATGTGTATGCAAGTGTCAAGTAGAGAAGCCAAGAGTCATGAGACTTGGCATAAGGAAAGAAATAGTCAAGTATCCAAATAGTCATTCTACAATGGCTATATATTTATCCATAAAGGATAATTAGAGATATAGATAAGAAGTTATCAATATCATCTTAGTAATGATCAAGATTCAAATGCCATATTTGTAAGAGAAAGAGGAGTAATAAAGTGTACATACATTTTGAGCAATTAATATTGTAAGTCATGCTACATGTTTTATACATGTATGATTTAGGCTATTTACATTCATATTTCTACTTATTAATTAATGTTATTTGATATATTAAAAGCCTTGATTTACATATTAATTGGATCATATTATTCTACTTACATAATTATCTTGATCTTACTATATTGTGGCTATCTCATATTTGATCATGTGAGTTTTATATTAACATTAAGGCTTAAAAAGCCACTAGTGGATACTTAATATGTTTGGTAAATGCATGGTGATGAATGGAAAAATTGAAGAATGGTTAAAGTAATGATAGAGCACTTTTAAAAGTGAGGTGTTACAAATAATTTGGGATACATCGAAAGATACAATACTTTGGGCTATATGGATGGAAAGGAACAAAAGAATATTTAAAGCAAATGAAGCAGTTTAAATGTAATGAAAGGGAATATTTTTTAAGCTATAGAGGAGTATAAAAAAACCCTATCAACTCACCTATAATATTGAAGCAGAGAGGCTTGGTGGATGGAATCAAGTCATCAAATGGAATTATGATGTTGGGTATATGAGAAACAAAAGGAAGGCAAAGAATATAAAGTGGAAACCACCAAAAGTGGAGTTGGTCAAATTGAATATTGATGGAGCTTCTAAAGGAAATCCAAGACCAATAGGAGGAGGAATAATTAGAAATAATAAGGATGAGATTTTGTTACATTACACTTTCAATAGTGGATTTAAGACAAATAATGAAGTTGAAGCTTGGGTGGCTTTGGAAGGGTTAAACATATGCACACATATGAAATGGAATAGAGTATGGCCATTCACAAATAGTAATAAATGCAATTTTAAGGAAAGCAAAGGCTTCATGGAACATACAAGAGATCATTATGGAAATACAAGACCTTGATACAAAGTTTGAAAAAATCAAGTTTACACATACATTAAGGGAAGGAAACAAATGTGCAAATAGGCTAACCAATAAAGAGGTTTTAATAGAGGATCGTGAAGTTAAATTCTCTTTTCCATGGTTAGAGGAAGTAGTAAGTTTAGTTGAAGTTGACAAGAAAATGTTGACTGTTTGAATCAAATAATGATTATGATTTACTATAATGTTTTTCATTAATATTTGGTGTATTTTATAACATTAATGTGTGTTCATATAAACTATTTAGTACAATTTTTGTGGTTGCACTTATGCTTCAGGAAGGAAACTAACAATCCAAATTTGGTAAAATGGGTTGTGATAACGTGAAGTTTTGAAAATATTGTTAGAGAATATTACATTATTTGGTGCATGCCAATGTACCACTTTGGTACAATATTAGATTAGGTGTGTGTCTTAGATTAGAGTGTGAGTTTATATTTCATGTAATGTAATAATGTGCAGGAAATGCACAAGTGTCATGTAATTATGTGTGCAAGTGTTGTGAGTGTAAATGTGCACAAGTGTCCATTATGTAAGAGTGCACATGTGTCCTTAGAATAGGAAAGTGAAGAGTTACAAAGAAGAGTGAAGGTCAAGAGTGCACCATATGAGGAGTCACATACTATTATATATGTGTGACTAAGCATTGTAATTTGTATAAAAAATGCATAGCACATAACATGCATTAGTAGACCTTTATTCTATATCATTTTCACCATTTTTGTGAGCTTTGTTATGTGATTATTCTATGAGTTATTTCTTGAGTTATTCATATTTATATTGTGTTCTTTACATTGCAACTTTATTTGATCTTGTTATTACTTTCTTGTGGCTATTTTCTTTAAGTATTAAGGCTACAAAAGCTATCAATGGTATCAGAGCCACAACAAGTTTACTTGCATAGGTTTTCAAAAGTTGCAAGTAGTCCAAGGACATTTCCACTAGCTAAGGAAAGACCAGTGAAGATAAGGATATTACCATTGGATAAGAAAAACCAGTGAAGATAGTATTTCCACTATGTTGAGGAAAAACCAGTGAAGGCAAGAATTAATACCACTAGGTTGAAGGACAACCAGTGAAGATTTAAAGAGGTAGATTTTAGAGAACCAACTCAAGAAGAAAAGTTGGTCATTGCTATTGTTGCTTTAGATTATTGAAAAGTTTTATAGAAGTTTTATATTAATGCTAGAGAATGTTAACTGAGTTTTTGTTGCAGTGAAAATTAATCTTCAGAATTTGAGAAGCTTCCTATAGCGGATAGAGAAGACTTTCATCTTCGATTGCTAGAAGGCAGTGAGCTTTCTTCATGCAGGGATTGGTTTGAGTTGTAGCTAAGTTTTAGATATTGAGATTGATAAGAGTTTGGAGACTCCAGAAGAGAAGTCCCATTAAAAGTAGATTCAGAGACCCAAGAAGAAGGTCCTACTGAAGATTAAAGATAGAGAAGAAGACCTATTGGAAAAGGTCCTAGATAAAGGTTTATTGGTCCTTAGCAAGAAAATAGACCATTAAGGAAACCTTGAAGGTAGCAAGAAGACTTCAAGACAACAAAGAGTCTTGAGGATAGTCCTAGCTAAAGGACAACACATAGCACATTGAAGACAACATACTGGTAGTCCACTTTGGACAACAAAGTTAGAAGATTTAGGATAGCAAAAGAGCAAGGTAGTATTTGGAAAGAAAAGAGTGCAGGCCACAAGGGCAATATTGAAAGTGAGTGAATGCCACAAAGGCAATATTGAAAGTGTTTGAAAGTCACAAGGACAACATTAAAGAGAAAGGTAGCATTTGAAAGCCACAAGGGCAACATTAAAGGAACAACAAGTTTAGAGAACGCAAGGCAACATTCATAGTATTGCCATAAACAAGTGAAGCATCACAATAGCATCACAACAAGAAGAATTGAAGCTAGAGAAGGCAACATATTCAGTCAAGAAAAAGACTAAAAACTAGAAGAACAATCTTGAAGACAAGAAGATATTTTCAAGAGAGATAGGATATAGAGAAAGAAGAGCTCCAAAAAAGTGTATTCACACCAAGTTTGGGACAATCATCACCATCCGATGACAAGCCCATAAGGTATAGTGGAATTCCATTGAAGGAAGTTTCAGTAAAAGTTGTGAAAGCATAAGGAAGGCAAGTATCTTGCCAAAGTTTGAATGGTAGGGTAGCATCTCCTACAAGCAAAGTGAAAGGCCATAATAAGTGTCATAAGAGCATTTACAAAAAGGTGCAAAGTAAGAGAAATAGAGATAGTATATCTCTATAGAATTGGTTAAGAATAAGCTTCTGAAAGAAATCAGCTTAAGGTATCCAAGACAACACATTGCTTAAAGTCCACAAGGGAATATTTAAGTTTTGGTTTCAGCCAACATAAAGCCACAAAATCAGGGCAGCAAAGTTAACGTTCCAAGAGAACGTAGAAAGTATTTTTCAGAGTTCAATCTAAGGTGCAAAAGGAAAAGTGCCCCCATCCAATCAATATTTTGGAGAAGCGATCTTTGATGTCTTCTCTACGTATATTTTTACCTACAAAATAAGAAGTATTGTAAGCACCATGTATATCAAAAAGGTGTCATTGCTAAAGTAAATAAAGTGAGCGCCATTGTTGAATGAAAGAGAGTGCCATTGCTGAATGAAAAAGAGCACCAGAGAACATCATTGCTAAAGGAGAGAAAGCACAATTGCTAAAGGATAGAGAGCATCATTGCTGAAGGAAAGAGAGCATCATTGCTAAAGGGAAAGAAAGTGCCATTACAGGCAAACAACGTAATAGAGCCAAGAGAAGTACTATGACAACATAGGTAATTATCGTTGAGGGAAGTATTACTACAACATAGGTGGTAAGCGTGACAGAGCTAGAAGACGTGCCATTGGAGATGGCATAACATAGGAGCCAAGTTTGCTCGAGCAAGGGATGTAAAGCATCAACCCAAGAGCTATTCGGGTAATGAAGAACATGAGTGTAGTAGTCAACATTGAGTTGCACCAGTCTGAGCCAAGCAACATTGAACATAAGGGAAACCAAGTTAGTTTTGCAATAGAAATAATCAAGCATCAGTAAATGAAGTCTACACCTACAAAAGAAAGTTAGCAACGTAGACAAAGAATAAGCATAAGTGAGTGCAAGAAGGGAGACAACAAAAGGATAAAGGTATAGTTTCCATTAGAGCGACACTGAAGGCATCAGGAATGCAAGCGTCACTTAGTCACCTAAGCCGAATGTAACAAGGAAGGCACAACATCATTTCTTAGTGCCATTACATTATCCATTGCAACCATTGAGGAGCATCTAAATGCAATGTAACAAAGTCATCCATTGCAGTCTGAAGGACATTGGAACGTCACTGGTCATAGTCAAAAAGGAGAATTGAAACGTTAGGGTTTGGAAAATTGAGCACCAACTATCAAAAGAGCCAAGCACCATTGAACATGTGAGTAGCCAGCAAGAAGATGTTAGGAATCGAGCACCAAGTTGAGCGTTATGAAAGAATATTAAGGCATTGCAATAGTGTAATATATTCTGAAAGAGCATTAATATCTACCCCAAATGATTGTGCACCACATTCGAAGGAGGAAGTCAAAACATTAGCAAGTTGAATGTTGGATGAAGAGCCACTTGGTAGAAGCCAAGCGTTGGAAAGTCTAATGCCAAGGTCAGTGAAATGTTTCATTTCCACGTGCCCAAGAAAGCTGAATTCGCCATATACAGAGCCAAGGTGACACGTAGAAGAATAGAAGGTGAAGGGCAAGAGTTTTGAAATACCCATTCAGGAGAATTCAAATAGAGGTCCATGCAAAGATCCTCCAACTAATTCTCGCATGCTCGAAGGAATAAGTAAAGTGAAACCATTTTCATACTTTGCAGCATCCAAGATGTCATAAAGAGTTGCATCCTCAAGGAGGTATTTTTAGGGTTTTTGGTTTATATTCTTTACTAAAGTTAAAGGAGAAATAAGTTTAGTTATTTTTTTCTCTCTAAGGTTTAATGAAACAAAGAGGAGAGATAAGGATACTAATTGGTTTTTTTTTGAATCCTTTTCTTGTTTTGGGTTTCGAGCTAGGTTATCAAGTGGTCCTGTTCTGGGTTCTTGCATGGAAGAGAACTGATGGAGTTTTTCCCCATTCGTCCCCTAGCTTGCTGCTCTGGTTTCTATGGCCTTGTCATTTTTAGAGCTTCGTGATTTTATTATTTTTTTTTCCGTTTTTTCGTTCTTGGTTTGGATTGGAGTTATTTAGATGATTAATATTATATAAATTTATCCTTATTATCCCCATGCTAATTTGAAGATATTTTTTCCTCTCTCATCCTCGATTTAATTATATTTTGACTCCCAATAATCTACTTTTATCTGATTTTGTTTATGACAAGGCACCTGAGAAGTGTAATTTTCTTTCATTCTTGAAATAAAATTATGATTTGTTTCTTGTAAATAAGAGATACTAATAAAGTATTAAAACCTTAGATTCTTATATAATTTCTTTTGAAGTTCTAATTAGAAGTTATTTTATTTACTTTCTTAAGTTTTTGGAGAGATAAGTTAAAATAGAGTTGATTTATTTAAAGTTTTCAAAGATATTTTGCAAATAATTTAATTGTGGAGAGATAAGGTATTCTACATCAAACATAGAAAAATTATATTCTCAATTTTATAGTTTCTATTCAATTAGGGAGACATAAGGTTGACTACACCAAAGGAAGTTAATGGAGAAATTATCAAGAGGGACTTATCAACATAAAAAACATTATGGAAGGATTCAAGATCACAATTCATTTAACTCTCTTCATAATTCTTATCAACAATGCAAGATAACATCAAATAGAGATAATTATGTGGTTCAAAAAGATAGAGATCTTTGGTACATAGATTTTGGTGCTAGCCATCATATGACTAGCAATTTACAATGGTTTGATTGTCTAGAAGTCAAAGACAACTTTAGTTTGAAAATTGTAGATGGTAAAACCTATCTTGTTCATGGTTGTGGATATGTAACATCTAGTATATCATTTTCTGATTTTGTGTTACATGGTGTCATGTTCCTAGATTGACATCTAATCTCATTTCAGTGACCAAGCTAGTAGAAAGCAAAATAATGATTGAGTTCAAATATGTAAATGGAGTTAATAAGTGTCTCATTAAAAATCAAAATGAGATAGAAGCTACAAGATCAATCAAGAATGGAATATATGCTTTAGACTCAATTAGCTTCTCTCAAGATCTTGTTTTAGTTCAAAATAACATTGTTGAACATTTTGAGAGATAGATTACAGGAAATGAGAATCAAGGATCTTTCTATCAACGAAAACGTTGGGTCAATCCGAAATTCAAGATGATGAAAAAGATGTGAGGTCAAAAACAAGTTACATTCCAAAGTCATTTGCAAATCAAAGAAGAACATGATAAAGACTTTCAAGAGGAAGGAGAACCAGATCAAGATCTAGTTCATTATAAAGTCATATCAAGACAAATATTGTATTGAATACTAAAGTCTTCAATAACCAAATAATGTAATACAAGGGGTGTTAGAGAATATTACATTATTTGGTGCATGCCAATGTACCACCTTGGTACAATATTAAATTAGGTGTGTCTTAGATTAGAGTGTGAGTTTATATTTCATGCAATGTAATAATGTGCAGGAAATGCACAAGTGTCATGTAATTATGTGTGCAAGTGTTGTGAGTGTAAATGTGCACAAGTGTCCATTATGTAAGAGTGCACATATGTCCTTAGAATAGGAAAGTGAAGAGTTACAAAGAAGAGTGAAGGTCAAGAGTGCACCATATGAGGAGTCACATACTATTATATATTTGTGACTAAGCATTGTAATTGGTATCGAAAATGCATAGCACATAGCATGCATTAGTAGACCTTTATTCTATATCATTTTCACCATTTTTGTGAGCTTTGTTATGTGATTATTCTATGAGTTATTTCTTGAGTTATTCATATCTATATTGTGTTATTTACATTGCAACTTTATTTGATCTTGTTATTACTTTCTTGTGGCTATTTTCTTTAAGTATTAAGGCTACAAAAATTATCAAATATTACTCTACTAAGATGTAGTGTGTAGATAGTAGAGGTGGAGTTTTGGTATTGTAAATGTTACTGTAGGAAAATATCCAGAAGAAAGATGCTAAATTTTGGAATATTTGTATTTACAAAGGAAATTAAAAAAGATTCAAAATATAAAAATCAAGAATTCATACTTATTATGAAAATAAATGTAGGTATCTAGTTATAGCAACTCAATTGAGATGATAATTAGATTTGTTTGTAAACTTTCAAGCTTTAAATATTAGAGTTATGATTTGACAAGGGTGGGGACCCAAGTACAACCCTTTAATTCTAAAAAAAAACCTATTTATAAATACTTATATTCATACAATTTATTTGTTCAAAGAAAATATACTTCCCCTTTAAAAGAAAAAAACCTTCAACTTTGATTTAGTTTAAAGTGCCTCCATCTATTTTAATGTATATGTGTTTAGTTAGGATTTTTAGTTAAAGACGTGCAAGAATATTATTAATGTTGATAATTGAAAATTAAATTCAAATTGTAATATAATACAATTTGATTAGTTTAATCAAGTGGCATTAGCTCAACTGGTTAGATTCCTCAACATTCAAGGAGGAGACCAGGATTCAAATCTTGCAAAGCGATACATGGATATATCCAAAATTTGTTATAATACCACTATGAGGTGATGATGTAATATGGGTGAGACTCGTTTCAATCCCATAAAACAAATTAAAAAATATTTGAGTAGTTTGATGATGGAGATTTTAAAATTTTGAAGAAAAATCCAAATCTTGTAGTGGTATTCTTGAGTAATTTAACAGTGGAGATGATGTAATATGGGTGGGACTCGTTTCAATCCCATAAAACCAATTAAAAAATCTTTGAGTAGCTTGACGATGGAGATTTTAAAATTTTGAAGAAAAATCCAAATCTTGTAGGGGTATTCTTGAGTAGTTTAACATTCAAGGAGGAGACCAGGATTCAAATCTTGCAAAGCGATACATGGATATATCCAAAATTTGTTATAATACCACTATGTGGTGATGATGTAATATGGGTGAGACTCGTTTCAATCCCATAAAACAAATTAAAAAATATTTGAGTAGTTTGATGATGGAGATTTTAAAATTTTGAAGAAAAATCCAAATCTTGTAGTGGTATTCTTGAGTAATTTAACAGTGGAGATGATGTAATATGGGTGGGACTCGTTTCAATCCCATAAAACCAATTAAAAAATGTTTGAGTAGCTTGACGATGGAGATTTTAAAATTTTGAAGAAAAATCCAAATCTTGTAGGGGTATTCTTGAGTAGTTTAACAGTGGAGATTTTAGAATTTTGAAGAAAGATACAAATATTGTAGGGATATGGTTGTATACAATGCTTTAATAATCAAAGTATAGTCGGATAAACATATACGAGATAAACAACATCCTCCTCGAGAGTCCTCAAATATGACCTAAATGTTAAAAACTACTTTACTATTCTTATGGGACATTGCAATGGTATGACTTTAGGTTCTCATCCAAAATAACTAAATTCAAACCATAGGGAGGTGTGCATATACCAAAGAAAATAAAACTACTTTACCCTTTTTACCCTTTAAATTAATTTAAACAAAATAATTAATTATGATAATTCAACTTAATGAAATAAAATTCAAATTTAAATCTAATAATACAAATTACATGTCTATGACCTCATGGATGTTAAAAACTACTTATACCATTTTTACCCTTTAAATTTTTCAATGGGTTATATGGGATTGAAACGACCCCACTTGTTTACATCATCACTTGGTGGTATTACAACAAAGCTTGGATATTATCCATGTATCGTTTGGCAAGATTCGACCTTGATCTCCTCCTTGAAATGTTGAGGAATCTAACCAGTTGAGCTAATACCACTTGATCTTTTTACCCTTTAAATTAATTTGAACAATATAATTTTTTTTTGATAGTTATAAGTGTTTGTATTTATAGCGGGTTTTAACAAGGATCCCAAAACCTGATTACATAAGCAATGGGCCTAGGGTATCAATCCCTTGAACCGAACACCAAAGCGGAAATCCCGCCTGACGGTAACAGTAAGCATGAAACAATCCCTCTTAGAGGGAAATAAACAAATAAGAAAAATAGTAGTTTTGGAGATCCCGCCCGACGGGGAGTAGCCAAAAACCACCATCGAGAAGATCCCACCCGACGGGAAGCACAGAAAAACCGTTACAATAAAATCCCGCCTCGCGAAAGCGATCAAAACCACCACAAACAGTCCCGCCTAGCGAGAAGCAACAGGGAAATCCGCCATCCGGGAAACCAACAGAAAAGAAAGGATCCCGCCTCGCAGGAAAACCGACGGATTTGGTGGATCTCGCCTTGTGGAGAAACCATCCCGCCCATCGGTAAAACATTCAGTTTAGTGAGAGCCATCCTGTAGGAAGCCGACAGCCAGCATAGAGAGGATCCAGCCCATCAAGAAGTGACCAGAGAGTTGCACCACAAGGAACCCGCCTCGGGAAAACAAAAGAGGATCCCAGCAGCAGGGACCAAGAATCCCGTCCAAGCACAGAGCCCGCCGAGGGACCAAGAATCCCGTCCAAGCACAAAGCCCGCCGAGGATTCACAAGAAAAAGGAGGAAGCTGTCCAAACCCTAAATCGTCACCTCCACCGCACCGAGAAACGCAGGGGACCATATCCACGCGAATAACCTGCAAAAATACCCCAGGGGGAAGCCTGAGGGAAAAAGGGAAGGGATCCCCAACCAAACAGGGATCCCTGGGAAGCACCAGTCCGAAAAAACAACCAAGGAAACCCTAGCTAGCCGGGAGGGGCGCGGATAGTGGAGAAGGATCTCCCCCAGGAGATCATCTGCAAACAACCACTCCCCGGGAGGGATGACCTGGGTTGAGCCGAGAGCTGAGGCGGGGAACCGAGGAGCCATGGGAGGGGGAGCAGGGGAGGGACCAGAGCCCTCCCCTCTCTAATTTGAACAATATAATTAATTATAATAATCTAATGTATTAAAAGTCAAATTTGAATCTAATAATACAACCCCTAAGTTTAAGTTATTTTATTCATGAAGTCAAATTTGAATCTAATAATACAACTCCCAAGTTTAAATTATTTTATTCATGGGTTGAAGTATTGAAGTATGTATATGTAGGATGTTTGGTTCATACAAAGTTCATTAAATTTCAATTTATGATATTTACATTTATTTTAATATTATAGTATGGTTTATTTCTTTTAATTGGTTAAATGGGATTGAAACGGGCCCCACTCGTATTACATCATCACCAAATAGTGGTATTACAACAAAGCCTGGATATTATCCATGTATCGCTTGACAAGATTTGAACCTTGGTATCCATAGTGGTATTACAACAAAGTTTGGATATTATCCATGTATCATTTGAACCTTGGTCTCCATAGTGGTATTACAACAAATATTGGATATTATCCATGTATCGCTTGCCAAGATTTGAACCTTGATCTCCTCTTTTAAATATTGAAGAATCTAACCAGTTGAGCTAATACCACTTGATAAAAATATTTTTGGTCTTGGTGGATTTTGAACCTTTGACATTTGCTCTAAAATTTTAAACTTTCTTTCAATGTGCCAATTGCTCTAGCTAAGTCTATTTGCATATTATAGTATGGTTTGTTGAAATATAGCAATAATAAAATTAGATTACGAAAAAATAATAAAGATGAGATTGTTTAGTCTACATAATAAATTAAAAATATATAGATAGATGATTGTTTTTATTTTATATTTTAATAATCTATACATGGTTTCTATTGGGGCCACTCCCATTACAAAAACAAAACATTACATTGCTTTCATTACATTTTTAACAAATTAATTAAAATATATCCAGCTTTATCTTTTTATCAAAGATATTTTTCACTTGCCTTTGTATCAAAGATATTCTCCATCTTCCTCAAACTACAAAGTTTCCATAATCAACTCCTTTTATATAAGATGCCTTCCAAAATATAAATTCTATTACGATGAAATTCAACACTGCAAATGGCTAAAATATTTGTTGTTCAACTTCTATATCTATAAATATCTTGTCTATAACAACCTCACAATTTCTTAATACTTTTTTTAGGGTTCTTATTCATTCCCCTAATATTCCAAGATATTATTTTTATTTTTATTTTTTGTTTTTATTTTTGGTTTTAGCCCCGCTTCTTATCAATACTTGTGACATTTGCTTTTGTTTTCCTATATCATTATCCCTTTAGGTTTCTTTTTCTCTTTGTATTTGCTTATTGAGTCTTCCTCTCTTTTTTTCATTCCCAAAAATACTTTCATCTTGATCAATCTCTTCAATCTTCTCACACTACTTATAGTAATACTTATCATCTTTAAGTTTACCTTGTTCTGAAGGATTTGAAGTGAAAGGAATAACCTCAAAAGCACAATCTTCTTTATGTTACCCGAGAAACCCAAAAGTGCAAGGATGCTCTTATGTAGTAATTACTTTCTTATTTTGCCCTAAAAAACCTAAATTGTTATCCTCATTTTTTTATTACGTTGCTCTTGAAACCTTAAAGTGCAAGGGATAACATATTCATACCTTTCAATTTTATTAGCTAGAGATAATTCTATACTACTTGACGAAAATGAAGATGATTTACCTGGAATAAACTTGACCTCTTTTGTTATCTTTGTTTTAGGAATTCTCTGCATATCTTCTTTTACATGTTTAATTCCTTCTAAACTTGTCAAATGATATTGTAGATAGGCTTTCTTTGCCTTTTCTTTCGGAGTGGAATATCCTTGATCTAATCTAGCTTCTATTACTATATGATTTCCTTGCTTTGTCTTGAAGTTTATCTCATGGTTAGATTTTTTTGTCTCTTTCTTCATAGTTTTCACTTTGTAAACTCTTTCCATGTGTCCAATCTCATAATAATTATGGTAACGAAATGCAATATTTTCATAATCTACTTGTTGATCCCATTCTCTTGTTTCGAATTTAATATTAATGGATTGTGGAAAAGATTTTGAAATATCCATAGCAACACATATTTGAGTATATATAGCATGCTTTCACTCCTTAGTAGTTAGTCCTTCCTTGATGAATTCCCCTAGGGTATTTCCAATGTTCTTCAAAACATCCTTATTTATAAGTTGATATGGAAGTCCAAAAAGCCTTACCCATATTGTAAGCTTCTTAATAGTTTATGTCTCAACAGAAAAATTATCATTCCATGATCTCAAATAAGGTCCATATCTTCCCATAAACCATGGGACACCAACCATTATTTTATCCCTGATTTTTGAACTAGAAAAGATGAGAAAAAAACCTTTAAGAAAAAAGTCATAGAGTAATTTGAATTTAATCCCCATTTCCACTTGATCTAATTTTAAATCTCCAAAATCCCTAGTCATGATCTATGAAACTTACAAATCAACCATATAATTTTAAGAACCATTATATCATGCTCAATCATCTCATCTTTGATACTCACTTCTAGTGTAACATTTTTTACCTGGATTGAACTTGCCATGTATATGCTCTTCTACTTATCTCCAACTTAGGCATCCATACTTATACTAGGGCATCCTAACTTCTCATTTAGGCTTTCAATATGACTTTCCTTGCATACTAGCTAATGGAGCTCTCTCTCGGCTTGCACTACTTCTTGTCCCGCACTCCCTCTCGGTTTGCACTTGCTCCCAGCTTGCACTCTCTCCTACCTAGCACTCGCTCTTGGATTGCACTCCCTCTTAGATCATAATAGCCCTTGTCTCTTATTTTTCCTGACATTCCTTTGCTTCAACAATATTTTGGAAATAATGTTTCACATATTCATGGTAAGGGTTTGAAGCATTGATGCACTCCGGATGAACCCGTAACTCTTTCGATATGATTGAATCTTGGCTTGCACTCCCTCTTAGCTCGCACCTTCTCCCGGGTCACACTCCCTCTTGGCTTACACTTTTATATATAGATGGTTATTATTAATTTTTTTGATTTTTTAAAATGATAACAACAAATTTTTACATATTTTAAATCAAATAAATGAATATCTCATATAAATATTAACGTTGTCCAGGTATAACTAGCTCAAAGCATAGTGAACCGTATATTTTTATTGTTTCATATTTTTAGAAAAAAATTAAAAATAAAATATTCATATGAGGGAAATCTAGGTAGCATGGATAGAAAGTAATGTTTGAAAGCCTTAATTGGAAGTAAGGATGATGTTGTTGAAAGCATAGCTAGAAAACTTGTAACTCAGAATAAACTTGCACCCCAATTTGGAAGATTTTATTGGTAACTCAAGGAAACTTAGCAAAAAGAACTAAAAATAAAATTTCAATTAAAATAACATTTTAAACAACAATTATAATTACAATTATAAAAAATAGCACAAATATCATACTATCTTACAAATGCAAAATTTTCAAAAATATCTCTTTTTAAATTATTTTTTGTTTTTCTCTTCTCTTTGAATAAGATGGTTGGCCTTGGCTCTAAATGAATGGTTAAATTAGAGGCTCCTCAAGTGTAGGATCATCATGGTATATCTCCTCCAACCCTTGCAAATATTCCACTTTCTCAAGTGCCTCAAAAAATGAACAAGCTTTTAATGAAACTTATGACCACTCTTAGCTTTGTTATTCTCTTTCTTTGTTATTGTTCACTTTATTTCAAATTTTCCAGATTCAAATTCTAATATTATTATATTAGGAAGAGATGTCAAATAGAATTTGTTTGGTATAATAATAAAAGAATGACAATCAACATTCAACATACTAGATTTTTAATGAAATATAGTTACAAATACTTTGTCTATTTCATCAATTAGTCTCTTTTCTCAAGGGTACATGGAACTATGAAGAGATTTCTATATTTTCATTGCTTTTAAGAACTTAATATTTTTTCAATGAGTTTACATAGATTTTTATGAGGGATCTCAGTCCCCTCATACTAAGTGGGGTTTGAACCTAGGACCTCTCAAAGAGAGACCAAAATCCTTACCACTGTAGTAAGCTTGTAGCTTCTTTTAAGAACTTAATCTTACAAACATATTCAATTCTCATCTCAATTGAGATGCTATAGCTAGGTACCTACATTTTTCATAAAACGTCTAAATTATTGATTTTCATTTTTTGGTTCTTCTTCAATTTTTTATGTGAATACAAATATTCCAAAATTCAATATCCTTCTTGATATTTTTGTACAATAGCCTTCACAATACCAAAAATCCACCTCTACTATCTATGCATTGCATCTTAGTAGAGTAATATTTCCAAAACATCACACTATCATAGCCAACTTTACCAAATTTGGATTACTAGTTTCCTTCCTAAAGCATAAGTGCAACCACAAAAATTGTAATAAATAGTTTATATGAAAATATATTATTTTATAAAATAAAACAAATATTGCCAATGGAAAACACTAAAGTAAATCTTAATCATTATTTGGTTCAGGCATTCAACATTTTCTTGTCAGCTTCAACTAAACTGACTATTTCCTCTAACTATTGAAAAGAGAATTTAACTTCACGATCCTCTGTTAAAACCCCTCTATTGGCTAGCCTATCTACACATTTGTTTTATTCCATTAACATATGTAAACCTAATTTCTTCAAACTCTATAGCACGGTCTTGAATTTCCACAACTATTTCTTGTATGTTACATAGAGCCTTTGCTTTCCTCAAAATTGCATTTATTACTATGAGTGAATCACCTTCCATCCATACTCCATTCTATTTCATTTGTTTGCATATTTTTAACCCTTTCAAAGTCGTCCAAGATTCAACTTCATTATTTATCTTAAATCCACTATTGAAAGCATAATGAGACAAAATCTCTCTATTATTTCTAATTATTCCTCCTCCTATTGGTCTTGGATTTCCTTTAGATGCTTCATCAAAATTCAATTTAACCAACTCCACTTCTGGTGGTTTCAACTTTTAATATTTTACGTTCTTTTTGTTTCTCCTGCACCCAACATCATAATTCTATTTAATGACTTGATTCTATCTATCAAGGCTCTCTACTTCCAAATTAAGGAATGGGTGAGTTTATAGGGCTGGTTTAGACTCCTTTATGGTTAAACAAATATTCCTTTTCATTACCTATAAATTGCTTTCCTTTCCTTTAAATATTCTTATATTCATTTCTAACCATACAGTATAAAGTATTGTATCTTTTGATATATCCCATATTGTCTATAAAGCTTCACTTTTAAAAGTGCTTTATCATTGCTTTAACCATTCTTCAATTATATCATTCATCACCATGCATTTACCAAATATATTAAGAATCTATTACCATAGATTCCATACTATTAAACAATGTCCCAAGATATGGTCTATACTCTCCTCCTCCTTTTTACATAAAACACAAATTGAGAGGCCATGAAAACCCTATTTCATAAGGTTATCCCAAGATAAAATTCTTCTATGACCTACTATCCAAACAAACATTTTGACTTTAGGAATGCTCAAGTTATCTCAAGTATCTCTATATTCTTTCTATATTCCTATGTTGTTGGTGCTTTACACTATATCCTCTTCTTGTTGTATATTCTCCTAAGTTATTCAACTCCCAAATCAACTTATCCTTGGCTCCCCTCAAAATAATCATTGTTGTTATATTTTTGCTCAACTGCCTTCTAGCATCAATGTCTTGTATACTTGTAAAAAATATTCTTTTCATTTGTATATTCCTTCCTAATCCTTGTACATAATGTTTGAAACACTATCACCATATTTATCTTGAAGTAATCTCATCCATGGTTTCAAAGTTAGATCTAGATTGAGTGGTTTTTTATCACACCAATTATCCATCCAAATAGAAGTATTTCTCCAATTCCCACCACCCACATTAAACCTTTAATCACTAGATCAATTGGTTTTTTTAAATCATTCCATAGAGTAGAACAATTGGTAGTGAGAATGTAATAAATATTAAGCTTGGGTCATTGGGCTCAACACACTTAGAAGAATTATTGCCCATTGTATTTGACTTTATTTGTACAATCTCTAAATTAATTATACCTAAGAGCTAAGTCTGCATCTGTAAGAACTCTTAAACTAAGACTTGCCCTAGTTTTATCAACACACACCTTGCTAAATTTCACCAAAAAAAAATTGCATAATGTAGACTATACTTTTTCTATCGATTTTGGTATAGTATACAAGGACACATAATAAGTTGGAATGGCTTGTAAGACTAATTTAATTAGTTGCACTCTTCCTACTAATGATAACCATCTACCTTTCCATACCGATATTTTATTTTAAACTTTACTTATAACTAGATTCCAAAATTCTATCCTCATTATCCCCTCAAATAAGGGCATCCCTAGATAAGTTGTTGGTAAATTTACCTCCTTCATTTGAAATAACCTACATATCCCTACTTCATTTCTAGTTGGGATGTTTAGGAAGTAAATTTTAGATTTTGTCAAAACTCCTTTAAATATAAAAAATAAATTATTTTTAGAATTATTAATAATGGAACTCTATAAAAATATTGTCCATAGTGAAAGAGAAGAAAAAATACAAAAATAATATTAAATTGTTTTTTAAAATTTTATTTTTCTCACATTTTTTTGTTAACTATCTAAGGCTTGACGAGTTTCTCACAAGAAAAAATGTGAGAAATCATGAGAAATATCGTCGTGGGTTGATAATTTTCTCTATGTCAAGAAAAAAACTTGTTGCCCGCAATTTCTCATGGGTTTTGCAAGAAATTGTGGGAAACTGACAACTTTTTTACTATGGTTGGAAGCATGAATGCCCAACTTAAAGGTAAGACAAAGAAGGAATTTATGACAACTAATATCCAAGATTTTCATCAAAAGAGATTATCTAAGATGAGATGATCAAGCGTGATGTAATGGTTCTTAAAAGTAGAGGTTAATATGTAAGTTCCATAGATATTGGTTAGGGTTTTCAAAGATTCAAAATCATATTAAGTGGAAGAGGGTTTGAATTGAAATTATACTGTCCCTGTAGGGACATCCCAATGGTATGTCATTGGTATTTTATATCGGTGATCTAAGTTCAAATCACGGGAAGGGAGGCCCCCTATTGCTAGGTACCTAGGGAATGTGGCCCCTAGTTGTACCACTACTTGTACTTTGTATTATTTCAACAAAAAAATTACACTATGATTTTTCTTCTTAATTTTTTTTTTTTATTATATTTTTTAATTTTAAAATCAAAGATAAAATAATGGATGGTAGAACATAATTTAGATACCCTATATTTAAGACCATGGAGTGAGAATTTTTCTATCCAGACAAAAGCTATTAAAAAGTTAATTGTGGGTTAGGTATTTTGGTCTTCCATATCAACTTATCAATAAGGATGTTTGATGAACATTGGTAATACCCTAGGGGAATTCATCTAGGAGGGACCAAATACTAAGGAGTGAAAGCATGTTGTATGTACCCATATATTCATTGTAACAAATATTTCAAATTTTTTGTCACAATCCATTAAGATTAGATTTGAATCAAGAGAATGGGATTGACAAGTGTATTATAAAAATATTACTTTTTGATGCCATAAACGTTATGAGACTAGACACATGGTAAGAGTTTATAAAATGAAAATGATGGAGAAAGAGATAAAATTTAAGATGGAGTAAAGAGATCATATTATAGTGGAATTTGATTAGATCAAGGATATTCCACTCCCAAAGAAAAAAAAAAAAGTCTATTTTCAATGTTGGATGTCAAAACTATCATAGTTCACTTGGAACAATTGTTAAAAATAATAAAGAAGGATTCAAGGGATAAGGAAGTACAATTTGCAAGTTCAAATTTGAAAGAAACTAAAGGTGCAAAGGAAGATGTGGAGGAAAATTTTAAAACAAAGGAGATAAAAGAGGTTAATTTTATTCTAAGTAAATCATCTTTATTCTCCTCCGATAGTATAAAATCTTCTCCTTGCAATAGAAATGAAAGTAGTGAGGAGGTTATCCCTTGCACTTTATGATTTAAGAGTAGCATAATAAGGACATGAGGATGGAGGATATTCATAGCAATCTAGGGTTTTTAGGGTAACATAAGAAGGAATTCACTATGGAGGACCATACTTGCTCTTTAGAACTTCAAGGGCATCATAAAGAAGAAAGTGTTATTGAGGTTATTCCTTGCACTTTATATCCTTCAAAGCAAGACAAACGCATACATAACAGTCTCACTATGAATAGTATGAAAACATTGAAGAGATTGATGAAGATGAGAGTGTCGGTGGGAATGAAAAAAGAAGAGCACAACCCAAGAAGGAAAAATAAAGAGAAAAAAAAAATCACAAGGATATTGATATGGGAAAACAAAAGAAAATATCTCAAGTGTTAACAAGAAGTACAAGTAAACCCACAAATAAAAATAATAACTAATGTTAAGTATAAAATCCATGAATATTAGGGGGATGAATAAGACCCTAAAAAAGAGTTATTAGGAAATTAATAAGTTGTTGTGAATAAATTTATAGATAAGGAAGGTCCAAGGGTTTGGTCAGTTGGTAAAGCGCCTCGTTTGGCATGTGTAACCTTGGTTTAAATCTCAGGGCCTCATAGTACCAGAGGGAATGTCATGCCAACGTTGTCAACTATGCTAAAATTTTTACCCAATGCAACTGGAGGTTATAATGGCAGCAAAGAGTAGGATTTGAACCCACGAAGAGGCAATAAAAAATGTAATGAGTTACCGATTCCTCTAGTATATATATATATATATATATAGAGAGAGAGAGAGAGAGTAATGATATTCATAATGTTAATTTTTATCTTCATAATATTTAAATTTTAGAAGGCAACTAGACAAGAAAAATTGTATCTCTTAATGAAAATGATATCAAGGAGTTTGATTATGTAAACATATTAGTTCAAAAAAATGAAAAATATTTTTGATAGAAAAACAAATGAAGAATAATTTTGATTAAAAAACAAGTTGGATATAGTATAATTAACTTGACAATAATATAATGTTTTGTTATTTTAATGAGAGTGATCCCCAATAGAAGCCACACACAACTTATTAAAAAAATGTTCTCTAATTAAACATACCAATGATTATAGGCTTCATTGGAGAGGTGTATCCATACTTGTTGTTTACGTACATATAATGCACACTAATAACATATTAAGTGCATCAACAAAATATAAGTTTTCTTTGAAAATAAATAAATACTTCTATAATTCACTCTAACATATCATATCTTTGCAACCTCATACCTATGTATATCTTATATACATTAAACTTGAAGGTATGCTAAATACGACACCTAATGTACCTTTTTTTTGGCTAGATAATAAGGGGTTGTACTCGGGTCCCCCACCCTTGACAAATTACAACTCTTTTCTTTAGAGTTTGAGATTTTACAAATAGATACACTTCTCATCTCAATTGAGATGCTATAGCTAGAAACCTACATCATTTTACATAAAATGTCTGAATTCTTGATTTTTATTTTCTGTATTTTTTTAATTTTCTATATGAATACAAATATTTCATAATTTAGCATCCTTCTTGACATGTTTCTATAGCAGTATTCACAATACCAAAACTTCACCTCTAGTGTCTATGCATTGCATCTTAGTAGAGTAATATTTTCAAAATATTGCACTATCATAGTTCGCTTTACCAAATATGGATTGCTAGTTTCCTTCATAAAATACAAGTGCAACCACAAAAATTACAATAAATAGTTTATATGAAAACACATTATTGTTATAAAATAAAGCAGATATTACAAACAGAAAACATTAAAGTAAATCTGAATCATTATTTGATTTAGGCAATCAACATTTTCTTGTCAACTTCAGCCAAACTTACTACTTCTCACCATGGAAAGGAGAATTTAACTTTACGATCCTAAATCAAAACCCCTCTATTAGCTAGCCTATCTACACACATTAAATTTTTCCCCTTAATGTATGTATAAACCTGATTTATTCAAACTCTTTATTAAGATCTTGAATTTCCACAATTATCCCTTGTATGTTCCATGGAGCCTTTGCTTTCCTCAAAATTGCAATTATTCCTACGAGAGAATCACCTTCCATCCATAATCTATTCCATTTCATTTGTTTGCATATTTTTAATCCTTTTAAAGCCACCCAAGCTTCAACTTCATTATTTGTCTTAAAATGAGATAAAATTTCTCCTCTATTATTTCTAATTATTCCTCCTCCTCCTACTGATCCTGGATTTCCTTTAGATGCTCCATCACAATTCAATTTAACTAACTCCACATATGGTGGTTTCCACTCTATATTCTTTGCCTTCTTTTTGCTTCTCTTGTACCCAACATCATAATTCTATTTATAAACTTGACTCTATCTATCCAAGCTCTCTATTTCCATATTAGGAACTAGGTGAGTTGATAGGGTTGGTTTAGACTCCTCTATGGCTAAACATATCTTCCTTTTAATTACCTCTAATTTGCTTTCCTTTCATTTAAATATTCTTCTATTCTTTTTTAGCCATATAGTACAAAGTATTGTATCTTTTGATATATTCCAGATTGTCTATAAAGCCCCAATTTTAAAAGTGCTTTGTCGTAGCTTTAACCAATATTCAATTATGTTATTCATCCTCATGCATTTACCAAACATATTAAGAATCCATTATCATAGTTTCCAGACTATTAGTAATATCCCAAGAGATGGAATATACTCTCCTTCTCCTTTTTACAAAGAACACATTGAGAGGGGCCATGAAAACCCCTTTTCATAAAGTTATCCGAGGATAAAATTCTTCTATGACCTACTAGTCAAAAAAAAAAATTGACTTTAGGAATTCTTGAGCTATCCCAAATATCTCTCCATATTCTAGTGATATTACTATTTTTTTGGTGCTTTACATTATATCCACTTCTTGTTATGTATTCTCTTAAGCTATTCAACTCCCAAATCAATTTATCCTTGGATCCCCTCGAAATAATCATAGTTGTTATCTTTCTACTCAATTGCCTCCTAGCATCAATGTCTTGTATACTTGTAAAAAATCTTCTTTCCATTTGGATCTTCCTCCTTGATCCTTGTACAAAATATTTGAAACCCTTCACCATATTTGTCTTGAAGCAATCTCATCCCAGGTTTTAAAATTGGATCTAAATTGAGTGGTTTTTTATCACACCAAGTATCCATCCAGATAGAAAACTTTTTCTCCAGTTCCCACCACCTATCTTAAACCTTTAATCATTAGATCAATAGATTTTTTTAAACAATTCCAAAGAGCAAAACCATTTGGTAGGGAGAATGTAGTAAATATTAAACTTGGGTAATTGGGCTCAACATACTTAGAAGAATCCATACTCATTGTATTTGACTCTCTTTGTAAAATCTCCAAATTAATTTTCCCCTAAGAGCTAAGTTTACATCTGTAATAACCTATAAATTCTTGCTTTGATATTAGCGAGAGTGTTAAGGAAGTTAATTTTGGATTTTGTTCTATTAATTTGTTGCCCTGATGCTCTTTCAAATTTCTTTACAAATTTATTCAAAGCTTTGGCCTCATTTATCCTTGCCCTCCCAAAAAGGGTTGTGTCATCTACAAATTATTGATGGGTGATGTTTTTAATGTTATTACTAACCTTAAGTCCACTTATAAGCCCATATTTGTGAGCCTTCTTTAAGTTCCTACTCAAAACCTTTGCCATAATAATGAAAAAATAAGGAGATATAGGATCTCCTTGTCTAAGACCTCTCTTGGATTTAAAATATTTTGTTACAAACCCATTGACCAACACTGAATAAGAAACTATAGAGACACAAGATTTAATCCATCTAACACATTTCTTCTCGAATCTATACTTTTATAAAATTGCAAAAATAAAATCTAATTTAACACTATAATAGGCTTTACTCATATCAAGTTTTAATATCATTTATTTCTCTTTTCTTAAAGTTGTTGAATGTATAACTTCATGAGCTACTATGATCTCATCCAAAATTTGTCTCCCTTTCACAAATCTTCCTTGCTCTTATGAAATAGTTTAACAATGGCCTTAATCGATTTGCCATCACTTTGGAGATAATATCATATGCCATATTACATAGGCTTATGGGTCGAAAAGAATCAAACAATTCAACATCCTTTTTTTTGGAACTAGGGTAAGATATGTTGCATTTATTTTATAAGATATATATTGTTTTACCTTAGATTGTTCCATTGCCACCAATAAAGAATCCTTCACTATATCCCAATTATGTTGGTAAAAATCTATAGAGATCCCCTTTGGACCTAGGGATTTATCCTTATTAGAAGAGAAAAGAGCTAAATGAACTTCTTCTAGCATAATAGGCTACATCAGTTTCCTACTATCTTCATTCGTTATAACTGAAGATATATCTTGAAGAAGTTTATCATTAAGAACTTTAGTCTCCTTTGATCCTAGAATATTATAATAAAAATACTTTACCTCTTTTCTAATTTCACTTTGATATTCAATCCAAACCCCTTCTATTGATTTAATTATACTAATTATGGATGTTGATCTCTGTACTATAGGTATCCTATGAAAAAACTTTGTATTTTTATCTCATTCTTTTAACCAAGTTTGTCTTGATTTTAATATCCAAAATTTCTCTTGATTACTCAAAATATTATGATATTTACTAAGCAACTCCCTTTCCTCTGAGCTTGGATTATTATGATCACCTTTTCAAAATTTTGAAAGTTTATCTTTTAGTTCTTCTTTCTTCTCAAAAATATTTCCAAAAGTGTTCTTGTTCCATTCTTTTAATCTAGATGTCGTTGATTAATTTATTTTAAAAGAGCACACAACCCACCATTTCCTAAATAATTCCATGTTTGTGCTATCATAACAACAAATTGAGGATGGTATGCCCACCTCTGCTCATATGTAAAATATGATATTTTCTGAATTCATTTACCACCATTTTAACTTTTATTGGCCAGTGATTTGAACCAATCCTTGTTAAGGTATTAATTTTAGCACAAGTTCTTTCATCTAGCCAATGATATGAGAGTACCATATGACTAATTTTTCTACTATTAGGTTTTGGTCTCTCTTGTTGTTGGTCCATATATAGTTGTCTTCTTCAAACTCAACCTCCCATAGATTATTATTTTGAATAAAAGTCGAGAAATCTCTCATACTTTGGGTTAATTTCCTAATTCCCCCAAAATTTTCATCCAACTTGGTTATGGCAATAAAATCTCCTATAATCATGAATCGGGTTTCTTTGTATTTATGTTTCATAAAGGCTTCAAACCCACTCCAAACTTCTAATCTACTCGACTGAGTTGTAGGTCCATAGATATTGATAAGGATGAAACCAATATCTATAAAGTAGCAAGTGATTAAAGAGGCTATCCAATACCTAGTTTTATGAATGGTTATATGGAGGTTCTAGAAGGATTCCAACAAATTGGAATTCCCCTTGCTACTCCTTTAGATTCCATAGCATCCCATTCACATATTGCCCATACTAATTTCATAGTTTTTGAAACTTCTTCTTTTGTCATTTTAGTTTCCTGGATACAAAGAATATCAGGTTTATTACTTAAACATAGGTCCCTAATACACCTTTGCTTTGAGGGGGCATTAGCACCCCTTATATTCCATGAGATGATAATCATATCTCATTAGGGGCTATTGGCCCTACCTACATATTACCAATATCATTTTGTTGTTTGGTAAATAGAAGTTCAAGTTTGTGTTCCTCTCTCTATGTTTGCTCTTGCTTCCCTGGATCTTGCTTGAAATTTGAGGGTTTTCCTATTTTTGCCTTTGCCTATATCAAGAGTAGGTCTTATTCTATTCCTCAATATTCTTTCACAATTTTATTTTTCATCATATTTATCCTCTCCTGGCTCTACTACAAAAGCTTTTGACTTGTCTTGCTCATTTTTTGGTATTTCCTTATTAATGGCAAAGGTATTAACTTCTAAAACTGCATTTTATTTACCAATTTTTTGCTCCTAAATGGTTCATGGTACTTCAAGAGAGTCTTTAAAATATTATGAGACACATTTATTAGGTTCATCGAGAATGTTCTTCCTTAAATCAGGATCATACTAAATAGATGGTTCCTTGTTAATATGTTGAACCTGTTGTACTATGCCATCTAAGTTTTGATCTACTTTTTCTTCATAGGCTAAATCCTCAAAAGAGTTGGTATTTCTTCCAATATACTTCCAAACTGATCTCCACTATTTATTTTCTTTCATTTTTCTAGATCTATTTTCTGGAAGTTGAAAAACCATCTTCATCCTTAACCATTTGTAAGTTTCTCTTGTGGTTTTCTACATATGATTTTTTTGGGCTCTTCTTAGGGCATGATCTCTAAATATGCCCCACCTCATGACATATTCTACATATAAAATATATGTTTCATAATATATGGTTTGAATCCACATCTTATCCCCATAATTAAGAATGATTGATTATGGTAAAGCTTTACTTATATCAATAATGAATAATATCCAAGCATAAATAGCCAAGAATCCATCTTTTGTAGTATCTAAAATCTCACAGAATTCTCTAGAGTGTTGCCTATTGCCTTTAAGGTATATATTTCATAAAATTAAATGGGTAACTCAAACATCCTAACCCATACTGGTACTAGGGATAGATTTACATTTTCAAGTGAAAAACCTTCATACCAGTGGGTAAGGAAGAGTCCTGCTCTTCCCATAAACCAAGGACCCCCTTTTAGGATTTTTTATCTTTCTTTCCTAGAACAAAAAATGGCTAGGAAGAAACCTTTAGGAATAAATGATAGAATCACTCATGGAGACTTTCAACTCCTATCAATCCATTTTCTCAAGGCTAAAGCCCTTGGCTAATACCCATTAAATCTACCAAAAACCACCCATCTTGTAGTAACAAGGATCTCTCTGAGGTGTGCTCACTAACCTCTACCACTAGAGATGATTCTAAGAATTTAAATATAAATTGGTCCATGGAAAGGAAACTAAAACTCAAAATCTATTAAAATTTATCAGAATGTCCTATAGCAAATATAATCTTTGATAAAAAATTTATAATAATTTGCATGTAAAATTCTAAGATAAATAAGGAAAAAACTTAGCTAAAAAATTATATGTCCAGATAGAATGTATTGCCTCATTGAAGTCCTAGCCCTTCAATTCTCTTCCCATCATGTGAATCCTAGCTGACAAATATTTACAATTTTATTTTTTGTAACTTGAAAAATCGTCACTACCCTTGTTCTGTATGGTTGACTTCACAGGGTTGTATCTCCCTCAATATTGCTTGTATTCCTTCATATGACCAATCATTTTAAAGCTATTCAACTTATGTACAAATTGGTCCAAGAATTAGCTTAATTGGAGGACACTTTGTGAAGATATGACTCCAAAAAGATGATACATTTTTCAAAAAAATGCCCTAATCCTTTGCGAAGCAACCATTCTTCTTCCCTAAAATGATATAGAATTAGTGATTATTGTATTTTTTGACACCTAATGTACCTTGTACTATACAACCTCAGTAAATCCTCAATAAATATGCTTTTGGATTTCACTTATTTAATTTTAAAATACTTTGTATTGAATTTTATAATTAAGTCTAATTTAGTTGAATTAATTCAATTTTTTTGTTACAACGATAGTATTATGCTTCTACCTTGTTAAGGGCTAACTTAAATATTGAAAAGGCTAGTTAAATTTTGTTCAAATAACTATTATATTTACAACCATAAAACAACAAAATACAATTTGGGAGCTATAAGGACAAGATGGAAGTAAAATCTCCTCCTTTAAAGGACTATCAGACATGGGAGTAAGGCATTTTGGTCAACTATACAAGAATCGTAGTCAAGTTAATGTAGCTAAAATAGTCAGAATATATTCTCTCTTCCCTATATTTATAGATGAGAAAACCAATGGTGAGTTGAATAAGGAAGTCTCAAAGGAGGAGCTTAAAGTTGTTTTAAAATCTTAATAAGCTAGTCAAGAAACTATACAAGGGATAATTGTGGAAATTCAAGAAACCACTTTATGTATCATTGTGGAAATTTAAGTATAAACCTGACTAACATTGTTTTTTTAATAAAGTGAAGAAACCACTTTATGAAACTTGGAGAGTGCCCATGATTATTGGCCAACCAAGCCTGGCATCAGGCCATTTTTTTATGAAGAATCGAAGTGAAAGGCCTAGATGGCCCATGTAATTCCCTTGCGTGGGAAAATTGAGTCTATCTTTTTCTGCCACAGTGCGATGCCAGGAATATGATATTCCTGAGGTTTATTTTGTTGCCTTAGATAGGCATGATGATTTTTCCACATGATGAAGGCCCCTTTGATAGTGCAATATAGGGGTATTTATAGTCGTTGAAAACGTTTTTCCGTGACGGACACAATGGTGGTGTCATATTGTAATTTTGAGGCTATTTCAATTGATTTTTTTTTAGCCTCGAATTTTTTCTACCTTGGAGTGCACTTTCGGTTGTACCCGACACTCCCAAGGTACTTGTAAGTGAACCTAGTATCTAGTAGTCTCCTCTTTCTACTTGGCGGATGCAGTGGCTGGTTACCCATGCATTTCGATAAGATGAGGTGACTACCATAAGGACACTTATTCTAGGGACTACAGACATAGACACCCTAGAATCTATCCGAGGTTTTTTTTGGATCTACTTCTGAAGACTACAGACGAAGACACTTCAGAAGATTCTCTTATTTTCTTCTTCTCTCCTCCTATTTTGATCTATGGCTAATTTTATTGTATTGAGTGCATTTTTGGCAGAGACCGACACTCTTATATGGCTCGTTTGTCCTTTGTATTAGGTGCATTTTCAGCAGAGACCGACACCTTCTAGATTGAGTTCACCATAAGGAAGGATTTTTTATTTATGGTGGGAATAGTCAGTGACCTACGAGAGGCAACATTCTCTGAGGATGACCTGCAAAGGCAACAGACCCAAAAGTGGCTGACCCTGAGGCACCCATGATGACCCTGAGGCACTTAGACGGTTGACCCAGTGGCAACAGACTCGTGGAAGTGGCTGACCCTGAGGCAATAGACCGAGATGTATACATAGTGAATCTAGCATTATTCATAGTTGGAGAGCCAAGCGCAAAGAGCATGAGCTTAGACCAAATCAGTAATAAGAGAGGATGATAGGTTGTTTTCCAAAAGTCAACATTAAGGGGGAATGTTACCTAATGTTGACTTGTTTTGTTTCTTCTTTAGTAAGGATAGTGCACTTTAAGGGGGAATGTTAGAGTTAAAGTGCACTATGCCTTCACCTTGACACTTGTCAGTTTCTCTTGACAAGTGTCATGTGTTGAATATAGGCTTATGCCTATATATTGTAACCATTTTTATCAATAAGATAAACCCCTTAAGTTTTCACTCCCAACATAATTTACATGCAAAATTCTAAGATAAAGAAGGAAAAAACTTAGCTAAAACATTATATGTCCAGATAGAATGTATTGCCTCATTGAAGTCCTAGCCCCTCAATTCTCTTCCCATCATGTGAATCCTAGCTGACAAATATTTACAATTTTGTTTTTCGTAACTTGAAAAATCGTCACCACCCTTGTTCTGTATGGTTGACTTCACAAGGTTGTATCTCCCTCAATATTGCTTTTATTCCGTCATATGACCACTCATTTTAAAGCTATTCAACTTATGCACAAGTTGGTCCAAGAATTAGCTAAATGGGATGACACTTTGTGAAGATATGGCTCCAAAAATATGATACATTTTTCAAAAAAATACCCTAATCCTTTGCGAAGCAACCATTCTTCTTCCCTAAAATGATATAGAATTAGTGATTATTGTATTTTTTGACACCTAATGTACCTTGTACTATACAACCTCAATAAATTCTCAATAAATATGCTTTTGGATTTCACTTATTTAATTTAAAATACTTTGTATTGAATTTTATAATTAAGTCTAATTTAGTTGAATTAGTTCATTTTTTTTGTTACAACGATAGTATTCTGCTACTAACTTGTTAAGGGCTAACTTAAATATTGATAAGGCTAGTTAAATTTTGTTCAAATAACTATTATATTTACAACCATAAAACAACAAAATACAATTTGGGAGCTACAAGGACAAGATGGAAGTAAAATCTCCTCCTTTAAAGGACTATCAGACATGGGAGTAAGGCATTTTGGTCAACTATACAAGAATCGTAGTCAAGTTAATGTAGCTAAAATAGTCAGAATATATTCTCTCTTCCCTAGATTTATAGATGAGAAAACCAATGGTGAGTTGAATAAGGAAGTCTCAAAGGAGGAGCTTAAAGTTGTTTTAAAATCCTTCTAGAAAGATAAGAGTGTAGAACTTGATAGGTGGATTATGGAATTCTTTCTCGGGATCTATGACCTTTTGGAGTCTGACCTACTCAAGGTTGTGGAGGAGTTTAGGCAGACAAGAAGGGTAAATATAGTCTTCAACTCTACCTTCATTGCTCTTATTCCAAAAAAGGACAATCCTTATTCCTTTGATGATTTTATACCTATTTCTTTGTGTAATTGTGTGTACAAAATTATAACAAAATTAACTGCATCAAGAATTAAAAGGTTCCTCTCTACTTCTATATCTATTGAGCACTTGGTTTCCTGCATGGTAGATAGATTCATGAAGCAATTGGTATTGCTAATAAAATTTTTCATACCATAAAATCAAAGAAACTACCAACAATGGTGATGAGGTTTGATCTCTCCAAGGCTTTTGATAGAGTAAATTGTCTACATTTAAAAATGATACTCATATTAGGTTTTGTATGTAAATGGTGAACTGGATTATGGGATGTCTTTGTTCTATTTATTTTATATTTTTGGTTAACGGGTCAACCTATCAGTTCTTCAAAGTTTTTCAGGGGATAAGACCAGGTTGTCCCTTGTCACCACTATTATGTAGCTGAGGGATTAAGTGCATTTTAGAGGCTAAGAAGGAAGGATCAATAAAGGGAATTAAAATAGGTAGAACAATGGAAGTCACTCATCTACTTTTGTAACAATAAGAGTTGAATAGAAGTTAAAATAATCTTTAGATATTTTCTATCTGGCAACAGGTTTGCATATTAATGCATAGAATTCAAGAATTTCTTTTAACCATATGGATTAGGACCAGACCATATTAATAGGTCAACTATTTTTCTTTAACAAATTTGATCTTCAAGAGGGGTTTAAATATTTGGGGTTCTTTTTGAAACCCAATGACTCCACTAAATAATTCTTGAATTGGTTTATACATAATGTTGAAGTAAAAATTAATATATGGTGCAACAAATGGCTCTCTTTGCGGGGGAGTTGAATTTGGTCAAGTTTGTGTTGGAGGTAATGCCAGTATATTGGTAATCTTTGGCTCATGTACCAAAAGGAGTTTTGGATAAAATTAGATGGTTAAGATATTGGTTTTTATGGATAGAGAAAAGAGAAAGGTAAGGTATTCCTTGGTTAAATGTAAAATACTTAGCCAAGCCCAAGGAAAATGGAGGATGGGGACTTAAGAACATCTTCCTATTTAGCAAGGCTCTAGAAACAAAGTGTGTTTGGAAGATAATATTAAAGGAAGTCTTATGGAATAAGATAATACATGAAAAGTATTTAGAGCCATTCATAGTTGAGGAGTGGATAAGGGTCCCAATGAAGTAAACCCATAATGTTTCAATCTATTGGAAGGCAATGATTCAAGCCTTTTATATTGTAGATGATTGGCTTACCTAGAAAATAGGGGATGGTTCAAGGATAAGACTAGGCTTAGACCCTTGGATTGATTGTGGTGATATGCACAAAATACCAAATAATGTAATTTAGACCATAAGATCTCAAGGGATTGAAACTCTCACCCAAGCAGTCGACCTAAAATCTTTTGCAAACTAGAGTTAGGAATGGAAGGAAGCAACAATGTTAGGGCTTTAGGGCCAAGATGCACACCAATGGGAAGAACATGTGGGGAGACATAAAGCTGAACATATAAAGTTGTGAGAGAAAACTGATCAATTAGTTTGGACAAAGAATGGAGCTACAGGGGATCACACTCTAAATTTGGGGTATAAGACTTTATTGGAAGATACCAATGATGATCTAGCATGGTGGTGGAAGATACTCTAGAAGAAAAAATCCATGATGAAGACAAGACTGTTCCTATGGCTTTCCATGAAAATAAGGTTCTGACATGGAAGGTATTATAGAAGAAGAATTGAAATGGTCTAAGAAGGTGCCATTTATGTAAGTAAGACAATGAAACAAATAATCATTTACTAATAGCTTGCTCCTTTACTAGATAGGTTTTGAGGGAGGTTATAACACAGTTAAAGCTTCTTATAGGATGACAAGAAGATTCCTTAGGAGGGTGCTTAAAATATTGATTTGAGAATAGGTCATACAAAGGTTCTATAGCTTTCCTATTGTTTGTGTCTTGGGGAGTTTGGTTATTTAGGAACACATGAATTTTTCAATATTAGGTGAAGCCTACTTGGCAGGTCTCCTCCCAAATCATTGGAAGTTTCAATAATTGTAAGGTTTTGACAACAACAAAGGTAAACAAACAAATTATCCATCCAAAGATCAATAAATCAGGGGCCTGGGGCTTTTTTGATGGGGCTAGATAGGAGGTCCTTGTAGTTTTTGGAGTAAAAGAATTACTATCTATTTTTCATTCTCATTATTTTAAATTCAAGGTTGGACTGGGAGAAATTTCTAATACTTATGCTGAAATTACGATACTCAAATTGTTGGTTCAGTTGGCAAAATCAAAAGAAATAAAAAACTATAAATTTACAAAGACTCGTAGGTGGTAATAAACAAGATGATTGGTGATTTTAGGATGGAAAACATGATTCTACAACCCATCTTATCTCAAATAAAATAAGTTGTTGATTGAAGTGAAACTTTTACTTTTTGGCATATTTATAGAGAATCGAATAGGTAAGCAAACAAACTCTCAAATGAGGCGCTTTAGATTGAACTAAGTACATACTTAATACAAGAATTTAATGAGGCCAATGCACTATAACTCATCCATATCTCTATCTAGGGGGATTAATTCACTCTAGTTAAAGCAAGCACAATTAAAACAACTTTTTCAAAAAACTCAAAAGTTAGTGATTTAAAGGATACTAGTTGACAAATTGGAAAGGTGTCTAAGGATAGAACTTAGCCTAATAAAGATAGCTAGTTATGATGTATAAGTGACCTGATTTTTAGATCATTATTAAAACTTTGAAAAACTACCAAAAAAATATAAAAAATGTAATTTGGATCAAAACGGGCCCTACACTTATTACATCATCACCACATAGTGGTATTACAACAAAGCTTGGATATAATCCATGTATCGATTGACAATATTTGAACCTTGGTCTCCTCCTTAAATGTTGAGGAATCTAACCGGTTGAGCTGATTCCACTTGATAATGTAATTTCATATTTAATTAATATAAAATTACAACCTTTTTCGAAGAAAAAAAACATAAAATTATAATATTAATCTCTACACGAAAAAATAAAATTTTAAATATTTAATAATAAAAAAACATGATTTTTTTCCGTATCTTAGAATATGCTCACCTACTAATATATTTTGTTTATTGGAATGTGTTCATTTACTAGTTGTACTATCAAAATTATGGAAGTTAATTTTTAGTTTAATAATTATAATTTTTAACATTGATTACAATGTTAGTCACATTGTCTCGAGGGACAAAGTAACAATTTAGGGTTTAACTCTTCTTTGGAAGGTCTAAGGTTCAAACCGTGATGTGTGTGTGGGGTTATATGTTAATCCTCTATTTATAAGTTTATCTCTCAACCTTGCGAGGGATCATAGGGGTCATGGTTGGGATAGGAATGTTCAACCCTAAACATTAGCTATAGAAGTTTCTTACGCTAACCAAATTAAAAAATCACATTGTTAAAATGATAGAATGGTAAAAATAAGGACTAATAATATTTTTATAACAATTAGAGCCTAATATTTGTGCATGCTATCTTTGTATTTATTAAGAGCAAAAGTGATATCACATAAAGAATATATATATATATATATATATATATATATATATAATTTTAAGAAGAAAATTTATTAATTACATTATATTTCTTAGGTTGTAGATTTGATTTTGAAATGCACTTTCTATTTGGGGTATGACTTTGGACCAAATTCTAATACCATCATTATCAACCTTAGTGTGTTGGGTAAAGTCAAAGTCAACGGGATCCAGTTGAGACAACCCACTGCCGAACACTCAACTAATACCAATTGTATAATATATTTATAAAGTCTTTGTAAAATTACCTTTAAATCTAATTTTTAAAATATTTTTATAATTCTTAGTTATCGTGGACATATATTTTTTTTAATAGATTGAAAAGATGAGGGCACATCGAGGGCCACCTTCCTCGTGAATTGAACTTGAGTCTTTGCTAGGAGAGCTAAATACCTTTTGCTACTGTGGTGTCCCTGTCAAATCTATAAAAAACATTAACTTTTTTTATTAGGGTAAAAAGGGGTTTTAGAGTCCCCAAACTTGTACATAAAGCTATGTAAGATAGTTTAATATGTTGCAACAACCTTACAAAATACTATCATCCACTTACTACTATGGTTGAACCTTAGAATACCACATATCGATAAAATAACTTCCAAAACATGACAGATTAGTAGACCACTTCCAAAACAAAAACTTAAAAAAAAAAATTGTAGCTACCATCCAATCATAACAAAAACAACAATCCATAACCATTGGGGTTGTTACGAAGTTCATAGCCAATGGGTCTTTTGATTATTTTTCTTCTATAGCATAGGTTCTTCCTCCTTCAGAGTGGTAAGATCTGAGAATGCATTTTTGCACTTCAATCTCCTAAGGTAATATCTAGTTGTAACACATTTTGTATGATTTTCATTTTTAGAAAATTGATTGTCATCGATTATTTTATAATTAGCTTCAAGAATACTATCTAAGGTGCTAATATTTTTCATGGAATTGATTGATGGTTTTTAGTAACCATTTGGATTTTATCAATGATCTGATTCAAATTCTCTTTTTGGGGTTGAGTCTTTTGTTGCTCGTTGGATTCCTATTGGACAATTGGTGCAACTGGAGGATGAGCTTCTTCCTTGTTAACTGGTACATTTGAAGGTTCAGGATTATTTGTATGTAGGGCCTTCTCCTCCACCAAGGAGAAATCAAAGCATGATCTAATGGTCGAACATCTCTTCTTCATGTGGTTATATTGTTGATAATCATAACATATGAGGGAGAAGTTTTCATATTTAATATTTTAGATCCATTCCCCTTTGCTTGAGGAGATAATAATGGATTGAGGCCAAGGAACTAAAACATCCATCCAAACAACCAATCTTTCTTTACTCATATTAATTTTATTGGATAAAATTTTCTTTGTTTGGGCATCCATATACTGGAATGCACCAATGGTGTTACCAATTTTGGTGAATATATTATCTCCCCAAAAATCCATAGGGAGAGCATATAGATTCACCCAAACTAGGAAGCCATCAACTTCTTTTGTAAGGGGGTTGAAACCGGGAGTCCAAGGTCGTATATAGACACCCCTTTGTCCAAAAACCAATTGTATCTATAATAGATTACCCTATCTCTATCCGCTAAATAAAAAAAGGAAACAAAAAAGAATTTTTTGGGTAGCAGAGTTACTTGGAATTTATTGGACCACCAAAGTTTAATGTATCCTTTGAGCTCCTCTAGGCCTGGTATTTTATCCCTGATTTTGTAGATAATTGTTCGGGCTTCATGATCAATCAGATCCAAGCTAAATTCATCCTCCAAAATCTTGATAGAGGATAGAGGTTCATTAGAAAGCTCCAATGGTGAACCCAAAGAGGCTTTCTCATAGATTGAAGAGGGACTAATATCCTCTTGAGTATAATGAGTGGGCTATGAACAATCCTCTTTCTATAATGCGTGACTACATCTAAGGTTTGCATCCCTTTTACACCATTCCATCCTCATGTCCTCTTGAGTATAGCAAACAAGCTACAAAGAACCCTATTTCTACAATGCTTGACTGCACCTAGGTTTTGCAGCCCTTTCACTCTGTTTCACCCTCAAATCCTATTTTTTAAAATATTTTTATTTGTGTGTAAAAGGAAAAAAACTATAAGACAAAAAAAATCCATTATACTTGCTTAAAAAATAACTCTAATAAATGCTATATTCGCCTTCTAAAATCTGCCTGCAAATAAAGTTCAATATAATTATATTATAATTATTGTTCTAAATGTTAAAAATTATATTCTATTTAATTTTTAAAATTGATATTAATATATTTAATAATATGTGTTAATATATGAATTAATAATATTTTTTATGATTAAAATACTGGTATAAAATGTTAACAATAGAACATATGATATTTTAAGCATTAGTGTTTAGATTACTCCTTTCCCTTAGTAATATATTATTTTCCCTTATGACGTTTTTATACGTTTAACTTTGTCATCATCTTCTTCAATATTAAAATCAATTGAGATGGTTGTGTGATTTGTAGTGGCTTTTATTAATTATAATTATTGTTTTTTTTTGAAAAAATGAAAAACTTGTATTAAAACAAGAACCAGATACAAGCGGGAGAGAACACATCCCGAGCCAGAGCCACAAGCAAAACAACAAGGAAGGCGCACCAAGGCAAGGCTAAGAACCGCAAGGCACGAGAGAATGGAAGGCACGAAACGACAACGAGGTTGCGAAACCGCGACATGTCGCGAAATCGTGACAGGAAAACCCAACACGGCCACTAAGGCACCAACAGGCGCGATAACGCGACATGTCGCGAAATCGCGACATGTCGCGAAATCGTGACAGGAAAGGCCCTCGACAGCCTCCCGCAGAAAGCGTCGCGACATCGCGACAGAAAAAGAAAGCAACTAACAAGCCTCAATAGGGTCGCGAAATCGCGACGGAAAACCACCCAGTCGCAAAGGAGCCAAACATGCCGCGAAATCGCGCAAGAAAAACGCCAGAGACCAGGAGGGCACAACCTGTCGCGAAATCGCGACAAAAACCAGCTCAAAGAAGCAGCATCACAACAGGTCGCGAAAACGCGACAGTTAACCACCCAGACGCCAGGAAGGCGGGACCTGTCGCGGTATCGCAACATGTCGAGGAATCGCGAGACGCGAAAACGCGACATGTCGCGTTATCGCGACATGTCGCGATATCGCAACAAGACACGGGATCGCGTCACGCGATAACGCGACATGTCGCGATAGCGCAACATGTCGCGGAATCGCGACCCGCGATAACGCGACATGTCGCGATAGCGCAACATGTCGCGGAATCGCGACCCGCGATAACGCGACATGTCACGATATCGCGATAGAAACCAGTCGGAGACTACAAAGACTCAACCTGTCGCGATATCGCGACAGTAACCAGCCAACAGCCGCGACAGGGCAACAAGTCGCGATATCGCGACAGAAAGGACCCTTAGCAAAAAAAAACTTTGCACATTATTTCAGGAATTGATCAAGGCCTTGTCTGATCTCGACATTCTCCACAGGCAAATTGCTATGCAGATGAATCCCAACCTCTCTCTCAGCACCCAACTTAGCAAGGAAATCGACCGCTTTATTAAGAGATCTACTAGCATAAACAGGAATCACATCCTCAATTTCTTTCCAAAGCTCTAAAATTTGGGCAACCAAAATCTGGAGCCTCCAAGCTTTTAAGGCAAAGTTCCACATGCAATCAAGAGCACCAACCAAGATTTGAGAATCAGACTCAATGATTATCTTTCTATGGCCATGCTTGACGGCCCAGATGGAAGCAGATTTAATAGCAAAGGCCTCAGATTCATTGTTTGTGGCATATCCCAGACCTTGCAATTCCCAATATAGCACAGTCCCAGCATGATCACGGCAAATAACACCACTGCCAGCATTGCCCGGATTACCTTTAGCAGCTCCATCAGTATTAATTTTGACCCAGCCTTCTGGGGGAGGTTTCCAACAACTTCTTACCTGTCTCTCCAGATCAGCATCTCTCCCACTCAAAGGCCTAGAAGCAGGCTGGTTTTCCTTCTCAGCATAGATGGCAACGGTTTCCACAACTTTGCTCCAAATGATCCGCCAAATCCCCTCCACCGAAGAGAAGGTTTCACGAAAAATACGAGCATTTCTTTCCAACCAAACCTGCCACCAAATAAAAAGGAAACCGATCTCCCGACCAGGTACTGAAGAGCTTTAGAAATAAATCTACCTCTCTTCCAGCTTTCCCATAAATTGGTCCGGGACAGATCTCCAAGCACCTGAAGTTTAAAGTGGGAGAACCAACGTTGCCAAATCTGCTGTGTGAAAGAGCAATCAAACAGAAGATGGTTCACAGTTTCCTCATTCCTATAACATAAAACGCACTGGGAAGGACCAATGATGCCTCTAATTCTAAGGTTGTCAAAGGTCAAAATACCATTATGCATCAGTTGCCAAGCAAAGAAGTTCACTTTCGGCCAGCCCTTGGGATGCCAAATCTTCCTCCATTCATGAACAGGAAAAGAGTGTGGGGGGGGCTCAGGTAGGATCGAAGCATAGCCCTCCTTCACAGAATAAACCCCAAGGTTCCCAAAGCCCCAAGCAAGCTCATCCTCCTCATCACTCCCAGATAGAAACCTTTCAGCCAAAAGTTTTTCCAGAGTTGGGGCCTGCTCCGGGGATTGGAATAGGCCATTCACCCAGCCGCTTAAATTTTTTAACCTTATATTCCCCCAGAGGGCTGGTAGTGAAGTAGGTCTGAATATGAATCCAGCATTTGTCTTCAAGAGCTATTTTTAGCGGAAGCAGATCGGGAAACACTGCAAGAATAGGAGGATGCTGATCCCAAGAGTCAGTCCAGAACCGGACCTTCTCCCCTCTCCCAACTTTCCAGAACAATTGATCTTTGATAATGCAAGAACCAAGCTTGAGCGCCTGCCACACAAGAGAACCATTACCTTCCAGAGGATAGCGGCCCAAGTCATTGGGAGGAACAGTACCCAAGTATTTACTAGAAAGGATTCTGCTGCAGAGAGACGAAGGCTGAGAAATCCACCTCCAGTACAATTTCCCAGCCAGGGCCCGATTGTTAAACTTGGAGCTTCTCAAGCCCAACCCACCTTTTTCCTTGGGTTGGGTGACCTTATCCCAACCAACCAAGGCCCATTTCCTCTCTCCATTGGCACCTTCCCAAAGAAAACTTCTAGCCGCTTTGTCCAACTCTTTCCAGATTGAGGGAGGGGCGGCCAGAATTGAAAATTTGTAAATAGGCATAGCCTGAATAACAGACTTCAAAAAAGTTAATCGGCCCCCATAGCTTAACCATCTATGAGACCAATGATTCATTCTCTCTTTGATGCCATCTAGCAGGTCCTTCCAGAAATCAGCTGTCAGTTTTTTAAAGTGCAGAGGAACCCCCAAATAAACAACAGGAAGGGAGGTCCGAGTGAAGCCCAGAATCTCCATAACTCTCTCTTGCGACCTTTGATCAAGGTTGAAGAAGACCACTTTTGATTTTGAATCATTGATGGCTTGATTAGAAGCCCGAAGGTAGACGTTAAGAGTATCTTTGATTCCTCTTGCTTCTCTGAGGCTGGCAACTCCCACCAAGCCCGTATCATCCACAAACTGTAAATGAGTCAAAACTTCGGCTCCGATTTTAATTCCTGTAATCTGTCCTTGACGTCTTCTTCTCAGGAAGAGTCTGCCAAGACCTTCAGCCAAGATAAGAAAGAGATAAGGAGAGCAGGGATCTCCTTGACGGAGACCCCGAGAGGCTCCAAAAGGTGGCGAGGGAAGCCCCTTAATTAAAACCAGGTATGAAGGCGTAGAGATATAGCTCATGACCCAGGAAATCCAGTCCCGAGAAAAGCCAAAGGCTGCCAACATCTTGACCAAGAAACCCCACTCTACTCTGTCATAAGCCTTAGACATATCCAATTTGATGAACATTCCTTTGTTACCTGAATTATGCATAGAATGGATAGCCTCCCGAGCCAAGATCACTCCATCCAAGATCTGTCTTCCTTCAACAAAACCCCCTTGCTCAGGGGAAATTAAATTTTGAAGGAGGGGTTTTAGTCTTTCAGCCATAAGTTTAGAAATAATTTTGTAGATCACATTACATAGAGCAATAGGTCTGAAATCAGAAATGAGAGCCCCCCCCTCTCCTTTCGGAATTAAAGAGATAAAGGTATGATTTAGAGCCTTGAGCATTCTTTTGTTAATTCGGGATTCCTCAATGACAGCCAACACGTCCTCCTCCAGGATGTCCCAGAAGGCCTGAAAGAACTCAATAGGGAAACCGTCCGGGCCAGGCGACTTTCCTGTGCACATCCCAAAGACTACCTTCTTGAGTTCATCACGATCTATGGGCTTAAGAAGGGACTGATTCTCTTCATGAGAAATAATAGAGGGAATTCCGTCAATGACTTCATTTTGAGCTTCCACATCATGCTGCAGACTTTCCTTGAAGAGGTTTGAGAAGTACTCCATAGAAATGGAGTGCATGTCAGGAAGAGTGTCAAAAGAATTTCCAAACTCATCTTGGAGGAACTCCATGTTATTCAATTGCCTTCTAGCACAGGCAGAACGATGGAAAAATTTAGTATTTCTGTCTCCTTCTAATAGCCAAGTATTTCTGGCTCTCTGTCTCCAGTAGATCTCTTCTTGATTATCAATGTCCTCAATCGCTTTGCGTAAGGCGTCATCCTCAAATTTAAGATGCTCCGAAATAATTCCTTCTCTGAATTGTTTTTGCACCTCATTCCATCTATCCAGCAAGGGGGCCCGTTGGAGCTGGAAATCAGATTTGTTAGTTTGCTTCCACTGTTTCAGTTTACTCTTAACATAGAGAAGCTGTTTGTGAATTTTGAACATAGCTGTTCCAAAAGGGGGACGGCCTTCTTTCCACCACTGTGGAATTTTCCTTCGTAGGTCCTCTTTTTGCAACCAAAAATTTTCAAATTTAAAAGGTTTGTAATACTTTCCTGACATAGTCCCTCCCTCCAGCAAAATGGGAGAGTGATCAAAAACTGGGCCCTCCAAGATCTGGAATTTGATATTCCATCTAACATAAGCTTCCTCCGAGACCAAAAACCTGTCAAGCTTAACCCTCCTATTGTATGGCTCTCTTCTCTTATTAGTCCATGTAAAGTTTGTACCAGGACCTTTGATGTCAACAAGGTTAAAGGCCTGAACGTGGGCAATAAACAGCCTATCCCCTGTATCCAGAGCAGGGATGCCACCTTCCTGATCTCTAGCGAATAATTTAGCATTGAAATCCCAGCTAAAATCCAATCAAGATCTTCCGGGAGGACCTCATGTTTTGAACAGACTTTCCATTGAGACCGTCGACCTTCGGTATTCCGTACCCCATAAAAATTTGTAATTAAGACTTGTTCAATTTGTAACTATATTCTTGAAAAGAGATGTTAGGACCCCTCTCCGAGGCTATATGATCTCTGCTATCCATGCCAAAGGATTCCAAAGAGTAGCAATCCCTCCCGAGGCACCAAGAGCAACCACTGCCATATGGCCAGCACCCCTCCAGATTCGGTCGACAGTTTTACTCATGAGGTCTAATGACATTTTTGTTTCCTGAATGAGCAGAAAGTCTGTTTTACTTCTTTCTAAAAGTCTTTGAACAGCAGATTGATGGGTTCTACTGTTTAAACCCCTCACATTCCAAGATTGTATAATCATTGGAAACCTTGGGAGCAATACGAATCAATTGTTCTTGCCAGTCCTCCATTGATTAGCTTATCCCCTTGCACTGCGATTAGATCCTTATTGGATTTCCTGCCCACCCCTTGGGAATTACTATTTTTCGATCTCTTCTCCACCTGTGAAATTCCAAGAGCTGGTCTTTCTCTGAGCTTTTCTGCAATTCCCATAGAAACATCTTTGATAACGGGCTGGGCTGGGGCGTGGATAACCAGAGTCCCAAGGTTTTCATGATGCAAAGTCTCAGAGGAATCAAAAGCCTGTTCAATGACAGGGGTTGAGGAAGGAGGAGCATGAGTAGGGATAATATTGTCCTCAAGGATCCCATCTGCTCCATCCATAGGTTGGTCTTCTTGATCCACAAGAGATTTGAAGATTTCATATCGATTTGTTGGCTTGGGGAGAGCTTGCTCCTTACCATTTCTCTTTTTGTTTCTTCTCCTCTTCTGCTGTTCAAAGCCATCATTCTGGCCCTCAGACCCAGTGGGAATGACAGATGGTTCCTTGGCCGAAGTGGACTTACCTCCTCGGGAGCGATTTGACATTCCCTGTGTAGCATCCGCATTGGTGCTCAAGATATTTGGACAGAACCTTGCCAAATGGCCATGCAAATGACAGACTCTACAACGGAAAGGTAGGGCTTCATAGTCTATCTGTTGTACCCAAGAATGTCCTGCTAGCTCCAATTCCATCTCAGCTGGTAGCGATTGACTAATATCCAATTCTACACAAATTCTTGCATAAACGGCAGTATTTCCTTCGATGGTATCCTTAGAAACTCCCAAAAATCTACCTAGAGAGTTGCCTATCAATTCAAGAATCCGCTCACCCCAAAACTCCATCGGGAGAGCATACGACCGGATCCAAGCCGGGACAGCCGTGGGTTCAATGCGAGGGTCAAAACCCGCTCTCCATGGTCTGGACAAATAACCTGCTAGGGCCATGGCTCCTCTTCTCCGATTCAAATACTCTGTTTCTATCCATTAGGGAAGAAAAACTAATAATGAAATACCCATTGCTAATGGGCCATAAGGAGTACTCACCGATTGGCTCCCGGTTTTGTCTCACCCGGGGAATGCAAAAAGTGCGGGGGTGGGTCGAATGCCCATGAACTTGCAAATCGGATCATGCGTGGTCCGGTAGTTTATCGTGTCTTCAACCAGCTCCGGTTCGATGACAATTTTTGGTCTTGATGTAGATTGCGGGAGACAACCATTAATTCCAGTGCCCGGGAGAGCCCTTGCCCGCATTCTTGGCTAGCGGATGGAAGGCACTTGCGTTGAGCTTCGACGAGAGGAAGACGCGAGAGTCTCTCGAAGAATCTCCGCATAAGAGGTATTTTTTCCTTCGCGAGAACCAGGAAGAGACCCCATTGGGCCCTCCCGGGAAACCGAAAAATCCTTGTCCAGAGGCCTGCAACAGACCCCAAACACGCTGAAGGAGGTTTCCGAACTGAAACCCTAGAGCCACGGTCGTCGACAGTGCAGAGGGATTCCCGCAAAAACGCCAGAGATCAGTCTCCCCAAATCAAGCCCCCATCAAATGGAAAACACCTAATTATAATTATTGTTAGATTACATAACTTTTAAAAATTATAATTATTTATTTAAAATATAATAACTACGAACTAGTCATCTTTTATTGTTTTATAAGGTATTATAGGTGAGAGAGGAAAGCAAAGTGCAAGAAAAAAGCAAGCACCACTTCTTGGTACAAATCTTAATAAAAACACAAAAACTAAAGGATTTATGTGAAGGAAATTTAGGTAACATGTTAGGAAAGTTTTTTTTTATGGTCCTTATTGAAAGTGAGGATGCCCTAGTTGAAAGTGTGCATGTCTTAATTAACAATAAGAGGAAGAGAAAATCTATGACAAACACACTAGAAGTGATGATTAAGGATGAGATGATCGAGCAAGATATAATGGTTCTTAAAAACATAGGATTAATATGTAAGATCCATGGATACTAGTTAGGTTTTTACGAGATTAAAAATTGGATCAAGTGGAAGTGAGGATTGGATTCAAATTACTCATGAATTTTCTTGCTAAAGGATTTTTTCTCATTCTCCAATGCATAAATAAGGGATAAAATAACAAGTGGACATTGGTTTAGGGGTAAAGATGTATTATATTTAAGACCATGGAATAATAACTTTTTGTGGAGATAAATACTATTAAAAGGTTTTTGGTGTGGACTAAGGTTTTTGGATTCTTTATCAGTTCATCAATAAGGTGGTTTTGAAAACTTATCAACAATATTCTAGGGGAGTCCATCGAGGATAGAGCAACTACTAAGAAGAGAAGACATGTTGCTTACACTCTAATGTGTTGCGATTGATATTCCAAAACCTTTACTGTAGTCCATTAGGATTAAATTTAAATTAATAGAATGGAACCAAAAAGTGGATTACAAAAACATAGTATTTCAATATCGTAAATGTTATGAGATTGGACATATGAAAAAAGATTACAAAGTGAAAATGATGGAGAAAGAGATCAAAATTATTGGGCATGAGACAATCTTCAATATGAAACAAGGAGATCATATCCCTCAGTTGGGTCAAATGAAAGGTTCTCCACTCCTTAGAAAGTGGTTAAAAAAACTCCCTTTGCATTATCAAATGGAAAAAACTATTATAGTTCATTCAAATCAACCATTAGAAGAAAAATAACATAAGGGATGAGGAAGTATAATGCACAAGTTTAAATTCAAAAGGATTTAAATGTGTGAAGGAATATGAGAAGACAAAATTTAAAGTGAATGAGATGAAGGAGGTCAAGGTTAATCCAAGTAAATCATCTTCATTTTCCTCAAGTAGTATAAAATCCTCTCTTTGCAATAAAAATGAAATAAGTACAAAGTGTAGTTGTACTTTAGGGTTTCAAGAGTAGCATAATAAAAAGATGCATATGGAGGATTTTGATGGAATTTTAGGGTTTTTAAGACGACATAAGAAAGTAATTGCTATGGAGAATCATCCTTACACTTTAGGAATCTTGGGGCGACATAAAGAAGAAAGTGTTTAATGATGTTATTCCTTGAATTTTAGATTCTTTAAGGCAACATAGATCTTTAGAAGATAAGTCTCATTATGAAATATGAAATGATGAAGATGAAAGTATTGGTGGGAATGGAAAAGGAGAAGAAGATGGTCAAAGCATGAAAAAATAGAAAAATAAACTCAAAGGGATATCACTTCGGAAAGTCAAATAAAAATGTCATAGGTGTTAACAAGAAGTGGGTCTAAGCCTGCTAATAAAAATAAAAAATGATGATGAAAATGATATCATGGAATATTAGGGGTATAAATAAGACCTCTAAAAAAATATTTATTAAGGAATTAATAAGTTGTTATAGTCCTAAGTTTATTTTAATACAAGAAACAAAATTAATTAGTGAGGAATGTAAAGATGCTTTTAAAAAGATTTAGAAGATGGGGAATTGTCTAGCAGTTTCTTCTATAAAATATTTAAGTAGTATTACAACAATATGGGATAAACACAAATGGGATGGACAATTGTTATAAGTAAAAAGTAATTGAGTTGTAGGATTATTTTAAGAGAAAGAGGAAAACAACAAAGTCGAGGTTATAAATATATATTCTCCAACTATAGTTACTTATGAAAGATGTTGGAAGGAACTTAGCATATTTTTGTTAAACACGATGATGATTCATAATTGTGGTCTATGGATTCTTATAGGTGAATTCAACATAATTCTATATCCTTTTAAAAAAAAAAATGTGGTGCTCTTGGATGGTCTAAATCAATGCAAGATTTTGCTTCATTTATTAATGAAAATGAACTTTGAGATATTGTTCCTTCAAGTTTTTAATATACATGGGATAATAGGTGCATTGGGTAAACTAAAATAGCAAAAAAAAAAGGATATATTCTTGTCATCTAATACATGGTTACATATAGAGCATAAAATATCTTCAAATATTTAATTGCAAGCAATATCAAATCACAAACCCATTATTTTGACGTGATTTACCCAATAATGGTCATCCAAAGGTATTTCATTTCCAATCTCCTAGACCTGATTTCTTCCAAATGGTTATACCATGGTGAGATCAAATAATTAAAGGATAAAATGAAGATTTCAAAAGCCAAATCATTTGGTCACATTTTTAAAGAAAAAGGAAGGAAATCTAATCTAAGCTCAAAAATTTACAAGAGATAATAGAAATCAATAGAATGGACCAAGATTCTTATGTGCAAGAAAAATAATTACTTTTTGATTGGTTCTGAAATCCTGAGGAGGAATGGCTCAAGGAAGGAGATAGAATACCAAAAATTTTCATGCTACAACAAAAAAAAATTATTTTCATCATGTCAAAAATATTTTAACTCTAGATGGAATAAATGTTGAGGAAGAAGAAGATATCAAGAAGGAAGCAATTAATTATTTCAAAATGGTTTGTGTGCTATGGGGTACAATAAGGAGGCATAAGATAAGATTTTACAAAATAGTCTATTGATTATCACATAGGGACAAAAAGAATATATATGAAGTAGTTTTCTCTTTCCACCCTAAGAAGGCACTTAACCTTGATGAATTTCTTGTAGTTTTCATTCAAAATTTTAGGATTTTTTAAGCGTGATATGTTGGTTGTGGTTGAAAAGGAGATCAATTACACTTTTATTAATTAGACCCCAAGAAAGCAAGGCGAGATACAATATTTTGATAATTTTTGTCCAATAAGCCTTTATAATATATCATTTCAAAACTTATGGCAAACAGGATGAAGACCATTCTAGATTGTGTTATCTCAAAGAAATAAGATGGTTTTGTTTATAGTAAACAAATTATTGATGGTGTAATCATTGCATAGGAGGCCATACATTCTCTTCATTCCATGAAAAAACTAGGTATGCTTATGAAATTAGATATGAATGAAGCATATAATAGGGTTTCTTACATAATATTTTCAAAATATTTGACTTTTATCAAAGTTAGTGTGAATGGATAAATTATTGTTATAGAAATCTAAATTATTCTATATTAATCAATGGTTCTCCTATCGGTTACTTTAAGTCATCTCGTGGAATTTGCCAAGGTGATCCACTATCTCTGTATTTATTCATTTTTCCTATGCATGCATTAGGGAGAGCTTTCTCAGGCAAAAATAGAAGGAAAAATTAAAGGTATTCAGGTTACAAAAATGGTCCCTTTGAATCTCATCTCCAATTTTTTTTATGGTACTTTTCTTTTGGGCCATCAATGAATGAGGTCATATATTTAAAATCAATATCAAAATGCTATGAGAAGGCTTTTGGATGTTCGTTTAATGATATAAAATCCAATATTTTTTATTGACATTACCCTAAACTTAGAATTATTATGGATATTTTAGGGTTTAAAATTGAAAAATCTCCATCAACCTACTTGGGTATTCCTTTATCCCATAATGAAAATAAAAAGAATCTTTGGATCTCCTATTTGGATCAAATGAAAGCTTGTTTGGTATGTTGAAAAGGTCAGTAATTAACCATGGTATGAAGGATACAACTCATAAAGACTGCATTGCAATACATCCCTATTTATATGATGTCACTTTCAAAATTGTTGGTAGGTATAACATCAAAATTTGATAAAATTCAAAGAGAATTCTTTGGAAAGGATGTGAGAAAAAATTAGGTTTTCTCTTTATAAGTGAGATTGGATTTGCAAAGGAAAGAATATTGGAGGAACAGATTTAAGGGATTGTAGACTTATGAATTTGACTCTAGGGGTAAAACTTGGGTGGATATTATTTAGGGATCAAGGAAAGAGTTCGGCAAAAGTGTTACTTAAAAATATGTAGGTTCTGTTAATGCAAAATAATCCAAAGGTTCAAAGGTTTAAAGAATATATGAATGTAAGCAACAACCAAATCATGGATTTCTATTAATAACTTGGTTGAAGGAGAGGAACTCAAACAAATTATAAATGAACTTCAAAAGATGCTTCAAGAGTTTTATTTGCCTAACTTTACACGAAAGGATGAGTTGGTTTAGAATCTACCAAAAGATAGTGGATACTAAGTCACATTGGGATATGAGGATTTAGAGCAATCAAATTTTTCTACTCCTAAATATTTTCCTTGAAAGAATGTTTGGTCACTAGAAAATTTCCCTAAGGCCTCAACATTCCTTTGATTAGTAGTTCAAAGTAAGATTCTTACATGAAAGAGTCTACAAAGAAGAGAATATCATGGGCCTACGTCTTGTTTGAGAAGGATTTAGAAATATGAGACTATTTACTTCTTCATTATCCATTTGCTCACTCCATTTAGGGTTTTTTTTAATATAAGAATATATTGGGTAGCTCCATCAACATTGAAAGAGTTCATGAAATTTTGGATTAGTTATTTCAAAGCTAAAGTATTATGTATGTAGCAGAGGATTGGTCTTACAATTATTTGTTGGAATTTATGGCTTGAAAAGAATAATATATATATTTTTAAATAAATCTCAAAATCATGCCTAATTTTAGAACCATATTATTGGTTCTCTTACAAAATGTTTATATATATGGTGTTTTTAATGGAAAGTCTTAAGCGTAGAAAAAGAAGTGCTAACCACTTAGTTATAGGATTTGAATATACATGGAAGAGTCATGTGCACTTACCAATCCACCTAGCCCTTACCAATCCTTCTTCTTGGTAAGTGCCCAGCCACACGCGCACTTACCAATCCACCTAGCCCTTGGGGGTAAGGTATCAAATGACATGAACACAAACAATTAAAAATATGAGTTTCTTATGGAATGATCTAGGTTCCAATCTTGTTAAACAATATAATACTATTATATGGTTAATTAAAATATCATAGTATCACAGTCATAATATAATAAGGGTGTTTTTTTCAAATTCATATAATTAATTAAAAATTATTAATATTAATACAACAAAAATATTATAAAATCTATTTGTCTATAAATATACTTTGAAAAAACTTCAAAAGTTTTTATATTAATATTCTGAAATGTAACACATCACAAATATTTTTACAGAAAACATCTTATAACATAATACCACTTTGTATCAAGTGCTATTATTCTTGAACATTTCAAATTAGAGATCTAATTTTAAATCTTGCCAATTTCAATCCTATATAACTCATTAAAAAAACATGATACCACTTTATTTTCAACAAAATCTATTGAGGTTTTAAAAGCCCCTTTTATGCTATGAATTAATTATACCAACTTAACTCGCTTTCTCTACTTCATTATTGTAGTTTTTATTAAAACATATTTCATATTGCTGTATGACCCTATTATAACATCTCACATATCCAAATGACCTCGAAAATTTTAAAATCAATACTCAAAGGTATTTGCAACAATCACATGAGTAGTATATTCATGGAATCTCATCACCTACATAACTTATTTATGTGTATCAATTTTTTTTAAGAAATAAAATATTAGCCTCGCTTACACCGCTGCCAATCAAGTTGCTACTTCTAAAGGTAACCATTCCCTTACTTCACCCCTTATACGTTATTCATGGAATCTCATCACCTACATAACTTATTTATGTGTATCAATTTTTTTTAAGAAATAAAATATTAGCCTCGCTTACACCGCTGCCAATCAAGTTGCTACTTCTCAAGGTAACCATTCCCTTCACCCCTTATACGTTGTGACCCCCTTACATGAAGAAAACTAGAGCCTCATTTCTACTTTTTATATATTTTTAGTATAGAATTGAATTTAGATCACATCATATTAAACTACACTCACACGAATTTTTGTATTACATTTTCTATTCCAAAATCAAATCCCTTATACATATAACAAAGAAGCAATTCCAAATTCCCATCGTTTTTAAATAATAAAAAAAAAAAATTATAACTTTATAATGGATTTTTCAACAAACTCTTAACAAACCAAAACACAAGCTCCCCATTCTACACTTCTTTCATCCTTATTCCATCAACATTGTTTGTTTTTCTAACTATAATATCTTAAAATTATGAACATATTTAAAAATAAAATAAAATTAAGTTACAAATAATTAAAACAATCATAATATTAATTTTATCTTAAAAATTTAAATTTAATAAATAATTAACCAAAAAATATATATTTTAAATAATATTAAAATTTTAACTAAAAATTTCTTGTGCAGTGAATCCCGTTTCTTCAGTTCCTACACAACAATGATGCATAGTTTATTAGTTGTTTTTTTAAGGTAGTTTTCTGTTTGGTTTTCTTGTGAACTTCTGTAAGTTATTTTTATAACTCTGCTAGTTGTTTAGCACACAGTTAATGTATTAGTTATGTGCTCGGGGTGTGTTAATTCCATCCATCTTTTTTTGTATGATTAAGCCATTTTAATATAATATTTTTTTCATTCAAAATTTTTTTAACTAAAAATTAACAATTTAAAATATATAATATGATTTCAACATAAACGACTTAAAACTTTTAAAAATAAAATACAATAAAATCAAATAAATCAAATACCCGTTTGGGGAAACACAATTGTTTAAAGTTTAATTTTTACGGTATGTGAGGTTGTATGTTAATCCTTGTTGATAAGCATAACTCTCAGTCTCAAAATAAATTATGGCTGGAAGAAAACTACTCAATTTTATTCATAAAAGTTATCACACTACCAAAAAAAAAAAAAAAAATTAAATACCTAAATGCTATTGTAACTCACCTCTAAAGCTTTTTCTTTCCCAGCCTACCAAATCACTTAGGAATACACCATACAAAATGGTGCAAATTAATATTAAAGTTTAAAATGATTATGAAAAACCTAGGTGTTGTAGGTGAGTTGGAGAGGAGAGGGCAATCCTTCAAGGGAGGACCCAGGTTCGAATCTTTACCCTACCCAAAAGTTGAATTGGGTACCCAAAATCCAATTGATAATGTTGGTGCGTTTAGGTTCGGGCGCGACTTCCAGTTGACTTTGACGGTGTAGAACCCCTTGATCATGGTCTCTCAAGCCAAAGTGACCCCACAAGGGGTTTTTCCCTTAAAAAAAATGATTATGAAACAATCTTACATCCTTTTTGAATGATTTTTTTTTTCAAAGGATTTTTTTTTATGAAAAGGCTATTTAATAATAGTTAAAAGTTTTTTACAAAAAAAAAAAGTGTGGGTGGAAAAATCACACCCCTGAGGAAACCACACTAATATTAATAGTGGATTAGGAAAGACAAAGCTAAAAAGAACTGGTCCCACTGCCAACACATCAAAATTGAGAACTAATTACAACCAGAAAGGCATTATGGAATGGAGCCTTTTGTTGACATCTCTTTATCCATCGGAGTGGGCGGCTCCCCCCACGCATCAAAGTGATCATCACTCCATCTTGAAGCACAACTAATGGGAGATGGAGGACGTGATCAAGTAGAGATATTTTCATTGTTGATCGAGGTACCCCACCCATCACTGGCCATTTGCGTCGGTTGTTGCACGTTCCATGTATCATGTTGCTGCAAATTACCTCCAGTATCATTGTCTCTGTTCCTAGGTGGCTGGCGTCTGGCATGAATTGGGCGTCGATGAGAATGGGAGCGAGATTGGTTAGGAGGTGTGCGATCTGGGACCACTCTACTCACAGCACATGGGGCACCACCCCAATAACTCAGCAAGACCTGCAAGCGGTCCACCTCCATAGCCACCTTCTTAACCTGGTCATAAATTTGAAACCACACATCATGGAATACTTCCAAATTGTTAGCCAAAGAAAATTCCAGAGACGAATCAACTTGTTTTAAAATAATTCTATTTCTAGATTTCCAAATGTGAAACAAAATGTTGACTTTGAAAATTTGCCATACCCTTCTCATTTACCCTTCTCATTTGTTTGTACTTTTATTTGTGGACCATTGGTCACTAAGATTGGATGGTTGGTATCAGTTATTATTAATGGGATCACCCAGCAAGGTATGGTGCCATGAAAGTGGCAGGGGCATGTACAGAGCAAAGAAAGAAACAACCCAATTCTAGGCCATACCGGCACGTGTGCACGACTAAAAAATATGTAAACAAGATTCAGGTTCTTGATAGAACGAGCATCTAGGATTAGGCTCCCCCATATAAGAAATTTGATTACCAAGGGGCAGTCCCTAACATAGCAAGCTCTAGGCAAAAAGGCTTTCTGTGGCTCCAAGTAAGAAGTCCAAGCTGAGTGGAATCTGTCTTTCCATCTAGTGTGAGTAGAAACAAGGTACTATTTGACATTGATGGGGGAAGCTGGTGTAAGCCATTCATAACCCTATCTGGCTTTGTAATTGAGCAAAGGAGTGCTTTTGTACCATGCCCAATATTTTCACCAAGGTTTCTGGGATCTGACTCCTATTTTTTGCCAAATGGAAAAGAGGGTGTGGTCAATCACTGCATTATAGGTCGCTCTATCCACACTGGTCAAGCGAAAGGTGTGTTTAAAAATATCCTAGGGGATCCAATCCCTAGTTTACCTAGAATAAAAATATGCAATTATGAAAATTCCATGCTTAAAAAACTTTTGATCATGGACCCAAGGGATTTGTGCTAATGACGTGCTCTGTAACTTGAAAACAGGGGACCACCAAACATTGAGACGATTGATGGAGAGGCCTTTATGTAACCTGGCCCCATTCCATATAATCCATGAGTTGATTTGTTGCCAAGCCTTCCATATGCTCTTGATAACAAAGGAGCAAGTATTTTAATGAATTATGGGGCAAGCACCAGAGATGGAAGATCCATCCTTGCTCATGCTCTACGGTTGAGGGGGAGCCCAGCTGAGATACAATGTTTGAGAAGCACTTTCTAAGCTTTAGGGCCTTTAAGAGCCCGAATAATCCATTTAGTACAGAGGGCTAAACCTTATCTTTTGCAGTCCAGCATACCCATACTACCATCATTCCTTGGGAGACATCATATATCCCAAGCCACTCTGTGGAAACCCTTCCGCTTATAACCATTGGACCATAGAAAGTCTTACAATAGTTTTTCAAGCTTTTTGTAACATGCCTGAGAAGGGAACCAACAGGATGAGTAGTAAACATATGTGGAGACCAACACTTTTGAGCAAATTTGGAATTTGCTAGCAAGAGACAATTTCTTAGCATTTCAATACTCGAGTTTACTTTCAAATTTGTTGATGACATAGGACCATAATTGTGATGGAGAGCCTTGAAAGGCAAAGGGAATGCCAAGGAATTTGAAAAATTTCCTAAGCTAAATCCAGCTCCATTGAACGTGTTGAAGCCAATGAGGAAGGGGTTGACAGGATTGTCGATAATAGGAAGTTTTTCTCCATTGAATTTTAGAACCTGAATCTTTACAAAAAGTGTCGAGGCATGAAAGAGCTTCAAATATGGATTGCTCATCCTCCTGCAGGGTGAGGAAGGAATCATCAAAAAAGTGGTCGTTAATAAGTTGGCCTGTATTGCTAGGAAGAGAAATACCCCGAAGCAGCCCATTAGAGGTATGGTTGACCAAAAGATAACCAAAAGCTTTTGCTGCTAAAATAAAGAGTGAAGGAGCCAGAGGAAACCCCTGCCTTACTGACCTATGCAACCCAATAGCTTTAGTTTGACATTTATTGAGATAAAGCATGACTGAAGCATCCTAAAAAAACATCTTGATAGTGTAAATGAATTGAGGGTCAAAGCCAAGAGCTTTCAACATGAAAAGTATGAATACCCATTCAATTCTATCATAGGCCTTTTCAAAATCAAGTTTTAGGAATAGGGCCTATTGATTAGATCTACGAGCCCACTCCATACCTTCCCATACTACCAAGAAATTGTTTAGAATGTAGTGATTTTGAATAAAGCCAGTCTGCTCATGTCTTACAATAGTGGGAAGCAAAGGCCGAATCCGTAGGGCAAGCACTTTGGCAATGATTTTGCAGCTGAAATTTAACAAGGTGATAGGCCTCCAGTTTGTGATAATATCTAGATACCCTAACTTGGGGATAAATTTGATGTTTCCCTTATTGATTAGAGTGCCTAGGGAGCCAGTCCTCAAGGCTTCCAAGTATACTCTGTGTAGGTCAGGGCCAACAAAATCCCAACAGGTTTTGTAGAATTCGCAAGGGAAGCCATCTAGCCCAAGTGCCTTAGCGTTTGCCATTTGAAAAAGAGCATCATCTAGTCCTTGCACCGACAATAAGCGCTCGTAATAATTCCTTTGAGTAGGGGAGAGGCAAGTAGGGATAAATTATTTGCAGTATTGGAGAGCTTGTTCCCTTTCTAGAGTGTATTGTTGAGCAACAAAAATGTGAGTATAATGCTTGGTAAACGCTGCTGCTATATCAGGAAAAGAAGTTATTCGAACCCCGTTAACAACAAGGGCTTTGAATTGAGTAGAATACCTAGGAGGCCGAAGTCTTTGAAAAACTCTTTAGGAATTCTGTCACTCATTTTAAGCCAATGAAGCTTGGCTTTGATCTGAGCCCCTTTAGCTTCATACATCTCGGTCACTTTGAGCTCATATCGAATTTGAGCAATATGAGCTTGGATGGCGGAGTCAAAGGGACAAGCCTCCAATATAATGGAAGCCTTTGCAAGCTCATTTCTCATAGTAGTATTAGAGCATCGGTGCAGCTGCACCACTTTTTTCCCCAAGCTTCTAAGCAAAGCAATGGTGCAGAAGATGGCATCGTTCCACTACTCAATCCATCCAAAATCTCCATTGGGTTTGGGAACAAGATTCCAGATCCTTTGGATATGACAAACAATGGTTTCATGCTGAAGGAAGGACGTGTTAAGAAAAAATTAGGATTTAAATGGCCGTAGAGGAGTGGAAGAAACATTAACTATAAAAATTATAGGCAAATGATCAGACGAGACTATTCCAGGAATAGTTTCAACAAAAGGGACAAAAGGAAGTCGATGGGAAAAGGAGAACTCTCACTAGTTCGACAAAATATATCTATCAAGTCTTTTTAAAAATCTTGTGGGACTGGATTGAAAATTGGACCACGTGAACCAAAGATGCTCAGAAAAGTGCCCTGCAAAAAAACATGCATTGGGATCAAAGACCCCCAATTTATTTTTCATAAAGTACCAAGCCTGTCGCTCTCCTGTGGCCCACCTATTAGGAAGTTGACCCACTTTATCAGAGGTTTTTTCTATCGTATTAAATTCACCACACATAAGCCAATCTACGACTGGTAGGGGCAACACACACCATCTCCATAGGGCACATCTATCCTGGACCTTATTAGAGGCGTAAATGTTAATAATCCTAAAGGAAAACCCTCCCACTTCAAGCAAAATCCAAACAGCGTGATGGGAGGGATCGAAACCCCAAGTGAAAAAATTACTTCTCCACCTATAATTTACCAAAATGACAGTGCCTCCACTGCCCTGAGGGTGGTTGGTAGCATACATCTGACTTCTAGGCCATAACATAGAGCAAGTAGATTGCAAGGTGAATTATGTCGCTTTGATTTCTTGGAGACAAACAAAATTTGGGTGACCATACAGGTTGGAACATGTATTGAGCTCATCCCTGATCATGTAACGTCAAAATGGGTTCATTAAGCCACACACATTCCATGAAAGAAACAACATTAGAACGAGTCGAGTTGCATACCACAACTGACCTTGCTCAAGTTGTCCGACAAAATGTGAAAGGAATTATTCATGAATGCCTCCAAGTTCGCGGGGGGAAGTTGGTAAGCCTTCGTTTGTCTAAATGGGCATGATGCTCACCTCGTGGTGGGCTGTGGGACTATCTGCCTGAACTCCAGGATAAACTTCCTTCAGCCACCATCACTTTTTGGGAGACCAAGGGCACAGAGGAATGAAATCCCTATTCTTGCACCTTGGAATCAACGACTAGCGAAGGAGAAGGGGTAGGAGCCGAATCTGTAACCAAGGTTTGCATGGGAGGCTTGGGAGTAAGGGCTTGAGCATAGGTCACTGTCGTATATCCCGTGTTAATAGTTTTACCATCTTTCCCCTTTTCGCGGGAAACTTCAGTCCATTCACCACCTTTAGGGGGGTTCGGGGTGGTGGGGATTGACACAGCACCAGTGATCGAAACTAGCATCTTGACGTTGAATTTTTTTGCCATCAAGGGGCAATCCTTAATGTGGTGGGAGACCGAATGACATATGTAGCATGTATTAGGGAGATTGATGTACACCACCTATTGGTGAATACGGGTGGTACCTATTTGAATATCGATGTGCTCCTTCAGTGTTTTGGCTAGGTCAACCTTGATGTACATTCTCTTAGTTGGGCGGATCGACATGAGCCGGGTGGGTTTATCGCACACAAACTCACCAAGGATGAACACCAAGCTCTTCAGAAAGGGCCAACGTACAGTGAAAATGTCTAGGAATTCAACCTAGACGGGCACGACCAGGAAAACAACATTAGAAACCGTGTATATATATATATATATATATATATATATATATATATATATATATATATATATATATATATATATATATATATATATATATATATATATATATATATATATATATATCACAGTATAATTTTTATTAAAATTATTTTACATATTATAGTTGTTCATATTTATTACATTAAACTTTAATAAAAATAGGTTAAAAATGCATGCATAATTACGCCGAGAGACGTTCCTACAATGGAGGGCGTAAACATTTTTTTTTTATTAAAAAAGTCGACATTAACAAAAACATTTAAAATATTTAAACTAAAACAACCGACTAACCAACTGAAACATTTAAAATATTTAAACTAAAACTAAACTAAAACATTTAAAATATTTTATTGTATGACCTCTGGATTAATAACTCTCGACATTTTTAAATATATATCCTTTATATCTAAGCTAGTAGATAAGTAGTTGTAATGGGTGAGTTCATTTCAATCCCATATAACTAATTTAAAGCATAGACAAGTTGTTGTAATACCACTATATGTCCATAATAGAATATGAATGGAGTCATTTCAATCCCATATAAATAATTTTTAAAAAATGGTTGAATTGTAAGTAGTTTAAATAGGTCTTTCAAATAAGAAAGCTTAGGTTTAAAATCTTGACACATATAAACATTTAATAATATAAGTAATGGGTGATGGCACCCATCAAATGAAATTAGTTCAATTGATTATATTCCTCAACTTTCAATGAGGAGACCTAAGTTTGAATCTTCCCAAACTATATATATATATATATATATATATATATATATATATATATATATATATATATATATATATATATATATATAAAATTGAAAAATTGTGGTAATATCATCACGTCACCTCATAAAAATTAAATAAATTAGTAAATTAACTTCTCATATTATCCATTAATTTACATGATTTGGATATACATGGAAAGATGTAAACATTTAATGTGTGTATTAGTGGGTGATACACCGGCTAAAAATTAAATAAATTATTAAATTTAATTTATGTATATTTTTTATTGGTTTATATGATTTCAATATAAATGTAAAGATGATAAGCAATGATGAAGTTAATTTAAAATATATACCTTGTAAAATTAAATTATATAGAAATTAATTTCATGAGACTTAAAAAAAAATTAATAATATCTATTTTTTTTGGGGTTCAAGTTCGGTGGCCTGCGCAGGATACACAAAACTGAGGGGTATACTCGGATGGGACAAGCCTTGTAGAACGGAAAGTCCTAGACCCCAGGGATAATGGGAACGATTTTCCTTAACATAAGGTTTTGGTCCCGGGGGACAACGCAACGGTTCGGGATTTGACTTTTCTTTGGGAGGTCCAAGGTTCAAACTGCAGCGTGGGCGAGTGTGTGAGGGGGTGGGTGTGTGGTGTCTATGTTAAATTCCCTATTGTTAAGCATAGCTCTCAGATTTACGAGGGGTCATGGTTGAGAAAGACTTCTCAGCCTTGTGCGTTGGTCATAGAGGTTTCTCACACTAACCAAATAAACAAAAATTAATAATTTTTCACAATAACGAAATAAAAAAATAAAAAACCTTGGAAAAATTGGTGATGATGATGGTGTTTTTAGGGATAATGAAGATAAAATTCTCCTTTATATAGAAATTCAGTGATTGTAACCAATTCATCTATGTAACAAAAAAAATTCTCCTTTATATAGAACCTCAGTAAATTATGTAAAGGTTAGAACACTTCTTATTAGGATAAGATAATCATGAAAAAAATGGAGATATATTTGAATTAAGAGGTAGATTGTTATTTTTTATTTATTTTTGTTGTTGTATAAGAAACCTTTATAATCCCTAGCCAGTTGGGTAAATAATGAGGTAGACTATTATTATATAAAACAATAGATACAAAGATTAGATTAACAATATCATTATTTTAAATATTGATCAACTATTGGTGGAGGAAAAAATTTGGAAATGTTAAACATGTCTACAAGGAAGAAAATAGGGTGACAAATAATTTAGCCAATGATAGTGTTAATGTGTCTCTTGAAAAAGATTCTATTTATCAATGAAAAATATCAAGAATTTCATAAAGGAAAATTAGTAGTTTGAAGGACATTAAAAAATATTTGAAAGAAAAGGAAGTTAGATATAGTCTATTTGTCATATGTAATTATTTTGATATTTTGATGGGAACAACCTTTAAAAGCCATATATAACTTATCAAAAAATAATTTAAAAATAAAAACTAATAAGTGCCACTTAACAATCACTTCATATGGTTGTAAATATTATTATATAAAAAAATAGATACAAAGATAAGATTAACAATATCATTATTTTTAATATTGATCAACTATTGGTGGAGGGAAAATTTTGGAAATGTTAAACATGTCTACAAGAAAGAATATAGGGTGACAAATAATTTAGCCAATGATGTTAATGTGTCTCTTGAAAAAGATTCTATTTATCAATGAAAAATATCAAGAATTTCATAGAGGAAAATTGTTGTTTGAAGGACATTAAAAAATATTTGAAAGAAAAGGAAGTTAGATATGGTCTACTTGTCATATGTAATTTTTTTGATATTTTGATGGGAACAAACTTTAAAAGCCATATATAACTTATCAAAAAATAATTTAAAAATAATAACTAATAAGTGCCATTTAACAACCACTTCATATGATTGCAAATATTGATATGCATCTACTTAATTTTCAATGTAACTTGATTTTTTTTTATTGAATATGGTACACATTCACATAAGATACGAGATCACAAGGGTTGAACCTTTGACCTCATTACAACAAGCACCTTCCACTCACCACTCAACCAAGAACTAGTAACTTGATTTTTGACAATCTCATAATCTACTTAAAAAACATGGAACATCCTTTAGTTCATCAATTCAATAATCGACTTTTAAATAAATAAGGGTATTCCACACATTAATTATTGAATGAGTATTAGAACACATGTCACCTTATGCTTTGGATAAGTCTTAACTTCTTAAATAAAATTTATAATAAACTTTGAAAACCACTTCTTTTTATTTTGATTACATAGGAGAGTTGGTTACATCCATTATTTTTAGTAACTGGCAAGCGCAGGGTTCAAACCACAAACACTACTCCCAACAAACCTATTCGTCTTGTTCTTGTTGAATTGGCATGAGATGGGGACCATCAATCGCTCGGGGTTCTTATCGTCATTGTTGGTCTAGCGCGCACTTAAAGGATTCAGAGCAGACTACTACCTTTGCAAAGGGTTGGCTTCCCCCAAGGTTTGAACCTAGGTCTCTTCTTGGTAAGTGCCCAACCACACCTGCACTTACCAATCCACCTAGTCCTTGGGGGTGAAAACCACTTACCCTGTATTTTGAAGAATAAATACCAGTTGACCTAATGGTTTAATTGCAAATTTAAAAGTTAATTATAAAATGTGATTTGAAAAATTTGTTCTTGAAATAAATAAGATAAGTAGACAACAAGGTTTAAAATTGCAACCTCTACAACCCTTCAAATGCTATCTTACCCTTAAAAGAAAGGTAAATTAGAAATTACTTTTCATAAGAAAATTTATTTTTTATTTTTTATCCTTTAACCTTGAAGTGTAAGAAGTAGTCCAACTTGATTTAAATGGTGACTAAAAAATTTACCTATAAATTTTTTATAAATATCATATATTTTATTAAATTTAATAAATAAATATGAGAAATCCATATTTTCAGGAGTAATATGATTTAATACGAAAGTCTTATATAAGATCAAGTGTTATTTGGAAGAATGATATCAAAAAAATTCATAACAAACATCACTTGAATTGCAATTGCTTATATTTAAGTTCTTTAATTGAAACTCAATTTTATATTTTATGTTTAGATGGATTAAAAGAAAAAAAGAAAAAAATTAGATTTTAGTGGATTAGACTTGTTTTAGATGGCATTAGTATGAAAAACAATTAAAATGACTTATTATTATTAAATTTATTTTGGTAATTGAAAATTTATGTTATTATATATACTAGTTTTGTATAGATATAATTTTCTCTACATCATAATTTAATTTTAATATTGAAATAAAAACATATCAATTTGGTTACAAAACTTTGGATTAGTTTGGTTACAAAACTTTGGACCGAAACCAAGCCAAGAAAGCATACTAAGAATAAAACCCCATCTGATTCTGTTGTAAGCTTGGTCAAATCTAACTTAACCAAAAGGGCATCTTGATTGGAGTTGATAGCCTATTGCGAAGTTTCCTGGGCCATCATAATATTATCTAAAATATAATGACCTTTAAAAAAAGCAGATTGTTCTTGACGAACAATTGCTTGAGCAACAATTTTAAGTTTAAGGCTGTAGATTTAGCTATGATCTTGTACGAAACATTGAGGAGGGTAATAGATCTCCAATTGGAGATCTGGTTACAAGGCGTACCTTTAGGAATCAACTTGATAAGCCTTACATTGATATATTCTCCTAGGGAACTATTATGGAGAGCTTCCAGGTAAACATGATGAATGTCAAAGGAAAAGATATGCCATGTTTTTGTAAAACTCCATTGGGAGATCATCCAAGCCAAGAGCTTTGTCATTCTTCATAGAAAATGGTAGTTTTCAGATCTTTCACAGAAAGAAGATATTCAAGTTGACGAAGATCTTTGGTGATGCTTCAGCTTGTGTTCAAGTTAATGGAGCTCTTTCCCCCTCCTTCCCTCTTCAATGGTCTATCAGACAGGGTTGCCCCCTTGCTCCTTTTTTGTATGTTTTGGTTGGTTATCTTCTTCATAAGGCTCATTCTTATGGCCTCATTCAAGGTATTAAGATTCCTGGGGATAAGAATGCTCTTAACTCACATTTTGCTGATGATTCTCTTCTTTTTAATCAAAATACCCAACAAGAGGTGGATACAGCTAAAGAGATTGTTCAACTATTTTATGATGTCTTTGGCTCTCGTATCAATGACTCTAAAACCAAAGTCTTCTATACCTCTTCCTCTCCTCGTGGATGCAAATCATCGACTGAATGGAAGATCATCCCTCATGGTATGATTGTGCATTGTTTGGGAACTCCCTTTGGGATTAATATCTCTCCTAAGGATATGTGGAACTGGGTTATGGAAAGACTTCAAAAAAATTTAATGCTAGGCCAACTCGGTTTCTCTCCTTAGCAGGAAGAATTCAAGTTGCGAATAAAATTATGGCAGCCTCTCATGTTTATTACTCCTCCTATTGGATGGCCCCCAAGGTAGCCTATAACAAATTAACTTAGGCCATTCGTAAATTTTTATGGACCAAATGGGATGGGGAGGTGGGAATGACTACCATCTCATGGAAGCTTTGTACTCAACCTAAGGCTTTAGGAGGTCTAGGCATAATTGATCCTCTTACCCAAAGAAAATTTTTTGATGCAAAATGGGTTGCTAGAGCCATAAATGGTGATGAAAGTTGGAAACATCAATTTCATTATGAAATCTTGCTAGCTACTCACAAAGGTAAATGGAAAGAAATCCCATGGAAGGATAAGGTCCTTAATGTGCCTTACTTTATGGTTGAAGGATCTATTCCAGTTACCCAAAATTGGAAAGCTTGGTAATCAGTTTCTCATTTATTGGCTTGGAAGTCTGACTCCTTGAGACATGGTATGAGCATAAGTTTAAATAGTCTTTGGTGGAATAAACTTATCCTCCAAAATGATAAACCTTTCGATTTATGCAATGCTATTCAAGGTCTAGATTATATTAAGAAAGGTATTAATAGAATTAGAGATATATGGGATTCCAGTAACTGCTCAATTCTTACTTAGAACCAAATATGCAATTATTTTTCCCTTCCCTCTAGGTTCAAAGAGTCTTATGGCTTAGTTGTAGCTTCCATCCCTTGTGAGGTCCTTATAAAGTTGGGAACAACTACCAATAATATATGGAATGACTAGAGATGGCTTAATGGTCATAGAATCTCTTCTATTACTTTTAGTTGGATATACAAAAATCTTCAGTATCCTCCTTCTTTAGACTCTAAGATCAATGTCAAGTGGCAAGTGAATTTTACCAATGCCCAATGGCAGTTTCTTGCTACTCAAATTTGGAAAGTTCCTGTTGAATCCAAAACTCAACTTCTTGGATGGTGGATTTTGCAACAAAAACTTCCAACTTCTGAAAGTCTGGCTGTGATTTTACACATTCTCCCTCAATGCAATTTTTGTAATGATTTAGAAACTCTTATTCACTTGTTTTGGTTTTGTGACATGGCTAAATAGTTTTGGGATGTCTTCTACTCTTTTATTTTTCCCTCTTTCACTAGATCTTGGAAGCTCTCTCTGCTTGGTTTTTCTTAGTTGGATTAGTACCCCAAAATTTGGGATGTTTTTAGACTCATCCTTCTCAAGCACATTTGGAAGTGTAGATGCAAAAAGGTGTTTACTAGATCTGCTCCTCCATGGGATATAGTTTTAGCGGACTTGACCTTTGATCTTTTGTTACATGTGGAATGCATTCATTCTCAAGTCTATGGAACTTCCAACACACCTTGAGATGTTATTGACAAACTTCATCAACTTTATCATATGGTTCAAGATCTTCAGAAGGTCCAATAGGAAACTAAAAAGAAGGCAGTTAACAATGATGAGCAAGTTTAGGTTTTGATTACTTCTATTTCTTCTTTGAAGACTTATGAAGATATCATGGAAGACACACCCAAAATTTCTCTATATAACAGACTCTCCCATAGATGAATGTTGATATCTGGTGTATTGCAACAAGATATAGCTATAGTCTTTTTGTTGCTAAAAACTTCTATTCTTATGTATATTTAGTTATGGATGCTTTACTCCTTATCCACCTCATTTTGTTTTTTAACTGGTGGATAGTGTTAGCACCATAATATTGTAATGTTCTGGTTAATAAATTAATATAATCTAGCTTTTTCTCAAAAAATAAGAAGAAATAAATACATATTTATTATTTAAAAAATATTAAAAATAAAAAGTTACATTATATATATTGTATACACACTCATACACACCCCGCTATGGTTTGAACTTGGGTCTCCTAGATGATAGCCCAAAGTCATACCATTGTGGTGTCTCGCAAGGACAACATTAAATATTTTTGATTCCATGATGCCCCATGATCTATAACAAACTTAGTTAATGAAACTTAGGTAATGATTATGATTTCATTCTCATTAAATACAAATGATGTTATGGCATCAAAAAGATAAATTTTATTGGATGTGGTTTTACTAGCTATAGACAATTAAAAACATATAAATTTTATTTTTACCTCTCTTAAACCATAACCTTCAATACTTACTATTAAAAAATCATCAATCCAATTGAACTAGTGCCATTTGATATTCTAAACTAAACATTAGTTAAACTAAACACTTCTTATTGTTGATAAAATAACCAATTGAAGTAGTGCCATTTGATATTCTTCATTTAATATTAATATTTCTATAACTGATTTCATTTTCTACAATATTCTCTTTTGTTAGATAAACAATAAGTAAAGGTATTGTTCTTTGTCTCATATTTTGGAAAAGTGTAATTATTTGCTCTAGGGAAGATCCCTTGCATCAAGGGCTACTTTCTTTGTCCAAGGACATGATTTGAATTTTTGTTATCTTTATGCTCCTTTATGGGAGTCATCGGTGACTAACCTTCTTATCGTTGAGTGGAACCTAATGGGTGATTTTAACATGATCAAGTCTAATAAAGATAGGAGTTGGATTTCATTTATTTTACCTCTTTTTGTAAATGCATATAATGAATGCGTAGCATGCAAAAAACAACTTGGGAGTATTTCATATTCTTAGATCCCCTTCAAAGGTTGATGAATATTCTTGGTTTATGTAGCCTAACCAAAGATAGAATGCTGATTTTAAGTTTAATAGGTTGGATAGGATTTATTTGGTTGATGTGAATATAATTAACAATTTTTTCTTAAAAGGAGGTAGGGTTTTGTGTGATTATAATTTTACTATTCCAAATCATTTTTCTAAACTTGATGTGCTCAGTTTAGGTGAACCCATAAAGAGTGTGGAGGGTCTTCCTTATAAGTTGAATGCCTTCTTGTTTAATGATCAAGAATATATTAAGGGTTTGAGGTTGGGTTGGTACGAGAAAAAGAGACTAAAAGGTATGACATGTGTATTTATTAGTGGATAAAATCTATCCAGTGATATGTGATTTTTCTTAAGATTATAGTGGGCATAAAGCTAAAGCTCAAAGATGGGCAAAAAACATTGACTAGTAGTACTTAGGAAGACCTAATAGGCTTTGATTAAGGACTCATATTCTATTCAAATTTTAATCTAACTTATGGTCAAGTCCAATATTATATGATGGAATCTTATATAAGCCTAAGGGCATGCATTGTACGATTGTATTTGATATATCATAATATTTTATTATGTAAGATCTATGGACCATAATTAACCTTGTTATGGTTAAACCCATCTTATAAACTTCTAATTATCCTTAAGCCATCTTGTTATGTCAACTTAGGTTGAACTCGTTTGTGTAATTGGGGTTTACCCCCACTACTCCATTCATGGCATCGAAGTGTTGTGATTCTTATCCATGGATAATACGATAATTATTTTTGGTGCCTATGGGTACCTCACAATTTTTGTATCTCTTGTTTTTTCTTTCATCCTTTTATGCTTTATATATATAATTAAAATAAATGGATTACTTATATTTGTTCTATAAATTATTATGAATTCTAACATGGTATCAGAGTGGATATGGAGCAACATTGCTTGGTCACATAGAAAGTAAATTCAGAGCCTTTGATACTTCTAATTCATTGGATGAATTACTCTTCAAATATTCATAAGTATTTCTAGCATAAGAAGTACAAAGGAGTTTTATTTTCTAGAGTTCTTCATTCATCCTTCAAATTTTTTAGAGTTTTATGCCTACTTTGTTATTATTGAGGTACTTCCAATCTTCTATATAAACAAAATTATTCTTAAATGTTTCTCCAAGACCTCTATAGATTTGCTATGGTTTTTTCAGGAGAAAGGAAGAAGGAGAACATGTTTTAGAATTTAGAAATTGAATTTGACACCTTGATTTTGGTGTACGTTTCTTTTTAAAAGTGCATTACAACCATAGCAACCCTTGGTAATGAAATTGACACCCACATCCTTCTTCAAAAGGAATGAATGAATTTTGGACAATATCATATTGAATTCAATATGATTAGAAGAAGGGACATTAAGGTTTTAAAGACAAAGGGTTGTGGGATCAAACTTTCATCTTTTTGTTTTAGCTCTTAGAGATAGTATGCAATTCAAACAAGACTGAAGAATTTAAGAAATACTCGTGACTTGGTGGTATGGCTAGTTGAACAATTGAGCGAAAGGATATACATTCAATGTGAGTGGTTCATGGTTCAAACCACACTTTTAATCAATAGAAAAAAAATTATTGACATAGATGACATACTTTACAAAGGTGTTATGTTAATTACATCAATGGGGCACACAACTCAACTAGTCATCCTACCTCGACAAAGTCATTTGTGGCTCTAGAGATCTAAGATTAAATCATGGGAAGACAATATTTTGCTCCTACTCATGTTTGTTTGTCTTAGTGTTAGGATGAAGTCCTTTTGTGTTAGATAAGGTCTCTTTCTCCATGACATGATAGGCACCTTAGTTAGTCCAAGGCTTCCAAAACATGTGAGACCCATGTTTGAGCCCCAATATTGCCAGCTTGAAACCAAAAATTATATGGTAAATATTTGGTCGATGTGGCACCCCTTTGTGCCACATAATCAAACTTTTTACATACATAAACCCCATCAAAAAATTAGAAGAAGATAATTATTGTAGTTGCATAGTATCAACAACATCGAGGTGGTAAATATCAGTGAAGGACGCCAAAAAATCATAAAATGCCAAGTGGTAGTGAATAATTGAATTTTGCTTTTGTAATGTTTTGGGATTTAATATTTTCATTTCTATGGTTGTTTGGGAAATTTTTTTGGAGGCCATAACTTTTGCATACAAAAGAGTTTTGAGATTTTTTCTACCAAAATATACAATTTTTTGAGCTCTACAAATTGGCAATATTAATTTATGGACCTATTCTAGTTTAGGGACCACATTTTACATAATAGTCCTCAAGCCCTACTTCATTTTTATGAAAGGGTAAATTCAACATATTTTAGCAATTAGAGTATTTGGTCTATTTATTTGGAAGATTTATTTAGATTTGTGATAGTTATCATAGGTTTTGAGTCTTTTGGAGGTATATAGAAAAGGATTAAGAATATGTTTTAGTAAATCCCTCTCTCCTTAGGGCTATTAATTCATCTTATTCATGAAGATATAATATTTCATGATCTCTTTCTTCTTCTATTATTTTTCTAGGTACCCTTGGAAGTTCATAGTAGCTCTCTTCTTAAGAAATTTCATGCAAGGCCTCTTTTGGTGATGGAAATCAGGTGGTCTAAGGATATGTTGAAGTTTTCAAATAAGATGATGTATGTTGTAAAGGGAAAGTTATATCTTGAAATCCTACCTTATGCAACTATAGAATATTGAAGCAACGTTTCTTTAGAGGTGGTAATTTTGACTTCTCTTCCTCATATGGAGTCTTAGTAGAAGTGTTCTTTGGATATGTGTAGGAGCTTTTGGTAGTGAAAGTGATGACTATGTCCTAGCCTAAGCAAATTCTTATGCAAAGATATTTTTGTAGCAATGGATTTCAGTTGATGAGGTGGGTCCGGATGAGTCTTCCTAAAGTACAAAGGCTCATTAGAGCATCCATTATGGGGGGAAGATATTATTGTTACTAATGTCTTATCTCCTTGGTCCCTTAGTTTAGATTATAAGAGGGTGTTGAAAGTGTAATTTGATTTAAGGCCAAGACCGACATTGTATGATGGAATCTTGTATATGTGTAAGGAAAAATATTATACAATTGTATTTAATTTTTTGTAATATTTTATTATTTAAGTCCTATGGGTTGCGGTTAACCTTGTTATGGTTAAACCCACCTTATAAACTTGTAAGTAATTGTAATCCCTCTTGTTATATCGACTTAGGTTAAACTTATTTATGTAATTGGAATTTTGGTATTGGTATATATATCCCCCACCACTCCATCCATTGCATCAAAGTGTTGTAATTATTATCCATGGGTATCCACAATATTTATATCTTTTTTCTGTCTTTCATCCTTTTACGGTTTTTATATAAGATTTTAGTGGATGGATTGCTTCTATTCATTTTTGGAAAATATTGTGAATTTCAATATCTTCAGTGTATTGGCATGAATATACAACTGTGGTAGAATTCAAGTTATTGAGGCTAAATCGTATAAGACATCTGGTGCTAGGCTAAGGTCTAAAATTTAATGGTTGAACCTGGGTGACAAGGGATCAATTTTTTAATTTCATTAATTATAAACATAAAAGGAGCATATTTCTAAGAGTAGGGATGATACTAGGAACTTGTTAGTTGATGATTGTTTATGTTTTTCTTTCTATTTTTTAAAAATTACTTAAAGATAATTATGAGTCTCTTGATCCAATTATTGGTAGGTTTGTTCTAACATACACCAAAAACTTTTAAATAGTTTTTATCTTGATAGAAAACATTTCGTTCCATGGTCTTAAATAAAGGGTATCTCTCCCCCTAAACCATGGGCCATCACCCATTATTTTATTACTAATTTTCAAATTGGAAAAGATGATGAGGAAAAGCATTTAGGAAGAAAAGTCATACAATAATTTGAACTCAATATCCACTTCCACTTGATCTAGTTTTGAATCTTCAAAAACCCTAGCAAGTATCCATGAAACTTACATATTATCCCTCTACTTTCAAGAACCATTATATTATGATCGATCATTTCATCCATACTAATCACTTATGGTGTAACATTTGTTTAAATAACTAAATAGTTTTAAAACATATTAGTTTATATGTATATTTTTTATAAATTAAAGGTTAAATAGTACTTATTTTATATTCCAAAGTAATTCCATTATCATAAAAATATATATAAATATAAACTATCTTATTAAAATGCAACAAAAATTTAAAATAAATAACAATTAGAGTCTCAAATGCGATGAATTCATGTGTAGCAACAAGTGTGAGCGCAAGTCGAGAGGAAGTGCAACAACAAGTGCAAGTGAGATCTGAGAGGAAGTGCAACAATGAATGCGAGCACGAGCATTATCTAGGAGGGAGTGTGAGCTGGGAGTGAGTGCAATTGAAAGTGAGTGCAAGTGTGAGCCAGGAGTGAGTGTAGCCAAAAGCGAGTGTGAGCACAAGCCGAGAGTGAGAAGGAAGTATGAGCAGGAAGTAGAAAGCAAAGTGTGATCCAGTTGAAAAAATTCAGTGTGAGTCGAGAGGAAGTGTGATCTAACAGGGAGTGCAAGCCAAGATTTAGTCATGAAAAAAACAATGGGTTCATCTAAAGTGCGTCAATGCTTCAAATCCTTACCATGAATGTGTGAAACATTATTTAAAAAAAATTATTAAAATGAAGGAATATTGGGAAAAAGAAGAGATAAGGGCTATTGCAAAACCAAGAGGGAGTGCAAGCTAGGAGCGAGTGCTAGGTAGGGGAGAGTGCAAGCTAGGAGGTAGTGCAAGCCGATAGGAAAGGTGAGCCAAGAGGAAGTGCAAGCCAAGAGCAAGCCCCATTAGCTAGTATGGAAGGAAAGTCATATTTGAAGGTCCTAATGGGAATTTATGATGCCCTAGTTGGAAGTATAAAGGCCCAAGTTGGAGATAAGTAAAGGAGCCAATACATGGCAAGTTCGATCCAGGTAGCATATGTTACACCAAAAGTGAGTATCAAGGATGAGATGATTGAGCATGATATAATGGTTCTTAAAAGTAGAGGGTTAATATGTAAGTTCCATAAATCATGGTCAGGGTTTTTGGAGATTCAAAATTGGATCAAGTGGAAGTGGGGATTAAATTCAAATTATTTGGTGACTTTTCTTCCAAAAGGTTTTTTCTCATCATCTTTTCCAGTTTAGGAATTTCGGATAAAATAATGGATGGTGGCCCATGGTTTAGGGGAGAAGATACACTTTATTTTATACCATGGAATGAAAATTGTTTTGTTGAGAAAAAAAACTATTAAGAAACTTCCAGTATGGGTTAGGCTTTTTGGACTTCCATATCATCTTATAAATAAGGATGTTCTAAAGAATATTAGAAAAACCCTAGGGAAATTCATAAAGGAAGGACTAACTACTAAGGAGTGAAAATATGCTATATACACTTGAATATGTGTTGTTATGGATATTTCAAAACCTTTACCACAATCTATTAAGATAAAATATGAATAAATAAAATGAGACCAACAAGCAGATTATGAAAATATCATATTTTATTTCCATAATTGTTATGATATTGGACACATGCCAAGAGTTTGCAAAGTAAAAACTATATAGAGAAAAAATTCTAGCCATGAGATAAACTTCAAGATGAAGCAAGGAAATCATACAATAATAGAAGCTAGATCAGATCAAGGATATTCCACTTTGAAAGAAGAGGTAAAGAAAGCCTATCTACAATATCATATGGTAATTTTAGAAGGAATTAAAGGTGTAAAATAAGATGTGGAGAGAAATCCTAAAACAAAGACAATAAAAGAGGTCAAGTTTATTCCAGGTAAATCATCTTCATTTTTCTTAAGTAGTATAGAATCCTCTCCAAGTAATAAGAGTGAAAGGGATGAAGATGTTATCCCTTGCACTTCAAGGTTTTGAGAGCAACATAATAAAGAAATAAGGATGGAGGAAACCTATAACAATTTAGGTTTTTTAGAGTAGAATAAGAAGGTAATTGCTACAAAAGAGAATCCTTGCACTTTAGGGTTTCTAGGGCAACATAAATAAGATTGTGCTTTTGAGGTTATTCCTTGCACTTTAGATCCTTCAAAACAAGGCAAACCTAAAGATGATAAGTTTTACTTTGAGCAATGTGAGAAGATTGAAAAGATTGATGAAGATGAAAGTATTGTTGGGAATGATAAAAATAAAGAAGATCCAAGAAGAAAAAACAAAGAAAAAAAAACCAAAGGGATATTGATATGGAAAAACAAAAACAAATATCACAAGTGCTAACAAGAAGTGAGGCAAAACCCACAAATTAAATTAAAAAATAACAATGAAATAAATATCTTGGAATATTAGGGAAATGGATAAGAACCGTAAAAAAGGTAGTAAAAAATTGTGTGGTTGTTATAGACAAGATATTTATAGATATAGAAGTTGGGCAAAAAATATTTTAGCCATTAGCGGTCTTGAATTTCATCTTGGAAAAAATTAAATTTTAGAAGGCATCTGATATAAAAGAAGTTGATTGTGGAAACTTAATAGTTTGAAGAAGATGGAGATTGATAGAAAGAAAAATGAAGAATATATTTTATCGGAAGGTAAAGTTGGATATGCTTTAATTAACTTGTTAGATATACAATGAGAGCAATGTAATATTTTATTCTTGTAATGGGAGTGGTCCCATTACAAGAAGCCACACATAACTTTTAATAAAAAAAGTGATGAATTCATATGATTAAATACCTTAAGTTAAAGAGACTCAATTCAAGCTCAGTTAGAGGAATGGGAAAAAGAGAAGAACTCTTATGGAAGCAAAAATCTAGAATTCAATGGCTCAAACAAGGAGATCAAAATACAAATTTCTTCCACAAATATCTTCTAGCTCAAAGATCTCACAACTTTATTTCTTTCCTGAAATCCGATTCTGGATATGTTGTCTACACTTGGGATGGCATGAACTCTATTGTTGTCAATTACTTTTCCAATATTTTTGTTGTTACTCCTCTTGACTCGGCTTCTCAACAAAATGTTCTTCAAGCAATCCCTTCTCTTATAACTTCTAAGGATAACTCTATTTTGACTGCTCTTGTTACTATCAATGAGCTTCAATAAATAGTTTTTAAAATGCAAAAAGGGAAAACCCCAGGTCTTGATGGTTTTCCCATTGAGTTCTACCAAGAGTTCTGGGATATCCTTCATGCTGATTTATTAGAGGTGGTGGAAGAATCCAGGAAAGCCAAAGAAATTTTTAAGGTTATCAATAAAACTTATATTATTCTTGTTCCAAAATCTCAAGAGGTCAATCATATCTCAACTTTTAGACCTATTTCTTTATGTAATGTTCTTCTCAAAATCATTACTACGATCATGGCAGAAAGGTTGAAGCCTCTTTTGCATAAGATTATTTCCCCTTAACAAGGGGGTTATGTGGAAGGGCATAAAATAGTGGATGAGATAGTTCTTGCTCAGGAAGCCATCCATTCCATGGATATGCAAAAATCTCCTTCCATGTTCATTCGGTTAGACTTATCCAAAGCTTATGACAGAGTGGATTGGCACTTCCTTATCAAAATTTTGAGGCAATTTGGTTTCTCTCAGGATTGGATGGAATGGATTATGGGATGTATCTCTTTAGTTTCCTACTTAGTTCTTATCAATGGCAGGCCTTCTCAATTTTTTCTAGCTTCCAGAGGTATTAGGCAAGGTGACCCCCTTTCCCCTTATTTATTCACCATTCTTGTTGAATGCTTGGATAGCACTATAACCAAAAATAGAGAAAACAAAACCCTTGAGGGAGTTACCATTTCTCATGGAGCTAGACCTATCTCTTATATTCATTTTTTTGACGACTCTACTCTTTTGGGTAAAGCTACAGTTAAGGAAGCTTCTAATATTAAGCAAACCATTATCTATTTTTCTAAGGCTACCAGACAATTGATAAATGAAGATAAATCTAAAGTCATTTTATTTGACTGCTCTACCAGACAAGAATCCATGGTCTTGGATAAATTAATATATAATAAGACCTCCCTTCCGATCACTTATTTAGGTATTCCCATCAATATTCAAAGACAGAAAATAAATTATTGGAATTGGTTGTTGGACAAAGTCAAGAAGAAAATTAGAAAGTGGACCAATAGGTGGCTTTCTTTTGGGGGTAGAATCACCTTGGTAAAATCAGTCCTTCAAGCTATTCCTATTTATGTTTCTACCGTGTTGAATATCCCAAATAATGTTCTTAGAGATCTGGATCAAATTAGTCATCGGTTCCATTGGAGTGGTACTAAGGAGAAAAGAAAATGGGCCTTATTGAAATGGGAAAATTTATGTCTTTCTAAGAATGAATGGAGGGTTAGGATTATGGTCTACTATTAATAACAACAAAGTTTTAGCTGCTAAATTATATTGGAGAATTTTGCATAACCCCAATGCTCTTTGGGCCAATAATCTTCGTGCTAAATATGTTGAGAATAAAAGTCCTGAAGACCTTGTTGGCTATCAATTGCCTACCAAACGTTCTCCCACTTTAGCAGTTTTTAAGACTGGTGATGATTTGATATAGAAAAAATTATTTTGGATCATTCATAATGGTCAACATGTAAATTTTTGGACAGATTCCTGGGATGGTCACAAGCCTTTGATAACTTAGTTTTTCGATTGGAGGCCTTGGATGGAGGAGCTTCACCGAGCTAATTGGATAAAGGTGGCTAATTACTATTGGTACCATACTAGTAATTCAAAGGTTGGTAGATATTGGATCCCTATTGAGGATTTGCCTATTCAAATACCAGAAAGGTAAAGACAAGATATCCAATGCATCCTTCATATGATATCTCTCTCTTGGTCTCATGAAAAAGATTGTTTTGGATGGAAAACACTACTAAGGGTGAGTATTTAGTTGCTCAAGGTTATTTGGCCTTATGCCATAATAATCCCAACCAATCATATAACATATTTTCTCAGTTGTGGGCTCAAAATATCTGGCCTAAGGTAAGGTTCTTTACTTGGCTTTTATTGCATTGCAGGGTGCTTACTGGTGAGTAGCTTATGAAGCATGGTTTTCATGGCCCTTTTAGATATGAAATGTGTGGAGAGAATGTGGAAACTATCAGCCATATTTTTATTGAGTGTACTTTAACCTCTGTGCAATGGAGGAGAATGGCCACTTTACTTGGCTTACAATGGTCCAATTTTTTTATCTTTGAACAAATTTGGAGGGATTGGCCTAAACAAGAGGGTGTTGATCATTTTATTAGGCAGTTAGTTTGGATGGGTTCTACCATTCTTCTTTGGAATATCTGGAATGAAAGGAAAAACCAAATTTTTAATCAAGATATGAAGGATATTCACTATATCTGGCAAAATACCATTGCCAACTTAGTTGAATCAGTCCAACAACTCCTTAATCACCCCCAAAACTCCCACCAAAGGTGGGATCAAGTGATGCAAAGATTGAATATTAACTCTTCTAAGGGCAACCAACTTAAAGGGAATGTGAGTAATTGCAAGATGGATAGAACAAGGAATTGGCAACCTCCTCTTAAGGATTTTGGAAAAGTCAATACCGATGGAGCCTTTAGAGGGAACCCTCGAAAAGCTAGTGTAGGAGGAATTGGTAGACTTTTAGATGGCTCCCTAGTTTTTACTTTTTCTAAGAATTTGGGTATTCTATCCAATAACCTTGCTGAGGGGTATGGTATCCTCAGAGGCCTTCAAGAGGCTGCTAAGGTTGGATGGGAAAAGGTGCTAGTTGAGTTTGACTCTCAAATCATGATTAATATTTTGAAGACTCCTAAGAATCATAAGGTTGATTGGAGAATAAAAAGAATTATTAAGAAGATTCAGTTAATCCAGATGGGATTTTTGAAAGTTGATTACAATCATGTGGTCAGAGATAAGAATAAGAGTGCTGATAATTTAGCTAATTGGGCTTTGGACAAAGGTGATCCTACTTGCTACAACCACCCTCCTATATGGTGGGCTTCACAAATAAGGGAAGCTCTTATTTATATCATTTCTTTGGATGGCTCTAGTTCTTGAGGTACCTAGTTTCTTCTTGCTTTATTTTTGCTTCTCTTTGGTTCAATCAAGGTATTTTAGTTCCCTAGCTCAAACTAATATTTCTTTTGTTTCCTCTATTGATTCTTGCCTTAAAAGTCTTTTGGTCTAGAAAGGTCATTGTTGTGTTCAATTGTTTTCTTTTTTCTTTTTTTTGTTTAGTTTTTTGAGGTGTGTGTGTTTTTATTTTGTTTTGTTTTTGTATTTTTTATTGTTCTTGTGTTTTTTTTATTGTTCTTGTATTTTTGTTGTTATTGTTCTTGTGTTTCTGTTTGTTTGTGTTAATTTGTATTTATGTATTTTGGTGTGTGAGTGTTGGTTGTTTTTTTATTTTATTTTTATTTTTTAGGTTTTGGTTGTTTTTGTTTTTAATATTTTTTTTGGTTGTGTCTTTGTAGCATTCTGTTTGTTTTTTTCATGTTTGTGTTTTGTTATGTTGTTCTTGTGTGGTTCGTGTTGTGTTTTTTTTTTATCTTATTGTGTGTGTTTGGTTGTGCTTTATCTTTTCAACACACTCAAAGAGCATGTTTTTTTATATTATTATATGTTTGTGTTTGTGTGTTCTTTTTTTTGTTATTTTAGATTTGCTCTTTGAGTATGTCAAAGGTGGTAGGCCAGGTGCGAGCCTTGGGTAATTTTGGCAGAAGAAATACCCCTGTCTCCTTGAATCTTACCCAAAAGTGACATCCCTTTTGAGATGTTTTCTTAAAAAAAAAAGACTCAATTCATTTTTTTTAAATTAGTTAAGTACTCGTTTTTTTTAACCATAAGGATAAGAGAGTGCAAAAAAGCTTAACAAAAAAAAATCAACTACAACTCAATTCAAATATTATAAAAATAATATCTATATAATATCAAAATATGATCTAATAGAATCCCTTATTAACCTTATATGAAAAATTAAAAAATAATATATAAATCAATAGAATTTATCATTGCCCCACAACACGTTAAACTTATTTTAATATTACCAACAATATTCTTATTATCATAAGTTGAGTTGTATAAAAACATTTGCAATTATAAATTTATTATTAAAACTTTAAAAAGAATGTACAATTAAATCTAATCTACCATTATTCACACTACCTTAAATTTCCTTTAATATTAAAAACAATATCGTTATAAAGGGTGAGTATTTGAGTTGGTGTGAGTCGGTTAGTTGAGGTCTGCAATCCTTACCGCGACTCCATTTAAGTCCAATTCAAATCACACTAGCTACCATAAGCCCTTTTGCCTTCAAGGGTTAGGTGGATTGATGGTTGTTTGTCTGGCTAGACACTTATCAAGAAGAGACCTAGGTTCAAACCTTGGAGTCATGCCTATTTGTTTGCAAATGTAGTAGTTTGATATGAATCCTTTGAATGCGCACCAAGGTCTATGATTCATATTGCAGGTCCATTCAACTCCAGTTCAAATCACACTGGCTACCATAAGCCCTTTTATCCCCAAAGGCTAGGTGGATTGGTAGTTGTTTGTTTGGCCAAACACTTATCAAGAAGAGACCTAGGTTCAAACCTTGGGGGCATGTCTATTTGTTTGCAAATATAGTAGTCTGATCTGAATCCTCTGAGTGCGCATCAAACCGATGATGATAGTACAAATTCCAAGTGATCGATGGTCTTCCTCACGTCAGGTCAAAAATAGCGAGGTGGTATAGGCTTGTTGGAAGCAACCCCTGTGGTTTGAACCCTACAATTGATAATTACTAAAAATAGTGTGGATGTAACCAACTCCTCTATGTATCCAAAAAAAAAACAATATCCGTTACAAGAATAAAAATATTTACAATTATAAACCGAGGCGTGGTCGAGTGTGTCGAGTGTGTGAGGGGGTGGGTGTGTGGTGACTTTGTGTTAAATTACCTATTGATAAGTATAGCTCTGGGCGTTACGAGGGGTCATGGTTGAGAGGAGAGTGCTCAACCTTGTACGTCGTCATAAAGATTTCTCACAATAACCAAATAAAAAATATATATTTACATGTATAAATTATATTATTAAAACTTAAGAAAAAATGTACAATTAAATCTAATCTACCATTAGATTCACACTACTTAAATTTCCTTTAATATTAAAACAATATCGCTATAAGAATAAATTAGTAAGACCATAAGTTAGATGAAATAGTATTGATTATTTAATATACTTTTAAGTCATTTAAACTCCAAATGAATAAGTGATTATATTTAAAAAAAAAAAACATTTTTATGGATTATGTTTGTAGTCAAACTTCAAAATAAATAAGCGATTAGAAGTTAAAATATAATAAAATAAATTAAAATAATACGTTTATTATTAATGTTGAAATAAAATGATTTTAATTATGTTTATTAAACCAAAATAGTTTATGGGATCATGAGTATTAATATAAGGTATAGTGTATAACTTTACTTTTCTTTGGGTTTAAACTTTAGATCTTTTATTCAAAGTTCAAGGTTTTATAACATCTATGTTAAAAATTATTCAACAAAATAAAAAAGCTCAGCAACCTATAAATTTTTAGAGCGTATTTCTTCTATGGTTGATTTTGATAAGAAGTTTTCTTATTTTTTGTATTCTCAATTCTTCAAAAAGTTTTATTAGTGAGTTGATTTTTAAAGTGCTCTATATGCAATCCAAATGTTCTTGTAGGCTTCACATTCTATGAATGTTCTTGTAGGCTTCACATTCTATGACAAAATGCTTATCAGTCTCTACTGTTCCTGTTGTGTAAAAGATACATATATATACTTTTTTTTGTTACATAGGAGAGTTGGTCACAACCACACATTTTTAGTATCTGACAAGTGCAAGCTTCAAATCACACGGGCTGCTCTCATCAAACCTATTCCACCTCGTTATTGTTGACCCGACATGAAGGGGACCACCGATCGCTCAAGATTCGTACCATCATCGTCGGTCTGGCACACACTCAAAGGATTCAGATCAGATTGATAAAATATACATATTTGTTTTGACCATGCCTCTTGAGGCGTTGCACATCTCCTAGTTTCACAACTGAAATGGTGTGAATTAGATCTTAGTTGGGCTATAAGTTTCCTTCCATTTGATCTTTGCATCTAGTTACTTCTCTTAGTTGTGTTCATAGTTTGGGTTGAACTCGTTGATGTATATTTATTTTTTCCTTCCTAAATTTTTAGTCCATATGACAAGTTTGATTTTTTTCCTTACATATTGTTTAATTTCTTTGTTGGAGTTTTGGACTTCATGAAATTTAATGCTCTATTTCCCATCCATTTGTCTTTTCTTCAATTTAATGTTTCTTTGGTTGTCTATTTTGGCAACCTACTATCTTTCATTCTTTTTATTTTTCTTAGGCACCACAATAGCCTTACCATAGCTTTTGATTCTAATGCAAAGTTTTTTTTTTAGCAAGTAAAATCTCATATGGGAATGATGCTTTAATTACGAAATTATTTGTAATCAATCGCTTTTAAATTCTTTCTATTTGTCTTCATTTAAATTCTGATATATTACTAGTCCACACCTCACACTCATTTAACACCACTAGAATAACTAATTATCTAGAAAGGACCCAAATGGTTTTCAAATCCCACAACTCTACTTGTCTACCCCTATTTAGCAATGAGTAGAGTTCCCTCCATATTGCTTATACTTGTTTCATCCTACATATTTATAAATTAGGTTTACTTGGAAAATCTAACCCAAGGTATTTATATTATGTTACTACCTTTAAATAATTTTCTTCAAATAAAATATATGGCTACTTTTGCTCTCTGAGTAGAGAAGACCATAATTTTAGTCTTGCTATGATGTACTTTCATCCCAATTTCTTTACAAAAATGCTCTAAAGTTTTTAGATGTTCTTTTAAACTTTCAAGTGGCATGCCAATCAAGATGAGATAATTGGAATAGAGAAGTTTCACTATATAATTAGCTAAGTGTATTCCTTCTCCTCCCATCCTTTCTATCCATTGCTCCAATTTGTCAATATAAAGTCTAAATAAAGTAGGTAATAATGGACAACCCTATTTCATCCCAATATCACTCCCAAAACACTATGATAGTCCTTTTGGAGTTCTAATTTTTGCTATCACCTACTCATAAAGTCTATGTACAACTGCTCTATAATTGGTTGGTATGCCAATTTCTTCCATTAAAGGTAAAAAGATAAAAGGTAAAGTTTATGAGACCATAGACCATGTGAGATAAACCTCATGGAGGATGTAATTTACCCAACATATGGTTTTCTAACCATTCTTTTCCATAATTTAACTCTAGGTAATGTGTTAAAAGCCTTTTTAAGTCCATAAAACAATAATAAACTTATCCATTTACATTCCATATTCTTTCCATTAGGTGCATTAAAGTAATTCAGTGATCTAATGTTGAGTACTTTGGTCTAAACCCTACTTGCCCTATTGGCCTATTTCCTTGATTTTTGCCCATTGACTAATTTTGCTTTGTACTTTATTTCCAAACAATGTTGCAGAAAGAGGATTAATCATGACGATGCGGTAATTTGAAGGATTATTGGTGTGTACATTTTTATGCAATGGTATGACTAGGATGGTTATCCCTTCCAATGGAAAGCCTTCTTTAATGATGACATTAAATATATTTTGGATGTATAGTGCTAAGATGTCAACCCCACACTTGAGATGTTCAACTTGCAAACCATCTATATACTAAGCTTTACTTATTGCTATTTTCTTAATTCCCTCCACATTTTTTACAAAAAAAAATTCCTCAGTTGTGTTAATTATAGGAGGGATATATTTTTTTGCTGGAGAACAAAGGGTTGTATTAAGGTCCCCCATCCTCGACAAATCACAACTCTCTTCTTTAGAGCTTTATAGTTTACAAATAGATTTGTTTCTCATTTCAATTGAGATGTTATAGCTAGAAACCTACATCATTTTACATAAAATGTTTGAATTCTTGATTTTCATTTTCTGGATTTTTTTTTAATTTTTTGTGCGAATATAAATATTTCAAAATTTAACATCCTTATTAAAATTTTCCTATAGTAGCCTTCACAATATCAAAACTTCACCTCTACTATCTATGCATTGCATCTTAGTATAGTAATATTTCCAAAACATCACACTATCATAGTCCACTTACCAAATTTGGATTGCTAGTTTCCTTCCTGAAGCACAAGTGCAACGACAAAAATTATAAAATAGTTTATATGAAAACACATTAATGTTATAAAATAAAGCATATATTATCAATAGAAAATATTAAAATAAATCTGAATCATTATTTGATTCAGGCAGTCAACATTTTCTTATCAGGTTCAGCTAAACTTATTGCTTCCTCTAACCATAGAAAAAATAATTTAACTTCATGATCCTCAATTAAAAGCCCTCTATTGGCTAGCCTATATTCACATTTATTTCCTTCCCTTAACATGTGTGTAAACCTAATTTCTTCAAACTCTTTAGCAATATATTGAATTTCCATAATTGTCTCGTGTATGTTCCATGGAGCCTTTGCTTTCCTAAAAATTGCATTTATTACTATGAGTGAATCACCTTCCATCCATACTCTGTTCCATTTCATTTTTTTACATATTTTTAACCCTTCTAAAGCCGCCCAAGCTTCAAATTTATTATTAGTCGCATAATGACACAAAATCTCTCCTCTATTATTTCTAATTATTCCTCCTCCTATTGATCCTGAATTCCCTTTAGATGCTCCATCAAAATTCAATTTGATCAACTCCACATATGGTGGTTTCCACTTTATATTCTTTACCTTCTTTTTGTTTCTCTTGTACCTGAAATCATAATTCCATTAGATGACTTGATTCCATCTATCAAGACTCTCTGCTTCTAGATTAGGAATTGGGTGAGTTGATAGGGTTGGATTAGACTCCTCTTTGGCTAAACATATCTTCCTTTTCATTGCATCTAAACTAATTTCCTTTCCTTCAAATATTTTTCTATTCATTTCTAGCCATATAGTTCAAAGTATTGTATCTTTTGATATATCTCAGATTGTTTGTAAAGCCTCACTTTTAAAAGTGCTTTGCCATTACTTTAACCATTCTTCAATTTTACCATTCATCATCATGCATTTACCAAACATATTAAGAATACATTGCCATAGTTTCCATACTATTGAGCAATATCCCAAGAGATGGCCTATACTCTCCTCCTCATTTTTACAAAGAACACATTGTGAGGGGCCATGAAAACCCCTTTTCATAAGGTTATCCCAGGATAAATTTCTTCTATGACCTACTATCTAAACAAACATTTTGACTTTAGGAATGCTTGGGCTATCCCAAATATCTCTTTATATTATTATGATATTCCTATTTTTTTGGTGCTTTAAATTATATCCACTTCTTGTTGTGTATTATCCTAAGCTATTCAACTCCCAAATCAATTTATCCTTAGCTCTCCTTAGAACAATCAATTTTTTTATCTTTCTATTCAATTGCCTCCTACCATTAATGTCTTGTATACTTGTAAAAATATCTTCTTTCCATTTGTATCTTCCTTCCTCATCCTTGTACAAAATGTTTGAAACCCTATCACCATATTTATCTTGAAGTAATCTCATCCAAGGTTTTAAAATTGGATCTAGATTGAGTGATTTTTTATCACACCAAGTATCCATCCAAATATATTTTTTCTCTAGTTTCCACCACCCATATTAAACCTTTAATCACTAGATTATAGATTTTTTTAGACCATTCTAAAGTGCAAAACCATTTGGTAGAGAGAATGCAATAAATATTAAGATTGGGTCATTGGGATCAACATACTTAGAAGAATTATTTCCCATTGTCTTTGAATCTCTTTGTAAAATCTCCAAATTACTTTTCCCCTAAGAGCTAAGTTTGCATCTGTAAGAAATCTTAAACTGAGACCTCTCCTAGTTTTATCATCACACACCTTGCTCCATTTTACCAAAGAAAATTTCCTTTTATCATGTAATCCCGACCACAAAAAGGATTGCATAATATAGATAAACCATTTCTTATTGATTTTGGCATAGTATACAATGACATATAATATGTTGGAATGGCTTGTAAGACTAATTTAATTATCTGCACTTTGCACGCTAACGATAATCATCTACATTTGCATGTCGATAGTTTATTCCAAACTTTACTTATTGAAGAACACAAGCTTATACTGAGAAGGGGGTGAACAGTATAAGACCACTTTTTACTTTCTTTCCAAATCAATATCAATTAATGTCCTTAATTGCAATAACCAAATATAGCAATGTGCATTAATAACTCAGATAGCAATAGTAAGCAAGAGCACAAGTCACCATACACAATTGAGACACAAGATTTAACGTGGTTCCCCCAATGTGGGGTACTCCACAAGATAATCTCCTTATAATATTTCACACATAAATAAGGATCCTTATCCAATACAATGATTTATTTGATCTGCTCAAATCTAGGCAATAACAAGCTCACACAAAACTTGTCCAAATCTACATAACAAGCTCACACAGAACTTGTCCAAAACTACTCAATAAGCTCACACAAAACTTGTCCAAATTTCTTTGATCTACTCAAAGCTAGGCAATAACAAGCTCACACAGAACTTGTCCAAATATGCATAACAAGATCACACAGAACTTTTCCAAAACTTCTCAACAATATCACATAAAACTTGTCCAAATCTACTCAACAAGCTCACACAAAACTTGTCCAAAATTGCTCAACAATCTCACAAAGAACTTGTCCAAATCTGCTCAACAAGCTCACACAAAACTTGCTCAAATCTGCTCCAACATGCTCACTAATAACTTGTCCAAATCTGCTCTAGCAAGCTCACCAAGAACCTACTCAAATTTGATCCAACAAGCTCACTAAGAACTTGTCCAAATCTGCTCTAGCAAGATCACCAAGAACTTGCTCAAATCTGCTCCAACAGACCCACTCAGAACCTCATCAAAATCTATCCCAAATCTGTCTAAAACTGTCCACAAATCTATCCCAAAAATTGTCCGTAAAACCTTCTCAAAGGCTCAATAAATAATACATAAACTGCCACAAATCTATCTAGAAATCTATCCCAAAGGCCTTCTCAAAGGCTCAATCAATCATGCTCAAGTAGTACTCAAATCTCATCCACAAATCTATGAAGGCAAGGCTCAAAGATGAACTCAACAATGAATGGCAATGCACTCTACAATGGATGACAATAATGATCCACTATGATCTCAACTCAACTCAAATTAAATCAATCTCAACTCAAGTCAACTCATAGAAGCATAAAGAGAATTGTTAGAGACTCAATATGTTCTAAGCTCAATCTCAACTCAAATCAAAATTATAGAATAGTTTGTTTCATGGGACTTGAACAATCACCTCACACAATCACTTGACTAGACTCAATCAACTCAACTCAACCAATCACCACAAGGGACAACTCTTTCTCACAAAACCCTAGTCCAAGCATGTATCAACCAACTCAAATGTTTCCAATAATGCTCAACCACAAATCTCACATAACAATGATACTCATGTTATTTTCAAGTTCTTTACATAACCAATGGGCTTCAACAACTATGCTTATAAAACAAGGTTTAAACACAACTCTCAAACTAGAAAACCTTGAAGCATTCAACCAACCATTTTTGAAAAGGAAACCGCAATCAATCCTTTTCACTCCAATGATATTTCAGAAATCAACCACCATAAACAATCAATGGGAAAATGTACCCATACCTTTTTGATGCCAAGAAGTTGTCCACAAAATCTGCCGCACTAAATACAACTTTCCTTTCTAATATCAATAAGGGTTAGTGGACTTCAAATAATAATCACAAGATAAAACATAACTCAATTTACACCTTTTTACTCCAACTTAATAAACACATCCACCAAAGTCCTTTTTTAATAAAAACCCTTATCAAAATAATGATCAATAAACCTCTCAGAAATTATTTTATAACTCCTTATTTCTCCTAAATATTAATTCTTAATTTCATGAGCATCAAATTAAATCAACAACTCATCCACCTTTGAAATAATAATCACAGCCCTTATAAAAACAAAGTTTAATTAAAAACTTTAATTATTCCTAACCACCTTATAACTCCAACTTAGGGTTTAACAAAAATTAATTAGAGCAAAAACATATTTACCTCCTCAAGGGGATTTGAACCCCCGACTTACCCATACCACGAGTGCCCTAGCCATGGCTAAGGTTGCCACACGAGCTAGTCGCTCGTTCGAAAGGGAAAGGAACAACGTGCCTTAAAACATTTCCTCCCTTTCCACAAATCAAAAGTGCTTCGAGCACTTTTCTTCCAATGCCTTCTGAACGTAGTCAAGGGAATTTGAAACCTTGACGTTTGTGCTACCACACACCTTAGCCAAAAGACAACTGCCAATGTGCCACTCTGCCCATGATGACTTTGGACTTCGACCAACCTTCGTTTATTCGCTGCCTTGGTTTTCACAAAAACCCTATATTTATCCATGCTTTCCAAAATATCATTTGGCCACCAAAACTCAATGTGATCCATGTGATATCAATGATCCATGTGACATCAATGACAATATAAAATAACTCAAATTTCCAACAATCTCCCCCTTTGTCATTGATGGCAACACCTCTAATGCAAAAACCACAATCACTGCAAAAACCATCTCTGAGAATCAAAGTTGTTCCCCCTGACTTAATACTCTCTATGGAGGTTGCTCCCCCTAACTCAATGCTCTCTTTGGAGGCTGCTCCCCCTAACTTAATGCTCCCCCCCTTACTCAAATCTCTCCCCTTTGACATCAATGGCAAACGGGACACCTATGGGGCTAAAATATATGACTCTTAAGCATAGCCCCCTCACCACCTTCTCTCTTGAGGTGATTAATTTTGGGGTGGGAGTACTTTTACTCTCATATTACATTGTTTCTTTCCTTTATCAACTTCCTTCCATGTTTTTATGATATCCTTCTCTTGATATTCTTGCCTTGAACCTGTTTGACCTTCTTGCCTTGAACCTGTTTGACCTTCTTACCTTGAACTTGTTTGGAATTGAGTCCTACACCATTTTGCAATATGTCCAAAGTTATTGCAGTTAAAACACTTGATATTGTAGCCTTTGGATGGTGCCCATATCCTGAAATCTTTCTTGAAATAATTTCCATATCCATTCCTTTCTTGAACCCTGTATTGTGAAGTTATGTTTTCATGACCATTATGACCATGACTTCTGAATTGTGTAGCTCTAAAACCAAAACCATGTTGCTCATTTCCTTTGCACTGAGAAGCTCTATGACCAATCCTGTTACGTGAGAAGCAAGGTCCCTTAAAACCATACCTTCTTCCTTCTATTTTCCTTCTAGCAAAATCAAACTTCTTTGATCCATAGACCCTGTAGTGTATAGCCTTGTATCCAAATCCATTACAAGAAAAACAATGTCCTTGAAAAACCCTTTGTTCATGTCTTCATTCCTAATACCTTTCTTGACCATTATTCCTATGATCATCTTCAACTTGTGCATTGAATTCTTGAACTTTCTTTGTAGTATCTAAATCCTCTTCCTTAGTTTCTTCATTATTTTTCTCTTCAAGTATTTATTTTTCTTTTGAACTTGATTCACCTATCTCAAAACAAGAACCAAACTGAATATTTGGAGCCATAGGAACTTTGGAACTTTTCTCACAAATCTTAGGTGATTTCTTGCTTTCATATTTTAGAACTTCCTTTCCTTTTGAGTGTGATTCCCTAAATCTGAAATATGAGACTTTCAATGCTTTGGAATCTTCCTCTTATTTCTCTTTATTTGTGTCAAGTAGCAAATTGGCATCCGTCTCTATAGATCAAACTTCTTACGTATGGAACATCTCAATTCTTTTAGATTCTCTTTAACTTCTTGTAGTTGCTCATGGATCTCATTGAAGTATTATTTTAGATCAATTGAGATATCTGACTTTCTTACACTATTCTCTTGTTTAACTTCTTCTGATTGGAGTGAATGTTCTTCTTCTACTTAACTTATCCTATAGAAAAACCCTTCTTCATCTTCACTGTCACTAAGATCATTATAATATTCTATAGCAAACAAACTCTCAATATTTCTTTGACCATGCTTGTTTCCTTGATGTGTCATCTCATCTTCACTATCATTGAAACCATTGTAATATCCTGATCTATGATCTCTTTGACCACACACAAAGCACTACTCTCTTTCACCTTCTATTCCTAGGATTAGATGTTCTTCATTTTCATCATCTGATTTGTCTTTATCACTATGATCTAAGCTATCACTTGCTTCTACAATGTAGTAAGATTTCTTTGCCTTACGAAAAATTTTCTTCTTCTCATACCTGTTTTGCTTGTATCTGTCATCTTTGTCATGCTTATGATTTCCATCTTCTTTTCTTCTATGACCCTATTTTTCATCACCACCGTTTTATTCATGTGGAAACTTGTATGCATAGTGATAAATATCACCACACTTGTAGCATCTGACTTTCCTTATATCCCTAAAATTCCATGAGTCCTTATTCCTTTTGATGAAGTTAGCTTCCTCATAATTATCTGAACCTCTACTTGTTTCTAAAACTTTCCCTTTCTCTTTTTATAAAGCCTTGAATGCAATCTCTTTTATTGGAACCTAATGCTTACTTACCCTCATCTCATAAGCTGTGAGAGTTCCTTGCAATTCTTCCATTTTTAGCTTGTTGATATCCATTGTTTCTTCTATTGCTGAAACATCAACATCATATTTCATGGGAAGTGATCTCAAAACCTTTTGAGTAACTTCTGGTTCTTTCATCTCAAATCCTAGACCTCTCATGGTGTTAGTAATCTCATCAACCAAGCAAAAACCTTGCAATATCTTCAAAATATTCCATTTTCAATTCTTCAAATATTTTTCTATGAGTTTGTAGTTTTACCAACTTTACCTTAGAATCCCCTTCAAAAGTATTCTGCAACTTGGTCCACATATCATTAGCTGAATTACATACCATAACCTTTACAAAATATGTCTCTCGTAGCCCACTCAAAATACAATTTATTGCTCTTGCATTGATCTCAACTAATTTCCTGATAGTATTATTTGCCTCAGGATCACCTTCAACCCTATACTCTTTTTCAACCATTTTCCATACCTCATATCCTTGTGATATCAAGTAGTTCTTCATCCTCATGCTCCAAAAAGCATAATTGTTACCATCAAACAATGGAGCCTTATTTGTAGATGATCCATTCTGTGAAGCCATATGTGTTCTTGTAGAATCTTCCCTCAAGTTGTTAGCTTTTTCGAAGGAACCCACTCTGATACTAATTGAAGAACACAAGCTTATACTGAGAGGGGCGATGAACAGTATAAGACCACTTTTTACTTTCTTTCCAAACCAATATTAATTAATGTCCTTAATTGCAATAACCAAATATAGCAGTGTGCATTAATAACTCAGATAACAATAGTAAGAAAGAGCACAAGTCACCATACACAATTGAGACACAATATTTAACGTGGTTCCCCCAATGTGGGGTACTCCATAAGATAATCTCCTTATAATATTTCACACAGAAATAAGGATCATTATCCAATACAATGATTTCTTTGATCTGCTCAAAGCTAGGCAATAACAAGCTCACACAGAACTTGTCCAAATCTGTATAACAAGCTCACACAGAACTTGTCCAAAACTTCTCAACAAGCTTACACAGAACTTGTCCAAATTTCTTTGATATGCTCAAAGCTAGGCAATAACAAGCTCACATGAAACTTGTCCAAATATACATAACAAGCTCACACATAACTTGTCCAAAATTGCTCAACAAGCTCACACAGAACTTGTACAAATTTGCTCAACAAGCTCACACATAAATTATCCAAAATTGCTCAACAAGCTCACACAGAACTTTTCCAAATCTGCTCAATAAGCTCACCAAGAACTTGCTCAAATCTGCTCCAACAAGCTCACTAAGAACTTGTCCAAATCTTCTCTAGCAAGCTCACCAAGAACTTGCTCAAATCTGCTCCAACAAGCTCACTAAGAACTTGTCCAAATTTTCTCTAGCAAGCTCACCAAGAACTTGCTCAAATATGTTCCAATAGACTCACTCAGAACCTCATAAAAATATGTCCCAAATCTGTCCATAAATCTGTCTAAAAAAATCCACAAATTTGTCCCAAAAATTGTCCATAAAGCCTTCTCAAAGGCTCAATCAATCATACACAAATTGCCAAAAATCTGTCCAAAAATCTATCCCAAAGACCTTATCAAAATCTCAATAAATCATACACAAACTGCCACAAATATGTCCAAAAATCTATCCCAAATGCCTTAGTAGTACTCAAATCTCATCCACAAATCTATGAAGGCAAGGCTCAAATATGAACTCAACAATGAATGGAAATGCACTCTATAATAGATGACAACAATTATCCACTATGATCTCAATTCAACTCAACTCAAATCAATCTCAACTCAATTCAACTCATAGAAGCATAAAGAGAATTGTTAGAGACTCAATATGTTCTAAGCTCAATCTCAACTCAAATCAAAATTATAGAATAGTTTGTTTCATGAGACTTGAACAATCACCTCACACAATCATTTGACTGGGATCAATAAACTCAACTCAACCTATCACCACAAGGGATAACTCTTTCTCACAAAACCCTAGTCCAAGCATGTATCAACCAACTCAAATGTTTCCAACAATGCTCAACCACAAATCTCACATAACAATGATACTCATGTTCTTTTCAAATTATTTACATAACCAATGGGCTTCAACAACTATGCTTATAAAACAAGGTTTAAACACAACTCTCAAACCAGAAAACCTTGAAGCATACAACCAACCATTTTCGAAAAGCAAACCACAATCAATCCTTTTCACTCCAATGATATTTCAGAAATCGACCACCATAAAAAATCAATAGGAGAATGTGCCCATACCTTTTTGATGCCAATAAGTTGTCCACAAAATTTACCGCACTAAACACAACTTTCCTTTCTAATCTCAATAAGGGTTAGTGTAATTCAAATAATAATCACAAGATAAAGCATAACTCAATTTACACCTTTTTACTCCAACTTAATAAACACATCCACCAAAGTCCCTTTTTAATAAAAACCCTTATCAAAATAATGATCAATAAACCTCTCAGAAATTATTTTATAACAACTCCTTATTTATCCTAAATATTAATTCTTAATTTCATGAACATCAAATTAAATCAACAACTCATCCACCTTTGAAATAATAATCACAGCCCTTATAAAAACAAAGTTTAATTAAAAACTTTAATTATTCCTAACCACATTATAACTCCAACTTAGGGCTTAACAAAAATTAATTAGAGCAAAAATGTATTTACCTCCTCAAGGGGATTCGAACCCCCAACTTGCCCACATCGCGAGTGCCTTAGCCGCGGCTAAGGTTGCCACATGAGCTAGCCGCTCGTTCGAAAGGGAAAGGCACAACATGCCTTAAAACCTTTCCTCCCTTTTCGTAAATCAAAAGTGCTTCGAGCGCTTTTCTTCCAACGCCTTCCGAACATAGTCAAGGGGATTCGAAACCTTGACGTTTGTTCTACCACACACCTTAGCCAAAATCCAACTGCCAATGCGCCACTATGCCCATGATGACTTTGGACTTCGAACAACCTTTGTTTATTTGCTGCTTCTGCTTTCTAAATGATTTTTGCACGAGCTCAATTCGGATGCTTAGCCAACGATTATCAACCACGAGCATGTATTTGGTTTATGAACCTTAGGTATACCCTTTATATAGCCTCCTTATTATTTTCGATGACGTCAGCGGAAATCTTGCATATTTAATTTTAAATAATTAAAATTTAAACTAAATATTAAAAATTAAATATCTCCATCACCGGGGCATCTTTCTCGATGAAACAAAAGGCCAACTTGAGTTTTAAGAAAAACCCAGTTCAAATCTGCCATCTATGGTTTTAAATAAAACCTTTTATTTTACCTGCCTTGGTTTTCACAAAAACCCTATCTTTATCCATGCTTTCCAAAATATCATTTAACCACCAAAACTCAATGTGATCCATGTGACATCAATGCAACATAAAATAACTCAAATTGCCAACACTTATAACTAGATTCTATAATTCTATCCTCATTATCCCCTCAAATAAGGGTATCCCTAGATAAGTTGTTGGAAAATTTACCTCCTCCATCTGAAGAAACCTACAAATCCTTGCTTTGCTTTTAGCTGGAGTGTTTAGGAAGTAAAATTTAGAATTTATCCTATTAAATTTTTGCCTTGATGCTCTTTCATATTCCTTTAATAAGTTATTCAAAGCTTTGGCCTCGTTTATCCTTGCCCTCCCAAAAAGGGTTGTATCATCTACAAACTTTTGATGGGTGATGTTATCAATGTTATTGCTAGCCTTAAGTCCACTTATAAGCCCATATTTGTTAGCCTTCTTCAAGTTCCTACCCAAAACCTCTAACATAATAATGAACATATATGGTGATAGAGGATATCCCTGTCTAAGATATTTCTTGGCTTTAAATGATTTTGTTACTAACTCATTGACCAACACTAAATATGAAACTATAGAGACATAAGCTTTAATCCATCTAACCCATTTCTTCCCAAATTCAAAATTTTCTAATATTGCAAAAGAAAAATCCCATTTGACCCTATCATAGGATTTACTCATATCAAATTTTAAGATCATTGTTTTCTCTTTTCTTGAATTTGTTGAATGAATAACTTCATGAGCTACTATGATCCTATCCAAAATATGTCTTTCTTTCATATATCCTCCTTGCTCTTTTGAAATAATTTTATCTAACAATAACCTTAATCGATTTGCCATCACTTTGGAGATAATATTATATGCCATATTACATAGCCTTATGGGTCTAAATGAATCAAACAATTCAACATCCTTCTTTTTTGGATTTTGTAAGCTATATATTATTTTACCCTAGAATGTTCCATTACCACCAATAAATAATCCTTCACTATATCCCAATTATGTTGGTGAAATATTGTAGATAGCCCATATGGACCTCATACTTTATCCTTATTAAAAGAGAAAAGAGCTAAACAAACTTCTTCCAGAGTAATAGGATCCATCAGTTTTCTATTGTATTCATTTGTTATAACTGAAGTCATAGAAGTTTATCATTAAGAACTTCAAACTCCTCTGGTCCTAGAATATTTTGATAAAAAGACCTTGTCTCTTTTTAAATTTCACTCTAGTTTTCAATCCAAACCCCTTCTACTAATTCTAGATGTTGATATTTGTACTATAGCCATCCTATGAAAAAACTTTGTATTTTTATCTCCTTCTTTAAACCAAGTCTATCTTGATTTTAATATTCAAAATTTCTCTTCCTTACTCAAAATATTATGATATTCACTAAGAAACTCCCTTTCCTTTGAGCTTGGATTATTATGATCATTTTTTTAGAATTTTGAAAGTTTATCTTTTAGTTATTTCTTCTAGAAAATGTTTCCAAAAGCGTTCTTGTTCCATAATTTTATGTCATTGATTTAATTTATTTTGGAAGTGCATACAACCCATTGTTTTATGAAGAATTCCATGTTTGTGCTATCATATCAACAAATTGAGGATGGTCTTTCCACATCTGTTCATATTTAAAATATTATATTTTTTGAATTCACCTACCACCATTTTAACTCTTATTAGCTAATGATTTGAACCAATCCTTGTTAAGGTATTAATTTTAGCACAAACCCCTTCATCTAGCCAATGATCTAAGAGTATGCATATGTCTAATTTTTCTGTTATTAGGTTTTGGTCTCTCCTATTGTTGGCCCACGTATAGTTATCTTCTTCAAACTCAACCTCCCATAGATTATTATTTTGAATAAAAGCCAAGCAATCTCTCATACTTTAGGTTAATTTCCTAATTCCCCTAAATTTTTTATCTAGGTTGGTTATGACATTAAATCATGAATCAAGTTTCTTGGTCTTTACTTCTCACAAAGGATTCAATCCCACTCCAAAATTCTAATATACCTCACTGAGTTGTAGGTCCATAAACATTGATAAGGATAAAATGAATTTTTGCAAAGTAGCATGTGACTAAAGAGGCTATCCAACATCTAGTTTTATGAATGGTTACATAGGAGGTTTGAGTAGGATTCTGATAAGTTAGAATTCCTCTTGATGCTCTTTTAGAATCCATAACATCTCATTCACATCTCGCCCATGTTGCTTTCATAGTTTTTGAAACTTCTTCTTTGGATATTATTAGTTTCTTGGATACAAATAATATCAAGCTTATTACTTAAATAGAGGTCCCTAAAACACCTGCTTTCATAGTTTTTGAAACTTCTTCTTTGGATATTTTAGTTTCTTAGATACAAAGAATATCAAGCTTATTACTTAAATAGAGGTCCCTGGTACACCATTACTTTGAGGGGATATTACCACCCCTTATATTCCATGATATGATAATCATGTCTCATTAGGGGCTATTGGCCCTACTTGTGAATTACCAATATCATTTTATTGTTTGGTAAAGAGAAGTTCAATCAACTTAGTTTGTGTTCCTTTCTCTATGTTTGCTCTTGCTTCCCTAGATCTCACTTGATAATTTGAGGGTTTTCCTCTTTTTGCCTTGCCTATATTAGGAGTAGGTCTTATTATTATATTCCTTAATATTCTTTCACAACTTTGTTTTTCATTAGATTTATCCTCTCCTGGCTCTACTATAGAAAATTTTGACTTGGCCTCCTTTGTTAGGAACCTGGTTCCTAGAAATTGGATTTCAATGGGAACAAGTGGAATTGAATGCAATTTAAACAAAATAATACAATCACCTTTTAAAGATCATGGTTTCAAATGGAGGTTTACCCTGCCAAATGCTCTTGAAGAGATGTATTAATAATTGTTCTTGGATGCCTAATGACACCCTCTATGAATGCATATATATACCTATCTAATGGTTATGATTGTGAAAGGACGCAATGGTCCATAAAAAATGAAAGTAATTAGTTATATAATAGGAGTTAGGATTAGGATCCTAACAAGACACCCTCCTTAAAAGAGATTTGTCCTCAAAGCTCAAAGTGAGGAGATTCGTCCTTTGTTTTCCAAGAAGCATTTGCTTATGTTCTTGCACTATTTTAATGTCCTCTTTTCACAAGCTGAGATATCGGTAAGATGGAAGAGTTAGTGGTGGATTGCCAATAAGAAGAGTAGGAGCGAGACAATAATGGGGGAGTAACCCTTGGGGTTTCTTAAATATTTTAGAATGAGGTATCAAAAGTGGGGGTAACACGTCCACAACTTTTTGGTTTTTAACGAAAAATGAGTGTGTAGTCACATTTCTACCTTGTTTTTGAAGTGGTTTGACCAGGTGGTGATAACTCATTATGGTGAGAAGCGTGGGTGTAGTTATTTTAGAGTGTATATCTGGTTTTCATTGGTCACTTTGTGTATGTCTACCTCATACTTACCTGATGCATTGATCACTTCTAGCACATCAACCTTATTGTTGTCATTGGTGTGATCATGTATTTTGGTTATATCTTGCAAATCGACCTCATTGTCTTCATGGTTGTGATTAGGTGGTTTCATTATCTTTTGCTCATCTTCCTCATATTTAGTGCTATCCTCAGGCGTATTTGGAACTACTTCTACCTCAATCACATTTTCTTTGGTGGGGTAACTACAAGGAATAGTTGTATCCACAATGTATAACTTGGGTGTAATACATTGATGATTGCGTATAAATTTCTTATCACAATGAAAACAAAGGCCTTTTTTCTCATCGAGATTTCATTTCCACGGGGTTAATACGTTTAATGGATAAGAGTTGGGTAAGTTTTGGGGTGGTGTAATTATTTTGTGGTTTTGTAATTTGGTCTTTACATTGTCATAACTCGTCTTTTTGTATATTATTATTTCAAAGGTCTTCCCTCCACTGGTGAACCTCCTATATGAATTCACTAAAGTTAGGTTCCTGCAAATTACTGTCATCGACCATTTACTTAGTCGTCACTGGAAGTTGTCTCTAAATTTGCCAAAAGTTGTCGCAAACATCATCGTGAAAAGTTGTCGACAAAAATTGTGAAAAAATCATCAACAAAATTTGCGCAAAAAATCGTCAACAATTATTGCTGAAAAAAGTCGTCACTTTCTTGTCAAGAATTTGTTGTCGAGATTTTGCAACAAAAAGTTTGACAAAATTTATTGTCAGAATTATCGTCAAAAAAATTTGTCAAGTTTTGATGACATGGTTTTACAACTTTATGAGCAATTTCTCTTTGTCACAATTTTGCTGTCGAATAAAATGAGCAAGTTTTGTGTTTTAAAAAATTTATTTTCAACTTTTAGTTTGAATTTAAGCCCTCCCAATGGCTAGGAAAACGTGCAATTTTTAACGGCCAAGAAGGAATGGAAGAGCCCTCCCAAAGGCTAGGACAATGTGCAATTTTTGACGGGCAGGCAGGAACAAAATACGAGGTGACAACAAAAAGCGGGCACAACGGAGACATGCGATGAAGGCGAACATAGAGAGCACACAACAATAGTGGGGCACGAAGCATGGGGTAGAGACGGGCACAGAGACACAAGACTGGTGGTTAGGATACGACGATAGAGCAGAGCGTAAAGAAGTGGCACTACCAAGGCAGCGCGGGCGAGCAATGTGGCACAGGGAGGGTGAGCAATGTGGTACAACAAGGACAAGTGATGTGTCTTAGTGAAGGCAGCAAGGGTGAATGATGTGCAGGGTTGAGCGACGAAGCGAGAAGCACAAGGACGAGTTGGGTCAACAGTCAACGATGGTACAACTCACGAGGTAGGCAAGTTATTGGAGGTTTGTGTGCGTGTGACTCTAGGTGGTAGTCACAACCACCTTAGTGTGGTTTGTATTTTTTAAACTGCTAAATATCCCACACACCAACAATGTGGGATATATATCCCGAGTGCCTTAAAAAGACTTCGACGTTCGCCTTTATCCGATGACCACAAAAGTTTTTCGGTGGCCGAAAATATTTTAAAAACTTAGGTTAATTTTTTTTTTGTTTATAATATCTCACCAAGAACTGGTATTCTTATCGAAAAACATCTTAGTGACGAGTTTTTGCTGATTTTTGGATACCTGGATGTGTCTCACGTGATCTGGTTTTTTTGGGATGTAATTTTTTATAAGTTTTATTGAAACTTTGATACCGAAATCGATGTTCTTTCCCCTTATTTTATGCAAGCTTTATTCTGATAAGCCTTTGAAACTATCACAATTCCTTGTAATGGATTGTGCTCTGGTATTCAACGCAGGATTCGTTGTGATTATTTTATGATTTTCACCGCCGATTGTTATACGATTTTTTTTGGATATGTATGGTCAATCTTTGGTGTAGAGATGTGGTAAAAATATTATTTTAATGAAATATTTTTTGCAGGTGCAGGATGAATGATTTGTGGTGAAGCAAAGTGAAGGATGCTTTCTTGGAACGATGGCTCTGATACCAGTTATTAGTAAACTGGTTCCTAGTAATTGGATTTCAATAGAAACAAGTGGAATTGAATACAATTTAAACAAAATAATATAATCACATTTTAAAGATCACGGTTTCAAATGGAGGTTTACCCTGCCAAATGCTCTGGAAGAGATGTATTAATAATTGTTTTTGGATGCCCAATGACACCCTTTATGAATGCATATATATACCTATCTAATGGTTATGATTGTGAAAGGATGCAATGGTCCATAAATAATGAAAGTAATTAGTTATATAATAGGAGTTAGGATTAGGATCCTAACATGCTCATTTTCTAGTATATCCTTATATATGGTATAGGTATTAATATCTAACACTATATTTTCTTTACCAATGTTTTTCTCTTGAATGGTGCATGGTACTTCAAGAGAGTCTTGAAAATCTAATGAGACACATTCCTTAAGTTCATCGAGAATGTTCGTCCCTAAATCAAGATCCTACTGAATATACAGTTCCTTGTTAATATGTTGAACCTGTTGTACTATGTCCTCTAAGCTTTGATATACTTTTTCTTCATAGGCTAAAGCCTCAAAGAGTTGATATTTCTTCCAATATACTTCCTAACTGATCTCCACTGTTTATTTGCTTTCATTTTTCTAGATTTATTTTTTGGAAGTTGAAAACTATCTTCATCCATAACCATTTGTAAGTTTCTCTTGTGATTTTCTACATATGATTTTGTTGGGCCCTCATTAGGGCATGATATCTCAATATGCCCCACCTCATGAAATTTTATACATATAAAAGATATATTTTTTATAATCTATAGTTTGGGTTCACATCTTATCCCCATTATTAAGAATGATTGGTTCTGGTAAATCTTTACTTATATCAATCGTGACCAAAATCCGAGCGTAAACAACCAAGAATTCATATTTTGTAATATCTAAAATCTCACTAATTTGAGAAGAAACCTTTGGAAAGAAAGGATAGAATCACTCATGGAGACTTCCAACTCCTATCAATCTATTTTATCAAGGTTGAAGCCCATATACAATACCCGTTAAATCAATCCATGGAAAGGAAACTAATACTCAAAATCTATTGAATTTTACTATAATATACTATAGCAAATATAATATTTGATAAAAAATTTATAATAATTTACATGCAAAATATCTAAGATAAAGAAAGGAAAAACAACTTAGCTAAAAAATTCTATGCCTAGATAGAATATTGTCTCATTGAAGTCCTAGCCCTTCATTGCTCTTCCCATCATCCAAACCCTAGCTAACCTAGCTAACAGATATTTGAAATTTCATTTTTCACAGCTTGAAAACTCATCATTGCCCTTGTTCTAGATGGTTGAGTTCATAGGGTTGTATCTCCCTCAATATAGCTCAAATTCCTTGATATGACCACTCATTTTTAAATCTATTCAAATTCCACACAAATTGGCCTAAGAATCGACTAAATCAGATAATCCTTCGCTCTTATGTAGCAAATTTAAAATAAACTATAATCCATAAAATACATTATAGAAAGGATATTTTTCAAATTTTCTCTTATATATTTTTTTCAATAAGTTTATACAATTTTTTATAAAGGGTCTCGGTCCCCTCATACTGAGTGGGATTTGAACCTTGGACCTCCCAAAAAGAAGCCAAAGCCCTTACCATTGCGACAAACTTGCAACTATTGATTTCTCTTATATTAAAACTAACACTTGTGATGTTTTTTGTGTCCTCGTTGCTTTGATATAACTCTTTTCATATTTTATTTTGGACCGTGGTTTACAAGATATATTAACTCTTTTTGCCTCGTTCTTAATAAACTAATCAAAATTTAAATAAATAAACAATTACAAGTTTAAAACATATAAACAAACAACAACTTTTAACATAAAACAATACTATTTATTTAATATATATTAATCCATCAAAGATTTGATATATAATATTATGCCCATTAAAAATTTAAATGTTGAACCTTCTATTAACTTTCCTAATCAAACCCTTAAAAATATATATATATATATATATATATATATATATATAATCTCATATCCTTCTTTCCATTATTAATAATAAGATACATCACATATACTATTAAAAAAGTAAAGACAAAAAGTAATCCATCACCAATTATAAAAATAAAAATAATTAACAAAAAAAAATCTTCTCCTAAACATCCCTAATAAAATCCTATCCATAGGACCCTTGTGGGCCAAACATCACATTTCCCTTCAAACTTTTATATAATCCAAACTATACTAATCCCTTGAAATTTTTACCCTTTGTTTCTAGTCATGTCTATCTAATTTGCCTATACGGATGCAAACATTTTTCTATTAGCAATAATTACCCATAAAGTGTATAGGGCTTTGCCTTTAGAAGGTGGCCATTGGTCCAACCCAACAATGTGGACCATGATGCAATTGGGACAATAGGTGCAAAACGACAAGGTGGACCCTAATAATTCATTCAACCCCCCACATTTGCATACATCTTTCTTTTTCCAATAATGAGTGCGCCATCCATACCCCAAAACAAAAACACTTTCATATTTTATTTCTCCTAATGGTAACTGGATCCAACTCACACTCTTTTGTGATGTTGCCCTTTGGGGCCAATCACCTCGGAGTTCCATGCAATGATGGTGCTTCTCTAAATCATTTTGTAATAGAAAGCATATCACTGTTAGAATTTAATCAAATATATTGATTACTTAATAATATTTAATTAGTTAAATATAATATTATTTTATATTGTTTTAGAATTTTTAGAATTTCACATGTGTTTTGGTTTTTTGGGAAAAAATTATTTTTGGTTGAAAATAACAGTAAACATAATAATAGTATATTAGAGGTCATTTTTTTTATAAATCAAATTTAAAAAAAAAATTATTTTGGAAAAAAATTATTTTTGGTTGAAAATAATATTCGAAATATGATAGTAGTATATCAAAGGCCACCCTCTTCATCAATTGAATTTGGGTCTCCACAAAATCCAACCTCTTTACCATTACAATATCCAAAACAATATCCAACAAATACAAGACTAAAGGCAATGGCACTTCTATATTGATATATTATTGACAAAAATGTCATGTCTTCCTTCTTCTTTATGTAATATCAAGGTCGCTTAGATCAACATGGTGATGATGACCAGCTCACTAGACACATACACAAATTGCTCGAGTGGGGCTTCATCATAGTCATGATGATTTTGGATTGCAACAGTCTTTGATTTTGTCTCTCTGAAACAAGAGACACCAAACTTTATTGAAATGCATGTATCACATTTGTCTTATGTGATTTCATTAACATTATTGGTTGGATTATGGCAAGGTCACCAAGTGTCACACCTTCAACAAGGAAATTTCTATATGCATATGATTATATAATAATGGGCCTACCCTAGAGTGATGTCGTATAGAGTGATGTCGTAGAAATGGAAAGATGTTTTGGATTATTCTTAAAGGACAAGGATAAAATGAAGTTGGTGCTACGTTAATGGGATGGCCATGTGTGGTCATAACATATGATTTTTTTAGCATAAAGTAAATAAAGCTTTTAATTTTATCTGATTTTCAATATATTTGATAGGTCCACTCACACATAAACATGGTAATTTTATATGGAGTGGAACATTGCACCTAGTCAACCTCATACCTACAATAACTTATATTTCACACATGCTATGAGATCATAGGATAGGGCTTTAAAGATTTAATAGAGTATTTTAAGACCCTTCAGTCCACAAGGAAAGAACGGAATACAAATAATTTTTTTAACAAGCTTACATAACTTGTGGGAATAATTTTTTTTTTTTTAACAAGCGTACATAGTTATGTACATACATCTGATGTATATATATTTTATGGTAATTTAAATTAAGTTTTTAAAAGAATGCTTAAAATTCTAATTATTAGAGTAATTAGAGAAGAAAAATAAAAAGGAAAAGTGATTAGTTGGGAAAACTTTAAGTAGGTTTTTGAATTGAAGAACGTAAACTTGTATTAATATAAAATGAAAGATACAAAATTAGTCCGAAGGCACGGTATATAAACTAGAACCAGTTGGAAAGAAACCAAAACAACCTATAAAAGACTAAGACTACATCATGTCTTTGATCATTACAATAATATAACTCAAAAAACTTATACTTAAAGCTATTTGTATGATGCTGGAATAACATAAAGTACTTATAACCAAACTGTCTAGAATCTAAAATGTGTCTACTATCATCCTGAACTTGATAACTCATGAGAAGCTTCCTGAACTTGTCCTTGTAATACAACATGCTCTTGAAACCTGTATAGCAATTTTGAAAATTGTGAGTCTCCTAAGAGACCCAGTAAGAAACCTCTGATCCGCCTGGAAAATATCCTTGTTTCTGGCTATCCATAAAAACCATAGAATCTCAGTAGAAAGTAAAAGCCAAAATTTGTTATAACAATTGCCCATATGCGGAATAAAACCAAAAATAACATGTTGTTTAACCATATCAAGATTATAATTCCAGCCTGAAGTATCGCAGAAAAAAAGATGTCATATTTCTTTAGCAAAAAAACATTCAAAAAATATATGCTGAGCAGATTCAGGAACCTTGCAGATAGAACATAATGTAATATCCTTTGGATCTCTAGATATAGGAAGTCTTTGAAGCAGAAAAAGCCATCGAAAATAACTTTTTTTAGGCTGTAAAATACTGAACCAGATAGTCTTCAACATGTTTTGCCCAAACATAGTGCTAACATCTAGATGCCAACTGTTTATGATATGAAGAATGATATCATTATTATCCATAACCAGATTATAAAGTAATTTAGGTTTAACTTTGCTAAATTTCGTACCATCTTGCCACATAACCTTGTCAAAAAAAGTATGCTCATCATATATAATAACAGGCTTAGATTTCTTGATAGAATCTCTTAGTAAAGAATATGTTCTCCACTGAGATAGAGGAATATCATACTGAGAACTAAGAGACTGTCATGATTTTAGAACACCATTATCCATGATATCATCAAAAGTAATAATACCTTTATAAGCCCACTTCTTAGCTAAACAACCTTGGGTTAAGGCAAGAAGCTTATTATTATTAGAGGGTTTTAATATTTTTCAATCCACTAATAAGAAGTAAATTTTTTAACAATGATTAAATAGTATTAAGTTAAGGTAAATTTTTAATTTTTATGAAAGAAATTTAAGTTTGAATTTTTAATTTTTGTTTAGTCATATTTTTAATTATTAAGTTGTTATAATATTATAACATTGTGATCACAATGTTATATGAATTATGTTCATTTTAATTTTTTATAAACAATTTGAAAAAATTAATAAATATTATAATAATTATTTCAATGATTTCATTTGTATTATATTAAGATTGTATTATTATAACTGATAGTAATATGTATTCTTACATGTTTTGGAGGATAGGGTAACGATTCAGACTTTGGTTCTTCGGGAGGTCCAAGGTTCAAACCGCAACGTGGGTGAGTGTGTGAGGGGGTGCATGTGTATGTCTAAGTTTGGCTCCTATTGATAAGTTCAACTCTCACCATTGTCAGAGGTCTTGGTTGGGATGGGAATGCCTAGCCTTGAGCATCGGTCTTGAGGGACAATGCAACGGTTCAGGATTTGGATTTTTTTTAGAGGTCCAATGTTCAAACCACGACGTGTGTGTGGTTGTGTGTTAAATTTTCTATTGAAAAGCTCAACTCTCTCCCTTATGAGAGGTCATGGTGGGATGTGAGTGTTGGTCGTACGGGTTTCTCACGCTAAAAAAATAAGTCCTATTGGGAATAACGTAACAGTTTGGGTTTTGGTTCTTCCAAACCACAACGTAAATTCCCTATTGATAAACTCAACTCTCCCCCTTATGAGAGGGCATGGTGGGATGGGGATGCCGAACTCTCTATTTTTGTTTGGTTACATAGGAGAGTTGGTCACAACTACACTATTTTTAGTAATTGACAAGCGCAAGGTTCAAACTACAGGGGCTGCTCCCACCAAACCTATTAGGTATCATTATTGTTCACCCACAAAACCTATTCTGCTTTGTTATTGTTCACCCGATGTGAAGGGAACCACCAATAGCTTGGGATTCGTACCATCATCGTCAATTTGGTGCACACTCAGAGGATTCAAACCAGACTACTACCTTTGCCAACTCTCCCCCTTATGAGAGGTAATGGTGGGATGGGGATGCCCAACCCTGAACATTGATCATAGGAGTTTCTCACACTAACCAAATATTGAAAAAAAAGTATCGAGGGGACAATGCAATGGTTTGGGCTTTAGATATTCTCTAAGAGGTCCAAAGTTCAAATTATGACGTGTTTGTGGTTGTGTTAAATTCCCTATTGATAAACTCAACTCTCCTCCTTATGAGAGGTCATGGTGGGATGGAATGCTTAGTCGTAAGGGTTTCTCATATTAACTAACCCTGAGTGTCAATCGTAAGGGTTTCTCATATTAACCAGATCTAATATATATATAAAAGTTCCAAGGGGGACAACGTAATGGTTCGAGCTTTGGCTCTTCTTCGAGAGGTTTAAAGTTCAAACCGCAACATGTGTGTGGTTGTGTTAAATTCCCTATGGATAAGCTCAACTCTCCCTTATGAGAGGTCATGGTGGGATGGGGTTGAGCGTTGGTCATAGGGGTTTCTCACACTAACCAAATTATATATATATATATATATATATATATATATATATATATATATATATATATATATATATATATATATATATATATATATATATATCGTAGAGGTTTCTCACACTAACCAAATTTTATATATACACACACAATGACACTCAAGGTTGGGCATCCCCATCTCAACCATGACCTCTGATAAAGGTGAGAGTTGAGCTTATCAATAGGGACCAAACACATAGCCATACACACACCCACCTCCTCACACACTCGCACATGTCGCGGTTTGAACCTTAGAACTCTCGAAGAAGAGCCAAAGTCGGTAGGGTACCTAGGAATAGATATTTGGGGATATATTATTATATTGTATAAGGGTTGGCATGGGCTACACATAACCCAAGGTTGATTGTATTAAAATTTTATATTATATTATAATATAATATTATATTACTAGGAGGCTCCCCAAAGTAGAATAAGAATACAGATATATAAAGAAGAGATATTTGTTATTGTAATCATCATTGGAGAAGAATCTTATGTAATCGTCTATGTCCACGAAGTGGCTTATGGGACTTTGCTCTCCTTGAATGGCATCTCTCATCTTGGGAGATCTTGTGGAGTTGTTCCTTCCTTAATGAGTATTATTGGTGTTTTCCTACCTTAAGGGTATCATCTCTCTCTCTCATTTGTGGATTGTTATTGTGGATAATTATTTGTGGATGAATGATTTGATATTTCTGCATATTGGTGAATGATTTTATGTTAATAATAATAGTTCTGCAACAAGTGGTATCAGAGCAACGATTTTTGCAAAGTGGGGATTTTGTGTGAAATTGCAAAATTAGGGCATTTTTTAAAGAAAAATGTCTCATCTTTTAGGAGCCATATCTTTGCGCAAGTTTATCTGATTCAAGCGATTCTTGGATTAGATTGTACAAAATTTGAAGAGCTTTAAATGAGTGGTCATATGAAGAAATCCAAGTAGAATTGAGGGAGATATGACCTTTTGAAGTTTGTCATCTGAAACAAGGATAGTGACAAATTTAGGCGAGTAATACAGCAACAGCAACAGAAGGATAGTAAAGAATAAGATCAAATGTGAAGTTTATCCGATTTAGGTGATTCTTGGATCAGATTGTACAAAATTTGAAGAACTTTAAAATGAGTGGTAATATGAAAGAATCCTAACAATATTGAGGGAGATACGACCTTTTGAAGTTAGTCATCCGAAACAAGGATAGTGACCTTTTGAAGTTTATATTGTTGAATTATTTTATGTTAATAATAATAATAGTTTTGCAACAAAAGCCCAAACCGTTTTGTTGCCCCTCGAGATAAAACTTTTACGTTACAAAGAAACCTCAAGATCCAGGGCTGGACATCCCCATCCTAACCATGACCTCTGATAAGGGTGAGAGTTGAGCTTATCAATAGGGACCAAACACATAGACATACACACCCACCCCCTCACACACTCGTCCACATCACAGTTTGAACCTTGGACTTCTCGAAGAAGAGTCAAAGCTTGAACCGTTGTGATGTCCATGGTTTGAACCTTGGACTTCTCGAAGAAGGGCCAAAGCCCGAACCATTGTGTTGTCCTCTCGAGATAAAAAATTTTAGGTTACAGAGAAACCTCAAGAGCTGCTCTTAGGTGGCCGACAATATCGTCCCATCTGGATATGCCACTATCTAGAGGGAAGCCATAAGAGATTTTTTGTGTTCCCCTCCACATTGCAGAGGTTTGAACATAAGGTAAAAAATACGGTTTCCCTTGGTTAATGTCACTTGATTATAAAGATAATTTCTTTAAAAATAAGGTAAAGAATATAAAGTGGAAACCACCAAATGTGGAGTGGGTTAAATTGAATTTTGATGGAGCATCTAAAGGAAATCCAGGACGAGGAGGAGGAGAAATAATTAGAAATAATAGAGGAGACATTTTGTCTCATTATGCTTTCAATGGTGGATTTAAGATAAATAATGAAGCTGAAGCTTGGACAAATTTAGAAGGGTTAAAAATATATAAACAAATGAAATGGAATAAAGTATGGATGAAAGGTGATTCTCTTATAACAATAAATACAATTTTGAGAAAAGCTAAGGCTCCATGGATTATAGAAGAGATAATTGTGGAAATTCAAGATCTTGCTAAAGAGTTTGAAAAAATCAGGTTTACACATATATTAAGGGAAGGGAACAAATGTGCAAATAAGCTAGCCAATAGAGAGGTTTTGATTGAGGATCGTGAAGTTAAAATTTTCCTTTCCATGGTTAGAGGAAGTAAAAAAGTTTAGTTGAAGCTGACAAAAAATGTTGATTGCCTAGATCAATTAATGACTAAGTTTTACTTTATTGTTTCCCATTGGTAATATCTATTTTATTTTGTAACAATAATATGTTTTCATTTAGACTATTTATTATAATTTTTGTGGTTGCACTTGTGTTTCAAGAAAAAAATTAGCAATCCAAATTTGGTAAAGCAGACTATAATAGTGCGATGTTTTGGAAATATTACTTTACTAAGATGCAAGGCATAAATAGTAAAGGTGAAATTTAGGCATTGTGAAGGTTGCTATAGGAAAATGTCAAGAAAGATGCTAAATTCTAGAGTAATTGTATTCAAACAAAGATTTGAAAAGATTCAGAAAATGAAAATCAAGAATTTAAACATTTTATGTAAAATGATGCAGGTTTCTAGCTATAACATCTCAATTGAGATGAGAAGTATATCTATTTGTAAACTCTCAAGCTCTAAATAAGAGAGATGTAATTTGTCAAGGATGGGGGACCCGAGTACAACCCCTTATTATCAAGCAAACAGAAGTGATATTAATTCAACAAATTAGATTTCTTCACATTTCGAGGAGACCTAAGTTCAAATCTTGCCAAATGACACAAATAATATCCAAGCTTTGTTGTAATACCACTATGTGGTGATGATGTAAAATGGGTGGGTCCGTTTCAATCCCATATAACCCATGAAGAAAAAATAATAAAACTATGCCTTCCGAGACAAAATGATGGAGACGTCGATTTCCTATACATAAAAAATAAAGATATTAATAATAAAAAAAATAAATTAAAATATACAATATTATAAAAATATTACTATTAAATATTAAATAATATTAGTTCAACTAGTTAGATTGCTCAACATTCAAGGAGAAGACTCGGTTCAAATCTTGTCAAGCTATATATGGATAATATGCAAGTTGTTGTAATACCACTACGTGATGATGATGTAATATGAATGAGACCATTTTAATCACATATAACCAGTTGAAAAAAACATATTTATTAAATAATATTTTTATTTTTTGTGTATACCAGAGGAATTGGTAATTCTTTACGTTTTTCGTCGTTGCATGAATTTGAATTCTGGTCCTTGCTGCCACTATAACTTTCAATTATGCTGAGTAAACTGTTCAACATAGCTGACGACATTGGTATAACATGCCCTTCGGTAATATGAGGTAAAGCTAGCGTAACACGTCCTTCGATACTACGAAGCCTTAAAATTTAAACTGAGGTTACATGTCAAACAAAACAATTATCAACCGACCAAACCCTCATACCTATTTGTTAAATAATTATGAGTTTAAATAATATTTTATGATTTTTTATACATATTCATAAACCTTTTCTACTACCAAATAGGTTCAAATCTTGAGGCTGCCCCTTATAACCCCTATGCCACCTCGTTGTTGTTGACCCGGTGTGAGAGGGAATATCAATAGCTCGGTATTGGTACCATTGTCATTGGGTTGAACACACTCAATGGAGTCAGATCAAATATAACCTGCGCACAAACATGCATGCCTCTAAGGTTTGAATCTGAGTCTTTTCTTGGTATGCACTAAAACTTACCAATCTACCCAACTTTGAAGACAATATTTTATGATATTGACAAAAGTGCCAACATAAGATGGCCAATTATTAACCCCTGTCCTATGCATGTTTTTGTATTCATCCTTACATTTGGAATATCCCAAGCTTTAGATGATAAGAAGGTATTTAGGAAATATTCACAAGACCATCCCAAGATTGTTTGGTCTAGACTTCTTGGTCCAAACCAAACCATTTTATCTTAGGCATTATCTCTTACATTGACTCATTCATTATAGTTAATAATAAGATTCTTCATTCATTGACACAGACTAGTGGTAGCCAAATCTTCAATCATGGTCTTTTCCAAAATCATTTCCCTCTAATCTTGCTTATAATAATTTGAATTAGGTTGTTTTTCTTCAATTGGTTATATGATATTGAAATGGGCCTCATTCGTATTACATCACTACCACATAGTGGTGTTATATGGGAGTATTGCATCACTACCACATAGTGGTGTTATATGGGATTGAAACGAGGTCCACTTGTATTGCATCATCACCACATAGTGGTATTATTATTATTATTTTTTGATAAATAGAGGAATCTGTTACATCCATAGTCCTTTCTACTACCAAGCAAGGTTCACATATTGGGGCTGCTCCTTATAACCCCTATTCCACCTCGTTGTTGTTTAACCTAGTGTGAAATGGACCACCGATCAGTATTGATACCGCTATCGTTGGATTGGCTCATACTCAACAGATTCAAGTCAGACTAGTACCTTTGCAAACAGGCATGCCCCAAAGGTTTGAACCTAAATCTCTTAATGGTATTATAACAAAGCTTAGATATTATCCATGTATCGCTCAACAAGATTTGCATCTTGGTCTCTCCTTGAATGTTGAGGAATTTAACTAACTCAGATAATGCCACCTGATAAAATAGTCTGTTTTACATGGTGACGTGTTTTACTTCTTGAATTGTGTTTTTTAAACTTTAGTTTACCAATATATTTCTTTTATTTATTTGAAATTTAAATCTACATTTTCATGTTAGAAGTTTATATTTTTTAATCACTTCTCATGTTATTTGATAAAATATTAGTGTTCATTCATAGAGTTAGAACCTTGAATTATAATACAAAACTTCTTGTTCTTGACTACTTGTCCTAAACCCCTTAGATGATTAATAATATATATTAAATTTTCTACCAAAAAAAACAATATAAATAAATAAATATATATATATATATATATATATATATATATATATATATATATTAAATTTTCTCTAATTAAATATAATTTTTAAAATTTATTAAAACACTTTGGTCACACATGATTTTTTTAAATAATTATATGGGACTGAGATTAGGTTTACCCTTATAACCACATAGTGATACTTTACAATTATACATGTATTGTTTGGTAAGATTTGAACCTGGTCTCCTCTTTAAAAGTTGAAAATTTTAACTAATTTATTTAATACTATTTAATTGTTAAAAACATTAATATATATGTAAAATACTAATATATAATCCGTACCAAGCACCTCACTTACAAGTTTCCCTAATCCTCTAAAAAAGGTCTAGGGTTCAAGCTTGGCCGCATGCATCGATACAAGAAAAAACCTTAGTTAGCTTGAGGGGTTCACCTTGATGAAACAAGCCGTGTAGAACGGAAAGTCCTGGTCCCAAGAGGATACGGGAACGATTTTCCTTAACAAAGGTTTATTCCGGGGACAACACAATGATTCGGGTTTTGGCTCTTCTTCGGAAGATCCAATGTTCAAATTGTGGCGTGGACGAGCATGTGAGGGGATAGGTGTGTGGTGGCTGTGTATTAAATTCCTAATTGTGGCGTGGATGAGTATGTGAGGGGATGGGTGTGTGGTGGCTGTGAATTAAATTCCTTATTGATAAGCATAGCTCTTTAGGAGGGATCATGGTTGAGAAGAGACTGGTTAGACTTTGATATTAGGTTTCTCACACTAACCAAATAAAAAAACATTAATATATCTTTTTAAAATTTAAAATTAAATTATTATTTTATTAAAATTATATTTTATCAATTTTTAGAAAAAACAAACCTTTTACTTATTTAATGTAATATATGCGTATACCTGAAAAATCACCATTAAAATATCTGCCAATTAAGAGGGTAGCACGAAACTCTATTTATATGTCATGTTTTAACCTTCATCCATTTACTTAAGAGATTAATCAAGTTATAAAATGGATCTTACTTAGGATTAAATCTAATTAATATTTTTAATTTAATATCAAAAATTAAATAATATATATTATTTTAATATTAAATTTAAGTAATTTAATAAAAGGTACCATTGAAAATTTAAAGATTAATTGTTTAACCTTTAAATCGCATGTTTGGTTGCACAATCGAAATTCACCGACTTGTTCCAATTTCTAGTTTCAAGTGGAACTTTAGTGGTACACTTATTGAACTATTATTATTATTTTTAATTAAGAGGCAATTTTATTTTCATATTCAAATAAAATTTAGCAAATCCTAAATGGATAAGTCCAAAATTATATACTCAAATTTCAAATTAAAAACTATTTTAATATAATTTAAAAAATATCTTGTCATTTTGTCCACGTGAAGATTCTTACACATCTCAAACAATAACATTATCGTAATTATCATAAGGCTTAATTAGATTATGGAGATAACTTTGATTATAAAGGTGTTAGTGCATTACTTTGTCTAAAACACTTTTTCCCAGTTGTATTTTGTTGACCAGATTCAATGTTTAGGATAACTCACCAATTATTACACTATCATATTTAAGTTTCCAATCTTATTATTTATATTTATATGTCCTTCCAAAGTAGGAGATTTTTATTTATTTATATTTTCTTCACTTCCCACTCAAAAGATCTAGAAGCAAGTTGTGGTATGGAAATGGTGGCTTTTCATGTTTTCTTATTATTATTATTTTAAATTTTAGAAGCAAGTTGTGCTATGAAAATGGTTGGTTTTTCATGTTTTCTTAATTATTTTTTATCTAATTAGTGCGGGAAACATTTATAACCAACGTTTAAGATTGAAATTTTTTATCATAGCTATAATTTTTTGTCCAAACATAAAATTTATCACTAGGAAATTAACACACAACCATACACATATCAATTTAAACTTATGTTTTCTTAATTTTTATTACTATTATGAAAAGTGAGATGCAAAATTATGTTGTCCTTGAAAAGAGAATGCATAGAGATGGATTGAAAAAAAGTTTAATAAATAACTATGGAATTAATTTGAAAAGTTCAAGGTTCTCTAGGAAGCTTGTTCGTTTGGACAAATTTTATTTCAGTAATTATTTCCTGGATAAATTCTCTATCCATGAGCAAGTTCGCGTCCTGTCTCACACTACTTTGTTTGATCACCTTCCTATCTTGTCTTCTATCCAAACTTCCTCAATCTCTCTTAATTCCATGTTGCTTCCTTTCAAATTAAATGTGTCCCACCTTGACAATCTTACCTGTTGTCGCCTTGTAGAGCATGTCTGGAATAGATTTCCTAGACCAACTAGTAATATTGGTTGGATCAAATGGTTTGAAACAATGATTTCCAATACGGTTTCATCCCTTAGATGGTATGGGCGCTCTGTTGCCAGGAGGAAGAAGATTCAAGAGAGTCGCCTTCATAAGGAGATCTCTCATCTTCGTTCCATGCTTATGAAAGACCCTACTAACACTGTTATTCAATGCGATCTAGCTAATGTTGAAAATCAGGCTAGAGTTTACGAGTCTTACCGTGCTAGAGGGGCACATGTTAGGTCTCGCCTCAATTGGATCTCCCAAGGAGACAAGGGAACTAATTTTTTTTAACTACCTCAGACATAAGAATATTTTGGAAAGGATCACTGAGTTGGAGGACCCTTCAGGTCATTTTATTTTTGACTCTAAAGAGATCATGAATTGTTTTGTAGCTCATTTCTCTCAACTTTTTACAATGGAGCCAAGGGATGAAATCCAATGTATCTTAATGGAATACGTGCAGGAACATATTCCCACCTTAGTTGATCCCATTATTCGAGATCAACTTGAATATCCTCTTTCTGTGAATGATCTGCAAACTGCTCTTTTTCTATGAAGAATGACAAAGCTCCTGGCTTGGATGGGCTTCCAGTGGAGTTTTATAAAAATTTTGGCATATTCTTTCCTCTGATCTTCATCACGTTTACTTGGAAGCTCTTCATAATAGTTCCCTTGGAGCTTATATCAATGCAGGGCTTATCAAGCTTATTCCTAAAGGTACGACTCGTAACCAAATATCCAATTGGAGACCTATTACCCTCCTCAATGTTTCTTACAAGATCATAGCTAAAGCTATAGCTTTAAAAATCAAAATTGTTGCTCAAGCGATTGTTCGCCCTGAACAATCTGCTTTTCTTAAAGGTCGTTATATTTTAGATAATCTTATGATGGCTTGGGAAACTTCGCAATGGGCTATCGATTCTAATCAAGATGCCCTCTTGGTTAAGTTAGATTTTGATAAAGCTTATGATAGAATCAGATGGGATTTTATTCTGAGTATGCTTTCTTGGCTTGGTTTTGGTCCAAAATTCTGTAATCAAATTGGTATGCTCTTTGGTGATGCTTCAGCTTGTGTTCAGGTTAATGGAGCTCTTTCCCCCTCCTTCCCTCTTCAACGGTCTATCAGACAAGGTTGCCCCCTTGCTCCTTTTTTGTATGTTTTGGTTGTCGATGCTCTTGGTTATCTTCTTCATAAGGCTCATTCTGATGGCCTCCTTCAGGGTATTAAGCTTCCTGGGGATAAGCATGCTCTTAACTCTCATTTTGTTGATGATTCCCTTCTTTTTCTTCAAAATACCCAACAAGAGGTGGAAATGGCTAAAGAGATTGTTCAATTGTTTTGTGATGTCTCTGGTTCTCGTATTAACGATTCTAAAATTAAAGTCTTCTATACCTCTTCCTCTCCTCGTGGATGCAACTCCTTAATTGAGTGGAAGATCATCCCTCATGGTATGATTGTGCATTATTTGGGAATTCCCTTTGGGATTAATATCTCTCCTAAGGATATGTGGAACTAGGTTATGGAAAGACTTAAAAAAAAATTAATGCTTGGCCAACTCGGTTTCTTTCCTTAGCAGGAAGAATTCAAGTTGCGAATAAAATAATGGCAGCCTCTCATGTTTATTACTCCTCTTGTTGGATGGCCCCCAAGGTAGCCTATAATAAATTAACTCAGGCCATTCGTAAATTTTTATGGACTAAATGGGATGGAGAGGTGGGTATGACACCCATCTCTTGGAAACTTTGTACTCAACCTAAGGCTTTAGGAGGTCTAGGCATCATTGATCCTCTTACCCAGAGCAAAAGTTTGGTTGCAAAATGGGTTGCTAGAGCCATTATTGGTGATGAAAATTGGAAACACCTATTTCGGTACAAAATCTCTCTAGCTACTCACAAAGGTAAATGGAAAGAAACCCCTTGGGAGGATAAGGTCCTTAATGCACCTTATTTTACAGTTAAAGGTTCTATTCCAGTTACCCAAAATTGGAAAGCTTGGCAATCAATTTCTCATTTATTGGCTTGGAAGTCTGACTCCTTGAGACATGGTCTGAGCATCGGTCTAAACAGTCTTTGGTGGAATAAACTTATACTCCATAATGATAAACCTTTAGCTTTATGCAATGCTATTCATGGGCTAGCTTTTTTGAAGAAAGGAATTAATAGAATTAGAGATATCTGGGATCCGGGTAGCTGCTCAATTCTTACTTGGAACCAGATCTACAATAATTGCTCCCTTCCCTCTAGGTTCAAAGAGTCTTATGGTTTAATTGTGGCTTCCATCCCTTGTGAGGTCCTTATGAAGTTGGGAACAACTGCCCATAATATTTGGAATGATTGGAGATGGCTTAATGGTCATAGAATCTCTTCCATTACTTCTAGTTGGTTATACAAAAATCTTCTGTGTCCACCTTCTTTAGACTCTAAGCTCAATGTCAAGTGGCAAGTGAATTTTACCAATGCCCAATGGCAGTTTCTTGCTACTCAAATTTGGAAAGCTCTTGTTGAATCAAAAACTCAACTTCTTGGTTGGCGGATTTTGCATCAAAAACTGCCAACAGCTGAAAGTTTGGCTGTGATTTTACACATTCCCCCTCAATGCAATTTTTGTAATGCTTTAGAAACTCTTATTCACTTGTTTTGGTTTTGTGGCATGGCTAAACAGTTTTGGGATATCTTCTACTCTTTTCTTTTTCCCTCTTTCACTAGATCTTGGAAGCTTTCTCTGCTTGGTTTTTCTCAGCTGGATCAATGCCCCAAACTCTGGGATGTTTGTAGACTCATCCTTCTCAAGCACATTTGGAAGTACAGATGCAAAAAGGTGTTTACTGGATCTGCTCCTCCATGGGATATAGTTTTGGCAGACTTGACCTTTGATCTTTTGTTACATGTGGGACACATTCATTCCCAAGTCTATGGACCTTCCAACACGCCTCGAGATGTTATTGACAGACTTCATCAACTTTCTCATATGATTCAAGATCTTCAGAAAGTCCAACAGGAAACTAAGAAGAAGACAGTTAACAATGATAAGCAGGTTCAGGGTTTGATTACTTCTTTTTCTTCTCTGAAGACTTCAGAAGATATCACGAAAGACATGCCTAGAATTTCTTCATATAACAGACTCTCCCACAGATGAATGCTGATATCTGGTGTATTGCAACAAGATATAGCTATAGGCTTTTTGTTGATATTAGCTTCTATTCTTATGTATATTCAGTTATGGATGCTTTACTCCTGATCCACCTCATTTTGTTTTTTAGTTGGTGGACCTTTGTTTTTAGCTAGTGGACAATGCTAACACCAAAATATTGTAATGTTCCGGTTAATGATATAATATAATCTAGCTTTTTTTTCAAAAAAAAAAGTAAAATTATTATTTTTTAATTAAGAATAAGATTGGATATCACAAGAACATGAGGCCTCTTGCTTTCTCTCCTGCGCTTTGAAATCCTCTGAGCGGGAGGCCTCCTGTTCTCCCTTGTTGGAACTGGTCGTTCATTGTCTTTGCTATGGTTGGGTGGTTTTGTGACTAGGGTTCAATGTTTGTAGTTTTAGTATCTCTTATGGGTTTGGTAGTTTTTTGAAAATATAGCTTAGGGGTTAGGGCCATCTACCAACCCTAACTCATCGTGGCATTAGGGTGATTTTGGTCTATTTTAACGTGGCGGATAGCCCTGCCTGTTGAATCCTTGGTTGGATCTGGATTTATGTTGCTCTCTTTGGTTATTGGGTGGTGTTGCTTGGGGCATTGCGACTAGTGGAGGGTTCCTTGTTAGTTTGTTTTCATTATCCTTTTGGTGTCAGCAGTGAGTAGGACATTGAACCAAACCTTGTGGGGTGATTTGAAATACTGCAAAAAACTCTAGCTAGTGTTCCCTTGGCTAGCTCAATTCCCTTGCTTCGATGGTTGGTAGAGATTTCAATTTCTAGCTCCAACAATGGCGGTTGCGCTTGATCCCTGGGTTCCAAAGCTTTCATATTTTAGGGATATTTCCTCTTTACCACTCAGGTACTATGTTGAATGCTTAGAAATAGATTTCATTGTTCTTGAGTGTGGTTGTTCCCCAATGGTTTTTCTTGGCTGGCGATGTTTGATTAGCACTCTTGCGCTCTATAATCCTTTGAGCGGAAGGGCTCCTGTTATTCCTTGCTGGGAATGGACGTTTGTTGTCACTACTATGGTTGGGTGGTTTTGTGACTAGGGTTCAGTGTTTGTTGGGGGTCTGGTTGGGCTATTCTATTTCTCTTATGGGTTTGGTTGTTTTCTAAAAATATGGTTTAGGAGTTAAGGGTAATGACCAATCCTAACTTGTTAGGGCATCGAGATGATTTTGGACTGTTTTAACATGGTGGATAGCCCTACCTATTGACTCATTGGTTGGCTCTAGCTTTGTGTTGCTCTGGTTGGTTGGTGGGTGGCATTTCTTGGGGTGTTGCAACCAGTGGAGGGTTCCTGATTAGTTTATTTCTGTTATTCTTTTTGGTGTCAGCAGTGAGTAGGGCATTGAACCAAACCCTATGGGGTGATTTGTAATACAACATAAAACTTTGGTTGGTGTTTCCTTGGTTGGCTTAATTTTCTTACTTCGGTGGTTGGCAAAGATTTCAATTTCCAGATCCAAAAATGGTGGTTGGACTTAATCCTTGGGTTCCAAGGCTTTTATTTTTTAGGGATCTTTCCTCTTTACCACTCAGGAATTGTGCGTTCGAGCTGTTGTAGCAAATATTTGGTTCCTAGTTTGGGTGTTGCTTTGGTAGGCCTCTATCCAAGGGTAGAGGTTTTTTGGTGTTGGTCTTTATCTTATGGAAGATGAGAGTTTTGGTGTTCGATCCCCGTGTGCCATGGAAATATTTCATCCTAATTTGGGGTTTTATTTTTTCCCTTAGTTTTCTTGGTTTGTGGGGTCTTGAGGGTGGTTTTCTATGGGGATGCAAATCGTTCCAAGTTGGTCTTTATCCTAGAAGTACTTATGCAGAGCGATTTATTTCATGTTTTGTTCTTATATGTGCGAGGTTGTTTTGCCTAGGTGTTTTTCATGGCTTCTTCTTCAATACTGGATAGATGTTCTCTAATTTCCCCAATATTTGGTTGGGTGGTTTTGCCAGGAGTCGTGCTTCTTTGATTTTTTGGTTTCCGATGGCCTAGGTTTTTTAGGCCTTTGTTCAGTGGCAGAGGGATAGTTTTGGTCAGTTGCTTGGGTGCTTGCAGTTGGTTTCTTTTCTTAGACGAAGCGAAAGTTTCAAGCTTTTTTCCTTCTTCAACGCTCTGGTTTGGCAAGTGTTTTCACCCTGGTTCCTATTTTCTCTTGAATATTTTTTGATCCCGGGTGGTTTTCTAGTTTTGTGGAGCTCCCGCCTGGGTTCTGGGTTTAGCTCTCTGGTGGTTTTGCTGACTGGAAGCATGCTAGAGAGCGGTTTTATTGTATTTTTCAATCCATATGCTTTGGTAATGATAGGAACCTACTTCCTATTTTGTCCTTGGGTTTTGGTTTCCTTGGATGATTTGATAGGGCCCACTAGATTCATATGTCAAATATGGTTGGAGCAGGTCCTTTCAAATTTTAAATTTTGAATCCCTCTTTTGGAGGGTCTTTGGTGTGGTGTTTTCTACCACATGTGGGCTTTTATTGTTAGATCTACGAATCTCCATGTGGGTTTCTGTCCTTATGGTCTCTTGCAGGAGTTTCTATTTCGAGTTGTGGGAGCCCCTCAAAAACCTCACCTTTAACTATAAAAATATATTATAATTAAAAATTAATTTTTGATAAAATGATATGCTTTTAATTGATTAAAAATATTAGTTTTTAAAGTAAAGATTCAAGTTAATACATATAAATGTATGGGTAAAATATTATTATATGTTTAATGAAGTATAATGGTAATATAGTTATAATGTAATTATAATTCAAACCTATTTTAATTTCATATAATTAATTTTAAAAAATAAATTTTTATGATTTAATAACAAATGTAATATTTTTGATATTTTGATCGGAGTAGCCATCACTATATCTTACATATAGCTTATTTAAATAAATCATTTTTAATGATCATAGAGGATAAACATAACTCAAAGTTGTTGTATATAAAGAAAAGTGTCAATCTGAAAATAAAGGTGTGTATAATTTATTTCCTTTCTTGATTGATAACTTTTAGTATATGTGGTGGGCAAACCTTTGAGGTTCATAAGCCTTAAATTACCCTTTAGATCTCCCTCTTGTTGTCCGAGCCATCCTTGGGATAAGAACCATTGTTAATTCAACACTTAGAAACCCCTATAACCACTAGATTGCATTTAGGATGGATCCCATTCCCTCAATTTCAAAATTTACCATTTTATTGGCTTGAACACCTAAATTAACATTGTACTTTAGCTAGGGTATCAATGATAAGTGCTCCCATTCAAATTAGGTCAAAAACTAAACTAAGGAAACTACCTCTTTTGATCATCTTTAGCTAATTTTGACATTATTAGCTCGTATTTGCCTTGATCAAAATGATCACCTACAATTAATCGATGTTCTTTATGAACTAGGTCCAAGCATAAAAATTGTATAAATAGAGCATCTTCCACTCATGCTAACTAGCTTCTCTTTCCTCTACCACTAGTCACTTGAAATATTCAACAAAAATATATTATCTTCCAATAGGTTCCCAATAACCTCAAGGTCAAGATGGGGCTCAGTATAAAGCATCTAAGAAAACATTATCAAATATCATCAAAACATAAGAGGGTTTATGACCATTGAGTCAAAGTTCCAAAGAAAGCATCTTCATTAAACAACCTTCACCTTCAAGGTTAGTAAAATATCTCTCTCTCTCTCTATATATATATATATATATATATATCATTTCATTCATGTTATTGCATTCAACTCTCCTTTATTACATTTAAAAAAAAATTGCTTCTACTAGTTATATTATGTGTGTAGACTATATTTACCTCCTATACTATTTAACATTCTAAGAGTCCAACCTGATTTTCATTACATTCCACCTATCATTTGGAATTTTACTTAATTTTGATTAGCATTAGTGTTTCCTTTATTTGTGGGCTGTAGTGTCCTCCTAGGCTCATCTAAATTTAGACAAAAAAATTATAAACTTAGAACACTTGTGTTGAACTCTTAAAATATTATATGAGTTGATATGATGGATGGGTTATTTTTAGGAAGAAGTAATGTGTTCCTTCTCATCACTCTTATTAGAATAAAATGATGCTCATAATTAAACCTAATATGACATACTCCAACATATGTTTAGATACGTTACTACTATATATCGTATTATTACTATTTATGTCAGGCTTGTCCTATTAGATTGATTTGAACTTGTTTTTCTTGACAAAAGCAAACATTTTCATCACTATAGTGCCACACTAGCCTTATATAATGCTACAAATATTTTTTTCTAGGGTGACACTATTGTATCAACATTTACATGTTAGCATTTTTGTTAGTATTACAATGATCCTAAAGTGAAGTTAGAGTGATGGTACATAGTGTCACTTTAGACCTTGAAAATTAAAAAAGAGATCAAAGTACTTAGAAGGAATTCAAAGTTCAACTTTTGATCAGAAGGGTATTTGAAATTATAATTTTGAAATAGAGAGAATTCAAAATTCAAAGTTTAATTTGGAGAAAATATGAAATTTAAATTTTGATTAGGAGAAAATTTGAACTTCAACTCAAAATCTAAACAATTATTCTAATGCAAAGGGCATATCTTTACAATTTTCATATTACCTTAAATTTTTAGACTTGCATAACCTTAGAACTATGAAATTCCATATGTAAGTTAGTTAATTTTAGGTAATAGTAGCTACTTATACAATATGCCACAAAGCAAAGCATGTTCTATATTTTTTTTGTTGGATAATAAGGGGTTGTACTCGGGTCCCCCACCCTTGACAAATTACAACTCTCTTCTTTAGAGCTTGAGAGTTTACAAATAGATACACTTCTCATCTCAATTGAGATGCTATAGCTAGAAACCTACATCATTTTACATAAAATGTCTGAATTCTTGATTTTCATTTTCTGGATCTTTTCAATTTTTTGTATGAATACAAATATTCCAGAATTTAGCATCCTTCTTGACATTTTCCTATAGCAGCCTTCACAATACCAAAACTTCACCTCTACTATCTATGCATTGCATCTTAGTAGAGTAATATTTCCAAAACATCGCACTATCATAGTCCGCTTTACCAAATCTGGATTGCTAGTTTCCTTCTTGAAACACAAGTGCAACCACAAAAATTATAATAAATAGTTTATATGAAAACACATTATTGTTACAAAATAAAGCAGATATTACCAATGGAAAACATTAAAGTAAATCTTAATCATTATTTGATTCAGGCAATCAACATTTTCTTGTCAGCTTCAACTAAACTTACTACTTCCTCTAACCATGGAAAGGAGAATTTAACTTCATGATCCTCAATCAAAACCCCTCTATTGGCTAGCCTATCTGCACATTTGTTTCCTTCCCTTAATGTATGTGTAAACCTGATTTCTTCAAACTCTTTAGCAAGATCTTGAATTTCCACAATTATCTCTTGTATGTTCCATGGAGCCTTTGCTTTCCTCAAAATTGCATTTATTACTATGAGAGAATCACCTTCCATCCATACTCTATTCCATTTCATTTGTTTGCATATTTTTAACCCTTCTAAAGCCACCCAAGCTTCAACTTCATTATTTGTCTTAAATCCACTATTGAAAGCATAATGAGACAAAATCTCCTCTATTATTTCTAATTATTCCTCCTCCTCCTGCTGGTCCTAGGATTTCCTTTAGATGCTCCATCAAAATTCAATTTAACCCACTCCACATCTAGTGGTTTCCACTTTATATTCTTTGCCTTCTTTTTGCTTCTCTTGTACCCAACATCATAATTCCATTTAATGACTTGACTCCATCTATCAAGGCTCTCTGCTTCCAGATTAGGGATTGGGTGAGTTGATAGGGTTGGTTTAGACTCCTCTATGGCTAAACATATCTTCCTTTTCATTACCTCTAAACTACTTTCCTTTCCTTTAAATATTCTTCTATTCCTTTCTAGCCATATAGTCCAAAGTATTGTATCTTTTGATATATCCCATATTATCTATAAAGCCTCACTTTTATAAGTGCTCTGCCATTGCTTTAACCAATCTTCAATTCTGCTATTCATCACCATGCATTTACCAAACATATTAAGAATCCATTGCCATAGATTCTAGACTATTGAGCAATGTCCCAAGAGATGGTCTATACTCTCCTCCTCCTTTTTACAAAAAACACATTGAGAGGGGCCATGAAAACCCCTTTTCATAAGGTTATCCTAGGATAAAATTCTTCTATGACCTACTAGCCAAACAAACATTTTAACTTTAGGAATGCTTGGGCTATCCCAAATATCTCTCCATATTCTAGTGATATTATTATTTTGTTGGTGCTTTACATTATATCCACTTCTTGTTGTGTATTCTCCTAAGCTATTCAACTCCCAAATCAATTTATCCTTGGCTCCCCTTGAAATAATCATAGTTGTTATCTTTCTACTCAATTGCCTCCTAGCATCAATGTCTTGTATACTTGTAAAAAATCTTCTTTCCATTTGTATCTTCCTTCTTGATCCTTGTACAAAATGTTTGAAACCCTATCACCATATTTATCTTGAAGTAATCTCATCCAAGGTTTCAAAATTGGATCTAAATTGAGTGGTTTTTTATCACACCAAGTATCCATCCAAATAGAAATTTTTCTCCAGTTCCCACCACCCATCTTAAACCTTTAATCATTAGATCAATAGATTTTTTTAAACCATTCCAAAGAGCAAAACCATTTGGTAGAGAGAATGCAATAAATATTAAACTTGGGTCATTGGGATCAACATACTTAAAAGAATTCTTGCCCATTGTCTTTGACTCTCTTTGTACAATCTCCAGATTACTTTTCCCTAAGAGCTAAGTTTGCATTAAACTTTAAAAAGACCTCCCTAGTTTTTTTTTTTTATTTGTGGAAAACATCCCAAAAGGGATGCCACTTTCTGGTAAGACCCAAGGAGGCAGGGGTATCCATTCCGCCAAAAATGCCTAGGACTCGGACCTGGCCTACCACCTTTGACATACTCAAGGAGCAAACAAACACACAAAACCAAATTAAAAATAAGTAAATAACAACAAAAATAATAAAATAAAATAAAAAACATGCTCCTTGAGTGTGTCAAAACCAAAAGCACAACCAAACACGCACAATAAGATAAAAGAAACCACAACACAAACCACATAGAAAAACACAAGAACCACATAACAAAACACAAACAAGACAAAAACAATAGAACACTACAAAGACATAACCCAAAAAACATGAAAAATAAACACAACCAAAACCTAAAAAATAAAATAAATAAAATAAAAATAAAAAAACCAACAACAGACAATAAACAAAAACAAAAAACATAGAAAACACTCACACATAAAAAATGAAATAACACAAACAAAGAGAAACCCAAGAACAAGAACGAAAAAAACACAAGAACAATAACAAAAAACATAAAAAAAAAAACAACAAAAACACAAGAACAACAAAAAACAACACAAAGAACACAAAAACAAAACAAAACAAAAGAACCCACCCACCTTAAAAAACTAAACAAAAAAACAAAGAAGACAAAAGAAAAAAATGAACAAAACAATGACCTATCTAGACCGAAGACTATTAATGCAAGAATCAACAGAGGAAACAAAATAAAGAATAGAATGAGCTAGGGAACTAAAAAACTGAATGAACCAAAGAGAAACAAAAAAAAACAAGAAGAAACTAGGTACCTTCGTAACTCGGAGCCATCCAAAGAAATGATAGAAAGAAGAGCTTCCCTAATTTGAGAAGCCCACCATATAGGAGGGTGGCCATAACAAGTAAGATCACCTTTGTCCAAAGCCCAATTAGCTAAAGCATCAACACTCTTGTTTTGATCTCTCGACCACATGATTGTAATCAACTTTCAAAAATCCCATCCTGGATTAACTGAATCTTCTCAATAATTCTTTTTATTCTCCAATCCACCTTATGATTCTTAGAAGGAGTCTTCAAGAGATTAATCATAAGTTGAGAGTCGACTCAACTAACACCTTTTCCCATCCAACCTTAGTAGCCTCCGGAAGGCCTCTAAGGATACCATACCCCTCAACAAGGTTATTGGAAAGAATACCCAAATTCTCAAGCAAAAGTAAAAACCAGGGAGCCATCCGAAAGTCTACCAATTCCTCCCACACCGGCTTTTCCAGGGTTCCCTCTAGAGGGTCCATCGCATTGACTTTTCCAAAATCCTTAGGAGGAGGTTGCCAATTTCTAGTCCTATCCATCTTACTAATACTCACATTCCCTTTAAGTTGGTTGCCCTTAGAAGGTTTAATCTTCAATCTTTGCATCACTTGATCCCATCTTTGGTGGGAGTTTTGGGGGTGATTAAGGAGTTGATGGACTGATTCAACTAAGTTGGCTATGGTCTTTTGCCAAATATAGTGAATATCCTTCCTATCTTGATTAAAAATTTGGTTGTTCCTTTCATTCCAAATATTCCAAAGAAGAATGGTAGAACCCATCCAAACTAATAGCCTAATAAAATGATCAACACCCTCTTGATTAGGCCAATCCCTCCAAAGTTGTTCAAAAGTGAAAAAATTGGACCACCGTAAGCCAAGTAAAGTTGCCATTCTCCTCCATAGCTCGGAGGCTAAAGTACACTCAATAAAAATATGGTTGATATTTTCTACATTCTCTTCACACATTTCACATCTAAAAGGGCCATGAAAACCACGCTTCATAAGTTGCTCACAAGTAAGCACCCTACGATGCAATAAAAGCCAATTAAAGAACCTCACCTTAGGCCAGAGCTTTTGAGCCCACAATTGAGAAAATATGTCGAAGAATGGTTGGGATTATTATGGCATAAGGTCAAATAACCTTGAGCAACCGAATACTCACCCTTAGTAGTGTTGTTCCATCCAAAACAATCTTTTTCATGGGACCAAGAGAGGGATCTCATATGAAGGATGCCTTGGATATCTTGTCTTTGCCTTTCTGGGATTTGAATAGGCCAGTCCTCAATAGGGATCCAATATCTACCAACCTTTGAATTACCAAGATGGTACCGACAGTAATTAGCCACCTTTATCCAATTAGCTCGGTGAAGCTCCTCCATCCAAGGCCTCCAATCGGGAAACCGAGTTATCAAAGGCTTGTGACCATCCCAAGAATCTATCCAAAAATTTGCATGTTGACCATTATGAATGATCCAAAATAATTTTTTCTTTATCAAATCCTCACCAGCCTTAAGAACTCGCTAAAATGGGAGAACCTTTGGTAGGAAGTTGATAGCGAACAAGGTCTTCAGGACTTTTGTTCTAAGCATATTTAGCACGAAGATTATTGGCCCAAAGAGCATTGGGGTTATGCAACATCCTCCAATATAATTTAGCAGCTAAAGCTTTGTTGTTATTAATTGAAGACCGGAATCCTAACCCCCCTTCACTCTTAGGAAGACATAAAGTATCCCATTTCACCAAGGCCCATTTTCTTTTCTCCTTAGTACCACTCCAAAGGAAACGATGACTCATTTGATCCAATTCTCGAAGAACAGCCTTTGGGATATTCAAAATGGAAGAAACATAAATAGGAATAGCTTGAAGGACTGATTTTACCAAGGTGATTCTACCCCGTAAGAAAGCCACTTGTTGGTCCACTTTCCAATTTTCTTCTTGACTTTGTCCAACAACCAATTCCAATATTTATTTTTCTGCCTTTGAATATTTATGGGAATACCTAAATAAGTGATTGGAAGAGAGGTCTTCTTATATCTTAATTTATCCAAGACCATGGATTCCTCGTCTAGCAGAGCAGATGAAAGAAAATAACTTTAGATTTGTCTTCATTGATGAACCGCCCAATAGCCTTAGAAAAATAGCTAATGATTTGCTTAATATTAGAAGCTTCCTTAACCGTAGCTTTACCTAAAAGGGTAGAGTCATCCACAAATTGAAGATGAGAGATAGGTCTAGCTCCATGAGCAATGGTAACTCCCTCAAGGGTTTTGTTTTCCCTCTTTTTGGTTATAGTCCTACCCAAGCATTCAACAAGAATGATGAATAAATAAGGGGATAGCGGGTCACCTTGCCTAATACCTCTGGAAGTCGGGAAAGACCGAGAAGGCCTGCCATTGATAAGAACTAAGTAGGAAACTGAAGAGATACATCCCATAATCCAATCCATCCAATCCTTAGAGAAACCAAATTGCCTCAAAACTTTGATAAGGAAGTGCCAATCCACTCTGTCATAAGCTTTGGATAAGTCTAACCGGATGAACATAGAAGGAGAATTTTGCATATCCATGGAATGGATGGCTTCCTGAGCAAGAACTATCTCATCTACTATTTGACGTCCTTCCACATATCCCCCTTGCTCTGGGAAATAATCTTATGCAAAAGAGGCTTCAACCTTTCTGCCATGATTTTAGTAATAATTTTGAGAAGAACATTACATAAAGCAATAGGTCTAAAAGCTGAGATATGATCAACCTCTTGAGCTTTTGGAACAAGAGTAATATAAGTTTTATTGATAACCTTCAAAATTTCTTTGGATTTCCTGGCTTCTTCCACCACCTCTAATAAATCAACATGAAGGATATCCCATAACTCTTGGTAGAACTCAATAGGAAAACCATCAGGACCTGGGGTTTTCCCTTTTTGCATTTTAAAAACTACTTGTTGAAGCTCATTGATAGTAACAGGAGCAATCAAAATAGAGTTCTCCTCGTAAGTGATAAGAGAAGGGATTGCTTGAAGAACATTTTGTTGAGAAGCTGAGTCAAGAGGAGTAGCAACAAAAATATTGGAAAAGTAATCAACAACAATAGAGTTCATGCCATCCCAAGTATAAACAACATCTCCGGAATCTGATTTTAAGGAAGAAATAAAGTTGTGAGATCTTCGAGCTAGAAGAGATTTGTGGAAGAAATTTGTGTTTCGATCTCCTTCTTTGAGCCATTGAATTCTAGATTTTTGCTTCCATAAGATTTCTTCTCTTTTTTCCCATTCCTCTAACCGAGTTGTGAGTTTAATTTCATTCGCACTTCTCTTCTCTGTGAGGCCATCTAAACGGATTTTCTTATTCAAATTTTCAAGATGAGCAATAACTTCATGTTTTTTTTTATGAACATCCCCAAACTCTTTCCAGCTCCAAGTCTTGATTTTGGATTTAATGTATTGCAGTCTTTTGGCAAAACAGAACATCTTAGTCCCATGCCTAGGTTTACCTTCCTTCCACCATTGTTGCACATGAGGTCTCGAAGGAAATGTCTCTAAGCCACATTAATTGAAAATGAAAAGGAGAGAAACTCACATTGGTTTTCCACATTTCCACCATGACCGGCCAATGATCCGAACCAACATTATTAAGAGTCTTCACTTTAGGAATGTGACCATGGATTAAGAAATTTTTAGAGAGCAAAAACCTATCCAATCTCTCCATTATACAAGCTAAGCCTTGCCTTCTGTTAGACCAAGTCATAAGGCCATTATCTCGGTTGGATATCCACAAGATGGAGGTTTGCAATATATTCGCTCATGAGGTCAGTACTTTTGTCCAAATTTCTATTTCCCCCCTTTTCTCATCCAGAGAGAGGATGGTATTGAAATCTCCTCCGATCAAGATCCAAGCTTTAGGAAAATGAGAGATAATATGAGTAATATCCTTCCACTGTCTTCTTTTTTCCTCCAAAGAAGTCGGGGCATAAACAGTAATGCAGAGCATAATCTGGTTGGAATGTCTACTTTGAATAGCTATAGCCAACAAACCCCAACTGCCAACCATATGGTGAATAACTACCTCTTTTGGGTCCCAAAGACAAGCAATGCCACCCGAAGTCCCTTGGGAACTGAGGGAAACCACTTTTCCAACCGGCCAAATTTTACTGGTAATTAAGTCCATATCCTCCATTGACATCTTTGTTTCTTGAAGGAAAACAAGATGTGGATGATTTATCCGAATCATTCTTCTAATTTCATTTTGTTTTGAAAGACTCCCTTTGAGTCCTCTAATATTCCAAGTGATGATCTTCATTAATACCAGGGCTAAAAATGTTGGGAAGGGCATTAATCTTACCTTCCTCTACAAGCTTTTCACCTTCTTTTACCATATGATATTGATTGGTCTTGCGACCTACTTTTTGATTAGAATCCATCTTCAATTTTTTTTCCCCGTTTCTTGACTTATTCCAATTGAATCTGAGATGGCTTCTAACCTTGAAGAATGCTCATACACAACCAAAATTTTACTAGATGGTTCAATGGAGTCTATATTGGGACCTCGTATTATTTGAAGTTTTGACATTTGAAATATTGTTTTTCTTGTGTAAATTTTCTCCTTTTTTTTTTTTGTTGAAAACCTTTGATTTGTTGGTTTGTCTCTGAGTTCTTTCCTTCATATTTAAATTGTGTTTCTAAGATTTCAGTTTCCATTATTTCCTCTTCCTCACTTGGGACATCATTTGTGGAAAGGATTTCAAACATATTAGCAAATGACTTTGATTGATCCTTCATAACCGGTTTTTTCTGAGTGTTCTTCTTCTTAGGTATTTGGAAACCTGCTCGAGTTTATATCTTCTTTCTTTTGATCAGGAATTTTATTTGGGCAAGCACCGGCCAAATGACCATATTCATGGCAAATTCTACAATGAAAAGGAATGTTCTCATAGTCCACTACTTGCTCCCAAGTGTCTTCCCCAAATTGTAATGTGATATTTTTAGGTAGGGGTTTGTCAAAATCCATTAAAACACAAATTCGAGCATAAATAATATGTTCAAAATTTTGAGTACAATCAGCAATCATCATAAAAGTTCCTAAAGAGTTTCCAATTGAAGAAAAAATAGTAGGATTCCAAAATTCAATAGGGAGGCCAAAGAGTCTAACCCACACGGGAGCTATAGAAGGCATCTCTTCTTCGGCTTTAAATTTAGTATGCCAGGGCTTCATGAAAAGCCCCGCCCTTCCAAAAACCAAGGACCCCCTTGAAAAGTTTTCTCTCTATCTTCATTATTAGCAAATAAAACAAGAAAATAACCATTTGGATAAATAGAGATTTGTAACTCACCTTTAGTTTTCCAGCTTTTTGCAGCCCAGACTTTGAAAGCAGATAGACTCGGACGAAAACCCACGAACCGACAAATTAGTCCTCTTTTTTCCAAATCTTCAATGCCAATCCGAATGTTACCCATATCAAGCTTAACAATAGGAGTTCCATCAACCGCTTTAAGACATCCCGACTCCGTTTTCCTGGGATCAATCTTAGGCATTCTTAGAGGTTTATGAGAAGCCCTAATATTGATATTAGCATTGGGCTGAGGCTGTCCACCATGAAGGGCATCCCTAAAATTCATTTTTGGGACCGAGTCTTCAAAATTCTTACCCTTGACAGGGGTTTTCACAACAGAATTATTTTGTGGGTGCACCTTAGCACCAGATTCACTTGAGATATGAGCCATTTTTTGATCAACTGCTTGAAACTTATTTCGTGGTCTCTTTAATCCTTGCCCTAGACGCCGTGGAAAGGTATGGTTTTCACTTTTCTTTTGTGCAGCAAATTGGAAGCCGTTGTCACTCAAGTTCACAGTATGATCTGTTGAAAGACAAATTTCTAACCCATCTTGTATCCCCCGCAACATTTCCTGCTAAAATATTGAGCATAAACCACAAAAATATTGGCCGCTAGGGCCCGAAGGCCCTAAAACCAACCTCTGGAGCCGCTTGCACTCAACCCGGATGAAACCCTCGCATAGCCGCTTGCCAAATATATCGTTCACACATAGGGATGCGCTAGGATCTGTGTTGCTCCAAATGATATGAAAATTGGTGGAGACGTTCTAGGGTTTTTCAGGCATCTACCCTCAAAATTTTAGCTCAATCCGAGTTCGGATGAGTGAGATATGGCCGAAACGAGTTCGGTAGTTTGGGCAGTCCTCAAAAAACGTCTCTACCATGTGGCCACTCTTATCAAGACCTCCCTAGTTTTATCATCACACACTTTGTGCCATTTCACCAAAGGAAATTTCCTTTTATCATGTAAACTTGACCATAAAAAGGATCGCTTAATATAGCTTAAAATTTTTTCAACTGATTTTGGCATAGAATATAATGACATATAATATGTTGTAATGGCCTATCTAACTTAATTAACTACACTCTTTCTGCTAATGATACCTATCTACCTTCCCAAGCTGATAGTTTATTCTAAACTTTATTAATAATAGTTTATTATAAACTTTATTAATAAGGAGGCGGCTCTTGGCTTTAAAATATTCTGTTACTAACCCATTGACCAACATTGAATATGAAATTATAGAGACACAAGCTTTAATCCATCTAACCCATTTCTTCCCAAATCCAAACTTTTCTAAAACTACAAAAATAAAATCCCATTTAACCCTATCATAGGCTTTACTCATATCAAGTTTTAAGATCATTGCTTTCTCTTTTCTTGAAGTTGTTGAATGTATAACTTCATGAGCTACTATGATCCCATCTAAAATTTGTCTCCCTTTCACAAATCCTCCTTGCTCTTCTGAAATAATTTTGTCTAACAATGGCCTTAATCTATTCGCCATCACTTTGGAGATAATATTATATGCCATATTACATAGGCTTATGGGTCTAAAAGAATCAAACAATTCAACATCCTTCTTTTTTGGAATTAGGGTAAGATATGTTGCATTTATTTTATAAGGTATGTATTGTTTTACCCTAGACTGTTCCACTACCACCAATAAAGAATCCTTCACTATATCCCAATTATGTTGGTAAAAAGTTGTAGAGAGCCCATCTGGACCTAGGGATTTATCCTTATTAAAAGAGAAAAGAGCTAAATGAACTTCTTCTAGAGTAATAGGCTCCATCAGTTTCCTATTGTCTTCATTTGTTATAATTGAAGGAACATCTTGAAGAAGTTTATCATTAAGAACTTTAGTCTCCTCTGATCCTAGAATATTCTGATAAAATGACTTTACCTCTTTTCTAATTTCACTCTGATCTTCAATCCAAACCCCTTCTATTGATTTAATTCTACTAATTTTGGATGTTGATCTCTATACTATAGCCATCCTATGAAAAAATTTGTATTTTTATCTCCTTTTAACCAAGTTTGTCTTGATTTTAATCTCCAAAATTTCTCTTCCTTACTCAAAATATTATGATATTCACTAAGCAACTCCCTTTCCTCTGAGCTTGGATTATTATGATCACCTTTTTGGAATTTTGAAAGTTTATCTTTTAGTTCTTTCTTCTCAAAAATATTTCCAAAAGTGTTCTTGTTCCATTCTTTTAATCTAGATGTCATAGATTTAATTTGGTTTGGAAGAGCATACAACCCACCATTACCTAAATAATTCCATGTTTGAGCTATCATATCAACAAATTGAGGATGGTCTTCCCACATCTGCTCATATTTAAAATATGATATTTTTTTAATTCACTTACCACCATTTTAACTCTTATTGGCTAATGATCTGAACCAATCCTTGTTAAGGTATTAATTTTAGCACAAGTTCCTTCATCTAGCCAATGATCTGAGAGAATGCATCTATCTAATTTTTTTGCTATTAGGTTCTGGCCTCTCCTTTTGTTGGTCCATGTATAGTTGTCTTCTTCAAACTCAACCTCCCATAGATTATTGTTTTGAATAAAAGCTGAGAAATCTTTCATACTTTGGGTTAATTTCCTAATTCCCCCAAATTTTTCATCCAGCTTGGTTATGGCATTAAAATCTCCTATGATCATGAATCGGGTTTCTTGGTCTTTACTTCTCATAAAGGCTTCAATCCCACTCCAAACTTCTAATCTACCTGACTGAGTTGTAGGTCCATAGACATTGATAAGGATGAAATGAATATCTACAAAGTAGCAAGTGACTAAAGAGGCTATCCAATGCCTAGTTTTATGAATGGTTACACAAGAGGTTCTAGAAGGATTCCAACAAGTTAGAATTCCCCCTACCACTCCTTCAAAATCCATAGCATCCCATTCACATCTTGCCCATACTACTTTCATAGTTTTTGAAACTTCTTCTTTTGTCATTTTAGTTTCCTAGATACAAAGAATATCAGGCTTATTACTTAAACATAGGTCCCTAATACACCTCTTCTTTGAGGGGGCATTAGCACCCCTTATATTCCATGAGATGATAATCATGTCTCATTAGGGGCTTTTGGCCCCTCCTACGTATTACCAATATCATTTTGTTGTTTGGTAAAGAGAAGTTCAACCAACTTAGTTTGTGTTCCTTTCTCTATGTTTGCTCTTGCTTCCCTAGATCTTGCTTGATAATTTGAGGGTTTTCCTCTTTTTGCCTTGCCTATATCAGGAGTAGGTCTTATTATTCTATTCCTCAATATTCTTTCACAATTTTTTTTCATCATATTTATCCTCTCTTGGCTCTATTATAGAAGCTTTTGACTTGTCCTACTCATTTTCTGGTATTTCCTTATTAATGGTAGAGGTATTAACTTCTAAAACTGCATTTTCTTTACCAATTATTTTCTCTTGAATGGTGCATGGTACTTCAAGAGAGTCTTCAAAATCTGATGAGACACATTCCTTAGGTTCATCGAGAATGTTCTTCCTTAAATTAGGATCATACTGAATAGATGATTCCTTGTTAATATGTTGAAATTGTTGTACCGTGTCCTCTAAGTTTTGATCTACTTTTTCTTCATAGGCTAAAGCCTCAAAAGAGTTGGTATTTCTTCCAATATCCTTCCTTATTGGTCTCCACTATTTATTTTCTTTCATTTTTCTATATATTTTTTTGGAAGTTGAAAACCATCTTCATCCATAACCATTTGTAAGTTTCTCTTACGATTTTCTACATATGATTCTGTTGGGCTCTTCTTAGGGCATGATCTCTCAATATGCCCCACCTCATGACATCTTCTACATCTAAAAGATATGTTTTCATAATCTATGATTTGGGTCCACATATTATCCCCATACTTAAGAATGATTGATTCTGGTAAAGCTTTACTTATATCAATCATGACCAATATTCGAGCATAAATAGCCAAGAATCCATCTTTCGTTGTATCTAAAATCTCAAGGAATTCTCCTAGAGTGTTGCCTATTGCCTTGAAGGTATCTATTTCCCAAAATTTAATGGGTAACCCAAACATCCTAACCTAGATTGGTACTAGGGATAGATTTACATTTTCAGGTGAAAAGCCTTCATACCAACGGGTAAGGAAGAGTCTTGCTCTTCCCATAAACCAAGGACCCCCTTTTAGGATTCTTTCTCTTTCTTCCCTAGAATAAAAAATGGCTAGGAAGAAACCTTTGGGAAGAAATGATAGAATCACTCCTGGAGACTTCCAACTCCTATCAATCCATTTTCTCAAGGTTGAAGCCCCTGGCCAATACCCATTAAATTTACCAAAAACTTCCCTATCTTGGAGCAATGAGGATCTCTCTGAGGTGCACTCACTAACCTCTACCACTAGAGATGATTCTAAGGATTTAACTATAAATCGATCCATGGAAAGGAAACTAAAACTCAAAATCTATTGAAATTTATCTGAATGTCCTATAGCAAATATAATATTTGATAAAAACTTTATAAAAATTTGCATGCACAATTTCTAAGATAAAGAAAGGGAAAAAAACTTAGCTGAAAAATTCTTTGTCCAGATAGAATGTCTTGCCTCACTGAAGTCCTAGCCCTTCATTGCTCTTCCCATCATTCGAACCCTAGCTGACAAATATTTGCAATTTTGTTTTTCATGACTTGAAAAATTGTCACTGCCCTTGTTTCAGATGGTTGACTTCACAGGGTCGTATCTCCCTCAATATTGCTTGGATTCTTTCATATGACCACTCATTTTAAAGCTATTCAAATTCTACACAAGTTGGTCCAAGAATCAGCTGAATCGGATAACCCTTCATGAAGATATGGCTCCTAAAAGATGAGATGTTTTTCAGAAAAAAACCCTAATCCTTCACGAAGTAACTATCTATAATCAAGATTTAGATTTAAAAATGTTTTGATAACATGTTTAAAAAATCAAAGCGTGTTCTATATAACTCCCTTTATTGTGGGTATATTTATTTTCCTATGACATTATCATAAATGTTTATTTATTATATGGGGTTGAAGGAGCTCCATTGTTATTACATCATGACCATGTTACCATACCAACAAACCACATAGTGGTATTTTTAACAATAATGCATAAATTACTTGATAATATTGGAGCCTCGATCTTTGTATTGAAAGACCTTGTTTTGGACGACTTGAGCTCATGCTATTTAATAAATGTTAAGGTTTATCCTTCATATTAGACCCTTGGCTTATGGTAAGAAACTCCTTACTATCCATATCTTTTTCTAAATCCTTTTAGCTAGGTAGGCACATTATTTACATTATGTATACTTGTCCTATTCGGTTTACTTATTCAATATATAGGAATGGTAGTTGGAGAAAGCAAAGTATGAATCAACTTAGGCTTTAGCAAAACTTGGTATAATTTTTATCATTATTATGTCTTAAATTATTCTAGATTAAAACTTTTTATTTGTCTATCTTGAATGTTATAAATAATATTAGTTGCATTTATCTTTACAAGCATTAACAAAAGTTGGAGCACCCCCTCATTTAAGTAATGATATTCTTATGCAATGGATTTTTCATTTTGACAAACTTGAACACTAATAGGAATAATTCAAACACTAGAAAGAAGAATTTTCTTAATTGGTTGTATGAAATTGAAATGGACCCCACCCATATTACATCAACACCATATAGTGTTTTTACAATAACTTGGCTATTATGCATGTATTACTTGGCAAGATTCAAACTTGAATCTCCTCCTTGGAATTTGAATGACTTAACCCATTGAGCTAATACCATTTGATAACACTAACAAAAATAATTAAAAATAAAAATAAAAAACAATTATTCATATTTGTAGGTATCTTATAAATTTGAATCATTCTCTTTCTAATTTTATATTTAGATATGATTTTAAATTGTCGCTAATATTTGATGCTATATTAGCATAATATTAACACTATGCTGATGCACTATATTGATGATATATTTAGAAACTACTTTGGGGCACTACATTGACACAAAAAGTGCGTAGCAACACTAGTGTAGCATCGACATAGCATCAAAAACATTAAAAAGAAAAAAAAATATATGTGATTTTCGACACTACAATGGCTTTATAAATAATGATTCATATGTAAAATGTAGTAATTTGCATAATGAAAATAAAGTAAAAACCTAGTCTAATTAATTAAAAGAGAATAATTGAATAAGATTGTTCTAAAAAAAAAAAAGCAAAGTCATTCGTCAAAATTTGTTATTTGATTTTTTTTTGAACTTTTTGATATCATCAGATATAATGATTTAGAAGTTGTTGAGAAGACACTAGAATATTTATAGCAATGTTAAAGGCTAGCATTGACACTTTTATATGTTGTATCCTTGAATATATAGAAGAACTAATATATTAAATGCTTTCAAGTTGATCACACCATGTAACTTAACCTATAAAGCAATTATCCAATTAATAAAGAAATGATTGTTTGTAACAATATTAAGTTTGATCTTTGTTAGGTATTTTTTTTGAATTAATTATCAAATAATGAAGAAAGTATCATAATCCAATTATCAATTCATGTGTTGCATCATAAATATATTAAAAATAATGCAAAAGGTATATAGGACAAGTGGTGGCATGCAAGGATTTTTACACCCTAAAAAAAGGTTCCAATTCCATAGGGTGGACCTTAATGTTTAAGGCCCTCCCTAAGGCCTCAACATTATTTTGGTCAGAATCCCAAAGTAAAATTCTTACAAGTGACCATATGCAAAGAAGAGAATATCATGGATCTTTTAGATGTGCTTATATAAGAAGGAAAAGTTTTTTTTTTGTTAATGAATTATCAAATAATGAAGAAAGTATCATAATCCAATGATCTATTCATGTATTGCATCATAAATATATTAAAAATATGATGCACCCTCAAGGACCTAAATGGATTGGTAATTGTCTGTTTGGCCAAGCACTTACCAAGAAGAGACCTAGGTTCAAATTGTGAGGGTATACCTATTGCAAAGATAGTAGTCTGATATGAACCCTCTAAGTGTGTGCTATACTGACGATGATGGTACGAATCCTGAGTGACTGGTGGTCCCCCTCACATCGGGTCATCACCAACGAGGTGGTAGAGGATTATTGGGAGCAATCCATGTGGTTTGAACACTACACTTGGTAGTTACTAAAAATAGTATGGATGTAACCAACTCCCCTATGTATCCAAAAAAATATGATGTTTAAAATACATCTAATGCCAAAGGTATATAGGACAAATGGTGGCATGCAAGAAAATTTACATCCTAAAGAAAGGTTTCAATCCCGTAGGGTGGACCTTAATGTTTGAGGCCCTCCCTAAGGCCTCAACACTCTTTTGGTTAGAATACTAAAGTAAAATTCTTACAAGTGACCATATGTAAAGAAGAGAATATCATGGATCTTTTAGAAGTGCTAGTGTAAGAAGGATTTTTTTTGTTAATGACTTGTCAAATAATGAAGAAAGTATTATTTTTTAGTGTTCTATTCATGCATTGCATCATAAATATATAAAAGGTACGATGTTTAAAATACATCTAATACCAAAGGTATATAAGACAAATGGTGGCATTCAAGGAATTTTACACCCTAAACAAAGGTTACAATCCCATAGGATGGACCTTATGTTGGAATATGATGTTGACTATGTGCCTTCTATAATATTTTTCAGCCACACATTTCAACTATTTTAACTATTTCTGTTATTTTATCTTTGTAGTTATTTGTTTTCCATGATGTATTTGGTTGTTGTTGTTGAACAAGAGAAGAACAAGTAGAGCCTATTTTGATACAATATATTGGCTACACTTTTACAATAGTTTTATTGGAATATTTCATGGCATATTGGCTACACGTTTATAAAAAGTTGACTGGAATTTTTTTATGCTGTATTGGCTGCATCTTTTATTGCATATTGACTGAAATTTTAAGAGAAAAGCTCTATTTTTTGGTGAGAAGATCAACCAAGTTTTAATGCTATTTTATAGCTATATTTTTTAATATGATAGCAAATTTATTTATGACTGCAATATTTTTAAATTTAGCAAATAAAATTATCTTCTTGGCTTTAGAGAAAAGTAAGGCAACTTTCTCTCATTTTCTACATTTGGTATCAGAGCCTTAGTAGATCAAAATTTGAGTTGAAGTTTTTTTGTTGGTGTTCTTTCTCACAATTGAACATGGCCAACACTAATTCACTTCTAATACTAGAATTTAATGGTGTTTATTATGAATATTGGAGTATTAAAATGAGAATCTTGTTGATAGAAAAGGATTTATAAAAAATTGTAGAGACTGGTTGTGAAGAACCAAATGATTGGGTCTTTCTACCCCATAATGACAGATAGGCCAAAAGAGAATCCAAGAAGAAAAAATCATTGGCACTATATCACATACAATCAACTCTTGATAAGAGTCTTTTTCCAAGAATAGCAGATGCCAAAACAACAAAAGATGCATGGAAGGCCCTACAAGAGGGATATCAAGGTAGTGACCAGGTGAAGGTTGTTAAATTGCAAATCCTAAAAAGAGAATTTGAGAATATTAGAATGCAAGTAGTAGGAGTTAGTGACTATTGTGTGAGAGTCAAGGATGTGGTAAATAAAATGGCCACATTGGGAGAACACATGGATAAGAAGACTATAGTAAATAAGGTCATTGACACTGAGGTGGAACAATGTTGCAATCATCATAGAAGAAAGCAAGGATTTGAAAACCCTTGAGTTTGATAGCTTGGTTGGTTCTCTTATGTCTCATGAGGAGAGACATAGAGATGCCTTTGAAGATGAAGAAAAAGTATTTGCTTCCAAGTTGAATATTTCCATGAATGAAGGATCAAGCACCAACAATCAAAGTTATTGGCAAGACCAAGGAAGAGGCCAAAGTTCAAATTCACCAAGAGGAAGAGGAGGAAGAAGAGGAGCTTCAACAATAAGAGGAAAAGGTAGATTTAACAAGAGAAATGTACAATGCTACCATTGTAAGAGGTATGGTCATTATGAAAAATATTATAGAATTAAGGTAGCTAATGAAGGAAGAAGAGCAAATTTTGTTAATGAAGAAGAACATGCATCACCAAGTCATTTGTTCATGTCATGTGACAAAGAAGAAACCAACCCACAAGAAGTTTGGTACTTGGATTCAAGCTGCTCCAACCCCATGTATGATAACAACAATTTGTTTTCTACCATGGATGAGAGCTTCAAGAGCAAAATCAAAACTTGGAGACAACAAATATCTAGATGTTGCTACTAAAGGAGTAATGGAGGTCAACACAAGTGAGGGTAAGAAATACATAAATGATATCTATTATACACCAGATTTGAAACATAATTTTCTAAGTGTTGGGAAGCTTTGTAAAAAATTATAGGGTGGTTTTTGACAATAAATAATGCATTATTTATGATAAGAATAAGAGCAATAAAGTTGTCACTACTATTCCAATGTCTAGGAATAGGAAGTTTCCTATGAAATTTGGAAAATATAGCAATAGTCTTGCAAATGTTGCATATGAAGATAAAAGTTGGTTGTGGCATCTTAGATATGGCCACTTGAATTTTCAAAGTTTGAAGTTTCTTACTTCACAAGATTTAGTTCATGGTTTACCTAATATTCAAGAGCACAAGGAAGTGTGTGATGGTTGTGCTAGGGGCAAACACACAAGAGAAAAGTTCCAAAAAGAAAAAGCATGGAGAGCATATCATCCACTTTAGCTAATACATTATGACGTATGTGGCCCAATACAAAGAAAGAGTATGGGTAAGTCATCATACTTTATTAATTTTATTAATGATTAATGAAGGAAGTTTTGGGTATATTTTTTGAAACATAAAGATGAAGCACTTGTAGACACCTAAAATACATCATGTTTAGGAGACTACTCATATGGACACATCCAAAGACCATATGAATCATCTTGGACCTTTCCAAGAGCTAGAAGTGGTCCTAACCACTCAAAAAGGGTAGTTCTAGCCCATCCAGGCTTAGCCACTCTCAAGCAGAGTGACCACCACATCTGGCCATTGAAGTTGAGAGTGACCACACCTAGCTACTGCTCTAAATAGTGGCTAGCACCATGCATAGTCTAGCCATGAATATGAGCCCAGATCATGTAGTCTGACTACACCTTGCATTGCTTATGGGTAGATTTTGGTGAGGAACTCCTAGAGTTCCTCCTAACTACCCCTTCAATGCAAATTTGTGATTGATGCTTTCCCCCGGGATGGTCAGTTGCATGCAAATTTGGATTTTGGCTTCTCTAGGAAGCCAAGATCTAGATCTAAATCTGAAGAGGTCTACATATGGACTCTCCCAAGAAAAGAAAAAGATCCATGAATATCAAAATTTTGTGCAGTGAAGCCTTGGCCGATCAGAGAGTGAATCCATACCCCCTTTGAGGAGTAGCAAAGCGCTATCTGATTGAGCTACGTCTATGCACCTACTTTTAGATCTATTTATTCTTCACCACCCATCAGTGTACCAAACATAATAGGTGACCCTTGAACATCAATTTGAGCAAGGAATATAGTGCTACAACCCCTGGTTCATGAGGAGAAGAGCTTCATTTCATGGTCGCTATCTTTGACAGTGGCCTATAGGCATAGCTTAGGGTTTTAGACATTATTTTCCTAGTTCTAGCTTAGATCTATTATTGCTTTGATTTATTAATTAGTTTTAGCATAGATCTAATTTCTTTAATGCATTTACATTATATTTTTGAGTTTATATGCATTTATCACTTAATTTTTGCTTGCATTTTAATATTATCATGCTCATATATCATGTTTATCAGATCTACTAATAAGAGCCTCATCTGGAGAGGTTGCTCATGCTACTGATAGTGTTATATTGTTTCTATGCATGCAGGTTATAGGTTTATAGGATCGATTCAAGGCATTTAGTGCATAAGATCCCTCCAAGGTGAGAGAAGGAGAAGGAGGCATCTATAAGCCCTCATACAAGTTTGTGTGCAATATCGGGAGGCTTATGAAGTGCACCACCCCTTTGCGAGGGGACATCATTCTTACCATTATTCTACTTGTATCTTATTGTATCAAACTGGGTATCCCTTAGAGGGATCGATATGTAATTGAGATTTCAAAGAAATTAATAAAATATCTTTCTTTATTTGTCATTTTTGTGTTATCTATTGCTTTATGGTCTTTCATTTGATATAATATTGCAAGTAGTGTAAGTGGTGCACACTTCTCGGGGTTGCACACATGGTGATCATGGTGGGACCCCCACTAGGTTTTTTTTTTCTATTTTATTGATGTTTTTATGTATTTTTTATGTGTAGGTTTAGCCACTCTGGTCGATAGTGACCAATAGAGCTTGACTGCTTTTGTAGTCAATGACTAGAAGTAGCTACTCTGGTCGATAGTGGCTAGAAAAAAGTGTAGTAGAGGGCAGCCCTTTCATCATCAGATGAGGATTTTAGGTTGGTAGCTATTCTTTGATTTTTTATCTTTCTCTGTCTGCAATTTATTTTTAGAAAATAGAAATTAAATCATTTTTTTTTTAAGGAAATATAAGAAAATATGGAAGAAAAATGCATTTGAAGCTTCTTAGATTTTTTTAGCTTTCCTCTAGTCATTTCTAGGAATAGTGGACCTCTATTTTCAAGGTCTGCCCTAGTCTCCAATGTTCTAGGCTTTTGTGTGTTTAAGCTTGCTTGCATGTGGCCTAGCTAGAGGTCGTTACATCATAAAGTAGAAATTGCATCAAAGTCATTTAGATCAGTTAGAGATGCATTTTCTAAAATCAAATATTCTTTTTAGGCATATAGGGAAATAATCATGAATGCTCTTTGATGCATAGCTTTCCATTATAAAAATCTAAAAATAACCCCACACACCATGTATCACTTTAATGCTAGTGAGTTGGAGGTCATGACCAACCATTGGTAGAGATCAATGAGGTGGCTTTCATCTCCACCCGCTACCTCAAATCCCATGTACCTATTATTATTGGCCAATACTAGCTCCAAGATCCATCATAACCCATGGAAAATTTGCATGTATCTCTCTTCAGAGGTATATCATTGACTATGGGTGAACTGGGTGAGGATCGGGAGGACCTATGCTCCCTGACCATGTGTGGACTTCATTACCACATATTATAGGTTGGATTATGTGATTTCATCAGGTTGTTGAGCTATGAGTATATAGGTGAAATCCATTTGAACACAAGAATATCATCCAATAAAATGCAAAATATGTGACATAAGGTCTTCTTTATATACAATGCATCAAAACACACAAAATAGCTTAGGGAACACACATTAATCCTTAAATGAGATAAAAATTTGTTTGCTTTGCTTGTGTGGTTTGAAATTGACATAAGAAGATAATTCATAGTAATTATGGTATACACATGGAGCAACCACCCTCGGTCCAACATCGAGGTAGAAATTGATGCTTCACACACTCACAATCATAATGGCATTGAGCCACCCACCCATAGTGTCATTGGATGAAGTTTAGCAAGTCTTAGGGGTGACAACTCAACCCTTGGGGGACTCCTCGAGAAACCCTAGTGAGAGAGCCATATCCTGGTTCCTCTCATGGTAGACATGAGGAGGCCTCAAGGCCTTCATCATCACATAGACATGAGGAGGCCTCAAGGCCTCCCTCATCACATAGACATGAGGAGGCTTCAAGGCCTCCTATCACATAAAGGGAGGCTTCTAAGGCCTCCATAATAACATGCCATAAATGAGGCCTCAAGGCCTCCCTCATCACATAGACATGTGGAGGCCTCAAGGCCTCCATCATCACATAGACATGTGGAGGCCTCAAGGCCTCCATCATCACATAGACATGTAGAGGCCTCAAGGCCTCCATCATCACATAGACATGAGGAGGCATCAAGGCCTCCATCATCACATAGGCATGTAGGGGCTACAAGGCCCCAAAATTCACATGATACACTTAGGATAGATCAACCCACTGAGGGGTAAGACATTAGGGCTACACCCAATCATAGACTAAGACATCTTATAGCCTCCCTGAATATGGGAGGATACCCCTAGATTATGAGCTCATTGGTGCTAATGGGACTCCATAGGATCGATCATGGAGGACCAGACAACTTGATGAGTTGGATCGAGTTCCCTCGAGACTAGCTCCAAGAAGCATTGCTACCACACATTCTATCTTAGGAATTTCATGTAGCATAACTACTAGGTACACCAATGAACTAGGGAAGCTTCAAAGTAGCCTCATAGCACATACACTACTTTTGACCATGGGGGTACACAACATAGATCATAGTACATAGAGCAAGTCACCCTGGTAGACAAGGGCAAGAACATAGTAGGAGCCTCTCTGAGAGGCCTATCCATTAGAACTCCTCACATAGAGTTAGAGAGGCATGAACCTTTAGTGGTAGGTTAGTCTAATCACATACGTAGGTTAGAAGAAGTATTGCATGAGCGAGAGCATTTGGAAACTCTTGAGCAAGAAGAATGAAGGAAAAGGTGTCTGTGCCTACATGAGCAATGCTTGAGAGAAGAAAGGGATGAGTATGAAGAGCAAGTTGATAGGCTAGCTCGGGCTGACTTACACATAGGTGGTGAGGAATACCAACATGATAGACGTGTTAATTCTCAGCATGAGAGATGCACTAGATAAAGAGATGAGCACACTCACCATGCCTCACAACATCAACAATACCTGGATCCTGAATAGACACAACTTAATGAGGAATAGGTAGGGATGGAAGATTAGGAATAGACATATCTTGAACCTCCATCCATGGTTATGGGAGATGAATACAGATGCCCAAATTGGGTAAACATAGGATTACCTCCCTTACCACCATGAGTAAACCTTCAAGAATAGGAGATTATTTCTTTGAAGGTATACCAAATACTCATTGAGAGAGTCAAATCTCTCGAGAAGTAGGACACGGTTGGGCAAAATCTAACTTTGAGAAAAATACACAACCAACCTCTGTGCCCCTTAGTATCGAGTCTTACATACCCTAGGCACTTTGAGATGCCTAGGCTAGACAAGTTTAAAGGAGAGGAAGATGTACAAGAACACATTACAAATTTCATGAATGCATGCTTCTAGCTTGAGTAGAATGATGCCCTAATGCTAAGAATATTCATCATGATGTTATTGGGTGCAACAACTCAATGGTTCAATCAACTTCCCAAGCACAACATCATCAACTTTGAGCAATTGGTGAATGCATTTCTTGAATGCTTCTCCTTCGGTATCAAGAAGAAGGTGAACTTGTCTGATCTAGCCAACTTAAAGCAATATGATGATGAGCTAGTTATGGACTATGGGAATAGATGGAGGAAAATCATGGTGAAACTACCATTCTCCATTCCCACTGAAGAGCTCACCCGAATGTTCACAAAGAGCTATACCAAACACATCTCATTGCTATTGCAACTATAGTAGTATGAATCATTCAAAGAAGCCTTGGCTCAAGCCAAGCTTATAGAGGACATAAAGGTTGATGAAGGAGACCTCAAGCTCTAGAACAAGGAGTGGAATAATGCCAATCATAACAAGAATCAATAGAAGTAGGCCAAGCCTGCTCAAGTCAACTAGGTTGTTTTAAGCATGCCAAAGGGAGGCAATGGCCAACAACTATAGAACTATCAGGCTCACCCCTATCTAGCTAATTATGACCCAAAGAACAACCAAGGCTAAAATAAGGAGCATCGACCACCTCACTATTTCATACCTCTATCTGAATTGATGCAATCAATATTTAATCAGTTAAGTGAGGCATAAAGAATCATATTTCTTGATGCACAACTTCTTGACCCTAATCATCCCAAGCCCAAGGGATATAGGGAAGATCAATACTACCCATATCATAGAATATAGGGGCATGACATCAAAACATGTATCAGATTCAAGAATGTTGTGCAAAACATGATTGAGAAGGGTGAGCTAAAAGTTGACAACCCATTAGCACCTGATAATAGAGATATGGGTATATTCAGGAACCCATTGCCAAATCATGAGGCCCCTAGAGATCAGGGCGCCCAAGTCAACCAAGTTTGAGTCAAACCACCCACTCATGGATGCATCAAAATGGTTGAGATAGTCAACATGGCAACTAGGAGTCGATGATATGGTCAACCAGAGCCTCCAGTGGCTCCTATTCATATCTCGACTGCACCTCGATAGAGATAGGTGCAAAAAAATCCTCCAGGTCTACCAATGTGACCTATGGTAACTGTTCAGAGTAGACTAGAACAAAATCTACAAATGACTCTAGCCAAGTTGTCAATTTATGAGCTCATACAACAATCTCCTAGGCATAGGGAGACTTTGATGGAGATCTTGAGATCGATCAAGCTCCAACCCTAGAACCTAGATGCATTCACACACTTTGTGGGGCAAGTGCAGTAGTGCCAAGAGCCTGTGATCCATTTCTATGATCATAAAATCAAGGTAGTGCCTACTACCATAGTAGACCCACCTTTGCATATCATCATATCAATCAATGACATACCCTTCAAGTGGGTTCTAATCGACATGGGCTCATCGATCAATATTATCATAACAAAGGCTATAGGGCACCTAAAGATCCCTAGGTCCAACATTATCCCAACCTCCTATACATTGAGAGCTTTCAATGATGCACTGTGCTCCATAGTGGGTATAATTATTCTACCTATTCAGGTAGGGAAAAATACCATCCCCATGATGTGTCATGTATTGGAGGGGTAATGCAATACAACATCCTCCTAGGGCATCCCTGGATAAGGGACATGTAGTGCATTCCCTCAATCTTGCACCAATGCATCAAGTATGTGCATGAGGGACAAGTTCATGTGGTTCCATCTGATGAAGAGCCATTTAAATATATGCATCAGGTCAACTTTTCAGGGAATTTGTCCTTCCATCAACACATCTGTACATAAGGCCTTCATCCCCAACCATATAGCTAAAAAACAAGAGCAAATCAGTGTGAGGTGACCCATCCACATCGGCACCACCTCCTGCATCTAAAACTACTAGCACTTCTAAGAAGCCTTCAACATCTAAAGCAAAATATAATCAAAAGTTGAAAGCACCCCTAGTGGAGGAAGGACCTAAGGAACTTCCAACTATAGTAGTATAGAAATTCTAAATCCCATGGAGGAGGAATATTCCTAGGACATAGCCGAGGAGGTACCTCAACCTGCCTCACTGCTTCATCAACAACATCATCTACATCGTAGGTGATAGTTCACTTAGCCAACATAGGGTTAGGTGAATATCTTGTGTAGAATATGACTTTCATGCCTATTATTGAGTCTGCACAAGACATGGGATGACCAAGAGTCCCAAATTTTCTAGTAGGGATAGTAGTTCCATTAGGGGTTCCCCCTAACCAAACCAACTTCATCTATGCTGGTTTAGACTATGCCCATACTACTTCTGATATTGAAGAGGATGAGGATGAACCATTCACCATGAATGTTCATTACTTATCAAATCTTGAGTTTTCTCTAAGGTACTTTGAGTAATGCCATTGGCATGGCTATGGCTTAGGTCTATATGAGCAAGGGCATCGACTTCCATTCCAGTTATAGTACCAACTACCTACTGATAGGTGGGGTCTAGGGTATCAAATATAGAGCCATGATGATTCTTTGGTAGTAGCCCTAGATAGGCTAAGCTTGGGGTTTGAGGAAGACATTGATTGGAATCCCTATCAACCCCCTAGAAGAAACTACTTGGGTGATGGATGGGTGTCTATGGTCAATATCGAACCACCCGATGAGTATCACCTTGATTCCTCTCTTGAAGCGTACCCATCAGGAATCATCCTATGGGAGGATGAGCCAATCCATGGATATGAGTGAGAGGAATATGAGTATGTCTCTAGTGAGGATGAAGATGAAACTAACTTGGCTCATCATGGGCCTTAATATTCAAAACCTCACTTGGTAGGTAACATAGAGAGTGGATACATCTTGTATGAGAGTGGCTATGAGTCAGAGGACTCAATTGAGATGGCCTTCATAAGACATGCATACCAAATCATAGGGCCAATAGTAAATGCTAATGGATTCTTCATAAGTGATGATGATTATGAAGATGAGATTAAAATGGCCTATCTTAGGCATCAATAGGTAAGTCACCACCCAATTCTAGTGGGTAGGAATGAGGGTTTCTTCATAAGTGATGATGACTTTGAGGATGAGATCGAGATGGCTTATCTTGGGCCTCATCACTTATATCAAGTCAATCTACTTGTTGAAAGAGAAGTGATACTTCACACCATAGATCTTGACCTTCACTTCCTGGGAAGACCACCAAATCTAGATGTCATCTATCACATGGTCTTCCTGGATCTACCAATATTTAGAGAGCTATTGTAGCCTAATGATCCCATCATCTCATCTATCCATAGACCAGATCCTGAGATCCCCATACCCCTAGAGCCACATCTTGGGTATGGAAGGTAAATCATTAATGAAGAGTTTCACCCATGTGGTCTTAGAGATTTCATCCCATCCATCAACATGATCTCCATTGATTTGACCACTCCACTTCACAACCCAATAGATCCTTCAAAACCATTGTGTCTTAACTTAGATGCTATTGATTGGGATCACATTGATTCACCCCTAGAGCTTAAATATTTCTTCCCTAATGAAGAGATGCTACAACCATTCCATTTTGCACTAGGTTGCACACATGATGTCTATCACACTGGTTTTGACCATGATTTAGTGGAACCTTTAAATCTAGTAGATGACATCCATTTAATCCCCACTCCTCACCAACTTGAGGAGGGGTCACATATGGCAATAGAGGAGACTTTCAAAGTGGACATCAATGATGACCCTTCTAATCCAAAGAAAGTCAAGTTTAGAGAAAGCTTATCTCTAGAAGAATAGGCCATCATTATTCCTCTATTGAAAGAGAGACCAAGTCTCTTTGCTTGGACCTACAAAGATATGTTGGGACTAGATCCAAAATTGGTTGTCCACAACCTTTCACTAGACCCCACAAAGAAATTGGTCAAGCAAAATCTTAGAAATATGCATCCAACCATCACTTTGATGGTAAAGAATGAGTTGTAAAAACTATTGGATGTAGTCTTTATTGTTCCCATCGACTATCTAGAATGGGTATCAAACATGGTGCCCATAGGAAAACCTGATGGAAGAATCCATATTTGCATGGATTTTAGGGATCTCAATAAGGCAACACCCAAGGATTCATTCCCATTGCCCAACATAGATGCTCTTGTAGATGCAACTGCAGGTCATGAGATGCTCTCCCTAATGGATGGTTTTTTTGGTTACAATCAGATTTAGATTAAACCTGAAGACCAACATAAAACCACATTCACCACTCCATGGGGAACATTCTACTACAAAGTAATGCCATTTGGTCTTAAAAATGTTGGTGCCACATATCAATGGGCTATGACATACATTTTCCATGACTACATGCATAAGATCTTAGAAGACTATATCGATGACTTACTAGCCAAGTCATTGTTATGTGAAGAGCATGTTGAGATCCTCAAGAAGGTCTTCGATCATCTGATTGAGCACAATGTTAGGTTGAATCCCAAGAAATGCATCTTTGGTGTAACTTCTAGAAAACTCTTGGGATTCATCATTTCTAAATGAGGCATCGAGGTAGACCCAGCAAAGGTAAAGGCTATCCTAGAAATGGCCCCACCCACTAACATCAAAGAGTTGAGAAGCTTATAGGGCAAAGTAGCATCCATAAAGTGATTCATCACACAACTATCAGATAAATATCGACCCATGAATCGACTGCTACACAAGGGGGTCCCATTCTAGTGGGATGAAGAATGTCAGCAAGCCTTTGCTGAAATCAAGAAGTACCTAGCAACACCACTAGTCCTAGCTCCACCAAGGCTAGACGTGCCATTCCTGCTATATATATCCACTATCAATTTTTCTTTGGGCACCATGTTGGCTCAAAAGAATATGCAAGATAAAGAACAAGTGATATATTACATCAGTCACACCTTGGTGAGCTATGAGATAGGATATGCATACGTAGAAAAGTTGTGCTTAGCAGTGGTCTTTGCAACCAAGAAATTGTACCACTACATGTTGAGCCATACGATGTATGTAATATCCAAAAAAATCCTTTGTAGTATATGATGAGCAAGACATATCATAATACACGTACTACAAAGTGGATCATGCTATTGATAGAATTTGACTTGGAATTCATAAGCCAAAATTCCATCAAGGGACAAGTCATAGCTGATCAACTGGCTGAGGTGCCTCTTCAGAATAGTAGGCCCCTCACCATAGAACTTCTTGATGATGCAGTCTTTACATTATCAGAAGCACTTAAACTTGAAGAACCTAAAAATGAAGTTGACATGACTTTGTTCTTTGATGGTTCAAAGTGTGAGCAAGGAGGTGGTGTAGGGATTGTCTTTTTCATGCCACAAGGTGCTCCAATGCCCTTGTCATTTAAGCTAGACTTCCCTTGCATGAATAACAACATCGAATATGAGGCCCTAATATTGGGTCTCCAAATAACCATCGCTATGAAGATCAAAAGGCTAAATATCTTTGGTGACTCCCTCCTCATAGTCAACCAAGTCAAAGGACTATTTCAATGTAGGGATCCAATCTTGAAAGCTTACAAGGAGCTTGTTGACACCTATCTAGCCCAACTAGAATGGTATGACATTGAGGCAATCCCTCATTCATCAAATATATTTGTAGACACCATGGCATCTTTGGGATCCTTGATCCCTCAGAATCCATCTACTGATTTCACTACCATTCATGTGAAAATGCTCTCGCACTCAATGATGCAGCATGAGGCTTTTGATAACAAAGAATCAATCAACATGATTCATATAGAACTAGACCATGATTAGTTCTGTAAAGCCAAAGACTTTTTAAAGAAGGTACCTTGGGGGTCCTTGATCTCGTAGGGTCCTATGGAGAATGGTACCATCATTCACCACAAGGTTGTTTCTCAATCTGCATTTGTGCACATCGAATCATAGGAGGAACAAGTCATCTTATCTATTGAGGTTGTAGCTTATCAAGATTGGCTATCCTAGTTACAAGATTTCCTGAGACTTGGAATTGTCCCATAGGGACTATCGCATGCCAAAATATGAGCATTCAAATAGAAAGTGACAAGATATGTCTTACTAGGAGGTATATTGTATCATCGAAGCTATGATGGAGTCCTCCTTCATTTCTTAGAGCCCCAAGAATCAGCTTGGGTGATTTTGCAAGCTCATGATGGTACATGCGGTGGCCACTTTAGTGGCATGGCCATTGTCAAGTGCATCCTTCGAATGGGTTATTACTGGCCCACCATGGAGAAGGATTGTTATGAGTATGTCAGGAAATGCATTAAATATCAACATCATGCAAATCTGATGCACTTGCCATCTCAGGCCTTACAACCCATTCAAGTGGCTTGGCCATTTTCTCAGTGGGGTTTTGATCTAATTAAAAATATTTCTCCCCCATATTTGGGTTGACACATATTTATCTTAATGACCATTGAGTACTTCACCAAATGGGTGGAAGTGGTCCCCTTAACATTGATAATTGGACCATGAATTATGGAGTTCATACTTCACAATATCATCTATCATTTTGGGGTCCCCTTCAAGATAATCTCGGATAATGGTCCATCATTCAAAAATAAAAATGTGTGAGCTTTAATGACCAAATACAACATTCAACATAGTTTTGTGACACCATACTATCCATAGGAAAATGGGCAAGCAGAAGCCTCAAACAAGATAATAGTAGCCATCTTAAAGAAGATGGTGAAAGAAAATCATAAGGATTGGCATCTACAATTACCCCTTGCATTATGGGCTTATAGGACTAGCGTGCGGATGCCCACTAGGGCAACACCATTTTCACTTGTATATGGTATTGAGGCCATTATGCCCTTAGAGTTGGAAATTCCAACATTGTGTATCACATTGAAAGAGTTCATCAATGATGACACTACGTGACAAGCTCACTTGGATCAGTTGACCCTTCTGGATGAATGTCACATCAATGCTCTTGAGCATCTTCATGTTTACCAGGATCATCTAACATGAGATTATAATAATAAAGTCCACCTGAGAGACTTTAAGGTTGGGGATCTTGTGCTTAAAGAAAACCAATAGAACTCAAATCTACCCCCGCACCTATGAGATAAATTTATGGCCAATTGGATAGGTCCTTATATCATCTCTGAGAAGATTGGACCTAGGGCATATCACCTAACATCACTAGAAGGTGTTGAGGAGCTAGAGCCTCTCAAAATTATTCATCTAAGGGTATTTCACACATAAGCACAACAAAACACAAAAACATTCAAATAAACCAATAAAATATCATAAACATTCAAAAATTTCAAAATCACAAAAATAATAGAAAATTCAAAAACAAAAGGCTCCAAAGGCATCTTAAAGCCCTTTGGTCAAATCACAAAAAGCTCCAAAGGTATCTTAAAGCCCTTTGGTCAAATCACAAAAGGCTCCAAAGGCATCTTAAAGCCCTTTGGTCAAATCACAAAAGGCTCCAAAGGCATCTTAAAGCCCTTTGGTCAAATCACAAAAAGCTCCAAAGGCATCTTAAAGCCCTTTGGTCAAATCACAAAATGCCCCAAAGGCATCTTAAAGCCCTTTGGTCAACTCACAAAAGCTCCAAAGGCATCTTAAAGCCCTTTGGTCACATCACAAAAAGCCCCAAAGGCATCTTAAAGCCCTTTGGTCAAAAGCAAAACATAAAAGCACAAAAATAGTTTAAAGTCAAAAATTTCAAAAACATTCAGAATAATCAAAACTCAAAAATAATTGAAAGCATAAAAAATACAAAAATATTTGCATTTGCATTTGCATCCATGTAGTTGCATTGCATATAGGCATGTTGCATCCATTGCATTTGCATTAGGATAGGTTGTGTTCACAATCTTACAAATGACACCATGTTTGTACCTCAATCATGCATCTTCAAAATCCATCATCATCCATAACCCATGTGTGTAACTATGTTTTTCAACACAACCCCTCCATGTTGCTATAAGGAATATACTAGGGTTTTCTGGTCACTCAACCATACCTAGTGATTTTATCAAATTTTGTAGAAAGTTATCTTCACTTTTGATAGATGAGGTTTAGTTTTGATAGTACCTAGTATATTTTAGAATCCTATCACTAATCAAAACACTAAAATCCTAGTTGGAACAAGGGAAATATGAATGCTACAAAGTGGTACTAGGCATCCTTAAGTGAAAGGTTTCTACTTGCTCACCTTGTGATGCACATGGTCTAGAATTTTGATAATTGGCAAAAGGACAAGCTCCCCCTACCCAAAGAAATCCCTTGCTTTCATCAAAACAAGCAAAAATCTTGAAACAAAGCAAAATTCAAAAAAAATAAATAGTGATTATCATCACTACATAAATCCCTTGCTCAAAAGAAAATAAAAATTCAAAATAAATAATGATTTTCATCACTAAAACATGAGCAAGTATCCCAAATAAATGTGAAGAAAATAAGGGAGTGAAGAGCTTGAATCCCTGGAATGGTCGATCTCAACAAACCATTGAGTGATCCCTAATACAAAAATGGGTTGATGAATCCTACTTGGCATTAGGGTAAGCTCAAAGTAATTTGTAAAGAAGGGCTAGCTTTAGGTGTCCTGTATCGCCTAGTGGTCTAATCCAACTGAGTCCAACTTAGGATCAGGATGAACATTTGAGGATCCCCAATACAACAATGGGCTGAATGAATCCCACTTGGCACTGGGGTATGCTTATGTTTTATCTAATATATTCATTTGCACACATAGGGATAATGAGTATCTAGGTCTTCATAACAAAAAATTTATCTTTCAAGAGTCCTGTATGGTCAGTATACAACTTTTGATGGAGTAACTAGGGTGTTTGAGTCTCATGGAAAACCTCAAAAATCCTCTCATAGCAACAAATCATTTCATCAATCAAATCATCAACTTTATTTATGAGGTTTTGTTCATTAAATGATGTGCATGAAATAGGATAGATACTGGATAAATGTCAACAATGATATTTAGATGACCACTGACTATTTTGGGTATATCTTTTAATTTACAGAAGCTTATAAAGAAAGTACATACATATCACATCATCTCATCTCATATAAGATGTTTAAATGATTAATTCTTATTATAAGAGTTATTATTTATTCATGATTTTTATACATTCTATGGTGTCATCCATTAGATTTTTGAACTCATATCACATGCATTCCTTATGTTTTAAGTGATTAAAGCATACAAGTTCATTTACATTAGATCATCATCATAGTGCATTACACATATTGCATTCACCATATCATAACAACATAAGTTAGATGCATACAATTAAATCAAAATTAAACATGCATTTAACAATAAGCATTGCATCCATATATGCATACATCATCATAATGCATCTATACATATAGATCATACCATCTAAGCATACATCTATCATCTAGCTAGAGCATGTCAATACATCACATCATATAGCATAAAATCATAATACTGCATCACATAAACATAAAAAAAAAAATATAAATACACATAATGAGTCTCAAAAATAATATATTGTGTGTCATTGTGTGTGTGTGTAATAAGTACATAAGGGTACAAAATTACTCGTAGGCTACAACTGTGTAGGTCACCTAACCTTACACTCAAAAATAAAGCTAGTACAATAAAGTCATCAAGCTGGGCTTGCACCCCTGCCTCACCTCCACCCTCGGCTCTGTCCCTATGAGTATGGTGGGAGCTAGTCCCTGTAGTCCTCTCTTTACGAGTCCTGGTCCTCTGGCTAGGCTAGACTGATGACTACCTTGATGTGCTCCACCCACTCCTATGTGACCCTCCTATTGTAGGCCTATCTGGTAGATGACCCCTAAGCCTGACCTCATGCTCTAGTGCAAGGATGTAAGCATTATCTCATGTCTACTCTAAGTCTCTCGATAGGAGTCCATATATGTTATCTCTCATCTCATCTAGCCCACTAGGTCCTTATACGATAGCTGGCACAACTATCTCGAGTAGCATCCCTCTTGGTAGTAAGTTGATCTATCTTGATTTGTGTTGATGAATCTATTTCTGGAGGGTGGTCCTCTCCTCCTCAAAGCTCCTAACCTATGTTTGAAGCCTAACAAATAGTAGAATCCCTACTATAAGATCTGGATCTAAGCTATAAGCTCAAACTCTAATGGTGTAGCTGAGCTTAGAGGAGACTCCTACTCCTCTAGAGCTAACTCCTCCTCCTCCAGGAGCAACCTACTCCTCTACCACCTACTACTCTTCCTACCCCCAGTCCTCTATCCGAGCCTACACTCGATGCCCATCAGGATCCTCCCCTACAATTGCCTCATACCTATCCTGACCTAAGCTACCATTACCATGCCATAGCCATGTGACCCACCATTGGGTATATGCCTCTATGACCCTACCATCTACAATACCAACATCCACTATGGGAGGATCATCATCCTCTATAATTGTTAACTTGGGGTAGTGGAAGATCCCTCTCTGTAGTAATCTACCTATATAAAATGGGCTCTAGAGGTACATCCTAATAAGTCATACTATCGAAGCACCCAAGAATAGTGGAAGAACTCCTTGATGCCATCCTTGTGATCGATAACCCATCGATCATGCCTAGTCTTAGTTATGAACCTATCTACCTCTGCCTAGGTGGGGCAATCATGATAAGGCCTCTAGATGATGTCCTTGGCCTATAGGCTAGTCAGAGTCGATGTATAGTGTGTCAAATCCCCTACATGACATTGACTCTTATGCTCCTCATGCTCTCAGGGCCACCTAGATCTGTAGCACTAAGCAACATCTACTATGGTAATAATATCAATAGGTAATCCTCCTAGGTGGTCCACCTTGATGTGCTCCCATCCCTATATCTATAGGAGTAGGCTACAAGCAATGCTAGCTCATCCCACTCTTGAATCTGTAGAGCTCATCATAGCACTAGGCTAGCAATGCACTCCCCCAAGCCATGATGATAGGCTCTACACTATCCATCAAGTCCTGAACCATCGCTAAGAGGTTCCATGGGAACCTCACTCTAGAGTAGTCAGTAAAAGCATATTATATATAACCATCATCAAAATACCTATCTCGAGAGAAGACATCCTCTCGGTACCATCGATCCATAGAAATCCCACCATGATTAGTAATTACAGAATGTAGTAGCTACATGTGCTCCAAAGACCCTCATAAAGATTGCATCTCTAGCATCAGTAGGAGAAGACACAATGGGGACTCCATCAAAAGGGATCTGGAAGATCCTGTAGATATCCTTCGATGTGATGGTCATCTCACTCGTAGGGAGATGAAAGGTGTTAGTCCTAGAGTCCCACCTATGTGCTAAGGTAGTAAGGTAGGCTTGATCTGACATGATCATTGGTAGCCTAGTAATATACTAGAGCCCATGAGCATCAAGCCAATCCTAGTCTGTGTCATCCATCTAGGGTAGAAGATCCATGAGCAATTTAGGGTCTCAAGCCCATGCAGACAAAATCTAAGAGTGCAAAGTAAATGCCTAAATTAAATGCACTTAAAAGCTAAAAGGAGGAATAAAATAAAAATGGTGTAAAATTTATCTAAGATAAGCTTAAGGCTATGAAAATAATGACTAAATGCACCTAAACATTCAAAAAAATCAAATTCTACACTTCAAAATTAAAAAAATCAATTAAATCCTTAAAAATTAAAAATTAAAAATTTATCTAAGGTCGCATAGTCGTTCATGCCAGGAGTGGCCAGAGATGAAGCGAAGTGGCCAACCACCAATGGTAAAAAATTGATCGTTGGAATTCAAGTTGGTCACTGACGGTGATAGTGGCCCCTCTTTGGCCATTTAGGGGTCGCTCTAAGCATCAACGACCATGAGGACGCCAATGACGTCCCCCATCAGCCAAAAATAACAAAAAATTTAAAAAATTTAAAAACTAAGCTAGACCCACTAAAATTAACCCTAACCTAGACCTATTGATCGGTTTGGTTCATTGCCAATGAGTTTAGTTTGGTTCATTTACCGATTACTTAGTGAGGTTCATTTTACCAAATAAAATAAATAAAAAGTTAGGGTTTGAGAGATACCCATGAGTCATCGGCTCCTCCACTTGTTGATGCCTCCCCTACTCCACCATGGTGTCAAAATTTAGTAGCGTCCTAGATCACAATCAATCACTCTCAACTCAGAGCTCAAAAGTGTAATTTATAGCTGGAATAATGAAAATTCAAACCCTAAAAGTTGCTTTTATATTTTCAATTTATGCTCGAATTTTGGCATTAGTGGCCACATTTTTGGTATTGGACCTAATAGTGTACTGAAGTGGCAATTAGGGGTCATTGGACCTGATAACGACTAGGAAACAAAGATAAATTTACTCAATTTCTCACCATGAGGCACCTCAAAATGGGCCATTAAACATACCTATCGGTCCAAAACAATCAAAAATTGCATAAATACCAAAAAAATTACATAAATCAAAATCCAAAAATATCATAAAATTCAAATTAACAAAAAAATCAAATAACAACAAAATCTCAATTGAGCCTCGTATTCAGTTATTTACTCTATACACTTGGTGGTTGCAATGACTTGCACTCCATGCAATCCGGCAAGATGAGTAAATTACCATAAGGCCACTTGGGGCAAATTAGTTATGGTAGAATTGAGACGCTTCACTTCAATCCTAAAGAAGGCCATGGCAGCGGACTACCCCATGGGAATGAGGATTCATCTCATTTCTTCTATAACATTTTTAACAAATCATCGAATGTAGTGATTCAACATAAGCTTAAATAGAATTGCTATCATCCTTGATTCCCTAAGAAGGCCATTACGATCGGACCGCTCCATGGGATAGAGATGTACAATTACTAAAAATGGTTGAAATCACACCTGAGATGGGACCTACCCTATAACAACAAAGCAAACCTCTAAAAGGGTCCAAATCATTCATCTTGGTCAAGTGACTCATCACTTTATTCATTGTCCTTCCCTCATCGACTCATCGTTTGAGGGGGTAGTCATAATATCAACAATCATAATCAAAATCAATAAAATATCACTCGATCATGTCAAATTGTATTCATCTTATGAATCATTGCCAACAACTATCATAAGCTTACCCTTTGCTAGGGCAAAAAGCAAATATGATAGTTAAGTTTGTAGCTCTCCTCCTTTCGGATCTATAGAACCTATAGTAGCACTGAAGCTACCCGATTGTCTGATGGACGTGTGCAAGCTTTCACAAATTTAAGCCTTCCATCCTATTGGAAGCAATGATTCTAGGATGCATGCCCTTTCTCATGACTGGGGCATCCAATGTTGATCAGATCAATGATCATCACACACCCTACAATGTGGCCCTAGGTGGTCTATTTTTGCTCCACACTGTGTTTTCCCATAATGCATCCCAAAAAGGGGTATCTGTAGACACCTAAAATACATCATGTTTAGGAGACTACTCATATGGACACATTCAAAGACCATATGAATCATCTTGGACCTTTCCAAGAGCTAGTAGTGGTCCTAACCACTCAAAAAGGGTAGTTCTAGCCCATCCAAGCTTAGCCACTCTCAAGCAGAGTGATCGCCACACCTGGCCATTGAAGCTAAGAGCAGCCACACCTAGCCATTACTCTAGATAGTGGCTAGCACCATGCATAGTCTAGCCATGAATATAGGCCTAGATCATAGTCTGACTACACCTTGCATTGCTTATGGGTAGATTTTGGTGAGGAACTCCTAGAGTTCCTCCTAACTACCCCTTCAATGCAAATTTGTGATTGATGCTTTCCCTTGGGATGGTCAGTTGCATGTAAATTTGGATTTTGGCTTCTCTAGGAAGCCAAGATCCAGATCTAAATATGGGAGGTCTACATATGGACTCTCCCAAGCAAAGCAAAAGATCCATGAATATCAAAATTTTGTGCAGCGAAGCCCTGGCCGATTAGAGAGTGAATCCATACCCCTTTGAGGAGTAGCGAAGCACTGTTTGGCTGAGCTACGTCTATACACCTACTTTTAGATCTATTTATTCTTCACCACCCATCAGTGTACCAGACACAATAGGTGACCCTTGAACATCAATTGGAGCAAGGAATCTAGTGCTACAACCCCTGGTTCATGAGGAGAAGAGCTTCATTTCATGGTCGCTATCATTGATAGTGGCCCATAGGCATAGCCTAGGGTTTTTAGACATTATTTTCCTAGTTCTAGCTTAGATCTAATTATTGCTTTGATTTATTAATTAGTTTTAGCTTAGATCTGATTTCTTTAATGCATTTACATTGTATTTCTTGAGTTATACATGCATTTATCATTCAGTTTTATTGCATTTTAATATTATTATGCTCATATATCATGTTTATCAGATCTTCTAATAAGAGCCTCATTCGAAGAGGCTTCCCATGCTACTGATAGTGTTCTATTGTTTCTATGCATGTAGGTTATAGGTTTATAGGACCGATTCAAGGCATTCAATGCATAAGATCCCTCCAAGGTGAGAAAAGGAGAAGGAGGCATCTATAAGCCCTCATACAAGTTCGTGTGCGAGATCGGGAGGCCTACGAAAGCGCACCACCCCCTTTGTGAGGGGACATCATTCTTCACCATTATTCCACTTGTATCTTATTGTATCAAACTGGGTATCCCTCAGAGGGACCGATATGTAACCGGGATTTGCCAAAGAAATTAATAAAAGATCTTTCTTTATTTGTCATTTCCATGTTATCTATTGCTTTATGGTCTTTCATTTGATATAATATTGCAAGTAGTGTAAGTGGTGCATGCTTCCCAGGGTCGCACAACACTTAATGATTTTATGAATTTTAAAGCACTTGTAGAGAATGAAAGTGGATGCAAAATAAAATATTTAAGGACTAATTGAGGTGGAGAATTTTGTTCTAATCAATTTATGATTTTTTGTGACAAGTTTGGGATAAAAGGTAGCTAACTACAACTTATACTCCATAAAAAAATGGGATAGTAGAGAGGAAGAACCACATAATTAATGAAATGGTAAGAATTTTGTTGTAGATAAAAGATCTAAGTAATGTTTTTTAGGATGAGGTAATTGCTACAACTATATATATCCTAAATGGGAGCTCTACAAAAGCACTTCATAAAATGACACCGTATGAAAGGTGGTATGGTTTAAAGCCTAATTTTACTCATTTTAAAGTTTTTGGATGTTTGGATTACGTTCATGTTGTTGATAAGCTTAGGAGAAATATTGATTCTAAGAGTGAAGCATGCATATTTGTTGGATATAGTGAAGAAAGTAAAGGGTATAGACTCTATAATCCCATCACTCATAAAATTGTTGTTTCAAGAGATGCCATTTTTTATGAAGGGGGAGTTTTTGGTCAGCAAAAGGATCATGTTAGTAAACCCCAAAGTGTTGATAATGGTGATATAGTTGATATTCATCCCATTGGTAAATCAATTTCTCAAGAATTTCAGCCAATTATCCCTTCATCAAGTTCTACAAGTAATAAAGGCAAGAGGATTTTAACATCTCATCCTCCTAGCCAAATTCTAGATATAAAATTTGAAAAAATACTCACAAGGAGCCATGCTCATGAAGCTGATAATGAAGAAGACCCAATAGGTGAGGTTGTAAATTATGCATTGTTATCACAATCAGATTTTGAACCTTCATATTTTGAAGAAGCATGTACTAACAATGTTTGGGTGCAATCCATGAAGGAGGAAATGGATTCAATCCATAAGAATGATACATGGGAACTTGTAGAGTTTCAAAAGGGATGGAAATGTATTGGTACAAAGTGGGTCTACAAAATCAAATTCAAAAGTGATGGTAGTATTGACAAGCACAAGGTAAGGCTAGTGATAAAAGGCTATACTCAAAAGTATGACATTGACTATGAGGAGATATTTGCTCCTGTAGCTAGACAAGAGTCCGTTATGATGTTGATCTCTTTATAAGTCCCACAAAAGTGGAGCATTTATCATTTATATGTGAAGAGTGTTTTCTTGAATGGATACTCAGAGGAGGAGGTTTATGTTCAACAACCTCAAGGTTTTGAAGTTCAAGGTAAAGAGGGCTATGTCTACAAATTGAAGAAGGTCTTGTATGGTCTTAAACAAGCTCCAAGGGTATGGTATACCCGTATTGATGGCTACTTTCAAGAAAGAGGATTCATGAGAAGTAAGAGTGAGCCCACTCTTTACTTCAAAAAGGAAGGTAATAAAATTATTCTTATTTACCTATATGTTGATGATTTGATCTACAGGAGTAGTTCTAACATGAAATATGAGTTTAAAAGTACCATGATGAAAGAGTTTGAAATGATAAACTTAGGGATGATGCAGGACTTCCTTGGAATGGAAGTAGTTTAGAGTAAAGATCAAATTTTTGTATGTCAAACAAAGTATGCTAGGGATATGATGAAAATATTTTTATTGGAATATTGTGAACTGGTTCCTACTCCAATTGCTTATGGAGTAGTATTATGCAGAGAAGATAGAGCTAAGAAAGTAAATTCTACAACTCGTAGAAAAATAGTGGGGAGCTTAATGTTTCTAACTCATACAAAGACAAAATATTGTATATGTCATGTCTATCATTTCTAAATACATGAGTGAACCTTTTGAGTTGCACATGAAGGCAACCAAATGGATTTTAAGGTATGTAAAAGGTAAAATAGCTTTTGGGATTCATTGGAACAAAATATTCATACATAGATTGGTTGATAATTCAGGGTGATGTTGAGCATTTTATTCCAGGTGAGTTGTGGTGGGAATGTATTGGGTGCGCTGTTAGTCTCACAATGACACTGAGAGGGGGGGTGAATCAGTGTAGCTATTTTAAAACTTAAATCTTCAACTCTTAAAGCCGAAACAATGAAAACTTGAAACCAAATAAAACAAGTATAACAAGAGAACATCACACAACACAAGATGTATCGAGGTTCACCGATTTGGCTACATCCTCAAAATGACTATTTGGACTCCCATCCAAATCCAGCCTTTGCAAAACATCAACTTTACAATCAATTTACCAGCACCCACTGGAAGGAGCACCAACCCCTGATTTATATGCACCAATAGAAAGGAGCACCAACCCCTGATTTATTTGCACCAACAGAAAGGAGCACCAACTCCTGATTTATCTGCACCAATAGAAAGGAGCACCAACAACTTATGGCCTCTTTGAATGGCGTATTTAAAACCTCTATTTTTTTTTTGTTTCTCCTTCCATGACTGTTCATTTTCTCCTTCCCTTGTGCATGCATGTGTTTTGGTTTTCAAAAAGGCTTTTCATTTCTATTTTGTGGCCCTTCCTTTCCTTTTCTCCACATGGGCATGTGTCCGCTTCTTTTCATGTGTAACGACCATCTTAAATGATTTCAAATCATTAAATATTACTTATGTAACGTTTTGTCTTATTCATTGAATTTTGTCCTTATGTGACAAATTACCTTATTCAATCTTTGATTTATTACTTATAGGTCCACGTCACTATGCAGTCTTCAGTTTCACTATCCTGGTGTTCATCACTAATATCAGACACACTGTCAACTACTCTGTTCCTTTGGCAAAAATGCAACATGTCGCGATATCGTGACACTTTTGTTTCTTTGCCTGCCTGCCATTTTTGAGTTGTAAAAATGCAACATGTCGCGATATCGCGACACTTTTTCCTTCTTGCTCTTTCTCTTTGCTTTGGACTGCAAAAATGCAACATGTCACGATATTGCGACACTTTTTTTCTCCTTGCTCTTTCTCTTCGCTTTGGACCACGAAAATGCAACATGTCGCGATATCGTGACACTTTTTCTTTCTTGTTATTTCTCTTTGCTTTGGACCGCGAAAATGCAACATGTCGCAATATCGTGACACTTTTTCTTTCTTGTTCTTTCTCTTCTCTTTTGATTGCGAAAATGCAACATGTCGCGATATCGCGAAACTTTTTCTTTTTTGTTCTTTCTCTTCTCTTTTGGCCGCAAAAATGCAACATGTCGCGATATCGCGATACTTTTTCTTTCTTGTTCTTTCTCTTCTCTTTTGGTTACAAAAATGCAACATGTCGCGATATCGCGACACTTTTTATTTCTTGTTCTTTCTCTTCTCTTTTGGCCGTGAAAATGCAACATGTCGTGATATCGCGACACTTTTTTTCTCCTTGTGGTGTTTTGTTTTTTCTTTGATCTTTAGCATATGGGCCACTTCGGTCTTCTTGGAAAACATGAAAAAAAGTGGGTCCCCAATTTTGGGGTACGTTGTGGAGCAACCACAACATGACGATTTTTTCAACTTTGCACAAATAACTTGTAACAACTTCACCTAGAAATCAAAAACATCCTCATAAGCATTTAACATCACTGTACATACTTTGAATAACCTCTGAACTCCTGTCCACTGCATCAAATGATCTATCTGACTGTGTTGACAACAATGACAATACTGTCGCTGCACCTTGCTCAACAATATCCCCCTTTGGAATTGTTGGCAACACGTGCAATTTCCTATAACTCTTCTCCCCCTTTGACAACAATACCAAAGGGCTACTGCAAACTCCCCCTGAGTCCATGCACAACATTCTCAAGCAAAAATTATTACACTTAGCAAAAATCACAAACATGAGCAAAAAGATAAACAAATACACAAATGCTCCCCCTGAGAATGTGGTCCCAATAGCTAGTCAATTCTTGGGAAGCGTGACCACTCCCAATTTATTGTGAAGGTACTCAAATACTTCCTTGGGCAATGGTTTTGTGAAGATATCCGCTACTTGCTCTGTTGTTGGAACAAAATCCAACTTAACCTCACCTTCCGCAACTTTCTCCTTCAAAAAGTGATACTGGATAGCAATATGTTTTGTGCGAGAATGCATAACCGGATTCTTTGAGATGTTAATGGCACCGGTGTTATCACACTTAACTAAAATTGGCTCACTGAAGTTAATACCAAGATATTTCAGGGTTTGTTTCATCCATAATACCTGCGTACAACATGTTGTGGCTGCAATATATTATGCCTTTGCTATGGATAAGGAGATTGACTCTTGTTTCTTACTATGCCACGCAACCAACCTGTCTCCAAGATAGAATGCACCTCCACTGGTACTCTTTCTGTCATCTACACATCCTACCCAATATGCATCTGAATATGCAATAAGGGTGAAGTCCTTACCTTTCGGATACCATAACCCATACTCCATAGTACCCTTGAGGTACCGAAGAATCCTCTTCACTACTATCACATGAGTCTCCTTGGGACTAGCCTGAAATCGTGCTACCATGCATACTACCTACAAAATATCTGGTCTGGTAGCTGTCAAGTACAGTAAGCTCCCAATCATAGATCTGTACATGGTTTGATCAACATGTGGAGAATTGTCATCCTTGCTCAACTTGCAACTTGTCATCATGGGAGTGCTAACTGGCTTACAATCCTCCATTGTGAACTTTTTTAGCATCTCTTTCACATATTTAATTTGAGAAATAAATATGTCCTTCTCATTTTGATTAAATTGCAACCCGAGAAAATACAAAAGTTCACCAATCATTGACATTTCAAATTATTTCTACATTTTATTTGCTAAATCTTTACACGACTCATCTTTGCTGCTGCCAAATATGATATCATCTACGTATACAACAAGAACAATAAGATGGCCATTTTCTATTTTGACATACAAATTACTATCCACCATACCTTTCTTGAACCCTTGTTGAGTAAGATAGTTGTCTAGCCTTGCATACCATGTTCGGGGTGCCTATTTTAAGCCATACAATGCTTTCTTCAACTTGCAAAAAAAGTTGGGATCATCACCAAGTTGGAAACCATCTGGATACTCAATATAAACCTCTTCTTCAAGTTTCCCATTCAAAAATGCTGATTTCACATCCATTTGATAAAATTTGAAATTCTTATAAACTGCTAAATCCAAAAACATTCTAATTGCCTCTATTCTAGCCATAGGTTCAAAGGTTTCCTCAAAGTCAATACCTTCAACTTGTGCATAGCCTTTACATACCAATCTTGCTTATTCCTGACAACATGTCTGTATTCATTCAATTTGTTTCGAAAGACCCATTTAGTACCAATTATATTTTTATTTGCAGGTCTTGGTACTAACTCCCAAGTTTTGTTTTTCTCGATCTGATCTAATTATTCATTTATTGCATTCATCCAAATTTCATCTTTGCTTGCGTTAGCAACATTTTTGGGCTCAATACTGGATAATAGAGAGTAGTTACTACTATTCTTCTTTTCTAAACACCAACTGTGGGGCCTCCAATTATTTGCTCTCTAGGATGATCTTTCTGCCAGCTGCCTGTTTTGAATTTCTTATTTTCTTCCACTTTTGAATCACTGTTTGAATCATCTGAGTCAATTTTTTGTTTCTTTTCCATTTTCTTTTCCTTATCTCCTTTAATAACCTATTTATAAAATGGGTATTTCTCTTCATAGCTAACTACTCGTTCCCTACCTTCATCAACTTCAACATCGACACTATCCACAATTTTCCTTAGCCTCTTGTTGTAGCATTTGTAAGCTTTGCTTTTTGACGAATAGCCAAGAAAAATACCTTCATCCGCTCTATCTTCAAACTTACCAAGGTTTTCTTCGGTTCTTTTGATGTAACACTTGCTGCCAAAAACTTTAAAGTATCTTACTATTTCCTTTTTATCGAACCACAAATCATAAGGAGTTTTGCTTTCATGCATCCTCAATATGCACCTATTTTGGATGTATACCGCAGTATGGACTGCCTCTTTCCAAAATATGTCTACTACTTTACTGTCAATCAACATAGTCTGTGCCATTTCCTGCACTGTCCTGTTCTTTATTTCTACCACACCATTATGTTGAGGTGTCCTAGCTACTAAAAATTGTCTCCTAATACCATATTTTTCATAGTACTCTGTAAAATCCTCTGAAATGAACTCTCCTCCTCTATATGATCTTAAAAATTTAATCCTTTTTCCTGTTTGATTCTCAACTTGGTTTTTGAAAACCTTGAACATCTCAAAAGATTCTGATTTATGCTTCAAAAATAGTACCCATGTCATCCTGAAATAGTCATCTATACACAACATAAAATATTTGTCACCATTTATGCTTTGCGTTCTCATGGGTCCACATAAATCAGTATGTATTAGTTCCAAAGGTTTTCTTGTGTAGTACTCTTTTGTTTTAAATGAGACTCTAGTTTTCTTCCCATTTTGGCATGAAGCACAAATGCTATTTGATGGTTTTCCAATGGTGGGAATATCTCTCATTGCCTTTTTTGAGCTGATTTTTACTAGATTGTCAAAACTGATATGACCGAGCCTCTTGTGTCACAACCAATTTTCTTCTTCCTGTCCAATAAAGCAAGCTCATTTTGAAGTCTCTAATAGAGTGTACAGGTTGATAGATGTCCTCGATCCAGTTGCTATCAACTTTCCACTATTTGATTTTCTGACTTCACAACCCTGCTTCTTAAAAATCACTTCATGACCTCTATCACAAATCTGACTTACGTTCAACAAGTTATGCTTCAGACCAACCACAAAAAAGACTTCTTTTGACTTTATTTTTCTATCACTGATCTTAACTGAACCTTTGCCAACTATCTTAGCTCCATCATTATTTCCAAATTTTACTGAACCACCTTCATATTGTCTGTAACTTCTCAAATTTTTGTTTGTCACCTGTCATATGATTGGAGCATCCACTATCAAGTATCCATGGTGCAGATTTATTCCGTGCTTTAAATGTTGTTTGTACGATCAGGGATTCCTTTTCTTCCTTAGATCACTCTTTTTATTTCCACTCTGGTTTGATTATAGTTTTGGGCTCTTGTTTTGACTTTTCTTTTTCAGTAGCTTGTGCATGTTTTTCGAGAAATTTTCTATTTTGTCTCATTTCATTTGGTTGAAATTTTCTTCCCTGAAATTGATTTGATGCAAATGTACTTTGAGAATTTCTTGCAATGTGCCCAAAATTATGACAGTTATAACATTCTACTGCATAATCCATCAAAGGTGAAAAAACATTTCTCTTGGTAAAATTCCTTGGTCCTACATTATACTTGCAATATAAAATCTTATGTCCATAACCATTGCATTTAAAATAGTAACTAGAAAAGAGATGATTGAACCTGGGTGATGGTCTTTGCCATGTTGTCGTAGGAGTCATAAATCTTCTTTTTCTTTGATTTGTGACATTGGTGAATCCATCATTGTCAATTCTCCTTTCGTGCCTTGCATTATTGCTTTCTTTTGCATGAGTCAATTTTTCTTGATCGACTTGTTTCTTATCTTCATTCTTTATGGATTCTTCATTTATGGCCTTTGATCCATTTGATTATTCTCCTTCGTCAAATCCCAAACCAAATTTGATGCCTGTAGTCTTTTGGTTATTTATGATCTTATCCAGCTTCATATAACTTTCTTCACATTTGTGATAACAACTAATTTTATGATTCATCTCTTCTATCTACATCCTTAAACCAACAGTCTCTTCTTCTAGCTTGCTGCAATAATCTATTTTCATGGTTATTTGCACTTCAAGATCTTCAGATATTTTCTTGGATTCTTCTATATATACTTTCAAACTGGTTATGATTTCATTTGCATCCTCAATATTTCTTGAAATTTTCTTATTCTTTTTTCTTTCTATCTTCAATTCATCCAGAGCTGCAATTAGTTCCTCTTCCAAATTTACTTCTGCATCAATTTCTTCTTCATCACATTCCTGTTCTTTTTTTGTTTTTCTTCTTTGAGTGCCATGAAAAGAGCTTCACTTGTTTCCTTTTCAGAATCCTCACCACAGTTGTCTTCTGATGAACTGACATTCTTGGAGATGAAACTTTTCTTCTTGAAGTTGCCTTTCTGAAATTTGTTTTTTTCTTCCAGTCACTTCTTTCTTGGTGCGATCCTTCATCACTTTTGTTCTTCTCATTAAGTGGACATTTAGCTGCAAAATGCCCAATGCCTCCACAATTGAAACATTTAAACGGTAACTTTTCTCTGTATTTTTCTTTTCCCCTTTTTAGTTTTCGAACAAAGTTTGCTTCCATTTCATCTGATGTCTCTTCTTCCTCGGATTCTTGTTTTGCTTTCATATTTTTATGAGCTTTAAAAGTAGATTCTCTATCTGTGGGTTTAGATTTTTCTATTCTCATCTCATATGCAGTCAAAGAACCATGCATCTCATCCATACTAAAAGAATTTAGATATTTAGCTTCTTCTATAGCTAAAACTTTAGAATCAAATCTTTGGGGAAGATATCTTAATACTTTTTTCACAATGACAGAATATTTGATTTCCTCATCGAGTCCTCTAATCGCATTAATGACTTCATTAACTCTCAACATATATACATCTATGTTCTCATCGTCATTCATATTTAATACTTCAAACTGAGCTCGATGTGTTTGTAACTTGGCCTCCTTGATCTTAACGTCTCCTTCATGAATGCTCCTTAGTTTTTCCCATATTTATTTTGCCATTTTACAACTCATAATCTTTACTAGTTCACTGTCCACTAATCCGCACATGATAGCATTCTTTGCTTTTGAGTCATTCTCAAATAGTTTCTTACCGGTAGCATCGGTTGGAGAAGTGGTGGGTATTATGTATCCACTATCTACTGAATCCCAAATGTCGTATCTCAAAGCACAAAAATATGTCTACATCCTAAGTATCCAAAATGCGTAATTAGTTCCATCAAACAATGGTGCTTTGTTTGATGAGAAGCCTTCACCACCTACCATTGTGTCACTTCCAAGATCACCCTAGCCGTTAATATTGTTCAGAAACCTTGCTCTGATACCATTTTTTAGTCTCACAATGACACTAAGATGGGGGGTGAATCAGTGTAGCTCTTTTAAAACTTAAATCTTCAACTCTTAAAGCCAAAGCAATAAAAAATTGAAACCAAATAAAACAAGTATAATAAGAGAACATCACACAACACAAGATGTACCGAGGTTCACTGATTTGGCTACATCCTCAAAATGACTGTTAGAATCCCATCCAAATCCAGCCTTTACAAAGCACCAACTTTACAATCAATTTACCAGCACCCACTGAAAGGAGCACCAACCCCTAATTTATCTGGACCAACAGAAAGGAGCACCAACCCCTGATTTATCTGCACCAACAGAAAGGAGCACCAACTCCTGATTTATCTGCACCAATAAAAAGGAGCACCAAAAACTTATGGCCTCTTTGAATGGCGTATTTAAAACCTCTAAAAAAAATTTGTTTCTCCTTCCATGACTGTTCGTTTTCTCCTTCCATGACTGTTTGTTTTCTCCTTCCCTTGTGCATGCATGTGTTTTGGTTTCCAAAAAGGCTTTTCATTTCTATTTTGTGGCCCTTCATTTCCTTTTCTCCACATGGGCATGCGTCCACTTCTTTCCATGTGTAACGACCATCTTAAATGATTTCAAATCATTAAAGATTCCTTATGTAATGTTTTGTCTTATTCATTGAATTTTGTCCTTATGTGACAAATTACCTTATTCAATCTTCGATTTATTCCTTATAGGTCCATGTCACTATGCAGTCTTCAGTTTCACTATCCTAGTGTTCATCACTAATATCAGACGCACTGTCAACTACTCTGTTCCTTTGGCAAAAATGCAACATGTTGCAATATCTGATGCGTAGTCGTTATACCATCATTAATTCTCAATGAATCTGTCAATCCAGGGCAGTGTACAAGGCTATCTGCGAAAGAAGAAGTGAAACAACTATAACTTAGGTCAATCTAGAGCAACAAGTTTTATTGGTGGAACCGATTGTGTGGGGGGTTTTGGAACATTCCTATCTCTAAATTGCATGAATTAAATCTTAATCTAAGTTGGAGAATTGGAAACTAATCATTAACTGTAGAAATGAAGTCCTAATTACAATTGCAAAATGAGACCTAATTATATTGCAGAAATAACAGTTGCAGAATTGAAAGTCTGATCCTAATTGTAGAAAGGAAATCTAATTACTTTTGCAGTAATGAAAGTTTAGATCTAATGTGAAAATAAAAACTATCAAAGTTATGTAACAGAAGGTTGTCAATCTTCTGTACAGGATTTTGACAGCAAAACATAAAATGCAGGAAATTGCTAAAAAATAGTAAATTATAGAAATAACTGTCTGAAATAAAGTGGAAGCTTTGCTGAAAGTAAGATTGCAACTAAAACATTAAGCACAAGGTTAATCTAAGCATAAATAAACTAAGACTACAAATATTGTCAACTGTTTACAATCAATTGAAATAACAAGTTCTACAACTCATTCTACTGCAACAAAATCAGAATAAAAACCTGTTTGTTAGTCCTCCTCCTAGGTCTGGAAGTGGCCAACCTCTTTGTCTAGAAGAAGGTGTAAGTCTCTCTCTCTTTCTAAATCTTAATCACACTCATTTACAAGCAATATGAAATAGAACTGGTGCACTTTATTGATTAGAAGACATGATTACAATAATTCTATTGAAAAACTATTACAGGACTGTAACAGATCAATTTCTACCTATACTCTGTATTTTCTGCTAGCTTCCTTACACTATTTTCTACCTCCTTTACTATCTACTAGGCTCAACCTGAATGGGAGCAATATTTATAGCTATCCTATGATCTGATTACAAACAAAGAATATCTCAAAAGATCTAATCCTACAATGCTGCAACAAATTTTGGTTTTATCCTAGAAGAGGACTAAAACTTGATCTTTTCCTTAATGATGGCTTTGGTCGACAATGATAGATGGAAGATCTTTCCATTTACCTTTTCCAACCTTTATTTCCTTTTTTCGGCTTCATAAATCGGTCAACAGGTCAAAGAAACACATTATGTTCTTCATTCCGAAGATAAGTGGCTTCATTCCGAAGACAATGCAATTCTCATTCCGAAGATCGCTCATTCCGAAGATACTGCATTCTCATTCTGAAGATCGCTCATTTCGAAGATATTGCATGCTTCATTTCGAAGATCCGCTCATTTCGAAGATACTGCATTCTTCATTCCCAAGATCCGCTCATTTCGAAGATGCTGTGTTCTTTCATTCCGAAGATATCTGTTCATTTCGAAGATACTTCGGAATGAACAAATGTATGCTTTTCAAGTGATCTCTTTAGCATCTCTCAGGTGGTTTATCTCTTATGATCAAATTCCAATGGTCTTCATCCCTTTCCTCATGTGAATTCCATGCCTTGCTATTTATGGACGAGTGGCTGGAATTTACATAGGAAAGACCGATTTCTTTGCACGACAACAGTTTGCTTACACTTGTTGCCAGATTTAGGTGAAGTAAATGCTTGAGACGAATCAAAACATGATTAGTGAAATGCTGCTATTATTCTAAGCATATCCCATTTTAGCAAATCATAGCAAAAAGAACACAAAACTATGCAAAAAGCTGTAAAATCAGCATATAATATTTCAAATACATTGATCATGCAAAATGGTTAATATACAGCATATTGAATCAACTTAACTAACATATCAGATAAAACATAAGAGTTTATAGGCATTTTTAGTGTTCAAAACATATTATGATTGAGGCATTTCCAAGCCTCATCATTTTCTCCCCAACTTATATTAATGCATGCCCTCATGCATTCTGTTGGGCTATGGAATCACATATGTCCATGTTTAGATTCCATGACCTATAGAATAATTTCTTGCCTATGTAATACCCCCTATTTTCTTGAATGTTTTTGAGCCAATCTTCAAATTATTCATCAGGTTGGGCATCTTCCTCAAAGTAGAATGGAACTAGAGTAATAATGGTTGGAGGCCTGAACCTGAGACCTATCCAGTTATGTTGCATGATCTGAATCAGTTGGACTACACCTTCTGCTCTTCTTGTGGACCATTCTAAGTTGATGGGGGAGATAGGTTCTATTTTCCTCAAAGACATGGAAAGTTCATTCCATATGTCTCTACATACTGATAATGCTGGGAAGAAATTGTGATCACAAAAATTATTAAATCTGGCCACACAGTCCCTTAAATTGTTCAAGTACATTCTCTTTATATCATCCTTGTTCATCATTGAGAAGTGCTGCCTAGTGATAACTAGGTGATTTGGCTGGATTGCTCTGACTAACAACTCAGCCCTTGTTTCAATCACTTTATTCTATTTTTTCTCTTGATCCCAGTAAAGCTGATTCTGCAAAGTAGACATAAATGCTCTCAAGCTGAACATCTCCAATGTAGATTTGAGGATGAGAGTCAACTTCCTCTGGAATGAAGAAAGCTGTGTAAAAATAGTTCACACGGGAGATTTTTTTGCTCAAAAGGATTTGTCAAAATATGCCTCCAAAAAATCTTCAATAGTGTCCAATTTATATGGAAGGTTTGAAGTAATCCTCATGACATCGCCATCCGAGGTATTTTTTCTTCAAAATAAGGCTGTAAAATCTGGCTGGTCGTCTAAATTGGACTAAAAATTTAGCAATTTGGCATAAGTCAGACACCTTTTCTTTCAATGCCTGAATTTTTGTGTCCTTGGCTTCTAGCTATTTTGCTTTCAATTTGAAATTTTCAATTTGAAATTTTCAATTTTAGTGGCAAGCTGCTCATATCTAATCATCCAGCTAGCTATGTCTGCATTGTACTGTTCTAGAGACACAGTATTAGGTGGTCTTACTACAGGGGGATCCTAGGCAGCAAATTTATCTGAACTCCTTTTTCTACCACTTCCACTGGCTATTCATCTGTTAATAACTCTACTTGCACCCCCTTATTTGCTATTTCTATGGGGTTATCATCAGATAGTATTTCTACTTGTACCCCCTTATCTGTTGTTTCTACTAGAAGTGTAACAAGTTGAAATGCAAGGACCTCAATAGGAGTACTTACTTGAACATTTTCTTGTTGTTGGGACTATTCTTGTGTTGGTGGCTCATCTTCAACATCTTTTTCTATGCTCTTCACCATTTTTGAAGCATCTTCAGAACAAGAAGGCAATGCTTCAGAATAAGATGGTGCTACTTGAGAATGAACAGGCACTTCTTTAGAATGAAGGAGTGCTATTTTAGGATGAACTCCCATGTCTGCCTCAACAGAGTCATCTGTCCTTGATAGACCTAGAAGCAATTGAGCCAAATTGTCTTCATCATTGGATATAGCTGGCTGTTTTTCAAATTGTGACAATAGTTTTCTCAATTCTGCCACTTCTTGCTGAAGCTCTGCAATTTTTCTTTCTTGTATCTCAATGATGCTTTCTTTCTATGAAATCCATTTGGTCTGTGTTTTGACAACACTCCTTGCTGCCCTCAGCTGCTCTGTGATGTCTTCCACTTCTATTTCTGCTTTAGAAGCTGATGTAGACAAATCAGTTGCAGTTGGCTCCTCAACCAATATTTCCTCTTCTTTTGCAATAATTTATTCTTGTTCAGGAGGCTCTGTGATACTGTCTATAAGGGTATCTACCATATCTATAGCCTGTTGAACTGTAGCTTCCTCCAAACCATCCTACTCAGTTTCTGCCTCGGCTATCCGTTGGAGGGAATTCTGAAAAGTTTTCAGATGCTGGTTGTATCTCTATGACATCTGGGCTGCTTGGTCTATCTTCTTCTTCCATGACCTATTCTACAGTTTCTTTCAAATGGATTCTTGTAGACCTCCTAGTTCCAGATGCAAAATTCTTCTTTTTACTCTATTTTTTGGTGACAATAGGGGTCATGGGGTCAGTTTTAGATGCCTCTGTTTCCCTTGTTGTTTCTACCTCTGTTTGGTTAAGTGCTTCACTTCTCTGTTCTGAAAAATCAGTTGCAGCTTCAGCAAAATGAACCTTCTTTTGTTTTTCTGCTCTGCTGCCAGTTCCAGATCCTCTTCTCTTTTGTTTCTTAGCTCGTGAAGTTGAGGGTTCAGGAGCAAGGTTTTCTGCTGCTGCTGTGGGGTGTAGTTTTGTAACAGCTTCAGGGGCACCTTCTAGAGTTTCTTCTGCAGCATCTTCTGCAACATTTTCTGCAGTAGCTATTTCCTCTTCTGCAGCAACATCAGCAGCATTTGGTTCTTCTTCTTCCTCACTTTCATCCCCAAAAATGACATCATTTAGGGTAGAGTAAAACCTGTCAAAACTCCTAGGGTTTCCTCTAAAATGGTGTTGGCAAACTAGTTTGATGAGGCCATGATGGCGAAGGCTTCCTTTACCCTCCTGATATCTCTTTGCCATGTTCTTTAATTCTTGATATAGATACAGGGGAAGATTTACCCTAACTTCTGGTTGTTGCCCACCATGTCTGAGATGGTTCAAAATTCGTAGATGATGCCCTGATAACAACACATACTGCCCTTCACAGGTTAGAAATTTAATTACCCAGGTGGCTACTTCATCCCAGGGTTCTTGCAAGCTGGCCCTTTTTAACCCTTTGCATGTGTTTTTATGGGTTAAATACTCCGGTTCTCTATCATTTTCTTCTACAAACCGATTAACTACATTTGCCAATGTGTTCTTGCCGAGATCTAGAAATTGAAATCCCTTCTAATGGCAGCTCTGTAATCCGACTTAAAATTTTAGGGCTTACCTCAATAGTCATGCCGTTAACATGTGCTCGGTTGTTTCTGAATGTATGGGCGAACATGCCAGCCAAATCTTTAGAAGACCCATTAAATTTATCCAAAAATGGCATAAACCCTCCATCTTCAAAAATTTGCACAACTATCGGATTTTCTTGGAGGTAAGTGGTATCTGCAGGCTCTGTTCTGATCTTTCGCCCCATTTTTTTTGTTTAAAAATTGTACACTGCGGCTGCTGTTCTTTTGCTAGATTTTTGGCTATTTTTTGTTGCAGATTTGCAGAGTTTTAGTTTGAAACCTTCGTTGCCCTGTTTCTCGTCTTCTTCTTCGGAATGAACCGTAACCTGTGCACTGTACTTCACAAACACGTCTTCAAAAAGAAAGGTGGCACACATTTCTACTTTTGCACTGTACACCTGTTCATTGATGATTGCATGGATGTCCTTGCCATTAGATCCACCTCATTAGTTTTGCAGATTCTCACGTGCATGTTTATTGGCATTAAAAATTGGTGGCATATGGTTGGTCACGTCCTCCGTATTTCCAATGAGTGCAAAAACAAACCATGTGCTAACTGACACGTGTTCCTTCCTCGCATGCAACTAAAAGAGTTTGATTTTGTCGTACCTTGTCTTCTTGGATGCCACGTGGAAATGCTCTTTCCAAAGATTATAACTTATTACGTAGACAAAATTTCATTTCGAAGATTATGACCTCATTTCGAAGACGAGTCTTCATTCCGAAGACAAATCCTCATTTCGAAGATTATGACTTCATTTCGAAGACAGGTCTTCATTCCGAAGACAAATCTTCTTTGCAAAATTTTCATTCCGAAGATCAGGCTGTATTGTGAAGGTAAATCGTCATTTCGAAGACAGATCCTCATTCCGAAGACAGATCTTCATTCCGAAGACAAATCCTCATTCCGAAGATAGATCTTCATTTCGAAGACAGATCTTCATTCCGAAGACAGATCTTCATTCCGAAGATAAATCCTCATTTCGAAGATAGATCTTCATTTCGAAGATGATGTAGCAAGTCATCATTTCGAAGACCAAGTTTCATTTTGAAGACAAATTGTCATTCCGAAGAAAAATTTTCTTTCTGAAGACAAAGTGCAACATTCATTTTACTGTCATTCTGAAGACAATTTCAATCCGAAGATAATACAGTAGGCACTATTTTTGGCATTCTTGTTTCGAAGATTAGGCAAAAATCAATATTTTCATTTTCAAAACATGTCTTAAGTATGCCAACTCTTATGAATACCTTTTATGCTAATGGTTAATTGTCACATACTATATACCAATCATTTTACAATGAAGAAATGTAAGAAATATATACCTGATAAAAATAGTTAATGCTAGTTTTGAAGAATGACTGCCTTTGTTGATATTCTGTTGAGATTTTTTGCAACATTTCAAAACAAGTGCACTTGGTGAATTTGTACAATGATGGTTCAGAAATTTCTCAAGGTTATGCATGCTAGAAAACTGGTTTTCATGCACACCAACTCAATAGTGCCTTAAGAAAAGGTTTTCACTGCTGAGTTATTCATTTTTCTCTTCTTTTTTCTTGATTTTCCCCTTTTTTTTATTTTTTTTTATTTTTACCTCTCCTTTTCTCTTTTTTTTTTTTTCTTGATCATGACTATGCCCATGAAGGAATTTCATGATTTCCCCTGAAACCATGCCCATGAAGGAATTCATACTCATAATTTATTCATCTTTTTGTTTTCTGTTTTTTTCTGATTTTTTTGTATTTTCTGCTTTTTCTTGAAATCCACTGATCATGTTGATTGTTTTGAAGTGGAAGAGGGAATCTCTTCCACTCTTTGTGTATCCAAACTATCAAGTTGCTTGCAAGAATTCTTCTTTAGTCGAGAGGTGTATGGTATACCCTGAGGCGATGTCCATTCACTACCAACTTTCTTCGTGACCCATCAATAGGGGATAGACGAGTCTGCTCCATTTTCAAATACCTCCTCAATACAGTAAGGTCCCAACCATCTAGTTCTCGGTTTCCTAGGGGAAGTCTTCGTATTGAGAATCAAATAGTAAAGCCCAATCTCCTTGTTGAAGTTTCCTCTGCTAAATGTGACTGTCATGCCACATCTTCCTCTGTTCCTGAATTACCTCAGTTTGGTGTAGAGCATCCAATATAAGTTCATCCAATGCATTCAGCTGCAGAATTCTGTCTGTCTATGCCTGCAAAAATTCAATTCCAATTTCCAGTGCTGTGCGCAATGTTAGTAGCTCAAATTCAATAGGTAAGAGAGGCTTTTTACCAAAGACTAGTTCATAAGGTGTGAATCCAGTAGTGGACTTCCAAGTAGTATTGTAGGCCCAAACTACTTCAGGTAATTTATCTAGCCAATTTCTCCTATGAAAAGCTACTGTTTTTGTCAAGATGCGTTCTAGTTCCCTGTTTGTTACTTCAACCTAGCCATTTGCTTGTGGGTGGTAAGGTGATGATTTCCTATGTTTGATTTCATACAATTCTGTAAATGCTTTTATGACTTTGGATGCAAATTGGGGTCCTTGGTCTGTGGTGATAGATCATGGAGCTCCAAATATTTGAAAAATTTGAGTATACAAGAAATCGGCGACCTTCTCTTCACGAGCATGTTTAAAAGCACCCACCTCTACCCACTTTGTCAGGTAATCAGTGCATACTAGAATATGCACCTTTCCTTGAGAAGGTGGATCAATAGGTCCTACAAAATCAAGCCCCCACCTCTCAAATGGTTCTAAAACCATTTGAGGCTGCGATGGCATCTCATTTGTATGAGTGGGTTTCCCCATTCTTTGGCATGCATCACAATGCCTGATGTACTTTTTCACATCCTTGTGAAGAGATGGCCAATAATATCCTATCCCTAAGATTTTCCTAACTGTGCTTTTTACATAATAGTGTCCACCTGAGGGTTCATCATGACAAGCTCTAAGGATATCATACACTTCATCCTTGCGGATGCACCTACGTAACACATGGTCAGGAATGCACTTAAAAAGCATACCCTTAATCCATTCAAAAGAAGAACTCTGTTTGATCAATTGTTTTTTCTATTTTGAAGTGAAATGTGGAGGAACTTTCCCTGTGACCAAATAATTGGCTATATCTGCAAACCAAGGTGATTGGACTGATATAGCAAATAGTTTTTCATCAGGAAAAGTGTCATCAACTAATTCCCCTTCATCCGTGTTACTGCAACTTTGGACAAGAAATCTGCCACAACATTAGCTTTCCTGGTTTGTTGATTATAGTGATATCAAATTCTTGCAGCAACAACAACCAACGAATAATTCTTGCACTTACCATAGGTTTATTCATCAAATACTTAATGGCTATATGATCTGTGTGAATAAATATTTGATAACCTGTGATATAATGCCTGAATTTGTTGATGGCATAAATTACTGCTAGGAATTCCTTCTCAGTTGTTGTATAATTTTTCTCGGCTCTTGTCAAGTTCTTGCTAATGTTGTAGATGGTATAATGTTCACCATTATCAATTTGTCCTAATGCTACTCCAATTGTTGTATTGGAGGCATCAATCTGTATGTGAAATGGTAATGTCCAATTAGGTCCTCCGAGCACGAGGTGGAGTTATCAATTTCTCTTTTAGAGCTTCAAATGCTTCTTGACACTTTGCAGTCCAGGAGAATTCAGAATCTTTAGTCAATAGGGCAAACATAGGGCTGGCTATTGTGCTAAAGTTGGGAATAAACCTGCGGTAAAAACCAATGTGTCCTAGGAAGCTTCTAACATTAGTCTGAGTTTTAGGAGGAAGGAGATTCTTGATAATTTCAACCTTCTTTGGATCAACTTGGATCCCTTCGGGAGAGATGTGATGACCAAGAACTATCCCTTCCTTCATCATCATGAAGCATTTATCTGGATTTAAGGATAAGTGGTATGTTTCACGACGAGTTAAGACTTTGTCAAGATTTTCCAATGTAAAATCAAAAGTTTGTCCACATACTTTGTGAAATCATCCATGTAAATTTCAACACTTTTGGTGGTCGGATCAGCAAAAATTGCTAGGATCTGCTCGCTAAAAAGTTCTTTGGGGCATTACACAAACCAAAAGGTAAAACCCTATAGGCAAATGTTCCCCATGGACATGTAAAAGTTGTCTTTTCTTGATCTTTAGGTGCAATCTGAATTTGATTATATCCACTAAATCCATCAAGAAAACAAAAGTATCTTTTTCCAGCAAGAGTATCTAACACTTGATCTATGAAAGGTAATGGAAAATGGTCTTTGTATGTCACCTTATTCAAATCTCTATAGTCTACACATACTCTCATTTTTTCGTTTTTCTTAGGAACTATTACCAATGGAGAAACCCATTGGCTATCAGAAATTGGATAAATGAATCCTACTTCCAGGAGTTTTTCAATTTCTTCTTTCACAATATCTCTTAAGGCGAGGATTCAATCTTCTTTGAGGTTGTCCGATTGGTTTGACTTCTTCGAGTATAGATTCTATGGGTACATATATCGGGATGAACTCTGACATATCTTTGTAGTTCCAAGCAAAAACATGAACATGCTTCTGCAAGACAACTATCAATTTTTCTTCCTCTTCCCTAGTAAGCTGGTTGTAGATGTTCAAAAATTTGCCTGGATGGACTTCTATTTGTTTTGTATTTAGAAGGACTGAATTCACTCCTTCATATCTAGTGATTAAGGGATTAAGAGGACATTGCTGAGATGGGAGAAAAGAAGCAATTTCTATTTTATTGCTACTTGAGGGAAGCATATCTTGTATGGAACAGTGAGAAGGAAAAATCAGATGATGGTGCCATCCATGTGGTAGTGAAACAAAGTTTCCCTGTGATAGTACAAATGGTTCATCTTCAGATTTTTGATTCTCCTCATTCCTTATCAACTGTTGGATATTTGTTGTTTCCCCTTCTAAACCTTGTTCATGCAGAACATTCATCAGGATTGTTTCATTTTCTAAGTTTTTCGTGTCACTGAGGTCTTATATGTGTTCTCTTACTACTAAGGTAGCTAGTGTAGAAATGACCTCTTCCGGTTCTTCCTCTGAGTCGAGAAAACCATAAGCGACCTAAAAATTTGCTAGATGGTTTTGGAGGAGGATATAAAGAAATCTATTTCAGATCAATACCATTTGAAATAGTCATATTTCTAGATCTGCAGTCTATGAAGGTTGCTGCAGTTGCAAGCTAAGGTCTTCCCAAAATAATGGGATATCCATGTGCTAAATTTCTTGGCTGTAAAACCAAAAAATCTATAGGGAATTCCCAAGAAGAAACTTCTATAGGGACATCTTCAATGATTCCTTCGGGTTTTGCAAGCTGACCTATCAGCCATTTCTAAAACTGTAAATGTGGGGCTGAGATGTTTGAGTTGTAATTGTTCCATTGTATCTTTGGTCATGACATTTATTGCAGCTCCTAGATCCACTAAAACATTTGATATTGGTACTGAACCTATGGTGACTATGATAACTGGGCTTCTGGATCACTATACTTTGGAGGTACTAGTTTTCCGGATAAGAGATCGGCTATCTTCCCTTCAACTTTGCACAGTCTTGGGAAATGCTTTCTTCTTTCTTCCTACTCTTTTAATGCACAAATTTTGGACAGTACTGTTAATCTCTAGTATTTCCTTAATGGCTTGCAATAAGGGCAATGATATAGTCAACTTTTTGAGTTCTTTGACCAATTTTGACTCAGAATTTTTTGGTATTGCATTAAGTCTTTCAGGATATGGAATTATCCTTGGTAATTGTTCTGCTTGTGTCTCTTTCTCTATTGTTGGTTGGATTCTCTCTGGTTCTGATGATTCTTGCTCTTTATTTTCTTTGATTTCAATTGAAATTGGTTCAGGTACAACTTTCCCTGACCGAAGTTGGATGTTACTACAATCAAGAACATTAATTTCAATATTTTCTTCAGCTTCAGCCACATAGACAGGAGGTGTCTGTCTCACACTGTTTGGATTAGTGGTGGCTAAGGTCGGCAATTGAGGTTGTTTCACTTGCTGTGTTTGCTGTTATTTTTCTTGAAAATTTTGATTAGGTGTAGGCAACAAATGTTGAGTTTGACCTTGATTCCTTTGCTGCCTTGGATAGGACTAGTATTGCTGATTCCACTATGGTTGGTTTTGCATCCAATGTGGATTAGTATGATTTTGATTCCAAGTTGGATTGTTTTGATTCCAATATGGGTTATTTTGATTCCATGAGGGGTTGTTTTGATTCTGATTCCAGGTTGGGTTACTCCAATTTGATTGTGGCCATTCTTGGTAATTTGTCCATTGAGGATAATTCCAAGGATGTTGGGGTGGTTCTGATTGTCCCCAAGGCATAGTACCAGGATTATGCCCCCAATTTGTAGGAAAACAAGGGGGATTTTGATATTGAGAGAAATTTCCCCCTTGTTTTGGTCCAATATAGTTGAGTTCCTCAATCTGGTTTTCTAACACAGTTTTGAGTTGTGGTAGCAGGTTGCATTGATCAGTTGAATGCCTTTTTGAACAGATACTACAAATGGATGAAATAGATGTTTTATTCAAAGGAAATTCCTGCAAAGCATGTTTATTTCTACATCTTGGGCAATAAATTGCCAAAGGTTCTATGTTTTTTGCTTTTGTAGACATTTCCCCCAAAGTAGTGTTTAAGTGCACTAGAATATCAGTTTTGAAATTTGCAAGTTCCTCTATCAGGTCCTTTACATCAGTGCCATTTGTGTGGCTTTTTCTTCTTCTATGCTTAGTGCGAGAGTAATTCCTGCAGAGATCCATAATTTCCTCATTACTGAGAGTGGTTACATCCCCTTTTCCCATCAAATCTAGAACTTCTATGGATTCATCTTGCAATCCTCTCAAAAAGATGGTTTTACATAATTCTGGTTCTACAAGTCCACATCTCCTTTGAACAAAGGAGAACCTATCAAGATAATCTTCCAATGTCTCATCATCTTCCTGCTTGATTCTGAATAACTCATCTTTTCTATTCTTTACACGACAATATTCTTGATATTTGTCTAAAAAGACAATCTCCATTTGATCCCAGGTTCTTATGGAATTTGGCTCTAAGCTCATGAACCGGCGCAATCGTTGAATCCTTGAGAGTTGAGGGAAAAACCTTAAGTTTTTGATTGTCATTTATATAATCATAGGTCCGACACACTACCTTGAATTCAAACAAAAACTGGTCAGGATCTTTAGATACAACACCTCGAAAGGTTGGAAGTACTGAAGGTGAAATGGTATTCATGGGAGAGTTTTGTGTTGGATTCAAATGAATAGGATATTCAAATGTTCTAGACGGTTGGAGTATATCCTGATCATCTCCTTCATTATGAACATAGCCATGTTGGCCATCTATATTGCCTCCTTACTGCCATAGTTTCCTGTTTGTTGGGAGAAGTTAAAGCTTCCCAAATTGTTCTCTCAAGAGGTCCAAGCCTCTCTGTTGATGATGAGTCCGATGAATTATCTTTCTTAGGATATTCTGATGATGATAAAATTGGTGATTTTCCTATCTCAGAATGTTCTAGTGATGGTGAGACTGGTGATTTTTCTATCAATATTTTTGGTAATTCAAACACAAGTGATTCACCGCTTAGGCGTGAAGATATCCTTAATGGAACAAGCCAAGGATCATTTGGGGTAGTTCTACCTTTTTCATCCTTAGAATTATTCATTCATGTTTACTCTTAAATGACATAAATTAAGTCAATAGTTGTTATCTTCCTCAACTGTTGTATTTAGATTTTAACCTGAATTCTCACAGCTTAGTCTGATTACAGCTATTGGACTGTTTGTTTTCTTCTAACAACACTATTCCTCGACAACGATGCCAAAATGATGAGTAGTCGTTATACCATCATTAATTCTCAATGAATCTGTCAATCCAGAGCAATGTACAAGGCTATCTGTGGAAGAAGAAGTGAAACAACTATAACTTAGGTCAATCTAGAGCAACAAGTTTTATTGGTGGAACCGGTTGTGTGGGGGGTTTTGGAACATTCCTATCTCTAAATTGCATGAATTAAATCTTAATCTAAGTTGCAGAATTGGAAACTAATCATTAACTACAGAAATGAAGTCCTAATTACAATTGCAGAATGAGACCTAATTATATTGTAGAAATAACAGTTGCAGAATTGAAAGTCTGATCCTAATTGCAGAAAGAAAATCTAATTACTTTTGCAGTAATGAAAGTCTAGATCTAATGTGGAAATAAAAACTGTCAAAGTTCTATAACAGAAGGTTGTCAATCTTCTGTGCAGGATTTTGACAGCAAAACATAAAATGTAAGAAATTGCTGAAAATTAGTAAATTCTGGAAATAACAGTTTAAAATAAAGTGGAAGCTTTGCTGAAAGTAAGATTGCAACTAAAACATTAAGCACAAGGTTAATATAAGCATAAATAAACTAAGACTGCAAATATTGTCAACTGTTTACAATCAATTGAAATAACAAGTTCTACAACTCATTACTCTACGACAAAATCAAGAATAAAAACCTGCTTGTTAGTCCTCCTCCTAGGTCTGGAAGTGGCCAACCTCTTTTTCCAAAAGAAGGTGTAAGTATCTCTCTCTTTCTAAATCTTAATCACACTCATTTACAAGCAATATGAAATAGAACTGGTGCACTTTATTGATTAGAAGACATGATTACAATAATTCTGCTGAAAAACTGTTACAAGACTATAACAGTCAATTTCTACCTATACTCTGTATTTTTTGCTAGCTTCCTTACACTATTTTCTACCTCCTTTACTATCTACTAGGCTCAACCTGAATGGAAGCAATATTTATAACTATCCTATGATCTGATTACAAACAAAGAATATCTCAAAAGATCTAATCCTACAATGCTGCAACAAATTCTGGTTTTATCCTAGAAGAGGACTAAAACTTGATCTTTTCCTTAATGATGGCTTTGGTCGGCAATGACGTCAAAGACAGATGGAAGATCTTTCCATTTACCTTTTACAACTTTTATTTCCCTTTTTTTGGCTTCAAAAATCGGTCAACAGGTCAAAGAAACACATTCTATTCTTCATTCCGAAGATAAGTGGCTTCATTTCGAAGACAATGCAATTCTCATTCCGAAGATCGCTCATTCCGAAGATACTGTATTCTCATTCCGAAGATCACTCATTCCGAAGATACTACATGCTTCATTCTGAAGATCCGCTCATTCCGAAGATACTGCATTCTTCATTTCGAAGATCCGCTCATTCCGAAGATGCTTTGTTCTTTCATTTCGAAGATATCTGTTCATTTCGAAGATACTTCGGAATGAACAAATGTATGCTTTTCCAGTGATCTCTTCTGCATCTCTCAGGTGGGTTATCTCTTAAGATAAAATTCCAATGGTCTTCATCCCTTTCCTCATGTGAATTCCATGCCTTGCTATTTATGGACAGCTGGCTAGAATTTACATGGGAAAGACTAGTTTTTGTTGCACAACAACAGTTTGCTTGCACTGTTGCCAGATTTAGGTGAAGTAAATGCTTGAGACGAATCAAAACATGATTAGTGAAATGCTGCTATTATTCTAAGCATATCCCATTTTAGCAAATCATAGCAAAAAGAACACAAAACTATGCAAAAAGCTATAAAATCAGCATATAATATTTCAAATACATTGATCATGCAAAATGGTTAATATACAACATATTGAATCAACTTAACTAACATATCAGATAAAACATAAGAGTTTATAGGCATTTTTAGTGTTCAAAACATATTATGATTGAGGCATTTCCAGGCCTCATCAATATCGTGACACTTTTGTTTCTTTGCCTGCCTGCCCTTTTTGAGTTGTGAAAATGCAACATGTCGTGATATCATGACACTTTTTCCTTCTTGCTCTTTCTATTTGCTTTGGACCGCAAAAATGCAACATGTCGCGATATCGCGACACTTTTTTTCTCCTTGCTCTTTCTCTTTGCTTTGGACTGCGAAAATGCAACATGTCGCGATATCGCGACACTTTTTTTCTCCTTGCTATTTCTCTTCGCTTTGGACCACAAAAATGCAACATGTCGCGATATCGTGACACTTTTTATTTATTGTTCTTTCTCTTTGCTTTGGATCGTGAAAATGCAACATGTCGCGATATCGCGACACTTTTTCTTTCTTGTTCTTTCTCTTCTCTTTTGGCCGCGAAAATGCAACATGTCGCGATATCATGACACTTTTTCTTTCTTGTTCTTTCTCTTCTCTTTTGGTCTCGAAAATGCAACATGTCGCGATATCGCGACACTTTTTCTTTCTTGTTCTTTCTCTTCTCTTTTGGCTGCGAAAATGCAACATGTCGCGATATCGCAACACTTTTTTCTCCTTGTTTTTTATCTTTGCTTTGGACCGTGAAAATGCAACATGTCACGATATTGCGACATTTTTTTTCTCCTTGCGGTGTTTTGATTTTTCTTTGATCTTTAGCATATGGGCCACTTCGGTCTTCTTGGAAAATATGCAAAAATGTGGGTCCCCAATTTTGGGGTACGTTGTGGAGCAACCACAACATGACAATTGTTTTCAACTTTGCACAAACAACCTGTAACAACTTCACCCAAACATAAAAAACATCCTCATAAGCATTTAACATCACTGTACATACTATGAATAACCTCTGAACTCCTGTCCACTACATCAATCTATCTATCTGAATGTGTTGACAACAATCACAATACTGTCATTGCACCTTGCTCAACATGCGACAGCGATAGGGAACCTCAAACTGGGTGAGATCCCTAGCTTTGCTATAGGGGAGGACACTGATGAGTCAGATGTTGATGCTAAAATGGATCTTTTTGTAGACCCAAGGAAGGACCCCCCGAACAAGAACGAGGACTATCCTAAGGTAGGGGGACCGGTGCTGGGCCATCTAGTTTTGCATATTATCTTTAAAAGATCACGGGTACAAAATCATAAAAATATACCAAGGACCGAAGCCCTTTGATAGTGGTCAGAGAAGACTTAGTGATTCCAGAAACCCTAATGACCAAATATATTTCCCTAGAAGAACATTATTTTATTGGAAAGTTCGTAGGCAATATACCAGACATGGAATCCATTTGACGGTGGGCCACTACCAAGTGGAAATTTTCAAGGAATCTTGATATTGTAGCTCTCCCTAGAGGGTTATTTCAAATCCACCTTAATAATCTTGAATATGCAACCCACATTATAATAGGGGGCCATGGTTCTATGGGAAGAGGAGTTTGTTTATTCATAGATGGGGGGAATATTTCAACACCGAAACTCAAAGCATAAATTTTGCTCCAGTGTGGGTTCATCTTCCGGGACTCCCTAGCCAATTTTGGCATGAAGACATCCTACAAGGAATAGGTAGATACATAGGGGAAATGGTGGCCATGGATTCAACCACCAAATCTCATACTAGGTTGACCCAAGCTAGAATATGCATCAATGTAAATCTTGATTCCCAACTCCCAACTTGAATCAATCTAGTCTATGGTTCCTTTTGCCACTGCCAGGCCATAGAGTATGAAAACAAACTAGCTTTCTGCATCGAATTTCAAACTCAAGGACACCTCAAGTCCCACTACCCCTCACTTAGACCATAGAAGGAGGTAGATTCTAGCAACCATATCTATAGGAACCAAGGCATTCGCTTCCTTGGGAAGCCCCTAATGCAAAAGAATAGGCAAATCTATGAAACCCTCATCAACAAGCACCAGGGAAAAACCCTATGGTAAATAAATGAAAGAAAAAAGTACAACCAAAACAATTAGAGGACCAAACTTAGGTAAGATCCCTGTTCACTCATCCTAATAGATTTGATATTCCAAGAAATATCACCCACTCTGATTCATAAATAAATGAAGGGTTATTCACTCAATAAGAAAATGATATGTCAAATCCAAATGTCGACCTCCAAATCCCCACCATGAAAGAAATTTTGTAGTATCCCCTTCCCACCAGTAGCCCTATCTTATCTCTAGTCAATCTAGCTTCCCTTGACCCTCCCATGAAAATCTTCTTTCCCAAGAGGTTGCCAATAAAACAAAAGCACATTTCAGTCCCAAAAATACTCGAATCTCCAAAACATCCTGTGTCGATGTTGGCAATGATAAGAAAAGGGGAAGTCCCAATATCCAAGAGCAAATAAGAAGCCAAAATACCGAGGACATAGCCAACGGAGTCCAAACAACCCTTGTACCTAAAATATTTACTCACCCAAAGGAAGATCCTAAATTACCCAAACCCCTTGTGCAGCAGTCAAAACGGGGCAAGAAACCATCTAAATTTTCTATATGTGGATACTCTTATGGAATGTGATGGGCCTTAATAGTGTGGCCAAGCAGAGGTTGGTTAGCATTGTTAGAAAAGAAACCAAGCCAAAAATCCTTATTATTCAAGAGACCAAGTTAGATTAGTCAAAAGCATGCAAGGCGGGCAACACCATTTGGAAAAATAGTGGAAGGATTTTCAGTCCCAACCAAGGTCTATTTGGGGGTCTGTTGTGCCTTTGGGATCCAAAGAAAGTGGATGGTAGAGTAATATCATCCTCAGATAGAGTTATAAATATCATGTTTTTTTGTAAAGACAAGGATCAATGCTGGATCTTGTCTAATATCTACACCCCAAACAATCCCCTCAGTAGGTTTCCTTTTGGGACCAACTAAGTCAAATGAGGTAGGCTTTCAGAAATTTCCCTTGGGTTTTGGCTGGGGATTTCAGCTTCCCCCTTTAATTGTCAGATAAGACAGGAGGCAATGACATTCCTACCAAAAGTATTTAGGACTTCCATGGGTTTGTCACTAAGAATAACCTAATGGATATCCATATTTGGAGATCTTAATTCACTTGTAATAACAAAAGAATAAGGAAAAATTTGATCCAAGTTAAGCTAGACATATTATTTCTATCTCAAGAAGCCATACCTCTATTTGGCGATGCCTCCCTCACTTCCCTGCCCAGAATCGGATCGGATCACAGTCCTCTCCTGTTCGAAGCTAACAAGCCTCCAATTTTCAAGACCCATTTCATATTCGAGGTAATGCGGGTTCTCCATATATATTTATGTAATCAAATTTTAGGGTGGTGAAAATAGTAGGTGAACAGATCCCCCATTTCTCAAGTTACCCAAAAACTCAAAATGATCAAAAACTACATCAAAATTTGGAACAAGGAAGTGTTTGGTAATATTTTTGAAAATAAGAAGCAAATCACCAAAAAGCTCAAATCCATAGAAGAGCAAATTAAAAAAGGGTAGATGAGCATACAAATCAAGAATGAAGAGAAAAAAATTCTTACCGATTACCACAACATTCTGGTCAAGGAAGAAATGTATTGGAGACGAAAGTTTAGAGACCTGTGGCTCAAGGATAGGGAATCAAACACAAAATTTTTTCCATGTGTCCACTCTTCATCACAGAAGCTCTAATAATATTAGGGAGTTAATAAACAGTGATGGCACAAGTGTGAGAGACATCCACCTCATCAGAAATGAAGTAGTCACCTTATTTGAAAAAATACTGGGAACAAATTCCACTATTTTCAAACAGGCCCAAGATCAACTTCTTCAGCATATTCCAAAATTGGTATCCCCTGAAATCAATGACATGCTCATCAAGGACCTTAACAATGAATAAATAAAGTAGGCTCTTTTCTCCATGGCCCCTGATAAAGCTCTGGGGCCTGATGGCTTTTCCCCCAGGTTTTTTTAAACTTACTGGGATATCATAGGGGTTGACATTTGCAAAGATATTATTCACATGCAGAAATCCAAAGCCATACCTATAAACACTAACTCCACCTTCGTCACCTTAATACCTAAAGACCTTGAGTGCAAATCCATGAATGAATACAGACCCATCAGTCTATGTAATGTCATATACAAGATTCTTGCAAAATCCCTAACAACAAGGCTCAAAGAAATACTCCCGCTCATTATAGATCCTTGCCAGGGAAGCTCGGTTAAAGGAAGGTCCATTCATGATGGCATAATCAGCCTACATGAATTCCCCCACTTAGCTTCCCAAAACAAGAAAGCAACCATTTTTATCAAATTAGATATCAGTAAGGCTTTTGACCAAGTAAACAGGGATTTCCTCCTGGCTGTTCTTCAAAAAATTGATTTTCACAGGGAATGGATAAATGTAATTAGAGGCTGCATATCCAACCCTCATTTCTTGGTCTTGGTTAACAGATCACCCGTAAGTTATTTCCCTAGTGGAAGAGGCATCGGGTAGGGAGACCCCCTGTCACCCATACTTTTTATAATACTTTCTGAATATCTAGCAAGAGCACTTAAGAGTGTTGTCTATGAGAAAAATATCACAAGGATCAGGGCTACCTTAAGTCTAAACTTATTGTCACACCAACAATTTGCGGATGACACAATAGTCACTATCTATGCTTCAGTAGTGGAGGCCAAGATGATCAAAACAATCCTTGATTTATATGAGAAAGAGGTTGGGCAAGAAATCAACTATAACAAAAGTAAAAGCTTCTTCATAAATACCCCCCTTTCCAGGAAGATTAAAATCGGGTGTATTCTTCAATGTAGCATTGGTGAGTTCCCTACTCGCTATCTGGGGCTTCCTATTTTTTATAGTCATCCCAAATTGTCCATGTGGATTCATGTGGTGGAAAGGATAAACAAAAAGTTAGCTGGATGGAAAGGGGATTTTCTAACCCAAGCAGGTAAAATCACTCTTACCACAACATGCCTCCAAAGCATCCCAACCTATTTCCTCTCAGTATTCAAAGCTCCTACTTCAGTTTACACCCAAATCGAGCAAATAAAAAAAATATTCTTATGGGGAGGCACATAAGAGAAGCAAAATATTCATTTGGTTGGATGGGAAATGGTTTATCGACCAAAAAACCAAGGGGATCTGGGACTTAGAAGAATCAAGCATATGAACACTGCTCTACTGGCTAAGAAAGCCTGGAAAATTCACACAATTTTCAATGCAGAATGGGCATCAATAATACAGAGGGAATACCTTCAACACAAAGAATTCACTAATTAAGATATCCCCAAAGAGGGATCAGCTTTTTAGAGGTCAATTATTCAGATCAGATAAGTTCTTCGAAAAGGTTCAAGGTGGCAACTAGGAACATGTATTGCCATAAACTTTTGGATAAACAGGTGGGTCAGTGATCAGCCCCTAGTTGAATATGATGAGATATCTATCCTAAAACCTATCCTTGATGGCACCATAGGCATCAAAGTAGCAAACTTCATCCAAAACATCAATGGGTTTAAAAGCTGGAAAGACCTCAATATTATCTCAAATGATGGGCACATAACCAGGGCAGTGAGGGCTTTGGCTCTTATGCTGAATAGTATAGTTATTCCAACAGATGGAAGAGAAGACTTTCTAATTTGGAAATAAATGGATAGTGGATGTTTTTATATCAAATATGCCTACCAAATTATCCTCAATCCACAACAAGCTCCCTTCTCTCCTAGCCAAATCTGGATCAAGCACCTCATCCCTAAAGTGGTAGTGTTTTCTTGGCTAGAAATTCAAAACAAGATTCTAACCACTGATAATATCATCAAGAGGGGTATGATGGTACCCAACATATGCCACCTGTGCTATAAAGCTTGGGAATCCATCAACCATATTTTCACTAAATGTGATTTCTCTTATACTGTGATGAGTAACTTACTATCCAGTTTCCACATCAACTGGGTCCAACCCAACTCCCTGGTAGACCTTTTCACTCAATGGCCCAATACTTTCAAAAACCCTTGATTGAAATCCTTGTGGAAAATGTGCACTCACCATTTCTTATGGCAGGTATGGCTATAAATAAACAACAGGGTGTTCTCTAACACTCCCAAGGACCCTATCTCCATTTCTAGTAAAATCATCAGCTTTGCCATAGAGAACTCCTGGCTCATCCCTTGCACAGAACCCCTAATGTGGGATTGGATATTTTTCTATTTAGCAGTATTAATATCCCTAGGGAAGATAATCCTTGTATCACTCATCCCCACACAAGTTACACCTCTTCTTGTAAACCCCCCTCGACAGGATGGCTCAAGCTCAATTTTGATGGAGCTTCTAAAGGAAACCCGAGAATGGCAAGGGTAGGAGGACTGGTCAGAGATAGTAGCAACAAGATTGTGGTCACCTTTGTAGAGAACCTAGGCATTCAAACTAATCACATAGTAGAATCACATGCCCTGTGGAGAGGTCTTAGCATCATCAAAAATCACAAAAGGAACTACGAAATAGAATAAGACTCTCTAAACATCATAAATTATATCAACAACTCCAATCCTTCATGGAAGGTCATGAATGCCATCAGGGAAGCTAGAAACATGATCAGAAGATAGGGCATCATGATATGCAGGTATGTGTATAAGGAGGCAAACAGATTGGTTGACCTCTTAGAAAACATGGGAATCAGTCAGAATTCCTTGACTGTATGGGATAACAATCCACCATCAAACATTGTCAATGAAGCCAACCAAGAGTGGGAAAATCAATAGCGAAGCACCAGAGCAGGAGATTCATCATTAGGTTGCCAACATCTTCATCAATAACCTTATTAGTACTCTTGACAACATTAGCAGGAAGCTAAAGTAGCTCATAAAGACTGAGGAAAGAACTGCAAAGAAGACAGCTGACGCATGATGGAGGGCCATGGGTATTTTTTTGTTTATGGTTCTTTGGATCCTTACTAGGGATTTTTTTCATGAGGGTTATTTTAACTTACATATATTATATGCATTAATGCTGGTTTGGGTGTCTACTATCTATATATTATCTTCATCAATCCTGTTTGGGGTGTTGTCCATATATTATCTGCACCAATAATGTTTGGGGTGTTGCTATTAGACTTATCAAATTTTAATCAATATATGGTGAACGGTGTTTATCCATGTATGGAAACACTTTTTTTAAGTTTAGTATTCTAAGCTGCTAGTCTCCTTTGAGGTTTTTGTAACTACTAGTTTTGGGATCCAGGAAAAAACCCTTTAATATAAGCTATAATTTTTACCAAAAAAAAGCTTTTGGGATTCATTATTATGCTTCTAAAAAAATTAAAGTGGTTAGTTAAAATGATTCAGATTGGGGTGAAAGCTTGGATGACAGAAATTCAACATATGATAATTGCTTCACATGAGCGTTAAGGCTAATTATATGAAGTTCGAAGAAGTAAAGTTTTGTTGCACTCTCTTCAACGGAAGTTGAATATATTGCAACTACATCAAGAAGTGCTATTTGTATTCGAAACATCTTAGAAGAAATTGGAGAAAAACAAACTCAACCAACAACAATATTTTTTTGATAAAATGAGTACCATAAAGTTATCCAAGAATCTTGTTCACCATAGAAAATTAAAGCACTTTGATTGAAATATCAGGTACACAATAAAGAAGTTGAATTGAAGTATTTGAATACTTATGAATAAATTTCTGATATATTCACCAAAGGAGTGGCAAAGACTTAATTTGTAAAGCTTTGTGATCAAATTATTTCTCCATTCAACATCAAGAGGAAGAATGTTGGCATATGATGCTGACCATGTGCCTTCTACAATATTTTTTAGTAGCACATTTCGACGATTTTAACTATTTTTTTATTTTACCTTTGTAGTTATTTTATTTATATGATGTATTCGACTATTGTTGAACAAGTAGAGTCTATTTTGTTATGATATATTGGATGCACTTTTACAATAGTTTGACTAGAATATTTCATGGCATATTGGATACACTTTTATAGCAGGTTGGCTAGACATTTTTATGGTGTATTGGATGTATTCTTATTGTACATTGTCTGAAATTTTAAGAGCAAAGCTCTATTTTTTTGGGTGAGAAGATCAACCAAGTTTAATTCTATTTTATAGCTGTATTTTTAAAATGATAGTAAAAATTTTTATGACGACAATATTTTTAAATTTAGCAAATTAAATTCTCTTCTTGTCTTTAGAGGAAAGCAAGACTACTTTCTCTCATTTTCTATATTTGGTATCAGAGCATTGGTAGATCAAAATTTGGGTTGAAGTTTTTTTTTTGGTGTTCTTTCTCACAATTGAACATGGCCAACACTAATTCACTTCCAATACCAGAATTTAATGGAGTTGATTATGAATATTGGAGTATTAAAATGAGAACCTTGTTGATAGGAAAGGATTTATGGGAAATTATAGAGACTGGTTATGAAGAACCAGATGATTGGGCCTTTCTGCCTCATAATGACAAAAAGCCCAAAAGAAAAGCCAAGAAGAAAAACTCATTAGCACTATATCACATATAATCATCTCTTGATATCCTACATGAGGGATATCAAGGTAGTTACCAGGTGAAGGTTGTTAAATTGCAAACCTTGAAAAGAGAATTTGAGAATATTAGAATGCAAGTACTAGGATTTAGTGAGTATTGTGTGAGAACATACAACAATAAATGAAAGAAGAAATGAAATTATATTTATATTTATTTGAGGAGTCTTATCTCATTTTTACAAAGTTTTTTTCCCAAGTGCATAGGGATATTATTACAAATAAAGGCCTTCTTTCTAGAGATACAATGAACAAGAAGGGTGAAATCTTGAGATCTAAATGAATGGTGGTGCCGATAATCTTCTCTACTACAAAAAATTTCTATTGATGTGCTTGTGTATCCTTACGGATCATCTTTCACTTCAGCAGCTCATCAATAACCTATAACCTACACATAATCTGCAATCGAGGGATTAATAGTATATGCGGGCTTACACAATGTGAAGACCTTGCAAATCAAAACTATAAAACCCTAGAACGTGAATAATTATAGATAAATTAAAATGTAGAATACGTAAAGCATAAACTCAACCTACCTAATTAATACCTGATATTGATTTGTGCATGCGAGGGTTTCGAGGTGTTGTCATGTAGATGCTCTCGATTTCTTCTCTTGATTCAAGGATGTGGTAAATAAAATGGCCACATTGGAAGAACACATGGATAGAGAGACTATAGTAAATAAGGTCTTAAGAACATTGACACCAAGGTGGAACAATGTTGCAATCATCATAGAAGAAAGCAAGGATTTGAAAACCCTTGAGTTTGATAGCTTGGTTGGTTCTCTTATATCTCATGAGGAGAGACTTAGAGATGCCTTTGAATATGAAGAAAAAGTATTTGCTTCCAAGTAGAAAATTTCCATGAATAAAAGAGCAAGCACCAATAATAAAAGTTATTGGTAAGACCAAGGAAGAGGCCAAAGTTAAAATTCACTAAGAGGAAGAGGAGGAAGAAGAGGAGCTTCAACAACAAGAGGAAGAGGGCAGATTTAACAAGAGAAATGAATAATGTTACCATTGTAAGAGGTATGGTCATTATGAATATATTTTAGAATTAAGGTAGCTAATGAAGGAAGAAGAACACATATTTTTAATTAATAAGAACATGCATCATAAATTCATTTGTTCATGTCATGTGACAAAGAAGAAACCAACCTACAAGAAGTTTGGCACTTGGATTCAAGCTACTCCAAAAACATGTATGGAAACAAAAATTTGTTTTTTACTATGGATGAGAGCTTCAAGAGAAAAATCAAACTTGGAGATAACAAATATATATATGTTACTACTAAAGGAGTAATGCAGGTCAACACAAATGAGGGTAAGAAGCACATAAATGATATCTATTATGCACCAAATATGAAATATAATTTTATAAGTGTTGGGAATATTTGTGAAAAAAGTTATAGGGTGGTTTTTTATAATAAACAATGCATTATTTATGATAATAATTAGGGTAATAGAGTCATCACTATTGTTCCAATGTCTAGGAATAGGATGTTTCCTATGAAATTTGGAAAAGATAGCAATAGTCTTGCAAATGTTGCATATGAAGATAAAATTTGGTTGTGGCATCTTAGATATGGCCACTTGAATTTTTAGAGTTTGAAGTTTCTTACTTCACATGATTTAGTTCATGGTTTACCTAATATTTAAGAGCACAAGGAAGTGTGTGATGGTTGTTCTAGGGGTTGTTAGCTTTTGATGAGTATATGATATAGGAAATGCAACCACAATATGTACAATAAGTAATCTATGATAACTAAATGATAATGGTACTAAAATATGTAGGAAAATAATAAGATAGACTTCTGTAATAACTCAGTAATATACCATTAATGAAGGCTCATGAAAATATTACAATGCCATATCTCTCTACTAGTGCATGTAGTAAGCAATGCATGCTTCAACTTCAATTACAATGCTTGGTCACATATATATACTAGTATGTGACTCTTCACTTTCCTACCCTAAAGACACATGTGCATTCTGCATGATAGACACTTGTGTACATGCACAACTAACTAAGGAAACTTATCCTTTTATATTATTGCACATTCTAACACTTGTGCATTTATTGCTTCTTCCTCAAGTAACTACTTAACCTAAGATAAAATCCTAGTCTAATAATGTACCCAAGGTGGTACATTGACATGTACAAAATAATGTAATATACTCTAACACCCCCTGTATTACATTATTTGGTTATTGAAGACTTTAGTATTCAATATGGATCTTTGTCATTTCGATGTTATTTAGTTTGATTTGGTTCTATCTTCAATTTATTCTTGGAGCTCATGTGTCTTTTTTGCTTTCTCCAATCTGCTACCTTCATGTATACTTGATCAAATGAATGGTTAGTATATTTCAATCTTTGTGGCTTCAAGATTACAAGTCTCTTGACCTCTTTCATAGTCATCAAATTCTTGTATAAGAATTTTTCTTTCTCCTTTGTTCCTAGAATCATGTTGTCCTTTATTTTCTGTCTAGAAACTTTTGCTTCATCACTTCCATTCTTTGATTCTTGTGTATGAATATGGAAGGTAATTTTTTTTTGGTAATTAAGAAGCATCTTCACTAATACCGGGTTTTACAGGTGAACCCAAAACCTGTTACAAAGATCAACATTATGTTGTACAAAAACCAAACCTTGCTAGGGACAGTCTGTCCACTAATACTACTGTCCTTCAGAAACCCCACACCCAGACCTGATACAAAGATCAACATTATGTTGTACAGAAACCAAACCTTGCTAGGGACAGTCTGTCCACTAATACTACTATCCTTCAGAAACCCCACACCCCAAGACACCTCGGACTTAGCTGCATTTACGATCATTTTGAACAATGATATCCACATCACTTGGGACCCCCTGTTCCCATGTGACCAATCTGTCAGCCTCCACCCCTATGTTGGCCAATTTATCAGCTGCTCTATTGGCTTCTCAAAATACGTGTTGGGCCATTCGATCATTCCTTGCTTGATAGAAGATCCTGGCCTCTTCGATGACAGTCTTCACTCGCCATGGAGGATTTTTCCTATTGCCTAGGAGGTTTATGATATGCATTGAATCTCCTTCGACTATTAATTTACCTTCAAACTTTTGAGAAATCTGAAGACCCCTCCATACCGCCCTTGCTTCCACCTCATTATTTGTCCTTGTGCCTAGCTGCTCAGAGAAGGCCACTACCAGCTTACCTTGGTGGTCTCTCACTACTCCTCCAGCCCCTGCTCTACCAGGATTCCCTTTAGAGGCCCCATCAAAATTGAGCTTTAACCACCCAACCGGGGGTGGATTCCACTTGGCTTCTAGTCTAGGGTTGGTCTTGATGAGCACAGGATCCTCAACCAGGATTAAATTTAAGGACTGGGCAATCTGCCTCTCCCCTAGGGGAAGGTTTCGAGCTTCTTGAGGGATAAGGCAAGCGTTTTCATGGGCAAAGGTCAAGATCCTAGTGGTAATGGAGGTGACATCATGACTTGACTCGTGGAAAGCTCTATGGTTTCTTTCTAACCACACCTACCATAGAAAGTGGTGAAGACAGATCCTCCACATAAACCTAAGCCTAAGGCTCACAAAGGGATTTGGCCATTGGTAGAAAAGTTCCAAAATGGTATCCGGTCTGACCCAGGAAATACTAAAAGCTTGGAATAATCCATCAAGGATACCCATAGAGACCGGGCATTCCAGGAAAATATGGAGAATGGACTCCCAATTGGCCCTGCACAAATAACAACGGTTAGCAACAATCATACCTTTCCGTATCATATTGTCAATGGTGAGGATCCTTCCTTGAATCACCAGCCATGAAAACACTGCTATTTTTGGAATAAGTTTTTTGACCCACACCAATTGGGTCTGAAGAATGGGGTCCTCAGGGTCTAGCATTAGCTTGTATGCGGATTTTACTGAGAACTGGCCATTTTCTGTAGCTGCCCATACAACCTGATCCTGCTCTGGTTTCATAGGTATAAATTGTTGATGCAGGATACTTTGGATTTCTTCTGACTCCGCTTCAAGACCCTGAATCCTTATCTGTTTCCATGTGAGTCTTCCTCTGTCCTGTCTCATGAAGTCAGCTACTCTCCTCCCTATGGAGTCCTCTGTGATTCTTTTGATCCTGGCCAGGTGGGGAGCCTGAGATAGCGCTTCTTCCTTGGCCCACCTGTCATCCCAAAACCTGATTCTTTGGCCATTCCCTAAGACCCATCTCAGACCTTTTTTGATGACCTCTTTACTGGCTAAGATTGCCTTCCAAAATGTTGACCCTCTTCTGGGAATGTCTTCATTCAAGAAATCCAAACCCTGAAGATATTTTCTTTTGATGATGGTTGTCCACTCATTCTCCTCATTGTTAATGAGACGCCAGGCATGTTTGCCCAGTAAGGCTACATTTAGGTGGGCAATTCTTCACAATCCTAGACCCCCATTTTCTTTCGGCCTGCACACCTTGCTCCAGCCCACCAAGTGGATTCTCTGTTTTCCCTCCGATCTCGACCAGAGAAAATTCTTTTGGAGCTGCTCGATTTTTTGATAAACCTTGATTGGAGCTTTGAAAATAGATAGGAAATACACCGGGATACTCTGCAAGGTAACCATGGTGAGGGTGAGTTTCCCTGCCTGAGACAAGAAGTGTCCTTTCCATCCAACCAATTTTTTTTGGATTCTTTCTACCACTCCATCCCACATAGATTTCTTGGGAGAACCAGTGAAAAGGGGAAGGCCTAAATACGAAGTGGGAAGAGTCGCTATCGAACATCCCAAAATCATTGCAATTCTGGTTTACCTTTGAATAGGGGTGTTAAGGAAGTAAAGCTTACTCTTGTCAAAATTTACCTTCTATCCTGCCGCCTCCTCGTAGAGCTGGAGAATATGCTTGATCCTTCTGGCTTCCACCACTGAAGATTGAGTCAGCATTAGAGTGTCATCAACGAATTGTTGGTGAGTAACTGGATTGGTGAGAGAGGTGGCTTTAATCCCTATAATTAGACCTGCATTGCATGCTGCTTTAATCATCCTACCCAACGCCTCTACTGCTATGATAAACAACATCGGGCTGATCGGGTCTCCTTGCCTAAGCCCCCTATGGCTTTGAAAATACCCAGTTGTCGTGTCGTTGACCAAAACTGAGAACCAAGGATTTGATATGCATTCTTTTATGAGCCTCACCCATTGGGGATGAAATCCAAATTTTAGAAGAATAGCTATCAAGAATTCCCAGTTAACGCGATCAAAGGCTTTGCTCATATCAAGTTTTAGGGCAAAGGCTGCCTTGTTAGTTTGCCTAGCCGAATGCAGGGCTTCATGGACCGTGATTACCCCATCCAAGATTGATCTCCCCTGTACCAAACTTCCTTGACACTGATCAATGATAAAAGGTAAGATTTATTTCATCCTATTAGCCATTGTCTTAGTTAAAATCTTGTAGGACACATTGCACAAGCTAACAGGTCTAAAATATGCCATAGTCTCAGGGGTTGGCCCCTTGGGAATCAAGGCAATAAATGTGGAGTTGAACCCTCTCAGAATATGTCTTGTTGCCTGAAACTCCTTAATCACAGCTACCACATCCTCTCCCACAATATCCCAGAAATCCTGATAGAACCGAGGGGGGAAGTCATCAGGACCAGGAGCCTTATCCGGTTCCATACTAAACAAAGCCTTCCTGATTTCCTCGTCAGTGAAAGGGGCAAGGAGTTTATCATTAATGGCTTCATCAACCAGATTAGGAATGAACTGGAGAAGAGAATCCTTAGCTGCCTCTAAACACTGGACATCCTCCCCGAGGAGGGAGCTAAAATAACCAACTGCTTCTTCTCTGATCTCGATCAAGTCCCAGGTTTTGGATCCATCAGCCTTGGTCAGCTATCTAATCTTGTTGTAGCTCCTGTTCCTCAAGGTCGTGACATGGAAAAACTTTGAATTTGAGTCACCATCCTTTAACCATAAAGCTCTGGACTTCTGACGCCAGTAAGTCTCTTCACAAGCCAAAATATTATGGTATTCTGAAAGCTTGATCTGCTCCTCCTTCCTAGTAGCTTCATCACAGCTACCATTCTGTATCATACTGTCAATGTCCTTCAGCCTTTCTCCCACTTGTTTCTTATTCTCAAACAGGTTCCCAAAGACTTCCCTGTTCCAAGTTTTTAGGTTCTCCTTCACTAGTTTTAGCTTTTGAGCAAGTTTGAAGGCAGAGCTTCCCTGGCAAGGCTGCTGCCACCATCTCAAAATATTTTCCTTCAAGTCTGGATGCTTAGTCCACATTGACTAAAAATGAAAAGGTTTCTTGAAGGAGTTCACTTTCGAAACCTCCAGCAGGATGGGGTTGTGGTCTGAGGCAATTTTGGGAAGGGTTTGCAGTGTAGAATCTCCAAATACAACAATTGCCTCCTTGGATAGAAAAAATCTATCAAGTCTTTCCTGAATAAGTTGGTTTCCTATACGCCTGTTGCTCCACGTATACTTGGCCCCTCGAAGTCTCACATCCATTAGCTGGTTTGAGTTCACAAAATCATTGAAATCTTCCATACTCCTGGATGGGAGTCCTGCTCCACCCTTTTTATCTGAGGGGTATAAGGGGGTATTGAAGTCTCCTGCTACCACCCATGGTATATCATGGAAAGCATCACCCAATTTACCCAAGTACTCCCACAAAGATGCTCTCCCTTGAACTGAATTGGGAGCATACACATTTGAGAAAATCCATGATCTGTTATTGTCAATGTTATGGAAAAAAACACTCAGAACCCTATCATCATCCTGAATAAGGCTTCCTTCCACCACTCGAGGATCCCACAACACCATGATACCACCTGAGGCTCCTTTAGTTGGATTGCACACCATGCCCCCTTGACTCCAAATATTTTTTGCTACTATTTTTGACTGAGCTTCATCTAATTTTGTTTCTTGCAACATCAAAATTGTTGGATTGTATTGCTTTCTTATTGAACTAACCACCCTTTGAGTGGGTAGGCCATTGAGGCCTCTCACGTTCCATGAGAGAACCTTCATTTAGATTGTTTAGAATTTTTCCCCCTCCCCCTCCCTTGTGGAGGTTTTCCTGATTTGTTATCTTCTTACCCTGGGATAACTTGTTGTATCGACATCTTCTGCTTGCCACTGGCTATTTCATTTTTGGTTCTCAACTTATTATGATCTGCATTTGACATCCTCCCCCTCTTTTTCTCACTACCATAGTCAATAGGCGACTTGGTGGTACTCCTGGTCTGCTTGGGGCTAAAATGTGGGTGGGTGATCTGCTCAAGGACATAGTCTTCCTTGACCCTATTCATTCCTACCACCTCAATCCTCGATTCTAACTCCTCCATATTTCTCCTGTACTCTCCTGGTTTTTGCATTGAACCTTCGACCTGGTTTGTCGGGCTGCTTGTGTTGATGTTGGGAAGGACTGTTTTCGATATTCCTATTTCCTCCAACCATTTCCTATAATCTCCAGGGTTGAAATTCACACCCTCCTGACCGTTTAGAGGACTCTTCATCCTAGGGTTTGAGGGGCCTACCCTTGATGGGGATTCTAGGGTTTTTGGTAGTTCAACTTGCAGGTTTCCTTCCTCAAAATCCTCAGCCTCCCCTTCTTCCCCTAAATTAGCTAGAATTTCAAACTTATTCGAGCTCAGATTTTTGGGGCTTACCTGGTTCTCCTGTTCTCCGGTGACTTGTTGCTTGTCTTTGTTCTGAGGTTGCCCTGCTCCGTCCTTTGGATTTTCTTGATAAATGTAGTTTCCTTTAGCTGGCCTGAAGCCTCCTCTACCAAATGGGCCCCCTCTTGGAGGAAAATCCCTAGGAAAACTTTTGTCATTTGCACATTTGCCTTCCGTCCTCTGATTTTCTTTGTTGACTGCTAGATTAGGGCACTGGTTCCTCAGGTGTCCTTGAGTTTTACATTCTGAGCAGAATGTTGGCCTATTTTCATACTCCACCGCTTGCTTTCTCAGGTAATCACCGTACCCTAGTTCAACAAAGTTTGGTAGCTCCGAATCTAAATCAGCGTTGACACATATTCTTGCATGCGTCATCCTCGTCCTTGCCAAGGTTGCATGGTCTATGGCTACCATTTCTCCTATGGCTCTGGCAATACCTTGTAGCCAGTACTCATTGAAAAACTAGGCTGGAAGGTTTGGAAGGTGGACCCAAATAGGGGCTATGTTGATGCTCTACTTTTCAGGGTCGAAATCCTCCCCCCACTATCTGAGGAACAGACTCCGCTTTCCCAAGAACCATGGTCCTCCAGTTAGGATGCGGTTCACATCTTCCTTGTTGTTAAACCTTATTATGAAAAATCCTCTAGAAAGGGCAACAATCTCCATGCTCCCCATTGTTCTCCACTTGGATAGAGCCCAAGACCGAATGGTCTCTATGTCAGGCCTTCCTCCTAAAAACTTGCCCACAAGCGAGAACTCTTCCATGGACAGAAATGGACCCATAGTATTTACAGGTGCCATTATCCTATTATTCACCGGTATAAGGGGAGGAAGAGAAATAAATTCCTTCCTTCTACCCTTTAACTTCTCCATGAAATACCAACCCCTACTGGGGCTCTCGACGCCCTTCTGGGTCCCTTTGTCAGGATATTTTTGAGGAGGGTCGAACCCTCTTTGGACTACTCCTCCTCCCGTAGAGGCCCTGTCTTCCTCTGGGTCCTCACCTGCCTCCTGTTCGAGGTTCCTGCCCGAAACCTCCGTACCTGCTCTGCTGCCTTGTTCGAGGTTCCCACCCAAAATGTTCGAAATCCCTCCACCGCATTGACCGCTTCCGCTCCTCCTCTCCTCCATTGTGCTTACCCAATGATCAGTTATAGTTCATTGGAAGGTAAATTTATATCATAATTGATCCATTTTTCTTTTCCATTCCCTATAATTTGTTTCTCATAAAATCCATTAGTGTTATCTTGAACAACAATATCTTGAGTGAACCCAAATAAATCTAGAGCATATGTACCATTATTAATAAGTCTTGTAGCTTCTATTTCATACTTGGATTCTACCATATCTCTACTTTTAGTTAGTTTGGTTACTAAAATATGGTTTGTAATTAGCCCTTTCAAATTAAGAATATTTGAGACTTTAAGGTGATTAAACCATTACATATTTCCTATTATATGTTTACTTGTTCCTGTATCCATAATTTCTTTAGCTTTGAAGGTTCTAATCCTTTAAATTTGACTTCCTTATGGCTCCCTAGTTTTGAGTATGTGAACTAATTTGATAAAACCTTTCCAAGACTTAGGTTTTGTAGAATTCCTTTATGTCTCCCAAGTAACTAGAATATATTGAGTGTTTAGCAAGTGTTAGTTCACTTTTTGAGTTGATTTTGTAATGTTTTGGGGATGGTAATAATCAACTCCTATTTTACCTTATCTCTCCTATTGAACTATACAATTTTAGCTTGATGGAATTATCTATGGTTGGATTCCTTTTATCTCTTTAATATGAGTATGAGACAAGTATAAGAAATTAATTTCAACTCCTTTAATTAAACAATGAACACTTTTCTAAATTCCAATAAACCAAGGTTTAATGTAGTATTCCTTATAACTCCCTAATTTGGAATTTTAAAAATTGGTAATATTTGCAATAATAATAGTTTAGTTTACCATGCGAAAACCCTTATATCTCATATATTATTTAATTATTTGCAAATACTTAATATTTGGATCTAGAGAAGTTTGTAATATCTTTTAAGATATAATATTCGCTAAGGTTCAACCTTATAAATAAGCACCTTATATCTCCTCTTGAGTATGATTTAAAAAACTTGCTAATATAAATTTTACCTTCTTAGATGCTCTTTGAAGTACGTACGACTTGAGATGGATGGTGGCTGTATTGAACTATGATTACAACAACTATTGGATATCTTCAATTGTCACTGAATACTTTCAATTTTCTAGATAGTGTCTTCCTATGTTGCGAACCTATGCGGGATTTAACCTATGGTGGCTACGTCGATCCCACGGTGCTTGTAAGTGAGTTTTCCCTTCCTATCTGGCATGCGGTCTATGGTTGCTTGCAATATTTGGAACCTTTAATTCTCTTTTTTTAAATTCACTTCAAAAATGATGCTCAAACTTAATGTTGTGTGGTTTGTGTCTTATTAAATCAGGGAGCTTCACCTAAAAAAGCTTGGTTAAATAGTTTGACCTCCTTCTCCTTTAACAATGCTCAACTACACAGACTCCCAATGACTCTTATCCCCTCCAATGAATGAGCGATGACTTCTTTGATTGGATATAAAAGTATAATGAAAAATATTCTCTAATTAGAACATGTTAGGGTTATAATAATCTAACGAACATTATCAAAGTATGGCTTCTCTATTTCACACAATCCTTGTTGACGTATTTAATCCCTTATTCCAAGTGGCAATGTTGGTGGTGATCATGTATGCTAACCCACACGATATGCATCAACTCTGGTCAAGCTGCCCTAATGTAATGCCTTATAAAATAACCTTTTAAAGCTTTGAATAACTTCTACTAGTGAGTTTGTAGTCTCCTTCGCATGGATGATGACATCTTTCTTATTACTGTGCATATTCAAAATTAATGTCTCTCCTAGGAAAGCTATCTGATTCACCTTGTTTTAACTCTTGTGCATGTTGTGTTGACTTCTAAAATATTTATCACTCCTCCTCGACCATGTGGAACCCATCGAACTATCTCCTCTATAGGTGGCACAAGAAGTTTTAAATTGTTACTTCTTAACACTCTTATTCCTTAATCATACCTTGAAATAATGTGCTTCCTTTCAATATGTCAAGTGGCAACATATCTTTATGTGTTGAATCAATGATTAATCCTTTTTGTAACACTCCATCAACCTAGGTGTTCTTCTACCTAGGCGCAGGTATTATGAAGAAATGGGCACTAAGTTTGAATTTTCCAAGTGGAATAATAGCCCTTGGTAGAATCTTGCAAGTGTCACTCCATAACCATACATGTGGAGCTTACCCAACGTCTCTTATTCTACATCCATTTTATGCCAACAAATACCTTATTGTTTTTGTGTTTAATGCTCTCTTTCCAAGAAAATATTGATGTGATGAAACTGGATCCAGCTATGATGGCTCTCAAGCATTGTAATGGTGTTCCAATGGTAGCTTTTGATGTTGTTCTTGGCTGGTGGTTTGACCACGTTGGAGCTATGGTAATACACCTTTGATATCACCTTATACCTTGCTCCTCCTTGCTTGCAATATACTATCCTTAGCACTGAGTTTTACATAGGATGCAATAGATTATATTCACCTTACATAAAAATTTTATATGCTACAGGTTGACGTCACCTTAGGTGTTGGACTAAGGTGTCTTCTTATGCCTTAACAAGCTAGATACTAAACCTGATGAATGGATCTTCATTCTAGCACCTTAGGTAGTGCTTCCCTTACCAACGATGGATATCGAGCCCTTATGGAATGCTCTTCAAGAACTTTTGCTAGTTCTAATTATGGATATTGAGCCCTTATAAAATGACTCATCTTCAAGCACTCTTTCTAGTGCTATTGATAGCCACTTGTAGATAGGATCAAGAGCTACATAGTGTGTCCTTAAGACACTTATATTTTGTCTTCCTTTGATGTAATAGAAGACAAGTTTGGTGCTTGAATAACAACCTATAATACCTCCTTATTTGCACCTGAAATATAAGATTCTCATAGTCTCGTTTTGTAGCTCTTTTCACTGGTTTTTATAGTGGATTTCTTCTCTACTTCTTGGAGGAATATCAATTTGTTTGGTGGATTCTCTAGGCCACAATAAGTTGCAAGTTTTGTGCATCGAATAGTGTCTCTAGATACTTTGATATATGTTGAATTGTGTACTTTGGTTTTTTGCTCTAGCTTAACAACCAATGCACATAATAAATTTTTAAGAGTAATAGGTTTAATGTAGTTACAAATAACTAAAATAGTGCAATAGTAATATCACTTTATTTCTCCTTCAAAATAACTTGTAAGATGCACTAATAACTTCTACAACTTTCACCTAAGATTAATGTATTCTTTGTTTCAACTGGTTAATAGGAAGATGATATTTTTCTTTTTGTCAAAATAAATCTCACTTATATTTTAATGTGCATGTATAAACCTTAAATAAACTATATTTCACACTCCCTTGAATACTTCAAAATGAACCTTTATCCTTGCAAATTTTTAAACTCTAATAAGGTGATCAATGAAACTAAATAATTAACCAAATATAAGTGCTCATAAAATGAACCCTTTGCACCTAATTTGCTTACCTTTAAGGTCTTTGAAGATGATGTAGTTCTTGATGATTAGATTCACCAATTTTTTACCCTTTACTAGATGAACTTGCAACTCTTATTTTTTGTCCAAAACAACTTCTCAACTCACCAATTTGCAACTTTGAAGCTCCTCTATCTTGCTGCTTAAAACTGTAGTGTGGTGTTTTTGATTCTCCTTCAAGATGCACTATATAAATTTGAAGTTCTGCAGCTAGTAATGCTATCCTATTTTTTTCTCTTTCGTAGTCAATTCTACACTAAAATGCTATCCTTGAAACTCAAAAATTTGGTAGGTAATTCCCACAAATCGTAGCTTCTCTGGTCTTCTAGTGAGACCTTTTCTTGAACCTTCTACTATGGAAGTTAGGCAATGAGATCTCCCTCTCAGACCCCTAAAATCTACTGCTTTAGGAACAATACTTTTGCTAGTCCTTCTCTATCTCTTCAAAATTGGAAGTTTTTCAATGAGATATCTTCTATATCTCTTCAACTTCTCATACCAATTTCTTCTACTCCTTTAGGGTGAAGTCTTCAATATTCAATGGATATCACCATTATCCAATCTTCTCATGGAATATTCTCTGGAGTCTCTTCCTCGAATCTGCAACAAGGATCCTATGGCCTTTTCTTCTACACTCTCCAAGTATAAAATCTCTAGCGATGGACCTTTCTTTAAGCCTTCAAATCTTCGTTATTTCGTTTGTTTCTTTTTATGCTAAATTGATTCTAAAAAAGATATTATTCCTAGCTATTTTGTAGGAAGCTTCCCAAATTTATTTGGATATCCTTTTTTCCTACAATAAAGTATTAGGATTGTAATGGAAGAAATTATAAATCTAGATATAAGCAATCTTCACTAGTTGATTTGTCAATCTAATGGAATTTATACTGAGTCCTAGTATTCACAAGGTTTTTTGCAACCCTATGGAAATACTCTAGCCAAATGCAATCTTAAAATTTTTGTAAATGAGATTTCTAGATTTCTCTCAATCTCACTTGTGGCTCTCCCTATTTCCTATCAATCTATTGTGTGCTTGGATACCACTTTTAGCTTTTTATGAGTATATGATATAGAAAATGCAACCACAAGATGTACAATAAGTAATCTATGATAACTAAATGATAATGAAACTAAAATATGTAGGAAAATAATAAGATGAACTTTTGCAATAACTCAGTAATATTCCATTAATGAAGGCTCACAAAAATAGTACAATGCAGTATCTCTCTACTAGTGCATGCAGTGAGCATTGCATGCTTCAAATTCAATTATAATGCTTGGTCACGTATATATACTAGTATGTGACTCTTCACTTTCCCACCCTAAGGACACGTGCATTCTACATGATAGACACTTGGGTACATGCACAACTAACTAAGGACACTTTTTCTTGAAGAAAATGTGCTTATACTGAGAGGGGAAGTGAACAGTATACAATTAAACTTTTTGCTTTTTAATCTAAATAGTAGCATCAACATTATTAAAGAAGTAAACATCACACAAAGCATCACATATATGAGAGACATAATTTTTACGTGGTTCACCCAAATATGGCTACCTCCATGGAGAAAATATTTCTTATAAATTTTTCTCAAATAAATTCTCTTGGGAATCCTTTCCCTACAATGTTTATGGACCTCTGTCTAAAGGAGATGTTGATCTCCTAAATCAAGTTCATGGATCTCTATCCATAGGAGAACTCCTCCTTTGCTCTGGCTGGTGATTCTCTAGAAGACTATTGCCTCCATTGCACTGGCTTGTGGATCTCTCTCCACTGAAGACTTTTATCCCCACTCAGAAGACCTATCCTCACTACCCTGGTTGATGGATATCTATCCACTGAAGACTATTGTCCTATCTACTCTGTCACATCTAAAGCTCTATCTCAAATTTGCACTAAACTCAATCCTTCAGTCTAGCACAAATCTGCTCAATATCTATCTCTGATCTAGCATAAACCTGTCCTCAAATTTGCACCAAATTCTGCTCCACAAGTCCACACAGAACCTTCTCAATTCTTCTCAACAAGTCCACACAAAACTTGCTCAAATCTGCTCAACGAGTCCACTTAGAACTTATCCAATTATGCTCAATAAGTCCACACATAACTTGCTCAAATCTGTTCAACAAGTCCACTCAGAACTTGTCCAAATCTTATAGAAACATAAAGAGAATTGTTAGAGACTAAATATGTTTTACACTCAATGCTTAATCACTTTCTCAAATCAAATCATAACATAGAATAGTTTGTTTTATGGAACTTGAACAATCACTTCACACATCCACTTGACTAGGCTCAATCAACTCTACTCAACCAATCACTCAATGAAACACCCATTTCTCACAAACCCTAGTCCAAGCATATAACCACTAACTCAAAATATTTTCAATAATGTTCAACAATAAATATCACATAATAATGATACTCATGTTCTTTTCAAACCCTAGTTCAAGTTCTTTGCATAACAACTCACTTCCACAATAATGCTTATAAAACAAGGTTTTAACTACAAATATTTATTCCAAAAAACCTTGAAGCATTAAATCAACACACTCAATAGGAAACCCTAATCAAGTCCTTTTCACTCCAAGCTTATTTTCCAGAAAACCAATCAATCAACTCAACTATGGAAGAATATGCTCATACCTTTTTATTGAATATGAAGGGATCTCATAAATCTGTCACAACCACAAACACTTCTATGCCAAGCTCAAAGAGGTTAGAAGATAAATATTTCTTACAATATAATGTAAATACTCAATTACACCTTCTCACTCCACCTTTCAAAAACAACCATCAACATACATAAAATATTTATCCAATAACACATTATAAACTCCCAACTAAAATAAATTCAACATCCACCAAAATAACTCAAAAACTCTTTAATCAATTTTAATGGCAGGAATAACTATGGCATAAATTAAATTATCTTTCTTTTAAAAAACTCAATAACTTAAATCACTTCTCAATAAAACAATCTTTCAAAAACCCTTTTAACTTCAAATAGCACAAATCAATTTCCAATAAAATAGTTCTTCACAAACCCTTATAACTCCAAATAGCACAAATCATTTACCAATAAAATAATTCTTCACAAACCCTTATAACTCCAAACACAAATCAATTAAAAATAATTCTTCACAAACCCTTATAACTCCAAATGACCCCTTAAGAAAAACTTTAGGCAATATAAAATTTAATCAAAAATTACCTTTGCCACTAGTGGGATTCGAACCCACAATCTCTGCCTTCGCGAGCGCTTTAGCCGCAGACCTTCCCACCACATGCACTAGACGCACGTTTAATACTCCATGAGCACCTCGTGCTCCTTCTACCACACCTAGTGCTCAAATCGAACGTGAACAAAAAACTTTTCCTTGGCGCTCAAATTGAACATGCCAATCGTCCACGCGAATCGATTGTGGACTCCTTCCACTCCAATGCTCTCACACAACATGCTATACCATTGGACCACCGTGTCCAATGTGGGTCACACCATGCGCTTACACATTTTATCTTCTACCTGCGCTAATAAGACAAATAAGCTCTGTCTTCTTCCTCAACGTTCAACGATTTTCACAAATTCCTTTTCCTTGGTCGCATAAAAAATTAATTCGAAGAGGGATTCTTTTGAATTCCTCTTGGCATCTTATTTATACATAATTTCACCTTATGCCTTAGACGTCGGTGCTCCATTTTATTTGATGATGTCGATGCATTTTGAAACCTTTTATAATTTATAAATTATTTAAATTCTAAGGAATTTAAATTTTATAAATTATATTTATAAACTTTAACTTTAAGGAGATTAAATCCTTCCTTGGGTTTAAACTTAAACCTTTAATTTGTAAATTATTCTGCCATTGTGGGTCTTTTAAAATCTTAACTGCCATCTCAATGTGCGAGGAGACTTTTATATCCTCATAATGATTTTATTAAAATCATTTAATCTTCCACCATGAGTTTACCATAAACCCTCATAAAACATTATTTTACCAACTTTTTCTTCAACTCTTCACATTGTTCTTGGTGCTATTGATGGTGTGCTCCATGGTATTAATGACGTCTTCATATGTTTACTTTGGCATCAATGACGACTTTTCACCTTGACATCAATGACAACTAAATGAGCTCAAAATATCCAACAATCCTTTTACATTATTGTACATTCTAACACTTGTGCATTTATTGCTTCCTCAAGTAACTACTTAACCTAAGATAAAATCCTAGTCTAATAATGTACCCAAGGTGGTACATTGACATGTACCAAATGATGTAATATACTCTAACAGGGGCAAACACATAAGATAAAAGTTCTATAAAGAAAAAGCATGGAGAACATATCATCCACTTTAACTAATACATTTTGACATATGTGGTCCAATGCAAACAAAGAGTATGGGTAAGTCATCATACTTTATTACTTTCATTGATGATTACTCAAGGAAGTGTTGGGTATATTTTTGAAACATAAAGATGAAGCACTTAATGCTCTTATGAAGTTACAAGTACTACTGATTGAGGTGAAGAATTTTGTTATAGTCATTTATGAGTTTTTGTAACAAGTTTGGGATAAAATGCAACTAACTACAACTTATACTCCACAACAAAATACGGTAGCAGAGAGGAATAACCACATTGTTGTTAAAATAGAAAGAAGTATGTTTTTTCAATTGGTTATATGGGATTGAAACGGGCCCCACATGTATTACATCATCACCACATAGTGGTATTACAACAAAGTTTGGATATTATCTATGTATTGCTTGGTAATATTTGAACCTTGGTATCCTCCTTAAATGTTGAGGAATCTAATCTGGTTGATCTAATGCCACTTGATAATGGAAATAAGTATGTTGTAGATAAAAGGTTTGAGTAATATTTTTTGGGGTGAGGTAGTTGCTATAGTTGTATATATCCTCAATAGGAGCCCTACAAAAGCACTCCATAAAATGACCTCGTATGAAAGATGGTATGGTTTGAAGCCTAATGTCAATTATTTTAAAGTTTTTGGATGTTTGGTTTACGTTTATACTATTGATAAACTTAGGAGAAAGCTTGATGCTAAGAGTGAAGTATGCATATTTATTGAATATAGTGAAGAAAGTAAAGGGCACATACTGTATAATCCCATCACTCATAAACTTGTTGTTTCAAGAGATACCATTTATATGAAGGGGGAGTTTTTGTTCAACAAAAGGATCATGTTAGTAAACCCCAAAGTGTTGATAATGGTGATATAGTTGATATTCATCCCATTAGTGAACCAATTTCTCAAGAAGATCAACCAACCAACCCTTCATCAAGTTCTACAAGCAAGAAAGGTAAAAGGATTTTAACATCTCATCCTCCTAGCCAAATGCTAGATATAAAATTTGAAAAAAATCACAAGGAGTCATGCTTATGAAGCTAATCCTGAAGAAGATCCAATAGGTGAGGTTGTCAATTATGCATTATAATATCAGTAATATTTTGAACCTTCCTATTTTAAAGAAGCATGTACTAATAATGTTTGGGTGTAATCCATGAAAATAATATGGATTCAACCCATAATATTGATACATGGAAACTTGTAGGGTTTCAAAAGGGAAATAAATGTATTGGTACAAAGTGGATCTACAAAATCAAATTCAAAAGTGATGGTAGTCTTGACAAGCACAAGGTAAGTTTAGTGGAAAAATACTACTCAAAATTATGACATTAAACTATGAGGATACATTTGCTATTATAGCTAGACAAGAGACCATTAGGATGTTGATCTCTTTGGAAACCCAAAAAAAGTGGAGCATTTATCATTTAGATGTGAAGAGTGATTTCTTGAATGGATACTTAGAGGAGGAGGTTTATGTTCAACAACCTCAAGGTTTTGAAGTTTAATGCAAATAGGGATGTCTACAAATTGAATAAGGCTTTGTATGGTCCTAAAAAATCTCCAAGGGTATGTTATACCCGTATTGATGGCTACTTTCAAGAAAAAGGATTCATGAGAAGTAAGAGTGAGCCCACTCTTTACTTCAAAAAGGAAGGTAATAACATTCTTCTTGTTTGCCTATATGTTGATGATTTGATCTACATGAGTAGTTGTTCTAACATGAAGGATGAGTTTAAAAGTTCCATGATGAAAGAGTTTGAAATGATGGACTTAGGGCTGATGCAATACTTCCTTGGAATGGAAGTGCATTAGAGAATATTAAATTTTTGTATGTTGCACTCTCTTCAACAAAAGCTGAATATATTTCAACTATATCAAGAAGTGCTCATGCTCTTTGGCTATGAAACATATTAATAGAAATTGGAGAAAAACAAACTCAACCAACAAGAATATTTTGTGATAAATGGAGTACCATAAAGTTATCCCAGAAACCGGTTCACCGCAAAAAATCAAAGTACTTTGATTTGAAATATCTTTTCATAAGATACATGGTACAAAAAAAGAAGTTGAATTGAAGTATTTGAATACCTATGAACAATTTACTGATATATTCATCAAAGGAGTAGAAAAGACTTAATTTATGAAACTTTGTGATCAAATTGTTTTTCGACTCAGCATCAAGGGGAAAATGTTGGCATATGATGCTGACCATGTGCCTTATACAATATTTTTTAGTTGCGCATTTCAACAATATTAATTATTTATGATATTCTACCTTTGTAGTTATTTGTTTTCCATGATGTATTCGACTGTTATTGTTGAACAAGAGAAGAAGTAGAGCATATTTTGATACAATATATTGATTGCACTTTGGCTGCACTTTTACAATGGGTTGGAATTTTTTTTTAATGATGTATTGGCTACATTTTTATTGCATATTGGCTAAAATTTTAACATCAAAGATCTGTATTTTTTGTTGATAATATCAACCAAGTTTAATGTTATTTTATACTTACATTTTTAATATGATAGTAGCTTATTTTGACTGCAATATTTTTAAATTTAGCAAATTAAATTCTTTTCTTAGCTTTAGAGAAAAGTAGGGTATCTTTCTCTCATTTTCTACACCTTAATGTTTGAGGTCCTCCCTAAGGCCTCAACATTATTTTGGTTAGAATTCCAAATCAAAATTCTTATGAGTGACCATATGCAAAGAAGATAATATCATGGATCTTTTAGTTATGCTTATGTAATAAGGAAATAGATACATTATGTATTCTGCTTCTTCATTATTAATTTACTTCCACCATTTGGGATTGCCTATAAAAGAAAAAAAATATTTAGTTGCTTGAAAAATATTAAAAGAGTTGATAAAGTTTTGGATAAGTTGTTTAAAAGATAAATCATTAAGCATTTTATGAAGAATGGTCCTACCATTCTTTGTTGGAATTTATGGTCCAGAAGGAATAATAATTTTTTTAAAACAAATCTATAATCATATCAAGTTTTGATTCATATTGTTGCTTCTCTTATGAAATATTTCTAGGCATGATGCTCATCATGGGAATTATTGTGTGTGCAAATAAATATATGCCAGTATTTTGGTTACATGATTTTAGATATATGTAGGGACGATCTACAAAATTAACACACAGGATCTACATCTATCCATGGTAACTTGGAAATTCCTAGAAGTAAATTTTGTTAAACTTAATTTTGATGGTAATTCCATAGTAGATCCTAGAAGAGATAATAAAGGTAGTGCTTTTTGATATAATAAAGGTAAATTTCTTTTCACCTACTCAAAATCATATGGAAATTCAAAAAATAACTATGCTAAAGCTAGATTACTTCCTATAGAGATCAAGCCAACTAAGGAAAATGATCGAGATGCATTTCAATTAAAGGAGATTCATAGATTATTATTAATGGTATAATACAATGGATGTGGGGATTAGACTAAAAATAACATTATTTTTTATATCAATTTTATCAATGGAGGTAGTATCTTAGAAATTGTAATGTATTTATAGAAAAATGAACAAGATGGAAAATAATTTATGCAATTATGGTGTTGATATTTGTCTTAAAAATTCCAAATTTTAGTAAGCAATTGACTAAGAGATATTTTATCTCTTAATGAAAATGATATAAAGGATTTAAATAAGAAAAAGTAAATTTTGAGGGAGATGAAAAATATCTTTCATAGAAATACAAACAAGATATAATTTGATTAACCTAATTGTAGATGTAATGTTTTCATATTTTTTAGAAGTAATATAGTGAATTTTCACTACACTCATTTTTTTTTCCTTAGATGGAATTTTGAAAGAAGAATCAAAGCCAAGGAAAAACACGCATAAGCCAGAGAAAGAAGCATCAAATCAATGAGAGCAAAAATTTTTGAGTAAGGGTTGAAGACCTTTTATAAAAATTTTGACCAAGAAAGAAAGACAAAAGTTCTGATGACCTACACAACATGAAAAGTTTGAAAAGGCAAAAAGCGGCAGAAAAGTTCCCAAAAGTGCAAAAAGAGCAAATCTTCTGAATATTGAAAGTCAAAAAAGTTTCAAAGGAGAAAAGAGAAGAAACGTTTCAAGAGTTAGACCATGAGCCACATGAAACTTTCAGAGGAGGTTAAATTTAAAGGTTCCAAGAGACAAGACTTCTGCAAACCTTCCAACAAAATTCTAGCCTGGCCATAGAAGTTTATAAGATTTCGATGTAGGGAGATGAGGAAAAGTTTTGACGACTATCTATTTGAAGATTATGGCTAAAAAATACAAAGAGAAGCTATAGAGAGAATTTTTTTTTGAGAAGTAGGGCATAATGAAGAAATGACCAAAAACATAGAGTAATTAGATATGGCAAAGTGACAGGTAGGAGGAAGACCAGACTATAATATGCCAGTGCTAATGGATAAGCTCCCAAATAGATGAGTTGAACTAATGACTCACTGAAAGAAGTTAAGGATCACCTACTAGCAAATCACAACTCTCTCCTTTAGAGCTTGAGAATTTATAATCAAATACAATTATCATCTCAATTGAGTTGCTATAGTTAGATACCTACATCATTTTTCATAAAAAGTCTGAATTCTTGATTTTAAAATTTTGGATCTTCTTCAATTTTCTATGTGAATACAAATATTCTTATTTAACATCCTTTTTCTTGATATTTTTATATAGTAGCCTTCTCAATACCAAAAATCCACCTCTACTGACTATGCATTGCATATTAGTAGAGTAATATTTCCAAAACTTCAAGATTATTTTTATGGATTTATAGTTTCTCTCACATTTGAAGATGCCATGAATAGTCCAAAGAAAGAGCATTGTAAGAATTCCATGAGGGAAGAAATAAATTCAATGAAGAAGAACCATGCATGGGATTTATTTAAAAAACATAATGGAAGAAATATAGTAGGCAACAAATGGGTGTTCAAAAAGAAGTTAAGGCTTGATGGGTTTGTGGAAAGATACAAGGTCGGGTTGGTTAAAAAAGGGTTCTTTCATATCCTAGGTATAGAACTTTATAAAACTTATGATCCCATTGTGAAGATATCTTCTATTAGACTTTTATGTGCATATGTTGTTGCTTTTGATTTAGAGGTTGAACAAATGGATGTAAAGACATCATTCATGCATGGAGATTTGAAGGAGAAAATATACATGTAGCAGCCTGAATTTTTTGAAGCAGTAAATGCAAGTGTTGTCTGTAGATTGAAGAAATATCTCTATGGATTGAAGCAGACTCCTAAAGAATGGAACCATAAGTTTAATAATTACGTGTTGTAGAATATATTTGATTGTAACCTTGCAGATCCATGTGTGTATTATAAAATAGAAAGTAAAATCCTCACAATTCCAGTTTTGTATGTGGATGACATCCTCACGATTGAAAATAATAAACAAATTTCAAAAACTAAGGAGTTGTTGTCAAAGAACTTTGATATGAAGGACTTGGATCGGGCATGGCATTGCTTGGGCATTGATATTGTTAGATATCTCAATAGTAGACAATTATGGCTTTTCCAAAAGGATTACATTAGTCATATTTTAAAGGAATTTAGAATGCAAGATAGTAAACCTACCAAATATCCTATGCAACCTTGAGTGAAACTATTTACAAAAATATATCCAACTACAACTAAATAAAAGGAGAAGATGAATAAAATTAAAAGGAGAAGATGAATAAAATTTCATATGTAGAGGTTGTGGGTTCATTGATGTATGCAATGGTATGTACCAAGTTTGATATTCCTCATGTTGTTGGTATGGTCAACCGATATATATCCAATATTGGAAAGGAACATTGAATTGTTGTAAAAAGAATTTTTAGATATTTACAAGGTACTAAAGATCATGTTTTATGTTATCAGCCTAAGGAGAATGAAGAGTTTTGTTTATAGGGATATGTAGACGTAGGTTGGACAAGTGACTTGGACAATCATAAGTCAACAGGAGGATATGTCTTCACTATGATGGTGATGCAGTGAGTTAGAGGAGTACAAAATAAATTGTTGTAGCTTTGTCAAGTACTGGAGTAGAATATATTGCTACCACTTATGCTACAAAAGAAGTTGTTTGGTTTATGAGGTTGTACAAAGGTTTGCATTTGCATCAACATTATTTTGGAATAAAATATGACAATCAAAGTGCAATAGCACTTGCATATTTTTCATCATTCCATGAAAGGACACAAAACATTGCGGTGAGATATCATTTTGTGTGTGATATGGTGGAGAGTAGAATGATCAGCCTGATCAAATGCAGAACTTAGGAGAATCCAAAAAATGCACTTACTAAGGTTGTCACAACTAAAAATCACCAATTTTGTAGTAATGATATTGGGATAAAATATTGCAAAAAAATCCTGTATCAAGCGGAAGTTTGTTACAATGTGCAAGTGTTGCACATTTTTTCTGTTTGATGACAAAATCTTTTTTAAAGTTCACGGATACTCCTTTTTGGAAGACTATGTTTTTTGGTCATGTTGTGGCTGATCCACAACACACCCCAAAATTGGGGACCCACCTTTTTTGCATGCTTTCAAAGAAGATCTCAGTGACCCAGATGCTAAAAATCAAGAAAAAGGCAAAATTGCACAAGGATGAAAAGGGGTCACGAAATCGCGACATGTCGCAAAATCGTGGCCGAAAATGAAAAGTGTCGCGATATCGCGACATGTCGCAAAATCGCGGGTCAAACCAGTCAAACAGGACGAGGCAGAAAAGCGTAGCGAAATCGCGACGTGTCGCAAAATCGCGGTCAACACAGTCAACGACAGCAGGTGGGCGGAACCGTCGCGAAATCGCGACGTGTTTGATTTTCGCGGCCCAAAGAGGAGAGAGAAAGACGAAGCGAAAATGGTAGCGATATCGCGACAAAAATTAGCAAAGGTGCATGAAGTGCAAAATGGTCGCGAAATCGCGACAAAAAGCAGCCAAAGCAGCACCGAGCGAAAAACATCACGAAATCGCGACAGGTTGCAGCTAAAGCAATACGGATGAACGAAACGTCGAGAAATACGCAGAATCATGGGTGGAAGGCATGAAATGTAAAATGGTCGTGAAATCGCGACGACATTGAGCGAAAATGCACAAGTGTAAAAAGCGTCACGAAATCATGACAAAATCGAGCGAAAGGGTTCGAAGCACGAAAATGTCACGAAATCACGACAAAAATGAGCCGAGGCGTACGAAGGAAAAACATCGCGAAATCATGACGAAAGAGCGAGGCGTACGGAAGGAAAAAATGTCGCGATATCGCGACAGCATGCAGCGAAGGCACCCGAAGTGGAAAAACGTCATGATATCGCGACAGGTTGCGGGCAAATGGTACGGAATGAGAAAAGCGTCGCGATATCGCGACATGTCGCGATTTCGTGACATGTCGCGTTTTCACGGCCAGGAAGGCGGACAAGGCTGCATGCTATTTTTTGTCACGATTTTCATGGGGCCGTTACGAACGATGCAGAAAAGTGTAGGACACGTGGCATACAGTGCATAAGTAAGCGTTACATGCATAGAAGATTCAAACGTCTCAATGTCGAGCATAAATTCAAGAACACATGCGATCAAAGAATGATGAAACGAATCGATCCGGAAGATGAAACGAAGCATCACGAGCTGAAACAGAGAGCATTGCCAAGCTTTAAAAGCAGAAGCACGAGTTGACACGGGGTCGGAAACCGCTGGAGCAGAGTTGCGGTGCTAGAGGCCGGAGGGTCATTACCGGGCCTGCTTTGAGGTCTGTTTTCCTTCCTTTTGCTGGTTTTGAGAAAACCAGATGTTCTGCTATTGTAACAGGATTTATCTATAATGCAGGAGTATTCAAAAATTTGCATCTTGTTGGCAAGAAAGAAGGAGTTATTTTCTGCATGCATGTTTTAATGTTTATCTTTCCCTTTTTCAGATTTCTAGGCTTATAGATGAAGTTTAATGCAAGTTCTCTTGGTTGCTTCATGCGAATGTCTAAATCTGAAAAATAACAGTAAACCCCAGAGACCAGCACTTAACTTATCTGGATTGTGCGTGTTTTGCAGGTTCAATAGGTTAGGTTGCATGCATGGAAACCTCATTATCTTCGGTTTTGCCAAGACGGGATAGCATCAAACTTGGATGCAATTTTAAATTTCTTTTCTTTTACATTTTATTTTCTTTTTGCTGCATTTTATTTTCAGAAGTTCCAATTTTATTTTCAAGCTTTAAAATAAAATAAAAAAATTAAAAAACTTCAAAATCCATAAATAATTCCTTCATGTTATGGCATTTCATTAATTTACATTTTGAAGTTACAACATGGTCATATAAGGATCAAATCACATTTACTTTATCAGGGTTCAATGAACAATCATTAAATTTCATAGTAAAATAAACCACAGTGCCCCTTGTTTTTAGTTACTTGCAACCACTAAGGTGTTCCAAGCATTTTAATTAAATATCTTTTATACATAGATGCAGAATGCTAACATAACAGGAACCTTGGAGAAATTGTTTCTTTGCAAGCAGAGGATTTAGAACCCAAATCCTATCGGAGAGTGTGTTTTCACAATCGGGTGAAAATACCACTCAACAGATTGGCGCTAGAAGGAGGGCCTGAAATGTTTATTTTATCGTGATTTTTAGATGCTACGGGTTTTTAATTACTTAAGAGCTTTACATTGCTAAATATTTTAAGTACATTTTATTAGCATCTTCGGCCTCTAACACCACTCAACGGATTGGTGCTGGGACGGCCGAACGGGTTTATTTTAGTGTTATTGAAATTTAAATTTTTTATGCTTTAATTCTCTAACACTCAGCAGGCTGTAAAAGGACGGCCTGAATTGGTTTATTTTATTCTATTTTAAGCAATTCAGGTATGCTGTAATATTTTTCTGATTGTTCATACAAAATTAGGGTGATTTGATTTAATTTTTTAGAATTTTGGTCTCATGCAATTACTTTTCATTTGATTTTAATGAGTACATCTCTTAGTTGATGCTAACTTGATTTTTTATTTTTTATTGCAGGTTGAATATTCAACAGATTTGGTTCTAAAATTACATTTTAAGTTCACTAATGGCAACACTTGAGGAACAAATGGTATCCCTAAGAGCTGAAATAACATCTCTAAGAGAGAGAATGGTATTAATAATGGAGGATTATTATAAGGGTTTACATGTGATACCCTATCATATTCCTACAATGTTATTGGATTTTTTACGGTGTTTTAATCAAGAGGTGCCACTAGGATACTTGCAAAAACTGCATGTCTACAAGGATACATTATGTAAATTCCAGATTTTTTATGAGGAGGTAGCTTGTAAGTTTTTTGCATACATTTTGGATGATAGACCATTCTTTTGGTATAGCCAACTACCCATGGAGGTTAGGACTTCTTGGATACAACTAGAAGCAGCCTATCTTTATCATTTTGGTAATCAGGCTGACTTAGAAATATTGAAAAATCAGTTTACCTCCATATGTAAAGAGCCTAATGAATCCTTGAGTCAATTCAATGGAAGATTTCGTGAGTTGCACTCCCAAATGTGGGAAAATTTTAACACATTAGAAGAGGAAGCCATGGAAGTATACCTAGGAGCCATACACCCCACACTTGCTTCACTCATTGAGGAAAAGCTGAGTGGTTTGTCCCTAGAGAAAATTCATGAGGTCTTAGAAGAGATAGAACGACAAGGTCTTGAAGAAGAAAAGGCACAACATGTTCATGTGAGAGATTTTTCTTTTGATGCCAACCTACACCAACCATCAAACATAGCACCCTCCACTCCAATGATACCTAAGGTAAATGATCAAGGGGATGAATTTGAATACCCAAATTTTATGACCACCTTAGATGTAGTCCACGAGGAGGTGCAAATTGATAAGCCAACATCCACTAGTGAAGATTATGCAGAAATGATCTCATTCATAGAGATACACGATTATCTAGAGGAAGGGGTTCTAAATCCAACAATGTTTGATATATGTGATAAGATGGAACCTGCCATGGAATTAAATAAAGTGGTTGAAAGTGAAATTGGGAGAAAACCAATAAATGAATTTGGAGACATGATAGAATTTCACCACTTGTTCTTGGAAGATACTATTGATGAGATGTGTAAAATTAAGGATCAAGAAATTCTTCACCCTCCAAATTATGATAATGAATCATGGGTTACTAATTTGGACAATGATAGCCTTATAAATTTGAATTCAAGAAATAACCCACTTTTTGAAATAATTGAACCATCTAAGGAAGGTGAAGATAAATTTGATGAGAAACACATTGATGATTTGGAAAATGTTGAAGAAATAGTTGAACGTCACCACTTGATTTTGAAAGGTGATTATTATGATGCTTGGAAGAAGTGGGAAGACTTCACTCTTTCCAAAGCTACTAATGAAACTTGTGTGCCAATTGATATACAGGACAACATAATCGCCTACTCAAAGGAAGACCTTACAACTCCTGTACAATTTGAGGATGTTTTGGAAGAGGGTTTCAAATCTCATCAAATTTTGGAAGATTATAATGATCCTATTGCCAAGGACAAAGAAGAAAAAGTATTTATGAATGAATCAAAAGACCATGTCACAAATACCATGGAGTTTCATCCCACAAGTTTGGAAGATAATTTTTATAATGGTTGGGGAAGATATGATAATGCATTCTTTTCTCACATCCCTATAAATGAAACTCATATTTCACTTGATATGCAGGATGTTGAACCTTCTACATCATACGAAGATCTCATATTCACAGGATTTGAAAAGGTGACAAAATTTGATCATGTTGAATATAAATTCATTGAAAGTGTGGATGCAAGTTTGCATGATGATTTGGAGGATTCAAATGAAGAGATACCATGGATAGTGAACAAAGAATTAGAACCAAATGACAAAGAGATTGATCAATTGGAAGCAAATCAAATGAAGGATCATCAAGATGAGTCATGGGACATACACTTTGACCAAGAGTGTTTGAGGATTGAAAAGGAAGACCATATTTTGAATTTAAATAATTTGAATGATGAAATGTCATTAAAGGTAAATGAAAAACAAGGTATAATTTTTAATCACACCTTTAATAACATTGTTTTAATGAATGGAAAAGAAGTTGATGCACTTGAATTGTTAAACCAAATTCATCAACAATTATTAATTGAATCTAGGATAAAAACTTTTAATGATCCTAATTTAGTCAATATCCTAGATGCTTGTAAATTGTTACACAAATTTGATTGGCCTACAAATTTGGAAAATAATTTGGCTTTAAAATTTGTAGAAATAGGCTCCTACTTACAAAATTGCATATTGGAAGAAGATAGCCTAATTCTAAATCAAAGAGTAAGTTTGGAAATGGAAGTTTTAAAGAATAGACATGATAAAATTGAAAATCATTTATTGTCTAATCATTTTAGTAATTTGGCGCTCACCTGTGGGAGTCTTATTGGAACTAAATCAAATTGGTATGGTGAGCATGGAAAGTGGAAGTTTGTTGCATTGTTTGGTCTTGTCTTGTTTTTGTGGGATTCCCACAACATTTGGTATGCATATCATGTTATATTTTTGTTGAAATGTTCTAACCATGTGTGGGATCCAGGAAAGTGATAAGCCAAGCTTTGCATCATCTTGTATTATAGTGTACATTTGTATATAGATTTTGGTTTTTGGTTTTTGGTTTGTGTTTTCAAATTTTCATTTTTGGGATTGCAGTTTGGTTTTGGATTGAATAAGTTTTAATTTAAAGTTGTGTGTTTATTTGACATTTTTTCTTTGTTTATATAAAAAAAAAAAATGATGAAAAAAAAAAGTTGTCTTGAGATGCTAACTTATGTTCTAGATCGGGAAAATATGGAACATTGGAATTGTCTTGTAAAAGCTCCACAAGTAACACAAACAATTTAATTATATCGTTTGAAACTTGTGATGCATGAAGTAGTCAGTTTTATATGGCAATATTTCATCTGCATTTCAAAAGACAATGCATTCATATTACATCTCACTTTGCACATACATGCCATCTTAGTTGCAAATGCATTTCAAATACAAATCATTAAAGTGTGTCAAATCCTCTTAAGGTTATGCTATCACATAAATAAGAAGAAAATCCTAAGGTTGGAAACTGAGTCTTGAGATATCTAGAACCAAGCACGTCTTATACATTAAAAAGGATCTTGAGCAAAATGATCAAAACCTAACTTGGAAGAAAAGGTTGGGCGAAAGAAGTATTTCATGTCTATCCTATTTATGCAACATGATCCTTAAAACAGTGGTTTTGACCACTTCCATAGAGCTTAAAGCCTAAAATCCGAGTAGTAAGGATAGGGTTAAATCCTCATCGAACTTAGGTTGAGGATCCAATTCCCCAAAGCTTTGATTTGACCTACATGGAGTAGTAAGGATAGGGCATAAATTCTCATCTCGCTTAGGTTGAGAATCTGATTCCCCAAAGCTCCTATGTCTCATTTCATAATAAATCTTGGATTGGAAGGATCGTACTACTTGTCCTCTGCAAAGGATGGGTAGTCATCCCCAAGGTCTAAGCAATAAAATTAATATTTTCCATTTACATCTAAAGTTTGGATTGGAAGGATCGTACTACATGTCCCTAGCAAGGATGGGTAGTCATCCCTAAGGTCCAAGAAGTAAAAAAATAAATTTTTCCCATCTCATATTTATATTGGATTGGAAGGATCGTACTACTTGTCCTCTGCAAAGGATGGGTAGTCATCCCCAAGGTCCAAAGAAATGAAGATAAGTTTTGGATTGTGGGGTTAGATATGCCCATGCATGGCAACATGTCTTGTCTAGAAAACAAGACCACTGATTGTCCAAAGGGTTAGACTAGCATGACCATTTCTTTCATAATTGGTTAAATTATTTTGCTCAAAGTGAGGTAATGAATTCTAAATCAGAATAGTAAGGATAGGGTTAAACTCCCATCTCGATTAGGTTGGGAGTCTGATTCCCCAAAGTTCTGATTTCACATTCACTTGCACATGGGTTCAAGATAGTAGGGACTCATAACCAACTTTGGGATCTAATAAAGCAATTCATTATACATATAGTTGATCCTAAGAGGGTTTGATAATCTTGAATGTTTGTGTATGATACTAGAAGAAAGACTATGCCTTTTATAAAAGCAAAATCTCTTAGCATATTTATTAGGTTACACAAATCATTCACAATCTCACATATGCATTCATGTAAAATTGACAATGGAATGTTGATCAATTTCAAACGATAGGGAATGAAACACATTGCACACACCGAGCTAATACTTGATGATTCTGATGATTCATATATTTCTGATCTATGGGCATTTGTTTATATTTGTTTATGTGCTAACACATGTTTTCAAGTTTGTATACTTCCAGGTAGGGTTCTCACTAAAATACTCAAGAGCATTTGACAGCAGAGTCACCATTTGTTGTGGCTGATCCACAACACACCCCAAAATTGGGGACCCACCTTTTTTGCATGCTTTCAAAGAAGATCTCAGTGACCCAGATGCTAAAAATCAAGAAAAAAGGCAAAATTGCACAAGGATGAAAAGGGGTCACGAAATCGCGACATGTCACAAAATCACGGCCAAAAATGAAAAGGTGTCACGAAATCGCGACATGTCGCAAAATCACGGTCAAACAGTCAAACAGAGAGGGAAAAGCGTAGCAAAAGACGTGAAAATCGGCAAGCCAACGAGAAGGGGGAAACGTCGCGAAATATGACGTGTTTGATTTTCGCCCAAAGAGGAGAGAGAAAAGAAGCAAAAAGGTAGCGATATCACGAAAAATGCAAAGATAAAGTGGAAGTCCGCAGAATCGATTTGTTGAAGGATGAAATGAAAATGGTCAGAATCATGACGAACAAAAAAAGGTCGTGATATCATGACAAATAGCAAAGGGTGGAAAACGTCACGATATGGTGACAAAGAGGGTAAGGAAAAATGGATTGAAAACGTGCGGATTTCGCGAGATGCAAGGCGTGGAAAAACGTCGTGATTTCATGACGGTGCGAGAAATGGTACGGAATGAGAAAAGCGTCGCGATATCGCGACATGTCGCGATTTCGTGACATGTCGCGTTTTTGCGGCCAGGAAGGCGGACAAGGCTGCATGCTATTTTTTGTCATGATTTTCATGGGGCCATTACGGAATGTGCAAAAAGTGCGGGACACGTGGCGTACAGGAGGTTGCGAAGCGTTACATGCATAGAAGATTCAAACGTCTCAATGTCGAGCATAAATTCAAAACACAGCATTCAAAGGAGAAGATGAAACGAATCGATCCGGAAGATGAAACGAAGCATCACGAGGCCAAAACAGAGAGCATTGCCATAGCTATAAATGCGAAGCACGGATTGATACGGGGTCCGGAGAGAGTTGCAGTGCTAGAGGCCAGAGGGTCATTCTGGGCCTGCTTTGAGGTTGTTTTCCTTCCTTTTTCTGGTTTTGAGAAAACCAGAGATTCTGCTATTGTAACATGATTTATCTTTAATGCAGGAGTATTCAAAAATTTGCATCTTGTTGGCAAGAAAGAAGGAGTTATTTTCTGCATGCATGTTTTAATGTTTATCTTTCCCTTTTTCAGATTTCTAGGCTTATAGATGAAGTTTAATGCAAGTTCTCTTGGTTGCTTCATGCGAATGTCTAAATCTAAAAAATAACAGTAAACCCCAGAGACCAGCACTTAACTTATCCTGGATTGTGTGTGTTTTGCGGGTTCAATAGGTTAGGTTGCATGCATGGAAATCTCATTATCTTCGGTTTTGCCAGGACGGGATAGCATCAAACTTGGATGCAATTTTAAATTTCTTTTCTTTCGCATTTTATTTTTCTTCTTGCTGCATTTTATTTTCAGAAGTACCAACTTTATTTACCAAGCTTTAAAATAAAATAAAAAAATTAAAAAACTCCAAAATCCATAAATAATTCCTTCATGCTATGGCATTTCATCAATTTACATTTTGAAGTTACAGCATGGTCATTTAAGGATCAAATCACATTTACTTTATAAGGGTTCAATGAACAATCATTAATTTCACAGTAAAATAAACCACAGTGCCCCTTGTTTTCAGTTACTTGCAACCACTAAGGTGTTCTAAGCATTTTAATTAAATATCTTTTATACATAGATGCAAAATGCTAACATAACAGGAACCTTGGAGAAATTGTTTCTTTGCAAGCAGAGGATTTAGAACCCAAATCCTATCGGAGAGTGTGTTTTCACAATCGGGTGAAAATACCACTCAACAAGTCAAATTAAAGATACTAGTACACATCAACATAAACATCTAGTTAGACCTGGAATATTCTATAAGATTATTTGGGTAGGCAAATCAGAAAAGCCTCTCATTTTTTTATTTTAAAAAGATATTTGCATGTAACATGGCATATGGGGGTTTCTCTGAATAAATGAATGTTTTTATGGAAATATTTGATCCTCCTTTTATCATTTGTTTATGTTTTTGCTTACATTTTTGTTCTCTATCTATTTTAGCATATACTGTACTATTCTTTTCATCCGATATAGGAAGATGAGGAAAAGTTTTGACGATCGTCTATTTGAATATTAACGACTCACATCACTTCGAAATACAAAGGAAAGTTGTAGAGAGAAAAAATAACTTTGAGAAGCAAGACATAATGAAGAAATGACCAATAAATAAAAGTAATTAGATATGACGAAGTGACAGGTAGGAGGAAGATCATATTGTAAGATATCAATGTTGGTACACAAGCTCCCAAAAGGGCAGATGAGTTGAACTAATGATCCATTACTGAAAGAAATTAAGGATCACCTATTGGCAAATGACAACTCTCTCCTTTATAACTTAAGAGTTTTAAAACATATTCAATTATCATCTCAACTGAGTTGCTATACCTACATCATTTTTCATAAAAAAATTGAATTCTTGAAATTTAATTTTAGAATCTTCTTCAATTGTTTGTGTGAATACAAATACTCCAAAATTCAACATCCTTCTTCTTAACATTTTCCTGCAACAACTTTCACAATACCAAAAATCCACCTCTATTGTCTATGCATTGCATCTTAGTAGAGTAATAATTCCAAAACTTTGTGCTATTATAGTCCACTTTACTAGATTTGGATTTCTAGGACTCATTCATTATAGTTAACAATAATGTTGATTCTTCATTTATTGACACAAACTAGTGGTAGCTAAATTTTGAATCATGGTATTCCCCAATATTATTTTCCTCTAATATTTCTTATAATAATTTGAAATTTGGTTGCATTATACTTATATTGCATTTGTATTATTTTTACATTCGATTTATATATCTTGATGTTATGCTTGGGTTACATGGTGACATGCTTTACTTCTTGAATTGTGTTTTGTAAACTTTTTTTATGCATAGAAAAATTGATAACACCATTGGATGTTGCCTCTATAAACCCTAGCCCATTGAGTAAGATAAAATCAACAGGACCCTCAACCCTCCAGGGTATCGAACTGGGGCAACCAACTGACAAACACTTAACTGCTACCACCCAACCTATCCCCTTCTAGGTACATTGTGGTATGAACCTTGGACCTCCCCAAAGAGAGACCAAATCCCTAACCATTGCGTTGTCCTTGCATAAAAAAATGTTAGGGTAAAGCGTGGATTGTGGGTTTTTATGAGGGGTCCTAGTCCCCTTGTACGGGGGGCTTGAACTTGTATCTCTTGAATGAAAACCCAAGGACTTATCACTTTAATTTATTAATATATTTTCTTTGTTTATAATTATATATATGTTGTTTGAAATTTAAATCTATATTTTTATGTTAAAAGTTTATATTTTTAATCGCTTGAACTTGTTTTTTTTTTTTAAATCACTTAAACTCATGCTATTTAATAAAATATTAGTGTTCATTTATGGAATTGCAACCTTGAATTATAATGCAAAATTTATTGTTCTACTTACTTGTCCTAATCCCTTTAGATGATTAATTATATATATATATATATATATATTAAAATTAAGTTTCCTATATGAAGTTTCCTCTATCACATGCTACAATAGGAGGCAATGCGACTTGACCATGTGATCAATTGTTCAATAAAAAAATCACTTAAACTCATGCTATTTAATAAAATATTAGTGTTCATTTATGGAATTGGAATCTTGAATTATAATGCAAAACTTTTTTTTTTTTTTGGATGAAAAAAATATTATATTAAAATGGCTTAATAATACAAAAAAGGGGTGGGTAGAATTAGCACACCTCGAGCACAAAACCAACACACTAACTGTGTGCTAAAAATCTAGAAGAGCTACCAAAATAACTTACGAAGTTCACAAGAAAACCAAACAGAGAACTACCTAAAAAAAACAACTAATAGACTATGTATCATTGTTGTGTAAGGGCTGGAGGAACAAGGTTCACTGCACAAGGAGCATTACCCCAATGTTCAATAAGGTCCCGTAAGTGATGAAGCTCTATATTCACTTTTTTTGCTTGCACTAAAATTTGCAACCAACAATCATAGAAAACCTGATAATTATCAGCAAGAGAAAAAGTAGAAGAAGGCTCTTGCTGGCTAAAAATCACTCTGTTGCGAGTTTTCTACAAATAAAAAAGAATCCCCACCCTAAAGATATGCAAAACTTATTGATCTAACTACTTGTTAGAGTAAATCACTATATAAAATATATTTATATAGAAAAGCAATTATAGTGTTTCAAACTTTAACAACAGAATTAAAGAAAAATTAGACAAACACACACAGAAGAAGAGACAACAATTTTAACGTGGTTCACCCAATGTGGGTTATATCCACCGAGAATTTTCAGTCCTTCATTTTCTCAATCCAAGCAATAGAGGGTTACAACCTACAACCAACATCTGCTATAATTTCCTCTCTATTTTTCCAAGGAATCAACATAGTAATTTTCATTGTCATAGTCTTCTTTGTTTTTCCTCACAACTATATATAAGAAAAAAACAGAAAAAACAAACTGTTTTTCTTAATACATTCCAAGATTAACATTGAGTTCCCAACATCTAATTTTGGGATAAAAACAAAAAAAAACTTTCCCTGGTTGTCCTATTGTAAATCCGGAAACTTTCTCTGGTAGACTAACAGACTGTAAATCCGGAAACTTTCCTCGCCCGTCTGCGAGTAAATCGAGAAAATTTCTTTATTTAGCCTCCTCATAATTAGGCTCCATTCCTAACAATCTCCCACTTGGAGACTAATTCCATTGCACCATACTGCAACCAAGGATTGAAAAATTCTCATCATGGCCTCTTATTCCTTAAGGCCAACCGAAGTTGAGCAAAAGCTCAACTTTTCTCTTGACACCACTTTTGTAAGCATATCCGCAGGATTTTGTGATGTGTGAACCTTCCCTAATTTCAAAGATCCATCTTCCACTACTGATCTAATGAAATGATACCTGAGTTTGATGTGTTTAGTTTTTGAATGGAATGCTGAATTCTTTGCAAGGTGTATAGCACTCTGGCTATCACTCCACAACCTATTATCCTCTTGCTTCTTCCCCAATTCTTCCATTAGTCTTTGCAACCAAACCATCTCTTTGCTTGCTTTTGTAGCAACAACATATTCAGCTTCAGTGGTTGAAAGGGCAACTACGTGTTGGAGTTTAGAAATCCAACTAACCGCTCCTCCTCCTATAGTAAATATGTAGCCAGTAGTGCTCCTTCCACCATCAAGATCACCTGCCATATCAGAATCTACAAAACCTTTCAAGCATATATTAGAGCCTCCAAAATTCAAAGAATAATTTGAAGTTCCTCTCAAGTACCTGAGTATCCATTTTACCGCTTGCCAATGTCCTTTTCCTGGATTACTCATAAATCTACTCACTACTCCCACTGCATGGGCAATATCTGGTCTTGTACAAACCATTGCATACATCAAACTTCCAGCTGCTGATGCATAGGGAACCTTAGCCATATGCTCTTGTTCCTTTTGTGTCTTGGGACACAAATCTTTGGTGAGTTTGAAATGCTTTGCCAATGAAGTAGCAACAGACTTTGCATTGTTCATGTTGAATCTCTTAAGCAATTTTTCAATGTATTTTGCTTGTGATAATTTTAGAGTGTGACTCTCCTTGTCTCTTGTTATTCTCATACCAAGGATTTGTTTGGCTTCTCCCAAATCCTTCATGGCAAAGGATTTAGCCAACTTCTTCTTGAGCATGTTTATATCTTGCATATTTGTTCCTGCAACTAACATGTCATCCACATACAATAGCAAAATAACATAGTTACCATTTCCAGTTTGCTTAAAATATACACAATGATCACTTTGACATCTTTCAAACCTTTGATTAGCCATGAACTTATCAAATTTTAAATACCTCTGTCTAGGAGCTTGTTTTAACCCATACAAGCTCTTTTTCAGTTTACATACCCAATCCTCTTTACCTTTCACCTAAAAGCCTTCTGGTTGGTGCATATAAATTTCCTCCTCCAAATCACCATGAAGAAATGTTGTCTTCACATCCAATTACTCCAGAAACAAATTTTCTATAGCTACAAGACTCAAAATAGCTCTAATAGAGATCATTTTTACAACTGGAGAAAAAATCTCATCAAAATCAATATCTTTTTTCTGAGTGAATCCCTTGACCACTAGTCTTGCTTTGTATCTCTTATGCCCTTCATTCTCCTCTTTAATCCTGTACACCCATTTATTGGTCAACGCTCTTTTACCTTTGGGTAGCTCAACCAAATCCCAAGTTTGGTTGTGGAATAAAGAGTCCATTTCTTCATTCATTGCAAGCTCCCACTTATTCTTGGTATCCATTTGTAATGCTTCTTGAAAACATTCTGGCTCACCAGCATCAGTATACAAAACATAATCAGAGAAACGTTGAGGAATTTTACTTATCCTGGTAGAACGTCTAACAACACTTTATGGAGATTGAGGTGCTTGTTGTTTTTGCTGTACATTTTGATCTTCTACCACCTTTGGAGTTACCTTTTCTATGTGTCCATCAAGGTCTATGTATTCAGCATTTTCCTCTTTCTGTTTCTTTCTGTGCAACCGATCTTTATACAAGTTTTTTTCATTAAATATGACATCCCTACTTCTAATGAATTTTCGGTTATCACAATCCCATAATCTGTAACCCAAGCCATCAATACCGTAACCAATAAAAAAGCACTTTTGGGCCTTAGCATCTAACTTATTTCTGTTCTCTTTGTCTATATGCATAAAAGCCTCACATCCAAATACCTTAAGGAAAGAATAATTTATTGGTTTACCTGTCCAAAGCTCTTTCGGAATTCCTCCATCCAAGGCACTAGACGGTCCTCTATTAATCATATATACTGCAGTATCAACAGCATGAGCCCATAAAAATAATGGTAAGCTTGCATGTATTCTCATGCTCCTAGCACGCTCCATGATGGTTCTATTCATTCTTTCTGCAACCCCATTTTCTTGAGGTGTTCTTGGAACTACCTTGATTCTTCTAATTCCATTTTTAGAACAAAACACATCAAATTCTCTCCTGCAATATTCTCCACCATTATCCGACTTTAGACACTTTAACCTTTTTCCAGTTTCATTTTCAACTAATGCTTTCCAATTCTTAAAGGTATTAAAAACATCACTTTTATTCTTAATGCAATATATCCATGTTTTCCTTGTTGCATCATTAATAAAAAGTACATAGTAAGAGGAACCTCCAAGAGAAGTTACCTGAGTTGGGCCCCAAACATCTGAGTGCACAAGCTCCAATTTCTCTTTCTTCCTTTCCTTGCCATCCTTGAGAAATCTAACTCTCTTTGCTTTACCATAAACACAATCCTCACATAATTCCAAATCAATCTCTTTTAACTTAGGCAATAAAATTCTTGAATGTAAAATTTCCATACCTTTTCCACTCATATGGCCAAGTATTTGGTGCCACAAAGATGCACTCTCACCTGTAGAAACTAAATTCATGGAGCAGTGAGAAAAATCAGTAAGTAAATAAAGAGTACCCACCAATTTACCTCTAGCTACTATCAATGAACCTTTAGTAACTTTCCAAGCATTTTCTCCGAATGCAACCGTGTATCCTTCACCATCAAGCTTACTAGCCGATATAATATTTCTCTTTAAATCTGGTATGTGTCTCACCTCTTTAAGAGCCCATTGACATCCATTTGGGGATTTAATCAAAATCTTTCCAATACCCATGATTTTACATGGTTGGTCATTTCCCAACAGAACCTGTCCATAATCTCCAGAAACATAATCTATGAAGTATTCCTTATGTGAGGTAGCATGGAATGAAGCACCACTATCAATTACCCAATAATCACTATTTCTATCGAGAGATAAGATTAAAGCATCTTGTAGAATTTTTCCAAGTAATATTGGCTTCGAAGTGTTACCATTATTATCATTACCTTCATTTCCATCACCCTTTCTTTGCCAACAGTCCTTCTTGAGATGACCATTTTTGCCACAGTGCCAACACTGTAACTTTCCTTTTCCACGTGATTTGGATCTACCTTTGGATTTGCCATGATGTGAACTCTTGCCTCTTTCTCTTCCTCTTCCTCTATTCTCAACAGTTAAGGCGGTGCTAGATGATTCTTCTATGGTTTTTCTTCTCATGTCCTCACTGAGTATCACACCAACCACATCATCAAATTCTAATTTATTTGAACTCGAAGCAGAGTTACTTACCGCCATTACCAAACTGTTCCAACTTTTCGAAAGAGAGCATAAGATTAATAAGGCCCTAAGCTCATCATCAAAATCCAATCCTACTAAATGTAATTGATTAGTGACAGTATTAAATTCATTTAAATGATCATGCACAGATCCTCCTTCACTCATTTTCATGTTAAATAACCTTTTCATTAAGAATACCTTATTTGATGCTGATGGTTTCTCATACATCTTGGCCAACTTATCCATGACTCCCTTGGTAGTATTTTCATCAGAGATGTTGAAGGCTACGGTGGCTCCCAAGCACAGCCTCACAGTACCCAATGCCTTTCTATCAAGGAGACTCCACTCCTCCTCAGACATAGATGAAGGTCTCTCTGTTTCCCCCTCAAGAGGTAAGTAAAGATCCTTCCGGTACAAGTAATCCTCCATCTGCATCTTCCAGAATTGAAAGTTCTGGCCATTGAATTTTTGAACTCTAAACCTCCCTTCTTTCGCAATTGCTCCCACTTGATCCAGAAATTCTCCTTCTGTCAAGTGCACCCAACAAAACAACCACTCTGATACCACTTGTTAGAGTAAATCACTATATAAAATATATTTATATAGAAAAGCAATTATAGTGTTTCAAACTTTAATGACAGAATTAAAGAAAAACTAGACAAACACACACAGAAGAAGAGACAACGATTTTAATGTGGTTCACCCAATGTGGGTTATATCCACCGAGAATTTTCAATCCTTCATTTTCTCAATCCAAGCAATAGAGGGTTACAACCTACAGCCAACATCTGCTGTAATTTCCTCTCTATTTTTCCAAGGAATCAACATAGTAATTTTCATTGTCATAGTCTTCTTTGTTTTTCCTCACAACTATATATAAGAAAAAAATAGAAAAAACAAACTGCTTTTCTTAATACATTCCAAGATTAACATTGAGTTCCCAACATTTAATTTTGGGATAAAAACAAAAAAAAACTTTCCCTGGTTGTCCTGTTGTAAATCCGAAAACTTTCTCTGGTAGACTAACAGACTGTAAATCTGGAAACTTTCCCTGCTCGTCCTGCAATAAATCCAGAAACTTTCTCTGTTTAGCCTCCTCATAATTAGGCTTCATTCCTAACACTACTTGTCCTAATCCTTTTAGATAATTAATAATATATATATTAAGTTCCTCTATCAGACGCTACAATTAGAGGCAATGCGATTTGACCTTGTGACCAATTGTTCAAAAAGGAAAGGTAGTTGTTGATTCCTCTATATATAAAAAATGTAAAATTTTAAATTTATTAAAATACTTTGATCATTCATGATTTTTTAAAAAATAATTATATAGGATTGAGACTAAGGACCTATTCATATTACATTATGACCGTATAGTGGTACTTTACAATTTGCAATTATACATGTATTGTCTTCTTAGCAAGATTTGAATCTAGTTTACTCCTTAAAAATTGAAAATTTAACCAACTCAACTAATACTATTTAATTATTAATAAACATTAATAGTCCTTAGGTGGATTGGTAATTTTGGCATTTACTAAGAAAAGACCTAGGTTCAAACCTTGGGAGCATGTCTGTTTGTAAGGGTAGTAGTCTAACCTGAATTCGTTGAGTACGCACTAGCTCGACAACCACGATACCAATCCCAAATACTTGGTGGTCCTCTTCACGTCAAGTTAAATAACAAGGTGAAATAGGGGTTATAGGGGGGTAACCCCAAGATTTGAACCCTACTTAGTAGGAGAAAATGACTGTAGATGTAACTAACTGTCGTAGGGTCAGGACTTACACCCCGTGGCCCACAACGAACCACTATGGTTTGATCCTTCTCCCACGCGGCACCCCAGCTTCTAGCCGCCTGCCAGACAGCGGGGACTACGCCTTACAGTCAAGCACCCTGCAGCAAAGACAACAAAGAGCATACATACATGACAGCGGAAGCACACAACACAAGGTTAGCCAAAACACTGACGAAGCACCCATACACTAAGTCGACCAACACAAGGCATCTTTACAACATGTATAATGACATTCATATTTATAACAAGCGCACGGTTACATCTTGGCACAACGGCCTGGCACTTAGCCATACAATTTGGCACAAAGGCCTTACATTAAGCACTGGCACGATGGCCTTCCTTTCCGGTTCAGTATCACACTTCACAACAACCTTCATGCACACCAGCCGACACGTTCAAGACAAGTACCAATGGCAAAGCCCCTTCGCCAGCCCACACCCTTCTCATCCAAGTCCCTCAGGTGCACACCCTTCTCATTTAAGTTCCTCAGGTGCCCAGGCCTCTAGTGTTGGGGTCAGATAAGTGAAAGTTGGGGTCAGATGTAACTGATTCCCATATGTATAAAAAAAATTAATAAACATTAATATATATTTTTAAAATATAAAATTATACAAATTAAATATATTATTTTGATAAAATTATGCTTTATCAATTTTAAAATCCCAAATTTTTTAATTATTTAATTTAATTTGTGTATATACCTAAAAAATAACAAACTCCATATTTACATGTCATGTTTTTAACCTTCATCCATTTACTTACTTGCAAGGTTAATCAAGTAATACAATGCATCCTACTCAACATTAAATTTAATTAATTTGTTTAATTTAACATTAAATATTAAATTATATATATAGTTTTTAATTAATTTGTTTAATTTAACATTAAATATTAAATTATATATAGTTTTTATAGGTTATATGTGGCTTCTATTGGGGTCACTTCCATAAAAATAGCAAAATATTACATTTGCTGCAACATACTTTTTTATTGTAGTTTTTTCATTTCTTTTTTCTCTTAAATATATTCTTCAACTTTTTCAAAGTGCTATGTTTTCATTGTTTTGGCATGATTTTGATTAAAAGATATAAAATCTCATTTTTCGAGTTACCTTCTAAAATTTGAATTTTACTGGGATGAAGATCCATACCATAATTCGCTAATTTATCTGCTACCAAATTTCTTTCTCTATAAATATGCTTGCACTACCAAAAGATTACCTTTAGTAATCGATGACGAACAATATTAAAATCACCCCCAAAAGAATACCAAAAGAATGTCACCCTATTTTTTTAAAGGAGATACAACATTATTAAAATCACCCCAAGAATCCATAGAACACAATGAATCATTATCATATTGGGCAATAATATGCTAAGGTCCTTTTAACATCTTTCACAAGGAGTAACTATAGTTGAAGCATATACATTTATAACCTCAACTTTGATGTTTTCCTCTTTCCTACAAAATAATCCAACAACCCAAATATTTTTGCTTCTAGTAGTTGTCCATCCCATTTGCATTTGTACCATATTATTACAATACCACATAAAGCTTCTATAGAAGAAATTGCTAAACAATCATTTGTCTTCCAAATCTTCTTAAAAACATCCTTACATTCCTTATTGCTTAATTTATTTGTTGTATTAAAATAAAATCAAGGCTATAACACCCTATTAATTCCTTAATAACTCTTTTTTAGGGGGTTTATTCATACCCCTAATATTCCATGATATCGTTTTCATCATCAACACTTTTATTTTTATTAGTGGGTTTATTTCCACTTCTTGTTAACACCTGTGATATTTTTATTTGGCTTCCCAGATCAATATCCTTTTGATTTTCTTTTTCTCTTTGTTCCTGCTTTTATAGCCTTCCTCTCCTTCCATTCCCATCAACACTCTCATCTTCATCAATCTCTTCTATTTTTTTATATTGTTCAAAATGAGACTTATCTTCTAAATATTTATGTTGCCCTAAAGAGTCAAAAGTGCAAGGAATAGCCTCATTAGCATTTTCTTCTTTATGTTGCTCTAAAAACTCTAAATTGCATAGATAATCTTCCAAAGTCGTCATTTTCTTATGTTGGCCTAAGAACCCTAAATTTCCTTGGATATCCTCCATAATATTTTCTTCACTAATACTGCCCCTTGATATCCTAAAGTGCAAGGAATACACTCCATACCACTTTCATTTTTATTGTAAGGACAAGATTTTAAGCTACTTGGGAATAATAAAGGTGATTTACTTGGATTAAGCTTGACTTCCTTCATCTCATTTGCTTTAAAATTTGTCTCCCCATCTTCCTTTGTTTTAAAATTTGCCTTCCTCTCTTCCTTCACACCTTTAGCTCCTTCTATATTTGAACTTGTGAATTGTACTTCCTCATATCCCATATCGTTTTTTTCTTCTAATGGTTGATTTGAGTGAACTACAATGGCCTTTGCCATCTGATGATGTAAAGGGATTTTTCTAGCCACTTTATTAGGAGTGGAAAATCCTTGATTTGACCTAGCTTCTTTTGTGATATGGTCTCCTTGTTTCAAATTGAAGCTACCTTCATGCCAAAAAATTCCATCTCTTCCTCCATTTTTACTTTGCAGTCTCTTGCCATGTGCCAAGTTTCATGATATTTGTGACATCAAAATGCAATGTTTTCATAATCTACTTGTTGATCCCATTCTCTTGATTCAAATTTAATCCTAACTGACTACGATAAAGGTTTATAAATATCAATGGCAACAGTGTACACAAATGCCATCTCTCCTTAGTAGTTGGTCCCTCCTAGATGAATTCACCTAGAGTATTATCGATATTCTTCAAAATCTCCTTATTGACGAGTTGATAAGGAAGTCCAAAAAGCCTAATCCATACCAGTAGCCTTTTAATAGTTTCTATGTCCATAGAAAAATTCTCACTCCAAGGTCTTAAATATAATGCATCTTTACCCCTAAACCATGAGCCTCCATCCATTATTTTATCCCTTATTTTTGAACTATTGAAAATAATGAGGAAAAATCCTTTTGGAAGAAATATCATGGAGTAATTTGAATTCAAACCCCACTTCCACTTGATCCAATTTTGAATCTTAGAAAAACCTGGCCAATATTCATGAAACTTATATATTAACCCTCTGGTTTTAAGAACCATTATATCATGCTCAATTGTCTCATCCTTCATCCTTGATAATCACTTCTGGTGTATAATATGCTACCTGAACTAGGTTTGCCATAGATTCGCTCTTCCTCTTAATGCTAGCTAGGACATCCATACTTTTAACTTGGCCATTCATACTTTCAATAAGGACTTTTACAAATGACTTTCTTTGCATGTTACCTAGATATTATTCAAATAAATCCTTTAAATTCTCTAGAACAAGAAGTGACACTTATTCCTTGATCACACTTTGCTTTCTACTTCCTGCTTCCTTGCTCACACTTTCTCCTCACTGTCCTTGCTCACACTTCCTTCTCACTCTCGCCTCACGCACTTTTGGCTACACTCACTTCCGATTGCACTCACACTCTCTTTCGGTTACACTTGCACTCGCTTCTGACTACACTTACTCTCGACTGCACTCACACTCTCTTTCGGTTGCACTCACACTCACTTCCTACTTGTGCTTGCATTCGCTTTTGGTTGCACTCACTCTAAGCTCACTTTGGCTGCACTCACTCCCGATTGCAATCACACTCTCTTTCGGTTGTACTTGCACTCACTTTTGACTACACTTACTCCCCATTGCACTCACACTCTCTTTCGATTGCACTCACACTCACTCCTTGCTTGTGCTTGCATTCGCTTTTGGTTGCACTCACTCTAAGCTCGCGCTCGCACTTGCTTTCGACTGTACTCACTCCCGACTCATGTTCGCACTCGCTTCCCACTGCACTCACTCTCGTCAATGGTTACACTTGCTTCGTTGCACTCAGATTTATGTTGGTTAGTTTTCATATTAAATAATATATATCATTTTAATATTAAATTTAAATAATCTGATAGAGAGTATTATTGAAAATTTAAAGATTATTACCCAAGTGTTGTAGGTGAATTAAAGAGGGTAGGGCAATCCTCCAAAAAAAATCTTTGGTTCAAATCTCCACTTTACCAAAGATACCTAAAATCCAGTTGATAGAATCCTTAATCGTAAATAATGCCGCGAGAGGTTTTTTTTGTTGGCTAAATTAAAAAAAAATTAAAGATTATTTGTTTAACCTTTATATCGCAGATTTGGTACGATCACAATTCACCGACTTGTTCCATTGTCTAAGTAAAACTTTAATGGCACACTTATTTTTTTTAAACTGAGAGGCAATTTTAATTTTATATTCAAATAAATTTACTAAATCTTAAATGGGTAAGTCCAAAATCATATAGTTGACCTCATACCCTTATAAATAAACAAAATTTAAATTTTAAATTTAAAAATATTTTAGTATAATCATTCAACTTGTAGTTTAAAAAATTTAAACATCACAATGACATATAGTACTTATCTTGTCATGTTGTCCACATTAAGACATCTCAAACAATAAACCAAACTCTAGGGCAAATCTATTGAAATAGATAATATTATTAAAAGTTATGGAAATTTAAATTTTGTTTTTGACGGGACATTTTAATGATAAAAGTATTAGATCATTTATAGGAAGAGTGACTTCTTTATGTATTTTAACTTTTCAATTTTTTAATAAAAAAAAAAATTCAAAAACAAATTCTTCCTTTTTGTCATGACACTATATAATAATAAAAAATATTAGATCAATTCGTAGGAAAATGGCTCCGGATGTGTACCAAAAATTCAACTTTCTAATAAAATAAATTAAAAAACAAATTCTTTGTCGTTATCAATGGGTTACTTTAATATGTTATTGGATCCTCATTCAAATACTTATGTTCAAATTACAAGGAAAATGACCTTCCTTTGTGCTCTAGAGAAAACAGCCCTTTTCTTCTTCTACACTGGGAATCCATGGTATGGTTCAAATATGAAAACTTATCATTATAATTCCGCTTTATCTTGTTTAGTTTACTTGAAGTGAAAGGGCCTTAAAAGGGCTCAACATTAAAACGGTCAACCTCAAACTAGAAATTGATCGATCAGTCTACTATCTCCATTCAAACAACCTCAATTATATTTCGTATTCTTAAAATAACCTTCGTGTTTTATGTAAATGAGCTTATTAAAAAATAACGAGAAGTGAATCCACGGACACCTCATACATTAAGTGGTGTAAATAAGACAAGGCTATAATCATTTATAAAATAAAATGATCATAATGCACCTTGCTTAATTAGATTTTGGAGATAACATACGGCCATAAAGGTGTTAGTGCATTACTTTGTCTAAACACTTTTTCCCAGTTGTATTTTGTTGACCAGATTCAATGTTTAGGATAGCTCACAAATTATTACACTATCATATTTAAGTTTCCAATCTTATTATTTATATTTCAATGTCCTTCCAAAGTAGGAGATTTTTATTTATTTATATTTTCTTCACTTCCCACTCAAAGATCTAGAAGCAAGTTGTGGTAATGAAACTTAAAATCTGTTATGTGGATTTGGACTAAGGGTAAAATGGTGGCTTTTCATGTTTTCTTAAGTTTTATTAATGTTATTGTATAAAGATACGAAAAGTGGGATGCAAAGTTACCATGTCATTGAAACGAGATGTAAGAAAGTTTAATAAACAAAGATGTAATAGGTTTGTTGGTAGGGTGAGTGTTTGTTGGTGTTGGGTTTTCATTGTTTGAACTCGAATTTTGTCTTTACCTACCGAGCTTGTTATTCAGTCTCAACCAAAAAAAACAATGATGTCAATAAAAAAAATAAACATTATAATTAAAATATTATAACTCAACGGTTTGGGCTTTGGTTCTTTTTCGGGAGGTCCAAGGTTCAAACCGCGACGTGGGCGATTGTGTGGAGGGGTGAGTGTGTGTTAAATTTCCTATTGATAAGCATAGCTCTTGGCTTTACGAAGGGTCATGGTTGAGAGGAGACTGCTCAGCTCTGTGCGTTGGTCGTAAGGATACTAATCAAATAAAAACAAATAAAAAACAATGATGTCAATAAAAAAATAAACATTATAATTAAAATATTATAACCCAACGGTTTGGGCTTTGGTTCTTCTTCGGGAGGTTCAAGGTTCAAACCGCGATGTGGGCAATTGTGTGGAGGGGTGGGTGTGTGTTAAATTTCCTATTGATAAGCATAGCTCTCGGCTTTACGAAGGGTCATGGTTGGGAGGAGACTGCTCAGCTTTGTGCGTTGGTCGTAAGGATTAATCATACTAATCAAATAAAAATAAATAAAATATTATAAATGATGTGTGTTTAATTGATTAAAAATGTATTTTTTTAATAAGTTTACACAGATTTTTACAAGGGATTTTGGTGTTTGAACCTTGAACTTCTCAAAGAGAGGCCAAAGCCCTTACCATTCCAATAAGCTTGTAGCTAAAAATACTATTTTTTAAATGAAGATTTAAGTTTAAATTTTGTTAGGTCATATATATATAGGGGTAAAATACCACTATATGTTTACTAAAGTATAATAATGTAATTACAATTGAGATCCATTTCAATCCCATATAACCTATTAAAAAATATATTTTTGATAATTTAATAGCAAATTTAATGTTTTGTTATTTTATTGTTTTGGATTTGGTTATTGTGAGAAACCCTGTGACTGATGTATAGGGTTGAACAGTCTCCTCCAACCGTGATCCCTCCTAAAGTTGAGAGCTATACTTATCAATAAGGAATTTAACACAAAACCACCACACATCGACCCCCTCACACTTGCCCATGCCACGGTTTGAACCATGGACCTCCCGAAGAAGAGCCAAAGCTCGAACTGTTGCACTGCATCCCTAGGTGCTAATGTTTTGTTATTTTGATGGAAGTGGCCACCAATGTAACTCACATATAACTCATTAAAATAAATAATCTTCAATATAACTCACATATAACTTATTTAAATAAATAATCTTTAATGGTCAAAGAGGATAAACATAACTCAAAGTTATTGTATATAAATAAAAATATCAATATGAAAATTAAGGTATGTATAATTTCTTTCATTTCTTTATTGATAGCTCTTAGTATGCTCTTAGTATATGTGGTAGGAAAACCTTGAGGTTAAAGACTTAGATTACCTTTTAGATCTTTCTTTTTTTGTCCGAGCCATCAGTTGGGATAGGAATTATTACCAATTCAACACTTAGAAACCCCTTATAACCACTAGATTCCCTTTAGGATGGATCCCATTCTTTAATATCAAAATTTACCATTTTAATGGCTTAAACACCTAATTTTAACGTTTCTCTATCATGGCCATAATGCCACCAATAACATTGTATTTTAGCAAAGGCATCGATGATAAGTGCTCTTATTCATATTAGGTCAAAAACTAAACTAAGAAAATTACCTCTTTTGGTCATATTTAGCTAATTTTGACATTCTTAGCTCATATTTTACCTTGATCAAAATGAACACCTATAATTGATCAATGCTCTTGTTGAATTAGGTCCAACCATCAAAATTGTATAATTAGAGCATCTTTTTGAGTGATTTGAGCATCATTCACCAATAACTTCCAACATAAATGAAGCTCGTAGTTTTTGATGAAGTAATTACATAACATATAGAGAGGATTTCTCCTACAAATCCCTCTTCCACTCATGTGCTAACTATATTCTATTTCCTCTACTACTAATGATTCAAACTCTTCAACAAAAACATATTATTCCTTCTTCTGATAGGTTCCCAATAACCTCAAGGTCAAGGTGGGGCTCAATACAAAGCATCTAAGGAAACATTATCAAAGATCATCAAAACATAAAAGGAGTTATGACCATTGAGTCAAAGTACCAAGGAAAACATCTTTATCAATCAACCTTCACCTTCAATATTAGTAAAATATATTTATATCATTTCATTTCATTCATGTTATTGCATTCAACTCTGCTTTATTGCATTTCAAATAAATTGCTTCTACTAGTTATATTATGTGTGTAGACTATTTTACCTCCTAAACTATTTCACATTCTAAGAGTGCAACCTAACTTTCCTGACCTTTTACCTATCATTTGAACTTTTATTTAATTTGGATTAGCACTATTGTTGCCCTTATTTGTGGGGTGTAGTGTCCTCTTAAGCTCATCCAAATTTAGACCAAATAATTACAAACTTGGAATAATTATGTTAAACTCTTAAAATATTAATGAGTTGATATGATGGATGGGTCATATGTAGGAAAAAGTAATGTGTTCCTTCTCATCAGTCTTATTAGAAGAAAATGATTCTCATAAATATATCTAATATGACATACTATTTAGACATGTTACTATTATATTATATTATTACTATTTGTGTCAAGCTTGTCCCATTAGATCGATTTGAATTTGATTTTTCTTAATTGAAGAAAATATTTTCATCACTATAGTTTCACACTAGCATTAGAAAATGGTACAATTATTTGGTTCTAGGGTGATACTATTGTATCAACATTGTAGTGTTACATGTTAGCATTTTTTGTTAGTGTTACAATGATGATAAAGTGAAGTTAGAGTGATGCTATATAGTGTCACTTTAGACCTTGAAAATGGAAAAAAGATCAAATTACTTAGAAGGAATTCAAATTTTAACTTTTGATCAGAAGGATATTCAAAATTCTAATTTTTAAATAGAGAGAACTCAAAATTCAAAGTTTGATTAGGAGAAAATCTGAAATTTTAATTTTAATTAGAAGAAAATTTCAACTTTAACTCAAAATCTAAATATTTACTATAATGCAAATGGAATCTCTTTACAAATTTTATATTACCTTGAATTTTTAGACCTACATAACCTTGGAATTATGAAATCCATATGTAAGTTATTCTTTTGTAGATAATAGTAGCTACCCATACAACATACCACAAAACAAAGCATGTTCTAGATAACTCCTTCATTGTAGGTAAATTTATTTTTGTATGATATTATCATAAATTTTTATTTATTATATAGGGTTGAAATAACTCCATTGTTATTACATCATGACCATGTTACCACACTGATAAACCACATAATGGTATTTTTGACAATAATGTATAAATTACTTGACAATACTTGAGCCTCAATCTTTGCATTGAAAGTCCATGTTTTTGACAACTTGAGATCATGCTAATTGATAAGTGTTAAGGTTTATCCTTCACATTATAACCTTGGATTATGGTACGAAGCTCCTTACTCTCCATCTCTTTTCCTAAATCCTTTTTGCTAGGTAGGCACATTATTTACATTATCCATACTCATCCTATTTGATTTACTTATTACATTTATAGGAATCATAGTTGGGGAAAGCAATGATGGGAATAACTATGAAGCAACTTAGGATTTAACAAAACTTGGTATAATTTTTGTCTTTCTAATGCAATATAGACAAAGGGGTTCAATTGAACAACAAAATATCCTAGCAACAAAAGATTCATGGTTCACTCACACCCACAATATAAGATTTAATTTTGTTCTAATTTGCATGTATTGATGATATGATAATTGGCAAGACAATAATTGATAATATGACAACATAATAATTAGAAAGATGACACAATGGCAATTGGTAAGATGACAAGATGATAACTGATAAGACGAAACTTACCAAGATAGCATGACGGTAGTATCAAGATGGTAATGGTATAAGACGACACTACCACAAGATGATAATACCCCAATATGACAAGGGCAAAGGATGGTGCATTGATGTTATATGATGACAATGCTTCCAAGCCAGTGCAAATTCTATTTGAATGACACTTCCACTTGTACGACACGATGCAACTTCTAATTGAATGACACTCTTCCACTTGTACGACATGGTGCAACTTCCACTTGAATGACACAATACAACTTCCACTTAAATTGCATGTCACTTGAATGACATTTCACGTTCTTTACTTGAACGATGATATCAAGGGTGACAAGAACTTATGTAGCCTTTTTAAACTACGATATCTAGCCCAAGGTTTGGAACAACCATTGCTACTTGGTCTTATCCTATAACTATATCTAGATCTTACACAATACATGCATATACAACATACAATTCCAATAGCACAATGCATTCACCATTCGATATACATGCAATAAATAGATTAGAGTTGAATATGATTTTTTATTATTATTTATTACCATTGACTACATATTATTTTTATTTTTGATTCATACAGCCATCCCTACTCTTAAACAAATAAATTTAGACCCTTTCTCTCCTTTCTTTTCCATCCTCCTTACAAGCTCGTTATCCCTTTCCTCTTATTCTTCTACGTGTGCACCATTTATCCTTACTCTTCCTCCTTTATATGTAAAATGTGGCAGTTATTCAAATGGTTCACCAAATATTATTTAATAAATTATTTAATAAACTTTATAGGTTTGATGCTCTTGCATCATAATCACTAACTAAGATGAAATGTTTCATGAGCGGAAGCTAAGGAACATTTCTTGGATTTTGGAATTGAGATATTATACTTAGCAATATCAAAAGCATTCATCATACTGCTTCAACTCCCTGATTATTCCATGTTACCAAATATTCATAATACACTTTACCTCTTGTCCTCTTGGCCACTCTAGAATATATTATTGTCTCTATTTCATCTTGTTTATTTTTTGGTAACGGTGGTATCCATTCTTCCTTCAAAAAAGTAATAGTGACGTGTTCAATACTACTTGTGGATTTTTCATAAAGGGGGTACAAATCTATCACATTAAAAATTTGTGAGATGTATGCTCCTTTTGATAGTTCAATTTCATATGCATTAGCTACAACCTTCTTCAAGACCTTACTTTTTTGGCAAACTTGCTCCAGGTATGAAGTCTATTTGATGACTAATGCTCATCATAGGTGGTAATCCATTCAACAACTCCTTTGAGAGAATATTTGAAAACTCTTCTAACATATCAACTACTTCATGAGGGATTTCATCTATTTTATTGGTTGTTCCAACTTCAATATTGGTAATGAGGGTAAATCACACTTTCTCCTTCATCTCCTTCAAGAATTATTTTTCGGAAATCAGGTAAACTTTATAACTGCTACCCACCTTGTCTCTTTTTTCATTCAATTAAATCAATACACAACTTTTACCATCTTTGAAAATTGAATAAATATTTATCCTACCATGATGTATTGCTTTGTTGTCAAATTGCCATGGTATCCCCAATAAAATATGACATGCATCCATAAACATGATATCACATAGAAGCACGTTCTTATAAGAAACAATATGAAAATTCACCATCCATTGTTTTATTACCAAAAATTTGGTGCCCATTTTGTAACCATGACACTTTGTAAGGATTCAAATGCCCAATTCTCTTCAAACCAAGTTTTTCTACCATCTTTGTTGACACTATATTGTTTGTGCTTTTGAAATCGATAATCACCTTACAATATTTACTTCTCAACTTGCAAATTATCTTAAACATACTCCTTCTCTACTTAGGTTCATGCACCTCCTTTACTGGTTTCAAAAATACCCTTTTCATCATAAGGGGTTCTCCTAGTTTTGGTTCCTCCATGTGCTTTAGTGAGGCTACACTTTATTTATCTAATTGTCTAATATGACCACAAGATTACTTTCCATGTCCATTGGTTTGTTGTGATTGAGGGTACTCATATGCCCTATGCCCTTCTTACAAGAATCTATAGCACTTGCCAGTAAAAACACATCCTCTACCTCTACCAAATCCACCTTGTACTATAAAGAAATCTTAGTTTTTTCTATTATTTTATGAAGTACTAGCTTCTCCCTCTTGCCTTTGTTGTTCTCTTTCACTGTTGGTTTATCCTCTTCCTTGAGAGGATCATCCTCTTTATCTAGTATTACTTTGTTGCTTTTGCAACAAATTTTCCTCTACCTTGAGTGCATACTGATATGCCTCTTCAATAATCCTAATTCAAATCATATCAATCTCATATTGGATAGAGATACTTAATTGATTTATATATCATGTCATATTTTCCTCATCATCTTCTAAATGACCTGCACTTATGGTTAATTTTTAGAATTTTTTCTTATACCCTTTGACTCTCAACTCTTTTTTCTTGAGATTTTAGAGCTTTCTAAGAAGCCTAATTTGATAATAATCAGGTAGAAATTTTGATTTTAATATGGAAACAAACATTTCTCATGTTTGAATTACATCCTTAACTTTTTTTTTGTCTTTTTGTTTATACATGATCCCACCAAATCAAAGCATGTTCCTTAAACCAAGTGCATGTAAATTTGACATGTTCTGGATCCTCCATAGATTATTAATCAAAGAATATCTCATGTCCATTATCCAATTTATCAATTCTTTAGGACTCAATTTATTATTAAAATTTGGAGTATCCATCTTTGGTTTACTTCCCATGCTTGAGATTTCCAGAATTAAATATTGCTCTAGTTATTATCCTTCCTCCTCATATCAATATTTTGGGTGACCAATATTATCCTCTTCGATATCATTAACTTCTTCAATATGAACACTTCTTCTTTGGGAAGTCTCAATTTCATCTAACTTGGCAATGATTCCTCTTAGCATTTTAGCTATATCTATTGGTCGGGATCCTAGACCACACAATCTTTCTCTTCCTAGTTGTGCCATTTCTCTAAAAAGTCTATATTTAGATATGATACCAAATTATGCAGTCTAGGCAAAGGGTGTCAAATAAACAACCTCTCCTAGAAATAAAGGATTCATGGTTCACTTATACCCATATTGTAAGATTTAGTTTTGTTATGATTTGCACACATTAGATTGCAAGACGATAATTGGCAAGGCGACAATTTCCAAGATGTTAACATGGAAATTGACAAGATAGCATGATGAAAATTGGTAAGATGACAACTGGAAAGAAAATACTTACAAAGATGAAAATTTAAAATATGACATGATGGTAGTCTCAAGATGATAATGACATACGACACTACTACAAAATGATAGTAACCCAAGATGGAAAAGGAAAAATATGGTGCATTGATGTTATATGATGGAAACACTTCCAAGCTAGTGTAACTTGAATGACACTTCCACTTGTATGACAGGGTGAAACTTCCACTTGAAAAACACTTCCACTTGTATGACATGGTGCAACTTCCACTTGAATGATGCATTTCCACATGTACGACATGATGCAACTTCCACTTTAAGGGTTCATTGCAACTTCCACTTGAACAACATGTCACTTGAATGACATCTCATGTTATTTAATTGAATGATGATCTCAAGGGTAGCAGGAACTTATGTAGCCTTTCTAAACTATGATATCTAGTCCAATGTCTAGAACAACCACTCCTACTTGGTCTTCTCCCACAACTATACCTGGATCTTGCATAATGCATAAATATACAACTTACAATTTCAATAGCACAATGCATTCACCATTCGATATACATGAAAAAATATATTATAGTTGAATATATATATTGTATTATTTATGACCATCGGTTGCACATTATTTTAATTCCAGATTCATACAACCATCCCTACTCTCAAAAAAATTCATGTAGGTCCTTTCTCTTATTTTTTCTATCCTCCTTATAGGATCACCATCCATTTCCTCTTATTTTTCTTGTTGTCCTCTTTGATTTTCCTAGGGAGGAGAGTCAAGACAATTGTACCTCATGCAAAGCAACACAAGAGGATCTCTCTTGAGAGCACATGGTTTGGCTTAATCAGGGGCCTCTAGGAGTTTTTTATAAGGTCAAATCCTTGTTAAGATGTGATATTTAGTCACAATTTGAACTCAAGGAAAAGAGATGAGAGAGATAAAATAAAAATAACTAAAAAAAGGTAAAAAAACCTAAGCTAAAAAAAAGGTGACGATGCACCAAAGATCAAATAAGATCTTCCTACACAATAGGCCTAAATGCTATGTGCCAGCATGAACACTTCCTCTCCTTCACACAAATAAGCCTAGATGAGAGTTATCAATATACACACACATAAATATATAGTTCAGAGCATGAGAACCACATATGACTACTCAAAATATACACATAGACCTCCCATATACACACATGCAAGTAAAACTCAAAAAATAGGTAAAGACTACAAACACACACATACATATAGAGATGAGTGAGATCATGAGAACCAAAAACAACTACCCAAAATAGGTGCATAGACCTCTAGTATATATATATATATATATGTATATATATACATATATATATGTATGTATATATATACATATATATATAATGTATATATATACATATATATATAATGTATATATATACATATATATATATATATATATATATATATAATATATATATATATGTATATATATGTATATATATACATACATATATATATATATATATGTATATATATGTATGTATATATATACATATATATACATATATATATATATATATATACATATATATACATGTATATATGTATATATATATATGTATATATGTATATATATATATATATATGTATATATATATATATATATATATATATATATATATATATATATATATATATATATATATATATATATAGCAAACAACATTACAAAGATTATCCCAGAAGTGAGGGTTCAATTGCCCACAAGCCGCTTAGAATTTGGTTGCTATATTGAAAAAAATAAAAACAAAGCTTTGTTGCATAACTTTTATTATTAAACATGAACCATTCACCAATATGCAGAAATATCAAATCATTCATCCACAATATATTATCCACAATAACAATCCACAAATGAGAGAGAGATAGATAATACCCTTAAGGTAGGGCAACACCAATAATAATCCTTAAGGAAGGAATAACTCCACAAGATCTCCCAAGATGAGAGGCCACTTAGTGGGCACGACGATTACATAAGATTCTTCTTCAATGATATGAATGATTACAATGACAAATATCTCTTCTTTATATATCCATATTCTTATTCTACTTTGGAGAGCCTACTACTAATATTATATTATATTATATTATAATATAATATAATATTATAATACAATCAACCTTGGGTTATGTGTGGCCCATGCCAACCCTTATACAATATAATAATATATCCCCAAATATCTATTCCTAGGTACCCTACCATGCCACCCTCCTTACAAATGTTTCGTCCTCAAAACATATGAAGAAATCGATAGTATGATTTGCTAAGCAATGTTAGCAATTGGTACCAATCTCGATCATCCATCCATCCAAGTGAAACCCGATGATGTTGGTACGCCATTTTGTTACTTGAGTATCCAAATCTGCTTCATTGGCTCCACGCTTCTGCTGTTGTATTTTGATAACTTGAATGATGGGTCCACGTGTTCCTTGATGCTGATGAACCATGCTGAAAACCATGATCACTATGCTTTATTTGCCAAACACTGCCATAGCTAGTGCCCTGCTGATTACATGTAGAACCATAATATTGTTGCCTTGAACCATGTCTCCAATATTGTTTTCGCTCATGGTGGTGTGGATGGCGATATGGTGCAACCTTTACTTGATGTTCTACCTTCTTTGACTTCTCAAAATTTGGCTCCATTATTTTAAATTCCTCTACACATTGTTCTTTCATGTTCTCTTTGTTTGGTGTGTCCTTGTGCTCTTCTATCAAAGCTTCCTTGGAATCTATTACTATTATTTCCACTGAATCAGTTTCTGCTACTTCTTCCATGGACTCTTTTGCTGCTACGACCACCTTCTTGGATTCTATTTCATGTTCTTCAATTTGTTCTTCTGCAACCGCTTCTTGATTTTCCTTGTATCCTTGCTCCTCAAGCTGAGACATATCCTGCAATGTTATCTTCTTTTTTCTGTACCATAACTTCATAAACTTCTTTTGCACATTAATGTTAACAGTATCCAAAGAATCTAACCAAGGATAACCAAGAACAATATCCTCATCATCCATCTCAATAGCATATAAATCTGAATGTAAAACATATTTATCCATGGTGATCTTCAAATCTTTAAAAATTTGAACATTCTCACCCTCTAGCTGTATGTCCTTAATTTGCTTGAACTTGCAACTTCTTAGCCAAAGCAATATTAATAAAATTATATTTGCTACCAGGGTCAATGGAAATAATAACCTGTTCCTTTTGAATGCTTCCATGAACCTACAAAATAGACTTTTTAGATTTAAACAAATTCCTTTGTCCATTTTCTAATTTATCTTCCACCACAGGTATGGTTTCCTCTGTCTACATACTGACATCTTTTTTATCTTCCCTGACCTTTTCCTCTTTCTTCTTGAGTAATTTTATTTCTTTTTCATAGTCGTCAATCAAATCCCTTAGGCGATCTACATAATATGGGTCCCATTTACTCAAGAATGCATGCTCTATTTCATCCCAAGTGTATTCATTATTCCTTTCTTCACGAAACTTTGCCAACCAAAGCAAAGCCTTCCCTTGAAGATGTAAACCAAGCGCGGATTTCCCCCATAAGACATTACAATACCGAGATCTAAAATTTTTCCACCATTCTCGAGCATCAATATCATCTTCTCCAAAAAAACGTTGGGGTACCATTGTTCATACCCTAATGCAACTAGGGTTTTTTGATAATAAATATCATGCCCTAATGCAAACTAGGGTTTTATGGAAAAAAAATATCTTCCCACCAAGTTGAAGCTAAAAATCCCAAAGACAACTACATCTGCAATTTTTCTTCCAAACCAAATAAAGTGCAACTGATTTGCTTACCCGAACTAAATAAATTGTCTTTTGAAAAATTTGCGACTTGAAAATTCGTCACTTTCCTTGGTCCGGATGGCTGACTTCAAAAGGTCATATCTCCCTCAATACTGCTCGGATTCCTTCATATGACCACTCATTTTAAAGCTCTTCAAATTTTGCACAATTTGATCCAAGAATTGCCTCAATCGGATTAATTGTTGCAAAGATATGGCTTCTGAAAGATGAGGCGTTTTTCCAGAAAAAATCTGCGAAATTCGTCACTATCCTTGTTTCGGATGACTAAATTCAAAAGGTCGTATCTCCTTCAATACTGCTCGGATTCCATCATATGACCACTCATTTTAAAGCTCTTCAAATTCTGCACAATCTGATCCAAGAATCGCCTGAATCGGATAAACTTGCGCAGAGATATGGCTCCTGAAATATGAGATGTTTTTCCAAAAAAATTTGCCCTAATTCTAGGGTTTCACACAAAAATCCCCACTTTGCCAAAATAGTTGCTCTGATACCACTTGTTGCATAACTTTTATTATTAAACATGAACCATTCACCAATATGCAGAAATATCAAATCATTCATCCACAATATATTATCCACAATAACAATCCACAAATGAGAGAGGGATAGATAATACCCTTAAGGTAGGGCAACACCAATAATAATCCTTAAGGAAAGAATAACTCCACAAGATCTCCCAAGATGAGAGGCCACTTCGTGGGCACGAAGATTACATAAGATTCTTCTTCAATGATATGAATGATTACAATGACAAATATCTCTTCTTTATATATCCATATTCTTATTCTACTTTGGAGAGCCTACTACTAATATTATATTATATAATATTATAATATAATATAATATTATAATACAATCAACCTTGGGTTATGTGTGGCCCATGCCAACCCTTATACAATATAATAATATATCCCAAAATATCTATTCCTAGGTACCCTACCAAGCTTGCAAAACTTGCACATGTAAACTTGTTGATCCTTTACAAAGCCTAAACTATTATTATTTATAGATTACAAAGAGGAGAATTTCCCTCCAAAACTATGTAGAGATTTCAAAATCACCTTTGCTCCTGATGTCGAGTCATGTATTCATTGAACTTGCTATGTCCTACAAAGTTCTCTAGGTCTAGGATCATTAATGGTGAGTTTTTGGGATCCTTCGATGCTCAATTATCTTTGTTGTTGCTATCTACCCCTTTTGAAAATTCCTAAATTTTGAGCATGCGACATTAATTTTTATTGGCTCAAGGATTTCTTCTAATATGGCTCCTATCACTTGTATTTAATGTGCCAATTGCTTCCCCATGTTTCCACACCCTTGTAGGAAAAATATTGTTTATATTATAATACTTTACACCTAAGCACAATGTGTGGGGTCTAGGGTCATGATCTCAACTGAGGGTATGTGGGGCTAGAAGCCCTCCCTATCAAGATTTAGGGGTGGGATCCCCCAAAGCAAATCTAGTTTTCTAAAATATTAAAGCATGGGTAACATTACCCTGATAGGTTTTCTTGATCTTTTGATCTCATAACTGAATATCATACGACCTTGGAATTATTTTTAAGTCAAAAAATTTCTTTTGATCTTTGGATTATTTTGTGCTTTGCAGACCCTCAGTACTTTTTCTCTTTCTTGTTTTCTTTAAATCTTTCAATACTTTTGATCTTCAGATTTTTGCATGCTTTGCACCAATCAAAACTTCTGATCTGGACTTCTAGCATCTCATCTTTTGCTTCTTGACTGCTTTATTTTTGCCCTGACCATCTTTCAATCTTTTCCAAAGGCAACAATTTTGGGTGTAGTGAGAACTCACTACATTTTTATGTGCAACATTTCTCCTTCCTCTTCCTCATTTATATGTAAAATATGGTAGTTATCCAAATGGTTCACCAACCATTCTTTAATAAACTTTATAGGCAGGATGCTCTTGCATCACCTTCTTTATTTCTTCTAGATTAAAATTTTTTGTTTGTCTATATATATATATATATATATATATATATATATATATATATATATATATATATATATATTTTAAGCGAAAAACCCTTTATGGGGCCGCCTTGGTCTAAGAGACCACGAATAGGGGGTTCTACACCGTCAAAGTCACCCGGGAGTCGCACCCGACCCTGCCCGCACCAACATTATCAATTGGATTTTGGGTACCCAATTCAAATTTTTGGTAGGGTGGAGATTCGAACCTAGGACCTCCCTTGGAGGATTGCCCTCTCCTCTCCAACTCACCTACAACACCTGGTTCTATATTGAATGTTATAAATAATAATAGTTTTATTTATCATTGCAAGCATTAACACAAGTTGGAGCACCCCCTCATGGAAGTAATGATATTATTGTGCAATGCATTTTTCATTTTTACAACTCAAACACAAGTAGGAATAATTCAAACACCAGTGAGAATATTTTTTTAATTGGTTGCATGGGATTGAAATGGACCCCACCCATATTACATTACCACCACATAGTGTTATTAAAATAACTTGGCTGTTATGCATGTATTACTTGGTAAGATTCAAATTTGGATCTCCTTTAAACTTGAAGGACTTAATCCATTGAGCTAATACCATTTGATAATACTAGAAAAAATAATTAAAAAAAAAAAGTAATTATTCATATTTGTAGGTCTGATAAATTTGAATAATTATTTTTTTAATTTCATAGTTAGATATGATTTTACATTCACTCTAATATTTGATGCTATATTGGCATAATATTGACACTATATTGATGTTATATTTAGGAACTACTCGAGCACTATGTTGGCACAAAACTACATAGTAACACTATTGTAGTATCAACATAGCATCATAAACATTAAATAAAATATATGATTTTTGATGCTACAATGACTTTATAGGTGATAATATGAATGTAAAATGTAGATATATTGCATCATGAAAATAAAGTGAAAAACTAGTTTGATTGATTAAAAGAGAATAATTGAAGAAGATTTTTCTAAATTAAAAAAAAGTAAAGTCATTAGTTAAAATTATTTATTTGTTTTTTTGTTGAACTTTTTGTTATCATCGGATATGATAATTTAGAAGTTGTTGAAAAGACACTAGAATATTTATAGCAATGTTAAAGGTTAGAATCGACACTTTTACATGTTGTATCCTTGAAGATATAGAACTAATATATTAAATGCTTTCAAGTTGATCATACCATGTAATTTTTTTTTTAATCTATGTGTGGCTTCTATTGGGGGCCACTCCCATTACAAAAATAAAATATTACATTGCTCTCATTACATTTATAACAAGTTAATTCAAGCATACCCAAATTTACCTTTCTATCAAAGATATTATTCATTTGCCTTTCTATCAAAGATATTCTCCATCTTTAGAGAGAGGCCTAGTTTCTTTAGCTATTGTTATCTAACTTTTATGGTATGTTGTTTGTATGGAGCCCTCTCTATTTTACCTTGTTAAGGGTGGCATGTTATTCCTGCCCCTTGGCTAGTTTTGATTTAGTGTTGTAGTTTAGTGCATTCTCATGCCCTATCTCAGCCTATTGTTGTTAGGGTAAAATAGGTAGTATATTGCATTATACTACATAGGTAGATTATTTCATATACTTTTCTACTTATTACCATGTAGATATTTACTGTCTTAAATATCTAATGGTAACTTCCTAAATATCCTAGGTTAAGAATCCTAAACTAAACGCTCTACCTCCTATGGCACGTTTGTTAGCATGATGATAGCAATATAGTTTTATATGCTATTTTGTATCCTATTTAAACTATAGCTTCATTGCTATAATGTTAATGCATGATTTAATTAATCAAATCATTTCTCTTACCTTTCATTTGGTTACATTGGCATCAGAGCAGGTTGAGCATGCATCCCGAGGTGAAGTTGCGACTAGACCCTACATGCATCCCGAAGGTAGAGCTGACTGGACCCTACATGCATCCCAAGATGCAAAGCTAACTAGACCCTGCATGCATCTCGAGGTGGAGCTGACTGGACCTTACATGCATCCTAAGGTGAAGCTGATTGGACCCTACATGCATCCCAAGGCGTAGCTGACTAGACCCTATTGACATGGCGACACACGACCCGAGGTAGCTAACGAAGGTGATGATCTGGACGGTGAGATTATCAAGGCTAGATGGCACGATTCTTGAAGACCGATCTGTTGATGTGGCATTGGTACATATTTCGAGGTCGCTCCTAGTTGACACTTGGTGATAGTTGGACACTTGATTCATCCACGTGGCGATCGATCTGAGGCCTTTGACGGGAAACACGTGGCACCGAACGGATGAGACACATGGCAACGATAAAATCTGCCAAGTGGCACACCCATGGACCTCTGTGTGCCCAAGCAAAATAGTGACACACTACCCGTAGGCAGTCAATAGTTAGAGGGAGCACTTTGTTTTTTAAAAGCGCTCTCTATCGCCCATACGGGCGATGTGGGACAATTTGTCCCACAACACTTCAAAAGCGCTTTGCTTCACGCTTAAGCAAGAAGCAAATAGTGGTAGTCATGCCTAAGTTACCGAATCAACCCGATAGTGCATCGGCTACACATAAGCTTGACCCCCGCGAGGTCAAGAGATTAAACCCCTGAGGGGTCACGACATTTTTTTTATATATATTTTTTAATAAAAAAATAATAATAAGGTATTTTTTTATTTTTTAGTATTTTTTAATTAAATCTCTTAATTTATTAATATTTTATTGTTTTCTAAATCATTTTTTTTAAATTAGAGATGGTTTTTTAAACTTAAAGTATTATTTTATTGAGTTAATTAATGAAATTTACTAAATTAATGTATTAAAAAAAAATTATTATATACCTTAGGCCTATTCTTTTTTTCTTGCAACTACAAAATTATGTGTTTTTCTTAGTTTTCTCCTTCCAAGGAGATAAATAGACAAGAAAGAAATACACTAATCTGTTGCATTATTTTCTTTTTGAGAGTTTCTTTAAAAATTTGCTCCCATATTTTCTTCTAATCATTTGATTGGTGAGCAAAAGTTGAAACATCTCATGAAGAATAGGCCCTGGATCAAGAAAGCTCTTCATCGTCTAAGAGTCATTCGAAGAAGAAACAAACTCCGCCGACAAACCACAAGATCCAATTTTTGGTGGATGCTTAGACGACATCGAAAGAGTTTACCCAGATTCAATTTCTACACAGATCCTTGGAAGGGATTGGATCGTAGCTACAGTCCCATGCGGATCAGAGAACCATTTGATCCAGAAGCACCTCCCATTTTTGAATATTGAATACTAAAGGGCACTTTGAAAACCAAGTCGTGTGTCGACTGGTTCCTAAAACAAAGGGGGGATTTTCCTTGTTTCTTTTGCAAAATCAAGGGGGGGATAAATAGCACCATTTGTGTTTCTTCTTTCTGCAAAATAAAACTACAAGGGGGCAAGATTGAATATCAAATTTTTTTGCAAAACATCTTTTTCTTGCAAAAATTATTGTAAACAAAAAGTGCATTCTCGATTGCATTCGACACTTTTTGTAAAATTGGCTAAAAATTAGGTGCATTTTCGGTTGCATCCGACACCTATAGTGATAAAAATTTGGGTCACTCTTTTGATTGATTATTGCACTAACTTTCATTGTTTTTTGCAATTACAAGTCATAACATCAAAGAGCACTCCAAAACCCAAATTTCACTAAAATTTGTGCTAAGCCTTGCACAGGTTACATAGCCAGTTATTTATTTTTTATATTCACCCATAAATCACCCTAATTTACTCTATTTTTTTGGCTTAAACTCCTCAAACTAATCATCCTTATTCAAGGGTTTTTAGGCAGGCGCCATTAAATATCAATAAGAGTAAATTAAAATCTTCCAAATACTCTTTTGAGAGTATATTGCAAGATAAGTCATCTTGGTAAAAATTCTTTTTTGAATCTTCACAATGGCACTGATAAACAAATATCTGAATGATAATCAATTGCTTAAAGGTTCAAACTATTCTGCCTGGAAAACCAAGATGAAAGCTATTTTAACTGTAGAGGAAATGTGGGGTATAGTGGAAGGCACTGATTCAAGACCCACATCCCCAGGAGCAGATCAAACAACATGGGATAAAAAGGACAGAAGACTTTCCTTGTTGATCTTGTTAGCTATTACTGATGACATCCAACCTCACATAAGTGAAGCTAAAAATGGTAAAGAGGCATGGGATGCCTTATCTACCATTTTTGAAGGAAAGAATCAATCAACGATTCTTAACCTTCAAACTCAACTTCATACTCTTCAAATGAAGTCAGGAGAAACAGTAGAGCTATTCCTCTGCAGAGTGGCAAAAATAAAAACAAAAATGCAAGCCTTAGGAGAAAAGGTGGAAGACAAAGTCTTGACTTCGGTCATATTGAGGGCTCTTCCAGACTCCTATAGAATGTTGATCACTTCCCTTCAAGTCTCTGGCAGGACAGTGACCTTTGTAGAGTTGGTAAACATACTTCAAACTGAGGAAGCAAATCAACTCCAAAGAGACGATGCATCTAACAATGCACTCTTCTCAAACAGACAAGGTGGAAAGAAAAAGGGGAATCAACAGAAGGGGTCTTCATATTCTAAAGGCAAAGGCAAAGAGACTCAAAAGAAGAAGCATTATTGCAAAATTTGTGATAAGGACACTCATGAAACCAAGAGATGTTGGTTTAAGAACAAACAACCCAATGATCAAGGTCAGAAGAAGGGCAAAGGCAAACCACAGAACAAGAACAAGCAACAACAAGGAAATATTGTTGCTGAAGAAGATTCTGGTTCAGACTCTGAATGAGCACACAAGGTGCTCATGACTCATACAACATCCCCTCAAAAGGATATTGTGTGGTACATAGATTCAGGTGCTAGCAAGCATATGACTGGCGATAAGTCTTGGTTTGAGATATTTGAGGCAAGAGAAGGCAAACCAGTAACCATTGTTGATGATAAGACCTATCGTGTCTAGGGAGAAGGTAGTGTTTCTATTTCCCTTCCAGACAAAAAATGTCAGATTCAAAATGTTCTTTATGTACTAGGATTGGCAAACAATATTTTGTCAGTTCCACAAATTCTGGACAAAAACATGACTGTCAACTTCAGAATTGAGCAAGGAAAGAAACATTGTTATATCACCCAGAGAGGCAAACACATAGCAACGGGTTCTTACAAGCATGACTTGTTCACTTTAGATGCAGTTTCCTCACCGCATGTTGCCATGGCGGTAACCACAAAAGAGGCCACTTCTCTATGGCATAAGAGATTTGGGCATCTAAGTTTAGGGTATTTACTTGAACTAAGTAAATATCAAATGGTGAAAGGACTTCCTAACCTTTCATCTACTTTGCCAGTGTGCTCAGATTGCTTGGCAGGAAAGCAACATAGAGTACCTTTTGAACCTAGCTCTTCTAGAGCTAAGGCACCTTTGGAGTTAGTGCACACAGATTTGTGTGGTCCTATGCCTAACAGTTGTGGAGGAAAATGGTATTTTCAATTGTTTGTTGATGATCACTCACGGAAAATGTGGGTCTTCTTCTTGCAGTTGAAGTCTGAAGCATTTGACTATTTTCAGCAATTCAAGAAACTTGTTGAGAAAGAATCAGGATGCTTTATAAAGACCCTCCATTCAGATCGAGGGGGAATACACATCAAACGAATTTTCTTCATTTCTAAAGACACATGGGATAAAAATATAGTTAACAACAACCTATTCTCCTCAGTCAAATGGAGTTGCTGAGAGAAGAAATCGTTCCATTATGGAAATGGTATGATGTATGCTTAAGGGAGCAAACCTTGAGCAAAAGTACTGGGTTGAAGTTGTGACAACTACAGTATATATTTTAAATAGGGCACCCACAAGGGCTCTTAAAGGTATGACTCCTCAGGAAGCATGGAGTGGAAGGAAACCCTCCATATCTCATCTACGTGTTTTTGGGTGTAAGGCATTCATGCATATACCTAAGGAGAAAAGAAAGAAGTTAGATGAGAAGACCCTGCAGTGCATTTTTCTTGGATATGATGACTTTTCAAAAGGCTATCGGTTGATAGATCCATTCACCAAGAAAATACACATCAGTAGAGATGTGGTGTTCGATGAGGCTTTCACACCTAACACTACATCAGTATACCTGGAAGATGAGGAGCCACAGAAACAGACTCCTCCACAACAGAAAAAGCCTCCAAAATGGTATACTAGTATGGTGAGAGATTCCAAACTCACCTCACCTCCAGATCTCACTCTCAATCATCCTCGCACTCGCAGCATGTCTCGACAGAAAAAGGCAGAAGCATCCACTTCGATTGATGACCTTTACGAAGATTTTCAAGAGCTTTCTGTTGACAGAGAGATAGAAAGTGGAGAAGATATGGAAGTTGATGAGGAGAGGCTTTATATGTCTTCATATGATGAAAATGAACCCTCTACAGTTGATGAAGCACTTAATCAGCCCTAGTGGAAGGCAGCTATGGATGCTGAACATAAATCCCTCATCAAAAACAAAACATGGAAGTTGGTCGATTTGCCTAAAGGAAAGAAGCCCATTGGCTGCAAATGGGTTTACAAAGTCAAATATAAGGCAGATGGTACCATTGATAAGCATAAGGCCCATCTTGTGGCAAAGGGCTATGCTCAAAAGGAGGGCATTGATTATGAGGAAACCTTTGCACCCACTGCAAGGATGACCACCATTCGTGTTCTTTGTGCTATGGCAACACAATTCGGATGGAAATTACATCAAATGGATGTAAAAAGTGCCTTTCTAAATGGTGATTTAAAATAAGAGGTATACATGTCTCAACCTCAAGGATTTACTGAGGAAGGCCATGAGCAACAAGTTTGCAAACTGGTCAAATCATTATACGGGCTGAAACAAGCCCCAAGAGCATGGTACATCAAAATGGACAATCACCTAAAGCAGCATGGTTTCAGGAGAAGTCCGTCAGATGCAAATCTCTATATTAAGAACACAGGTTCTGAAATAGTGATTCTTGTATTATATGTAGATGATCTGATCATAACTGGCAATTCAGAGAAATTGATTAGTGTCATGAAGGATGACTTGAAAGAGTCATTTGATATGATAGATTTGGGACTTCTCCACTACTGTCTTGGCCTTGAGATAGAACAAAAGAAGAATCATCTTAGGGTGACTCAAAAGAAGTACGCCAAGACTTTAGTAGAAAAATATTGTATGACTGATTGCAAGCCCAAAGCAACATCGATGGAATCAGGGCTTCAGTTATCATGGTATGATGAATCACCATAGGTAGATGGCACACTTTATCGATAAATGATTGGGAGCCTCATTTATCTGACCAATACTAGACCAGACATCACTTTTGTTGTAAACTATCTTTCTCGGTTCATGCAAGAACCAAAGGTTTCTCACTGGAAAGCAGCAAAGCGTGTTCTCCACTACATCCATGGTAGTGTAGAGTATGGTTTAGAGTACAAGAAGAATGACTCATTCTTCTTACAGGGTTTCACGGACTCTGACTATGTTGGATCTATAGATGACCAAAAGTCAACTTCTGGATATGTATTTCATCTAGGATCTGGACCTGTCTCTTGGCATAGCAAAAAGCAATAGGTGGTTGCTTTATCTTCAACAGAGGTAGAATATCGTGCTGCACGTGGAGCTATGTGCGAAGCGATATGGTTAAGTCGCATCTTGGCAACTATGGGTCTACCAAAGAAACTTTTGATTCATCTATTTTGTGACAACCAGGGTGTTTTGAACTTAGTGAAGAATCCAGTTCACCATGAACGTACAAAGCATATTGACACTCAGATTGTCATTTCATCCGTGATGAAGTTCCTAAACACAAAATCAAGCTCCAACACATTCCCACTGACGAACAGGTTGCAGATATCTTCACAAAGGCACTTGGACATGTCAAATTTGAGTTGTTTCAAAGTACACTTTGTATATCAAAGTAATGTAATAAAGGGGGGATGTTAGGGTAAAATAGGTAGTATATTGCATTATACTACATAGGTAGATTATTTCATATACTTTTCTACTTATTACCATGTAGATATTTACTGTCTTAAATATCTAATGGTAACTTCCTAAATATCCTAGGTTAAGAATCCTAAACCAAACGCTCTACCTCCTATGGCGCGTTTGTTAGCATGATGATAGCAATACAGTTTTATATGCTATTTTGTATCCTATTTAAACTATAGCTTCATTGCTATAATGTTAATGCATGATTTAATTAATCAAATCATTTATCTTACCTTTCATTTGGTTACAATTGTAATAGGTTTGGAAACCTCAAAACCCCTTTGTATACCAAATTAAAAAAAAATATATTCTCCATCTTCTTCAAATTGCTAAAAGTTTCCATAATCAACTCCTTTTCTATCTGATACCTTCCAAAATTTAAATTATATCAATATGAAATTCAACACCATGAATGGCCAATATATTTTCTGCCCAACTTCTATATCTATAAATATCTTGTCTATAACAACCTCACAATTTTCTAATACCTTTTTTTAAGGTTATTATTCATTCCCCTAATATTCCAAAATATTATTTTCATTTATATTTTATTTTTATTTGTAGGTTTAGTTCCACTTCTTGTTATCACTTATGATATTTGATTTTATTTTCCCATATCAATATCCCTTTGGGTTTCTTTGTCTCTTTGTTTTTGCTTCTTGGGTCTTCCTCTTTTTTCTATTCCCAGTAATACTTTCATCTCCATCAATCTCTTTAATATTCTCACACCGCTCATAATAAAACTTATCATACTTAGGTTTATCTTGTTCTAAAGGATATGAAGTGCAAGGAATAACCTCAAAAGCACAATCTTCTTTATGTTTCCCTAAAAACCCTAAAGTGCAAGGATGCTCTTCTATAGTAATTACCTTCTTATTCTGCTCTAAAAAACCTAAATTGTTATGGGTTTCCTCCATCCTCATTTCTTTATTATGTTGCTCTTGAAACCTTAAAGTGCAAGGGATAACATCTTCACCCCTTTCACTTTTATTACCTGGAGAGGATTTTATACTACTTGAGGAAAATGAAGATGATTTACTTGGAATAAAATTGACCTCTTTTATCATATTTGTTTTAGTATTTCTCTCCACATCTTCTTTTGCACCTTTAATTCCTTTTGAACTTACCAAATAATACTGTATATAGGATTTATTTACCTCTTCTTTTGGAGTGGAATATCCTTGATCTGATCTGGCTTCTATTACTATATGATTTTCTTGCTTTATCTTGAAGTTTATCTCATGGTTATAATTTTTTGTCTTTCTTCATAGTTTTCACTTTGTAAAATCTTGCCATGTGTCCAATCTCATAACAATTGTGGCAATGAAATGCAATATTTTCATAATCTACTTGTTGATCCCATTCTCTTGATTCAAATTTAATCTTAATGGATTATGAAAAATATTTTAAAATATTCATAACATATATTCAAGTATATATAACATGCTTTCGCTCCTTAGTAGTTAGTTCTTCCTTGATGAATTCCCCTAGGGTATTTTTAATATTTTTAAAAACATCCTTATTTATAAGCTGATATGGAAGTCCAAAAAACCTAATCCATACTGAAAGCTTCTTAATAGTTTTGTCTCAATAGAAAAAATTTCATTCCATGGTCTCAAATAAAGTACATCTCTTCCCTTAAACCATGGGCCACCAACCATTATTTTATACTTAGTTTTTGCACTGGAAAAGATGATAAGGAAAAAATATTTAGGAAGAAAAGTCAGATTAATTTGAATTTAATCCCCACTTCCACTGGATCCAATTTTGAATCTCCAAAAATCCTAGCCATGATCTCTGGAACTTACATATTCACCCTCTACTTTTAATAACCATTATATCATGCTCAATCATCTCATCCTTGATGCTTACTTCTAGTGTAACATTTTCTATCTGGATTGAACTTACCACGTGTTTATTTTTTTCTTATCTCCAACTTGGGCCTCCATACTTCCAACTAGTGCATCCTATATTCCCATTAGGGATTTCAAATATGAATTTTCTTCTATACTAGCTAATGGGACTTGCTCTTGCCTTACACTCCATCTTGGCTCACACTCCCTATTGGATTGCACTTTCTCCCAACTTGCTCTCTCTCTTGCTTTGCACTCTCTCTCAATTTGCACTCCCTATTGGATCATAATAGCCTATGTATCTTCTTTTTCTTGACATTCCTTCACTTTAATAATTTTCTAGAAATAACTTTCCATGCATTTGTGGTAAGGGTTTGAAGCATTTATGCACTCCGAATGAACCTATAACTCTTCCACCATGACTAAATCTTGACTCATATCCCCTCTTAGCTCACACTTCCTTCCAAATTACACTCCCTCTTGGCTTGCACTCTCTCTCATAAAGGCATCCAACCATGTAATCTAACCTATAAAGAAATTATCATTTTAGTAAAGAAATGATAGTTTACAATAATACTAAGTTTGATCTTCATTATGTAAGTTAAAAAAAAATTAATTATCAAATAATGAATAAAGTATCATAATCTAGAACCCAGGTCATCCCTCCCGGGGAGTGGTTGTTTGCAGATGATCTCCTGGGGGGAGATCCTTCTCCACTATCTGCGCCCCTCCCGACTGGATAGGGTTTCCTTGGTTGTTTTTTCGGACTGGTGCTTCCCAGGGATCCCTGTTTGGTTGGGGATCCCTTCCCTTTTTCCCTCAGGCTTCCCCCTGGGGTTTTTTGCAGGTGATTCGCGTGGATCTGGTCCCCTCGCGTTTCTCGGTGCGGTGGAGGTGATGGTTTAGGGTTTGGACGGCTTCCCCCTTTTTCTTATGAATCCTCGACAGGCTCTGTGCTTGGACGGGATTCTTGGTCCCTGCTGCTGGGATCCTCTTCTGTTTTCCCGGGGCGGGTTCCTTGTGGTGCAACTCTCTGGTCACTTCCTGATGGACTGGATCCTCTTTGTGCTGGCTGTCGGCTTCCTACAGGATGGCTCTCGCTGAACTGAATGTTTTCCCGGTGGGCGGGATGGTTTCTCCATAGGGCGGGATCCGCAAAATCCGTCGGTTTTCCCGCGAGGCGGTATCCTTTCTTTTCTGCTGGTTTCCCGAATGGCGGGATTTCCCTGTTGCTTCCCGCTAGGCGGGATTGTTTGTGGTGGTTTTGACTGCTTCCCACGAGGCAGGATTTTATTGTAACGGTTTTTCTTTGCTTCCTGCTGGGCGGGATCTTCTCGATGGTGGTTTTTGGCTACTCCTCGCTGAGCGGGATCTCCAAAACTACTTTTTTTCTTATTTGTTTGTTTCCCGCCGAGAGGGTTTGTTTCATGCTTACTGTTACCGCTGGGCGGGATTTTTGTTTTGGTGTTCAGTTTCAAGGGATTTATGCCCTAGGCCCATTGCTTATGTAATCAGGTTTTGGGATCCCTGTTAAAACCCGCTATAAATACAAACTCATAATTATCAAAAAAAAAAAGTATCATAATCTAATAATCTATTCGTGCATCACATCATAAATATATTAAAGGCATGATGTTTAAAATATATCTAATACCATAGGTATATAGGCAGAGTGGTGGTATGCAAGGAATTTTACACCCTAAACAAAGATTTCAATTCCATATTGTGGAACTTAATGTTTGAGGCCCTCCCTAAGGCCTCAATATTCTTTTGGTTAGAGTCTTTGCTAATAAGCAAAATGAGAATTGAGATTCGATGATGATATTAAATGAAATTATTCTACCTATAAATAAAATATATAATCTATGAATGGATGTGAGCAATCTGTTAGGATCCCACATCCTAACATTACTTATTAAATATTATTTATTACTTTAATTATATATTTCATTATTATTGAAAAGTCATGGTTGAAAAGTCATGGTTGAAAATTCATGGTTGAAAAGTCATGATTAAAAAGTCATAATTGAAGAGTCATGATTGAAAAGTCATGATTGAAAAAGTCTATATATATGATATGAGAGGAATCCATATCAAATCATCCATGAAGAAGAATATATAATTGTTTATTGAATGCATTGGAGGGACCTTCCTACCAGTGAAACAATGATTCTTTATCAAAGTGATTCTTTTAATTTAGATGTTATTTTAGTTATTTATTTATTAAAATTGTGCTAGAACCTTTAGGGTTCTACCATTTGGTATCAGAGCCATGTTGGACCCAACCATGTTTGACCTAGTCAGGTTGGGTGCACTGATAAAAATCAAGGAAATTAAAAGCAACATCGCAAACTTTAGAAGATGGAATGAACAAGATCACAATAAAAAAGTATGAAACTTCTTGACAATATTTTGAGCGATATCGATTATCTAATAAATACCAAAGTGGAAGCTAAGGAAGATGAGAAATATGAGGAATATGTAGAAAACAAGGACAATGAGCAATAAATACCTGATCCCATTAATTTCAGAAATAGGGTTGATATATTGGAAGTAAATGATGCATAAAGCAAGGATGAGGAAGACATACCTGAAGTGATCAATGCCAACCAGACATGCAATCTACAATACCTACACACACCTTCCTCACCAATAGTGATTTCTCACCACATGACCAAACCTATTTGAAACCAACGCAAAGTGACTACACACTTCTTATCCGTTGGTTCTACCAAGGAACAACAAAAGGATATGAAAGCGTTACCATCACTTTTGATGCATCATTCTGAAGTGTTTGAGGAACCAAAAGGGTTGCCCTCCCATGGTCATCATGATTCTCCTAAGGAACATTCCACTATTTTTACTGGTAACCCATCACTAACACTTTGACGTTCAAGATATCCCTGCCTTTGAAAAAATGACATTAATATAGTACAAGAACTTGCGCAAATTCAACTAGGAAAACAAGAAACGAAGATCCTTACTTTAAGATTTGAGGACAAATATCTTTTTAAGGAGGGTGGAATGTTAGGATCCCATATTCTAACATTACTTATTAATTATTATTTATTACTTTAATTATATATTTCATTATTATTGAAAAGTCATGGTTGAAAAGTCATGATTGAAAAGTCATGATTGAAAAAGTCTATATATATGATATGAGAGGAATCCATATCAAATCATCCATGAAGAAGAATATATAATTGTTTATTGAATGCATTGGAGGGACCTTCCTACCAGTGAAACAATGATTCTTTATCAAAGTGATTCTTTTAATTTAGATGCTATTTTAGTTATTTATTTATTAAAATTATGCTAGAACCTTCAGGGTTCTACCACAATCATGATTAGATGCATCCTTTAGGATCATTATAGACTCACCCTTGGGGTAATTGATTGCCATCACCAAAAGAGGCTTTATATGAACTTGTTTATGAAAAGAGTCATTATGAATTTCCAAAGAGTGCCTAGATAAAAAAGAGAAGAGACGAGATCATGAAGGGTTAGATACTCAAATTGAATTAATAGCCCAAGCATTTGATAGGAGGAATTGATAAGAGCCTATTTTGAATACTTTTTTTATGCACCTCCAAAATATTGAATAATTGCTTCTAATAATACAAGTCCAACTGCCTCTCCCATGAATATGGACTAAAGATTTGCATAATATACTATAAATTTATCCCTTTATAATAAAGCAATAAATATTGAGGACTATTACATATAATTCAACACCCATCATTTTAATAGGTTCTTGAACTGATGTCATGAATGCAAATAGCTTTAAATATTATGTAATTAAAAAAATGGTCTTAAAATAATTTTATATGCAAAAGTTGTGGCCTTTGGAATATTTCCATAATAGACCTTAGAAATAGAAAATTCACCCTCCCAAACTATAGAACTATTGTATCCCACCATATTTTACTACTTGGAATACACTAATTTATTGATGGATACTACTAAATATACATTACCCATTTGATGCTAAACTTAAATATAAGTTTGATTAGCTATAGCTATATAAATCAATAAAAAAGTATATTTTGTGGTACTGAATAAGGCCACATTAGTCACCATATTGGTCAGAGGTCCAATCCTTCATTCAAAGAGTATGAAAGATATTAGAGAGGTTCAAAGCCAAGCCTAATAGGAGCTAAAATCCGTTCACTGATTAACCCACTAAGTCTTTGGTTGAGGTATAATAAAGGCATCATTTTTTATAACTTATAACTTGCTATAGTTCAAAAACAAAAGCAGTAATAGTACATTAGCATGGTTCAAACACATGACAAATGATTCCACAGTCACTTCACCTAACTGGATTGCTCATAGGGTTAATTGTGGCCCATAGGGGTTATATAAATAATACTTAAATACATTATACAATGAATGAGTACATCATACAATATTGATCTTGATTATAAGTTAGATTACACTTTCAACAAGGTATATCTAAAAGCTCCATGGTATTATCTCCTTTTCAAAATCTCTTCTATTTGAATCTTGCTTTAGTCTACTTACCAAATAAATATTGGTGCCTTAGGGAAGACCTTTAATGCCCAAATGTTCTTCCAAGGGAAATAATTAGAAGTAGGATATTTTGATTACTTTAAATCCTCAAATCCCAACTTGACTGGATAACCATCACCTTTTGATAGATCCCAAATTAACTCATCCTTCTACATAAAAATGGGTAAATAAATGTTTTTTTTTAAGCGAAAAACCCCTTACGGAGCCGCCTTGGTCTAAGAGACCATGAACATGGGGTTCTACATCGTCAAAGTCACCCGGGGGTCGCACCCGACCCTGCCCGCACCAACATTATCAATTGGATTTTGGATACCCAATTCAACTTTTTGGTATGGTGGAGATTTGAACCTGGGACCTCCCTTGGAGGATTTCCCTCTCCTCTCCAACTCACCTACAACACCTGGGTTGGGTTAATAAATGTTTTGAAGAATCTTAGTTCATATGCTATTTGTTTGAGTTCCTATCCTTCAACCAAATTACTAATATAAATCCACGATCTGGAGTCACTACTCATATTTATATGATCTTTGACCATAGACTTTTACAATTTTTGTTTTATCAATAATTTCATGAACTGAATGAAATCAACACATTATCTAGAATAAATCGACAAATCACAAAAATACACAATTTAATATTATAAGATCTACCATATACGTTCATCTAAAATTAGTAAGTTTTTTTTTTCTTTTTAAGGGTACATGGAAACCATTATTTCATTTCATGCTAAAATTTATATCCTTCAACTTTATGCTAAGGAAATCTTGGGAGTTCTAAGCATCTAACCTATTCATGAATCAATTATCCTAAGAAGAGGTTTCCTGTATTTCTCTCTATGGTATTTCTAACTCACAAATTTCCACAAATCTATATATAAAAAATTTACACCTTTGAGACATTTGCATAAATTCCATCAATATCCACCATGGTTAGTGCACTAGAGTTCATAACAAAATTAGTTCTAGTAGGACAACCATAATAGAATGTGAAATAAGTTTCATTCTCCTAGAAATATGAAAATATGACCAATTATTCGTTTTCAATGTGAGTTATTATTTTAGTTTCACGATACTAGTCCAACCATGCTAGTTCTCCAAGCAAATTTAATTCATTGGAAGTAATTCCAATGAAGTAGGAATCATGGTGTTTATCAATTTAGAAATTTATTGCTCTAATAAAAATATGTTATTATATACTAGATTAAGTCATTCTATAATATTTAGATCTTAATAGTATGCACTTAGCTATGTTTAAGTTTTGCAAAAGGAAAAATCATCCTTTAATATGGTACAACAATTATCTAATGTAATACGATATAACCTATATCTATATAGTATGCAATAAGGTACAATACTTAGCTCATATTTAGATCAACATTAAGTATCATCAAAATGTAATATAACAACATTTAACTAAGTTAAGCACTTGTAAATAACAACAATAATTACATATTTTGCCTATTGGAAGATATGGTAATTTGACCTTATTAGAAAAAAGTTGAAAATAATGATGTAATGTTATAAGCAATATTTGATATATATCTTCCAATTGAAGTTTATCAGAGCAAGTGGCAAAATGTGCACAATGCCTCAAAGTGCGTATGGTGAAGCCCCAATAGAAAAAGGAATGGGTAGAAAACACATGGATGTAGGGCAATAAATTTATTTGATACCCATTAAGATCACTAAGTAGCATATTATTAGGCACACATTTTGGTAATAGATGGGACTTTCCTTTGAAACCTAAGAGTCTAATATTTTTTTGATGAGCTTGGATAAATAAACTAGCATATGGTTGCAAAGTCCTTCTAGCTTCCTCAATGAAATGGAGATATGAAAAATTGTTCAATAAAGAATATATACAAGGAAATACAACAGAATGAATATAATAAAATGTCCATCATTTTTTGCATTCTCCTTATAAATGTTCCTAATAAAAAATGTACTTGTTTTTTTATGGACAATAAGAAAAGGAAAGATCTTTGATTTTAAGTTGTATAATCACATAAAAAATGCCAATTAAGAAATTAAACATGTGAAACCTAGGCCTCTTTGAGACCTTTGTATTTCTAAAATCTTTAATTTTCCTAACTAATCTATCTAAGAGAAAAAAGGTCCAATCAAATCCAACCCCTTAGAACAACAAAAATTAATATTGGCATATAATGTACATAAAAATGAGATGTATTTATCTAACCCATGGTTCTATAAAGTTGGGCCACGACATATCTTATTTCAAGTCTAAAATTATAAACATCATCCTTTTATTTTTTAGGCAAAGGGTTCTATTCTCATTTACTCTCCAACTCAAAATCTTCCTAAAACTCTCACATCTTTCCATGAATGACTAGCCATATTGCTTAGTATAGACAACTGAATTTTTAAAAGAAGTTTGTAGATAATACACAAAGCATCACTATCAAAGTAGGAAACCAGTATGTTATTTGAATATCTTATTTTTCTCTTTGTCAAATCCTCCATTTAGAAAAATCCATTGTATCACATGCACACACTTTGGAAATTTATATTGAGAAGTCATATTTGGTAACTTGGACTACATAATGTTCTCTATGGGCTCCAAGTATTTAAAATCATCCCTATAACTATTTTTTTAAATGACACTTTTGCACTTTTGATAAATGTTGAAGAAATGTTTCACATCTTCTCCCAAATCTGTTATCGTTGGGTCATTGATGATGGGTGTATTGATGGTAGTTTGATTCTTTTCCATTTTAGTGAGTATAGTAAATGAACACTATTCTAAGCATAGGACACTAGACAAGAGCTTGAACACTTAGCCAATTTAAAAATAAAAATACCAAGCCAACTTGCAAAGTCTCTATGGCATGCAATTTAAATGTGGGGTCATTCAATTTAAGCTTTACACAATTCAAAATAACTTGAATTTATTAAAAATAAAATTAACTACGATAAGAAATCATGCATAATATTCACACTAAATCCTACCATGATGTGGGAATTAAATGCAAAGTGGTACTATAAGCAATTTTGAAATATTTATTGGCATGTCATTTTAATATCCAAATGGATGACTCAGACTAGTTATGAATCCCTATACAGTTCTGAGGTAAAATACTGAACAAGCAAGGGGCCAATCTAGTGGAAGTCTTAAATCCCTGTATCTTTACCAAAATAGAGGATGGATGGATCAATACATAATATGGACATTTGGGGTAACCTTTAATATTTTTTGCCTTCATGCATGCAAGGCTAGAATTTATGAAACTTTGAAAATAAATTTGGGGTTTTATGAAAAATAAAAAATAATGGAACACAAAACAAAATCCATAAAATGGTACATAAGAAAAGGTAAGGTGGATCCCAGGGTTATGCATAGTGGCTATTTTTGCAAAATTGGCTAAAATTAAGATTTTCAAATTTTGGAATTGGCTAATATTTGGGACCCTTGACCAGGGTCCTTTAGCCAAAAATTTATGGGTGTAGTTTTTTTTGTCGATTCGCCCCAATTTTATAATAATTTCACCTAGATTTTGAAACCGATTCACCAATTTTTTATAAATATATTTTGGGGCTGACCCCTTACGCATAACCTTGGTGGAGCCTATTATAAAAAAAATAGAATGGGTTTAATGTGGCAAATCCATCCAACCAATTATGATACATCCAAGTATCATTGTATTAATTTCACAAGGAGATTTTGACCCTTCAAGAATGAGTAGATACATGAAAACAAATCCATCTAGAAAGACCCAAACTATGCAATGTAGTCGATACATACATTCATTCCCATCCATGATTTACTAGTATATACTCATAATTAGATTTATACTTAGTGCAATTATAAAATTGCACTTCTAGGTGACACAAATATTATGTATTTCATTAATAATCCATCTATGGTTGTACACCCAACCCAAAATTTTACACCTAGTTCATGCGGTATAAGCTAGTTAGTTTGATATATTTATCTTTATTCATCTAGATTGGTTAAGATAACCCTTTCCTAATTTGATAATTTGATGTAATTTAAAGTTAGAGATGCATAATCATGCTAAGACATGCTTTCATTTTATGATAAGATTTAGTATTATGATAAATAGCTCATTAAGAGTTCAGTCATGAAGCAATCAAAATCAAACACCAAACATCATGCATAATGCTTAAACTATATGAAGGGATTCAAGTAATTCCAAAGTTATAACAACACTCTTTAGATCTATTTACAACCATCCTTTCAAATACAAGGTGATTAGTAGTAGCTTTATCATACAACAATCAATAGACAAGGAGAATAAGCAATTACAACCAACCATTATTACCACTAACTATCAAAGCATAAATTATTTAAAGGCAAGGGAACTTAGCATAAATAACTCCACTATCATAAAAATAATCTATTTAAATGTAGGAAAGACAAATTCATCCATTCTATTTTGTTTTCCATTATTGTCATAACTATAACTCATATAATGCAATGGAAAAATGATCAACAATCAACCATCCCTTTTCCATTTCAAATTTCATATTTATAACTCATATAATGCAAAGAAAACACCAACTAGCAACTGTATCATCATAATTATTATGCTTATGGTAGAAGTAAGGCCATAATTCAATTTGTAAATGCATTCCTAACTTTTCAAATTTTAGTAGATTTAAAGCAATGGATATTATTGAAACATCCTAATGCATAGCTAGTTGAAGATAAATAAAGGGACATGGTATAATAATATTTTTACTAAGCAAGTTCAAGAAAACATACCAACTATACCTAGAGGACAATACACTAGACTACTATCTTGCAACGATTTTTGGAATTCATAATACTTATTCATTCACCACAATTATATGTTTAAAAATAAGAGTGAAATAAAGGGAGAAATTATATGAAATAGATATATTTAAACAAAAAAAAGAAAAATATCTGACAAAAGGATAAGGAGTGGGTTCCCATAGGCACCCCCATAATTTTATATCATAAGATGATATAATTGATTAGTCATTAGGGGTATTTATAATGATACCTAATCCCCAATTAAATATTAGAATATATTACATTATTTGGTACATGCTAATGTACCACCTTGGGTACATATTTAGATTAGGAAAGTATATTATATTAGAATGAGAGTATTTACTTTATGCAATGTAATAAATGCACAAGTGTGCAAAGTATTTTGGCAATGTAAATGTGCATAGTTATCCATATGCACATGTGTCATAGAATAGGAATATGAAGAGTCATAGGAAGAGTGAAGGCCAAGAATCCTCCATATGAAGATTCACATTCCATTATATATGTGTATATGTGGGTGTGAAAGATATAGAGTAATAGATTGGTCATATATAGTTGTAATGGAGAGTGATGAAGTATGATGTATTTGATGTTTTTATTCAATAAAGATCATATTTTCATAGGTATTTATTAGTTGCATTTATATGATTCATTTGTGAAGTTATTTATGAGTTTTATATGCTTAATAGTTTACTATTATCATATATTTTATATTTCAACTTTATATTAGATCTTGTGATTACTTTATATTATGTATTTAGCTTCAAAAGCTAACAGTGGTATCAGAGCCACAACAAGGTTTTGTGTTGCACATGTTTTTAGTTGCAAAGGAGATTTCTACTGGTTAAGGAAAGACCAGTAAAGTTGAAGAAATTATCTTTGGAAAAGAAAACTAGAGAAGATAGGATTTCTCACTACATTGAAGGAAAACTAGTGAAAGTTGAAGATTTACCTATCCAAAGAGTAAATTTGGAATAGAAGGAGATTTACAGGTCTTGAAGATAGACCTTGACATTGAAAAGATTAAGAGACCCTTTAAGGAGGTCCTATTGAAAATTTTTATAGAGAGAAGAAGATTCCAAATTAAGTTTTGGCTAGAGTCTTTCCACAGGATTGAATACAAACTCATGAAGACTAGGACTTAGCATAGATTTGGTTCCACTAGTTTTGGGAATAGCTAGTGAAGATTATTGATTTTAGAATTCTAGAACTTTGAATGTATTTGGTTATTATTGTCTAAGTTTTTTGTTGTAGAATATTAGTTCTCAAATGTTGAGAAGCTTCCTACAATGGATAGAGAAGAATTTTACCTTCGGTTTCCTGAAAGTCTATGTGCTTTCCTTGTACATGGATTAAATCTTTGTTGCAAAAAAGTAGACATTGAAGATTAAGGAGGTCCAAGAAATAATACCCCTTTAAATATTGAGGAGAACCAAGAAAGGAGGTCCTAATTGAAGATTTAAGAGACCCAAAAAAGAGGTCACATTGAAGAAATTCTAGATTTGGAAAATTGAAGATTGAAGATTGAAGATAGAGGAGGACTATAAAAAGGTCCAATTGCAGAGTTGAAAAGCAACATATTTTAGAGATCTCATTGCAGAATTCCCATAGTTGGAATATTGAAGAAACCAAGGTAAGGTTTCATTAAAAACTTGATTAAGATGAGTTGAGAAAGTCTCATTGTAGAGTTAGAAGATCCAAGAGAAGAGGTCTCAAGAAGAATTTAAAGAAGAAGAAGGCTAGAGAAAGCCTCATTACAAAATTGAAGCAGTGGCCATTGGAGGATATTTGAAGAATTGTTCATGTTATAATATTGCAAGCAAGAAAAGTTCCTGATAAGATAAAGTTGGGATAATTATCGCCATCCGACAATAAGCCCAAAAAGAAAAAGGATTTGGCAAGAAGTTTGTCAAAATTTGAGAAGTTTTTTGAAGACCTCAAGATATTTAGGTGTTTTAGGAAGAAGATAATGAACAATATTAGATTTAAAGTTAGAATTTGACAAGAATTTTGAAGAAGGAAGAAGAATTAAAGAGGTGATAAATCGAGAAATTTGAGGACAGCCATGAAGGTTTTGTAGGCTGATTTGTAAAAGAAGAAATTTGTTGATTTTTGAAGGAGAAGTTGAAAGGTCACAAGACAAAAAATTAAAGAGAGCATAGAGCTGCGATTTAGAGAAGTTTTGGGAAGTTTTGGACATCAAATTGAAAGAAGGCTTTGTTAGAATAAATATTCCTATTATTTGGAATATTAATCAATAATCCTCATGTAGGTAGATCATTACTTTGTTGTAACGATCTCCTAATAATTTGGATTATTGTTATGGCTATTATTAGCCAAATGTTTGTATATTATACCATATTGTATAATGAATTATTACTAGTTAATACCTATAGTGGTATCAGAGCAAGACTTGTTCCTGCATGAAATATTGAGGGGGGAATTGCCTCTTTGGAAATTCTCCCCTTCCAATTGGTAAAAGAGGACTTGAAGTACATCTTGCTCATATCTTGCTATTTATATTCGAGAAGCAACCTCTACATAAAAATCAACTTATACTTCCTCAATCATCCAATAGTAGTGTCAAAGGATGCCTGCCATCACAAGAAAGGAGATATGCGATGGTGAGCCACCATGCTAGATCTAGAATATATGACACAAATATAGCCATGAGTGATGCATAGGGATCACATGCGAATCAAAATTGCAACACACAACAACCATGAAATAAAATTTGAAAGATTTAGAAGGTGTAGAGCTCAAACGTGTATCTGGATGCAGGCATGGAGTAGTGCCCACAAACCTCCATGAGCAGGGCTCATGAACACCCTAAATATCCCAAAAGGGGATAACAATATGGAGGAGCCGATAAAAATCTATCAGGATATGCCAATCCAAAGCTCGATTTTATCACCATTGATGATAGAGAAATACTTCTAAGTGCTTCTCTGATAGAGTCTTACAATTCCACACAGACATAGGTGTTGCAAATAATTATTTGAGAGCTTCATTCTTTGATTAATTTTATGGCTACGATTTATTAGGCATGATTATGATGTGTTGGTTTTAATCCCCAATCATCGACCATAGGGGGACACACAGACAAGTAAAAAAATAGTGATGTGATTGCTGATAAAGGTGGACTTCACTATTATTGTTTCACCACAGGTACACAACACACCATCCCTGTGAGTAGGATAGCCATAAGATCAGGCCAATGCATTCCATAAAGACCCATTTATGGAGCTACATGGTTGTACGATGATGTAACTGAGGCATCAATCATGGTGACGTGGAAGACATTTCATCTAGTCTCTCTTGGGACAATACAAAAAATCTTGGTTTGTTGAAGAGGATCCAAGGGATCCCGACCTTATGTAAATGCATCACATACGATGCTATTTATGAGGATGAGTACACTAGTTTACCAATTGAATAGCCAAATGATGCTCCCAAATACTAGAGAAGGTGTACATATCGATCCATAATGAAAGGTGATGTGTATAGCTTTGGAGTTATTATGCTTGAGGATTACGTGTTTAAAGCCTAGTGATCATATGACATATGCAAAAATCTTGATAGGTGGGACATTAATGATGTGGATGTGTCACATTATTGACCATGGAGACTAGGTGATTCAAATGTACATGGAGAAGAGTTCGTTGAATGAGCAACACAGTTCAATGATTGCATATCTCCTGGCAGTGGCATTTCGATGTATATGTTATGATCCAACTGATGCTATAGTTGAAGTGTTAGGATTCTAATCCTAACCATTAATTAATCATTCACTATTATTAATTTAGATGGACCATTGTATCCTTTCACTCATAACTATAGGATAGGTATATATGATCATTCAAATGGGTGTAAATAATCCATCCATCAAATAAAAGAACAAATATATTTTATATCCATTGGATAGGTTACTCTTCCAGTGCAAAGGTGATTTAATTCCAAAGGTGAATCTATTAATTTTCATTCATTTTTTGCATCCAAATCTGCTTGTTTTATTCATATAATCTTCTAGGACATAGAGTCCTATCATATAGTATTAAAGTTGTTCATGATAGGAGTCAAAAAACATCATTTCCACCCCTATGCCATTTTGCATATCACCTTCTCATGATCAATAGTAAAACACTGTCATCAAGTTTCTCTCCAACATACACCTCAATATCATTATTAGATTAGAACGTCATAGTCCATCCAAATGGCAACACAATGCTATCATTAAAAGCCATCAATTTTATGTATGCCATATCAAAATCCATCGCAAATACTTGTAAGATATCATTGCGAATGCTCACAGACCCAAGAATTTTTGCAGGTGCATTATAGACCCACTGTAAATATTTGGTGACCTAATGTAAGGGCACAAAATAACAAACCTCAAAATCCTTATTTAAATTATTGCAAACCTTGATTGAGTTTTTTATTCATCCCATATCGAAAGGTGAATTCAAATCATGAAGAAAATAATAAGTCTGCTGCACAACATCAAAATTATAGAAAATGATCCAGGAAACCGGTGCCATATTCTAAAATTCGGTGAATAAAAATTAAAAATTAAAACAAAAAATAAGTTTTAACAAATTTTGATCACCATATTTTAGGTTCCCAAGGTTGAAACTTCACAAAAAGAAAAAAACATCCAAAACTCGTTAGGATAATTATCCCACATTGAGGAGGTAGGAGAAATTGGTGGGGTTGAAATATGCCAAATCACATATAAACAAAATGTGACTTCAATCACACTCCCATTTTGGTCTCCCACGTGACACTTACCATCACTACCCATCGTTGGTTCCTCCCTCACATCATGTACCATGCTCACACTCCCCCATACCTTGTGCTCTTCTCCCTCACCCGGTAACTACAGTGGACCCTATTGCCTACCACCTTGTACCTTTTTTTCCTTGTCTCTGCCTATTGAATATCTTTGACCTCCCCATTTGCCTTCTGGTCCTGCTCCTCTTGTTGCTTCCCAACCACCTCGTGTCTTGCACTCCCCCTTGTGCTTCACACTCCCCCATTACTGTTGTTCCATGCATGTTCCATTATGCATGCTCCACCTGATTGCCACATTATGCTAGATTTCACTGATGTTACCTTCTCTCCCATGCTACTGATATCACCTTCTTGCCCATTGCCAAATTTCAAATTCAAAAAATCAAAACTGACCATTGGAGGGTCATAAAAGTTGCTCAAATTAAAATTTTGATCAAATTTTTGCAAAATTTTTGCTGAACTACATCAAAATTATTCTAAATTTTTTGCAACCCTCTAATAAAATTCAAAATTTAAATTATGTTTTGGTGAAGATTTGCAAATTAACCCTAAAATGGTCGATGAAAGGAGATCACAAGACCTCACTCTCAAAAAATTTTACCAAGAGTTTTGCCAATGGAAGGACCAAATTATTAAAGATTCTTTATCGAGGTAAGAATTTGACCAAATAATGTCCCCACAAAATACTTACACCACCCCAAAACTTAATCGAATCTTACCAATTAAACGTATCAACCCTAAGGAAATGAAGGAAAGAAGAGAAAAAGACCTTTGTTTTCATTGCGATGAGAAATTTGTACCCAATCATCAATGTATTACACCCAAACTATATATTCTGGATGCAACTATTCCTTGTAGTTCCACCAATGAAGAAAATGAGATTGAGGTAGAAGTAGTGATGGATACACCCAAGGATAGTACTGAAGATGAGGTAAATGAGCAAGAAGTGACCCAAGAACCTAATCAAAATGATGAAGGCAATAAAGTTGATATGCTAGAAGTGATCGATGCATCAGGCAAGGATGAGGTAGACATACCCGAAGTGACCAATGATGGCCAAACATACACTCTACAAGAACTACACTCAAGTTCCTCCCCAATAGTGAGTTATCACCACATGGTCAAACCTATTCGAAAACAAGGTAGAAAGGTGACTACACACTCATTTTTTGTTGACTCTCCTAGGGAACACCAAAAAAATATAGACATGTTACCACCACTTTTGATGCATCATTCTAAAGTGTTTGAGGAACCCCAAGGGTTGCCCCCCATCATCGTATTGCTCCTACTCTTCTTCTTGGAAAGCCACCACTAACTATTCCACCTTCTAGATATCCCTATTTATGGAAAGATAACATTAAAATAGTACAAAAACTTGAGCATTTTCTACTTGGAAAACAAGGGACAAAGCTCCTCAATTTTAGCTTTGAGGATAAATCTCCTTTTAAGGAGGGTGGCATGTTAGGATTCTAATCCTAACCATTAATTAATCATTCATAATTATTACTTTAGATGGACCATTGTCTCCTTTCACTCATAACTATAGGATAGGTATATATAATCATTCAAATGGGTGTAAACAATCCATCCATAAAATAAAAAACAAATATATTCTATATCCATTGGACAGGTTACTATTCCAATGCAAAGGTGATTTAATTCCAAAGGTGATTCTATTAGTTTTTATTCATTTTTTGCATCCAAATCTACTTATTTTATTCATATAATTTACTAGGACATAGAGTCCTATCATGAAGTTTCAATATCCTATGTTGATTCATAGCACAATAACCACATATGCCCTTTGCAATCGCACAAAACATGATATGCACAATCGATGCAATCGTATCACGTTGCTTCTTGGCAATGTTCTCGGTGCATTCTGCCAATGGGTGGTAATTGGGTGACCACCTATGAATATTGACTGACTCTCCTGCATGCGTAGTTACAATGTCGGATGTGTGGATCAAATATTATTTTAATCAATTAAACCCACATCTACTTGGAAGATATGGAGGTCACTTCATTTAAATGATTTTTAAATCATTATAATATTTTCCTATAATGTGTAAATGCACTTGGAAGGGATGGAGGACACTTCATTTAAATGATTTTTTAAATAATTATAATATTTTTCTATAATGTGTAAATGCACTTGGAAGGGATGGAGGACACTTCATTTAAATGATTTTTAAATCATTATAATATTTTCCTATAATATGTAAATGCACTTGGAAGGGATGGAGGACACTTCTCAACACTATAAGTGTACCTCATAAACACACTTGTAATGGCTCAAACATTCTTGTAAGGTGCAATTTCAGTGTAGACCAACACCTATCATCAATGAGACGAGTTTCACCCTGAGAGGGAATAGACTTAACAACAAAGTAAACCTCGTATGTAGTAATAAACTCTACTACACCTAGTGGTTGCAATGTCTGGTTATCCATGCACTCCAGTAGGGTGAGTAGATTACCATAATGATACTCTTAGTTGTGAAGTACTTATTTGCTTAGACCTAAATGATGAACTAGAGTTGATAGACATAGAGGTATAAGACTCAGAGGTGATACACCCAGAGGCAGACCTAGAGGCGACAGACCTAGAGACGATATACCCAGAGGCATACCTAAAGGTACTTACCTAATAAAGAGTAGCTAGAGCCACGAGCCAAAGAAACTCAAATCAAGAATGAAGAGCAAGATCCTAGACATTATCCCAAATAATGGAATAAGGGGAGGTGTTAGAATAAATATTTATATTATTTGGAATATTAATTAATAATCCTCACATAGGTAGATCGTTACTTTGTTGTAATGATCTCCTAATAGTTTGAATTATTGTTATGGTTATTATTAGCCAAATGTTTATATATTATACCATATAGTATAATGAATTATTACTGGTTAATACCTATAGTCTTGACAATAAAAGAAGACATAAAATTTGAATATTCTTGGACATCAAAGAATCATATTTTGTAAGTAGCAATTTGAGAGATTTGAGTTGTGAATTTGGGAAACATTGAAAAGAGAAAAGCAAGCTACATTTTGAAAAGAGTTTAGGGATATATTTGGAAGAGCTTTGGATAAAAAAGCACAAAAGGATTTAGCAGCATTTGAACAAGTATTATTGCTGCAAATTTGGATAGCAAGAGGGCAACATTTGTAGCTACAAATTTCAAAAGTTGATAGCATACATTTGAAGGAGAAATAAGAAGAAAAAGTTACAGCAAGAAAGCTGATTTTTAGGCAGCAACTAGAGTTGCAAATCAAAGACTCTAGAGCAGCAAAGGAAAAGGGAGTACAACTACAAAACTACACAAGTTCAAGATAATAAACTAGCAAGAAGAAAAGTCACAAAGGAAGCCATAAAAGGTGTGTATATTTGATGCTAAAACAAGTATTATTTTACAAGTATTGAAAGTAATTATTATAAGTTTTTGAAAGCATCATTTTTAGAGCTATTAAAATCTAGCAAGAAGAAGCTTGAGTAAAGTGTCTCAAAGCCAAAAGAGACACCATTATTATTTCTTAAAATTCTGCAAAATAGAACAACAAATATTAGAGTTACTAAGTATTAAAAGGAGTGATAAGGAAATATTATATGTTGTTTTTTACATAACAAAAAGTGCAGATTTATATTAAGTCTTATTGAGGCTGAATAGAGCTCAAAGATAGGGTAGATTTAAGGTGTTTAAAAACACCAATAGAAGCAAAAAATCTACAAAAAATATTGGTGAAGAAAACCACCAAAAAGGGTGGTAAAACCACCATAAAAAGCACCACTGAGTAGCTCAATTTGAGCACCATACAAAAATGCAAAGGTGACATTAAATTATAGGGGGGAAAATTCCCAATCACTATCTACAAGAAGAGCCACCGGTTGGAAGAGCCACCACCAAAAAGAGAAGAGCCATCGTAGAAGAGCCACCTATAGAAGAGCACCTAAGTGGAGAAGAACCACCATGGAAGAGCCACCTATAGAGGAGCGCCTAAGTGGAAGAGCCACCATTGAAGAAGCTGAAGCACCATTCTCAAGTCCAGAAATGTATACAACAAAGAAGGTAATGTTTTGCATAAGTGAAGAGGCGTTAAGGAAGACCAAAGGTCTAGGGTTTGTAACCACCAAGAAAAGGAGCGTAGAGAAAGCATGCATAACGTTCTTTGCAATATTGCACTAGTTTGATTTCATGCACAACCAAGTGTCAAGAGAAAGAAAATAATGCAGGCAAGGGAGTCAAAATATCAAAGAGTGCTCAAAATTTATTCATAAGGTTCAAGAGAGTTACAATATTGCATGTGCCACTTGGAACAAGGAAGGAGGAGCACTACAAGCATTTGAAAAGTCACAGGTTACATTAGAAAAGACAAGGAAGAGCTTTGGTGACACTTGTCACTCATCTTGCAAGATTCTAGATGTTACTAAGGAAGACCAAATATTTTTGGAGCACCATTTATTGCATGAGAGGGAAACACATTGGATATCCTCATCCACTATAGCTAGAAGAAATATGTTGGAGTTGAAGGAGCTTGATCGAGTTGAAGGAGCTTGACCAAGTTGAAGTTGACCAACCAGATTGGAGTGTGAGCACCCACTTTCAAAGCAAGTCTAGATTCAACATTAAGGAGGGAGCACCTCAAATATTTAAAGGTATTTTATTATTTTTAGAATTTATTTATGCCAAGTAGGAGTTATAAGGATTAAAGAGGCTTATTATCTAAGGTTAAGTTTAAAAGTATTTTATTGGAGAGATAAGAATTTCTAAAGTATTACTTAAACCTTAGAATTTTGAATATTGCAATTTGAAAGCTTCTACAAATTATTGAAGATTGATTTAAAGATTAAAGTCTTTATTTTTGAAGTTTTGTAACTTACACATTTGAATTTACAAAACAAATTAAATATTTGCAATTTGATAAGTTTGGAGAAATAAGGTATTCCACATCAAATTAGGAACACAAAAACTTGCAAATATTATTTTTAGAATTTCTAAATTTCTAAAGTTGGAGTTATAAGGAATCCAACATCAACATAGTTTATGAAATTTAGAATTGAAAAATTATATTCTTGAATTTGGGAGATAAAAGGAATTCAACATTAAAGTTTTTGACAAAATAAAAATTGCATTAATAATATAGTCTATTTTTCAAAATTATAAGAGACATAAATTTGAAGATTTGCAAGATTTAAAATTGCATTCAAATCATTGATTGATAAGAGGAAAGTAAAGTTTCTATTTTTGAAGAATAGAAGTTGAAGAATTATATTATCATTTTTCAATCATTAGGGAGATACAAGGAGTTCTACAAAACATAGAATTGAGAAAAATATATTGAAACTAGGGAGATAAAAGATTATCAAAAATTTAAATATTGTCCTTAGTCTATCATTCAAAACTAAGGAGAAATTAAGAATAGATATTTTGAGATTACATCCAATATTTATTTGATAAAATAAACTAGGGAGTCATATGGTAGACTACTTCAAAGGTTCTATCAAAATTTATTAATTACAAAGAGGTAAAGGGAATTATACTACTACAATATTTGTGGAATTGAAAGTTATAATTTGATCAAATACTCAAATTCAGCTTATAATTTAGACAATGGAATATAAGGTTTACAAGTGACATTAGTATATTAAAAGTAAAAAGCAAGAAAGATACCTATTTCAAATAATACAGTGAATAATGATATGGAAAACATTATTAGAAGAGAAATGGCAAGCATGATAAAAATTAGAATCAAGAATTTAATCACAAAGTCTGAAGGAAACACATATATTACTTCAAAATTGATCTATAGTGAAGCATTAGAAGAAATCTTTACAACCTTGGAATATTATCTTCATGCTAGAATCATTGAAGCAATTGATAATGGAAAGAATGATATTACAATTCCTCTAGATATTGGAAGTGTATTATATATGGATTTACTTACATTCCAATATTACAAATAAGAGAATGTAAAGTAGAAAGAATTAAAAAAAATAGATGAATCCTTCCTAGAAAATATATTTCAATCATCATGTAGTATTAACTCAAGATCTTATCATGATGCTTTAAGTGGTTGTACAAAAGATTCTATACTAAAGAAGAATTGTGATGAAAAAGACAAAGGCAAAGAGAAGGTTATTTTGCAAGAATCTGATAATAGTATAATAGCTCATGAAGGCACAAAGACTAATTCTAATAATGAAGACCAAGAAGTAGAAGAATATGAACCTGACAAAGGAAGCATACAGTGCAAAGTAAATTGAAGACAAGAAGATGAAAATCCATATTGAAGACTGAAGTCTCTAATTACCAAATAATATAATACAGGGGGTGTTATAATATATTACATTATTTGGTACATGCTAATGTACCACCTTGGGTAAATATTTAGATTAGGAAAGTATCTTAGATTAGAATGAGAGTATTTACTTTATGTAATGTAATAAATGCACAAGTGTGCAAAGTATTTTGGCAATGTAAATGTGCATAGTTGTCCATATGCACATGTGTCATAGAATAGGAAGATGAAGAGTCATAGGAAGAGTGAAGGCCAAGAATACTCCATATGAAGAGTCACATTCCATTATATATATATATGTGTATATGTGGGTGTGAAATATATAGAGATATAGAGTGATAGATAGATTGGTCATATACTGTAATGAGGTCTTTATTAAATAAAGATCATATTTTCATGAGCATTTATTAGTGGCATTTATATAATTCATTTCTAAAGTTATTTATGAGTTTTATATGCTTAATAGTTTATATATTTCATATTGCAACTTTATATTAGATCTTGTGGTTACTTTATCTTATGTATTTAACTTCAAAATCTAACATTAAATGCTAACCTCAAAATGACATAACTTGGCTTGAAGGTTAAATTGTGATATATAATAAATATTTTAAAACCTTTAATTGAGGTTAACCATAGAGGTGACTTAAAAAATATTTCTAAGGGGGGAATTAATTAAAAATACCCATATTCTTACATGAAGATGCCTATAGGCTTACATAAAATAATGCTCATAGGCTTACAAAAAGAACCCCTCTAAGTGTACATAGAAGGAAGCCATAGGATTACATAGAGAACACCTGAAGGATTACATAGCACATACCCATAGACTAAATCAAGAGCACCCATAGGTACTTCATCACTATTGTGCTTGGTCCAATAAGGTTAGTCTACAAATATTTCAACAAGGACTACTATAATAATCCCTAAATTTTATAGCGAATTGTCCAAAACATACAACTATTAAATCTACCCTATTTTGAACAATCATTTAAATAGCACATGAAAAATAATTATGGGGTATTGTTGGCATTTTTGCCACATTGGAAGTTTGTTGTAGTGTGCCACATTGACATTTCGTTGTAATCATTGGTGCCACATTGAAAAGTGTTTTTTCTTTTTTAAGTGTTTTCACACATTGAACACTTTTTCCTATGGATGTAATTTTGGGTGAAGTTTGGTGCAAATCTTCCTTGAAAAGAGATTAATATTGATAAAGATAATTCTTGAGGTGATATGATCACTGAAGCTACCAAGTTTAAGCATGTGCTCTTGATTCCAATGCAATATTATTCATTTTTGAGGCATCAACCACTTCGTGGGCATGCATTTCCAAGGCGCCACCATGGAGATTGAAACTGGACCGATGATTTGTGCTAAAGCTTGATATGCCATGTGATAAAATCAGCAGTTATTTTATTTGGCATTTGCTCATTGGTTCATTGTTGTGGTCGAGGAGAAAGTTGTTGCTATTGGTGGCTGAGTGGCCGACACTTTGCCTCCACATGTATTTAATGAAAGAGGCGAAAACCTCTATAAATACTAATCAAATTCTTATTGTAAAAGGAGAGGTTAGATATTTTGCAAGAAAACTCTCTAAGTTCTCTGCATCAATAGAAGAGACTTGGCTTCTAAAATTTGCAAGCATTCTTATGTGTGTGATTTCCTTATTTTTTTTAAAATCATTTTTGTTTATGCTCATGCTCTTGCTGTTAAGTTTTGAATTCTGCATTCTGAATTCAAACGTTGCTGGTTAGTGAGTAGATTTTGAAATGCGATCCGGGGGTTATCTCTACAAAGGTGTGAGTTAAATTCTGCTACTTTCCTTTTATTATATGTTGTTATAAAACTTGGTGGAATTTTTGTTGTTAGTCTACCCCAAATTCTACACTTCGGCCCATGGCTATATTTCCCTTTCTTTCAGTTATTTTTCAATTTCTTTGCTGCATCCCTAGTCTTCAAACAGTGTAGAATTTAGTAAGGGAGCCAACCCTCTCTGGAGATCGGTTCGAAGGAATTTTCTTTTTCCCTCGGCCTTTCAATGTTGGCCGAGTCTAGGGCACACAAGTGATGAAATCTTATACTTAGGTAGATTTGTGACCAATAGTTTTTGGCACGCTCGGTGGGACATTGAAAGTTTCACTTTCAATAGTATTGAGGTTTAATGTTCACCTTCATGTTGTATAGTTAGAACATTTGGTGACTCAGCACTACCCAGAAGCCTTCGAACGTGGAGACAAGTGAGAGCTGTACTTCATGATCACAAGATCGAAGGCCAAAAATTTTGAAAATCCCGTTGAGTTTTTTGAACTTGACAACCAAAAATTAAGTGGACACCCTAAGTTGGTCTCCCCACCACTTACGTCCTCTGCAACATCCTCACAAATTGCTAGTGTATTTTCTATTCCTTCAATTTCATCTAGTACTGCTACTAGTTTTCCACCTCCTCAGCCACACACACTAGTCCAAATGGCCCAGAATCCTCCACCAAGGTAGTTCTCAGCATGGAATAGTTCGGGAGCCTTGAATTTACAGGCACAAAATCCAGTCCCTCAAGCTGCTTTGAAATCTTTTCCGACCTATGATGGTATTGGTAAAACTTCTTATGAGCATATTCAAGATGTAGCCTCTTTGGCGACCATCCATGACATAATGGATGAAGACGTGATGATAAAATTATTGGTGTTGTCACTGAGAGGGAAATTGTTGTATTGGTACCGATCGTTGCAACTAGGAACTATTGCATCATGGGATCAATTAGGAGAGTTGTTAATCAAAAAATTTCATGAACAAGCCGATCCATTTTCCTTGTTGCATCAATTTAATGCAATTCAAAGGCATCCACAGGAGGAGATAGCGGACTTCAATGTCAGATTTACCAGAATATGGTAGAGAGTTCCTAAAGGTCTTCGGCCCACTCATGAGCAAGCTGCATTCTATTATCTTAGAGCTTTTAACACATACATTGGCTTGGCTATCCGGTAGTCCAACGTGACTACATTCCCAGAGATGTTCGAACAAGCACAAAAGGTGGAAGTAGACTTTATTGCCATAGGTAGGCTTCACCCAAAGGTAACAATGCCTATCTTACATGATCTTCCTCAGCATTTATATTCTGGTTCATTTTCATAGCCTATGCCTTCCATGTATCCTATTCCATCATGGAGCTCAAGTGCGCCTCATATCTCACCCATTCCAGTTCCCTAGCTCCCTACTCCAACTATTCCACAATTGCCTGCACCAAGCATTCCATAATTACCAGCTCCCACTTCATTCCCAGCATTGCCTGCACTGCCAACAGCTCTACCTATACCAACACCTCCTGCACCCTCAAATCCTAATCCTTACACAACGCTATTACAAGAGGTAAAATCTGCTAATTCAGATATAAGAGCAATGGGAAATAAAATCACAATTATTGAAAGAAAGCAGGCCGAGAGAGATTTCCAACCCAGGAGATTTCAACCTCCGTCGATCACTAGAGAACAAGTGGCTTCAACAAGCAAAGTGCTTGAGAAGAACCCGACTATGTTGACGAATGAGGAAGTTGGCCCTGCAGAAAGAACATATTGGTGCTCTACATGTAATGATCCACACGGTGAGGAGACTTGTATGGTTCATTTGAACTATGTACAAACATTGGCCACAAGCTCTTCTGGAGGACAAGTTAACATGATTACTGAGGTAGATCATAATTTTATGGTTCCATCTAAAGAACAAGTCTCAGTTCTCATGAGAACTAGGAAGAAGCCAGTCATGGTAGATCCAACAGAGATGGAACCATTAAGGGTACCAACTGATCCGAAGATGCAAAATGAGAAGAAACAAGTACAAGTGAAAGCTCCTACTTCAATACCAAATCCAGATTCACCTGTTCTATTAAAAGATATTTTGCCACCACGAGCAAAGGAAATATTGCAAGAAAAAGCCTCAGATTTGCAGGCAAGAGCTGAAATAGAGGAACAAGCTAGAGAAAAGCTCAAGTACCCATATTTGACTAAAATACTGAGGGTAGAAGCCACTCAAGCAATATCGGAGCAAATATGAAGCCACTATTGAAAAGAGGGAGTCTGGTGCATCTACATACAATATTGTTGAAGAATTGAAGAATATTCCAGCCAAGGTTAGTCTCTATGATGCATTACAATTACCTAGGCAAGTTGATTTGTTACAAGAATCATTGAAATATATGAAAGATAATGAGAAGAATCCTACCCAGACGATTTTTGCTCAAACATTAACTACTTCAGCTATTAGAAAAAATAGACCACCCCCATTTTATTTGTCACTCAGGATGGAGGGTTGGATAGTGCACAACTGCATGATTGATTCTGGTGCTGCGACAAATGTCATGCCAAAGGTAGTTTGTGAAGTCATGGGTATGGAGTATACAAGAAGTAGCCCTGGTGTCTTGTAGTTGGACGAGACTCCCGTGAAAATAGTGGGTGTAATCAAGGATATTCCTATTGTTCTACATAGTATGCCTCAAATTATAGTAATTCAGGAGGTAGTTGTGGTTGATTTGGAACCATATTTTAGTATGTGTTTGTCAAGAGAATTCACTGCTAAGTTGGGAGGCTACCTTTCTCTAGATTATTCTCACTTGGAGATTCCTTTCAAAGGAAGAAGAATCCGGATCTACAATGAGAAGCCTTCTACTTTTCATATAGAGAAGATGGAAGAAGAAGAAAAGTCCACACATTCTGTCAACATGATAACTGAAGAATTGGAAAATCTTGATTTGATGGATGAAGTCCTGGATGAGCTTCGCTTAGAGGATGAGTTTTCAATGCTCAATTTTAATGCCATGATGGAAACTAAAATTGGTTGTTACTCCATTACAAAGCCTGAAGAGGTTGAAATAAAGATGCCTCTTGATCAAGATGATCAAGACTCTGTGCCCAATCAATTATGGAAGTTGTATTTTGATGGAGCAAGATGTAAAAATGGTGCGGGAGCAGGGATTGTTCTTATTTCTCCCTCTGGCCTATAGAAAACATATTCATATCGACTGACCTAGAGTTGTACTAATAATGTCGTCGAGTATGAAGCGTTGTGCCTAGGTTTGAAGAAGGCAAAAAAATTGGGGATTGAACAATTGCAAATTTTTGGTGACTCTAAATTGATTGTGAATCAAGTACTGAACAAGTGCATCTCCAAGCAGCATTATCTCAAGGCATACTGCAACAAAGTTTGGGACCTTTTTGAGGCTTTCACAACATTGAATATTCAATCCATTTCATGAGAGCTGAATAAGCATGCTGATATTCTAGCATCTCTTGGAGCAAACTTCTCTCCGATTGAGCATGTAGTGAGGAAACCTAAGACCGTAAGGTTAGTTTACAGACCTTCGGTCCTGAACAAGAACATGTATTGGCAAGTATTCGAAAGTGATGAGCAGATTGTAATTTTTTTGATAAGAGAAGCGAGTACTGTGGAAGAGAGAACGCTTGATGAGGAGGAAGCCAAAGGGCTTATTCAACTAAGGAATAATCATATCCCAAAAGGATTGATTACACTTGAAAGCATTTTTGATCAAAATGATAGGGCAGAGAAGCATAGGATCAAAGTAGATGAGAAGGAGTATACTGAACTGGAGTTGGGTCCCCAAAAATTGATAAAGATTGGGATGGATTGTACTCCCGAGGAGTTAGAACAAATCAGAGATTTATGTCATGAATTTCCTGACATAGCTTGGAGTTACCATGATTTGAAGGGATATAACAAAGATGTAATACAACATACTATTGAGTTGCATGATGGGGTGAAACCCTTCAGACAAAAGCAGAGACCAGTTAATCCCAAGATTGAAGTATTGATGAAGGCGGAGCTTCTTAAAATGTTGGATTCTAAAATCATTTACCCCATCAAGCATTCAACTTGGGTGGCAAATCTGGTCCCGATACGGAAAAAGAATGGAGATATTTGCCTATGTGTTGATTTTAGAAATTTGAATCAAGCCTCGCTAAAAGATCATTATCCTCTACCTCAGATTGACCAAATTATTCATGTGGTTGTGAGAGCTCAAAGATTCTCTTTGTTGGATGGATTCTCTGGGTATAACCAGATTTGGGTCAAGGATGAGGACCAACATAAAACAATGTTCACCACAAAATGGGGAACCTTTGCTTACCAGCGAATGCCGTTTGGACTCTCAAATGCTGGTACAACTTTTCAAAGGGCAATGGATGTGGCTTTTGGTGAGTTTTTAAATCACATTATTATGATTTATTTGGATGATATGACTATTTTTTCTCACAATAGGGAGGAGCATGGATCTCATTTAAGGCAAGTATTTGAAAAATATCGAGAATTTGGCATATCTATTAATCCAAAAAAGTCAATTTTTTTTGTAAAGGAGGGAAAGCTCCTAGGACATGTAATTTCAGAAAATGGCCTAGCTATTGATCCAACTAGGGCCCAAGCTCTTTTGAAGCTTCCATTGCCGACCAATAAGAAGGATTTGCAATCTTTTTTTGGCAAATTAATTTTGTTCAAAAGTTTGTTGCAGATTTCGCTCAAGTAATAAGGCCAATGACGGAGCTTTTAAAGAAAAATGCTGAATTTAAATGGACCGAGCGAGAGGAAGCAATCATTTGAGGAGATCAAAGAAAGGATCACTCAAGCTCCGGTCCTGGTGAACCCTAATTATTCCAAGGATTTTATCCTTTATGTTGTTGGTGAACAAGAAGCTTATGCAGCGGTGCTTACATAGAAGGAAGATGATGAAAATGAACGTCTGATTGCTTTCCTAAGCCAAGTCATCCAACCACATCAAGAGAAGTATAACTTCATTGAGAAACAAGTGTATGCGGTAATGAAATCTCCGAAGAAGTTTCGACACTTTGTTTCATAGAGTAAAACAATAGTTTATGTTGTTCATCTAGATGTCCAAAATTTTATCATCCAAGGAGAGCTGGGAGATAGGAGAGTCAGTTGGGTTTCTAAAATTTAGGAATTTGATGTTGAGATCCGACCAACCAAACTTGTTTGAGGTCGAGCATTGTGCCAAGAGCTTGCAAAGAATGCTTCCTCTGGATCCACAATTCATGAGTATGAGGATGTAGTAGATAATTGTAATTTTGACAATCATTCTATAGTGGATCAAGATTGGACAGAGGAGCTGATTGAATATTTTTATTTTGGGAAATATCCTTCACATCTGAATGCCTCATAGAGAAGAAGATTTAGACTGCAAGCCCTCAAGTATGTCTTGCTACCAAATGGCTTGTTTCATAAGAATATTGATGGGGTTCTTCTTAGATGTGTCAAAGAATCAGAGAAGGAGAAAATTTTAGAAGAATTCCATTATGGATTATCAGGAGGTCATTATGCAGGTAGACCCATGGCATTAAAGATTATTTGAGTAGGCTATTTTTGGCCTACTCTTTTTGCAGACGCCTTCAAATTTAGTCAAAAATGTGATAAGTGCCAAAGATACATCGGTAGAACCAAGAATGCATCATTACCTCTTCACCCGATTCAAGTAGAAGTACCATTTCAGCAATGGGGCCTAGACTTTATCGGGGTCATTGATCCTAACTCATATGCTGGTCACAAGTACATCTTGACTGCAACCGACTATTTCACTAGATGGACTGAAGCAATTCCAACTAAAAATGCGGATCAAACCATGATCATCACTTTTCTTGAGGGGTTGATCACTCACTTTGGTATCCCAGAGGCGATTATAACAGATAATGGAACTCCTTTCATAGGTGCCAAAATCAATGAATTTACGGGTAAGTACGAAATTTATTTGAAAACTTCATCTAATTATTATCCGCAGGGGAATGGCTTGGCCGAATCTACAAACAAGAATTTGCTTCGAATTTTGAAGAGGACCCTTGGCGACAATAAGCGGAGTGGCACCTACTTTTGAATCAAGCATTGTGGGCTGATCGCATCTCGGTGAAAAATCTATCAAGACATCCCCTTATTCATTGGTATATGGCAAAGAAGCGGTTTTGCCAATTCATATTGAATTACCGGCCCTCCAGACTTGGCATTTGATTGATGATGAGGATGATGAATCTGATTATATGAACATGAGATTAGCTCAACTTTTATAGTTGGAAGAAGAACGAGAGAAATCATACAAAGAAATGGTTTGGTAGAAAGGTCTCTGAAAGGAATTTTAAGGTTGGCGATCTCGTATTGAAGTGGAATGAAAAGAAGTCAAAGCCCGACAAACATCACAAGTTCGAGGCAATATGGGAGGGTCCATTTCAAATCACAGGTGCCAATCAAGTTAATTCTTTTTATTTGCAAGATATGGATGGTCATGCACTGTTAATTCCAGTTAATGGTCTTCATTTGAAGGCCTATTATCGGAAAAAAAAAAAAATGAAAAAGTGTGCAGAGCTCGGGACTTCCTAGGAGGTCACCCATCCGAGTACTACTCTAGGAAGGTTATGCTTAACTAGGGAGTTCTTTAAAAACTTGAAAACCAAAAAAATCAAGTTGGATGAGGTGTTTAGGGGGTCCAAGGTTCTAGAAAAAAAAAAAACTCTCCACTCCCTCCATGCTCAAAATTCAAATTCCGAAATTTGAATTTTCCCTCCCAAACCCTTTTTTTTTTAAATAAGAAAAGACATAACCCGAAATTCCTTTTTCGGGCCTCCAAAATACCCATTTCGGACTTCAAATAAAATATTATAAAAACTTCATTCCGTCCCTCCCGTTCCTTCATGCCCGAAACGCCCTTTTCGGATCCCGAAATAGTGTTCTCGGGATCCCAAAACCCTTCCCTCTCGCCCTTTGACTAGTCAACCAAAAAAAAATTAATTAATTAATAAAAAATTGCATGCTTCCCGAGCTCGTTTTTCTCCCGCCCCAAATACCCTTTTCGGGTCCCCCTTCCATTATTTAAAAAAAAAAATTAACGTGCTCATGCATGCCCGAAATTTCTTCATATTCCCCCCGAAATAGCCTTTTCGGGTCCCCGAAAACATTATTTCGAGTCCCAGAAAAGCCCTTTCGGACCTCCCAATATACATGTCTTCCACCACTCCCCGTCCGCAGTCTTCGTTATCCTTCCGAAATACTCATTTCGAATGCCCGAAAACACTATTTTGGGTCTCGAAATTCCCATTTCGTCCCCCGAATAAACCATTTCGGCCATTTAAAAAAATAAAAATAAAAATAAAACCAATGATACTAAAATAAGAAAAACCATTATGCATTTAAATCCTTTCGCTCGTCTTTTTTCCCATGCACCCCCCATCTCCATGCCGCACTATCCGTAAATTCCGCTCATTAACATTTCTCACTCCGCTCACTCATTACACTTTCTAAAAAAAAAAAACTACCACTTCTCGCATTTCAAGAAGTGGTAAGAAGCATAAAAATAAAAAAATAAAAGCATCATTGGAATGCATGCGGTGCCCATGAAATTAGAAAGCTTTCCAACGGATGTGTATGGAAATTTATAAAAAGGAGGCCCATCCTTTTGTTTTCAATCAAAGCATTTGCAGGGTTCCTATATCGAAGTCTTGTGAATCCCTTTTGCTCCAGGGTTTGTTGTTCGTTGCTGCATATTCAAAGGAAGCTAAAGATGGGGAGGAAAGCTACAGAGGCCAAGAAGGTGAATGTACAAAAAAGGCCTGAGATCGCGAAGAAGCCGCGAAGAGCTCAAGAAGAAAAGGTTGAAGATATGGAACTAAAACCTTATGATGATCGCTTGGGACAGATTAAAGATTGCAATATCACCAACAAGGGAGTAGAAAGACTATGTCTAGATGCTGAGTTTGCTACACAACATATGTCTGCTGGGAGTCCCCGTACTATAGCATTTCATTCTCATCTCTCTTGGTACTTGTGTACACCTGTGCATCTATGTCCTGAGCTGATCTGGGCAATCGCACAATGCTACAACATTGCTGCAAGAACTGTCCAAAATTCCCACGAAGAAGTGTTGTTTAGTATCTCGGCTAGTTCCATACATGATGTGTTTGCTTGCGGTGCACAACTTTAATCTTCTCGCTACATTAAAAAAATTTAGTTTTAAGGAGGAGGAGGAGAGGTATCAACCTACCATTCAGATGTGGCGAGTTCATGGAGAGCCAGTTATTAAAGACCCCATGATTGGGAGAGTTGCAAAAAATACCGACACCATTGAAAAGTTTCAAGAGCCCGAATTTGTATTCAATGATAGCATGGCTTACAGGATTATCTTTAGATTTTGTAGTACAAAAGTGGCAAGCATCGTTGGTGCAATTCATTTCACAACCAAGGTTTTATGCTCCAACTGTCGCGACAACAACTCCAAATTCAATTTTCTTTGATTGGGAAAGTTTCTTAGAAATGAGGATACATTCACAATTGAGAAAGGTACAAAATGGAGAAGATCTTACCTTTAGGCATTGTTCCCTCTTGACATGGTATTTTTTCTACCATATGCACTCTCGTTTTGCTTTTGTAGCAATAAACAAGACAGATGAAGCAGGAAAAGCATTACCAGTATACTCATGGACTCAGAGTTTGTCCAAGAACGAGTCCTATTATAACTTCAACATAATGTTTTTAGGACCTACTTTGGAGATAATGTATGGAGTATGCAACAGAGTGCCTCGGGCCCTACAAGCAAAAGTGGTTGATAAAAAAAAGGTGATGTTTTCTTACTAACCCAAGGCGTGGTAGTTAGAGTGTATGGTTTTACTGGTAAACCTTTTTTTGCTACCATATTTTACAATTGAACATCTTTTTGCCTTGGAAGTAGCCCGACAAAGTGATTTTATAAATGATACCTATGGGTCAGGTAAGAGGAAAAAAAATACATGTGTTATGCCTTTCAAGTTTGGTGATATCACGGTTACTCAGTGTGGGAAGAATGAACTGATTGTTGAGACACTCTATGATCATGGATTGGTTGAGCTCCCCCAATGATGGAAGTATGATCCTTTGGGTATTTTTTCCAGTTTCATCAAGGCAAAAACATTTCATTGTTGCCCCAAAGAAGATATTGTGCGACAAAGGAACAATCCTGAAGGGCATGACATTGAATGGCATGTAGAGAAGATGATGTCACTTCCTCCTTGGCATGATTTTTATGAAATGGAGGTTGAATATGATCCTTCCAATCACTCAGAATAGGTTCCTCCTGAAGGTTTGTTTGAGCAAATGAAGACAAAATTGCCTGATTGGTCTGATGAAAAGATTGCCAATTGGTGGATCATGAGAGTTCATCAAAATAAGCTCAAAATAAAATATTCGATGGCTATAGATGATTCTTTTTCAAATATTTATGATGATAATTATGAGAAGTATCAGCCCCTCTCCTTTGCTGATTTGGTTCCTAAAAGTATTAGTAGTCCAGGTAAAGAACAAGAAATGATCGGACAAGTGGAGGTATTGGAAAAAGAGAGGATTGTTATTGAAGAGGAAGAGCAAGAGAAATTTCTACAAAATAAAAGGAGTGCAGCCATGGAAATTCCTTTCCCTCACATAGCAAAGAAGCCTAGGAGTGGAGCACATTCTACGCTAAGCATAAAATAGTCTTCATCACAAGCAATTGAGCCAACACACTCTGATTCAATGGTGACATCGGTTGATATGAACATGGGGAAGGAACAATCTAAAGGAGAAGAAAATATTGTGATACAACAATGTTTACCATCGGCTCAAATGATCATAAGCACAAAAGGAGAGGAGCCCATAGGTATGCATTTTCCTTCTTCTTCTCTCATTAATAAGCATTTGGTGACCACTATTTTTTCATCCATAGTTCCTATGTCTACTTCACCTCCCGTCACATCCACCTCTCCCATTCCCACTTCTGTCCCACAGTCACAGGTCACTAGTGCTTCTTCGCTTTCACCCATTCCATCCTTTTCTCTTGCCTTTAGTTCATTTGCATCTGCCCCAAATCTATTTGCCCTTCCATTACCCTCTGTTTCATCTTCCATACCTTCACATTCTTCCATAAGCATGCAAGCACCTCTTTGAGTAAGCGTAGCTGAGATCCCCTCCACTTCCATTCCTATGGTTGAATCCAATCCCCAACAAGCTATTTTTCTCTCTTCCCCAATTTTTGGCATGGAGGAGCCACTAGTCTCTGAGATAGAGTTTCTACCTAAGCGCTCAATAGCGAAAAAACTCAGCAAGGCACAACAAAGTTCATCTATGTGGTGGAAGAATCATAAGAGAAAGGATTCACTAGCCATGGCACAACCAATAAAGAAAGTGACTTTTGATCCCATAGCAATGGAGAAGCACACGGTGACCATGATTCCTCGGGTTCAGAAACCTCAAAGAGAAATGACATCTAGTGACTATTCATACCAAGCTATTACTGAGGACCTCACAAAGAAGCATCTAGTTGAGCACATGGGCACCATACAAGAGGCATCAAGTTCCATGTATCTGCAGGAAGAACATTACAAGGATCTTCTCATTCAGGTTGAAGAGAAAATAAAAAAGCTCGAGGAAGCCTTAGAGGAACAACAGGCTAAATTTGATGCAACATAATTTGAATCTCAATAGTGGCAGCAACAGGTGATGCATTTGGAAAGTGACATAGCGGAGAGCAAGCAGACAGCTACATAGTTTCAGGCAGCCGAGCAGGAAGCACAACTAAAAATTCAAGCTTTGCAGGATCAGCTTTAGAACTTGCAGAATCAATTGGCAGCAAAATCAATGCACTCTGTGTCCCTCACCAAGGACAAGATTAAGGAAGCTCGCAGTCAGATGTTAACTAATTATAAGAAAATGGAAACCAAGGCTACATTAGTGCTCTTGTTCCTTCAGGATTTTGAGGCAGCTGTTTCATATGGTGGACCTATAATAGACAACATGGAGCAATATTTAGAGCCAAAATTGGAAATGGCCATGAAGATCCAAGAAATGACTCAAATAAATCTCAAGATGCGTCCAATGAGTGATATAGCCCATGCTTGGGTGAGTGCTAAAATCACATTACACAGTTATTTCTCCAAGATGAATCTGATTAAAGAAGCTCGTCAGTTGCAAGAGACCTTTGAGCATGAAAGACGTATTTCATTGGTTTATTTTGAAACACTTGCAGATAATGGATTTCCTAGTTTTGTTGATGATCAAGGAAATATTCTGGCAAAGAAAGACATGGCTACATTATGGGTTTTTTTCATTACAGATACTTCAGATATTGATAATTTGGAGGAGCCCATCACTGAAGAGCATGTGTTACCATTAATGAGAATGTTCATTTGCATTGAATCGGGATTATTGGAGATTAGTCAAAGGGCCAAACATCTTGATATAGAAAAGGTTGAGACTTTTCGATATCTTGTGGGTACTCTCAAAGCTCGGGAGGCGATTACCATAGATGGATGGGCTGAAGCAGTTACGATATATGAATCCACCGTAGCACATCTCAAAAAGCAAGACGAAGCCGATACAAATAGCTAACCATCAGATGCAACTACAAGTGGGAACTCTGTACCCAATGAATAAAGGCCTGGAATTGATTACATTCAGGCGAGTTGAATACCCCGTGAGCTGCCAAAAATGTTGGCATTTTTGCCACATTGGAAGTTTGTTGTAGTGTGCCACATTGACATTTCGTTGTAATCATTGGTGCCACATTGAAAAGTGTTTTTTCTTTTTTAAGTGTTTTCACACATTGAACACTTTTTCCTATGGATGTAATTTTGGGTGAAGTTTGGTGCAAATCTTCCTTGAAAAGAGATTAATATTGATAAAGATAATTCTTGAGGTGATATGATCGTTGAAGCTACCAATTTTAAGCATGTGCTCTTGATTCCAGTGCAATATTGGTCATTTTCGAGGCATCAACCACTTCGTGGGAATGCATTTCCAAGGTGCCACCATGGAGATTGAAACTGGACCGATGATTTGTGCTGAAGCTTGATATGCCATGTGATAAAATCAGTAGTTATTTTATTTTGCATTTGCTCATTGGTTCATTGTTGTGGTCGAGGAGAAAGTTGTTTCTATTGGTGGCTGAGTGGCCGACACTTTGCCTCCACATGTATTTAATGAAAGAGGCGAAAACCTCTATAAATACTAATCAAATTCTTATTGTAAAGAGAGGTTAGATATTTTGCAAGAAAACTCTCTAAGTTCTCTGCATCAATAGAAGAGACTTGGCTTCTGAAATTTGCAAGCATTCTTATGTGTGTGATTTCCTTCTTTTTTTAAAATAATTTCTGTTTATGCTCATGCTCTTGCTGTTAAGTTTTAAATTCTGCATTCTGAATTCAAACGTTGCCGGTTAGTGAGTAGATTTTGAAATACGATCCGGGGGTTATCTCTACAAAGGTGTGAGTTAAATTCTGCTGCTTTCCTTTTATTATATGCTGTTATAAAACTTGGTGGAATTTTTGTTGTTAGTTTGCCCCAAATTCTACACTTCGACCTATGGCTATATTTCCATTTCTTTCAGTTATTTTTCAATTTCTTTCCTACATCCCTAGTCTTCAAATAGTGTAGAATTTAGTAAGGGAGCCAACCCTCTTTGGAGATCGGTTCAAAGGAATTTTATTTTTCCCTCGGCCTTTCAATGTTGGCCGAGTCTAGGGCACACAAGTGATGAAATATTGTACTTAGGAAAATTTGTGACCAACAGGTATTTCCTCTCTCAAGTAGGATCATTTTATATAGAAAACTACACATATTTTTGAGTTTGTCATATCATTTTATTGAGCTATGCCATTTGATCTAAGATAAATAAACTATAAATATTTGCAGACACCCAATTTTGATACACCCTCAAAGCAAAAGACATCAAACAAGTCACCAGTATCATCAAACATAAAAATAATCCAAACCTAGCAATCTAGTACCATGTTTTACCTTTTCCAAATTTGCCACCTAGTTCTAAATTTGCCAGTGGAAAATTTGGTCATCAAGTGGTGAATTTGTAAAACCTCCAAAAGTTAAACCTTGGTAGCCCAAATTGATTGTTGGTAAAATATATTAGTCAAAACTAAAATTACCACTAGAAAACTTGGTCACAAGCGGCGAATTTGTAAAATGACTAGAATCTTCTTGCATAAGCTAGGGGTATGTCGATTCCTTCACCCCACTACCTCGTCTGGCCTTGCATGTTCTAGAAATTGATGAGGTCTATAAAATTTGAAATTACCTAACCAATTATACCTCCAAATATCTCATCCAAATCCTATTTAAATAGACCTTTGGGTAAGCATTCGACAAGTATTATTAAGCTAATTACATTATATCAACATTCTTATAGATCTTCGGTGCACGGTGGAGGGTTGACGTTCTGGAAAGCAATATTAACAAGTAGAGAGGTCATAAAGAAAGGCCTAAGATGGGTTCTTGGTAACGGCCAGAAGATCAAGTTATGGGATGATAGGTGGGCCAAGGATGAAGCTTTATCTTAGTTTCCTACCCTTGCAATGATCAAAAGAATCATAGAGGATCTCATAGGAAGGAAAGTGGCTGACATCATAAGACATGACAGAGGTAGGCATATTTGGAAATAGATTCAGTATGAACTACAGTCTCTTTACCCAGAAGGTAATTTCTCCAGTATTTGATGGCCTGCACCAATGCATACAACTCCTTATCATAAGTGGAATAATTCCTCTTGGCCTCCGAAAATGTTTCAGAATGATAGGCCACTGGATGGCCATTCTGCTTAAGCATGACACCAAGTGCATATTGTGAAGCATCTGTCTCAATCTCAAAAGGTTATGCAAGATCAGGCAATGCAAGGACAGGTGCACTACATAATTTCCGTTTCAAAGTGTCAAAGGCCTTCTGCTGGTCCTGTGTCCACTAAAACTGAATCTTGATCTTGGTTACAAAATGAAGAGGAGCAACGATAGTGGAGTATCCTGCAATGAACTTGCGATAGAAATTAGCAAGTCCAAGAAAACTCCTCAACTCTGTGACAGAAGTAGGAGTGGGCCAGTTGACAATGACTTCAATTTTGGCAGGATCCACTTGAACTCCTTTTTCATTGATTACAAATCCTAAATAGGCAATGGAAGTTTGCCCAAAAGAACATTTTGAAAGATTGGCATACAATTGATTCTTATGAAGAGTTTGAAGAACATATTCCAAATGCTCAAGATGACTTTTCCAAGTGTAAGAGAATACAAGGATGTCATCCAAATAAATAATTACAAATTTGTCCAAACAATCACGAAACACTTCATTCATTAGCCACATGAATGTGGCTGGAGCATTCGTAAGACCAAAGGGCATGACAAGCCACTCAAAGAGTCCCATATTAGTCTTGAATGTTGTCTTCCAAGTGTCCTCTGCTTCAATTCTGACTTGATGGTATCCACTTTTGAGATCAATTTTGGAAAAGAACTTAGCTCCTTGGAGCTGATCCAAGAGATCATCAATTTGTGGAAGTGGATAACGATTCTTGATGGTGATCTTATTTAATGCTCGAAAATCAATGCATAGTCTCCAAGTGCCATCTTTCTTCAATACAAGCAAAATAGGTGAAGCACATGGAGAAGTGCTAGTTTTAATGAAACCTTTAGACAATAAGTCTTGAATTTGTCTTTTAATTTCCTCCATTTGCACTATTGATTGTCTATACATTGGAGCATTAGGAAATGAAGCAGTAGGTACAATTTCAATAGAATGATTAATTATTCTTTGAGGTGGAAGACTTGTGGGTTCTTGAAACACACCTGAATATGATTGCAACAAAGAATTAACTGAAGCATGCTTGTCTTGTATTGGATTGGATGCTTGCTTTTTTTCATTATGTGGTCTGATGAAGATGAGCGCCAATTCCCTTGCTTGATTTACAGCCTTACGTGCTTGTCTACAACATAGCATTAGATTTTGAGGAGTTTCTTGAGTGATTCGGATTATGTAGGCTTTATCATCTTTGTGCAAGGTGTATGTTTTTTTAAACCCATCATGAATAGACCTCCTATCATATTGATAGGGTCTTCCAAGCAATAAACCACAACAATCCATTGGAGTAACATCACACACAACTGTGTCCACAAAAGAGGGACTAAAAGCAAAATTCACAGTGCAAGTGTGTGTGATGTCTGATGAAATCCCATTATCCTTCCACCCTAAAGGATACAAATGAGGATGGGGTTTCATGGGCAGCTTCAATTTGTCGACAACGGACCTCGCAATTAGATTCTTCTGCGAGCCGCTATCGATGATACAATCAACTACAAAAGATGCATCAAGGTGGACCGTGGTCACAAACAAGTTTTCTCGATCCCCTAGTGAAGTGTTCATGAGGGTCAATTTGTTCAACCCAACCAATTCTTTGTAAGTATTTCATTCCCCTGTAGCCTCAATGGGACCTTCTTGAGGTTCCTCATTGGAAGGCTTTACAACTAGGGACTTCTTTTTCAAAATTTTTAACTTAAAACATTGATGCTTTTGATGGCCCTTCTTCTTACAATATGTACATTCCACATAAGATTTGGAAGAATTTGGAGAAGAAGAAGAAGAAGAAGAAGTAGGAGAAGGAGAAGAGGGAGAAGAAGAAGACTTAGCCACCTTAGACTGCTGATTTGAAGCCTTCGAATTTCCTCTCGATGATGAAGAGCGAGCCCCGCACGATGAATCTCGTAATTCCTCTTCCGCAAGAATGGCTTGATTGAAAGCCATATCAATGCTCAAGATGGTTTTGTATTTCAACTTGCGATAAAGTGGTTCCTGCAGTCCACTTTTAAACTTGGTAACAAGTTGAATTGTAGTATCTTGCATAGAATTCAGAATTCTCAATTTATTAAATTGCAACACATAATCATGAACACTCATGTGAGCTATTTGGCGAAGACGTAACCACTTAATTTGAAGGTCTTCGGCATAATTTGAAGGGTAAAAACTACTCTTCAAAACGCGTTGCAATTCGTCCCATGTATCAATGGGATTCTGAGTTTGGTGGCGATCTGTGACAAGGATTTTAGCAAGGCCCATCAACTTGAGTTTGGCAAAAGCAACTCGTTGGGCCTTCTCCAGTTTGGTATACTCGAACCAACTATCCATGTCAAGAATCCAACTGTTGAGCACTTTCGGATCTCGTAAACCATCATAGTTGGCAACATCACAATGTGGTTGTATGTCTTGAGTGGTGAATTTATTGGCCAAAACACTCACCAGTTGTGTGAGTTGGGCCATTTTTTCAGCCAACTCGGCAGCCATTTGGGCCCGAGTACGTGCCAGCAAGGATGGTAGCAAAAAGTGGTTATAAGAGGTCGATAGAAAAGTAATTGCCAATAATAATTGCAAAATGATATGCAATTTTACAATGGAACAAAAGGAATGAAAATCCAAAGGCACGACCGAAAGCACTACGGGTGTTCTGCAATACCAGAACCACAAATTCCAATGAATCCAACAAACAGAGCCGACTACCCCACGGTTTAAGCAGATCAGAAAGCCTCAGTCCCTCACTAGGTCATGACACGCTCGACCCCTCGGCTTGTCACAGTCAATTCGGGTAGAGTCTACCAGTAGGAAACACGTCGTCGGATCCGGATCTACAATTCATTTACAGAAGAGGAACAGGGCAGTAGAGGTACAACTGTCATCGCGTTGCCGTACGCATCTTGTTACTGCATGCTGGAAATTCACCGTCGAAATAGGGTCACGGAATCGACAACAGGGTTTTTTTTTATAAATAAAATGAATTTTTATTCACGCCAATATCTCCTCTTTTCGAATTTAATCGTTACAGGTTTCCATAAAATTAAGTCGATGTGTATTTTGGAAGAACGTAATAGAAACACTGACAATAAAATGAAATGCGTGACAATGCAAGGAAATAATTGCCAATCAGAACAACAATGGAAAAGGACAATTCTAGTCTAGTTCTTCGGCTTGCATTCGGCAGGAAGCGAATAGTTGAAGCGGGGAAGATCAGTGCAGTAGTCATAAAGGAGATAGTTATTGCGAACCCAATCGAGCTGTCCCTGCTGCTTGAAGTTCAAGCTCAGGAAGGAAGGCTGTGAAGCCAACATAAACACCAGAAGAAGAACGCGAAGGCAGAATGTTTTGTCTACGATGGTGCAGATGCAATCACAATGAGAAAGCACCGACAACGAAGACACTAAATGCCTTCAATTCAGACTCGCAAGCAGTATAGAAGCACAACGACGTCGAACCACCTATCAGGGACTACAAACTTGCTGAAGGAACAACAGTGTACGCAGTAAAGTGGCAACAAGACTTAGCTTCAACCAGAACAGATGATGGGGTCAGAAATAACCCAAAACCACCACCAAATCCACTGCTCTGATACCAATCTGATGTGGTATTAGCCAAGCTGCAATATTATTTTATTTACAGGCTTAAATAGCCAACTAAAATAAAGAAAGTCGGCAGGAGAAGATAATAATCTGTCGACAAATGAAAATAAGAAGTGTCAGCAACTGCCGACATGACGAAGCTGTCGACAATAAAATGTCGGCAAATACAAGACTTTAGGATAAATAAAGAAATATTAAACCTAAAGTCTTATTAAACCTCATCATAAGGATTCAAGGCTTTGAAGCTGAATCAGAAGAAATCCAAAGCATCCTGCATCAACAATTCATTTCCATGAGACCTAAGCAGGATCATGTAGCATGGGCAGCTATCGAAAATGGGTAGTTCTCAGTCAAATCTGCATATATGCTAACGTTAGATACTGAGGACCCCACACTCTAGTCTAAGTTGGTGTGGGTCAAAAACCTTATTCCTAAATTTGCTATGTTCTCATGGTGAAAAGGATGAAAATCCAACTAAGAGTTCTATTATTTACAAATCATTATATAGGCACTAATGGCCCAAAATACATAACCAACCCATGAAATCATGGATTTGATTCACACGCTTAACCCAAAAGCTACAAAGGTGCAAAGGAAAATGCACGTAAACTTCTAAGTTAAGATTACTAACTAGAAGATCCATTTTAGCTAACTTGAAGCTCACACTTCCTACTTTGAGTTCACACTTGCTAACTAACACTCTAAAAGACAACTAGTAGACAACTAGTGCCCACAAGTGCATGTGAGAAAGAGACTCACTTACAATATGAATTTGCTAGAAATAAACTAAGAAAACCTAAGCTAGGAACTACTAGAGGGGTCATATGAAAGATCATACATCAATCCTCATCATGCCTCCCCACAATAGAAGCATTGGACTCCAATGCTTTCAAAAGAATAGGAAAGTCACGGGACATCTGATGAAAAGAAATCCAACGAGCCTGATGCGGCATTGTCCTCGCCGAGCCACGAGATATGAGGTGGTAGACCCCAGCGAGTCTGTCGAGTCTTCATATCATAAATCTGATATGCATCCAATGGTAACTGTGCTTCGGGAACCACGTCCACAGGATGACTGATAGCCGGTGCAGTCTCCAATGTAGAGTCAAAGTACAACTTCAAGAGATCCACATTGACGACGTCATGAATTCCCAAGTGTGTGGGAAGATCAAGGCGGAAAGCATTCTCGGACACCTGCTGAAGAATAGTGTAAGGCCCATAGCGAATTGGTTTGATTTTGCTATGAGTCTTATCAGTGAAACGCCGCTTGTCAAGATGCAACCAAACTTTATCACCAACTTGAAAAGGATGAGGAATTCGATGTCGATCCATGGCCTTTTCTGCTGCTGTTGTGTCTTTTGCAAAATATCAACCACCTTTTATTGAAGATTGTGCAAGTGTTGAACAAATGAGTGTGCCTTGTCTTGCTCCTTCTGAAGATGTGAAGTGACAGGAGAAGGCAAAGATAAAGGTAACTCATAAGGTGCCAAGGGCTGAAATCCCATACAAACTTCAAAGGGTGAATGACCTGTAGAAGAGTGTAAGGCCCTATTATAGGCATGTTCAATATGCGTGAGACTCAAGTCCCACTTTGCTGGTGAAGCGTGATGATAGATTCGCAAACTTTGCACAAGTGTACGGTTTACCACTTCAGTCTGCCCATCGGACTGCGGATGATAGGCGGTAGAAAAGTTAAGGGAAACTCCCAAAATCTTCCACAAAGAATGCCAAAAGTGACCCACAAAGCATGAATCACGATCCGAGATAATGCTGGTAGGTAGACCAAAGGAACGCCAAATGCTATCAAAGAAAAATTGAGCTAAGTCTGATGCAGAACTTGTCTTGCGGCATGGAATGAACTTAGCCATTTTGCTGAATCTGTCAACCACCACGAACACACAATCATGTTGGCGCACTGTCATAGGAAAACCACTAACCAAGTCCATGGAAATGCTTTCCCAAGGACGAGAAGGAATGGGCAAAGGCATGCCTAAGCCAAACTTTCTATTAGCTGGTTTTGAGTGACAACAAACTGCACACTGCTTGAGAAATCTCAACACATCCCTCTACATTTTTGGCCAATAGAAAAATCGTTGCAAATGATGAAGTGTTTTATGCTTCCCAAAGTGACCACCATAAAGTGTAGAATGAGCTTCCTTAAGAAGTGACACTCGAGGTTCACAAGGAACACAAACCTTGTCCAATTTGTAGAGAAGTCCTTCTTTGATGTAGAAATCTTGGAAAGGACGCAAATTGGAAGAAGAAGGCTTACTCACTTGCTCAAATATTTTTCCAAAATTAGGATCCTGAGAATACTGATTAGGCCAAGTTTGAAATCCCAAGTGTGAAGTGGACATGACTGTTAAAGCAAGAGCGGCTGGAGGCCTACTCAAACAATCAGCAACTGTATTACTCTTCCCCTTTTTGTACTTGATCACCAAGTGAAATTGTTGGAGGTAAGAGGCCCACTTCATATGTCTTGATTCTTCAATTTTACTTTGAGATTGTAAAAACTTGAGAGGCATATGATCAGTGTGTACTACTGTATCTTTTCCCAAAAGATAGTGTCTCCAGTACTTAATGGCTTGAACTAAAGCATACAACTCCTTGTCATATGTAGAATAGTTCAACTTAGCAGCAGAAAAGGTTTCTGAATGATAAGCAACTGGATGACCATTCTGTTTGAGCACGACTCCTAAGGCAACTTTAGAGGCATCTGTTTCAATCTCAAAAGGTTGAGAAAGGTCAGGTAAAGTTAACACCGGTGTTGTACACAATTTCTTTTTGAGTTTCTCAAAGGCAACTTCTTGGCTTTTCTCCCAATGAAATGGAGTTTTGGACTTAGTGAGATAATGCAATGGAGTTGCAAGGGTGGAATATTGAGGAATGAACTTGCGATAAAAGTTCGCAAGTCCTAGGAAACTCCTTAACTCAGTGAGAGTTGTAGGAGGGGACCACTTAAGCAAAACATCAACTTTAAGGGGATCTACCCGAATTCCACTCTCACTAATCACATAGCCAAGGTAGGAAACTGAAGTATTGCCAAAAGAACACTTGGAAGAGTTGGCATATAATTGATTCTTCGCAAGAAGATCAAGGGTTTTCTGGATATGCCTAAGGTGTTCCTCCCAAGTTTTTGAGAAAATCAATATATCATCAAGATATATGATGACAAATTTGTCAAGGACTTCACGAAATACATCATTCATCAACCTCATAAAGGTTGCAGGAGCATTAGTAAGACCGAAGGGCATGACCAACCATTCAAAGAGGCCCATCTTCGTCTTAAAAGCTGTCTTCCATGTATCTTCAGCTTGAATTCGCACTTGATGATATCCACTTTTGAGATCTATTTTTGAAAAGAACTTAGCTCCTTGAAGCTGATCTAATAAATCATCAATACGGGGTAAGGGATATCTATTCTTCACAGAAATTCTGTTCAATGCACGAAAATCAATGCATAATCTCCAAGTGCCATCTTTCTTAAGAACTAACAAAATAGGTGATGCACAAGTAGAAGTACTTTCCTTAATGAAACCCTTAGACAACAAATCTTCTATTTGCTTTTTTATTTCTTCATTTTGCAAAATAGATTGTCTATACATGGGAGCATTAGGAAGAGAAGAACCTGGAATTATTTCAATGTTGTGATTAATTGTGCGAATTGGAGGAAGAGACTTTGGCTCCTGAAATATGTGTGAATAACTTTGCAATATTTTATCCATTGAAGAGTGTTGCTTTGTAATGGATGTAGATGTAGAAGTGTTTTGAGAGCGAATGAAAATTAGAGCAACATCACCACCTTTCTTAATTACTCTTTTCGTTTGCTTGGAACTTAGAATGATATTAGGAGTGTTGGTGCTTTTAATGAGAAAGACCTTACCATATTTTTGAAGTGTGTAGGTTCTTTTAAAAGCATCATAAACAGCTCTCCTATCATACTTGAAAAGGTTGTCCAAGCAAAATCCCACAACAATCCATAGGAGTCACATCACAAGTGACTTGATCTATGAAACGTGGGCCAAGTGCAAATTTTAAAGTGCAAGTGTGGGTGATTTCTGAGCCTCTTCCACTATCCTTCCAACCCAAAGAATAAGGTTGAGGATGAGGCTCCATAGGTAACTTCAAACGCTCGACAATGGACCTCGTAATTAGATTTTTCTGCGAGCCATTGTCCACTATACAATCAGTTGCAAAGTTGTGAAGTAAATGGGCTCTAGTGATGAACAACGCATCACGAGCCCCATCTGAAGAACTTACATTTACTAAGGTAACTTCATTAAGCTTACCTCGTAATTTCGTATATACTCTACTCTCTCCTACAGACTCAAGGGGACCCTTGGAAGCATCCTCCTCTTGAGTAGTAATCACTAAACTCTTCTTTTTGAGCTTAAAGCAATCAACTTTCTCATGCCCTTTCTTCTTACAATAATTGCAGAATTTCTTAGAAGAAGAAGATGAAGATTTAGAAGAAGAAGAAGAAGGAGTAGAAGCGGAAGGGGAAGGAGAAGAAGGAGATGGAGAAGACACATTCTTCTTTTGAGCAAAATTCTTCTTTTGTGAGAAAGAATTATTCCCTTTTGATGAGTTTCCAACCACTTGAGTAACAGGTGTGCGGAATGCTCGCGATTGCGCCTTGAACTTGTCCTCCGCAAGCTGCGCATGATTGAAAACTTGATCCAATGTTTCCATAGAAACAAACATTAATTCCCTGTACAAATGTTCTAACAAGCCACTTTGAAACTTGAGAATCAAACCTGGAATATCATCCTCCACATTCACAAGTATTCTGAACCTGTTAAATTGGAAAATATATTCTTGTACAGACATATTAGTACCTTGGCGAAAACGAAACCATTTAATAACCAATTCTCTAGAATAATTTGAAGGATAAAAATTGGTCTTAAGACATTGTACAAGATCATCCCATGTAGTGAGTTCTTGTCCTCGTTTTCATTCCACAAGTACTTTGGCTAAGCCATAAAGTTTAAGCTTAGCATAAGGCACTACATCATCTTCTGAAAGTTGAGAAAAAGCAAACCAAGAACTCATGTCAAGAATCCAACTATTCAAGACATCAGGGTTCCTGGATCCATCATACAATGGAACTTCACAATGAACTCTCAAACGTGAATCATGAGCAGAAGTGGAGGTATTATGCAAAGAAATGTCATTTACCTTCATGGCAAGGTTGCCAAGAACTTCTGCCATTGTAGTGTCATTTGCCTTATCTGCCAAAGTGTTTACAACATGGGCCAATTCTGCCACTTGGGCAGCCAAGTCAGAGGCCATGTGTTCTCGGGTATAAGCCAGAAGTACAGTTTAAGAAAGCACTAAATCAAGGAAGTACAATGCAAATTTCCTTGTTACAATGGAGTGCTGCTTAACTGAAAAATTTACTCTAAGGCTAGCAATTTTGAAAATTTTTAACTAAGATAAAGTGCAAAAGTAACATTTATTAATTTAAAAATAACTTAATCAAAAATTAAATTTCAATTAATCAAAAGATTAAAGAATTTAATTAAGTCATTAAAAATTAAATTAATAAAATGAAATTTTAAACATGCACTCTAAAATAGTAAAAATTTAAAATTTTACAATAATTTACCCACTTTCTGCTGTTTGAACTGGACAAAACTGAACTGCATGAAAATTTTTGCAACCTCCAGTTAAAACACCAGTCTTGCCTGGCACCTTTCCCAATGCAGATGTGCAGAGAAAAATAAAAATAAAAATTACAATGTTCAAATTTTTGTTTTTCAATTCTTTGCACGGATCCCGAGCTGCACAAATTTTAGTGTGCACAATTTCGTGCACAATGGGGTCCACGCACGCAGTCGCCCCTGGCATGGCTGGTGCTGGCCCTAGTGCTATCGGCTGCAAGCCCAGCAGCCGTCTGACAACAATGTCAGACGCTGCCCCTAAGCTCTACGGGCCGTAGCACAACAAACGCCTGACTCGTTGTCAGGCGTTGCGTCGCAGGCTGCAAGCCTGCAGACGCCTGACAGAAATGTCAGGCACTGCGACGCTGGCCCGCGGCACCTCGGAGCCGAAACTCGACTGATCGCAGGCCGTTGGGCCGCGAGCGGTTCAGCTGCCACCGCTCACTCCGAGCGTAAGCGTCGGCGTCGGTCGACGACGGCCGCTACGACAACGCTGGCGCTGTCGGCTGGCAGACAAGTTGTCGTCGGCACTGACAGCGATCGACGTGCCGCGTGAGCAAGCCGCGATCGCTGTCTTGCGGACAACGATCTGTCATGGTTGTTGCCCGATGGCCGTCGGCCGGCAAGCGTCGGCAAGCCCGACAACAGTGTCGAAGGCTGCCGTACGCTGCCGAAGAAGCCGAACGCAGCAGATCTGCTGCAATATTGCAAAATAAAAACTTTTTTTTTTTTTTACAATATAAATATAAATGCAGCAGATCTATATATTATATTATTAAAATAATATATAGAACAATTTTTAAAGCTTTTCTATGACAAATTGCAAAAAAATTATAAATTAACCAGGGGGGTTAATCTAAAATTTGAAAAACTTTAAATTATGCAAATGTGAGCAACCAGCTCCCACCAGTAGCTCTCCTTTCAAGATCCGGTCGACACACGACCAGCGTTTGAAAGGCACCCAGCTCTAAGTCGACACACGACCTAGCTTTGGAGTCCTCCTGAAGCTCTTCAATACTCAAAAATGGGGGGGGCAGCAGGGTCAAAAGGCTCCCTAATCCTAATTGGACCGTAGCTACGATCCAATCCCTTCCAAGGATCGGTATACGAAGAACTCTGGGGCAAACTCTTCCTATACTTTTTAAGCATAAGCAAGAAGTTGGAACGAGGGGTTTGTCGGCGAAGGAACTTCCTTCTCCGAATGGTTTTCAAGCTCCCTTTGGGCTTAAACCGAGTCCTCAATGAGAATACGTTTCTCATAATATTTCTATCTCCTATCCTCTCACCTCACAAGCCCTAGTGCAAACATGAACTAGGCTCTGATACCAATGAAAAGGATGAAAATCCAACTAAGAGTTCTATTATTTACAAATCATTATATAGGCACTAATGGCCCAAAATACATAACCAACCCATGAAATCATGGATTTGATTCACACGCTTAACCCAAAAGCTACAAAGGTGCAAAGGAAAATGCACGTAAACTTCTAAGTTAATATTACTAACTAGAAGATCCATTTTAGCTAACTTGAAGCTCACACTTCCTACTTTGAGTTCACACTTGCTAACTAACACTCTAAAAGACAACTAGTAGACAACTAGTGCCCACAAGTGCATGTGAGAAAGAGACTCACTTACAATATGAATTTGCTAGAAATAAACTAAGCAAACCTAAGCTAGGAACTACTAGAGGGGTCATATGAAAGATCATACATCAATCCTCATCACATGGCTGGTGATCCAAGGCAGGATTCTAACGATTGATAACTTGTTAAGGAAAGGTATGATAATTGCTAACCGATGTTCTTTGTGTAGGGGTAATTGGGAGTCCACCCACCATATTTTCCTTGAATGCCCGGTCTCTCTGACTGTCCTCAATGGGTTGTTTCAAGCCTTTAGCATTTGCTGGGTCACACCAGCTACCATCTTTGACCTCTTCCACCAATGGCCAAATCCCTTTGTTAGCCTTAGGTTGAGGTTTTTTTGGAAGATTTGTCTCCATAATTTTCTTTGGCAGGTGTGGCTAGAAAGAAACCATAGAGAATTCCATGAGTCGAGCCATGATGTCACCTCCATTACCAATAAGATTCTTACCTTCGCCCATGAAAACGTTAGCCTTATACCTTATGAAGATCGAAATCCTTCCCCCTGGGAGAGGCGGATCGCTCAATCCTTAAATATTACTCTAGGCAAGAAACCTGTGTCTATCAAGGTCAATCCCAGACTAAATGTCAAGTGGAAACCGCCCCCGGTTGGTTGGTTCAAGCTCAACTTCGATGGGGCCTCTAAAGGTAACCCTAGCAATGCAAGGGTTGGAGGAGTAGTGAGAGATCATCAAGGCAAGTTGGTGATGGCCTTTTCTGAACAGTTGGGAACTAGGACTAACAATGAGGCAAAAGCAAGAGCGTTATGGAGGGGTCTTCAGTTGTCTCAAGAAATTGAAGGTAAAATAATTATCGAAGGATATTCGATGCAGGTCATAAACCTTCTCAGCAATGGTAAAAATCCTTTGTGGTGGATTAAGACTGTCATGAAAGAGGCTAGGATCCTTTACCATGCCAGTTATGATCGGAAGGCCCAGCATGATTTTAGGGAAGCAAATAAAACAACTGATATCTTTGCCAATTTAGGGGTGGAAGCCATTGGGTTGGTCACTTGGGAACATGGGGTCCCAAGTGAAGTGGATAAATTAATTCAAAATGATCGCCAATGATGGTGAAGCTATGGGGATCGAAAAAAGGGAGAGCAGTTTCAATGTGGTGTTGTCAGTATTGCTTCGGTCCTTATTGTGATGGCTTTAGTTTTCTTTGCAATAGGGGAAGGATCCATGTGGTTTGGTGGCTTCATGTTATGGGGTTAGAGGCAATGGCTGAGGCCAAAGACCGATGTTGCGATTTTGTGACTTGTTCGAGTTTCAAGAAAAACAATTTTCAGCAAGAAAGGAAAAGTGTAGCGATTTCACAACAAGTTGAGCAAGAAAGAAAAAGTGTCGCGATGTCGCGACATGTTGAGAAAGAAGGAAAAATGGTCATGATATCGTGACATGTTGAGCAAGAAAGGAAGAGTGTCGTGATTTCGCGACATGTAAAGCAAGAAAGGAAAAGTGTCGCGATGTCGCGACATGCTAGAAAGAGTGTCGCGATATCGCGACATGTTGAGCAAGAAGGAAAAAGTGTCACGATATCGTGACATGCCATGTTGTCGCGATCAAAATAGAAAAAGCAAGAGGGAAAAAGTGTCGCGATATCGTGACATGATGAGCAAGAATGAAAGAGTGTCGCGATATCGCGACATGTCGCATTTTCATGACCAAAAAAGAAGAGAAAGAGCAAGTGGGAAAAAGTGTCGCGATATCGCGACATGTCATTTTTTTGCGACTAAAAGAGAAGAGAAAGAGCAAGAAGGAAAAAGTGTCGCGATATCGCGACATGTCGCATTGTCACGATCAAAAGAGAAGAGAAAAAGCAAGAGGGAAAAAGTGTCGTGATATCGCGACATGATGAGCAAGAATGAAAGAGTGTTGCGATATCGCGACATGTTGAGCAAGAAGGAAAATGTGTCACTTTTTGGTGATATGTTGAGCATGAAGGAAGAAGTGTCATGATATCGTGACATGTCGCATTTTCACGACCAAAAAATAAGAGAAAGAGCAAGTGGGAAAAAGTGTCGCGATATCACGACATGTCATTTTTTTGTGACTAAAAGAGAAGAGAAATAGCAAGAAAGAAAAAGTGTCACGATTTCGCAACATGTCATCTTTTCATGACCAAAAGAGAAGACTAAGAGCAAGAAGGAAAAGTGGCGCAATATCGTGACACGTCGCACTCTCACGACCAAAAAAGAAGTGAAACAGGAGGAAGGAAAAAGTATCGTGATATCGCGACATGTTGAGCATGAAAGAAAGAGTGTCGCGATATTGCGACATGGAAAAAGTGTCGCGATATCACGACATGTCACATTTTCCCGACCAAAAGAAAATAGAAAGAGCAAGAAAGAAAAAGTGTCACGATATCGTGACATGTTAAGCAAGAAAGAAAGAGTGTCGCGATATCGCGACATGGTGAGCAAGAAGGAATTAGTGTCGCTTTTTGGTGATGTGTTGAGCATGAATGAAAAAGTGTCGCGATTTCGCGACATGGCAGATTTTTGCATCCAAAAGAGAAGAGAAAGAGTAAGAAGGAAAAAATGTCACGATATCGCGACATGTTGGTTTTTCGTGACCAAAAGAGAAGAGAAAGAGCAAGATGGAAAAAGTGTCGCGATTTTGTGACATGTCATCCTTTCGTGACAAAAAGAGAAGAGAAAGAGCGAGAAGGAAAAGTTTTACGATATCGCTACATGTCGCATTCTCATGACCAAAAGAGAAGAGAAAGAGGAGGAAAGAAAAAGTGTCACGATTTCATGACATGTTCAGAATGAAAGAAAGGGTGTAGCGATATCGCGACATGTCGCTTTTTCGTGACCAAAAGTGAAGAGAATAAGCAAGAAGAAGTGTCGCGATATCGCGACATGTCGTAGTTTCACGACCAAAAGAGAAGAGAAATACCGGGAAGGAAAAGTGTCACGATTTCTTGACATGTCACTTTTTCGTGACCAAAAGAGAAAATAAAGAGGAGGGAGGAAAAGTGTCGTGATATAGCAACATGTCATAGTTTTGCGACCAAAAGAGATGAGAAAGTGTTAGGAAGTGAAAGTGTCGACTGCCTGTGTTCTAAGGTGTGTGTCATATTTTGTAAGGGTGTTGCTCTTTGTTGGCTGTGTGGCCCCAGTAGGGGGCTAAGAACAGACTATCCCTATTGAGGTCTTGTTCCGTTTCAGCATTGTGCTGATTTTGTAATAGGTTTTGGGTCAACCTATAAAACCCGGTTGTAATGTTTATGTACCTTAATTACCAAAAAAAAAACATTCTTCTAGCTCCATTTTTCTAGCATTCTTCTTCAGGCATTTCTAGCAAGCATTCTCGTGGAAGCCAATCAAGAAAAGATAAAGAGGGCTTGGGGGCAAGGAGGTCTTCTTGGAGGTAAGGAGAGACTATTTATAGGTGATAGCATTCCTAGCACTTCTCCTCTCTTCATTCCTTTGCTTCCATTCATTGCATTTTGCTCTCTTAATATTGGCCTTGCTAACTTGAATATCCATTTGCTTGCATTTTCCCTTCTACTTTCATGCTTCTAATCTCTTTGTGCAAGGTATATATTTGCTTTTAGCTTCTAATATCATCATTGCAGGTCTCATTTAAGCATCTTCATCCTTATTTCAAGCCTCTAACATCCTTTTGTAGGTCTATTCAAGCTTGATTGACTTCTTGCCCTCATTTTTGCTCACTAATATTTTCATTGCAGGGTTCTATTTCATGTATTTTCTTCATAATATCCTTACCATTTGTTGTTATTTTCATTTTAAGCCTTATTCCTCTTTATTATCAACACTCTAATAATTTCATTTCATGTTCATTCATTTTTATTTTATCATCATTTGCAAGCATTAAACTCTATCATTTCTCTTTTTCAAGCATATATAACTTGATTTTGGTGAAATTTCAAGCATATAAGCACTCATTTTAATTCATAAATATATTGTGGTGTTGGATACAAGATTATTATTATCTTGATGTCCCATAAACAACCCTTTCTAATCATTATTTAATGCATTTATCTCTCTTGCTACTGTAGATTCTATTAATTTATAACAACATTTATCTTTATAACATTTTTGCAGTATTTAATATTACTTTTTGTCATTTTTTTCTAGTTATATGGTTAGCTAAGTTATTTCATTGCATTACCAACCCACTTTTGTGAGTATTTTGAGCCCCTTTACACTTCCAAAATATCCTAATTGCAATTATTTTGAGGACCATCCATCCATTTTGCATACCACTCACTCCAATCATCAATTTGTGAAATTTTAGGACTTAAATCCCAAAAATTGTAAGTCACAAACATAGTAAACCTTTCAAATAACCTTACCCTTGAAAAACTTAAAAAAATTCCCCAAATCATTCCAAAATTAACCCTGAAATCACCTCAGTCTTGTTTTAGGCCAAATTCACCACTCCCTACAATAATTGGCAATTTTGGCACTCTGGAATACACAAGCCAAATTCACCAATTGCAACTAAATTCACCACTGGCGAATTTGGTCTTTTACTAGTGAATTCAAAACTTCCATTTCAACTCCAAGGAAGGTAAACATATTTTTTTCATAGATAGGGGGTCTAATAAGCTAACAAGACAAAAATTCATCTTCCCAACACTTAGATAGACCCCCCAAAACAAAAAAAACCTATTGGTCTTCTTTTACATGTTTCAAAATTTGCTAGTGGTAATTTTGGATAGTAGTGGTAAATTTGTATAGGAACAGGTATAGGTAATATTGCCACTTGGCACTTCCCTAAACTCTATTTGCATTTAGTACCTTGTTTGCTTCTATTTTTTGCTTAAAATCACATTTCATTTGGAAAATTAAGGAATATCAATATAGATTTTGATTTACCTTACAAAATACATTTATATCAGTTAAAAGCAAGGAATCCTAGATCATATTTAAGCTCCTTTTTATTTCCAAGTACTTAGGCAAGAAATTGAAAAGCATATAGATTGCATTCTAGGCTAGCTTATCTTCTTGCATCATTCCTTGTTTGCCTTGAAAGGAAAATACCTCCTTAGTTTAGCCCATCATAAAAAATGAAAAGCATTAGGTTAGCTCTAATATTCTTACATTTTATGTGATACAAGCTTAGAATACATTTTTAGTGATCTTCACCTTAAGTATAAATAACCTTTTAAGGCTTGAAAAAGAGTCAGATATAGTGATCCAAAAACTTTAGGTGTTTTTTTAATAAACCCATAAAACATCATTACACAAGCACAACATCAACATTGACACCTTGAAAAACTACATTGAGTAGAGCCTACTTGCATAGAAGATATCCATATCTTTGAGGCCTCCTTTGGAAAGAGATCCTCAGGTGAGGAAGCAAAGGTTCTAGTGATCCTTCCCATCTTGGCATCAGTTAGGTTTTCAAATATACAATATTTTGTCAAACACTTGTGCTTCATCCTAAATCCCTATCAAATCTAGGCTAAAATAAACTATTGCTTGATCTTATGATAATAAAATTTTACTATGTGCATCTCAGGAGGTCCTACCAACAATGCACATTAGAAAATTCATAAATGTAATAAGTAAATATAGTGAAGAAAAAATTAGAGTATTCATCTCTAAAATTGCATGAATCTCGATAACATTCAACACTTACTATTTTCAACTGAAGGAAATCCAAACAAAAATACAACATACCATGTTTCCATTACATGTATAAAATACAAATCAATGAAATAAAATTTATTATTGAATTAAAAACATATTTGAGAGTAGAATATCAAGCAAAAATAGGAAAACGAATACAAAACATACAATGCTTCTTGTTGCATTTTACTCCTATATCCTTTTATGCTTCTACCATGTTGTATTGTTGCATATATTAGGTATATTCGAAATAGGGCTTTTATTGGAATGCAATAAGTTTCCATACTTCATTTGAGAATCTAAGGCAAGAATGAGTTTCAATTTTGGTTTTCCATATTTGCATGGTGTAAGGAAAGTGCTCTGATCTATACCCCACTGTCTATCAAACCTCCAAGATCAAATATCATGACCTGATACATGCAAAAGTATCTCAACAAAAGGGATGTGTAAGAAGTACTTCATGTTATAAATTTTGGAAATCAAAACACGAGGGAATATCAACAATATACAATATTTTCCTCTTTTATCCCCATGCAAGGTCAAAAGAATGCATATCCTTCTACACTAACAAAATATTTCAAACCTTAACATGCCCAAGGGTCAAAGCTATGACACAAAAATAAAATTAAAATGCATATAATTTTTTTTGTTAAAGACAACCACCAAACTCATTATATGTATATCATTTCAACTTGAAAGCAACACTCCAAAATGATGCAATCACATAAACTTAACCAAGTAGCATTCAAAACCACATACAAAAATCTTTAAGGTGCAAGTATTTGCACAAAAATTAGTCTAAAAGGTTCTCGTGTATCTACTACCTTCTGAATCCTTCAAGAATTTATTTTATTCCTTGTGGTAATTTATGGAATATTTTTGTAAATACTCACCTTGATCCTACTTATATTACCCACCATATAAGATAATATATTTGAAATAATTAATTTCTCCCTTTCAGAAATATTCTTCTTCATTAATATTTCTTTTGGATTTCACAACACTTTCTAGAAATGAATAGAATTAACAAATTACCTAGTATTGTTGAAAAAAAAATACACACAATATATGGGGTGACCATGGACACCAAATAATCTCACTAGCAAAGAATATATTTACACTCCAAGTGATTAAGAAATGGTTGGTATGATGGGGTATTTATATCAAAATGAAGTTATCTTTAGTTCAAGGTTAAGTTACTGACCTTAAGGATTAAAATAATAGAATATTGCAAAAAAAAAATTTCAAGGTTTACAGGGACCCAAAGGGATCATATGAACAATGCAATACAAAATTTAGCTATGGCCTCCATAGAATCTTAACCACCAGATATTCCAACATACCCATTAAGAAAAACAAGGGATATAGAGAGACCTTTATTTTTCATCCCTCTTAAGGGACACTCTCCAACACCAAGTAACTCCCACATGCATACAAAAGGAACCTTGGACATGGTCTTGGTTAGGATATATATATATTGCCTACTCCAATAAAGTTACAAACATTGGATCAAGCATCTCATATGCATGAATCCATATCACATAATGCATCCAAATATCTATATACTTGGTCCATTGATGAAACACTAAATTATGGATAATATGGATGGTTCTCTAATTATCACATCAAAGAGCATCTAGAAAAATTTAAGGAATTTTAATGTCCTCCAAAAAAATGAGCATGCACAAAATATTCTTATCTTCTTTATTAATAACATAGTATAAAATATTTATAGAATACTAAGATATGGTGGATTAGTGTTTGTAAGAGTAGGAGATAGTTTTAGATCCTATATAGAACACAAAGCCTATGGTGGATCATCACTTATCCAAATCATTGGCCCAATCAACATATAAAAATCCTATCAAAATTGGAGGGGATCTAAATAAGTAGTGAATACCCATATGATAAGTCCTTTGGATGTACTTTAGAATCCTCTTGGTCATAGTATAGTGACTCTCTTAGGGTGCCTACATATACCTAAAATAATAGCTAATAGCAAAATTAATATGGTATTTTGTATAAATTAAATAGAGGATCCAATAAAAGTTTGATAAAAAGTAGCATCCGCAAAAGAAGTGGTACAATCAACTTGAAGCTTCAGGTCTAAATGGAAAGGAGTTTGAGTAGACTTACAATACTCCATCCAAAAATGCTAAAGAAGCTCCAAAGCATAATTGGACTATGAAATTATGATGCACAAATATATCTGATTAATTTGAATTATTAAAAAGTAGTGTGGGATCCCTAATTCTATCATCTCAAAAGTGGAATGAAGTGGTGACTTCATATCCTAGATCTAGGTAGGAGAGTTGTTTTTAATGAGAAAGTCATCAACATAAAGAAAAATAACTTGTTTCCCCATCCATATGTTTGATATAAATGTCATTCTTGAACTCACATCACTAAAATATATAACTAAGGAAATAATGGATCTTCTCATACCAATGTATGAGGTGCCTTTTGAAGTCTTCATAAGGACCTAGTCAAACAACAAACTTAATAAATAGGTCCCTTAAGCTCAAAGCTAGGTGGTTTCTACATGTATATCTCCTCCTAAATATCACCATGTAGGAAGGCACTCTTCACATACAATTGGTATACCTTCCATCCTTATAAGGTATCTATAAAGATAATATTTTTTATTGAGTCCATCCTAGCCATTAGAAAAAATATCTTAGAATAATTAAATCCCTCCTATTGAGAGAATCCCTTAGCAACAAGGTGTACCTCATACTTATCCATTGGCCATACAAAGTATAATTGGTCCTATATCCCATTTTCATCCACCTATATTATTACCTTTTGGAAGAGGAACAAGCTCCCATGTCCTATTCTTCATCAAGATCTCATTATTTACAAGCATATCATTTTTTACTTTGACCAACCCTTAGCCTACGAATATGTAAGATGATTATTAGAATAAGTAATATTCAATATCAATGCTTGATAAGAAGCCCTCTAACATCTATTTAGAAATAAAAATAATCTAATAATCCTTCATAATCATCTTAACCCACTTGTGTATTGGATGAACCGAGAAAAAATAATGTGTACTCCATGGAAAAACAACATCATAAGATAAAACTAAAGAATCCAACTCAACATCACAACTCACCTTATCATGTTAATCTGAATTACTCTAGACTAATGTGTCCTACTCAACATACTCTAAATTTTGAAAATGTTCTATTGATGATATGCTATTCATGAAGGTATCAAATCACTAGATAGTGAACCTCCACTTGAAGATGGAAATGAATAAAATGCTCTAATGGGAATAGATCCTACAAAAATATTTGTAGGAACATCTAAATAAAAACTAATAAAAGGATTAGAATAGTCATCCACCAAAATATTAGGTGGTGGACTAGAATGAGCACCTGGAAGAATCTCATAAAAATTATATATTTTCAAATCAAAACCTCATACCTCTGAGGGTCATAAAGGTAATTTTTATTTGAGGCATTTCAAAACCCCACAAGGATACATTTATGATTCTTTGATGCCATATTTTTTTGAGATATTTGGGTATGAGATCCCATGCTAAAGACCCAAATATATAGAAATGAAGCACATTTGGCTTATCTCTTGTTAACTTCTCTAGAGGTGTCATTCCCTAAACAACCATTGTGGAAATCCTAATGATGATGCATGCTACAGGAGTGATGGATTCGCCTTAGAATTTATACTCCATACCCTTGGCATGAATCACATACTTTACCATCTCCATGTTTACCCTATTATTCCTTTTAGCTATACCATTATACTAAGAAGTATAATGAATAGTCCTCTAATATGCAATCCCATGAAGAGCCAAAAATTCATTAAAGGCATGAATTATGTACTCAGCTTCCCATTTGTCTTAAGATATTTGATTTTTCTATTCAATTGATTATCTAAAATATTTTTGAAGGTCTTGAATATCTAAAATACCTCATCCTTAATGTGAATAGTATACAACCACACATCTATATAAATCATCAATAAAAGAAAGGAAGCACCTATTTCTGAAAGGAAGAAAGGAAGCACCATGCATATTTGACCATGGTTGAATTCTAAATGTATGCTTGGACTTCATCTGCTAATCCAAACATGATGACTAATATTACCGTTCTATCTACTTTATCAAACTTTGTTTGATCTTGTTCTTATATAGTAGGATGAGTAATGGTCCCATATATAACTCAAGGCAATGTAATTATTCCTCAGTTGTTGGAAATTGGGAAACAAGAACTTCAGTGTTCCACTAGTCATACTAAAATTTCGTAAAATTTAGTATTTTTATTTCACTGAATAATCCTAAGAAAATATTTTTAGATGAGTATATATAAACCTCTACTCATGTTTTTGTTGATATTTCAAATTATGAGAAAGTTGTCTCACCAAGAAAAAAGGAGATAAGATATTTTTCTTCTTTTTTACTTGGAATTTTCTTTTTCCAAAAATATAAATATCTTTTATTTCACTTTTAATTAAAGTGACTATTCACTTTGTAATATAAGTACCTTTTCTTTTCTCTCCACTATAAATGTGGGATTTTGAATTTTCAAGGCCTCTTGTCTTCTTGGCCTTTGCACTTTTCAAATTGTTATCTACTTTTGATTATTGCCCTTCCTTTCCTTCTTTTAGGATATTCATCCTCAAAACCTTTATGCCAAAATTTTTTCTTTGAGATGAAGCATCTATGCATCAATAGATATTTTCCTAAATAATTTTGAGGGTGACACTTATTTTGACCTAAGAACACAATTAATTCTACTTTTATTATGTTGTTGTTTGTTCAAATCTAAATACTTTTGTTCCTTTATTCTTGTTTTTGTAGGTGCTTTTTTAGGTGAGTGATTTCAATGTCCCAATGGTTTTATTGCAATGTCCAAGTGAATACTTGTTCAGATGATTTCTTTTGCCATTCGGATGAGCATTTTTTGGATGATTTATTTTCTTGTCCAAGTGAGTTTTTGAATGACGTCTAGGTGAGCACTGTTTGGGTGACATCTAGGTGAGGAATTTTGGAATTCTTGAGTTCCTTCTTAATCTCCTTTGATAAAGTTTTGGTGCATGATGTTTCTATAGGGCTCTAAAGTGCTTTGAAAGCTTTGACTTCATCTTGTGGGATTTTTCTTCGTGGACATCCTGGGTGATGTTCTAGCCTTGTGCAATCCTTGCTTTTTTTTTCTTTTGCTTCTTACTCTTATATATCTTTTGGATTCTTTGTTATGAGATGTTTCAATATATTAATGTGTAAGAATATTTGGCCTAATTTAATTTAATGTGGTTTTCTTCCAAATATAGGAGGTTTTACCTAACTGAATTTCACAAGTAACTTTTTTCTTATTGTTTTAACAAGATGTCATCGACAAGTGTGTCATTTTACTTACAACTAGTCCATGCTTTTACCTTGTTCTTTTCATATGGTTTTGTATGCTACTTTATTGTTCTTGACTTCTCTTTATTTTTTGAATCTAGTGTTTTGCAAGACCCACTCTTTTCAATTAATATTCACTTTAATCTTCTTGTTCCTATTGGAGTGTAATGTTTTCATTTTTGAATACTTCTTTGAATGACAAGTGAGAATATCTTCTTGCTGTGAATAAATTTTGAAAAGGAGAAGTGAAACTAGTAAAACTTTTCTTGGATTTTTTTGTATCCTTTTGAGCTCTCAATACTCTTTGATTCACTTGCTTGAAAAATTATTACAATTCTTTATGAAACATCAATGGTTTTTTCTTTGTAATTTTTAAGGATATTTTATGGCTTTCTTTTATTTTAATTTTTAAGGATCTCCTATGGCTTCCTTGTCTATAAATTTTAAGGAGATTCTATGGCTTTCTTAATTCCTTTTGAAATGGTAAATATTTTAAGGGAAATTATGTCCCTCTTTTCTTTTACTAAACTTGACCTTGTTGTTACTTGTAGGCTTGTGCCTTTCTGGTCTTTAGTGGGGGTGTTTTCACCATGATCCCTTTGAATCTACCATGGAATTTTTATTCATGGGTATGATTACCTCTCCTTTTAAGGTTTTATTTAAACAATATTTTAGAGGGTAATTTTACCCTTGAAACGTCTTTGCTCAAACATAGTTCTATTTTGAGACTTATCTATAAAACTAGAGGGAGATTAAAAGAAGAGTTCTAATTACTTCTACATAATATTATAGCACATGTTAGAACTCAATGCTTTGATGTTGTGCATTATGCAATGATGTTTATTTAAGTACATAGAATAACTATTTTAGGTATAACAAACTCTTAACCAAACTTACAACTTTCTCTATTCTATACTATGTGCATATGCCTTATGAGGGTTGGTTTTACCACTTGTTACTTCACATGGGCTATGATGTAATAATTTCTAGAAAAATTTCTCCTAACTTACACATTTGGTATAACTCATCACAATAACTAGAAGAAATAATTTTAAATCCATTTTTTATATCCTTAATTACCCAATGATTAGAATAGAATTTTGTTTCTTTATTTGTATGAGTAATGCAATAATTGTATAAGATATTAGGGCCAACATTAGAAACATAAAGTACCTCATAAAAAGAACAAGATACAATGATGATCTCTCCATATCCTACAAACTATAAAGAAGAGTCATGCAATAACAACAAACTCCCCTGACTACAATTTTTTGTATTCATAAATGATATGTTTGTGCTTTATCATGTGCCTAGATTCCCTTGAGAGTACAATTCACTCATAAGCAAAAGTGGATGCCCAATAAATTGAATAAAAATCTATATATTCCTATGAGGTATGTCCATAAAATATATCCCCATTCTATGCATTGGAGAGAGACACATTAGCACCACTCTTTTTCACTCCTTCCTCAATATTCTTGATGTGAGTCTAACAAAATTCTACTTTATGTTCTTCCTTATTGCAATACTCACATGTTTGATTTTTAAAGGGCTTCTTGGGATTCTTCTCATTTTTTTGGCTTCTTATCATTTTGAGCTTTGTGAATAGATTCCTCTAGGTAGGCCTAATTGATGATATAATTACCTTATACATTGTCTTCTATCCTGATGATGCAAACTATACATGAATATCTTATCAATTGGTGGTTTAGGAGAACTAGGAAAGTACATTCAAAGCATCCTAAGCATAACATCAACTATCTTATTTGTCTATAAAATATTGTTGAATACAATATTGAGGAGTTCAATGTTCTTCTCCTTCTACATAGCTTCTTATCCTTCTTGTTGTAGATATCATATTACTTGGTACATTAAAGTACCTTGGACTACTACCATAAATATTAGTTTAGGAGTGTGTTTATTATTTGTCTAATGTATGTGTCAAAGTGTGGAGAGTATTATGTGTTATGTAATAAAGTGTGCAAGTGTGCAAATGTGAGTGTGCAAGGTGTCAAGTATGCAAGTGAAGAGTCATAGGTGATAGGTGTCAAGAGTGCAAGTGAAGAGTCATAGATGATAGGTGTCAAGTATGAAAGTGAAGAGTCATATGAGATGTATCAATATGTAAAGTGAGAGGTCATGTAATCATGAGAATCTTTGTCATAATATGAGGCATATGAAAGGTTGCATATCTTGTGAGTTTGAGGAGAGCAATAATTAAGAGTATTTAAGAGTCATTATGTAAAGTTATATATTGGAGATAAAGCTCCATGCTATTTAATTCAAGTAACTTTTGAATATATGTAATCTCTTTTGGAAAGTAATAAAATATGTTTTGTATTGTGAGTAATACTTATGTTATTTGTGAATGTGGTTTTATGTGATTGATATTTGATCCTAGAGAAATTAACCTGTGAGATAATCTAACAGAATTGCCAACACTTCTATTATCATCTTAGGTAGTCCTCTTATTGTTTGGATATCTTCTTTTAATTTATTGAAATAAATAATACAATCATCAATAGTATCCAAATATTCCATATATAGTCAAAGCAATAAGCTCAAGCTCCAAACTACTAATTTGAATAGAATTAATGTGATCACACAATCCTTGAAATTTGTCAAGCAACTCCTTGGGGTTCATGGTGCTGCTAACATTAGTGTAATAGATCTTTTCAACATGAAGAGATATAAAAATAAGAGCTTCATCCTTATTATCCCTATAGACCTACTTTTGTTTTTTAGAATCAGTAACATGAGATTCCTCATTCACATATTTGAGTAACTCCTTACTCTACAACAAAGCTTCAGTCATAATTTTCTAGGTAGCATAGTTTGGATCATTTAGTAAGGACACATGTTGATTGATAACTATCTTACCAAAATACAAAATACTATATATTTTTATCACTATAAATGATACTACTATTATAGAGCTCTTGAAAAATCACATGATCTAGAAAAGAAATGGGGGAAAAATGCTTATGTATATAAAAGTTATGGCCTTGGACATTGGCACAAAAATAATAGAAAATGCATCCAAAACCTTTGAGAAAATTAAGATTTTTAGTACCTAAAGAAAATGGGAAGACCACCATGTGTTACTAGATGAGTGGTTGAGGGGGTACCAACTATTAATTGACTAGATATTATATCAAAGAATTGTGTGATGCCACTTGTCATGCTTAGAGGACTACTTCTTGTGCACTAATTATATCGGCCACTAGGTAGGGTACTAAAAAATAATACTACACTTCTTGCACTTTGATTAGTATTACATTATATAACCACACTATACTTATATTTTTACTCACTCTAAATTTTGTGCTTTGTGATGAGCACAAAAAATGCTCATTTTTATGCATGTTTAAAAGGGGTTATGTATGGCATATTTAGAATTAGGAATGTATTTTTGTATAACTAATGCATATATTTTGTAGACACCTAAATCATGTCATGCTTAGGGGAGCTATTTACATAGACACACTCATAAGATCTTAATACATAATCTTGACTTTCCAAGCATCAACAATGGTTCTCACCACTCATTTGGGGCCTTTTCAAGCCATTCAAGCCTGGCCTCTCAAGCCAATAGCGACCAAATATTAGCTGCTAAAGCCTAGAGAGGCTAGAACTTAGCCGCTATAGATGATAGCGGCCAAATATTAGCCACTACAGACAACAATAGCTAAGCCATAAGTAGCGGTTTACAGACAAACAAGCCCAATATCGGGTGAAAGTGGCAGTCTACATGCAATAAAGGTGATCGGGAGTGACTTTGCATTACTTTTCATGACTAGTTCACATGGGAGGTTTGAGTTGGTGTGTAGACTTAAGTTAACTAACCTCCAAGCATAAACAAAGGACAAAAGATTCTCATGCTAATAGCTAGTTCGCATAGCAGACTCAAGTGGGCAGTTAGATTTCAGTTAATTGGCCTTCAAATATAGACAATGGACAAAATCCTCTCATGCTAACTTGCACTACGCATGAGAAATTCATTTCTAGGGCTTGGACATAGACCTAGGGTTTCACATTATAAAAGGTGTAAGCCTAAGAGCACCAGACAGATCTAGAGATCTTTTATATTTTATCATAAGAGAGACATACAGGAGATCATTTTAGAGAGAGAGACATATTTTTGATGAGAGATTTCGAGACTCGAAGAGTTCCCTTTGAGATCACATGTACGGTGGAGCTCTAACGAATCGAAGAGTATAACACCTACTATTTCAACCTTAGATTAAAGTATTTGACCCATAGCTTTGGGGCAAAGAGGGCAAGGTTTACTTTAGCGGCTGCTGTCTTGGACAGTGGCACGCAGGCTTAGCTTAGATAGACATAGAACCTTTTATTCCATTTTCTTATATCATTAGCATAGATGTACATGATTTCATGGTATAGTTTTATCATATTTCTGTTACATTCTTTGATTACTAACAACCTCATTCGGGGAAGAAATATCGGACACCTAAATGTGTGTTGTTGTTTCATTGCTTGTAGGGCCACAAGTACATCGAACGAAGATTACAACATACGAGAGCAAAAAGGGATCCCTCTAGGAAATAGACCTAGAGAAGGAGGCATCTGTAAGCCCTCATACATTTTTGTGTGCGAAACTGGGAAGCTTTTATAAGCACACCACCTCTTCGCGGAAGGGGCACTCCTTGCCTATTTGTAATTTATAGTATCAAAATGGGTATCCCTAAGAGGGATCAACATGTAACCAAGCTTCAATATCAATAAAGAGATCCATATTTTATTATTTTGTGTTATATGCTTTTTCCTCTTGTCTTTCCATTTTATCTTTGGTATTTTAAATAGCATTGCAAGTAGGGTTTTTGAAAAGGGACTGGTACATGTGTTCCTGGGGTCACTACAGATGGCGATCATGATGGGACCACCACTCATTTTTCATTTTCTATCAAGATACTAACTTAATTTTGTGTGCAGGTCTAGCCGGTCTGAGCTATAGTGGCTAGAAACTAGCCGCTCTGAGCTATAGCAGCCAAAAACTAGCTGCTCTGAGCTACAACAGCTAAGAACCAACCACTTTGGTCAACCACAGCCAGGATTGGAGTGCAACAGAGGTCAAAATATAGAATCTCTAAGCTAGATCAAATGTTAGTATAGCTTATATGATATTTTATAGCTTTCTATCTACTTCTATGTGTTTAAAACAGAGAACTTAAAGCACATTTATGTTTAGAAATTGAAATAATAAATAAGAAAGAATTAAGCATTTCGCATATCTTAGATATTCTTTTAAATTTTCCACTAGGAGTTTCTAGGAACAACAGCTTATACCTAAAAAGTTCACCCTAGAATCCAACATGCTAGACATTGTATGTTGTTTGCTTGCTTTGTGAACCTGCTAGAGGCCATAGTTGCACGAGATAAAGTTTTCTCATACAAATAATAGTAGTTCATGCATCTTTCTAAATATTGAAACATATTTTTGCACTTAGGCATATAGGAAAGACTCATTGCTACTATATGATGCACTTTATATTACACAAGCTTAAAATAAACACCACACATGCACGTCTCATTTAAACATTGGAGAGTTAGATTTCATCACCAACCTTCAATTTAGTCTAGTGATGTTGGAATTCATCTCCTTCCACTGGTTTCCCCCCTAGAGCTTCCTAGAAATGAATTGAGAAACTTACTTATAGTTACATTAAGTTACTTGTGTTCAAAATGTCTCCCACTATTGGAACAATTATTGGTTCAGAGTGGAAGAGCTAGGCAAACACTCCATTGGGTCTTCAATGGTGTACCCTAGATTATTTTGAGAAAATCTTGTTTGGCACGAGTGTACTTTATTGTCACTATGGATCAGTCTTCTCATTCTTAATCCAAGAACAATATTAAAGAAATTGAAAAAACAACACATCAAAATACACCAAATAGTTTAGGGCACACTCAAATTGGTAATCAAGATAAACATTTGTTTGGAATTGTGTGGTCATTCCTAAACTACAACTAAAAAGATCAAGTCATAAAATAACATGGTCAAAACAAGAAGTAATAAACCTCGGTTTGATACCTAGGGAGAGATAAAAGCAATTCATGCCCATAGGCGGAGTCATAGTAACATTGAATGACCTACCCATAAGACCGTGAGATGTAGCTCCATGAGCCTAAAGGGTGATAACTCAACCCTTGGGGGATCTCCTCAAGAAACCCCAAGTAAGGAACCACATCATAGAACAAAGTTACATAGAAAAAAAGAGTCTTCACAACCATCCTTATCAAGGAGACATGAGGAGACCTCAAGGGCCTCCTCTAGACACACATAAACATCTCAAAGACATGAGGAAGCTTCAAGGGCTTCCTCCTTACATGGACATAAAGAAGGTTCTAAGAATAATTCTTCACATAGGGATGACGAGAGTGCCACATATCCATCCACATGGAGAAAGCATGTTACCACAAAGTCCTCTTCATCAAGAAGGCAAACAAGAATTACAACACCTCAAGACTCACAAGAAACATATGAAATAGGTTTGCCCACTGAAGGACAAGAAACTAGAGCTACATCTAGTGATGAGAATCATATAGAAGAAACCATTCACACAAAATGAAATATTCCCGTAGACTATGACCTCATAGGAGTAAATAGTGGTGACCACCAAAGAACAAGATACACTGACTCACCTAAGGAGAGAGACACTAGACAAGATAGCCCAAAATGAAACCCCCCACTGAATCATGAATGAAATCCAACTAATGGGGGGATGGCAAACATAACAAACCAAGATCACAATCCTAAATCCCCTCGTAGGAGGGAGGAAAATGGAACAAATAAAATGGATAGAGAGTTAACTCCATTGCCAATGTGAATAGGCTTACAAGAGGAGGAAATACGTGCATAAAAGGCATTTCAAGAGCTTGCTGAAAAGATGAAAACCTTTGAGAAACAAGATGCAACTGGGAACTCACCAAAATTGAGCAAGATACACAATCAACCATTGTGCCCATCAATCCCTAGCCCTCCATATCCTAAGCACTTTGATATGCCTAGGTTAGAAAATTTTAAAGGTGAAGAGGATGCACAAGAGCATGTCACCAATTTTATCAACGCCTATTTTCATCTTGAAGACAATGACGCTCTCATGCTAAGAGCATTCATAATGACATTTTTAGGTGCTGCCACTCAATGGTTAAACCAACTACCTAAGCATAGCATAACCAACTTTGAACAACTAGTAAATACATTCTTGAAGCATTTCTCCTTTGGTGCTAAGAAGAAGGTGAACCTTTTAGACTTGGCTAACTTGAAATAGTATGATGATGAGCCATTAATGGATTATGGGAATAGATGGAGAAAAATCATGGCAAAATTATCATTCTACGTTCCCACAGAAGAGATCATTCACATGTTCACCAAAAGTTGTTCTAAACATATCTCCCTCTTGCTACAACTCCAATAGTATCCTTCATTTGAAGAAGCATTGGCACAGACCAAGATCATCGAAGAGATAAAAGTAGATGAGGGAACCATTAAGCTCCAAAAAAAAAAGGAGTGGAACAAGAATGGTAAGAATGACAAGTATAAGTAGAAGCAGGGTAACCCTGCTCCAGTCAATCAAGTCATATTGGCTACAGCTAAATATGGGGGTGCACAACAACCACAGAACTATCAAGCACATCCCCCACTAGCCAATTATGAAAAAAAGAACAATCAGGGAAGAAACCGAGAACACAAGCCACCTCATTATTTCATGCCTCTAATAGAATCAATGCAATAAATATTTAATCAGTTGAGTGAGGCCAGGAGGATCATATTTCTTGATATACCTCTCATAGATCCCAACCATCCTAAGCCAAAAGGATATAAGGAAGATCAATTTTACCCTTATCATAGGATACCGGGGCATGACATTGAGGCTTGCATCAGGTTTAAAAATCAAGTGCAAAACATGATTGAGGCGGGAGAACTCAAAGTTGAAAACCCACTGGCTCTCGATAACAGAGACATGGGCATATACAAAAACCCATTGCCCAATCATAATGCCCCTCGAGAGCAAGGGGTCCAAGTAAATCAAGTTCGAGCTGACATACCTACCCATAGATGCGTGGGGATGGTTGAGATTGTTAACATAACAATAAGGACTAGGCGGTATGGTCAACCACAACCACCTACAACTCCCATGAACATCCTAGCTGCCCCTAGGCAAAGGCAAGACAACCTTCTAGGTCCATCGATGAGACCTATGGTAACTATTCAGAGTAGATTGGAGCAAAACCTATAGACAACCCCAACTAAGTTATCCATATATGAGCTCATACAACAGTACCCAAAGCATAGGGAGACTCTAATGGAGATTTTAAGAACAATTGAGCTTCAACCACAATATGCGAATGCATTCACTCACTTTGTGGGACAAGTGCAAGAATGTCAAGAACCTGTAATCCAATTCTATGATCATGAGATTAAGATAGTTTTTGCTGCCTTACCAGACCCTCCGCTAAAAATTGTAGTGGCAATCAATGACTTACCTTTCAAAAGGATTTTGGTCGATATAGGTTCATTGATTAACATCATTACAACAACTACAATAGATCACCTCAAGATACCTAAGACCAATATTGTTCCAGGAGCTTACACATTTAGAGCTTTTAATGATGATTTATGCAATACTGTGGGAACGATAGTCCTACCCATCAAGGTGGGGCACAAGACCATCCCCGTGATGTGTCATGTCTTAGAAGGAGCTATTCAATATAAAATCCTCTTAGGGTGCCCATGGATAAGGGCCATGAAGTGTGTGCCTTCGATCTTGCACCAGTGTGTCAAGTATGTGCACAAAAACAAAGTCTATGTGGTTCTGGCCGATGAAGAGCCTTTTAAATATGTTAATCAGGTGGATATTCTGGGAGAATTCATGATCCCTTATACTCACCTATACGTGGCACCTTCATTTCCAACCACACAAGGGGATAACAAAGACAAAGGGGTAAGAAAAGACCCATGCACATCAACACCTCCTGGTGCACTCAAGATAGTCAATGCTTCTAAAAAACCATCAACGTCAAAACCAAAAGACAATCAGAAGCTAAAGGCACCCTTAGTTAAGTAAGAGAGGCCCAAGGAAGTGCCAACTATAGCCATTGCTGAAATACCAAGTCCTATGGAAGAGGAAGATCCTCAAGATCAATATGAAGATAGTGATTATCACCCTGCTTTGCCAGTATCATCTGTGGGGTCATCCACGTCGCATGCATCAATACACTTGGAAAGCACAGGTATAGGGGAGTACCTTATGTAGAACATTACCTTTACACCTATCATTGAGTCTGCACAAGACATAGGAAGGCCTAAATACTTGAGGCCGCTAGTAGGAATAGTGGTTCCACTTGGAATCCCTCCCAACCAAACCAATTTTGTCTATGCCAGCCTAGACTGCACTCATAAGTCTTCAGATATAGAAGAGGATGGTGACAAATTATTCATAGTCAATTTTTGTTACCTCTCTAATCCCAAGTTTGCTCTAATATACTTTGAGCATTGCCATTGGCATGGCTATGGCCTTGGCATATATGAGTAGGGGCGCAGGAGGCCTTACGATCCACTATATCAAATTCCCTCTAAAATATTTGGCTTAGGCTATTATAGCAGAGGTCGAGATGACTCGCTTGTAGTGACATTGGAAATATTAAGCATAGGGTTAGGAGAAGACATTGATTTCATTCCTTATCACCCCCTAAGAATAGCAAATTTGAGCAACAAACAAGTGGCCACAGTAAACATACTGCCTCCAAAAACTTATCATCCAAACACCTCAATTAATTCCACCCCAATAGGGTACAACTCATGGGATGAGGAGAATGGATATGAAGTAAGTTATGATGAGGCATGACTTGGCTTAGCCTATCAGGGGCCTCGCTATTTGCAAAGATTCACATGGTCCATCCATGATGAGATTGGATATACATTAGATGAAAGTGATTATGAATCAGAAGACTCAATAGAAAGATCTTACTTAGGCCTAAGCCATCAACCCCTGACTTTAGGGTGAGAGACAAATGCAAATGGATTCTTCATAAGTGACGAAGAATATGAATATGAAACAGAGATGGCCTACTTGGGGCCAAGACATGAGCCCCTTGTATTAGGACCCCATAATAATGCTAATAGTTTTTGGATAAGTGATGATGACTTTGAGGATGAGACCGATATGACTTATCTTGGACCTCACCACTTGTGGCAAGTCAATGAGCTAGTAGAGAGAGAGGCGGCACTTCGTACCATAGACCCTCATCTTTGATTTTTTGGGAGACCTATTGACCTAGAAACCATTCATCGGATGGTCAATTCCCCTTTGCCTACATTTAGAGAGCAGTTAGAGTCCAATGATCCTATTGTCCACCCTGATCATGGGCTAGATCCAAAAATTCCCATTCCTCCAAAACCTCATCACGAGTATGGAAGGGAAACCCTTGAGACAAGATTGCACCCATGTGGTCCTAGAGATTTCATCCCATCCATCAACATGATCTCCATTGATTTGACCACTCCACTTCATAATCCAGAAGATCCTACCAAATAATTGCATCTTGATGTAGAGGCTATTGATTGGGATTGTGCTAGTTCACCCATATATCCAGAAGACCTCTTTCCCAATGAATATATGTTACAGTCATTCCATTTTGTATCAGGTTGTGCGTATGAGGTCTTCCATGTTGGTTTGGAACCTGGGTCACTAGGTCCTGTGAATTCTATGGATGACATTCATTTGATACCCACACCTCATCATCTAGAGGATGGGTCACATACGGCTATAGAAGCAACTTTCAAGGTGGACATCAGTGATGATCCTACCCAACCAAGGAAATTCAAGTTTAGAGAAAGTCTATCTCTAGAGGAACAAACCATCCTAATTCCTCTCCTCAAGGAGAGGCCAAATATTTTTTCTTGGACTTACAAAGACATGCCAGGGATAGATTCAAAGTTAGTTGTTCACAACCTTTCATTGGACCCCATGAAGAAGCCAGTTAAGCAAAAACTAAGGAAAATGCATCCAACTATTGCTTTGATGGTGAAGAACGAATTGCAAAAAATACTGGATGCAATATTCATAGTTCCTATAGACTACCCTGAGTGGGTGTCGAACATGGTACTCGTAGGGAAACCTGATGAAAGAGTTCGTATCTACACGGATTTTAGAGATTTGAATAGGGCAACACTAAAGGATTCATTCCCGTTGCCAAACATAGATGCTCTTGTGGATGCAACCACAGGTCATGAAATGCTCTCCCTAATGGATGGTTTTTTTGGATACAATCAAATTCGGATTAATCCCGAAGATCAACATAAAACTGCTTTCATTACTCCATGGGGAACATTCTGTTACAAAGTGATGCCATTCGGTCTCAAAAATGCTAGTGCCACATATCAGTGGGCCATGACATACATATTCCATTACTATATGCATAATATCTTGGAATATTACATGGATGATGATGCGTTGTCGTTATGCACATCATTAATTCTCAATGAATTTGTCAATCCAGGGCAGTGTACAAGGCTATTTGCGAAAGAAGGAGTGAACAGGGCTATAACTTAGGTCATTTGGGAGCAACAGGTCTTATTGGTGAAACCGATTGTGTGGGGGATTTAGGACATTTTTATCTCTAAATTGCATAAATTGAACTTTAATCTAATTGCAGGAATGGAAACTAATTACTAACTACAGAAATGAAATCCTAATTACAATTACAGAATGAAATCTAATTATGTTGCAAAAATAACTCCCTAGTTACAGTTGCAGAATTAGAAATCTAATTATGATTGCCTGAAAGGAAGTCTATTTACTTTTGCAGCAATGGAAACCTGATTATAACATGGAAATTAAATCTTGTCAATGCTCTATAATAGAAGGTTGTCAATCTTCTATGCAGGGGTTGACAACAAAACACAAAATGCAGTAAATTGCAAAAAATAGTAAATTCTGGAAATGACAATCTACAGTAATTTGAAAGCTTTGCTGAAAATGGAGATTACAACCAAACTTATCATTAATCACAAGATTATCCTAATCATGAAATAAACTAATATTGCAAATACTGTTAGTTGTTTACAAAGAAATGAAATGACAAGTTTTACAACTTATTCTACTATAGCAAAATCAGAATAAAAACCTGCTGTTAGTCCTCCTCCTAGGTCTGGAAGTGGCCAGCCTCCTTGTCCAGAAGAAGGTATGAGTCTTTCTCTCTCTCTAGATCTTACTCACACTCATTCACAACAACATGAATAAAAATAGTGCACTTTATTGATTCAAGAACATAATTACAGTATTGCTGCTAAAAACCCTGTTACAGGACTGTAACAGTCACTTTTCTTATTATTATACTACTTGCTTATTTTCCCCTACCATTCTTCTTAGCTCAACCTGGACGGGAGCTATATATTTATAGATATCCTAAAATCTACTTACAAACTGAGAATATCTCATTCCTATCTTACAGATCTATTCCTATTATGCTGCAACATTTCCTGGGTTTATCCTAGAAGAGGATCAAAATTGATCTTTTCCATAAATGGTGGCTTTGGTCGGCAAGGACGACAAAGTCAGATGGGAGATATTTTCCCTTAACCTTTTCAATATTTCTTTCCCTTTTTCCATCATCAAAAATCAGTCAACAAGTCAAAAAGCACTTTCTGTTCTCATTCCGAAGATAAGTGGCTCATTTCGAAGAGACTGCATTTCTCATTCCGAAGATGTCCGCTCATTTCGAAGAGATTGTATTTCTCATTTCGAAGATGTCTGCTCATTTCGAAGATCTTCGGAATGAACAACTGTGTGCTCTTCAAGTGATTTCATCTGCATTTCTCAGGTGGGTTAGCTCTCAGGATCAGATTGCAATAGTCTTCATCTCTCTCCATGTGTGAATTCCATGCCTTGCCATTCATTGGCAGCTGGCTGGAATTTACATTGAAAAACTAGTTTTTGCTGCATAGTAACAGTTTGCTTGCACTATTTGCTAGATTTAGATAAACAAATGCTTGAAACACATCAAAACAAAACTAGTGAAGTGCTGCTATCAACCTAAGCATACTTCTCATTTAGCAAGTCATGACAAAGTAACATAAAACTATGCAAAAAAACTGTAAAAATTAGAATATAGTATTTCTAACACATTGATCATGCAAACAGTTAATACACAACATATTAAATCAACTTAACTAGCATATCAGATTAAACACAAGAGTTTTTAGGCAGTTTCAATGTTCAAAACATGCTATGATTGAGGCATTTCCAGGCCTCATCATTTTCCCCCAACTTATATTAATGCATGTCCTCATGCATTCTGTTGGGCTATAGAATCACATATATCCATATTCAAATTCCATGATCTGTAGAACAATTTGGTGCCTATATAATATCCCCTATTCTCTTGAAGGTTTCTGAGCCATTCTTCAAACTGATCATCAAGTTGAGGATCTTCTTCAAAATAGAAGGGAACTGGAGTAATGATGGTTGGAGGCCTAAATCTGAGACCTATCCAGTGATGTTGCATGATTTCAATCAGTTGTATCACTCCTTCTGCCCTTCTTCTGGACCATTCTAGGTTAATGGGGGAGATAGGTTCCCTTTTCTGTAAAGACATGGAAAGTTCTGCCCATCTATTTTTGCAAAATGATAATGCTGGAACAAAACTGTTATTACAAAAATTCTGGAATTTGGTCACACAGTCCCTCAAATTGCTCAAGTACATCCTTTTTACATCTTCCCTGTTCATCATGGTGAAATGTTGTCTGGTGATAATTTGGATGATTTGGCTGAACTGCTCTAACTAACAATTCAGCTCTTAATTCAATTTCTTTATTTTGCCTTTTTTCTGATCCTAGTAAAACTAATTTTGTAAAGTGGACATGAATGCTCTCAGTTGAACATCTCCTATGTAAATTTGAGGGTGAAACTCTACCTCTTCTGGAATAAAGAAGTTGTGTAAAAATAATTCACATAGGAGGTTTTTCTGTTCTATAGGGCTGTCAAAATAGGCTTCTAAGAAATCTATAGTTGTGTCCAATTTGTATGGGAGACCTGAGCTAATCCTCATGACCTGCCATCTGAGATATTTCTCCTTCAGAATGAGACTGTAAAATCTGGTCGACCGTCTGAATTGGACCAAAAACTCAGCAATCTGACATAAATCAGTCACTTTTTCATTCAATGCCTTGATTTCTATTTCTTTTGCTTCTAACTGTTTACCTTCCAATTTGAATTTTTCAACCTTAGTGGCAAGTTTCTCATATCTGATCACCCAACTAGCTATGTCTGTATTATATTGCTCTAGGGATACAGTATTGGGTGGTCTAACTACAGGTGGAAATCTAGGTAGCAGATCTACCTGAACCCTTTTTCTGCTACTTCCATTGGTTGGTCATCAGATAATAATTCTACTTGTACCCCCTTATCCTCTACTTTGATTGAAGGTATAACAGTTTTAAATACAGAAATCTCATTTGAAGGAGTACTTACTTGAACAATTTCATGTTGTTGTTTAGACTGCTCTTGTGCTGGTGTTTCCTGTTGTGACTCATCTCCAATATTCCTTTCTATGCTCTTTATCAATTCTGGAGCATCTTCGGAATGAGAAGGCAATGCTTCAGAATGGAAGGGCACTTCTTCAGAATGAAAGGGTGCTGCTTCAGAATGAGCACCTATGTCTGCCTCAAAAGAGTCATCTGCCCTAGATAAATCCATAAGTAATTGAGCCAAATCATCCTCATCAATAGATACGGTTGGCTATTCTTTAGACTGTGACAACCTCTTCCTAAATTTTGCCACTTCCTACTGTAATTCTGCAATCTTCTTTTCCTGCATTTCAATGATATTTTCTTTTTCTTCAATCCATTTAGTTTGTGTTTTGACAACACTTTTTGCTGCTCTTAGCTGTTCTGTGATGTCTACCTCTTCTATTTCTGATTCAGAATCTGATGCAGATAAATCATCTATAGTTGGCTGCTCAACAACTATCTCATCTTCTACTTCAGTTGTCTGCTCTTGTTCAGGAGGTTCCATGAAACTATCTATGATTGCATCTACATTTTTTGTGGCCTGTTGAACTGTAGCAACTTCAAAATTGTCTTGCCCAGTCTCTTCCTCAATTATCTATTCAGGGAATTCTAAAAAATATTCAGGGGCTGGTTGCACTTCTGTAACATCTAGACTGCCTTGTCCACCTTCTTCTTCTATCACCTGTTCTTCTATTTCTCTCAAATGGAGTCTTGTAGACCTCCTAGTTCCTGCTGTAAATTTTTTCTTTTTGCTCTATTTTCTGGTGATAACAGGGGTTGTGGGGACAGTTTTAGATTCTAGTGGGAGTGCTTCTGTTTCCCTTGTTGTCTCTTCTCCTATTTTTCTAGGCACTTCACTCCCCTGTTTTGATAGATCAGTAACATCTTCAGAAAAATGAACTTTCTTCTATTTTTTCTTTCGACTGCCGGTTCTAGGCCCTCTCTTCTTTTGTTTCTTAGCTTGTGAGGTTGAAGGTTCTGGAGAAAGGTGCTCTGTTGCTTCTACTGGGTGTGTTTCCTCCTCTGCAACAGCATCTATGGTAGTATCTATTTCTTCTTCTACAACAACATCTGTGGCAACATCTGTTTCTTCTTCCTCCTCATCCTCGTTTCCAAAAACTACATCATTCAGAGTAGAATAAAACCTATCAAAGCTTCTAGGGTTTCCTCTAAAATGATGTTGGTAGACTAATTTAATAAGACCATGGTGGCGAGGGCTCCCTTTTCCTTCTTGATATCTTTTTGCCATATTTTTCAACTCCTGGTGCAGATATAGGGGAAGATTTACCCTAACTTCTGGTTGTTGCCTACCATGTCTTAGGTGGTTCAAAATTTTGAGATGATGCCCTGATAAAAGTACATATTGCCCTTCACAGGTTAAAAATTTTATTACCCATGTGGCCACTTCATCCCAGGGTTCTTGTAGGCTGGCCCTTTTTACCCCCTTGCATGTGTTGTTGTGTATTAAGTATTCTGCTCCCTATCATTTTCTTCCAAAAATTGACTAACTACATTTGCCAGTGTATTTTTGCCAGATCTAGAAATTTGAAGACCCTCTAATGGAAGCTCAGTAATTTGACTTAAAACTTCAGGGGTTACCTCAATTGTCATGTCGTTAATGTGTGCCCGGTTATTTTTGAATGTGTGAGTGAACATGCCGGCCAAATCTTCAGAGGACCCATTAAATTTGTCCAAAAATGGCATAAGCCCTCCATCTTCAAAAATTTGTAGCACTTTTGGATTTTCTCGAAGGTGGGTGGTATCTGTTGGTTCCATATTTGTCTTTCATCCCATTTTCCTATTTTGGTATGTTAAAAAAAACTCACTTCTACTGCTACTCTTCTGTTGGATCACTGTTTTCTAGTTTTTTTAGACTTGCAGGGTTTGTTTTTAGGTTTTCAATTGCCCTATTTTTCTTCTTCGGAATGAACTACAATATCGACACTGTACCTCGTAATCATTTTGCATTAGCAAATATGTCTTCGAAAGGAAGGGTGGCACGCATTTCTATTTCTGCTTCGAACACCTATCCATTAATGATTGCACAGATGTCCTTGCCATCAGATCCACCTCACTTGGTTTTAGGTCCTCTGTTTCACCCATAGATTTTCACGTGCATGATTATCAGCATCGAATAATGGTGGCATGTGTTGGTCACATTACCATGATTCTGGTACTTCCTTAATGGGTACAAGATAAGACAATCACATCTTAACTGACACGTGTCATTTATCATATGCAGTCAAAGAATTTTACTTGATCGTATATTTTCCCCCTTCTTGGATGCCACGTGGAAATATCCTATTGAATGCTCATTCCGAAGATTATGTTTTATTGCAAAAACAATTCCTCATTTCGAAGACAAAGCTTCATTCAAAGACAAGTCCTCATTCTTGTCATTCGAAGATAATGCTTCATTTTGAAGACAAAGTGCAAATCATTTGAAGACAATTTCATTTCGAAGACAAAGTGCAACAGTCATTCAAAGACAATTTCATTTCGAAGACAAAGTGCAACAGTCATTCTGAAGACAATTTCATTCCGAAGACAATACAACAGTCATTCTGAAGAAGATAGCAGGCACTATTTTTGGCATTCTCCTTTCGAAGATTAGGTAGAAACCAATATTCTCCTTCTCAAAACATGTTTTAAATATGCCAACTCTTATGGATACCTTTTATGCTAATGGTTAATTGTTATATACTACATACCAATCATTTACAATGAAGAAATGTAAGAAATATATACCTGATTAAAACAAGTTAATGCAAGTTTTGAAGAATGACTGCTTCTGTTGATGTTCTGCTGAGATTTTCTGCAATATTTCAAAACAAGTGCAGTTGGTGAATTTGTACAATGATGATTCAAAAATTTTCAAGGTTATGCATGCCAAAAAATTGGTTTTCATGCATACCAACTCAGTAGTGCCTTAGGAAAGGTTTTCACTGCTGAGCTATTCATTTTTCTCTCTCTTTTTTTCTTGTTTTTCTCTTTTTTTTTTACCTCTCCTTTTCTCTCTATTTTTTTGTTTGATTCTGATTATGCCCGTGAAGGAATTCATGATTTCCCTGAAATCATGCCCATGAAGGAATTCACAATCAAAATTTATTCATCTTTTTGTTTTCTACTTTTTCTAATTTTTTTATTTTATTTTTTTGCTTTTCTTGAAATCCATGATCATGTTGATTTTATTGAAGTGGAAGAGGGAATCTCTTCCACCTGTTGTGCATCCAAACTGTCAAGCTACTGCAAGAATTCCTCTTTAGTCAGAGGTGTATGGTACACCCTGAGGCGATGTCCATTCACTACCAACTTTCTCTGTGACCCATCAATAGGAGATAGACGAGCTGCTCCATTGTCAAATACCTCTTCAATCTGGTAAGGTCCAAGCCATCTAGTTCTCAGCTTTCTAGGGAAGTCCTCATAGCGAGAATCAAACAGCAAAGCCCAATCTCCTTGCTAAAATTTCCTCTACTGAATGTGACTGTCATGCCACAACTTCCTCTGCTCTTGAATTACTTTAGTTTGGTGCAGAGCATCCAACCGAAGTTCATCCAATGCATTCAGCTATAGAATCCTGTCCGTCTATGCCTGTGACAATTCAATCCCAATTTCCAATGTTGTGCGCAATGTTAGTAGCTCAAATTCAATAGGTAGGAGGGGCTTTTTACCAAAAACTAGTTCATAAGGTGTGAATCCAGTAGTGGATTTCCAAGCAGTATTGTAAGCCCAAACTGCTTCAGGTAATTTATCTAGCCAGTTTCTCCTATGAAAAGCTACTATTTTTGTCAAGATTCATTCCAGTTCCCTGTTTGTTACTTCAACCTGGCCATTTGCTTGTGGGTGGTAAGGTGATGATTTCCTATGTTTGATTTCATATAATTCTGTAAAAGCCTCAATGACTTTAGATGCAAATTGGGGTCCTTGGTCTGTGGTGATAGACCGTGGAGCTCCAAATCTCTAAAAAATCTGAGTATACAAGAAATCGGTGACCTTCTCTTCATGAGCATGTTTGAAAGCACGCACCTCTACCCACTTTGTCAGGTAATCAGTGCATACTAGAATATGCACCTTTCCTTGAGAAGGTGGATCAATAGGTCCTACAAAATCAAGCCCCCACCTCTCAAATGGCTCTAAAACCAATTGAGGTTGTAGTGGCATTTCATTTGTATGAGTGGGTTTCCCCATTCTTTGGCATGCATCACAATGCCTGATGTACTTTTTCACATCCTTGTGAAGAGATGGCCAATAATATCCTGTCCCTAAAATTTTTCTAATTGTGCTTTTTACATAATAGTGTCCACTTGAGGGTTCATCATGACAAGCCCTAAGGATATCATATACCTCATCCTTTCGGATGCACCTGCGTAACACATGGTCAGGACTGCACTTAAAAAGTATACCCTTAATCCACTCAAAGGAAGAACTCTGTTTGATCAATTGTTTTTTCTGTTTTGAAGTGAAATGTGGAGGAACTTTCCTTGTGACCAAGTAATTGGCTATATCCGCAAACCAAGGTGATTGGACAGATATAGCAAATAATTTTTCATCAGGAAAAGTGTCCTCAACTAATTCCCCTTCCTCTGTGTTCTGCAACCTGGACAAGAAATCTGCTACAACATTAGCTTTTCCTGGTTTGTTGATTATTGTGATATCAAATTCTTGCAGCAACAGTAACCAACGAATAATTCTTGCACTTACCATAGGCTTATTCATCAAATACTTAATGGTTGTGTGATCTGTGTGAATGAATATTTGATAACCTGTGATGTAATGCCTAAATTTGTTGATGGCATAAATTACTGCCAAGAATTCCTTCTCAGTTGTGGTATAATTTTTCTCAGCTCTTGTCAAATTCTTGCTAATGTAGTAGATGGCATAGTGTTCACCATTGTCAATTTGTCCTAATGCTGCTCCAATTGCAGTATTGGAAGCATCAGCCTGTATGTGAAATGGTAATGTCCAATTAGGTCCTCTTAACACAGGTGGAGTTACTAATTTCTCTTTCAAAGCTTCAAATGATTCCTGACACCTTGCAGTCCAGGAGAATTCAGAATCTTTAGTCAATAGGGCAAACATGGGATTGGCTATTGTGCTAAAGCTAGGAATAAACCTACGGTAAAAACCAATGTGTCCTAGGAAGCTTCTGACATCAGTCTGAGTTTTAGGAGGAAGAAGATTCTTGATAATTTCCACCTTCTTTGGATCAATCTGGATCCCTTGAAGAGAGATGTTATGACCAAGAACTATTCCTTCCTCCATCATCATAAAACATTTGTCTGGATTCAAGGATAACCTGGTATGTTTCACAACGAGTTAAAACTCTGTCAAGGTTTTCTAATGTAAAGTCAAAAGTCTGTCCACATACTGTGAAATCATCCATGTATATCTCAACACTGTTGGTAGTCAGATCAAAAAAAATTGCTAAGACCGCTCGCTGAAATGTTGTTGGGGCATTACACAAACCAAAAGGTAAAACCCTATAGGCAAATGTTCCCCATGGACAGGTAAAGGTTGTTTTCTCTTGATCTTCAGGTGCAACTTGAATTTGATTATACCCACTAAATCCATCAAGAAAACAAAAGTATTTCTTTCCAGCAAGGGTATCTAACACCTGATCTATGAAAGGTAATGGAAAATGGTCTTTGTATGTCACTTTGTTCAGCTCTCTATAGTCTACACATACTCTCATTTTTCCATTTTTCTTAGGAACTATAACCAATGGAGAGACCCACTTGGCTATCAAAAATTGGGTAAATGAATCCTACCTCCAGAAGTTTTTCAATTTCTTCCTTTACAATATCCCTCAAGGCAGGATTCAGTCTTCTCTGGGGTTGTCTTACTGGCTTGACTTCTTCAGTATAAATCCTGTGGGTGCATATATCAGGGTGAATTCCTGACATATCCTTGTAGTCCCAAGCAAAAGCATGAACATGCTTCTGCAAAATAGTTATCAATTTTTCTTCCTCTTCCCTAGTAAGCCAGTTGTTAATGTTCAGTAATTTGCCTGGCTGGACTTCTATTTGTTTTGTATTTGGAAGGACTGAATTCACTTCTTCATACTTGGTGATTAGGGAGTTAAGAGGGCAATGATGAGATGGGAGGAAATAAGAAGTTTCTGTTTCATTGATTTCTAATGGAAGCATATCCTGTATGGAACAGTGAGAAGGGAAAATCAGGTGATGGTGCCACCCATGTGGTAGTGAAACTGATGTTTCCTATGATAGTACAGATGGCTCACCTTCAAAATTTTGGTTCTCCTCATTCCCTAACAACTGATGGATATTTACTGCTTCCTCTTCTAATCCTTGTTCATGCAGAACATTCATTAGGATAGTTTCATTCTCTAAAGTTTCTATGTCATGGAGGTCTTCTGTGTGTTCCCTTACTACCAAGGTGGCTAGTGTGGAAATAACCTCTTCTGGTTCTTCATCTGAGTCAGGAAACCATAACTGACCTAAAAAATTGTTGGAGGGTCTTGCAGGAGGATACGAAGAGATCTGTTTTAGATCAATACCATTTGAAATGGTCATTTTTCTAGATCTGCAGTCTATGAAGGCTGCTGCAGTTGCAAGCCAAGGTCTTCCCAGAATGATGGGATATCCATGTGCTGAATTTCTTGGCTGTAAAACCAAAAAATCTATAGGGAATTCCCAAGAAGAGACTTCTATAGGGACATCTTCAATGATACCTTTAGGTTTTGCAACTGACCTATCAGCCATTTCTAAAACTGTAAATGTGGGACTGAGATGTTTGAGCTATAATTGTTCCATTATATCCTTGGTCATGACATTTATTGCAGCTCCTAGATCTACTAAGACATTTGATATTGGTACTGAGCCTATGGTAACTATGATAACTGGACTCCCTGGGTCACTATACTTTGGAGGTACTAGTTTTCTAGACAAGAGATCAGCTATCTTTCCTTCAACCTGAATAGTCTTGGGAAATGCTTTCTTTTTTCTTCCTGCTCTTCTAATGCACAAATCTCGAATAGTACTTTTAATCACTGGTATATCCTTAATGGCTTGCAATAAGGGCAATGATATAGTTAACTTTCTAAGTTCCTTGACCAGGTCTGACTCAAAATTTTTTGTTGTGGTATTGAATCTTTCAGGATATGGAATTATCCTTGATGAAGGTAATTGTTCTCCTGTGGTTCTATTTTTTCTTCTTCTTTCTCTATTGTTGGTTTAACTCTAACTGGTTCCAAAGGTTCTTGCTTTTCATTTTCCTTGATTTTAGTTGAAACAGGTTCAGGTACAACTTTTCCTGAATGAAGTTGGATGTTACTACAATCAAGAACATTTATTTCAGCATTTTCTTCAACTTCAGCCACATAGACAGGGGATGCCTGTCTCATGTTGTTTGGATTAGTGATTGGTTGAGCTGGAAGTTGAGGTTGTTTCACCTGTTGTGTTTGTTGTGGTTGATTCTATTTTTCTTGAAAATTTTGATTAGGTGCAGGCAACAAATGCTGAGTTTGACCTTGATTTCTTTGTTGCCTTGGATAGGACTGGTATTGCTGACTCCACTTGTGGTTGATTTTGCATCCAATGTGGATTAGTCTGATTCTGATTCCAGGGTGGGTTGTTTTGATTCCATGATGGGTTATTCTGATTCTGATTCTAGGCTGGATTACTCCAACTTGTTTGTGGCCATTCTTGGGAATTTGTCCATTGAGAATAATTCCAAGGACGTTGGGGTGGTTCTGATTGTCCCCAAGGCATAGTCCAAGGATTATGCCCCCAATTTGTAGGAAAATGAGGGGGATTTTGGTTCTGAGAGAAATTTCCCCCTTGTTTTGGTCCAACATAGTTGAGTTCCTCAGTCTGACTCTCTAACATAGTTTTGAGTTGTGGTAGCAGGTGGCATTTATCAGTCAAATGCTTCTTCAAACAGATACTACAAATGGCTGAGATAGATGTTTTATTCAAAGGACATTCCTGCAAAGCATGTTTATTTCTACATCTTGGGCAATAAATTGCCAAAGGTTCTATGGTTTTTGCTTTTGCAGACATTTCTCCCAAAGTTGTGTTCAATTGCACTAGAATATCAGTTTTAAAATTTGCAAGTTCCTCTATTAGGTCCTTCACATCAGTGCCATTTGTACTCTTTTTTCTTCTTCCCTGCTTAGTGCGAGAGTAATTCCTGTAGAGACCCACAATTTCCTCATTACTGAGAGTATTTACATCCCCTTTTCCCATCAAATCCAATACTTCTCTGGATTCATCTTGTAATCCTCTCAAAAATATGGTTTTGCATAACTCAGGTTCTACAAGTCCACATCTCCTTTGAACAAAGGAGAACCTATCAAGATAGTCTTCTAATGTTTCATCATCTTCCTGCTTAATCTTGAATAACTCATCTTTCCTGTTCCTTACATGGCAATACTCCTGATATTTGTCTAAAAACACAGTTTCCATTTGATCCCAGGTTCGGATGGAATTTGGCTCTAAGCTCATGAACCAGCGTAATGCTGAGTCCTTGAGTGTTGAGGGAAAAACCTTAAGTTTCTTATTGTCATTTACATAGTCATAGGTTTGACACACTACTTTGAATTCAAACAAAAACTGATCAGGATCTTCAGATACAACACCTCGAAAGGTTGGAAGTACTGAAGGTGAAATGGTTTTCATGGGGGAGTTTTGTGTTGGATTCAAACGGATAGGATATTCAAATGTTCTGGAAGGTTGGGGCATATCCTGATCATCTCCTTCATTATGGACATAGCCATGTTGGCCATCCCTATCTAGATTGCCTCCCTCTGCCATAGTTTCTTGTTCCTTAGGAACAGTTAAACCTATCCAAATTTCACTCTCAAGAGGTCCAAGATCCTCTGTTGATGATGAGTCTGATGATTTTTCTTTCTCAGGATGTTCTAATGATGATGAAGTTGGTGATTTTTCTTTCTCAGGATGTTCTAATGATGATGAAGCTGGTGATTTTTGTTTCAATTTTTCTGGTAGTTCAAACACAGGTGATTCACCCCTTAGGCGTGAAGATCTTCTTAATGGAACAAGCCAGGGATCCTTTTGAGTAATTCTACCTTTTTCATCCCTAGGCTTACTCATTCATGTTTACTCTTGAATGACATAAATTATAGGTCAATAGTTGTTACTTTAACCAGCTATTATATTCAGATTTTATCCTAAATTTTCACAACTCAGTCTAATTAATAGCTATTGGACTATTGTCACCTTCTAGCAACACTATTCCTCGACAACGGTGCCAAAATGATGCATTGTCATTATGCACATCATTAATTCTCAATGAATTTGTCAATCCAGGGCAGTGTACAAGGCTATTTGCGGAAGGAGTGAACAGGGCTATAACTTAGGTCATTTGGGAGCAACAGGTCTTATTGGTGAAACCGATTGTGTGGGGGATTTAGGACATTTTTATCTCTAAATTGCATAAATTGAACTTTAATCTAATTGCAGGAATGGAAACTAATTACTAACTATAGAAATGAAATCCTAATTACAATTACAGAATGAAATCTAATTATGTTGCAGAAATAACTCCCTAGTTACAGTTGCAGAATTAGAAATCTAATTATGATTGCAGAAAGGAAGTCTATTTACTTTTGCAGCAATGGAAACCTGATTATAACATGGAAATTAAATCTTGTCAATGCTCTATAATAGAAGGTTGTCAATCTTCTATGCAGGGGTTGACAACAAAACACAAAATGCAATAAATTGCAAAAAATAGTAAATTCTAGAAATGACAATCTATAGTAATTTGAAAGCTTTGCTGAAAATGGAGATTACAACCAAACTTATCATTAATCACAAGATTATCCTAATCATGAAATAAACTAATATTGCAAATACTGTTAGTTGTTTACAAAGAAATGAAATGACAAGTTTTACAACTTATTCTGTTGCAACAAAATCAGAATAAAAACCTGTTGTTAGTCCTCCTCCTAGGTCTGGAAGTGGCCAGCCTCCTTGTCCAGAAGAAGGTATGAGTCTTTCTCTCTCTCTAGATCTTACTCACACTCATTCACAACAACATGAATAAAAATAGTGCACTTTATTGATTCAAGAACATAATTACAGTATTGTTGCTAAAAACCTTGTTACAGGACTATAACAGTCACTTTTCTTATTATTATACTACTTGCTTATTTTCCCCTACCATTCTTCTTAGCTCAACCTATACGGGAGCTATATATTTATAGATATCCTAAAATCTACTTACAAACTGAGAATATCTCATTCCTATCTTACAGATCTATTCCTATTATGCTGCAACATTTCCTGGGTTTATCCTAGAAGAGGATCAAAATTGATCTTTTCCATAAATGGTGGCTTTGGTCGGCAAGGACGGCAAAGTCAGATGGGAGATATTTTCCCTTAACCTTTTCAATATTTCTTTCCCTTTTTCCATCGTCAAAAATCAGTCAACAAGTCAAAAAGCACTTTCTGTTCTCATTTCGAAGATAAGTGGCTCATTTCAAAGAGACTGCATTTCTCATTCCGAAGATGTCCGCTCATTCCGAAGAGACTGTATTTCTCATTCCGAAGATGTCTGCTCATTCTGAAGATCTTCGGAATGAACAATTGTGTGCTCTTCAAGTGATTTCATCTACATTTCTCAGGTGGGTTAGCTCTCAGGATCAGATTGCAATAGTCTTCATCTCTCTCCATGTGTGAATTCCATGCCTTGCCATTCATTGGCAACTGGCTGGAATTTACATTGGAAAACCAGTTTCTGTTGCACAGTAACAGTTTGCTTGCACTATTTGCTAGATTTAGATAAAAAAATGCTTGAAACACATCAAAACAAAACTAGTGAAGTGTTGCTATCAACCTAAGCATACTTCTCATTTAGCAAGTCATGACAAAGTAACATAAAACTATGCAAAAAACTATAAAAATTAGAATATAGTATTTCTAACACATTGATCATGCAAACAGTTAATACACAACATATTAAATCAACTTAACTAGCATATCAGATTAAACACAAGAGTTTTTAGGCAATTTCAATGTTCAAAACATGCTATGATTGAGGCATTTCCAGGCCTCATCACATATTCCATGAACATATGCATAAAATATTAGAATATTACATGGATGACTTACTAGCCAAGTCCCTATTGTGGTAAGAGCATGCTGAAGTCCTTAGACAAGTCTTTGATCGCCTCATAGAACACAATGTTCGATTGAATCCTAAGAAGTGTGTATTTGGTGTAACTTCTGGCAAGCTTTTGGGATTCATCGTATCCAAGAGAGGCATCAAAGTAGATCCTACAAAGGTAAAGGCTATACTGGAAATGTCCGCCCCTACCAACATTAGGGAGTTGAGGAGCCTACAAGGCAAGATAACATCCATCAAAAGATTCATCGTGCAATTATCAGAAAAATGTAGACCTATGAACAGGTTGCTATGCAAGGAAGTCCCATTTCATTGGGATGAAGAATGCCATAAAGCCTTTGCAGAGATCAAAACTTATCTGGCAACACCGCCAGTATTGGCTCCACCAAGGCTAGACATACCATTTTTACTATATATATCGGCTACTAATTTTGCATTGGGCACCATGTTAGCCCAAAATAATACACAAGATAAAGAGCAAGCCATATATTACATTAGTCGCACCTTGGTGAGCTATGAGCTAGGATATGTATATGTCAAAAAGTTGTGTTTAGCAGTGGTCTTTGCAACTTGAAAGTTATGACACTACATGTTGAGCCATACGACCTATGTCATATCAAAATAAAATCCTTTGTAGTACATGATGAGCAAGACATATCACAATACATATACCACAAAGTGGATCATGCTATTGATAAAATTTGATCTAGAGTTCATAAGCCAAAATTCCATCAAGGGATAAGTCATAGCAGATCAATTAGCAGAGGTGCCTCTTCAGGATAACAAGCCTCTCACCATAGAATTGCCTGATGATGCGGTCTTTGCATTATCAGATCCGCTAGAACTCGAAGAACCTAAGAAAGAAAAATATATGTCATTATTCTTTGATGGTTCAAAGTGTGAACAAGGAGGTAGAGAAGGGATTGTCTTTATCACACCGTAGGGTGCTCCATTGCCCTTATCATTCAAACTAGACTTCCCATTGCACAAACAATAATACATAATATGAAGCATTGATCCTAGGACTCCAAAAAGTCGTAGCAATGGGCATTAAAATATTGAATATCTTTGGTGACTCCTTGCTCATAGTAAACTAGGTCAAAGGACTATTCCAATGTAGGTGCCCACTCCTAAAGACTTACAAGGAACTTGTTGACACTTACTTAGCCCGGTTGGAATGGTAAGACATCGAGGTAATCCCTCGTAAATCGAATAGATTTGTAGATACCATGGCCTCTTTGGGATCCTTAATCCCTCAGAATCCATCTGCTAATTTTACAACCATCCATGTAAAAGTGCTTTTGCACTCAACAATATGTCATGAGGCTTTTGACAATCAATAATCAATCAACATGATCAACATCGAACCAAATCAGGATTGGTCCTTCGTAGCTAGAGATTTCTTGCAAACAACACCTTGGGGGTCTTTGATCTCCCAAGGACCTATAGAGTGTGGTGCAACCATATACCATAGAGTTGTTCCTCAATCCGTGTTCACTACCTCGAAAATACAGGAAGAGCAAGTTGTCTATTCTATAGAAGTTGTGGCCTATCAGGATTGGCTTTCCCAACTGCGGGACTTCTTGAAGCTTAGAATAATACCTCAAGGTTTGTCGCATACTAAAAGGTGAATATTCAAATAGAGAGCAACAAGATACATTTTTCTAGGAGAAATCCTCTATAGACAAGGATATGATGGAGTATTACTCCGTTGTCTTGAGCCCCAGGAAGCATCTTGGGTAGTTTCACAAGCTCACGATGGAACATGTGGAGGCCATTTCAGTGGCATGGCCATCATTAAGCGCATATTGAGAATGGGTTACTATTGGCCCACCATGGAAAAGGACTGCTGCGAGTATGTCAAGAAATGTAGTAAGTGCCAGCATCATGTAAACCTAACACACTTACCATCACAAGCTTTGCAACCCATCCAGGTAGCATGGCCATTCTCGTAATGGGGACTAGACTTGATTGGGAAGATCTCACCCCCATCCTTAGGTTGACACACATTCATCATAATGGCCATAGAGTACTTCACTAAATGGGTAGAAGCGATCCCCTTAACATCAACAACTGGACCAAGGATTACGGAGTTTATACTCCACAATATCATAAGTTATTTTGGGGTCCCTTCTAAGATAATATCGGATAATGGGCCATATTTCAAGAACAAAAATGTGTGTGCTTTAATGAACAAATATCATATTCAACATAGTTTTTCAATGCCTTATTATCCACAAGAAAATGGGCAAGCAAAAGCCTCAAACAAAATAATAGTCTCCATTTTGAGGAAGATGGTGTAAGAAAATCACAAGGATTGGCACATGCAGTTGCCTCTTGCACTATGGGCATACAGGACTAGTATACGAATGCCCACTAGGGCAACACCATTTTCACTAGTATATGGCATTGAAGCCATCATGCCTCTAGAGTTGGAAATCCCGACTCTACGCATAGCATTAAAGGACTTCATAGATGATGAAGTTGCACGACAAGGTCGCCTTGATCAGTTGATGCTTCTTGATGAACGTCGAGTCAATGCTTTAGAGCATCTCTGTGTTTACCAAGATCACCTTGTGCAAGCTTACAATAGTAAATTCCACCTAAGGGAATTCAAGGTTGGAGATCTAGTGCTCAAAGAAAACTAGCATAATTCAAATCTACCATCGCATCTGCGAGATAAGTTCACGATAAACTGGATAGGTCCATATATGATTTCACAGAGAGTTGGGCCTGGAGCATATCGCCTTATATCATTAGATGGTGTTGAAGAGCCTGAACCTCTCAATATCATTCACTTAAAAGCATTTTACACATAAAAACAAAAACATTCAAATATGTCATAAAATACAAAAACATTCAAATATGTCATAAAACACAAAAACATTCAAATATGTCATAAAACACAAAAACATTCAAATATGTCATAAAAAAAAACATTCAAATATGTCATAAAACACAAAAACATTCAAATATGTCAAAAATACAAACAAATCATAAAAACATAAAATTTGTCAAAAATTAAAATCAAAGGCTCCAAGGGTAATTCATACCGCTTGGTCAAAAATCAATTCAAAAGGCTCCAAGGGTAATTCATACCGCTTGGTCAAACATCAATTCAAAAGGCTCCAAGGGTAATTCATATCGCTTGGTCAAAAATCAATTCAAAGGCTCCAAGGGTAATTCATACTACTTGGTCAAAATCAATTCAAAAAGGCTCCAAGGGTAATTCAAGCCGCTTGGTCAAAAATAAAATAAAAGGCTCCAAGGGTAATTCATACCGCTTGGTCAAAAATCAATAAAAAATGCTCCAAGGGTATTCAAACTGCTTGGTCAAAATAAATACCAAAAGCCCCAAAGGCATAATAAGCCCTTTGGTCAAATTAATCAAAAAATACAAAAACAACACAAAATCAAAAATACAAAAACAATTGCACTTCACATTTTGCATCCACATCATTGCATTACATTTTCACATACATTACAATTGTATATGACATAAGAGCCTTAAAAGTGATACCACAGTTTGTCACACAAGTCATTCATATCCATACCTCCACCCACATGTGTGTAATTGTGTTTTTCAACACAACCATTATTTGTTGCTATACATAATATACTAAGGTTTTTCGGTTAGTCAACCACACCTAGTAATCTTATCAACTTTTGAGGAAAACAACTTTGATTAGTAGAAGGTAAGACCTAGCTATGATAAAGCCTTGGATATTCAAGATCCCATCACTAATTGAAACACTAAAATCCTAGCTGGTACAAGGAAAAGATGAAAGCTACAAAGTGGTCTAGGTTACCTTAGGCAAAAAGGATCTTCCTTGCTTATCCCCCTATGCAACCGGTTTAAAGGTGTTGAGAATTGGCAAAAGGACAAGCTTTACCCTATCAAAATCCCTTGCTTAAATCAAAATAAGCAAAAATCCCAAAGCAAAGTACATATTCAAAAGGCCAAGCATACAATCCAAATTTCAAAGCAAAAATCTGATACACAAAGCATAAATTCAGAAATTTAAAAAAATCAAGCTCAAAAAAATCAATAAAAAATAAACAATGATTTTCATCACTACGTATGAGCAAAATAAACAGTGATTATCATCACTACAAAAAAATCCTCGCTCAAAGAAAAAAATCAAATAAAAATAAACAGTGATTTTCATCACTACATATGAGCAAAAATCCAAAGACAAAAAGAAGCAAAAAGAAGGGAATAAAGCTTGAATCCTTGGAATTCTCAACATTGTACAAAACTGGAAGGAGAAATCCTTATGCATGATGATATGTCTATCACAATTGCTTCATGCATTTGTGTAGACCAATGTTTGAATGTGGATGAGCTAGCTTAGGTAACCAAATATTGCCTAGTGGTATAGTCCAACTAAGTCCAACATAAGGATGAGATGAACACCTGAGGATCCATGATCTTAGCAATGGGCTGAAAGAATCTCGCCTGACATCGAAGGAAATGCTTGAGTTCTATCTCAAAATATACAATCACATGCACACACAGAGATCATGAAAAACTAGGTCCATGGTAAAAGCCTTACTTTTCAAAAGTCTAAGTGGTAAGTAGACAGCTGTTGATAGGGAAATTAGAGTGTTTGAATCTCCAAAAAGCCCTAAAATATTTTTACATAGCAACAAATCATAACATCATTCACACCATAAATTTCTTTATAAGATCCTATAAATTAGGGGGTATCAACATAGTAGGACAAATACCGCATATATATTAGAAATAGTATATAGACGACCACTGACTACTTTATATCTTTTAATTTACATAAACTTATTAAGAAAATACATTACACACCATTACATCTCATATATGAATACTTAATCAATTCTTATGATAAGAGTGATTATTTAAATTCATGATTATTTTTTTACTTTTTGTGGTATCACCCATTAATATTATCAATGTCATATGCATTCCGTATGTTTTAAGTGATTAGAGCATACAGGTTCATTTATACCATTCCATCACATAAGTTAGATGCATATAATTAAAGCAAAAATTAAACATGCATTTAAAAATAACATTTGCATCCACAAAAACAAGTCATTAATCATCCATAAACCACATCATAAAACATATAGGAAATATCCATTTGCATACCAAATCATAAATTCATCATTCATCAACAAAATACATCACATCATATCATCAAAACATATAAGCATCTACACATCCATCTAAGCATCTTCAAATATCATCTATCATCTAGCATATTCATCAAATCATCATAATACCATCATCACATCATATCATAAAATAAAATAATAACAAAAACATAAAGCAATAAACGATACACATAATGAGTCATAAAAAGCAAATCTATCATAAAAGTATGTGTGTCAAGTCCAATGGATATACAAAAATACCCATGGGCTATAGTCATGTAGGTCAGTCGACCTCAAAAATGGATCAAGGACCAAGTAGAGCATCAATCAAATGCTGGGCCTAAGCCCCCTACATCACCTCCTCCAGTGCCACCTCCCCCTATGGTGGTGTCACGAGTCGAGTGATGCAAGCATGTCGGTCTCTATGCTTGAGTCTAGGTCCTCTAGCTAGGATGAGTAGATGATTACCTCGAGGTAGAGCGCCCGCTGACCTACAAACCACCTACACTACCTGCAAACCACCTACACCTAATGGATCCTTAGGGACAATCTTGTGCCTCCTGAGCTACATTTGAAGGATTATGACATGATCCTTAAGTCCCCAGATCTGCTCCTAATGCTCATCCAACAAATATTGAAGCTATCCCACCTATGCCCTTGAACCTACCACTCGAGCCTCCTGTGGTGTAGAAGGAGGAACAAAAAACTGCATCCTGACATTGCCACCCCCAATAGTAGCCTACAAAGCTTGTATCTATGCTATGAGCTGCTCAATCGTAACATCTCACCATTGTACCTAGATCTTAGTGGCCTAAATCTCAGCCTCGACCTCATGCAACTATGCTCTTAGAGGAGAGTCTCTCTCCTCGGGCTCTAACTCCTCCTCCTCCTCAGGAATGTTAAGATCCTCTATTGCCACCTGCTCTACCGGTTGGCCCCATACCTTGGTCTTGGCTCGAACCCTGTGTCCTATTTTATTTGTACCATCACCCCCGCCATCATCCTCGTGCCCTAGGCTACCAATTCCATGCCACATCCAATCACCCCAACACTGAGAGTAGGCCTTTGTAACTCCTCCAACCACTGTAGGGTCTACAACTGGGGCATGTCCTCATATGCAAGCTCTATGATCTATCATGGAGGTAGGTCCTTCTCTGCTGTGAGGTGTCTGTACAAAAATGGTACCAAGGGCACATCCTAATGCAATCGTGCTTATGAAGAACCTGAGAGTAGAATAAATATTCTCATATGGCAATCTTATGTCCAATGAGCCATCGCTCGCATCGTGTCTTGGAAATAAAACTAGTTGGATCATCCCAAGCAGGACACTCATAGTAATGCTGCCATATGATATCTCTAGCCAACAGTCTGGTGAAAGCATTAGTATAGTGGGATAACTCCCTTGCAAAAGCATGACTCTTACGCTCCTCATCCTCTCAAGCCCATTTGGCAATATAGCACTGTGTCCAAGCCTCAATAGTTGTAATCTTAGCTGGGAGCCCCTTGGGGTGATCTACCTTAATGTGCTCCCATCCCCAAACTTGTAGGAGCAAGTTGTAGGTAATATTGACACATCCACACCAATGAATGTGGTACAAATCATCGTAGCACTAAGCCAATAGCGATCTACCCCATGCATAGATGATAGGCTCCTCGCTATCCAATAGGTCCTGCACCATCGATAGGAGGTTCCGAGGGAACCTCAAACACGAGCAGTTTAGGATGAGAACATTGTGCTGATCACCATCAACAACATGACATGCCTCATTATGAAAACATGAGAATCATACCAAGCTTTGATAGATACTCCCCTAGACCCAGTCTCCTGGAGGGCTTGATCAGAGTGTGCTCCAAACACCCAAGCATAGACAGCCACCTGATCATTAGTGGCCGATGAAATAATGGGCACCTGAGTAGAGCATGCTTCGGTGTGATAGTCATCTCGTCGAGTAGAAGGTGGAAGGTGTTGGTCCCCGGGTCCCAACGGTGGGCTAAGGCCATAAGATAAGCCCGATTAGCCATAATATGGGGCAACCTGTTGACGTACTATAGCCCATGGGCCTTAAACCACTCCCAGTTAGTATCATCAAATCCAAGAAGTAGGTCAAGTAGGAGCTTTGGGTCCCGGGCTTGAGCAGTGAGGATCTAAACAAAGCAGAAGAAAGACAAAATATAACTACAGTGCATCTAAGGCATAATTCATAATAAACATGAAAATGGTGCAAAATAGTATGATTTACTCTAAATCTAAGCAAGAGAAGAATAAATTACACCTAATCAAGCAAAGATTCAAAAGTAAAAAAAAAATCATAAAAATAAATACACAAAATGCAAAAAACAAGGCTCAATATTTAGCCGATGTCGCCTACAACGGCCAAAACCTGGCCGTTGGAGGTAGCAATGGACAAGACCCAACGGTTGATTCAAGCTTGGCTGCTCTGAGCGACAACAGCTCAGAGCCAGTCGCTCTAAGTGACAACAGCTCAGAGTTGATCGCTCTGAGTGGCAGCGGCCAAGGGGCGGCATGGCAAACCTATGAACCCTTGGTCAAAAAAAAAAAATTACAAATTTAACAAAATAACTTAAACAAAATAATAGGAGGGAAATCAAGAAAGTGGAAAGCAAATTCTCTACCCAAGCATCAAACTAAGCTAAGTATGAGAACACCCAAATGGCGGTAGTAGGTGAATAATTGGAAAATTTTGAAAAATCCTAGGCTGAAGCCACTGACAGATAGCAAAATTGGGGACTAACCCACCATAGCAAAAGGGAACCTAAGCCTAATTACGAAGTTTGTTCATTTACAACAGGTTTAGTGAGGTTCATTTTGCTTAGTACTTAGTGAAGTTCAATTTTACTTAGATAAAGAAAAGAGAGCTAGGGTTTTGAAGAGAGAAATACCCAAAAAGCTCCAGCTTCTCCAGCAGTTGATGTCTCACCCCACGCAGCCATATCCTCAGCACCAGCAAGTTTCAAAGTCGTAATCATCACCGCTACACCAGAGCTCTAAAAATGAATCTTCAACAATGAAAATGACAAGTCAAACCCTAGAAAAACAAATTTTTATATTTCCTTAATTATGCCTTGGCCGCTACTAACGTCAGTGGCCCGAACTTCTTGGCCGCTCAAGGCGATAGCAGCCACAGGCAAAAACTCAGAGGCCACTGGACCTGACAGTGACTAGATCCACAAGTCAAAATAAGGGATTTTATCCTTGAGGGATCCCACAAAAACAATAAATAAACACACTTTGGTGGTTTAGGATCATCAGAATATTCAAACTAACAAAAAAATCACATAAAATAAAAATCTCAATCAGGACTCGTATCCAGTTACCTACTCTATCCACTCGGCTATTGCAATGATTTGCACTCCATGTATTTTGGTGAGATGAGTAGATAACCATAAGGCCACTTGGGGCAAAAGCAACTCATTTTGGAATTACGATATGTCACCCTTCAAACCCTAAGAAGATCAAGATGGTCGGACTACTCCACGGGTGCGAAGGGGTCATTCTAATTCCCCTATGACATAAAAAATATTAAGTCAAAGTGATACAATCTAGGCATAAACAGAATCACTCATCCTAACTCCCTAAGAAGGCTATTGATAGCCGGACCGCTCCTCAAGATAGGGATGGATGATTATCATAAGCAATTGGAATCACACTTGGATGTGGGATTACCTATTAAAAGCAACAGATGCTATAAAGGAACCAGATTAGTCATATTGGTCACACGACTTGTTGCTTCATTCATTGTCATTTCTTCACCAATTCATTGTTTGAAGAGGTAGTTCAAAAATTCAACTTAATCATAATCAAAATCAATAAAAGATCACTCGATCATAACAAAATCATGTTCATACTACAAATCATTGCATACAATAATCACAAATTTACCTTGTTTGTTGGGAACATAAGCAGACATGACATCTTTAATTGTAGCTCTCCTACCAGTTGGAATTGTTGTAGCAGTTGAAGCTACCCGATTGAGTTTGAGGAACGAGTGCAATTTAACATGTAAAAGCCACTGAGCTAAGTCCTTTGAACGTTGAGGCAATGATTCAAGGGATGCACACCATCTTGCATGATTGGGCCATCTGGAATTGATCAGACCATTGATCACCATACACCCTACAAATAGACCAGTCTATATTTTTGCTCAACGTTGTGTTTTCCACACAAGCGCGTCGCAAAAAGGGGTATCTATAGACACCTAAATCATGTCATGCTTAGGGGAGCTACTTACATAAACACACTCATAATATCATAAGACATAATCTTGGACTTTCCAAGCATCAAAAATGGTTCTCACCACTCATTTAGGGTATTTTCAAGCCATTCAAGCCTGGTTGCTCAAGCCAAGAGCGACCAGATCTTAGCTGCTCAAGCCTAGAGCAGCCATACCTTAGCCATTGTAGATGACAACAACCAAATCTTAGTCGTTGCATACGACAGTGGCTAAGCCATAAGAAGTAGTTTATCGACAAACATACCCAATATTGGGTGGAAGTGGCAGTCTGCATGCAATAAAGGTGAACGGGAGTGAATTTTCATTCATTTTCATGACTAGTTCACATGGGAGGTTTGAGTTGGTGTTTAGACTTAATTTAACTAACCTCCAAGCATAAAAAAAGGACAAAAGATTCTCATGCTAACATCCAATTTGCATAGAAGACTCAAGTGGGTAGTTATATTTCAGTTAACTGGCCTTCAAATATAGACAATGGACAAAAGCCTCTCATGCTAACTTGCACTACGCATGAGAAATTCATTTCTAGGGCTTGGAAATAGACCTAGGGTTTCACACTATAAAAGGTGCAAGCCTAAGAGCACTAGACATATCCAAAGATCTTTTATCTTTTATCATAAGAGAGACATACAAGAGATCATTTCAGAGAGAAAGACATCTTTTTGAGGAGAGATTTTGAGACTCGAAGAGTTCCCTTTGAGATCACATGTACGACGGAGCTTTGACAAATCAAAGAGTATAACACCTACTATTTCAACATCAGATTAAAGTCTTTGACCCATAGATTTGGGGCAAAGAGAGTAAGGTTTACTTTAGCGGCTGTTGTCTTGAACAGTGGCCCGTAGGCTTAGCTTAGATAGACATAGCATATTTTATTCTTTTTTCTTATATAATTAGCATAGATTTACATGATTTCATGGCATAGTTTTATCATATTTCCGTTACATTCTTTGATTACTAACAACATCATTCGTGGAGGCAATATCAGACAACTAAATGTGTGTTGTTGTTTCATTGCTTGTAGGGCCATAGGTACATTAAACGAAGATTACAACATACGAGAGCAAAAAGGGATCCCTCTAGGAAACATACCTGGAGAAGGAGGCATTTGTAAGCCCTCATACATTTTCATGTGTGGAATCGAGAAGCTTTTATAAGTGCACCACATCTTCACGGAAGGGACACTCCTTGCATATTTGTAATTGATAGTATCAAAATGGGTATCCCTAAGAGGGACCAACATGTAACCGAGATTCAATATCAATAAAGAGATTCGTCTTTTGTTATTTCATGTTATATGCTTTTTCCTCTTGTCTTTCCATTTTATCTTTGGTATTTTAAATAGCATTGCAAGTAGGGTTTTAGAAAAGGTACTGGTGTGTGCGTTCCCAGGGTCGCTACATATTTAATGGAAATTGATGTATATTACTTGACTGGTGTTTTTAGTGGTGATTGTGTGTAGATGCAAATTTTTGTTGCTTTTTCACATCGTTTAGGCATTGTGCAAAAATTGTAATATGTTGAAAGAACAATAAGCAACTAGAAGGAGTTCATGGTAAGAAACTAGGAGTTCATGGTGCCTAAAATGGGTGTCTAAATATTGCTAAGGAATGATACCTATTTTTTGGCAACAGGATGGATGGTGCCTATCTCCTGATGATAGGTTATATGGTGTCTATATCTTAATGACAGGCAAGATGGTGCCTATATTTCGATATTAGTATGAACGATACCTATCTCCAAGTGATAGGATGAACGATGCCTATCTCCAAGTGATAGGTTGTATGGTGTCTATCTCCCAATGATAGGTTGGATAGTATCTATCTCCCAACGATAGGTTGGATGATGCCTATATTTCGGTAGTAGGAATGTGACTATCTCTCGATGAAGAAATATGACTATCTTTTGACACCTATATTTTTGTAGCCAAGAGGTGCCTATCTCTCGACAAGCCAAAAGGTACCTATCTCTCGATGATAGGTCAAAATATGTCTATCTTCAATGAGAATAAAGCACCTTCAATGTGCGCGTTGATTGGTTGATCAAAATACCACACAAATAATAGAAATAAATTTTTATAAACTTAGGAAGCACTATGTTTATATTTCAATATAAAAATTAGATATAACTACTATTTTATTAGACACTGGTTACAACTGTGCATGAACCGTTCACAATGAATCATGTCGCACGATTAAATTAGAACTGCCTATTTTTATAACTTGGGATGGTCACATTTTGTATAAAATGTAGGCCACCCTAAAGCAAGGATCTTAAATTTTTAATCTGCAAAGCATTGTTATTTTGTACTGCTAAATAAATAAAGTCTCGAGTGTTCTCTATTTATGTGTATTCAAAGAAGTGAGTGTTGTGTAACCAGCTGGACGGACGTTTGCAGGAGCTTGGACCCACTCTAGGCAATAATCCACCCTTATTTTTTTTTGCTTTTTGTACTTTTACAGTGTGTTAATTTTTTAAATTAATTTTGCAATTGTGTTTCTTTTCTACAATTTCATTTCAGCTTGTGTGTTTAATTTCATCAATTTCCATTTCAATCATGTGTTTAATAATAGTAATTTAATTTCAATAATTTACTTCCTACAATTTATTTCAGTTGTATGCTTTAATTTCTGCATTTAGTTTTTGTTTTATTGGTTTGGATAAAATTCAACTACACGAAAAAACTCAACACACCTCCCAAACCAAATGGTAGATAGGAATCATGTCCCAAATACTACAGGCATATATTGTTCATAGGTACTCAGTAAGTTTACGAACTTCTAGATTGACAAATTAAATGGAATAAAAATAACTATTTTCAAGAACACCATTTTTTATCACCATTTTGGTGCCATTGTTAGGGAGTTCCAATTGTAGTATTTTAGGATCTCTAGGTTAGTCAGCCTGATAATAATTATTCAAACTATGTTACCCATAAATCCCTTACCTAAAAATGTATGAGTCCACAAAAAATAAGAGCATCAGATGGATGTTTTGTTAAAAGGGTAGAGCTCACCTCAGAACCACTTGAAATACCTTCTAATGTTCCTTTTGAATCATCTAAAATACTTCTTGAAGCTGCACCATAATCTCCACTAAAGACACCTTGGCATATTAATCTAATAGTTGGACAAACTTCCTTTAAAAATGATCCAAGGTGGAAATCTCTCAAAGAGGGATTTGCTTCAAGTTTTTATTTAGGACCTTTGTTTGAAAACACAAGAGTCGAGGGGGATTTATTGAATGGCCAATGGTGGAAGGTAGTTGAATATGGAACTATTTCAAATTTATATTGAGGAATACTATTTGAAGATAAGAAAAATAAGTGTAACATATTGTTGGCTACCTTAAAAGTAGTTGGAGTAGAATCTACATCACCAAAAATAATGGCTGAAAATGAGGAAGCTTCTACCAGCTTTTATTTTCCAATTGAAGAATCAACAGGAGATATTAAAATGAAACATATCTCTCCTACACACCTTCCTACTTTTAAAGGACTACCAACTGAGGATCCTAATCTATTTATTTTCAAATTTGATGTGCTTTGTAGATCTATGGACTATAAAACTAATGCTAAAAAACTAAAACTATTTCTCTCTACATTAGATGATTAAGCCTTACGCTAGTTTATCGATCTAGGTAACAAACACATTGCTACCTAGGAATACATGAAGAAAATATTCCTAGAACAATACTAGGATTTTGGTAGGGAATTGGATGCTAGGGAAGAGGTCCTAGATATGTTGCAAAGGGAGGAAGAGTCATTGGAAGATTACTAGGATAGATTTCATTTTAATCTCCAATGTTCACCTCATGCAAATTTGGGTGAGAAATCCTTGAGATACATATTCTTAATGGGTCTCACAAATGAATCCTTAGAAGCCTTAAACTTGTTATCGATAGGTGAGATTTACCAACACCAAATGCCAGATATTCAACAATTATGTTGAAATTATTCTAGAAGAAATGGTAAATCCATCAACTGAGGAAAAAAATACAACCTTTGTGACCAAGGAAGAAATAGGTAATTTTCTAGAAGACATGAAGAGTGATATTCTATCATCTCTTACACTTCAATTTGACACATTCTAGCTTAAAAAAAGATTCATTAAACTAAAGCAACACTAGCTTTTTTTTTCCCAAGATGTAAAATAAAACACCCCAAGAATGAGTGTTCGAAAAACAAGAACTGAGTGTGTGCCATTTTTCAAATAGATCATAAAATAAAATTGTGTTCAAGATTAGAAAATATGAAAGAGGAACCAAAAGTAGTAGAAATGTACTTAATGGCTAATGGAAGAAATTGGCAACAATTTCCTATGGGAGGCGAAATGCTAGGAGTACCACAATATGAGGGATCCAATTTTGCAAACCAAGGACAAGATCAACCACCCAATATATGATGGTAGGGTCAACCACCTTATATGAATACCACCCAAGGGTCTACTTCCTACACTCCTTATCCATGGATGCCATACCAACAAGCTGGAATATAGTGGTAAAATTATAATACGTGGGATTCACCTCCATAAACCACAACACAAACACCACTACTACCTAGTTTACTAACACCACCTGCTTCTAGACCACAACATCTACTGACACAACCAAACCAAAATCCAAATGATAAGACAAATAAACCCAAATATTAGGTAGACACAATAATGTACCCTATGTACCATATTCGCATAGAACAAGTTGATTGTAATCATGTATAGCTTAGATCTGGTAGACAATTAGAAGTAGGTACCACACCTTCAATAGTGGAGGAAGAGGAAATAGAAGTAAAAGTAGAAGAACAAACACCTTCGGTATACGGTGTGGAAGAAAATGTGACTGCTAAACAAACCAATAATGAAAGGGTTCTACCCTTCCCCAAAATGTTATAGGAACTTAGGAAAAAAGTGTAACCAAAATTTGACATCACGAAAGGGTTGAAAAACCTTACCGTTATGATTTCCCTTTATCAAGCCATAAGACACATGATAATTTACATAAAGGCCATTGGAGAATTATATCTTAAGAAACCAGGATGGAAACAATCATCGAAAGTAGTGAATGTGGTAGGTCAATTAGCTGACTTAATATTAGGAAACATCTACCACGCAAAGTACTATGATCTAGGAAGCTTGGTTTTAACAGTCCAAATTAGAGGTTTGAGGCTCCCTAATACTTTAGTAGATTTAGGTGCAGCCATAAATGTCATACCTCATGCAAAAATTATGACTAATAGATATGAGGCCAACCAATATAGTTCTAAAATTTGTTGATCGGTCTACAGTTGTTCCAGAGGGAATGTTGGAAGATGTGATTGTAATGGTAGATGCATAGGAATATCCAATATAATTCCTAGTTTTGGAGTCAAAATAAATATTGGGTGGTTACCCACTCATATTAAGACATCCTTGTATAGCAAGGGATGACACCTACATAATTTGTAGGATGAGGTAAATGAAAATATCCAATGGATAGAATGTCAAAAATTTAGTCATTTACCCTCTTACAAAATCTATTGTTGAATTGGGGGAGCCTAATTCTGACCTTTAACATGCTAATGCATTTCCAATGCTACAACAAGTGATGGCCCTAGATGAGGTAGAATATGAAACTGATGAAGATGTAGTCATAAAATACTTCTTTTAGGAAGAATTTTCACATCCTCCTATAGAATACCCCCTTGTAGGCAACAAGGAAAATCATATTAAATAGATAGAAGTATAACCTAGAAGAAAAATAAAAATTGACAATGCATTATCAACTATTCAAGAGGGCAAATTGAAAGAAATACTAGCCAACCATAAAATTGCATGAGGGGTATTGCACCTGAAGTTTACATGCACAAATTTTATTTGGAAGATAACACAAGACAGGTAAGACAACCTCAAAGAAGAATGAGTCTAGCAATGAAGGATATAGTAAAAGATGAACTACATAAACTTTTATCAGTTGGAATCATCTATCCCATTTCCAAAAGTCAATGGGTGTCACCTTTGGTGGTGGTACCAAAGAAAAATGGTAAGTGGTGGATTTGTGTGGACTATCGTATGTTAAACAAAGCCACTAGAAAAGACCATTTCTCGCTACCTTTTATAGACCATGTCCTTGATACCTTGGAAGGATGGAAACATTTTTCATTCCTTGATAGGTATAGTGGATATAACTAAATCCAAATAGGGGATGAGGATCAAGAAAAAAACCACCTTTACCTGTCCTTGGTGTACCTTTACCTATCAAGTCTTACCATTCGGGTTATGTAACACATCTACCACTTTCTAGAGGGCAGTTCTTAGAATTTTTTAGATATGGTAGGAGATATTATAAAAGTCTATATAAATAAGTTCACCATATATGGTTAAACCTTTGAAGAAGCTACAATTAATCTTGAGAAATTACTCCAGCACTATTAAGAAATAAACCTATCCCTCAGTAATGAAAAATACTTCATGTTAATGCAGGATGGGATAGTTTTAGGACACCATATCTCTATCGAGGGGATTAAGGTAGATAAACAAAAAATAGAGGTTATAAAAGAACTACCTACCCCCCAAAAACAAAGATATGTCCATAGTTTCTTAGGTTCTATTGGATACTACTAGTGGTTTATTCAAGATTTTAGAAAAACCGTAAAACCATTGCACACATTATTAATCAAAGATGCCAAATTTGTCTAGACTAGTGAGTGTGAACAAGCACTCCAAACCTTGAAAAAAACTGATAACTGCTCCCATTCTAAGAGGTCCAAATTGGAACCTCCCCTTTCAAATTTATGTAGATGCATCCAACAATTCCATAGGGGCAACACTAGGGTAGAAAGACGAAAATGGGTTTTATACCATTTATTATGTTAGTAAGAATATTACGGATGTTGAGTTTAACTAGACTATCATGGAGAAAAAATTCTTGGTAGTTGTACATACCATTAATAAATTTTACCATTATATCACGAGATACAAAATATTTGTACACATTAATCATACAACCATCATATATCTAATGAACAAGCCAATGGTAAGTGGTAGAATTATTAAATGGTGATTACTTCTAAAGGAATTTAATATGACCATTGTAGACAAACCTGGTAAGGATAATATTGTGGTCGATTTTCTCTCTAGATTAATCTCTCACGATAACATTGCCACTGAGGATAATTTTTGGATGAGCATATTTTTTCTCTTGATAGACACATACCATGGTATGTCGATATGACCAATTACTTAGCCACTGGTAAAATATTTTCTATACTCACACCTAGAGAAGCCCACACATTAATTGACAAGAGTGAAACCTTTTCATTAATTGCAGAAATATTAAAAGCCTATCGTGATGAACCATGTGGAGGATATTTTACAGGTAAATGAACTACATTTAAAGTTTTGCAAATAGTGTATTTTTAGACCTTTCTATTTAAATATGCAATAAACTATGTCAACCACTATGATCAATGTCAGAGAATGGGAAGACCTACTCCTTGAGATGAAATACCCCTTCAACCACATGTGCATATTGAACCATTTGATAAATGGAGGATGGATTTTGTTGGGTCAATTAATCCATAATATAATGGAAAATGATATATTTTAGTATGTACTGACTATGTTACTAAGTGGGTTGAAGTGCAGGCACTGCAAAATACAAAAGAAGATACTGTAGTGAAATTATTGTATGAATTCATTTTTACCAGGTTCGGTAATCCTAGGGAAATTACCACTTATTAGGGGATGCAATTCACCTCAAAAATGATTTAGGAACTGATGCAATAGTACCAAATCAGGTATAAAAAACCAAACCATATCATCTACAATAAAATGGGTAGGTGGAGGTTACATATAGGGAGTTAGAGAATATTATAATCAAGATAATGCAACAACACAATAAGGATTGGGAGAAATGCCTCCCAGAAGTTGTTTGGATATACTGAACCATGTGGAAATTAACAACTACATTTACACCAATTTAGTTGGTGTACGAGAAGAATGTAATGCTGCCAATAAAATTTGAGATTAATACTTTGTGTAATTCCATGGAGCTTAATATGGATCTAATAACTACACAAAAAGAGAGTATTCACTAGCTAAATCAACTGGACAAATACAAAAAAGATACGTTGCAACGCACATAAATGATGCAAAAGAAGAGGGCAATATGGTACAATCACCACATACAAAAAAAACTATTTAAAGGATATTGGGAACTATTGTATGATTCCTAATTCTAGGAATGAAAATGCAAGCTCATGTAAAGGTCAATGGGTCTGTATGAGGTGATTGAAGTGATTAATAATGACTCTATCCATGTCAGAATCATTGACAGTAACAACATAGTTTTTATGGTCAATGATCACCACTTACATCCATACCATGCACCTCCAAACCATGCGATTAAATCAAAAGTAGGCATGGGGGAGACCTCATTTGATTCAATCAATTCAATAGTTTGACGAATGCCTATGTGTTCATGAAAAACATTATATATTATTATTTATTTTCTAACATGTTTTTTTAGAATAATTTTTTTTTTTGGTGTGTTTATTTTGTAGGGCCACATGGACTTAGATGCAATCTGTAGGTAACTGGGTCAAACTAGGCCTATTAGGTATGAAACCATGTCGTATTGTGCTTTTACCACTTTTTAGGATGGTAACAATACGGAAAATACACCTATATATTGTTGGAATATTTTCAACATTGCCTCCTTAGTCCTAAGTATTAATTCCTAGTATTTAGTTTTAGTTTAATGTTTTGATTTACATATTTCTAGTTAATTTGATTAGCATACGTTGAGGTTTTGGCTTGGTTGGTCAATGTTTGACCATAGTCCAAGATTAGCATGTTGTTAGGATAAGAGCTATCTTTAAGTTAGTTTGTTGTAATAAGTTTAAGAGGATTTCTCTCAACCACGGTGTCTATTTTTAGTTCTTTCAAGAACTATAAAACAATGTAATGCATTGTTGATCAATAGAACAATTTCACCATTGTTTCTCATATATTGGGAACATGCCAAAACCTATATCCTGGATGCAAGATGACACCTATGTTTTGATGTCTATATTCAGACTCGTATAAAAGGTGTTTACTTTTCATCATGAAGAAAATACCTGTATTTGAGTTAATGCAGTGGTGTCAAGTTTCCACTAGAAAGGAAGTGCCTATCTTTGAGCCATAACAAAGGTGCCTATCTCCAATCAAGAGGAGAATTACCTATATTTGAACAAGATATAGGAACCACTTCCCACTAGGAAGGTAGTGTCTATCTTTAGAAGCAGGGGTGCCTATATCCAAAACACAGGCATTTGTTCAAAAAAAAAAGAGTGATAGAGGCACCTATCTTTGGTGCCTATCTTCATAACTGAATGAGTGGAGGCACCTATCTTTGGTGCCTATATTTTGAACCTGAGTAGCAGAGATTCCTATCTTTGGAATCTATATTCTACACTAGAACAGTGGAGGTGTCTATCTTTGACACCTATCTTCATAACTAGAGATGTAAAGGAGCCTATCTTTAGATCCAAAGCAAGCAGTACCCATATCCACGTGCAAATAATGAAGTCAAATTTTCAATGATGGATATGCCTACTTTTTGATCATCGATGTTGGAGTATGCTTATTCCCAAGATTTTGACAATGGGGCATGTTTCTTTTGAATTGCAATATGGAAGTGCATTATCTCATGGTAAATATTATAGTTTGTATTTTTAGAATGAGATCTCGAGACTAATATCAAGTTGTGGATTCACCCTGGTACACTATAATCATCATTCAATCAATCAAGATGCACCACCAGGTGTCTAAACATCAGGCTTCATGAAAAATCACCCAGGTATATATCAATGATTTTGTTATGTATGTGCATAGTTATCACAAAACATATTTCTATGTTACATGCTAGCACATATCCCATGATTTTATTGTCCACTCTTGCAACCCCATGTCAGTAATCCACCATGTGGTACCAATTAGGTATAGGGGGAAGTTACAACTATCTTCAATCGAATCTAAGCACATGTTTCAAAATTAATTACACAAATTTCATAATAATTGCTAATTATGGAAAGACAGGTGCCCACTATATGCATGGATATAGTTGCAGATGGTAGCATGTAAATACAAATATAGGAGCCCATTTAATAACTAGAAAGGGCAAAGAAAATAGAGTGAACGCCATGGGAAGATCTTCATGTAACCATGCACAAATAAAATATGAGCCCACAGATATCTTGGGCATTACAGGCTTTACCCGAGATTAGTTCGAAGTTGTGGGATGGATGGATTATTGTCGCCTTGTCAGATAGGGCCAAGACCTTGCAATAACTAAAGAATTTATAGCTATGATGGCTGATGGAGTTGTGCAGATGAGAGGACTGGTGATACTAGTAACAAAGGAGTATATCACAGAGATCACCAGCCTCCCCTGCATAGGGGACTGAACATACGAGGGGGATAGCATTGAGGAATGCACTCAATTATTTTTTTTGGGTAACCCACGATGTATTTGATGTAGTTGAGGTTTCCAAAATAGAATGTCCTAGAGGTATGGCAATAGGTGTTCAAGGAGTTTGTGAGATTATTCACCTATACAGGTAAGTACTCCTAGCTAAATGTAAATCACCTATGATTTGTAAATTATCTACTACATGGAGACCATATAAATATGCCATATTATTTGATGTGTGCCCTGAGGGATGAAGCTGACAGATATCAAGTGGGCACAATAGTGGTGCTAGCACATCATGGGCTGATTTAGCCTTAATTCAACTTGCTAAGGCACATAGGGTTGCATCACCACTATAAACCATTATAGCAGAGGAAGCTACATTTAAATTGATCGGTGAGTAGGGTGCAAAGGAAAAATATAAGTAAATGGGGGTGCCTACCTCTCAACATAGTGGGGAGGTAGGGCAACCCAAATTGCGTCCACTACAGGAACTATCACCACTCACAACCAGGGTTGAAGTAGAGGTGGATACTATGGTCAACTATAGTTTGTCAAAGGATAATGAAGATAATACAATGGAGGACAAATATGTCATTGAGGTGTTGTAGGGTTTGGCCATAGTTGTAATGACTTGTAGCAACTCTTTGGAGGATGACCTCTAGGGTCAATTAAGGGACATGAAAGAGCAAGCCTCCAATTGGGAGAAAAAAATCAATAGTAAAGGTTGAATTCTAGGAGTTTCAGTGGGCTATTATAGCAGAGAAGCAAGAAGCTAACAATATTGTGTGGCACTTGTAAGATATGGTACAATATCTAGAGAACATAGTACATCAATTGCAATAATTGCTCACTATAAAATAAATTCAGGTTGACGTTGTTGTATAGACGAACTGGGCCATGGACCCAACAATTTCCTTTGTTGACTCAAAGGAGAAGCTAGCATCCATGGGGGCATATCATTTCTATGCCAAGAGGACATCCAATGACCAAATATTAAACACAAGGGACCAATCTATAACCCCTATGGTAGATGTTTCCCAAGAACAGGGGAGCCCTATTTTGTTGAGTGGGTCCCTTTTTGTTGACATATCGGATAGTGACAAGGATGAGACTGCCTGATTTATTGGTGAGTTAGCCAAAAATTTGAGGCTACCTTGTCAACTAGTCAACCCAAAATTGATTTCTCAGAGAATGCCCAATAAGTTAGGGAATCAAAGGTACACATGGATGCTATCTAGTCTACTGGGAGTCACCTGCATGTGATAATGTTACCCAGTCATTTGGGGGGTTGTATAAATAGGGCAATGTAGCACAATTAGAAGAGGAGTTTGTAGAGCCTTCACTGGCCACCTAGTTAGTTGGTCAACCAGAGGTTGACCACACCACTATTGGCCAATGTGGTGATTAGATAGAAACTAAACCCCTTGGTGGTGTACATATGGACCAATGCACACCATATATAGAGCCATTTATTGTTTAAGAAATATCACCTCCTTGGAGATAAGTGGTGCTCGCTCTCATAACACCACCAATAGATGTAAAGGCCTTAAAACCTATAAAGAAATAAATACAAAAACTAAGGAAAATTGGCCATCATAGAGAAGGAAGAAAACATAACATGATCCTGACTTTGATGAAGAGTCGACTACAACACTAGAATATTTTATCGATCAATGATAGGAGTTCATAATGCTCAAGGAGAACCTAAATAAGGATAGGAAATAATGGTGAGCCTACAAGAGGATGACCAAGGAGTTGAGCATCAATGCTAGGCTTGCACATTCGATGTAATTTTGGGCCCTGTATGGTTTTATTGGCAGACATCCATCATGAATGGTAGAATATTTTCATCATATAGGATTATTTGGCAAGGAGCCCATGATTCCATAATTGGTTAGAGCACCTCAATATTTATAGTATAAAGAGGAAGAGGATATTATAGATAATGAAGCATTCATAGGGTACCCATGGGCAACACTTTTGCCAAAAGCATGAGTGTTTCATATATCACGATTTTAGTCGTGGGAAATTCCAACAATTGAAATGCATGTGTAGCACCTTGAACATTATTTCCTATGGTAGTAAGTTGAACCAGCCCTTGAACGTGATGCAGTTACATTTAATAGAAATACAATGGAAGATATAGGTTTCAATCGATCTAACAAGAAAGTTCGATGTGATAAGGAACCAGAAATAGTGGTAAGACCTAGCCAACCTAAGAAACATGGAAAATGCAAATAAGATAAAGAAAAGTACAAGGCCACGGCTTGAAAACGAAGACACCGAAATAGGGGTTATTGGAAGGTAATATAGAGTTTCATGAGGACATGCCAATACATAGACATGGGGGGATTATGATCACAAAAAATTCTTATTTTTATGCATGTTTAAGAGGGGTTATGTATGACATGTTTAACATTAGGAATGTATTTTTGTATAATTAATGCATATATTTAATGGCAATTGACATATATTACTCGATTGGTGTTTTTCGTGAAAATTATGTGCAGATGTAGATTTTCGTTGCCTTTTCACATCTTTTAGTGGAGGTCCCACATGGACCTGATATTATGTAAAATTTGTAATGTGTTGAAAGAACGATAAGTGACTGGAACGAGTTCATGGTACCTGAAATGGGTACCTAAATCCTGCTAAGGGATGGTGCCTATCTTTTGATAGTAGGATGGATGATGCATATCTCCTGATGATAGGTTGAATGATGTCTATCTCTTTGTTATAGGCTATACGGTACCTATCTTCTATGAATAGGATGGATGATGCCTATCCTCTAGTAGTAGGATGGATGGTGCCCATCTCTCGTGATAGGCTAGATAGTACCTATCTCTTGATGATAGGTTGATCAGTACCTATCTTTCGGTAGTTGGAACACGACTATTTCCTAGTGATAGAAATTTGACTATCTTCTAATGCCTGTATTCCAGTAGCCAAAATGCATCTATCTCCTAAGGATAAGCCGAAAGGTGTCTATATCCTAGTAATAGGCTAGAAGGTTTCTATCTTCAGTAGGAATAAAGCACCTTCATTGTGTGTGTTGACTAGTTGACCAAACGACCACACGAATAATAGAAATAAATTGTTATAAACTTAGAAGCGCTATGTTTATCTTTCAAGATTAAAATTAGACATAGCCACTATTTTATTAGATGTTTATTACAACTGTGAACGAACCGACCATAGAAAATCGTGTCACACGATTAAATTAGAACCACCTATTTTTGTAATAGGGGATGGTCATGTTTTGTATAAAATGTAGGTTACCCCTAAAGCAAGGATCCTGTATTTTTAATCCATAAAGTATTGTTATTTTGTACTACTAAATAAATAAAGTCTCGAGTGTTCTCTATTTGCGTGTATTTGTAGAATTGAGTGTTACGTAATTAGTTGGGCAGGCACCTACAGGAGCTTGGGCCTACTCCAGGTAGTAATCCTCGCTTATTATTTTTTGCTTTTTGTATTTCTATAGTGTGTTAATTTTATCCTTCTTTATTTAATTCCGCAAGTGTGTTTCTTTTCTACAAATTCATTTCATCTTGTATGTTTAATTTCAGCAATTTCCCTTTCAATCATGTGTTTGATAATAGTAATTTAATTTTATTAATTTACTTATTGTAGTTTCTTTCATTTGTATGCTTTAATTTTTGCATTTAGTTTTTATTTTATTGGTTTGGATAAAACTGAACTACACGAAAAAAATCAACATACCCCCAAACCAAATGGTAGATAGGACTCATATCCCAAATACTACAAGCATATATTGTACATAGGTAATCAGTAAGTTTACGAACTCCTAGATTCATAAATTAAATGGAAGGAAAATAACTATTTTTATGAACACCATTTTCTACTCATCACTTTGCTAGATCTACTATTGGTTGTACAAATGTATTGTTGAGTTTGATGAGTTGGCATATTCTGATTAGCCACTCCTATACTTATACATGTCAAGTGGTGTGTGACCTTCCATGTCATCAATTTCCATGTTAACTGTATGAACTATCATGTTCACCACTACATGTCGCACCATGATATCCACCATGTCAATTATACAAAATTATATAGACTACCATATCATTAGGTATCGCATTAGTAGGTTCCACATCAATAGGTGTCATATCAATATGGTTGACTTAAAAAGGGTGTTTCCATAAGGTGCCATGTCATAATATATTGCCATATAATCATTCTGTAAACTGAAATCAAGCAACACCAATACACAAGATAAAATACTCAAAAGCACAAAAATAACACAAGATTGCACAAGATAGATAAGCTTTTATTAATACGGGTGGATCTCAAAATTATACAATCAATGTGCCTTAATGTGAGGTTTTACAATGCTTTGTGATACAATTTTTACAGTTACTAGGGTTCTCCGAAACCCTAGTTCAAAATAATAGTTGGTGTCTTCGCGCTTGTCTTCGATCCAAACAAGGTTGTGGGTGGGCTTGTGTATCCTAAAAGGGCCACCCTAGCTTCAAAAACTTCCAAAAATATGATCATATACCTACAATCAAAAAAACAACAAAAGAGATTAGAAGCACCTATGAGGGCTCCACAATGTGAGGCCCTCAGAAAGATAAGTCAACTAAACCAGACCCTCAGAAAGATAAATCAACTAAACCCTAGATGTTGAATGTAATACTAAAAATAGAAGTGTAGGAACATGAAATAAATACAAATAAATTTATTACCTTGTCAACATAGTGATTTTTATTTTTGCTTCAATTAGTGATGGTCACGAGGATGCTCGAGAGACACCCGAGGGTTGTAGGACTGTAGATTTGCTACATGAAATTCCCAAGGCATTCTATGATGGCATCATATGCACCAGAAAGGCTCCAAAAATACCTAGAGGTGTTCTAGTGGCTTTGGGGGGCATTCGAGGGCTAAGGAAGGTGTCATAGAACTACATCTGGTTCGCACGAGATGGGCAATGGATGTGAATTATGCAAGGGTGACGATGGAAGGCAAGAGTAACGACAAGATGGCTAGGGCAAAAGGGCTTAAATATCTCCCAAGAACCTATGGGAATAGACCTTCTAAGAATTCTTTGCAAATGTTCATCGATAGAATTCAAAGTTGGAAAAATCAGGGACCTTGATTCATAAAAATAAATCACTTTTTATAATCTACCCTTGAACATGTTAGTGTTTCGATGACACAAAATGGGCAGCAGAGATACATGAAGAAGGGTGGAGATTAAATCTAGGTAAGTGACATGGATTAAGGTGGATAAATGGTTGAGATTAAAATGTGGCGGAGGACTAGGATTAATTTATATAAATACATATATATTTATTAGATATATATAAATATAATATATAAAATATTAATATTTAAATATATTAAATAAATAAATAAATATATATATATATATAGATATAATGGGTGGATTATGTTTGGAGACACACAAGTGGCTAGATTTTTGTGTCTACACATTCCTTGCCATGTAATTGGTTTGTATCATGTTGAGGTCATCATCAATTGATATTAACAAGGTTTGAACTCATGACCTCTTCTTACATCCAATACTTTATAATGGGTTAAGCTAGCTACTATCCCTAAGGTACCCCTTGGGAGATGTGTGTCAATAATTACATTTAAACAGACCAAAGCAATTAACTACCCTCTTTAGCATGCACACAATGCAAACATGCACCAACATGATGCATACAGACACTAAGACCTAGTTTTCACCTACCATGCTAGGGAATATTTCTTGGAATATTCTCTATTTTATTGTTTGAATTTTGAATTTTGGAGGGCAAAAGAGATTTTTTTAATAAAAAACAAATTACTTGGAGGTAGAATGAGCAAAAATGTTAAACTAGGACACCTTTCATAAGGACTAAAAAATGTGACAATTTATTTATATCTATCATAATTTTTCCTATACAATCATTTTACCAAATGCAACCAATTTGGATACCCTCTCACCCATATGTAACAAAAATGTTGCTAGACCATTTTAGCAACTTTTTTCAAGCAAGTTGGAGGTCTTCACCAAGTACAAAAGCTTGTCCATATATTCTCTAGTACCAAGGGTTTGTCTAAAAATTTTAGCCTCCTCTTTTCTCCTTTCAAATTGGGCAAGTAGTTTGTCCTCTCATTTGTGTTATTAGATACAAGAAATTGAAAGAGAAAAGGAAATAGAATTTTTAAAAACATCCATGAAATATAAATGAAGTTTTTTAAATCCCTTGAAAAACTCAATCTAAAAAAATAGGGAATCCATCTAGTTATAAATTAAATGAAACAAAAAAGATAGAGTGCTAATGAGAGGAATAAAGGAAATTATCAGTGAATATATATCATAGAATAAATCTATTGATTCTAGTGATATCCTCATAATCCTAGGGTTTTTATTGAGAAACCCTTCTTTTAGTCTCATTATTAGCTTTACAAAAATCTTCTTGGCTACTCCAAACACAATTTACCTTGAGAAAAACCATAGAAGCCAAACTACTAATAATAATAAATCAATTAATGGAGATTCACATTCGCTCTAATACCATAATAGGTTTCATAAGAATTTCCAAAAATGAATGGAATCAAAACATTACCCAATATTACTGAAAAAGAAACACACACTAAGCAATGCACACAATATGTTGGGGTGCTCATGGACACTAAATAATTTGACTATTAGATAATAGAATTACACTCCAATAGATAAAGAAACGGTTGGAATGATAAAGTATTTACACCCAAATACAAGTTTCTCTTAGGTCAAGGTTAAGTAACTAACATTAATGATTAAAATAATAAAACATTTGACCTATCCAAAAAGCGTGGACCTATTCTTGTAGATCAATGGAAATCAACATGAAAGCATAAAATAATGAACAAGAAAATAAAATGGATGTTTATTTTATTAATATCGAAAGCGAATCTCGATTACAATCATGCCCCTCTTAGGGTCACCCAAATGTTGATACAATTGATACAATTACGAAGCCCCCAATGGGGTAGGTGCAATATTAATGCTCTTTTAAATAGTCACAAATTGCTCTAGGATGGATTTGACCCTCTTCTTCACGTTGAGGAAGGAATTGGATGATTGAAGCTCCTTTAGACCTGATTCCCTATAGTCAAGAAACAATAGAGAAGCGTTAAAAGCATTGGGAACCTCTCATGATGAGGTCCTTTGAGGAAATTGAACACAAAGATGCTATAAACATATGAAATCAAGAAAACATACAAAATGTGTTAAATCTATGTTAAATTGATAAAGATTCCTAGATATGCATAAAGGAATAATACAACTAACTATCTAATGGCCTACTTATGTGAAATAAAGCATGAAAGCATGGAAATAAGCCATTAATGTCATAAATGCTATAATGAAGTAAGTCTACTCAAGTATTTAATTCGATCTATCAGAGTCTCTAAACTACCAAATAAAGCATTAAAATGGCTAATCTAATCTAGATAAGCACTTTGTAAAAAGAATAGTAAGGGGATATTATACCTGTTGCAAACCACAGCTCTGATGAGCGGTCTACACTGTAAACCGTGGCTGACATCCATGACTTGCAACCAATTAGGTTTACCCTCCAATTCTAGGGCAATGGAATTGATCCTCCTTGTTAAATTGATGATCAAGGGTCACCTCAGTGTCCTCTAATAGATTTAGTGGTTGAATTGCTCGATAGGGTCTCTATTTGCCCAAATTGGTGTTTCTTGGTGTTCTAGCTCCTTAGGGAATCCATGGCATAATTCGTCATGATTATTAGGTTGTAAAGGTGATAGCAACAAATATCTCTCTTAGTGCACTCAAGTGAGTTCACAATTCAATAGGGCTTCGCTGCTCTAATCTCCAATGCTTGCTTGATATATTTGCCCTAATTCGAATGGGTATTTATAGGACTACCCAAGAGATAGGGGTGGCTTCATGGAGAAGCCAAGAACAAGAGGGGATGGTTAGGACAGTTGTATTGGAAGCTTCCATCCCTTAACCACCTTCTTATAGATCAAATGGCCATTCAAACTGATTTGGCTAGGATGAAGGCAAACTAAACTTTAGTTAAGACCATAGGTGACAATTGCAATTAAGAATGAAGATCACAGGTCTCAGCTATGGTTTAGACTGTAGACTATAGGTCTCAACCACATTTCATACTTATTAGGCCAAGGAGCCCAAATTGAGTGGTTAGAACCACTGCTCTATCTTGGAGTCTATCCAAGATATTTTGTATTGTCTTGTAGCATGTCCATATAAGTAGTCGCCTTCAACATGACGCATTTTAGGTGTCTACAAATGCCTCTTTTGAGATGTGTTGTGAGATCAAACAATTCTAAGAAAAATAGACCTCCAAAGATGATCCCGAAGGTTCTATGATGATTATTAATTGAATCAACATTAGATGCCCCAGGTCCTACAAAAGGATGCTCATCCTGGAATCATTGCTTCTAACTCTTTGGAGGCTTAAATTTGAAAGAGTTTGCACTCATCATCAGAAATTTGAGTAGCTTTGGTTCTACAATAGGAGTTAGACCAATATAACCAAAAGGATGAGATTTACAAACTAATTATCATATTTTCTATTTGCCCCAAGAAAAGGGGTAAGCTTATGATAGTTGTTGACAATGATTCGCAAGGACGAACACAATTTTGACAAGATCAAGGGATCTACGATTTCAAAGATCTTCTATTGAATTTGATTATGATTATGATATTATGACTACCCCCTCAAGCAATGAGTTGATGAAGGTAATGATAATGTATGAAGCGATGAGGTCGCTTGACCATAATGAATGATCTGCACAAACTTAGAATTGAGCATTTAATTACTTGGCTAAGACTAGTTCAGCGCATGATTACAACTGTTAATAGTAATTGCACATTCCTATCCCACGGAGCAGTCAGGCTACAATAGTCATCTTAGGGAATTGAAATGATGCAGATCTAATTAGTTTTGTGTTGAATCAATTTTGTCGATGATTTGCTGAAAATATGTCATAAGAGAAATGACATGAAACGCCCCGTTTATGTGGAGCAGTCCAGCCTCAAAGGCCTTCTTCAGAATTGAAAAGAAACATATCAAATCAACAATGACAATTTTGCCCCAAATATCCTTATGGTTATTTACTCATCTTGCCGGATTTCATGGAATGCAAGTCGTTGCAACCGCCAAGTGTATAGAGTAAATAACTAAATACGAGGTGCATTTAACTTTTGATTATTTGATTTTTTTTTAATGTTTTGAATTTGAATTAAATTTATTTATTTTGCAGGGAGATACGGTGCTCCATGAAAGGATTTTCATAGTGACGACCTCGGTTGAATGTAATTTATAATATCAGCCAGATATTTTTATTTTTAATTGGATCCTGGTGCTTGATCATCACCAAATTTGCAAATTGATTGCTTTTATTGAAATTTTATCCATTAGGAGACATTGATTTATCATTTAAGACCTTCCCACGATGGGATTTTGCTATTTTTGACACCAGTTGCAAACCACGGGTATATTCTGTGATTGGAAATTTTAAATTTTGGGAACCGCAGGTCTAACCCACAGGCAAAAAATCCTAATCCTAGGACCACGTGTGTCAGCTATGATCTGACAGAAATAGGAAAAGGTTTAAAAATTTGTCATTTTCAAAATTTATCATTATTCCTTGACAGTGACTGTAATTTGAAGAGCTCTGAGAGGTGTGAGAGTAAACTTGACGCAAACTAAAACCTACTACCCTACATACATCAGGATGGTAGATCGCGGACAACCTTATTCTAGCCGAGGCCTTAGTGCAGGAAAAGTAATTTGAAACCAATTCCTTGCATTAATTACCAATAAAAAAACCAAATTAATTAATTGGTTAATCAATCACATTAAACTGTTGGCAATGAACCACACCCTAGGTTAGGCTAGCTTTAGATTAATTTATTATTATTATTATTATTATTTTTTATCGGTTAGGAAAATACTCGAAAAGGGTCATTTTCCTAGACCCTAGCTGCCAGTTGTGGTTCCCCTTTGACAGGTTGGGGATCGCAAGTATCAGTTGTGGTTAGGTTTGAATTACAATGGTCAAAAAATTGACTATTGTGCGGACCGTGGATTTGACCTATGGTTCCATTTTTTGTGAAATATTTTTCAAAATTTTCAATTTTTTTTGTGATTTTCTTGGCAGTTAATGCCATTTATTGCACCTAATGAGATGTATTATTTAAAATTTCTAATGCCACTGTTAGCTATTTTTTGCTTGATCTAGCTCTTTTTAGGTCATTTTTAGTTGTTTAATTAGCCTGTGGTTATATTTTTCCTTATACTATATCTCTTTGCAGAGACTGACCTCTAGAGCTAAGGAGTCAGAGCTCCTTAACACTCTCTGCCCACTGCTGACTGTCAGGGAGTGAGGGTGGTTTAGGGTCATAGGCTTTGGCTATATTTTGGATCTACCCACTATCATGGTAGATCAAGATTATATGACTATGTTTGCCCAAATATGGAATGCCCGGACCAACACATTTCACCTGCCCATAGGTGAAATGACCATCACTCTTGAGGATGTCTATAGGATCTTCAGGATACCTATTTATGGTGAGGCCATCACCTCCTCTACATTTCAGAGTAGGGGAGCTATTTTTGATGAGATCTTCGACGATTGGAGCTTGGAGGCCCAATGGAATATTGACCATGGAGGTGTTCACATTAGATACTGGTACGGGGAGTAGGTCTTCTCCATCCGAGAGGTGGTTTTTATGCACCTAATTATGCATATTGTCCTTCCATACTCCTCGGGTGTGAGGATACCCTAGAACCTTCTGGATAGTGTTATGAGGGTCATCCATAGCTCCACGGCTTGACCACTACTCCTACCCTTGGGAAGCACATTACTATGCCAACTATACCAGGAGTTATACCAGATTACCAGCAAGAGTCGAGTAGGCATCAGTTGTAGTCTACTCCTACAGATCTGGGGTTGGTAGCACATCTGGGTTGAGCGACCTATAGAGCTACCCCTATTTATTATTTCTATTTATGATGACCATTATTGCTACATCACATGCTGGTCCCACATGAAGGAGGGGTTCTGAAGCAGGTCCCATGCAGGGGACATTAAGCATTATATCAATTGGTTTGTAGCATTGAGACCTGATGACATTGAGTGGCATCCATATATGGATTTCCCTACATGGACGGATGCTGGTGAGCAGCTATGCTAGGCTCTACAAGATGTATGGCTACTTGATTGTAAGGCTGAGGTCTATGAGTACCAGTTCTACTCGTAGGTCCTACGATAGTTAGGTATGGTGCAGGATATTCTAGAGCTACCTATTATCTATAGGCGACTAGTTCTAGAGATAGATTTGTAGTGGGTGTAGCCTACACCTCTGGGTGATGCTATAGATGATTTCTAGGAGTCGAGTTACTGTGGCTGGGACCACCCTAGTGTATGATACCTGGTGGTCCTTATTTTAGTGGTAGGGATCTAGGTCTCTCGGCCATGTTGATGATGCGGTGGAGGCTGATACATAGGGGTGCAATGTGCACCCATGGACTGAGGGTGGATGGGGGGCAAAGGATGTACCACTAGTGGAGGCTAAGGATGAGGCCCTAGATGAGGGTGAGGTGCCTCTAGATAGTGAGGTAGGGTAGATTCTATCCCAGGTGGCATATTTATAGAGCTAGGTTGGGAGGATGCAGACTCAGCTACAACACAGGGATACTAGCCTTGCCACAACAGAGATGAAGCTTGCTCATGGGCAGAGACAGTGGTGGGAGTATGAGGAGGAGAGGCCTCTCCTCAAGGCCCATATTACCATAATAGATATAGATATCCAATAGCTTACTGTAGAGCGTGATTTGGCATAAACTCAGTTGGACCTGATGACCAAAAATAGGGATTCATTGAGGGAGTCGAGGGCTATTTATTTATTCTCATAGGTAGATATGGCACCACCTATAGCTCCATATCACCTATTTCCCTCAGGTCAAGATCCCATGGTAGAGGTTAGGCGACTCACTTCTCTCTTGGAGGAGGGAAATGCACGATCGACTGTGAGGGTAGCTCGCATCTCTACACTAGAGTATCACATTCGATTGACAAGTGGAGAGGTGCTAGAGGACACCCAAACCATAAGTACTCATAGGATTAGCTATTAAACTAGGACCATAGGGATCAGATAGTATTTTTCTATTTCAATCCATCGAACCCATAGGACCGAGAGGACACACATGTCTTCTAGTATGCATGGAGCCAGCTCGCATAGGAGTCTAGGGATTGGTTCTCATGTACAAAGCCTCTTTAGATTGGGCCAGACACAAGATCCTTAGTAGGCTACATAGTAGGTGCTAGAGTAGACTATAGAGCAGACTCTCAGAGATAGGACTGAGGGAGGCGAAGAGGGCTCCAACGGAGGAGGATCAGGCCAGATCTAGGGTCTCCATTTGATACAGGCTATATCATTTTTGTATGTATTATTTTTGGTGTGAGGTCTGAAGACCTACATGATTGTAGCCTACAGGTATTTTTATGTACCCTGATGTACTCTTCGACACACACACACACACACACACACACACACATATATATATATGAGATTTGATCATTGTGGCTCATTATGTGTACTCATTTATTTGTATATTTTATGTTTATGTGATGCACATGGATGCAATGCTTATGTTAATTTGATGCTATATGATGTGATGTATGGATGACATGCACTAGATAGCTATTTTATTTATGATGATGATGATATGTAGTGATCTAGATGTTTAGATGTGCTATTTATGATGGATGCATATGGATGCGATGCTTTCTCTTTAACACATATTTGATATTGGTTTATTGTATGCATTAATGTATGTAATTCTTTATTTACACTATGGTAATATGATGTAAATGAACCTATATGATTTAATCACTTAAAACATAAGGAATGAATGCAATATGTGTTTAACAATCTAATGGACGACACCACATAATATGTAAAAATCATGAATGTAATTGGAAATCCTTATAATAAGAATTTAATCAATTAATAACCCATATATAAAATGCAATGATATGTGATGTTATGATGCGAATGATGCAATATCTCATTCTATTTTCTTTTTTCACTTTTGAATGATATGCACAATATAGTCAATGGTCGTCTAAATATCGTTGTTGATATCCATTCGGTATCTATCCTATATCTTGATTTTGCTCACTGTTAATGATGTATCGCTTATTGGATACTTTGCAATTTGATGATTTGCAATGACTTTTACCTTTTATGGTTTGTGATATTTGATATTTGTTGCTATTAGAGATATTTTTGAGGTTTTCCATGAGACTCAAACACCCTAGTTGACTTATCAAAAGTTGTATACTAACCACACTAGACTTATGAGATATAAGGCTTTTGCTAGGATAGGCCCTAAATTTTCATTGTACCTATGTGTGCATATGTGTATATTAAGATAAGGCATAAGCATACCCTGATGTCAGGCGAGATTCTTTCAGCCCATTGCTAAGATAGGGGATCGACGAATGTTTATCCAATCATAGGTTTAGATTTTAGTTGGACTAGACCACTAGGTGATACAGGACACATGAAGCTAGCTCCTCCATATTCAAATATTGGTTGTGTACATAAGTGAGGTGCTAATGTGTCAGACATATCATCATGTGTAAGGTACAATAGTACTGGCACTTTCAGGGATTCAAGTTTGGTCCCTCTTTTTTTTTCTTTTTCAGTTTTTGGGATACTTGCTCATATGTAGTGAAGCAAGGGAGTCGATTGCACTTTGAATTTGACTTTATTTGGATATTCATTTGATCTTCATTGGAAATTTCTTTCTAATATTCATTTGATCTATTTCTTCAGAAACTTTAATATCGATTGAGTGTATCAATCTATGATATCAATATAGGATATCAATATAGGATGTCGATCTATGATATTGATATAGGGTATCAATATTGGGGATTGATGTGGGATATCACTCTGGGATATTTTTCATTTTATTGTAAGAAAGGGATTGTAAGTAGGGAATATACTTGTCCTTTTGACAACTGCCAACATTTCCTGTACTGTCTACACAGGGGGATAAGCAAGAATAACTCTTTTTGCTTCAGGATACCCGGTCCTGCTTCATGGCATTCATATTCCACTAGTCCTTATTAGGATTGTTTAATTTGTTGATTAGTAATAGGTTTCTGATATTCTAAGGGATATACTAACTAAACCTTAGCTACAAAAGCAAAGTAAGCTTTCTATCAACTCTTGATAAGACCTCTAGGTATGGTTGAGTGACCAAAAAACCCTAGTATATTCTGCATAGCAACATTATAGATTGTGTTGAAAAACACATTTACTCACATGAATGATGGATTATGATAAATGCAAAGGTGCATGATTGAAACACAAACGTGGCATAGTTTGTAATACTGACAAACATAATTCCTTCTACTATGAAATGCAACAGATGATGAATGCCTATTTTCAATGCAATGAAATTAATGCATGTGTGAATGAAAATGCATAATACAAATGCAAATGTTTTTGGATTTAATGATTTACCAATTTGTTTTTTGGATTTTATTGATTTTGTAATTTTTATGGATTTTGAGCCTGTATATTTGACCAAACGATGAGTACATGCCTTTGGAGCCTTTAAATTGACCAAGCGATTCTTAGGAATCCTTGGAGATTTTGAGACTGACCAAAGGGGTTAAGAGCACCTTTGGGACTTTTTGGGATGACCAAGTGATCTTTAAGAATCCTTGGAGATTTTAGGTTGACCAAGTAGTTTTTCAAAAACTCTTGGTGCCTTTTGATTGACCAAACTACTCACAAAAGAGCTTGAAGCCTTTTAGGATGATTGAGTGGTGTTTAGCAACCCTCAGGGCATTTAAGACTTGACCAAAGGGCTTGCAAATGACTTTAGAGCTTTTGATTGACCAAACTACTCACAAAATATCTTGGAACCTTTTAGGATGATCGAGCGATGTTTAGAAACCCTCGGGGCCTTTTACAGATATGACCAAGCGGTTTCAAGAACCCTTAGAGCCTTTTGCTACACTCGCAAGCATAGAACAACTTAAGATGGATGATTTTGAGAGGTTCAAGCTCCTCAACACCCCCTAGTGATGTTACGTGATAGGTACTTGGACCAATATTTTTAGATATGATATAAGGTCCTAGCCAATTAGCCATAAATTTGTCTCGCATATCTAGCAGTAAATTAGAGTTTTATTGGTTCTATTTCAAGACAAGATCCCCAACTTCAAATTCTCTCTGGTGGATTGATATTGTAAGCTCATTTTAGTCACTCCTGATAAACGTGAATATGCTCTAGGGCATTCATGCAATGTTCATCAAGCAGCGTCAGTTGATCCAGTCGAGCTTGCCATGGGGTGTCGTCATCGATTAACTCTTTCAATGTGACACGTAGTATTCGAATTTCCAATTCCAAGGGCATAATGGACTTAGCTCCATATACTAGTGAAATTGGAGTTACCCCAATGGGCATCTAAATGATAGTCCTGTAAGCCCATAATGCAAGGGGCAGTTGGATATGCCAATCTTTGTGGTTTTCTTGGACCATATTTTTAAAGATGACCACCATTGTCTTATTTGAAGCTTCAGCCTGCCCGTTTTCATGTGGATAGTATGGAGTCACAAAACTATGTTTGATTCTATATTTAGATGTCAAAGCTCTCAAATTTTTGTTCTTGAATGATGTTCCATTATCTAATATTATTTTGGATGAAATCCCAAAATGACTTATAATATGCTCCAGTATAAATTCTGCTATACGAGCTCCAATGGTTGTTGTTAAGGGTATTGCTTCCACCCACTTTATGAAATACTCAGTAGCCATGATAATAAATGTATGTTAGTCCGATGACGGAGGAGAGATCTTTCCTATAAGATCTAATCCCCACTGATAAAATGGCCAAGCCACTTGGATGGGCTGTAAGACCTGTGATGGCAAGTGTGTAATATTAGCATGATGTTGACATTTTGATGCATTTCTTGATATACACATTGAAATACTTCTCCATAGTGGGCCAATAGTAGCCCATTTTAAGTATGCGCTTGACGATGGCCATATCGCTAAAATGGCCATCACATGTACCGTCATGAGATTGTGAAATTACCCAAGATGACTCTTGGGGCTCTAGACAACAAAGGAGAACTCCATCGTAACCTCATCGGTACAAGATGTCTCCTATTAAGACATATTTAGTCACTTTCTATTTAAATATGTGTTTTGTGGCATGCGACAATCCCTCTGGGATTATACTAAGTTTTAGGAAGTCTTGAATTTACGACATCCAATTTTGATAATCCTCAGCTTCGATTGCTAAGATGAATTGCTCCCCCTACGCATTTACTTTTGCAAATGCAGACTAGAAAACAACCATATGGTGAATGGTAGTACCACTCCCCATAATAATCTGGGAGGTTAATGATCCCTAGGGTACCTTCTTCAAAAAGTTTTCAGCTCTGCAAAATCATTCAGTTTTTGGTTCTACACTAATCATGTTGATTGAAATTTTATTATCAAAGGCTTCCTACTCTGTTGTAGGATGTGAGAGCATTTTAACATGAATGGTAGTGAAATCAGCAGATAGATTCTAAAGTATTAAGGATCCCAAGGATGACATGGTGTCTGCAAACCTATTTTATGAATGAGGGATTGCCTTGATGTCATACCATTCCAATTTAGCCAAATATGTAATCACAAGATCTTTATAGGCTTTTAGTACTAGACATAGACACTGAAAGAGACCCTTAACTTGATTTACTATGAGCAAGGAGTCACAAAATATGTTTAATATTTTAATATTCATGGTGACAGCTATGTGGAGGCCCAACAGTAGGGCTTCATACTCAACGTTGTTGGTGCATGGAAAATCTAATTTAAATGACAAGGGCATTAGAGCTTCTTGTAGCATGAAAAACACTATTCCTACACCATCTCCTTTCTCGTACTTCAAACTGTCAAATAATAGAGTCATATCAACATTTTTCTCTGGTTCTTCGGGTCTCGGAGCTTTGGATATGACAAATACTACATCGTATGGAAGCTCAAAGGTCAGAGGTCTACTGTTTGATAGTGGTGCCTCAACTAATTGATCAACTATGACTTGTCCCTTAATGGAATTTTGGCTAATGAATTTCAAATCGAATTCTATCAGTAGCATGATCCACTTCCCAGTACGCGTATTATGATACGTCTTACTCATCATGTACTACAAAGGATTTTGTTTTGATATAACATATGTTGTATGACTTAGCATATAGTATCATAATTTATTTGTAGTGAACACTACTACTAAACATAGTTTCTCCACATATGCATATCCTAGTTCGTAACTCACCAAGGTTTGGCTAATATAATATATGGCTTGTTCCTTGCCTTGCACGTTCTTTTGGGCTAACATGGTCCCTAATGCAAAGTTGGTCATCGATATATAGCAAAAAAGGCACATCTAGTCTTGGTGGAGCTAACATTGGTGGCATCGTCAAGTATTGCTTTATTTTAGTGAAAGCTGCTTGACAGTACTCATCCCAATTGAATGGGACCCCCTTGTGTAGCAGTCGATTCATGGGTCGACATTTATCTGATAAATGAGGGATGAATCACTTTATCGATGCTACTTTTCCCCGAAGGCTCCTTAACTCTTTAATATTAGAGGGAGGACGTATCTCTAAGATAGCCTTGACCTTCACTGGGTCAACTTCGATGTTTAACTTTGAAACGATGTGTCCTAATAGCTTACCAGAAGTTATGCCAAATACGCACTTCTTAGGATTCAACCTAACATTATATTCTATTAGTTGATCAAAGACCTTCCTTAATACCTCCGCATTCTCAGCACGTAGTAATGACTTGGTCAACAAGTCATCCATGTAATCTTCTAGAATCTTATGTATATAGTCATGAAAAATGTATTTCATGGCCCGCTGATATGTTGCACCAACATTTTTGAGGTTGAATGGCATAACTTTATAGCAAAATGTTCCCCATGGTGTTATAAATGTGGTTTTATGCTGGTCTTCGGGTTTAATCCGAATTTGATTGTAACCAAAAAAAATCTCCATTAAGAAGAGCATTTCGTGACCTGTAGTTGCGTCTACAAGAGCATCGATATTAGGCAATGGAAATTAATCTTTGGGTGTTGCCTTATTTAGGTCTCTAAAATCCATACAACGATGATCTAACTCCTCATCAGTAGAGGGATGAGGGTGGCCTTCTCATATGAAGTGATACTCTCTCCAAACTTAACCTTCATTGGATTGGTGGGATCGTTACCGATATCCACCTTGAAGTTTTCCTCTACTGACATATGTGATCCCTCCTCAAGATGATAAGGCGTAGGAATTAAATGGATGTCATCCGTTGGGTTCATAGGTTCCATGTTGGAAGCATCCTCAACATGATACACATTGTAAGCATAGCCTGGCACAAAATTGAATGGTTGTAGCATTTATTTGTTAGGGAAGAAATATTTAGTCTCTATATGTGATTCAGCATGATCCCAGTCGATATCATCTACATTTAGATGCAACGGTTTATACGGATCTATTATATTATGGAGTGGAGTGGTCAAATCAATGGAGACCATATTGATGGAATGGCATTGGTCTCCAAGACCACATGGATAAACTTCTACATAATCGATGCAGTACTCATACCCAAGATATGGCTCTAACGGCACGGGCACAAATGGGTCCTCTCTATGTGGACTACGAATGACTGGATCCTCCATATGTACTGATTGCAATATGGGATCATTTGGCTCATGGATCTCCATGTAGGTTGGCAGAGGGGGACCAATACGTAACTGACAATAGACCTCATCTATATCGATGGGTTGATGACGATAACCTAAATAAGGAGGACCAAGGTATACTCTCTCTAACTCATCTTCCTTGTCACTATCAAACAACCAAAATCCATCATTCGATCCTACTCCTGTGGGATGCTCTGGAAGATGTGGTCCCATGAATCTTACTTCCTGATTGCTATCATCACTATCTAGAAAAACCAAATAATTATACCGTAAATACAAAATTTCCAAGAAATATGGCTCTTCTTATTCCCCCAAGTGATCAATGTTGGGAAGAGTCTCTTAGGTAGCATGTACCAACTCTACAGGTAGTATGTGATGTGCATAAAAAGGCCTTAGATAGCCCCCCTCAACTTCATCCTCAGATTGATCACTGTCTGAGGATTCATTGTTAGCATCATAACTTGGTCCACTTATCTCGAAGGTGGACTCCTCTTCATCATCGTTGTATAGATCTCCTAATGTGAGATCACATAAAACTATGGGGTTATGTCCCTACACACCTGTGTCATTGGTTAAATTACATAATTGATGACCTAGGTTATCTCTGGGGTTTTGCCCTATATCGGTACGCTCTAAGAGCCCTTCATGATATTCTTCAAGTGGCTCAGAGGTGACGATATATACCATCGGGTGAGTCCTCTAGAATCTGGATGGATCAGGATGATATGGGCTAAATTCCACATCATCCCTAGACTAAGGTACAAGTGATCTAAGGATGTTGTGAGCAAGTCATCTTGTCATTGTATCTACAATCCCAGCTTGAACCTATCAGTTGCTAGCTGATATCGTGGCTCGAGCAGAGTCCTATGCCCTTGTTAAAATAGGTCAAGTCCATACCCATGCCAATGATATAACTTGAAAATATGCATGGAGTACTTTGGGTTGGATAAATAACAAACATTTACTATGAAAGGTTCATCACCATATTCATCCATAGGCGTTCACACTGGAAGTTGATCCAACCTAGCATAAATGAAGTTAATCTGATTGGGTGGCTCTCCCAATGGTACCATTGATCCAACCTAAAAATTATGGGCATGCAGTCGGCCCATCTCTTGTGAAATATCCAAAATAGGTCCTAAGGTTACATTATACACAGCTAACCTTGTGTTGGCGAGATGTACAATCACCCACGGTGCGAATGACCCTATTGACAATGTAGGTGAGGTAGGCTGAGGTACCTCCTCGGCTATGTCTTGGGCTTCCTCCACTTCCATAGGGATGGGATCCTCCTCAGTGACTTGTTCAGGAATATGTCTCTTTTCTTTTTCACCCACTTTCACCTTTAACTTCCTGTTGTCTCAAAGCATTGTTGATGTAGTCGATTTCAAGGAAGTAGCATTAGTGTTCTCAGATCTGTGTGACATAGATATCGATGGTTGAGCACATACTCTTTATTTTTATTTTGGATGCTTAACTGGTGATGTTGGTTAGACGTCCAAGTGTGTTGATGGGGGTATGAAACCCGCCCTATAGATCAACCATGTTCATGAATTTAAATGGTTCTCTGTCTGACGGCACCACGTGAACCTGTCCATCATGAATGTACTTCATGCATTGATGTAATATCGAGGGAACACAACGCATCTCCCAAATCCAAGGCCTACCAAGTAGGATGTTGTACTACATGGCACCTTCTATCACATGACATATCATAAGGATGGTCTTTAGGCCTACCTAAATAGGTAGGACAATCGTGTCAACAGTCAAACATAATGCATCATTAACTGCTCTCAATGTGGATGCAGTTGGTATAATGTGTGATTTAGACAGCTTCAAGGGACTCAATGCCTTGGTCGTTATTATCTTTATCGATGAACCTATGTCGATAAATACTCTTTTTAATGGTGTGTGGTTGATACATGCAATGATATGCAATGGCGGGTCAACCATATTGGTGGAAACCATCCTAATTTCATGAACATAAAATTGGATCGTCGATTCTTGGCACTATTGTACATGTCCCATGAAATTTGTGAACGCTTGAGCATCCTGGGATTATACTTCAATAGACCTGAAAATGTCCATGAGATTCTCCCTGTGCCTAGGGGACTACTGTATCAGTTCATATATAGATAAATTTATAGGAGTTGTCTACAGGTTTTGGACTAGCCTGCTCCATATGGTCACCATCGGTCTCGTTGGTGGGCCTGGAATATTCTACGTTGGCTATTGATTCAGCATGGCTTGTATTCTTATGGGAGCACATGGTTTATTTATATGATCATATCTCCCATGCCTTGTAACAACATTAACCATACCTATGAATCCCTGGGTAGGTGGTTCGATGCACACCTGGTTGACGTGACCAGTGTTGTTGCATGGTGCCTCATGGTTTGGAAGTGGATTTTTGTAAATCCCCATGTTATATTTGTCAGGAACTAGAAGATTACGTAGGACTACAAGCTCACCTTTTTCTATCATGTTTTGCACAATATGCTTGAAGGACCAACATACTTCAATGTCATGACTCTTCACTCGGTGAAAGATGCAAAATGGGTCATCCTAGTACCCCTTTGACTTGGGTTGATTTGGATTGACCATATTAATTTTGGACAATCTGATTGCTTTGGCCTCACACAATTGGTGGAATATCGACATCAGTAATTCTATCAAAGGCATGAATTGGTGAGGTGGATGTTGCTCTTTGTTCTTGCCCTTATAATTATTATTTCACTTTTTGTATTGCGCAGGAGGAGGTTGAGCTTGATAATTCTGCTTTTGCTACCCTTTATCCTCTCTAGAGGTTCAATACCACTTGGTTGACGTGGGCTTGCTTGCCCTTATGTTTCATGGAGCTCTTCTTAGACCCCTCTTTCCTCTTCTTAAGCTTCAAGTTGCCTTCTTGAAACTTGATATCTTCAATTACCTTGGCTTGCACCAAAGCCTTCTCGAATGTTGAATACTACTATAGTTGCAACAATAGCGAGATGTTCTTGGAACAACTCTTGGTAAACATTCAGGTCAATTCCATAGCAGGGATAGGGAATGGTAGCTTTACCATCAACCTCCTCCATATATTTTCATACTATCCAATTGGCTTGTCATCGCACTGAGCTAGCGTAGCCAAATTGAAAAGGTAAGCCTATTTCTTGATACCAAAACAAAAGCGTTCAAGGAAAGTGTCAGCCAATTGCTCAAAACTGGAAATGATGTGCCTCTTTTGCTATTTGAACCACTCCTGAGCTGGACCTAAGAGGGTCATGATGAATATGTGCAAAAGTAAGGTATTATTACTTGTAATTTGGAAACAGGCATCCAAAAATCCCGTGACATGCTCCTATGCATCTTTGTCACCTTTAAATTTGTCTAGTCTGGGCATAATGAAATGTTCAGGATAGACAGAAGCAGGTATCGAGGGGTCTAAAGGCTTATTGTGAATATTTTTTAATTTTAGCTTTTGAATAGCCATGCCTTGCCTCTCAATTGCTTTTAATTTAGCTGCTAAGGCTTTGTAAGCCTCCAAGGATAGAAAGTCCTCCTCCCTAAGCTACTATGGGGGTGATATTGGAGTCACATTCTTCCTATGTCGAGGTGGAGGACATTGCTCTTCCTCCTCCTCAACTTGGGAGTCTTCAAGATACTCTTGATCATTTCCCTCTCCCTCTTCTTCCTCATATTGTTGTTGCATCTCATGTTCGAATGGTGGTGGCCGTTCTCTTGGTAGAGCACTAATATGAGTATGAGCATCCCTATGCTCCTGTTGCACATCGACTTGTGAAAAGCCTTTCTTTGAATGTGCTCTCTATTCTCAATGTGAGTATATAGACCAACCCTGACTAACCTATATTCCTGCTCTATGTGCTCCTTTTGGGCAAGGATGTGTTCTTCATGCATGCGCTGCTCGTATAGTCTTTGTTTGATGAGCCTCTGTGATTGAATATTCTCTTCTTCAATGCGCTGCATTTCTAGGTGAGCATCCTTCAGTTGATCTTGGAGGAGCTGTCATCATTGCTAAGATACCAATCTATGTGATCTATCAAGATCATTGACCATGATAGGCCTTTGGTATGCATGCTTTGTGCGAGCAACCTTATGGGTTCTATACCCATCTGACTGATTTACGATGCTTCTACCATTGTATATAAAGATGACATTGTCATCCTACTAAGCTTTGTGCTATGTTCCACCATGCGTAGATGATGGATGTATCACATGAGGGTTCTTAGAAGCCTCTCCATATTCTCTAGCAATCCTAATATCTCTAGCAGTCCTAATAGAACTCACACTATGCTCACTTAGGACACGAGTGGGTGGAGATGAAGGTTTATAGCCTAGTTGCTCAAGGATGCTACCTAAGTCGTCCAACTGTCTGGATCTCCATCGCTCATGCGGTGGTGTGCCATTGGCTCCCACCTTAGCCATATCAATAGTGATCTTTCTATGTTCACTATGTGCAGGAGTCTGCACAGGTCTATGCTCAGTGGTAGCCTTGTCTGCATGTCCCTGAATAGGTGAATATCGATCCCATATGTCCTTCGAATGTGGAGCCATGGATCCTCTTACAAACCTATTACGTAAGGACACTAACTTGGACCCCTTGATAATATACTCTTTAGTAGATCTTATGGATGCACATGCAACATGATCTCAGTAATGGCTTCTGAGTGGAACACCCTCATGCTGAGAGGCTCCCTGCTCTATTCTATGCCTAGAAGAATGCATATAAACTCCTCTATTGGGGGTATGCTCAGTAATTTCCCCTCATGTCGAGTTGTCTCCTCTAATGCTTGTATAACGACGTTCGAGAAGCACACATGGTCTAGGATTCAACATGTGCTTATATGAATCTGTTGGGGCTTGGTCATGGGCATCAGACTTATGCCTTTGTTGACTACTTCGTATCTCCACCATGGTGTACCTAGCGTCTAGATTTATTATTTATTACACAAACAAGGTATACAATGGTGTTTATCTCGTATTAATTTTTAAAAGTGAGCCCTAGACTATTTGATGTTGTTTCAAGTGTGTTGTATCAATATAGAACTCCTTATTGTGTTTTTAAAAGTGTTGAATGATATTCTTAGTTAAATTGGATTTCACCTATATGCTCACAGCTCGACAACCTAGATGTGACTTCCAGGCTGCATAAATCCCTCATGTGTGGTAATGAAAGTCCACACCCATACAAGGAGCACAGGTCCTCCTAGATCCTCACCCATTTTCCCTAGTCAGCATTATACCCTCCGAAGCTAATACATGCAAATTTTCTAGGGTACAAAAAATTCTTGGATCCGATATTTGTCTAGTATCCAAGGGTACATAGGATTTGGGCCAACGGATAGAAATTATGCCCACCGTCATTGAACCCTACTAGTGGTTGGATGTGACTCCCAACTCACTAGAATTTAAGTGAAACGTGGAGTTTGTGGTTCATTTTATTGTTTCGCATAAAATTAAAATGCATTATATAGCATAAATGATTGTTTCCTACATGATATGCAAAAATAAACGTTCATTTCAGAAAAGATGCATGCTATATCCTAAATGATTTTTGATAATGCAATTACAATGATATAGCCTCTGATTGGGCCTCAAGCATGCAAATCAACACATAATTTTTATCAAGCACATTGTATTATAGGGTGTACTGCACTCAGAGGTCCGTTGTTTCTAGCAGCGCCTAGCAAAAATTTAGAAAAAGAAACCCTAAAGACTTAATTCGTTTTCATGTTATTTTTATCCTTAATTATTTAGGTTCCAATTTTCTATTTTGGAAAATATAGAAGCAAAAAATAGAGATAGAAAGTGGAAAAAGAGCCTACCTCAGGTCCTCATTTGATTCAGCTTTGAATTCCTATTGTTTGATGTGTCTGTTGTGAACCGTAGTTCTAATGTGCAGTTTAGACTATAGACCGCATCTTGAAGCCACGGGCCAACAATGAGACCGCAGCTAGAAGCTACGGTTTGCACCTGTAATTCTAAAAATATAAGAACAATCAGTTAGATCACTTTAAATGCAGATTTCCACCGTGATCGCTTTTGACCTATCCAAAAAGTATGCACCTATTCTAGTAGATCAATGGAAATCAACATGAAAGCATGAAATAATGAACAAAAATTGCATATGACAATAAAATGGATGTTTCTTTTATTAATATCGAAAGCAAATCTCGGTTACAATCATGCCCCTCTTAGGGTAACCCAAATGTTGATAAAATTGATACAATTACAAAGCCCCCAATGGGGTAGGTGCAATATTAATGCTCTTTTAAATAGTCACAAACTACTCTAGGATGGATTTGACCCTCTTGTTCACGTTGAGGAAGGAATTGGATGATTAAAGCTCATTTAGATCTGATTCCCTACGTTCAAGAAACAACAGAGAAGTGTTAAAAGCATTGGGAACCTCTCATGATGAGGTCCTTTGAGGAAATTGAACACAAAGATGCTATAAACATATGAAATCAAGAAAACATACAAAATGTGTTAAATCTATGTTAAATTGATAAAGATTCCTAGATATGCATAAAGGAATAATACAACTAACTATCTAATGGCCTACTTATGTGAAATAAAGCATGAAAGCATGGAAAGAAGCCATTAATTTCATAAATGCTATAATGAAGTAAATCTACTCAAGTCTTTAATCCAATCCGTAAGAGTCTCTAAACTACCAAATAAAGCATTAAAATGGCTAATCTAATCTAGATAAGCACTCTATAAAAAAAATAGTAAGGGAATCTTATACTTGTTGCAAACCGTAGCTCTGATGAGTGGTCTGCACTGTAAACCATGGCTGAATTCCGTGACTTGCAACCAAGTAGGTTTACCCTCCAATTCTAGGGCAATGGAATTGATCCTCGTCAAATTGATGATCAAGGGTCGCCTCAGTTTCCTCTGATAGATTTAGTGGTTGAATTGCTCGATAGGGCCTCTGTTTTCCCAAATTGGCATTTCTTGGTGTTCTAGCTCCTTAGGGAATCCATGGCATAATTTTTCATGATGCTTAGGTTGGCAAGGTGATAGCAAAAAATATCTCTCTTAGTGCAATTAAGTAAGTTCACAATCTGATAGGGCTTCGCTGCTCTAATCTCCAATGCTTGTTTGATATCTTTGCCCTAATTTGAAAGGGTATTTATAGGACTACCCAAGGGCTAGGGGTGGCTTCATGGAGAAGCCAAGAACAAGAAGGGGTGGTTAGGATAGTTGGATTGGAAGCTTCCATCCCTTAACCACCTTATTCTATATCAAATGGTCGTTCAAACCGATTTGGATCAGATGAAGTCCAACTAAACTTTAGTTAAGTCCACAGGTGACAACTATGGTTCAGACTAAAGATCGTAGGTCTTAGCTGTGGTTCAGACTGTAGACCGTAGGTCTCAACTGTGATTCAGACTGATTAGGCCAAGGAGCCCAAATTGAGTGGTTAGAACCACTGATTTATCTTGGAGTCTATCCAAGATCTTCCATATGGTCTTGTATCATATCCATATGAGTAGTCACCTTCGGCATGACACGTTTTAGGTGTCTACAAAATTATAAAAATATATATTTCAAGGTTTACATGGTACCAAAGGGCTTATATGAACAATACAATACAAAAATTAGTTGTGGCCTTGAGAGAAGCTTAACCACCACATATTCCAATAGTTTCTTCCATATAGAGTTGAAATATTTTTGATGTGATGAAAAGACCTATTTTGGCTAGAGGATGAAAGAATTTGATATTTCTATCCCTTCCTTAAGCCATCGCTCCCTAGAATTTTGTAAACAATATAACTCCTTTTTTAGCATATTATGACAACTAGAAAGTAATTGTTTTTCTTACACATAAGTATACTAGTCCATTTCATTGATTTATATTATCTCTTATAGTTTTTTGAGCTTGGATTCAGTTTCATTTTTTGATTTAGATATATTATCAAATAATTTATCATTCCAAATCTTCATTTTCCCTTTAGTTATTTCATATTTTGAACAAAATTGTAAATATAATATCCTTTGAACTTTGAATCATACCACCATAACATAACCACCTAGAAGAATCAAGTTCTTGGAACCACGTAGACTTAAATTTATATGGATTTGGATGACTATTATTGAGTAAATCACATCTCAAGAGAATGGTTTTATGATCTTATCCTACTCATAATAAAATATCTGAAGAGATTCTATATCCCTATTTTTAACTATGTATTAGATAACACAAATATCTTTGATATTTTTTGCCATATGAGTTTTTCCAATGTGCTTATTGTGCCATGTATACTAAATCTTGAAGTAATAACATCCTAAATATCACTTGAATTGACAAATGAAGTAGAATCCTATATTGTTTATAACCATCTAATAATATCACCCTATGCTTTTCAAAGGAGGTGGTAAGGTTTAATGCTAGACCTTGGCTTTGTGAACAACTTGAGCTAGCTAAGTGTTAGTCTAAAAAGACTACCGTGATAGATAGCAGATTTTTGCATAGAAGGACCGACGTTTCATTTTTGAGACATGAGGCAAAAAATTGACTAAGGCATGAAGAAGGTCATGATTTTGTGACATGATAAGTTTTCACCAACATGCAACTCGAAGAGGCCAAAAAACAAGAAAACGTCGTGATTTTGCGACATGGCAGGTTTTCGCCCGTAAGCATCCTGAAGAAGCTAGAAGGCAAGAAGACGTCATGATTTTGTGACATGACATGTTTTCGCCAGCATGCATCACACAAAAGCTGAAGTACAAGAATATGTCACGATTTTGCAACATGAATAATTTTTGCTAGTAAGAAACCCGAAGAAGCTAGAAGGTAAGAAGACATCATGATTTTGCGACATGGCATGTTTTCGTTGGCATGCAACTCACAAAAGCTGAAGTACAAGAAGATGTCACGATTTCATGACATGACAGGTTTCACTGATATGGATATAATTAGGAATAAATAAGATACCTCTAAAAGCTCATGTCAATAACTGGAAATAGATAGTAGAAAATATCAATTCCTAGATTTCTACTATCAGATTTTGTTTGTTAGAAGCCATGCAAAACATATGGAAGCATGATTGTAGTCAGATTTCTTGTAATTTATTTTAGGGCAAAATGTATTAATTATAAAGATACTCACCATAGGGCATATATAATAGTAAACACACCTTGAAAATAGGTCGACTCTTGGGCATTTACAATACTGGATGTATGTACTTTGAATGCAAGCAATAAAATTACGCTTCTATTGGATTTTGGTTCACAGTGTGCAAGTGTATGTATTAACATTTCTCACTTCTATTCACATTATTGAAATATAGATTGTATTTGTTCTGAAATGTAGACTTATACAAAACATAAATCATATTTTTGGAGTTGAAATTTGATATATGCGTGTGTTAGATAGACATCTAAATCACATTGAGAAATCCATGATTTTTGCATGGAGATATAATAAATGCTTTAGCAGTAAAGTGTATACATTCATCTTATATGTTGTCTAATATGTACCACAAGTAAGCTCTAGCCTCGGCTATATTTCCCTCTATTTTATTAATTCCATTTTCCCTTTCCCCATTAAAACCATTAAGTAACCAGCCTCCTCTGGAGATTAGATGGAAGATCCCAAGATCAAGTTTGTCTACTCAATGTTGACAAATCAAGGTGCAAATAACAACCATAGGCATATTTTATTCCAATAGTTTTTGGCATGCTCAGTAGGACCCTAAATCCCACAATATTCTATAAGGTTTGGTATTTCTCTTTGATCTTTTAATATCTAAATCAAATCACCTGGTGACTCCATCCAAAGGTATAGACCTAAGAAATACCTTATCTATTTATCTAGTTAAAATTTATGATTATTTACCTATATGATAACCAGATCTAAAGCAAGAAACTCTAAATAACCCATCGAGTTCTTTGAGTTACATCTTGGCAGCCTAAGAGTGCATCCAGTTTTATATGCTAGATCAAACCCACCTACTACCAGTATTATTACCCTTTTACCCGCTATTTTAACTAGTCCTATTGCCAATACATCTTTGGTGAAGACTACCAGTAGTTTATAGTTTAGGCAAGTACAATTGCTATAATGGCCGCTCCTCCACCAGCTTATCTTACATGGAACCACATAGGTCCACTAAACTTGGTGGTCCAAGACCCAATCCCTATGGCAACTTTGAAGGCATTACCTTCATATGATGGAATGGTTAAAATGACATATGAGCATTGCTTATATGTTTCAGCCTTGGATGAAATTTACATCACTCAAGAAGATGTGATGATTAGGTTGCTAGTTATTTCCTTGAAAGGAAAAATGTTCAATTGGTACAGAGTGTTTCCTTCTCAATCTATTGCGACTTGGGTAGAGCTCTCTGGCAGGCTGGTAGATGAGTTCAATCAGCATGTAGATATATTCTCTCTACTCAGCTAGTTCAACATCATCAGGAAGCATCCTCAAGAGGAAATTATTGGTTTTACTATCCGATTTAACTGCACCTGGGAAAGACTACCTACTGGATTGAAACCAATGATAGAACAAGCAATATACTATTATTTAAGAGCTTTTGATACAGATATCAACATGATAATACGGAAATAATGAATATTCAATTACCTTACTATTTATCAAGAAGCATCTAAATCAAAAATATATCTTATTACTACGGGGATATATCCACGAAAAGCAATAATGCCTATTTTTCCTGATATCCTTCAAACTCCCAATACTAGTTCTTCCAAATATTCCCATTTTTTGAGCATAGATATCCCAAAATGGAATGGGCCACCCCCTAGAATCCTCCAACATTACCTCATATTCCTACAATTCCCGTATTACCTACACCACCGCCTCAGCTGGTCCCCAAAAATCAGCTCATTATTATACTAGATACAATGAAGAATCTAGAAAATGATATGACTTCAATGAAAAAAGAGAATCTATGAGAAAATTTCAACCAATAAGGTTTCCCTAGATAACGAGAGATGCAAAACAGTCAAGTAATAGAGGGCAGGAAAGATCAAATGTCATTTATGCAAACAAAACAGAGGAGGTCGCAGTGTCTTCCATGAATTTTTATTATTGGTGCACCACATGCAATGATCCACATGGAGATATTTCGTGTATGATCCATCAAAATTATGCACATAATGTAGCTATTGAGAAAGAAGAGAAAAACGTGAAAGGTCATGTAAATATGATTAGAGAAACTGACCATAATTTTATGATGCCTACAATAGAACAAGTTGCGGTTTTAACCAGATCAGGTAAAAAACCTCTACAAGTAGATCCTTAAGAGCTTCAACCTCTAATTTTTCCCCCAAATCCCAAAGCAACACCCAAAGGAAATTCTTCCTATGAGAAAAGACCTCAAGTTCCAGCCCAAAACCAAGGGCTACAAATACATAAATAATTTACTCCATAGAAGGAAACTGAGACTCAAGACCAAGCTAAGGAAAGGTTAAGATTTCCTTCATTGAATAAGAGGTAAAGAATTGAAGCAACCCAAGGATACAAAAATAGGTATGATACTTTCACCAAAGAAAAATAAAAAATTGTTGAATCACTTGCATTTAACATAGTTGAAAAAATGAAAAATACTCCCTCAAATGCGAGTATGTACGACGCTCTTCAGTTCCCTGGTCATATTTATATCTTGTAGGAATATCTAAAAATGATGAAAAATAAATAAAAAAACATATCCTCTTCAAATACAGTCCAGGAAAATCTAACATCTGCTATTGGAAAAAATAGACCAACTTCTTTCTATTTATCTCTTCAAATGGAAGGGTGGGTTGTACACAACTGCATGATAGATTCAGGTGCTGCTACTATAGTGATACCCAAAGCATGATGTGATATTATGGGGATGGAGTACACTAGGAGCAATCCAAGAGTCCTACAGTTGGATGGTACTCTAGTTAAAACTGTAAGAGTGATTAAGGACATTTCTATACAACTCCATAGGATGCCCCAAATGGTGGTTATTCAAGAAGTAGTAGTGGTATATTTGGAACCATACTTCGGTATGTGCTTATCTAGAGAATTCATAGCAAAAATAGGAGGGTACGTATCCCTAGATTAATCACATTTAGAAATACCTTTCAAAGGTAGAAGGATTAAGATCTTTAATGAGAAACCATCTACTTTTCATGTAGAAAAGATAGGGAAAGCTGACACCGTGAATATGATGACTGAAGAAATTGGAGAAGTGGAAATAATGGAAGAGACCTTGCAATATCTTCAAGTAGAAGATCAATTTTCTATGAAGGATTTCAATGCCATGACAGAAATAGAAATGGAAATTTATTCCATTGAAAAACCAAAAAAGCAATTGACACTTGTTCCTGAAGAAAACATTTCTACTAGTCAACTTTGGAAGCTATTCTTCGATGGAGCTAGGTGTAAAAATGGAGTTGGTGCTAGGATAGTTTTTATTTCTCCCACATAGAAATAAAGAGTTTTCTCTTACATATTGACATGGATTTGCTCCAATAACACAACAAAGTATGAAGCACTTTGCTTGGGATTGAGGAAAGATAAGAGTTAAACAACTACTTAATTATGGAGATTCAGAACTTATCATGAATCAAGTCACGATAAAATGTATTAGTAAACAAAAATATTTAAAGGCTTATAGAAATAAAGTGTGGGACCTTTTAGAAGCCTTTGAGGCTCTAAATATGAAGTCTATCCATAGAGAACAAAATACCCACGTAGATTTATTGGCATCAGTGGGAGCTAATTTTTGTCTTGTTGGCAACATCATCCAAAAATCCAAGAAAGTTAGACTCATTTGTAGACCCTCAGTTCCAGAAAAAAATATCTTTTGGTAAGTTTTTGAGAACGGTGAGCAAATACTAGATTTTTTAATCTATGAAATGAACTGCTCAAGCGGAAGGGCATTGCAAGATGAAAAATAAGATGTGATTCAATAGAAGAATAATCATATCCCCAAGGGAATTATCACCCTTGAAATTTTGTTTGATAATAATGATAGGGCAATAGGCCACAAAATAAAAATTTATAAGCGTTGGTATAAAGAAGTGGAGTTAGAACCAGGAAAAATTATTAAAGTGGAGGTTATTTGTACAAAAGAAGAGTTGAACCAAATCAGGGAATTATGTAAGAAAGTTTCTGATATTATAGCTTGGGTGTACAGTGATCTAAAAGTGTATAAGAAAGAGATTATCCAACATACGATTGAATTAGAAGGAGCAAAGCATTTTAGGCAAAAGCAAAGACTGGTAAATCCAAATATAAAGGCTTTGATGAAGCAGGAGTTGCTAAAACTTCTTCAAGCTAAAACACTGTATCCTATTAAACATTCTACCTAGGTGGAAAACTCGGTTCCATTCAGGAAGAATAACGGAGACATTAGATTATGTGTGGATTTCAAGAATTTGAATAGAGCTTCACTCAAATATCATTATCCCCTTCTTAAGATTGATCAAATTTTACACACATATGCAGGGGTACAAAGGTTCTCTTTACTAGATGGTTTTTCAAGGTATAATCAGGTATGGGTTAGATACGAAGATCAATTCAAGAATGTCTTTACCATAAAATGGGAAACATTTACCTACTAGAGGATGCCTTTCGACTTGTCTAATGCTGGAGCAACTTTCCAAAGAGCGATGGATGTAGATTTTGGTGAACTTGCTAACAAATCATAGTCATCTATTTAGATGATATGACTATTTTATCGTATCATGAGCGAGATCATATAATACACCTTGAACAAGTATTTGAAAATGTAGGGAATTTGGAATATATTTAAATCCAAAGAAATCCATATTTGCTGCAGAAGGTATCCTATTGGGTCATGTCATCTCTAAAGTTGGATTAGCTCTTGATCTTGATAGAGTGAAAGCACTCTTAGAGCTTACCTTACCAGTTAACAAGAAAGGTTTGTAATATTTCTTTGGAAAAATAAATTTTGTGCAAAAATTTATTGCAGATTTTGCAAAGATTGTTAATCCAATGATTGTTTATTGAAAAAAGATACACCTTTCAAATGGATAGATATAAGGAAGAATGCTTTCAGAAAAATCCTAGAAGAAATAGCTCAAGCACCTGTGCTAATTAATCCTGACTAATCCTGAGGTTTTATCCTATATGCTATTGGTGAATAAGAAAGTTATACTATAGTCCTCACATAGAAGGGAGCAAACAATGAAGAAAGACCCATAACATTTCTTAGTTCCACCATGCATGATCATGAAGAGAGATATAAATTTATTGATAAGCAAGTGTATGCTATCATGAAATCCTTGAACAAATTCAAATATTTTCTATCACAAAGCAGAATCATTATTTATGTGATTCATCCTGATGTTAGGAATTTTATAATACAAGGAGAACTTGGTTAAAAAAGGGTTGGTTGGGTGACTAAGATACAAGAATATGATGTGGAAATACATCCAACAAAAATAGTAAGAGGTATATCCCTGTGTCAAGAACTAGCCAAGTAGGCTACAAATGATCATGTGGAGCACCAAGGTGTAATGGCAAATACAAAATCAGATCCAAGTCCAAAAAACATTGATTGGATTGATGATCTTGTGAAGTACTTTCAGACTGGAATGTGTCCTGATAATCTAAATTCTTCAAAAAGAAGGTATAGAGCACAAGCATTGAAGTATACCCTTCAATAAAAAGGGTTATCCAGAAAAAATATAGATGATGTACTTTTAAAGTGCATAGGAGAAGATGAAAAACAAAAGGTGTTAAAAGAGTTTCATGGGGGTCTCTTTGGAGGACATTATTTAGGAAGATCCACTGCTTTGAAAATACTCAGAGCAGGTTGTTATTGGCATTCCATTTTTAAGACACTTATAAGGTTACTAAAATTTGTGAGTAGTTCCAGAGGTATGTGGGGAGAAATAGAAATGCCTCTATGCCCTTAAATCCTATCCAAGTTGAAGAACATTTCCAATAGTGAGGGTTAGACTTTGTTGGCATAATAGAGCCTAATTCATCAGCTAGACATAAGTATATACTTACTGCCACAAACTATTTCACCAAATGGGTTGAAGCTATCCCCACTAAGAAGGTTGATCAAGAGGTGGTAATTTATTTTGTGGAAAGCTTGATTACAAGGTTTGGTGTACCCGATTCACTAATTACAGATAATATATCAACTTTCATTGGAGCTAAAATGATTGAGTTTACTAGCAGATATGGCATATATTCTAAGACTTCTTCCAACTATTATCCATAGGGTAATGTTCTATATGAGACTAAAAATAAAAATATCCTCAAAATCCTGAAAAGAACATTGGAAGATAACAAGAGGAACTGGAATTACTTGATCAATCAAGCATTATGGGCTGATAGAATTTCAATCAAGAAATCTATTGATACATCACCCTATTCCTTAGTCTATGGTAAAGAGGCCATTTTACCTATACATATGGAAATAAAAACACTAAATTTACTCAATAAAATGAATTAAGAAGGCTATCAACCAATGGATGTCTGGTTAATGCAACTTCTACAACTGGAGGAATAGAGAGAACAGGCTTATAATCATCACCAAAAACATATGGCAGATACAGGAGGATGGTTTAATAAAAATATAACCTACAGGAAATTTAAAGTGTGAGACCTAGTTTTAAAATGGAATGTGAAAAAAGCTAAGCTAGGTAACCACGATAAATTTGATGCTTTTTGGGAGGTCCCTTTCGAGATAGTCACTTAAAGGTAATTTAATTCTTTTCAACTAAAAGATCAACAGGGTATGAATTTACCCATAACAGTGAATGTTTTTCACTTAAAGCTCTATTTCAAATAAAAAAAGGGAAAAAAATATTATGTCTAATATGTACATTATGATAAGTTTATAAATATTTCCTAAGTTATTTCTAGTTCATTAAAGTTTTATCATCATCCCGCAACCAACCAGAGGCTACCAGCAAGAGAGAGACAAAATCATAAAGTGCTATATTGTCGGATATAGCAGTTTAAATTTGAAAATGCCATGCGGATTTCCAATTATTGGTGGGAGAAAACCATTTTCTAGAAGGATCCTTGATAAGCGTTATTTTCATTATATAATGTTAATGGTCGATTTACGAAAGAAATTCAAAATTTTCGATGTGGATTTTTTGATGATTGAAAGAAAGGAACCGCATTTGCAAATGGGAAAAGCTTTGGTAAGCGTAATATTTATTTGTCTGTAGTAAATAATCATTGGTTTTATTTTCAAAACATTCAAAAAGGTTGCAAAAACAAGGCACAGAGGGATTCAAGAAAATCTAGCCCACCAACTGTAATTAATGCAAATCATGCATATGTTTCTAATTGATGTAAAACCCTAATTTTACTCCTAAGTAAAATCCATTGCATCACTTTCTATTCCTACTTTTCCTAGTTTGAGTTCAATTCAAAAAAATCTCAGTGTGACAAATTTCTCATGGATCCAAAAAAGAATACCTAGAAAACAACAATGGCGGACCCATATTCTACACCTTTAGCAGCAAGACATGGAGAAGACATAAGTAAAAAATTCATCGATCGAGATGCTAGAATCAGTGATACTATGATAACATGGAAAGACCCAGCAAGAATCTGAAAGGATATCGAAGACATAATGACTACTGGGATTACTGCGTCTTCTCCTACAACTTATGATTTTAATTCATTACTATACTGGTATGTTTATATTTATGTGCACCCTTGTCCCGAATTGGTAAAAGCAATTGCAAATTTTTACGATGAAAAAAATAAAGCTATTAGAAATCAGAGAGGGATATTACTTTTCTCTTTGAGCACAGATGCCTTTATTTTTGCTTTTGCCACTAGATATGTACCTGCTCTTGAGCCTAAGGCTTTTAACCCAAAATATCAAGCAAAATATTTTGTTCCTTATGAAAATATAAATAATTCCCTCTATACATAGTTGAAAAATCCACCTACTGGAGGAAAAATTCCTGAAACCCCCATTTCCCTAGCTGAGTTCAAAAATCCAGAGTTATTTTCTATATTAGTCATGGTATCGGGACTAAAGACTGATGAGAAAGTTCATGGGTGGCAGATTGCTTTAGTCAATTTCCTGTCTAATCCAAAATATTATGACTCTGCAGTCATGGATAAGAGTGTTAGACCTTTGTTTTTTGACTGGCCAAAGTATCTATTTAGAGAAATCCATAAAGGGTTATCTATAATTAAGAAGGGGTCTCAGTTTTCTTTTCGTTTTTATTCATATTTGGTGTGGCTATTCTTTTTCTTTATGGCTAAGTAGCTAGCGTTTATTTCTATAAATGATAAATATGAAAAATGGAGGACCTTACCAGTGTATGAGTGGACCAATGTGTTGTACAAAACTAAATCATATTATGATTTTAATAGAGAATTTCAAGGTCTAGCTCTGAAAATAATGTATGGAGAAATTAGAAGGTTAACCCTAAAAGCTGAAAAAGTTTTATAGAATAAACATGCTGAAGAGGGTGACTGGTTTATTCTCACCCAGGGGTTGTCATAAGGTTATATGGGTTTGCTAGAAAACCCTTCTTACTTCCTCATTATGTTACTGATATATTGTTTGCATTAGAGTATGTAAGACAGACAGAACACATCAATGTAAAATATGGCACAGGTATAGGTAAAATCGGTACCTGTACTATGCCTTTTCAGTTTGAAGGTGTTATTGTTTTTAAAAGAGGTCAAAATGAGCAAATTCCTCAAGCTATGAGAGATTTGGGGTTAGTATAAATCCCTTAGAGATGGAAATATGATCCTATAAACATATTTACAAAAAGAAAGGTAATTTTAAATAGACTTCTGATGAAAATTTATCATGCATCCATCAGACCGGATATTGAAGCCTGTAGAAACAATAATGAAGATAATGCATTGGAATGACATGTAGAAGGAATGCAACAGTTGCCTCCTTGGAATGATTTTTATGAACATGTGATGTATTATGACCTTAAGAATAATTTAAAACATGTGTTAAATGAGAACACTATTTCTAGAATGCAAAAGAAAGGTGCAGATTGGATGATAAGAAAGATTCATGAATGGTGGACTATGAGAGTGCAAACAAAAATGATTGATTCAAGGTACCCTATAAAAAATTATCTTGAATTTTTGGTACGATATGACCATTATCAGAAGTACTAGTTAGGAGTTTTTCCTGTGAAGATACCTCATAGCATTGGTGGCAACAAGGAGACAAGTCTTGAAGCTGCTAAAAAATAGAACGTTGACTAGGATAAAGGTAAGAAAGTTGCAATTGAGAAACCATTGGCTCAAGCACAGAACAAGCTTAGAACTTCAAAAAAAAGGGCCACTGAAGAAGTCTTCATAGAATATCAAGGAAAAGCATATGGAAAATTTGCTCAAATGATGCTAAATATGGGATATGAAGGCAAATACCTAGGAAAAGAAGGACAAGGGATCACTGAACCCTTACAGGCTGAAAGAAAATGAAAATGCCTGGTGCTAGGAGCTAATTCATAAAAGGGTAAAGTTACAATTTCTAAAACTATTAAGTTTGTTCCCCCCTCAAACTCAGCTACAAAATCTAATGAACCTCTTTGTATTAAGAGGAAGAGGTTAAATTCTATAGCAAAAGTTAAAAAAAAATAGAAACAAAGTGTTGAAGAAATCCTAGCTCATGAGCAAATTGGTCAAGATGATGATGTTAATAAAATTGGAACTGCTCCAAATGGTGAGCAAATTATTTAGGATAGTGAGAATAACGTTCTAAATCTAGATATTACTGAACAAGAAATTGTCTATATTGGGACTATTGATGATCCAAATGATCTTTCTCAAGAGGATAAAAATGTATCTATTTTCAAATAAATTGTTTTTAAAAAATAAAATGTTGAATATAGAAGAAAACAACCTGAGGAAATTCCCCAAAATATTGAAATTATAAATCTTGAAGAGGATGTAGATGGTAAGAATAGGGTTGATAACAGAGAAAATGTAGAAGTTCCTATGCAATATGGAGGTCAAGATTCTATCATGAATGAAGGTGATCAAGATCGTGAAGGAGAATATGGGGATCAACAAGCACTTCAAACAAAAAAAGTATGGTTTCTTTTCTCTCTATCTTTTCTCTCTACTCATTCCCAAAGTGATTTTCCTTCCATTTTTGGTTCAAAGTGTAGAGCTAAAAGCACAACACTAAATAACAGTAGAAAGTAAACAAATATGATAAGACAAATGTAATTGCACAAGAAATATTATTATTAAATAACAGGGGGGAGATGAAAAACTCCTTTGTACAATTAATTCTACCTTGATAGAAATATTATGATACATTGAATACATATTGCTAGGGTTCTTCGAAACACTAGCTACAATGAAAAAGTGTCTTCAACGTGCTTCACTCCCAATAGAATGAGTGGGCTTCAGGTATCCAATTCCAAGCCACTCCAGCTTCAACAACTATCCAATAATGAATGAAACCTATAGATTTTCACACATACAAACAAAATAAGGAGTTAGTAATATCTATGAGGGCTCCACAGAGTGAGACCCTCAGTATCAATAAAACCCTAGTTGTTGATGAATGACACTACATACAAAAACCTACAAAATTATGCAATAAAATAATGATTTACCTTGCTAGACTTGATGCTTTGTTACTTTATGATAGATTTTATGGTAGGGTGCTCCAACAACACCTGATGACTTGATGCACTAGACTTTAGTTCACGTTTGATGATTATGGCAGGCTCTGGTGCAATTTTTGTAGGCTCTGGTACAAGCTTGACAGGCTCTAGAGTGAGCCTACAAAATGGTAGGCTCTGGTGGGCTCTTGGTAGGCTCTGCAGTGAGCTTGGCAAGCTCTGAAGGGCGCTTAGGATATGGTATGCTCTATAGTGAGCCTGTGGGTTAGGATTTGATCTACAACAACAAATCATGGGGATGCGAGGGGAACAACAGAAGTGATGTGGTGGCAACAATAGAGAGTGGATAAATGGTAATTATGACGGCAATGGGAGATGGATGTGGAAATGGCTGGAATGATGAAAGTCCTATGGCAAGCTAGGGCTTGGATATTCAATGGATCTGCAATCCCTTTACTTCACACAAGTTTCTTCAAAAATCTCTTCAGGACCAGAACATTCTAGGGTATTCCAGGGTTTGGGCATTTGCACATGCCTTTACTTATAATCCAACCTTAGAGTTTCTTAGGGTTTTAGCTCAACACTTTAGATCGTGTGGTTTAGATTAAATCACATCCTAGGGCTGAGATTGTACTTTAAGTGTGGCATGGATTAATGAAGATGGACGATGGAGATTAGATTGGATTGGATGGTTGTGGTTAATTGGGTTTATAAAATACATATTTTATAATAAATATATTATAGTATAATATAAAATATTATATTAAATATAAAATAATATTAAAATAAGCCCAATTAGGTTAGGAAATGGAGGGAAATGTGGATGTGGGCCAAATAATTGCGGAAAAGGTGGAATTGAACCAAATAATTGGCGGGAAAGGTGTATAGTAGACAAGTGGGTGGTGGGATGGTTAGGATGGAGGATTAATGGCTGTAATTTGGTGTCTACAGATGCCCCTTTTTGCACCATGTTGCATGAAATACAATATGGTGCAAAAACATGAGACACATGCTTGGGCTATGGGCACAAAAGCAACTTATCTCTGTTGGATTGGAGTACTAGCGTTGAAGGTAAAAGAATTTTAGAGTTTTGCGCAACTTACCCCCTCAATTGGTGAATGATAAGATTCTCACAAGCCAATTGAAAATGAATTCCTACAAGTGATGATATATGTGCAAGTGATGTTATGTGATTGTAGACGATATGAATGATGTAAAATGTGATACCGTTTTTACCCCAATGGTGGAAAAAATGGGGTTGGTGTAAAATACCATGTGATTGTGGACAATATGAATGATGTAAAATGTGATACCAATTTTTCCCCAATGGTGGAAAATGGGGTTGGTGTAAAATACCATGTGATTGTGGATGATATGAATGATGTAAAATGTGATACCTTTTTTGCCCCAACGGTGGAAAAGGGGTTGGTGTAAAATACCATGTGATTGTGGATGATATGAATGATGTAAAATGTGAGACCGTTTTTGCCCCAACGGTGGAAAATGGGGGTTGGTGTGAAATACCATGTGATTGTGGATGATATGAATGATGTAAAATGTGATACCATTTTTTCCCCAATGGTGGAAAAGGGGGTTGATGTAAAATACCATGTGATTATGGACAATGTGAATGATGTAAAATTTGATACCATTTTCGCCCCAACGGTTGAAAGGGGGTTTTGTCAAGTGTAGATATCATAATCATGTAAGATGTATCCCATTGTGGGAGGATCAAGATAAAATTGTTGTTGCCCCAAATTTGGGGATGATTCGATACTGTTGAATAGTATGTTATCTGATGCCATTGATATGCAAGTATGATGATGCAGATAAAAAGAGAAAATAACCATGGATAGCCTCTTGGTGATTGTTCTCACAATTAGAACTAATCATCCTAGCTAGTTCCTATCATTAGGTTTTTGAAGAAAAATGATGAAATTTGAGTTTTTTTTCATGTGTTAAGCCTCACGAACTAGGCCATCAATGACAACAATTGTGCAAATTGTTCTTGGCAAGGTTTCACTCCAAAATGTGAAGTGCCCAATGTGATTGTGATCTTGGACAATGAGATAATTGATGATGATCATGGTCAAGTTTCCTTATTGTAGGCTATTCATCTTATCGAATTGCATGGATTCCCATCGTTGCAATCACCGAGTTTGTAGAATAACCCACTAGATACAAGGTTCACTTGCATGCTACTTGAAGTTTGACAAATTTTATGATTGATGAAATATGGTGATGGAAGAATGTTGGATGAAGAAATGTGGATATCTCGCTCAATGTAGAGTTCACCTGTGAATGGATGATGTTGAATGTGAATGTGATCTGTTTTTGCCCCAACAGATGAGGGGAGTTTGCAATTTGGAAGATGTGATGAGTGTATCTATTTTTTCCCTAATAGATGAAGGGGTTTTTGAAATGTGTAAATGTGATGAATGTATCTATTTTTGCCCTAACAAATAAAGGGGTTTTCAATGATGAAAGTGTCCTTATGGTGATCTATCCATCCTACCGGATTGCATGGATAACCAGTCGCTGCAACCGCCAGGTTTCTAGGATAAACTACTAAATATGAGGTTCACTTGTGAATGTTGCATAATGATAAATTAATGGATGATGAGTTATGATTTTTTCCGTGTTTCTAGCCCCATGAACAAGGACATTATGATTTTGTTGTCTATGTTTCTAGCCCCACAAACAAGGACATTAATTATGATAAGTGAATGTTATCTATTTTTGCCCTAATAGATGAAGGGGTTTTTGATGAGGTAAGTGTCCTTATGGTAATCTACCCATCCTACCAGATTGCATGGATAACCAGTTGCTGCAACCACTAGGTTTCTAGGATAAACCACTAAATACAAGGTTTACTTATGAATGTTGCATAATGATAAATGAATAGATGATGTTAAATGTAAGTGTGATCTATTTTTGTCCCAACAGATGGAGTTTTTGAAATGTGGAAATTTGATGAATGTATCTATTTTTGCCCTAACAGATAAAGGGGTTTGCGATGATGTAAGTGTCCTTATGGTAATCTATCCATCCTACCGGATTGCATGGATAACCAGTCACTACAACCGCCAGGTTAAGTAGGATAAATCACTAGATACAAGGTTCATTTGTGAATGTTGCATAATGATAAATTAATGGATGATGTTGAATGATTTTGTCTATGTTTCTAGCCCCATGAACTAGGACATTAATGATGATAAGTTATGATTTTATCCGTGTTTCTAGCCCCACGAACAAGGACATTATGATTTTGTTGTCTATGTTTCTAGCCCCACAAACAAGGACATTAATGATGATGAGTTATAATTTTGCCCGTGTTTCTAGCCCCACGAACAAGGACATTATGATTTTGTCTGTGTTTCTAGCCCCACAAACAAGGACATTAATGATGATGAGTTATGATTTTGCTCATGTTTCTAGCCCCACGAACAAGGACATTATGATTTTGTCTATGTTTCTAGCCCCACAAACAAGGACATTAATGATGATGAAAATGTTGATGAAAAATGCTGAATGAATCTCCATGTTTTTGGCCGATGGGTAAGGCGAGGAAGCTCCATGTTTTTAGCCGATGGGTAAGGCTAGGAAACTGAGTAAATGTGAAGTTGTAATTGATGTATTCTATTTTTGCCCCAACATATGAAGGGGTTTTTGATGGATGTATCTATTTTTGCCCTAATAGATGAAGGGGTTTTTGATGAATGTGTCTATTTTTGCCCTAACAAATGAAGGGGATTTTGAAATGTGAGCATGCGATGAATATAAAAGGGTTTTTTTTAAATGCGATAAGTGCAAGGTAAAGGGAGCAACCTTTGAAAAAAGAACACAATATTTTGAACCTAGAAATGATGATGATGTATGCTAGGTAAAGGGTGCAACCTTTGACAAAAGAACACAGTATTTTGAACCTGGAAATTGACTTGTTGATGATGTGATGTGATTGTATGATTGACTTGTTTATTGCATTGGTGGGGAAGGTGTGAAACCTTGAACACCCCCAAGTTGTGATGATGTTGTATTAGGGGAAAGGTGTGAAACCTTAAACACCCCCAAGTTGTGCTGATGTTTTATTAGGGGAAAGGTGTGAAACCTTGAGCACCCCCAAGTTGTGATGATGTTTGATTAGGGAAAAGGTGTGAAACCTTGAACACCCCCAAGTTGTGTTGATGTTTGATTAGGGGAAAGGTGTGAAACCTTGAGCACCCCCTAGCTATGATGATGTTTGAACTTTCTAGCGATATTTGCATATGCGAGTTATATATATACATGGCTTTGATTTTTGTGTTGTATTTTTGTGTGAATGCAATGCCTATTTTAAGAATGTTTTATGCATGTTTTATGGATGATTAATGTAGTGACATGCTTATATTAATGTAAGCTAAATATGATGTGCATGTGAAATGTTTATATGGATGACTAAGGCAAGCTACATGGTGAATATAAATGCAATGGAAAATGCTTATATGGATGATTAATGCAAGCTAATGGTAAATGAATGCAAACTTATATGATAGGAATGCATGTTGTTCGTATGATCCTTTATAGTTCAGAATTTTTCTTGGCCATTTTTGTTGTCCATTGTTTAGCCATCGGGGGTACCAAATTTGGTGGTGTTATGCAACTTGACTATGGAAGACATGGATGTTGACATGAAAGAAGATATGGATGTTGATATGGAAAAAGATATGGATGTTGATATGGAATGAGTACTGCAGGATTTTCAAAGACTCAAACATACTAGTGTCCTCAACCAAACTCACTAAGGTTGTCTAACTTTCTTTAGGACCAAATGTGTGTGTGAGTGAAGTTCAATTACCAAATATTGAGTATGACAATGACCCTATCCAATCAAGAACCAATGTGTGTGCATGTGAAGTTAATTAACCCATTATGAGTAAATTAGGCATGACTTGTTATGGAGATGACCCAGAGGCTAGCCTATCCTTATGTGCAATCAAAGGTCTCTCTTTTTGGAGGAGAGACATGTCACCTCACATGAGCTTACTCCACTGCCAATCAAGCGTCTATAGCCCCGATGGAGATTCACTCCATAGTCCAATTGGGATTGATCTTTTAGACCTTGGGGATGACTACCCATCCTTCTCAGGGACATGTAGTATGAATCCTTATGACTTTAGTGATCAAGGGTGGGGGAATTGAACTTGTTAACTTTGTATAGAGCTTTGGGGAATCGGATTCTCAATCGAAGTGTGATGAGAATTTTGACCCTATCCTTACTACTCTATGTTTTTATGTTTATGTTTGGAGCAATGTTGGTAGTGGTGAAAACCACTATTTTTGGACTATGTTGCATGATGGGACAAGCGAGGGATATCTCCTTTTTGCCTTAAGGTGCTACCCAAGTATGGTACTAACCCTCCTTAACTCAAAATGTTCTTAAGATGTGAGGAAATGTGGTTGGTTCAAGATTGTATTCGGGATCAATCGACAATGCTCAAGACTTTCTTAGTGTGTAAAGTGTGTTTTGGGTCCTAAAGAAAATCGGACATCCATTTGGAGGTTGCTTGCTACACTAGTAATGGCTGAGTGATTGAAAATCTAGGCCTTATGATTTTTGACATGTGATGTGGTTGGCTTATGACTTTTTGTGAGGGTTGCATGATTTCTTCAAACTAGGTACCCCCAATTTGTATAACTTAACTTTTTGTTTGTGGCCATATCATCATTACCATAAATGATCTTTGAACATGGGATGGGATGGATGCAAATGTATATGCCTAATGCAATGGAGTGTTGATATGCAAATGGAAATTATACAATGCAATGGAATATGTATGATTTAATGTATGCGAATGAAACAATGCATGAATGCAAAAATGAAAATGCATGTCAAATGCCTAAATGTAAATGCAAATGGAATGTATGCAATGTGGGAATGCCTATGTGAATTTTTTTTTTTTTAAAGCCATGTATATATACACATATATCAATCACATTAAGCATGGAATGCTTTTCAAGTGTATGATGCTTAGTGGTTCAGGGTGTTTTACTCCCCCTAGCTTGATAAGTTGATGACCAAAGGGGTTAAATGCCTTTGGAGCTTTTTGGAAATGAAATGTGGCCAAAGGGATTAGGTACCTTTGGAAATTTTTGAAATTTGAATGTGACCAAAGGGATTGAGGACCTTTGGGGCTTTTTGAAAATTGAATGTGACCAAAGGGATTAGGAGCCTTTGGAACTTTTTGAAATTGGAATGTGACCAAAGGGATTGAGTACCTTTGGAGCTTTTTGATTTTGAATTTTGATGTGACCAAAGGGATTGAGTACCTTTGGGGCTTTTTGATTTTGGAATTTGATGTGACCAAAGGGATTGAGTACCTTTGGGGCTTTTTGATTTTGGAATTTGATGTGACCAAAGGGATTGAGTACCTTTGGAGCTTTTTGATTTTGAATTTTGATGTGACCAAAGGGATTGAGTGCCTTTGGGGATTTTTGAAAATTGAATGTGACCAAAGGGGTTAAGACCTTTGGGGCTTTTTGAAATTGAATGTGACCAAAGGGGTTAGGACCTTTGGGGATTTTTGAAAATTGAATGTGACCAAAGGGATTAGGAACCTTTGGGGCTTTTTGAAAATTGAATGTGACAAAAGGGGTTAGGACCTTTGGGGCTTTTTGAAATTGAATGTGACCAAACAGGTTAGGACCTTTGGGGCTTTTTGAAAATTGAATGTGACCAAAGGGATTAGGAACTTTGGGGCTTTTTGAAAATTGAATGTGACCAAAGGGATTAGGACCTTTGGGGATTTTTGAAAATTGAAATGATGTGGATGACTAGGAGGATGTGATATCCTGAGAGTCCCCACTGTCCTTGGTGATTGAGTTGGTACCGATGTCCTGATCAGATGAGTTAGTTGGACCATTTGGGGTGAAGACTTTGAGATCAATAAGGTCTTGGACAACATTTTTTAATACTTTACAATTGTTGATGTCATGGCCCGCTTGTTGATGATAAGGACAATACAAGTGCTTCTTATAATTCTTTGCATATTGCTTGTTAGGATCACTTGATTTTATTTTTGGAAGTACAATCTCTTGTGCTTCATAAAGCCTTTGAAAAATGGTTGCATAAGATTCTGAAAGTCTTGTGTAGTTGCGATGAGGCTTTTTGGGGCACTTGGTGCTTGTGTCCAATTGTGTTGGACTTTGAATTTGTGGTACATGTGTAAAAACCTGAGATGTGGGTTGTGAACGTGGATGTGTCAACTATTGTGGTTGCTGAAGATGACTCAACTGTAACTCAATGTTGATGAGTCAAGTTAAGATTTGTTGTAGAATTTTAGTGTGTTGACAATCTGATTGTAAGCCTTGGTTGGCTTGTTGAGTGACTTGAGATGTGGTGAATGGATTAATGAATGGATGAAATTGAATGTGTTGTTGGAGATGTGATGAATTGGGGGTCATGGAATGAATTTGATGATGATGGGGTTGGTGAGGAAATGATTGTGAATGAAGAAAAGGATATGATGTATGGGGGCTATGGATGGGTGGATTCATAGGAATGGAATGGGTTGATGGAGGCATGGAAATGGACACCTGATTGGGGTATCCAAGTTGGATTTGGGTTGGTTACTATGGGTTGGGTTGATGAAGAAGGATGGGAAGACATGGGCATGGAGCAAGTTGCATTTGATGTGACAACTTGGGGGTTGTGTACTTGTGAGGCAGCATTGACATACTCCTCATACAAGGGGTTGGAATAGGTGGATGTGGGGTAAGTGTTAGGAACACTTGGATTTTGTTGTGATTGGCTCATGGAAGAAGGCATACCATATTCATAAACAAAATTATGATGTCCTTGGGTGGGGCAGGAGGTAGCCAGTTCGGGTTCTTCAAAACCCTCTTGGCTAAGGGGTTCTAAGACATAGTTGGAAGACTTGTAGATGGCCTTCACTTTGTCCATGTCTATGTGGGTGGTGGTTGTCTCCACATTGTGTGGAAGGGATCCTACTTGAGGTAGGGATGGATATGATGATTCAAACGAAGTAGTTTGAACCATACTGGATAGGTTGGCTACCGAAGTAGCAAGAGAATGGGAAATATTTTCCATTAAACAATTTTGGTTTATTACTTTCTTTTGTTGTCTCGTTAGTACCATAAAGTATTTAAACCAAAAATTTAAAGCTTATCAAAATTACACAAACTAAAAACTCTTACAGAATTTAAAGTAAAATAAAACAATCAATCCTAGGTTTTACCATGTGCGGCTTACCTTGTTCATTAATTATTTTCTTTTGTTAATGTGAGATTCTTTTTAGAGTTGTAGGCTTGTGTGTTTTGATGTAACTTAATATTGCTTAAAGAAAACAAAGGTAAAAAAGCTATGGCTGGTTGGGGCAACGAGATTCTTGTTGGTAATGACCTCCAACAAGTTTGCTCGGGGGTAATCCTATGGTTTCTAGGGCAGATATTGGTGGATGGAAATCACTGCCACCATCACCAAATCTCAAGCAATGGTTGGTGATGAAATCCAACCACTACTGTTTAAAAGTGCAACGTGCAGTGTGTGATGTTAATTTTATATTTCTTGTTGTTTATTGTGTTCCAAGCAATATTAAAAGAAACAAGATTCCTAAGTTTAAACTAGAAGCTAACATAAAGATACAAATTTTATCAATGGAAGTGAAGTACACCGCTTGAAACCCCTACCTACAAATGATACCAAATGATATCAAAAGAGCACCGGAGGGTTCGTCCACTTCCCCGCTAAAGGTGCCACCCTAGAGCAGGACTAATTTTTGTATGTTCATGTTATTATAGCTTAAAAAAATAAATCAAGCAGCTTTTAACCCTAAGAATGCAACTAGGTATGATCTTTTTGATTTCAATGCAAACAAGGATGCAAACAGTCACACCATTAAACAAGAAACCTAAAACTAAATGTTTTAACATGCAAGATGTAACTTGAAAATGCAACTTATGATGATTATTTTTTTCCAGATTTCTTTAATGTGGTTAATTTTTAGTCCAAAAATAGAAATTACACACAGAAAACCAAATAAGTAAATAAATAAATAAATAACACAAAAATTTAAGCTGAATGGATGTAGGGCTTACTAGGGAAGCCTACATTTTGGTTAAGTAATTATGAGATATATGGTACTCCAATTGACCTAAATATTTGTGGAGGCATGCTATGGTGTGTCAAGAACCTACCCTAAAAATTTCATCCCAATCTGACTTTGTATGAGTGAGATATGGCCAAAACTATGAGAGTAGTTTGTGTAGGAAAACACAGCCCAACGCCTCTAGTCAACACCAGGCGCAATAGGGTGCCTGCTAGGCGCAGTAGGGTTCCTGACAGGCATAGTAAGGTACCTATGTAGATACATCTGGGTGCCTATGGTCGTATATAGGTGTCGTCGAATACCTGCATAACCTCTTAAAGCACTGTAGAATGCTACAAAAACCCTAGTGATGAAATCGACGACTTCTGCACTTCTAAAAATCCTTGCAACAGACCAAAAATAAAATCAAGTTAGCAAAGTAAATAAATTTAAATAATGAAACCCTTGTGGGGTCCCACCATGATCGCCATTTGTAGAGCTAAAATCACAACACTATATAATAATAGAAAGTAAACAAATTCGATAAGACGAGTAATTGCACAAGAAATATTATTTATTAAATAATGGGGGGAGCTAAAAAACTCCTTTGTACAATTAATTTTGCCTTGATAGAAATTTTGTGATACAATGAATACAGATTTCTAGGGTTCTACAAAACCCTAGCTACAATAGAAGAAGTGTCTTCAGCGTGCTTCACTCCCAACAGAATGAGTGGGCTTTAGGTATCCGTGTGTTCGGGCCACTCTAACTGCAGTAGTCTTCCAATGCTCTTTTGATTGATGTTATCCAATCCTACACACACAACAAACAATAAATTTGTTAGTAAAAAAAAGGAGGGTTCCACAATGTGAACCCTCAAAAATAAAAACTAAAACCCTAGATCTATGTAAGTTGGATATGTAAGATGCAATAACAACAAATGATAACAAAAATTTAGATTTACCTTACTTGTGATGATTTGTTGCTTCGTTGTTGCAGATCTGATGGTAGATGACTTGATGCAATAGATTCTGGTTCATGCTTTGATGATTATGGTAGGCTCATACATGCACTTGGCAGGATTAGGCATGCACTTAGCAGGCTCTGGCGTGAGATTTGTAGGCTTTGGTGCGCACCTGTGGGATATGACAAACCCTGGTGAGCACCTGGAAAGCTTTGTAGTAAGCTTCATAGGATCTGTAGTGCACCTGGGATATGGTAGGCTTTGTAGCGAGCCTAGGGGTTAGGGTTTGATCTACAATAGCAGATCATGGGGATGCGAGGGAACCAACAAATAAATGGGAATTATGATGGTAATGGGAGATGGATGTGGAAATGGTTGGAATGGTGAAAGTCCTATGGCAAGCTAGGGCTTTGGATCTTCAATGGCTCTGCAATCCCTCTACTTCACACGGGTTTCTTCAACAATATCTTCAAGACCAAAACATTCCAAGGCATTCCAAGGTTTGGGCATTTGCACATGCATTTGCTTATAATCCAACCTTAGGGTTTCTTAGGGTTTTAGCTCAACACTTTAGATCGTATAGCTGAGATTAAATCACATCCTAGGGTTGAGATTGTACTTTAAGTGTGGCATGGATTAATGAAGATGGACGATGGATATTAGATTGGATCGGACGACTATGGTTAATTGGGTTTATAAATACATATTTTATAATAAATATATTATAATATAATATAAAATATTATATTAAATATAAAATAATATTAAAATAAGCCCAATTGGGTTAGGAAATGGAGGGAAAGGTGGATGTGGGCCAAATAATGGTGAGAAAGGTGGAATTGGGCCAAATAATTGGTAGGAAAGGTGTATGGTGGACAAGTGGATGGTGGGATGGTTAGGATGGAGGATTAATGGCTGTAATTTGGTGTCTACACAAAGAAATTTGCAATGTTTCCTTTGAATTCATGGTTTTCTTCCTTAGAACCAGCATTATTCCTCAAAATCCAATTTGAAGTTAATTTTGAGATAGTTCTAAATCCATTTCTCCCTAGCATTTGCATTCCATCCATTAAATCGATATCTACTCAAGATGCTAAGAGTCATCCCACTCTTTTGAAATTAAAGTATTTGAGGAAGGCAAACAAAAATGCATTAGAATGGTGGACATCTCATTCTGCTAGAAATTCTAAAACTCCAGCTCGTATTCAAGAGATAATTTCTCTTGATCCCACCACAATGCAGAGGAAGAAAGTAAAATTGACACTTGTTTCAAGGAATTCTAAAGGAGATATGACCATTGAAGATTATCAAGCGAAAGATACAACTGAAGATATTACTCAGTTACATATGTCAGATGAGTGGGGGAAGGCTCAAGCCCATTTTGGAACTATTTATTTACATGGAGAATTTTTCAAAGAAAATTTTGTTAAAGAGCAAGAGGTCAAGAAATAATTAGAATCAATCCTGTAGGAACAAAAATTGACAGAAAATGCCCTGAATCTAGAAGCAAAAAAGTGGGAATATAAGTTTGGTGAAGCTACTAATGAAGCAACCAAATACAAATAAAAATTGGGAGAGGCAGATGCACAGATTTAGTCCCCGAATCTACAGGTTCAACAACTCCAGCAGTAGATAGTAGAAAAGTAGAACACCCCATCTGGTCTCTCGAAATAATGGGCCAAGGCAGTAAGAAAAGAAATGCTCAAAGATATATTGACATTAAGCCTTAAAGCAAGGCCTATGTTATTGTACCTAGCCAAAGTAAATGAGGTGATTGAAGTAGTCAACGAGGAACTAAAATCTTCAGTAAACTTTCTTCAAGAAAGATCAAATGCGGCAACAAATATTCAAGTCTTATCAAAAAAATGCTAGAGAGCGTTGCTACTAAAATCCCTAGTGAAGCATGGTCTCAAGCTAATATTGCAGCTAAGAGTTTCTTTAGGAGGATTAAACTTGTAACTCAAGGTAAAAAATGTGGATTTCCATATTTGTGGGATGAAAATTCAAAATTTTTAAGTGAGGATGCGCTAACACTATCCCTAAAAGCTTTCATAGAAGATGAGTCAGAGATAGAGAATTAGGGAGAACCTATAGAAGAAACGCTAAATTTTCTATGGTGCAGAACCTCACACAGATTAAGTCTTGCTTGCAGGAATGGATTCTAAGGAATAATATAGTGTCCCATGATAAAGTAGAAGAGTTGTAATATATATCAGCTATTTATGGATTCTTTAGACCTTGAGGATGAAGAATGGAAAAGGATTTACCTTACCTACAATCAAGTGGTTACTATGATAGAAAAATTGAAGAAATCCAAGCATGATAACCAAAAGTAGTTGACAGAAGGAGGGACTAGTAGCCAACCATGAAACCTGTTTGAGACTATTTTAAGTTCTTAATGTATTTTTAGTAAAGCATCCATAAGCTATTAAAGGTATCCTGAAAAGGTAATGTTTTATTTATCTAAATGCATTTCTTTTTTAATATTATTTTCCAAAATCTCCTCTCCTGTATTTTTTTTAACTCCATTTCCCAATGGATGAAGGTCCTGGATTCTAATATTTTTTCTAACAAAATTTCCTTGGAAGGCGCTAAGAATGTTAGTCTAAAAAGACTACCTTGATAGATAGCAAATTTTTGCAACGTTTCATTTTTGAGACATGAGGCAGGAAATTGACTAAGGCATGAAGAAGGTTGTGATTTCGTGACATGACAAGTTTTCGTCAGTATGCAGCTCGAAGAGGCCATAAAATAGGAAAATGTCACAATTTCGTGACATGGTAGGTTTTCACTCGTAAGCAGCCCGAAGAATCTAGAAGGCAAGAAGACATTACAATTTTGTGACATGATGGGTTTTCACCAGCATGCAACACACAAAATTTGAAGTGCAATAAGATGTCGCGATTTCATGATATGAAGAATTTTTGCTAGTAAGAAACCTAAAGAAGCTAAAGGCAAGAAGACATCACGATTTCATGACATGGTGGGTTTTCACCTATATGCAACTCATAAAAACTAAAGTACAAGAAGATTTCATGATTTTGTGACATGACGAGTTTCACTAACATGGATATAATTGGGAATAAATAAGATGCCTCCAAAAGCTTGTGTCAGTAACTGGAAATGATAGTATAAAATATCAATTCTTAGATTTTTGCTATCAGATTTTGTTTGTTATAAGCCATGCAAAACATATGAAAGCATGGTTGTAGTCTGTTTTCTTGTAATTGATTTTAGGTTAGAATGTACTAATTATAAATATACTCACCATAGTGTATATATAAGAGTAAACACACCTTAAAAAGAGGTTAGATCTTGGGCGTTGACAAGACTGGATGTATGTACTTTGAATACAAGCAATAAAATTATGCTTCTATTAGCTTCTGGTTCACAGTGTGCAAGTGTATGTATTAACATTTCTCACTTCTATTCACATTATTGAAATATAGATTGTATTTGTTCTAAAATTTGGACTTATACAAAACATAAATCATATTGCTGGAGTTGAAATTTGATATATGCATGTGTTAGATAGACATCTAAATCACATTGAGAAATCCATGATTTATGCGTGAAGATATAATAAATTCTTTAAAATTAAAGTGTATACATTCATCTTAGTTGCCTAATTTGTACCATAAGCAAGCTCTAGCCTCGGCTATATTTCCCTCTTTTTTAGTAATGCTATTTTTCCTTTCCCCATAAAAACCATTAAGTAACCAGCCTCCTCTAGAGATTAGATAGAAGATCCCAAGATCAAGTCTATCTACTCAATGTTGATAAAATCAAGGCACAAATAAAAACCATAGGCAGATTTTGTTCCAACACTAAGCTAGTCAGCCATACACATGAATTCACTGTAAGTGAAAAGCATATTCACCCCTTGAGGTGAATGGCAAATTACTTAAACACCTCTAAACCAAACTTTGTTAGACTTGAAAAATGCACCTCCTTACAAAGCACCATAGCTAGTACTCTCATGCCACAATACAATGTGTTCCAGATGGAATGTTGATGTAGAAGCTTTTGTGGAAGCTTCCAATTAAGGAGTAGAGAAAAAACACTAGGTATATTTGCACCTCTAAATTGATGAACATATTGAACCACATAACCAATTATAATAGCACCTTACACATCACTCACCCATATATATTTTTGTTGTAGGATATGTGATAGAGGAGACCCCCCTCAGAAATAAATCCATTTTGCCAATATAAATTATGAGGACATAGCTAGTATGATTAGGTTAAGATTTGAACTGATAACACAACACTTTTTTAAGTGTTGATATGGCCACTTTGCCACTATCCATGTAGATGACCCAAACCTTGAATGCATAAAGTGAAAAGGTTTCAAATATCTAAATGAGCGATGCTTGTACCAAGGGTAAATGCAATGAAAGAGGTAGAAAGGAGAGAGAAACAGGTGGCAGTACCTATTTTCAAAAATTCAAAATTTCCCTCCAAAACCATCTTCAAATAATCCATTATAAGAAGAGAAAAAATAAACTTGTTTTCTCATTATTTCTTTTTCAAGATTGAATTATGAGTCTCCAAAAGGTAGACCTGAAGCGCATGGAAAACCACGTCCAAAGCCTTCCTTGCATTCCTCAGTGTAGATGGGCTTCTTGCTCATGTGCCATCAGTGTTGAGGTGTAGATCCTGTAAACCTACACAACCTGCAAAAATGGGTTAGTGCGTTTGGGGGCTTACCTTGATCAAGCCCCATATTTACAAAGATAAAAGACACAAAATAACTAAATTAATGCATAATTAAAGCATAATCAAAATAATGATATTTACAATGATACTTACCTGTACAAGGGATCTGATGTAGCCTATTGCTTGCTTTGGAGCTCCTTTCCAAGTAGATGCTTAATGTTGTGTATCCTAAGCCAATTCCAGCAGATTTTGGGTATGTAAATGGAGGATCCTTTTAAAAATAGAGAATAAGGCACTCTATTTATAGAGTTTTCCAAGGTTGGGGGAGGGGCTGATGTGTCCACTGAGGTGTCCTCAAATGTGTCCCCTGAGGTCTCCTACCTCATAAATATTTTTGGGTGAGAGAATCTCTCACCCATCCACATGTGTGATGGAGACAAATATCAAGAAATATCAGGATGAGAGGTGGCAAGGCTAGGCTAGGCTAGGCTAGGTGAGATGGAAAGGCTAGGCTAGTCAAATTAGACTAGGTGAGGTGGAAGGGCTAGGCTAGTCAAAGTAGACTAGGTGAGGTGGCAGGCTTAGATTAAATCAAGATAAGATCTAATTAAGCATGTATTTAGCCATAAAGCATACTTTGACCAAAAATGTTGACTTTTGACCATAAAGTGCTTTTTGACCATGGTGAATATTTCAACCTTACTTGAGTTGGTATGAGGTCACATGAGGATCCATGGTTAAGCGTAGGAAGGGTCTTAGCTACCCAAGGGGGCTAAGGATGATGAATAGTGATTTGGAGCCAATTTATGCAATTTTTGATAGTTTTGCAAATTTATTGGTCGTGATGATGTGAGAAGTGGAAATGTGCAACTTTTAGGTGTCTACATTTTTCCCCTTTTTGTACTGGATTGTGTGGAAACACGATTTAGTACAAAAAATGATGATATGAATTGATGGAATGATTGGAAGGTAAAGAATTTTTTATTGATGACTTGTGGATGATTGCGAGAGAGATGCATTGATAAAAATGGTTTGTGATTGAGGATGATTGCTTTTGACGGAAGGTATAAGATTGCCTTGTATTATGATCTACTTGAGATGTTCCAATTTGGAAGGAACAAATGCCTTTACCAATTTTTTCTTTTGATTGATTGATGAGTTCTTTGGGCAACATTTGACAAATCGTTGGAGCCTAAGGTAGAAATTCAGGATTTTCATTCACATGTGGTCTTACGCCTGCCACTATAATGATTAGAATCCATGCGGTGTCTACAGGCAGAGGCATTTTGAGGCTTCTCAAACATTGCTTTGTTTTGGGTTGGAATTTTGATTGAGAAGAGAAATTTTACTTTTGTATCTATCCTAGCATGAGGACTTTAGATAATCTTCAGCAAAAAATTTCTTAGGCATTTGTTGTATCCATGATTGGATGTTTGGTTGTTTGATCATGTGAAAGGTAGCTTTTGATGTGTTGGATGATTACCCCCTCAAGCGATGAATTGGTGATAGAGGAGATAAAAATCGATGATGAAATAATTGATGATGATGAAAATTATTTGTAAGAGTGATGAGACTTGCAAATGGTGGATATACGAGGCCATAGCCAAGCATATTGTGAGAATTTGAATGCAAAATGGTGGGTATACGAGTCCATAGCCAAGCATATTGTGAGAATTTAAATGCAAAATGGTGGGTATAAGAGGCCATATCCAAGCATATTGTGAGAATTTGAATGCAAAATGGTAGATTCGTACATGGATGTGTGAATGAAAATAGTCACACATGGTTGTGCAAACAAAAAAGTTTGTACATGTCTATGTGAACTCGTCGAATATGGCATATGGAAGAATGAAGGTGTCGGTGTGGGGTTAATTGGCATGATGTGGAGTGTGGAGAGAGTGGTGAAGGAGATTTTGAGGAAGGCTGAGAAGCCTCCTAATAGAGATGAGGGGAGTGGGGAGACTCCCAATGGAAAACAGAGCTGAAATGGCCTGCGTTTGTTTTTCTTTTTCTTTGTTCTTTTTTTTTGTTGTTTTTGGATGTGGCAAGTGTGCCACCATTTTTGTATATGAGTATGTATAGTATGATGTATATACACTATAGCCTATGGATGATTTTGATAATGTACAAAGCATTTTATGCAATGATATGCATGATGAGCTCATGTGATTATGTACAATGGTGCAATATGTATGGATGCAAAAAGTGTGTTGTATGTACACTTGATATGTATGTATGTGGTGATAGGGTTGGAAACCCATATGTGAATGTGGATTGTTTTTTTTTTTGTAGATGCTCATTATGAATGGATTCTTTTTGGGGAGATGTGCCTATGAGGGTACATTCCTTATTGTAGTCGTATGGCATTTTTTATGGTGATGTATGTACATGGAGATGTGATGATATGCCCGTAAGGGCCTACACATTTTATTGTAGCCTGATGGTGTTAGTTTTTGAGATAAATATATACATATGAGATTTTGCGGTCCTTGTGTTGATTTGCATTTGTGTTTGCTTGTTTTTGCTTATTGTAGTGTATAATTAGTGTATATGTGGTAGTAGATAGTGGGATGGAAATGGAATGATGATATGTTTAAGTAATTATGAACTAAAAATGAGTTGTGAGAGGAAAACATAAAAAATAAAATGATATGCATAAAATGTGCATCATTGCATTGCTCAAATGATGTGATCCATTCCGTTATTCCAAGGAAGTTGGATATGAGGAATATCATGGGGATATTCGAACATTATAGTTTGTAAAATCAATCCCATTGACTAACTGAGTGAAACTTCTTAATTTACTTGGAGGTTATCTTGGTAAACAGGACCTCTATCCTGGACTTGTGTGTGAAAAGTGATGTTCATTTGACCATTTTGGAATAGGGTGGGTTATAACTGCATGTCAATTTAGCTTGTATGCTAGCTCATTTTTAAATACCTAAGGACTGTAGGGATTCGAGTGGGTGATACTCTTGAGGTCTTTTTATTTGGTTTGCTACCTTGTATGATATGACTATCTCTTGGTGGGTAGTACTCTTTTATTTCTTGATTTCTTATTTTTATTTTGTTTCTTTTTTTTTGGATACATGCTCAGATTAGATGTAGAGCAAGAGAGTTTGCTTTTTATTGTGCTTATTTTAGAACACTTGCTTAGATTAGTTGTGGAGCAAGGGCTTTTCGTTGAATTTTACAGGATACTTGCTCAGATTAGCTGTGGAGCAAGGGATTTTTGTTTGGGTATAAGGGGGAGCTTGTCCTTTTGTCATTCCTCCAGTTTGAGAGAAATCATGTGAATTATTTAATGAGCAGAGTAATTTTTGCTAAGCATCAACTAGCATGCAACGTAATCAACCCTATTTCTAGAATGTTATTAGTATGTAAGACATGTATGTAAGTCCAGGAAAGAGAGCAAGGTAACCAAGGGAAGCCTAGAAGTATTTCTAAAATATGCCAACTTTGAATGGTGGTTACTTATGTAACTGTTTGTGGTCGAAGCAATCAAAATATGGATCTACTACTATCTCCTAAAATGGGTGTTGGACATCAATGTGGTAGTTCTAGCATGTGCATTTTTAATTCCATCCGCATGTTATTTACAATGAATATATGCAGATGCCTACATGGGTGCAAAAAGCAAGTATTTATGTACAAGGTTTTCCCAGTGTTATGGACAATAGAATGGCGTATGATGTGGAGCGATGTGAAAATGGAGAATGGAGGGAAGGAAATAGGGGATAGAACGAGGAAAGGAGAAGAAATGAAACTTATCAAAGGTATGTAGCCGCTCGAAGCGTGACCATACAACATTGACAAGTAACTAGAAAATAATATAATAAAGAAAAGAAAAGAAATAAAGAGAAGGAGAAAATTAAAGGTATGTAGCCACTCAAAGAGTGACCATACAACATTCACTTATAGAATAAGTAGATAAGGGAGAAGAGAAATGGAGCAAGCAGATTTAAATGTATATGGAAGTGAACTTAGTGCCACAGAACATCAAAAATGGTGATGTTGTTTTTGTTTTTTTTTTTTTGAGTTATATACATATAGATACAAGTGATGATGAGTTGTAATACCTACAACTAGGCGTATAATGCTCACAGATGAATTATGTTAATGGGTTCAAGGTTAGAAATATATTCAATAATGGTAAGAAAATATGCCCCAGAACCGAATGTGTGTGTAACAATGTAAGGTCCTAGCCAATTAGGTGCAAATTTATCATGGAGATGGCATGGTTGGCTAGTGATCGGTTGGTTATTTGTAAGGACTAGATCTCTGACTTGGAATGCTCATGGATGTACCATGCTGTGATAGGCACATCAAATGCAATCTTGGTAAACATGTGTTTAATGACATAAATGTGACATTCATCCAAGATTGTCACTGGTTTGATTTTGTTGGATGAGCAGTATCATCATTGATAAATTTAGCATGGATATGTGCAATGATGATAAGTTCGAGCTCTAGGGGCAGTAGATTTTGAAAATTTTATTGCCCCAGTTGTAGCTTAAGTATGATGACTCTGTAACAGTTTTGTATGAAGAATGGCACATATGGTTTGATGGGTAAATTCGAATGAATTGCTCACATAGTGTGCAAATATTATTGGTCTAGAAAAGTATACCGTTTATTAGAGATGACCATGGAAGAGATGTCAAAGTGATAGGTGATGTGTGAAGTAATGAATTTGTTTATTGTAAGACCTATCGTTTGAATGAGAATGGTGTCTTGAACCCAATTTGTAAAATACTCCGCAATATTGTTGGATGGGGTAGGTAGATTTTGTCAATAAAATGCAAACCCCATTTGATAAAAGGACCACATAGATTGAACCGACTAGAGTTCTTGAGATGATAAAAAGTGTAAAATTATCATGGTGTTGCCATGTGATGTATGGCAAAATGTATTCGCAACAACCATGCTCCACTATAGTACAATACTAACCTATTTGTAAGATGATTCCTAATGAAGTTTTGGGTTTGTGTGTCGTTCGAGATAACACCGAAGGATGCCATCGTGGTTAAATTGAAAAATAATATCTCCCAACAATGAATAATAAATTTCCCTTTGTTTGGAGGTTTGTTGAGAAGCTTGGGGCAAATCCAAAATAAAATGCCTAATGTTATAGAATTTGACTGGTGAAAAAAATAAATATTGTGAGGCTCAACCATATATGCGAATGATATGAGGATGTGGTGAGATGTGTTGCGGAAGAAGGATGAACTTTCTAGTTGAGAATGTGATGAGACAGAAGGAGAACCCCCTCAATCATTGAAGTGGATTGAAAAAGGAATAAAATTCCCTAATGATGAAAGGAAGTAGATGAGGGGAGGAAAAACCCCTAGTGATGAATAATTAATGGAAGTGGATGAGTCATGGTGATGGTTTTGAAGAATTATGATGTCGTATGGTCATGCGATCATGATATGTGTAAGATGCCCCAACTTTCAAAGGGAAAAATATTTTTGGAACTTTGCCTTGGACACAATTTGAAGTTTGGTTTTATTTGGTCAATATTAACCATAGATGGATCCTACTCATGATAGTCAACATACATGAGCTCTCGACATCCAATGGCATGTATCCTACCACATTGTGATTATATTGGAATGTTGTGAAGAAGAGACCTTTTGTTGCATTTATGCCCTAGAAAATGAGGCCTAAAGATAGTCTTAGGCAAATTTCTTGGACACATGTCAGTTCTAAAATTGAGATTTATCATGCGTAGGATAGAGTATATGTGTTAAATATCTATCCTTTCAAACAAGAAATAGGTGATATAGAAGGTGAGAAATGAGGATGAGGTGATTTTAAAAGGGAAAAAATATCCCACGATAGGAGATGGAGTGCAAGGAGGAGAAGTCCCATAATTTTATAAGAAGGGTGGAAAGGGGAAGAGGTCCCCTAGTTGTAGCAAATGTATGGTGAGGAGGAGAGATCCCCCAATTGGAAGAAATGAGTAGCAAGGAGGAGAAAACTCCCCCCAAATGGTATGCTAGGCTATGTCTATGTTAGCCTAGACTATGTGAATTGGTATACCTATGCGTTAGAATGTTTTGGATCTTGCCTTGGTCAAGCCCCATATTTATAAAAACAAAGACTAAAAATCTAAGCTAGAATACATCCTCATAAAATAAAATCTATTCTAATGCATTGAGAACAAGATTGAATAAAGGTACGCTTTGAAATAAATCTAAGCTAGTATTTAAAAATTTAATCTATTATTGTTTCTGGTGAGTGGAAATGAATGGAATGAGTTACAGGTTGTGGAACCAATACTTATGACAATAGTACTATAACCTATTGTGGATGAATGAAATTGTGGTGGGGTGGGATTTAGTGGTTGATGCCCTAGTATCTGATGAGTGGAATAAATGGTAGGTTGTGATATGAGTGTGTGTTGGGTAAATAGCATTGACTTTTTATGGCCCAAGTGCCCACTGATTATGGAATGATTTGGTGGACCAGTACTTGTTCTTGTTGTACTAGTGGAGGATGAATAGAATGAGTTTTATATGATGGAACCAGTACTTGTGGTGGTAGTACTATATCCTACAAATTATGAATGTGATGTAGGTGGTAGGAGCAATGCGTATGGATGTCACACTAGAACTAGTTGAAGTGGGATGAAGAGCGGTAGGACCGATATTGATGGGTGTATACCTTGGTTCTTGATGAATGAGATGAGTGGAAGGTTATGGGCCTGTACTTCTGGTGGTTGTACTAGAACCTGTAGATGATGAGTGTGTTGTGGATGGGGTGAGAGGTGAAGGCAAGGTAAAGGATGTAACCTTGTGAAGTGCCTAGTGATGGATGTGGTGAGTGAAATATGTTGGAAGAAGGTGATATTATGCAATATGTGGAGAATGATGTGGAAAGGAGTGAAAACTCCCCCAATTTTGGAATATGTGGTGGAAGGAGATGAACCTCCATGGATGTAGAGAATTATGTGGAAAGGAGTGAAAACTCCCCCAATTTTGGAAGGTGTGGTGGAAGGAGATGAACCTTCATGGATGTGGAGAATGATGTAGTAGGAGATGAAACTCTGTTAGATGTGGAAGATGTATGGGAAGGTGTAAAAATCCCTCAATTTTGGAAGATGTGGTAGGAGAATGTGAACCTTTGCTATGTATGGAATAGGTTTTTGAGGAAGAGAGAACTCCCTCCAAGTATGAAGGGGAATTGGAGGAAGAGAAAACTCTCCCAAGTGTGAAAGATGGATTTGAGAGATATGAAACTCCTCAAGGTATGTAGATGAGGAAAAATATAAAAAATGAGAGGTGAAAAGATGTAGAAGATGTGAAATGTGAGCATAAATAGCAAGATCCATGCATAGAATGGTGAATTCCATTGGAAAAGTAGATTCGCATAGGTGGGGTGCGAACTATATGGTTCACAAATGTGGGGTGTGAACCGGATGGTTTGCATGTGTGGGGTACGAACCAGTGGTTGTGTGGGGTGTGAACTAGTGGTTCACACGTGTGGGGTGCAAACTTTTTTTGGTTGACCTAGGTGCAGTGTTTTAGCTATTTGGATGACAAAACAATGTCAGAATTGGACAAATATTATACCGTTGGAAAGCTCTTTTTGAGACTGATCCAATGGTATTATTTTTGAGAAACCTAGAGGTGATTTTATAGGTGAAAAGTTAGGTCAAATATAACCCTTATTCTAGAATTTATGAATGGTCAGTTTCAAGCCTTTTGAACAGGGAAATTGGCATGAATTAATGAAAAGGATGGAATGATGATAATGGAGTAGAAGAAAATATGTTGTGGTGGTTTGAAAAGATGAAAAGACCCCCAATTATAGAGGATGATTGGTAAGGATGAAAAATCACTCCATTGTAGGAGACAAATGTGAATGAGATAAACTCTCCTAAGTATGAGAGATGAGGTGGAAGGAGGAGAATCTCATTAATTGGAGAAGGTGAGGTGGTAGGGGGGAAGATCCTCTAAATGTAGAATATGGTTTATGAGGAGGAAAAGTCCCCATAGTGGAAGAATATGGGTGATGAAGAAGAGAGGAAAGAAAGGATTGAAGAAGTAAGGAAGATAGAATATGTACAAGGAAAGAAGGGGTTCTTAGTAAAACCTAAATGAAATGCTATGTTGTTGGAGTATAGCACCTCAAAGGATGGGAAATGATAGTCACAAGATGGGTATGACTAACACTTTGGATAAGAAGTGCGATCATGGGCATGATGAATTGTTCGAGGTGGGGGAATGGATGTGGGAGTATGAACATGTGGTAGTGGTGGTACTGGATGGGGCAATGGATTTGGAGTTGCACCCCCATTCTTATGTGAGGAAGTAGTATGATTGGTTCGTTGTGTTGTATCCTCATTTCTCATGTTGTGGAGCAGAAGTATGAAAATATGACAAGTATTGATATCATGCCCTTGTTGGCAATGATAAACACAAAATTGGTGCTCATTGTACCCTCTAGGTGTTGGACAATTTGGATCTTGAAATTTGACCTTAGGTAGAATTAAGCGATCTATGTGATGTAGGTGTTGGAAGGTTTGAGATAAAGTCTCACAAGGAGTGGTGGAAGAAGGAGGGGAATGTGGAGGATGTTGTGTTTGAATGGGATTTTGACTGGGCAAGGATGGATTGAATGTTTTCCTAGGTTGTGGAGAGCTCATTTTTTGAGGATGAGGGGTTTGTGGAGGAGGAGGAATAGTAGGACCCACTGTGATTGGATTTGGAATAGATGTATGACATGGACAGTGGATCATGTGCAATTCAAGTACGTCAAGACATGCCAATATGTGTTGCATATCAATGGGTGGAGGATATGGAGGTATGGAAATAGGACGAGAATGAATTACCATGGTGGAGGGTGATGATCAAGATAAAGAAAAATATGAATGTGGATGAGATGAAGAATGTGGGAATAGGGATCGATAAGGTTGGGAAATTCCAACATGTTGGGTGATGTGAAATGGAATTTGAGGTGGAGAAAGAATAGGTGGAAAGAAAACTACGCCTGCGGGCTAGTGTTGTAATTGGTTTTCGATAAAAAAAATAGAAGACCGGTTAGGATTTTCGGGTGTGATATTTGTGTCTCCATCAAGTGGTATCAGAGTGGGAGTTCCTGAGTGTGTAAGCAGATTGCCGAAAGTGAGGCAGTTTGCACCCGGATCTATGGTGAAGGGTTGTGAGAAGAGAGTGAAGAAGAATGCCTCCATGAAGAAACTATGGTGGTGGAAGAAATATGGTGCCAGCAGAAGATTTTAGAGCTTTGTAGAGGCAAGTTCAGGCCCTGCAAGAGGAGCTGCATAGAGGGCTTGAACCCAGAGGAGAAGAAGGAAGTGAAGATGAAGTTGATGAAGAAGAGGACCAGTTTGAGGAATAAGAAGAGGTTGTAGATCCTGTACAAGCTAGGTTATATAGAGCCATCTCCCAGATTGGAAAGAAACCAAAGATGGAGGTTTTTGCATACTCTAGAAATCTAGATCTAGAGGAGTTGATTGACTGGATCAATGACCTGGAGGAATACTTTGAATATGATGAGGTCAAAGATCCTGATCATGTAAGATTTTCTAAGACCAAGCTGAAGGGTCATGCCAGCATCTGGTGGAAGGGAGTACAGCTGGAAAGAAATAGAAGAGGAAAGGAGAGAATAACTAGATGGGATAGAATGGTAGATAAGTTGAAGAGGCAGTTCATCCCAGGTGACTATGAGTTGGATCTGCTAAAGAAAATGTAGATTTTGAGACAGTCAAGAAAAACTGTCAAAGAATACACAGAGGAGATCTATAAGATCTCCATCAGAATTGGCCATTCAGATGCTAACAAGGAGAAGGTGGCCCATTACATCAATGGATTGAGAACTAGTATTCAAGAAGAGTTGAGTCTGGTTAGGATTAGCACCATTAAGGATGCTTACCAGTTTGCCTTAAAAGTTGAAGAGAAGTTGAACAGAAGGTTGGAGGGTAAGCAAAGAGGAAGAGGTCATGGAGAAAAAATTGGTGGAAGAATAGATGTAGGACGAGATGAGAAGAAAGAAGAAGCTAGTTGCAGTCAGGATCAGAAGGGAGATAATGATTGTAGATCCCGTGATCAGAACAACTACCAAAGAGGAAGATGTAGATCTGGACATGGGTATGGAAGAGGAGGATTTCATGGAACCTGTTTCTACTATGGCGAAGAAGGAAATCGAGCATACGAGTGTCCACAACACTGAGAAAGGATGAATAAGAGACCTGAGGGTCCTACTAGAGCTGCTGTAGTAGATGAAGGTGTTGAATCAGAACATTCTGAGGAGGCAAAGAGAGGAGAAGTTATGGTCACAAGGAGGACCCTGTTGAGTGAGGAGAAAGGGTCAGACCAGAGGAGGAGCCTGTTTCGCACAAGGTGCAAATGTTTAGGTAAGGTCTGTAATGTTATTATAGATAATGGGAGTACTGATAACTTGGTCTCTGAAGAAATGGTTACTAAGTTACAGCTAGAGAGGAGGAAACACCCACATCCATATCAGATTGTGTGGTTGTAGAAGAACCATAGGGCATTGGTCAGTGAGTAGTCCCTAGTCAAGTTCAATATTGGGAGATACCAGGATGAGGTCCTGTGTGATGTTTTGCCTATGGATGCTTGCCATATGCTATTAGGAAGACCATGGCAGTTTGATCATCGTGTAGTCCATGATGGACATGCCAACACTTATTCCCTAACAAACGAAGGAGTGCACCATAAACTAAAGCCACTGAAGGGGATGGATGAAAAGAGGTTGCTGACAACAATGAGAGTGGAAGTTGTGGGGTTTGAAGAACTTAAGGATTTGTACCCTGCAGACCCATATTTTGCTAAAGCTTGGAGAGCTTGTACAATCCCAGTTAAAAATAAGGTGACAGAATAGTATAGAAGTGAAGGTCACTTCTCAATCTACCCCGGTTTTTTTATGCAAGAGCATCCAAGGGAAAGCAAAATGCCGCAAGGAGAAAAAAATGTTGTGATATCGTGACATGTCGCATTATCGCGACCAAAAGCCGAGAGAAGGTGAGAGAGAGAAAAGTGTCACGATATCGCGACATGTCGCATTTTTGTGACCATAAGACAAGAGGAGGCACAAGAGAAAAAAGTGTCGCGATATCATGATATGTCGCATTATCACGACCAAAGGATGATAGAAAGCGCAAAGGAGGAAAAGTGTCGTGATATCGTGACATATCACGTTTTCGTGACTCAGGAAGGAGAGAGAAGGCATGAAGCAAAAATGTCATGATTTCATGATGTGTCGTGAAATCATGATCGAAATAGGAGAGAGAGGGCGTCCGAAGAAAAATGTCACAAAATCGTGACCGAAAGAAAACGGGAAGGGCTAGAGAAGAAAATGTCGTGATTTCACAACATGTCATGAAATCGCGACCGAAGGAGTAGAAAGAAAGCCTGGAAGGAAACTATCGCGATATCACAACATGTCACGATTTTGTGACCCAAAGCAGAGAGTGAAAGTGGAAGGTAAAGTTGTCACGATATTGCGACATGTCACGATTTCATGACCCAAGAGGTGAAGAGAAAGCAGAGAGCAAAGATGTCACGATATCGTGACATGTCACATTTTTGCGACCTGAAAAGGCAAGAAGGAAGCAGAAAGGAAGAATGTTGTGATATCATGACATGTCATGATTTCATGACCCGAGAGGCAAGGAGGAGGCAGAAAGGAAAGATGTCGTGATATTGCGACATGTCACGATTTCATGACCGAAAAGGAGAAATAAGAGCTAAAAAGGAAAGATGTCGTTCCTGAAGAAGAGAAAGGTAGCGAGGGATAAAAATGTCATGATATCGTGACATGTCACGATATTGCGACATACTGCTGGTTCACGATTTGAAAAGGCATGCGTTCCCAAACGGTGTTTCCCGAGGCAGTCAAAGGCCTCATCAATGCATGATTTCTTGCTCGGTAAGTTTACTGAGCATGGCGGCCACTCAACACTGCGCCCATAGTCCAGAGATGTTTAGACGGCTCATCAATGCGTGTTTCCGTGGCTGACCCGATGGCAGTTTCCAGTTAGGATAAAAGAGGTGAAGGTTACAGTCACAAAGGGGGGGGAGAGCTGAGTTTTGGATATTCGGAGGATGTATTCTTCCTGAGAGCGTAAGTAGATCACCGAAAGTGAGGCAGCTTGCACCAGGAAAAGAAAACTACGCCTGCAGGCTAGTGTTGTAATTGGTTTTTGGTAAAAAAAATAGAAGACCGGTTAGGATTTTTGGGTGTGATATTTGTGTCTCCATCAAGATGCGATCCTGAATGAGGAGAGCATGGTGGAAATAATTATGATGCATAAATGGTAAATGGGAAGGATTATCCATGGGATTATTATGTCTCACTGCATGATCATAGGATGAAATCCTAGAGGATGATGTAGGAGGTGGAGAGGAATTGTGTGAGGAAGTAGAAATAGTATGAGAATGGGCAGAGGTGGCTATCTTTGAGTGCCCTGATGGAGTGGCTGGAGAAGAAGGGATAATATGAGAATTTTGCATGATGATGTGAAAAACTATGTGGTAACAACCAACAGATGTAAAATTTGTACTAAAAAATTGTCTGTGACTGACCAGGATGCTATCTGGTGATCAAAAAAGAGTTTTGCACCTTAGGGGTGCAGACCAATTTGGTTCACACTCTATGAGTGTGGACCACCCAAAATGGAAAATAGAGGTCTAAAATATGTTTTGGAGTACCTCTATGACCTGTGTGTGTGATTTTGAACCTCAAAAATAGGTTAGCACCCTAGGGGTGCAAACCACAAAAATGAACAAAGGTCAAAAATGTGTTGTGGAGGGCCTCTATGGCCTGTGTGTGTTATTTTGAACCTCGGAAATAGGTTCACACCTTAGGGGTGCGAACAAAAATGGTTCACACTCTAGGGGTGCGGACCACCCAAAACTATAACAGAGGGTCAAATATGTGTTGTGTATACCCTCAATGTGTTGTGTAAATTAGTGGGAATTAGTTTTATAGCCTGAATGCTAAGTTTTCACACAGAATCATACGAAATAAGCCTGAGTGTAGGATGAGCACACTAGGAAGCGTAAACTTCCTAAAAACAAACTATGCAGTGAAAATTATGAAGATGAAACTGTGAGACAATCCATAAGTGAGTTATAGCGCTTTTGATGCACTATTGTAACCACTTTTCCTGAGACTCAACAAAAGCAAAAGTTCTTTTTTTTTGGTTTTTTCGTGTGTTTTGATGATAAAATATATGGCCTAGTAGTAAAATTTGGGTAGTGGGTGATATGCTAATATGAATCAGGTATGGCATAGCATAGAATATTTTGCAACGCCCAAAGGCGCACAAAATAGAACTATATTTCCAATGGATGAGTGGCAACCTAGATGAAATGTGGTACAGTAAAATGATATTCAAAGGGGGGAGACTCAAAATGCTCAAATGATTCAAATAAACTCTCACAAAGAGAGGTCACGCTATCAATGTGGTGTTACCAGCGTACCCATGCTTTCGCTTAACCCTCACGTTTAAGACACCCACATTAACGACAACTGCACCCACTAATTATTTGAAAAGCCCTGTGGTAAAGGGGCTTTCTAAAACTAACCACTCTAAAGGTACCTTCCAGTGATGAATTCGTGATAACCAACACTCAAAGTGGGAAAGACCGATCGGGTATTAATGTCAAAATGATCCACCTGGGGGGAACTATGGTGACTAATTTGGAGGTGAGACAGTGGAGTGCAAGCCCAGTCCACACTAAAATATGATGGTGAATTGGTGATGAGATCCAATTCGACCTGGAAATGAAACCCAGATCCTTGCACTGTTTAATTTGAAACATGAGTGTGTGGTGTTTGTTTGTGTGGTACTGTTTTAGAAGAAAATCTAGATTAATGCCTTTTTGAAATAAACTATGATATGATACCTTTTCACAGCAAATCTATTTACTTGGTTGTGTGAAAAAACAAATTTAATCTATTGATTTTCAAAAAGGAAATCTAATTAAGTGGTTTTCACAAAAATAAATTTACTCTATTGATTTTCAAAAGGAAATCTAATTAAGTGGTTTTCACAAAAATAAATTTACTCTATTAATTTTCAAAAAGGAAATCTAATTAAGTGGTTTTCACAAAAATAAATTTACTCTATTGATTTTCAAAAAGGAAATCTAATTAGGTGGTTTGCAAAAAAGTAAATTTACTCTATTGGTTTTCAAAAAGGAAATCTAATTAATTGCTTTTGGAAGGGAAATGACTTGGAAATAAACTTCTAGAATCAAAAGCTACACTATAAAGCAATGGAAATTTCTAGCTAAAACAAACAAGAATGTGTGATGCTTGTGGAACTTGTAGCTCAATGTGTTAGATTAGTTTTAGAACAAAGAAAAATTAAAAAATTTCACAAAAACCCTACATCCAGGTGAGTGTAAATGTCTCCACTATGCTCTCTGGTCCAAGACTATATAAATTTGTAAGGTTCACACTCCTGAGGTGCGAACCTGTCTTCTGTTGAAGAGTTCACACTCCTACTCTGCAAACCAATATCCACATATCAAGCTTACTGGTTTTGGGGTCCTATGGTGATTTTGATGTCCTTGGAGTGTTTTGAGTACAAATACCTACACAAAATATTCCAAAAAACCCAAATTAAGTATATCAATACAACCAACACAATGAAGAGTTCACAAATTCTTGCTATAAAGAAATAACATAAAGTAAACTAGCTATTGATTTGGTGTCGAAAGATACAAGGACACTTTAACCTTGCATACATCATGGCAAGAGACAATTTGTGGTCTAGGTATGAGGGCACACAATGCCCGGGAACATGAGGCTCTTAACCTCCCCTAGCTTACCTTACCATTGGTTGTGGGTGTCTAAACCAATACCTGGGTATCAAGTAGTAGTTTGAGGTAGTTTGGGGAATTCACACGCCCAAGTGTGTACTCACTACTCTCTTTGTAAGCTCACCGGTGCACCAATGAACCTTTTGTGGTTTGGTTTGGGCCTTTTGTGGTTTGTCTTAAGGTGTCTTTTAGGGCATTTTTGGCTTGTGGTGTTCTTCAAATATGAAAACTACCTGCCATACAAAATCAACCATAATTTTTGTTAGAATGTGATTAATATTTTTCTTGGTGGGGGTCCCACTGGGCGTGCCAGAATGAAACTACCAAAAAGACACCATAAAACCTCATTCAAATATTATGGATCATGCTGTAATTGTATTGGGAATTGTAAAAATGGTTACAAAAGCTTATATCCTTTTACAAATTTACCCCTTTGGGCTACAATAGAGCCTTCCCAAAGGAAGCTCTTAGGACTGTGGTACAAAAATAGCATGATCATTCCTTTGTGGGTTCCTTGATGTAGGTGGGCTTCTTGCTCGTAAGCCACCGCTTGTTGGATGCTTCCTTATGCTTTGTTGGACCTGTGGACCTGCAAAATCCTACTAGTGTGTTGGGGGGTCTGCCTCAGTCTGACTTCTAATCAGGTGATTGTGGGTTCGAGTCCCATCGGGCATGCTAGAATGAAGCGCATGGAAAACCGCATCCAAAGCCTTCCTTGTGTTCCTCAGTGTAGATGGGCTTCTTGCTCATGTGCCATTGGTGTTGAGGTGTAGATCCTGTAAACCTACACAACCTATAAAAATGGGTTAGTGTGTTTGGGGGCTTGCCTTGGTCAAGCCCCATATTTACAAAGACAAAAGACATAAAATAACTAAATTAATACATAATTAAAGCATAATCAAAATAATGATATTTACAAAGATACTTACTTGTACAAGGGAGCTGATGTAGCCTTGATGTAGCCTGTTGCTTGCTATGGAGCTCCTTTCCAAGTAGATGCTTGATGTTGTGTATCCTAAGCCAATTCCAGTAGAGTTTGGGTATGTAAATGGAGGATCCTTTTAAAAATAGAGAAGAAGGCACTCTATTTAAAGAGTTTGCCAAGGTTGGGGGAGGGGCCAAGGTGTCCCTTGAGGTGTCCTTGTGAGGTGGTTTTTATGAGGTGTCCACTGAGGTGTCCTCAAAGGTGTTCCTTGAGGTGTCCTACCTCATAAATATTTTTGGGTGAGAGAATCTCTCACCCATCCACATGTGTGATGGAGACAAATATCAGGAAATATCAGGATGAGAGGTGGCAAGGCTAGGCTAGGCTAGGCTAGGTGAGGTGGAAAGGCTAGGCTAGTCAAAGTAGACTAGGTGAGGTGGAAGGGCTAGGCTAGTCAAAGTAGACTAGGTGAGGTGGCAGGATTAGATTAAATCAATATTAGATCTAATTAAGCATGTATTTAGCCATAAAGCATACTTTGACCAAAAATGTTGACTTTTGACCATAAAGTGCTTTTTGACCATGGTGAAGATTTCAACCTTAGTTGAGTTTGTATGAGGTCACATGAGGATCCATGGTTAAGCGTAGGAAGGGGCTTAGCTACCCAAGGGGGCTAAGGATGATGAATAGTGATTTGGAGCCAATTTATGCAATTTTTGATAGTTTTGCAAATTGATCGGTCGTGATGATGTGAGAAGTGGAAATGTGCGACTTTTAGGTGTCTACAAGACCATCATTCATATAAAAATAGATCAAAGGTATTCAAAATAATTCTACATTACCAAGCAATGTTGCCCCATACCTCCTCTAATACCATGTTATAATCACAATATTTTCTAGAAATGAATAGAATCAAACCATCTACCCAAATCTTATACAGAAAGTGAAAAAAAGATAAATAAGAGAGATTTGGTGGGAACCCATAGGTACCATCAATAATAACTATATCCATAGATAATATTACACAACACTACAATGAATAAATGGGGAATGAGAGGAGGTATATATAGAAATATCGAAACCCCATTTACATAATTAAGTTTTACCTAAATTTACATAACAATAGGGCTTTAGGTTATTTACAAGTTATAAAGAGGGTTTAACCATAACAAGGTTAAACACGACCCATAAGTATTATATAATAAAATATTACAAATAATTAGTACATTATACAATAAAATACCCTTAGGCCTATCCAATACATTGCACAATGTTAGCCTTGACTATGAATTAGATTAAAATTTTAACCCCTCTACCAAAATATGAATTAAGGGACCAAGAAGAGAAGACATTAGTGATAATAATATCTTCTCCTCATAATGGATGCTTTAGTGGGCCTCTACATTTGCGGTAGATCCCTTAGAATCCCCTCATCATCTTGAAGACGTCCATCAATATTCATAAACTCAACTTCAATCCTTTGTAGTTTTAGCAGGAAATTATTCATTAGAGGTCCCTCCCTCTTATAGCATTTGCAAGTGATCTTTATTTTATTTGAAAACTTACTTTATAACAAGCCAATAATATGAGTTGAACAAACACTATAATTTTACCTAGTAAGGCAAGTAACTAGGGCTTTATGGTCTATCTTATACAATCCAACCCCTAACACTATAGCATGCCTATGAACTAATGCCACTAGTGCATAGAGCTTGAAAAATTATGCCATTTGAAAAATGGGCTTAAAACTCTTTCATATACAAAATTTATGGCCTCCAATTTTTATCCGTAATGGACCCTAAATATTAAAAATTAAATGCTCAAACCTTTGGGTTGCAAGAGCCAATCCCAACCTACCACTTGGAAAATTTTGACTTGCTATTATGCTCCAGTCATGTTTCACCACTTCAACTCTAATTTTCTTAATTGTTGACACTTGCTTCTCACTAAATGGTGTGATAAGTATAAATAGAAAATATTTGTCCCATTCAAAAATCATGTTGGTTGTAATCTCAACCAAGTTAATAATACCTACATGTGCATGATAGTGAAGGGGACAAGGTTTGAACACCAAACCTCAACTCGATGAATGGATTGATCTAGTTGAGCTAGTCAACCATCCACACAAATGCACTAATAGGGAAAAGGTATATTCACCCCTTAAGGTGAATGATGCCTTACTCAAAAACACAAAAACTTCATGGAACTTGAACAACACATGCCTTATAAATAACCTTAGCTATTATACTCCTACAAATATGCCATGCATTCCAAATAGAATCTTTCATGGAAGCATCTAATTAGGGAATAGCGCAAAAAATACTAGGCATGCCTACACCTATAAACCAATAAATGGATTTGACCCTATGACCAATCATAGCAGTGCCTTACACATCATTCACCTATCCATATTTTTTGTAGTAGAATATGTGATAGAGGGAGGTATACCTCCTTGGAAACAACATTATTCCTACAAAAATATAAACCATGAGGATACAACTAGTCTGATCACATCAAGTTTTGAACTGATAATACAATGCTCTATCTAGTGTTGATATGATTGCTTTACCACTTCCCATGTAGATGACCCAAACCTTAAATATATAGTGTAAGGGTTTTAAATAAAGTTTTTTCAAAATCCAAATAGGTGATTCTCATGCCAAGAGTGGATGCAACAAAAGTGGTAGAAAGGAGAGAAAAATATGATGGTGACTATTTTTAAAAATTAAAAATTTTCATCCAAAGCATATCCAAACAAGTCATTGTATAAAGAGGATAAATAACCTTGATTTTCCATTGCTTATTTTATCAATAAAACTTATATAGCTCTAAAAATTAGTTTGTCCTTCATTATATAATAAATATTAGAGGCACCCAAAAAACCTTCTGCATGACCAAGGAATGCCACTTCATACCCACTTTGGCACCATGCTGAAATTCACAATATTTTCTAGAAATGAATAAAAAAAATCATCCACTCAAATATTATATTAAAAAGTGAAAAAATAAGAAATAAGAGAGATATTTGGTGGGCACCTATAATCACCATCAATAATCACTATATCCATGGATAATATTACACAACACTTTGATGAAAAAATGAGGAGTGGGAGTAGGTATTTATAGCAATACCAAAATCCCAATTACATAAAAAATTTTAACCTAAGCCAACATAACAAGAAGGATTTAGGTTAATTATAAGTTATAAAGAGGGTTTAACCATAACAAGGTTAACCACGACCCATAGGGCTTACATAATAAAATATTACAAATAATTAATACATTGTACAATGAAATGCCCTTAGGCCTATCCAATAGATTTCACAATTTTGACCTTGAACATTAATCAGATTATAAATTCAACCTCTTGTACATAATTATCTTGGTTCATTCCATTGATTCCTATTATCTCTTGTAAAATTTTGAGCTTGGATTCAATTTCCTCGTTTGATTTAAATATATTATCAAAATATTTGGTATTCCAAATCTTCATTTTCCCTTTAGATATTTTAGCTTTTGAAAAAACTTGTACATATATGATCCTTTAAAATTTGCCTCATACCACCATAACATAACCACCTAGAAGAAATCAAGGCCTTATAACCACATAAACTGAAATCGATATTGATGTTTAAAACCATTATTGAGTAAATCACATCTCAAGAGAATGGTTTGGTGATATGATCTTACTCATAATAAAATGTCCAAATATATTGTATATTCCTATTTGTAACTATGTATTGGATAACAAAAAACTATCTGATATTTCTGCAATATAAGTTTACCCAATGCATCTATTATTCCATGTATATTGGGATCTTGAAGGAATAATATCCCAAAGGGTATTTGAATTGATAAATGAGGCAAAATCCTATATTGATTTAGACCATCCAATACTACCACCATATTTTTCATAGGAGATAGAAGTATATTGAAGTCTCTCCAAGAATCCATAGATCATAATTATGAATCATCATTATATTTCAAAAAAATGCTTAGGTCCTCCCAACATATTTCATGAGGAGTAACTATTGCTGGAGCATGTACATTTACAACCCCAACTTTGCTATTTTTATTTCTTGTAAAATATATCAACAAGCCACTTTTTGATTCTAACAATTATTCATCCCATTTGCATTTGTTCCACATTGTTGTAATATCTGCAAAAGATCCTATAAAAGAAACTACCAAACAATCTTCCATATTCCAAATATATTTTAATGCATTCTTGCATTTATCACTACTTAATTTTTTTTCATGTATTAAAATAAAATCAAACTATAACAATCTATTAATTTCATAATAACTCTTTTTATGGGTCTGATTCATACCTATACTATTCTATGATATCATTTTCATCAACTATTTTATTTATTTTTATTTTGTGGGCTTAGCCCCACTTAACACCTATGATATTAATTTTTGGTTTCCTAAATCGATATCCCTTTGAGTTTTCTCTTCTTCTTGTTCTTGCTTTGAGGGTATTCCTTTCATTTTTCAAATCCTATCAACACTTTCATCTTCATCAATCTATTCAATTTTTCCATACTATTCATAGTTAGTCTTATCTTCTAAAGGTTTAATTTTCCATGGAGGTTATGAAGTGGAAGGAATAGTTGCACCAATACTTTCTTATTTATGTTTCCTTAGAAACCCTAAAGTGCAAGGATGATCCTCCATAGTACTTACTTTTTTTATGTGGCTTTGAAAACCTTAAATGTTGACCTCTTCCATAGTAATTACTTTCTTACGTTGCTTTGAAAATCCTAAATTTCCATGAATATCCACCATGTTCATTTCTCTATTATGATGCTCTTGAAACCCTAAAGTACAAGGGATATGATCTATATTACTTTATTTTTTAATGCAAGGAGAGGATTTTATACTAGTTAGGAGAAATGAAGATGATTTACCTAGATTAACCTTTGTATTTTACCTCCTCTGCTCTAATATATATCTCCCCATATTCTTTAACACCTTCATTTTCTTCCAAATTTGAACTTGTGGATTGTAATTCCTCATCCCTTGTGTCCTTTGCTTCTTTTATTGGTTGATTAAGGTAATTCATAATGGGATTCACTATTTGATGATGTAAATGGAATTTCTTTACCATTTTATTGGGAGTGGAAAATCCTTGATCTGATCTAGCTTCCACTATGGTATGATTTGCTTGCTTCATATTAAAATTTGTCTCATACCCAATTTTTTGTATCTTTTTCCATATTTTACACTTTGCAATATCTTGGCATATATCAATTTTTTGTAACATTTGTGGCAATAAATGCAATATTTTCACAATCCACTTATTTTTGTGAAAAATAAAAAATATGTTATATTTATAGAAGTTGTATTACAAGTTAAAATGAATTGGATAAACATCAAGGGAGAAATAAAATCCTCCTCCAGTCCCTCCTAGCTCAAAAATTACCCATGAAACATTACCATACATAATGCAGATATCCATACACCTTAGTACTACCATAGTTAAATTCCAATTTATCCGAATTCCATAAACCATCAATTTACCTTCATGTTGTGTTGCTCTATGGCCTAACTATGATAGATTCATTAGACTCACTGTTTGATATTCTCGTTCTGCTATCTAGTTGTATCAACTCTCGCATCCCTTGGATTCTTTGACACCAACTTATCTGAATTTCCATCTGAGAGTCCACATATTGCCCTTCCTCCATATATTTTCCTCATTTTGCTAAATAATCTACCACTATATTTCCCTCTTGCTTGATATGTGTAATAAAAACATCTTGAAAAACCTGCCAAATCTTTTGAACTGCTGCTATATTTCTTCTCTCTCCAATTCCTAGCACCTAAAAGGGCCTTATCGAATCCAAGATTCCAACCCATACCTGAGATTTTTTCTCTATCCATAACTTATGTAACTATAGATTTGCAGCTATCACTGATGTTGACAAGATGACCTGTCCTTCCACTTAATTATTTGTTGCCTCCCCCATACCTTCTGCTCTCCAGTACACTTATTCTCCTTTCCAATTTTGCATGATAATACCAAAACTAGCTTTCCTAGGGTTTTTAGTAGAAGCCCCATATGTGTTTGCCTTCACCCACTCTCTGGGAGGCAGCCTCCACTCTATGTTATTCGAGCGGATCTCACTTGTGTATCCATTCTAATTTGTTTCTCTATTACAATTATTCCAAGGCTCCATAGAATAATCACTTCATTTTTATGTCTGTTTCCTCCTGTAATATGATAGATAGTGTTTCTGTTACCTTGCTCATAATCCTCTCCCATACTTGCTCCCTTGTTATGTTCTCTAATATAACTGTTTGCATTTCATTATAGCCATAACTACCACCATATGAAGCTAGGTCCTAGCTTCCATACCATTTTCATTGCTTGTCTTAAAGCTGTACTATTTCCATTTCCCATAAAAGCTTTCCTAGATCTCAAAAACTTTCCACTATTGTCTCATCTGCCTCCACCAATTGATCCATATTTATTTAGTAAAATAACACCCAAAAAAGAGGTGATTCAAAGTATCCTCTACCTTTTCACAAAAAATACATTTGGAAGACCCAAAGAAACCTTTTTTTCTCAGATTATCAAAAGTGAAGCACTTTCTGTGATTAATCAGCCATGAGAAAATATTAACTTTTTTCCATCCTTCCTTTTACCAAATAAATATCCATGGAAGTGGTGCTAGGGTAATATCATATCCATAAACTACCTTGTATCCCTCCTTTGCCTTATAAATTCCCAACTTACTTCCTCTGCATCCAAGTATATGCCTCTTATAACCATCATGAATTGGGTGTCTTTGGAGATGTCTCCACAGTTTTTCTATTAGTTACTCTATCCCCCTCACTAGCCATTCTCGAGGATGTTTCCACTGTAGTAAGTCTGGCACTTTTTGATTCCATGATTTCATATAGTAAGAGGCTTTCCATCACCCTAATTTTTGGAGATCTACTTTCCAACTCTCCATCTCTGGGAATGTTTGAATAATTGGTTGATATTGATTCCATGAATCCTCCCAAAATAGAGCATCATTTCCATCCCCTAATTGCCAATATAGGTATATCTTTATTAATTCCTGGCCTGCTAACATTATCCTCCATACTGTAAATCCCTATCCTTCCACTCTGTGTCTTGGAATGTTTTTCTTAGCCACTCCTGGGTAATATTTGGCTTGTAAGAGTCTACGCCATAAAACTCTAGTAGCTATAATCCATCTTCAATATAGCTTCCTAGCTAGTACCTTTTTGTTGTGGGATGCTAATCTTATCTCCAATCCTCTTTGTTTTTTTGGTTGGCATATCTTCTACCAATCCACTAGTGCTATTTTTTGTTCTTCCATTGAACCTAATCACAAAATATTTCTTGTGTGTTTGTCAATATATTTTAGAATTATATTTGAAGCATGAAGTATGGAAAATTTATAAACTGGGAGAACTTGTAGCACAACTTTAATCATTGTAAGCCTTCCTCCCAATATTAGCCATTTATGAGTCTAGTTGGTCAACTTAGCTTGAACTCTATCCATCAACCCTTTCCACTCATTGATTTTTGTTTTCTTTGTAGATAAAGGTACTCCTAAATACTATATGGGTAAAGGAGTTTCCATGAATTTCAACAATTGTATAATTTTATCTCTCACCCTCTTCATTGTATTGAAAAAAACAATTTGAGATTTTTTCATTAAAAGTTTTCCGAGTAGCTTGAGTATACCCATCTAAAAATTATTTTATGTTTCTTGCTACTATGAGATTTTCTTGACTAATAACAGTAGTATAATTCACAAACTAAAGGTGATTTATCTCAATTTGAGAACTTATTTTCAGGCCCATTAGCCTCTTCTCTTGTATCCCTTTTTTAACAGTCTCTCGAGACCCTCTACATAAAGGATAAAATGGTAAGGGGAGAGAGGGCCCCCTTGCCTCAACCCCCTTTATGATGTGAACATGGGATAGGGACTATAATTTACTAGAACTAAGAATGATGTAGTCTGTGTACATGATTTTACCCAATCTCTCCACCCCTCTGCAAAGCCCATTTTTTCTAAAATCCTTTGCATAAAGGACCAGTATACTCTATCATAGACTTTAGAAATATCTAAATTAATAAACATACCTGGGTACTTTTATTTTGATATTGTGTGTATCACCTCCTAGGCCACTACTATTCCATCTAGAATTTGTCTACCTTCAACAAAACCACCTTCCTCACTTGAAATCAGATTTGGTAAAAAATGTTTTAACCTTTCTATCATAAGCTTTGTTAATATATTGTATACTACATTACATAGTGAAATAGGCCTATAATTATCAATTATCTCACTATGTGGTCCCTTAGGAATCAAAGTGATAAAAGTATGGTTCAAGGCTTTTAACATTTGCTTACTCTATCTAATTTCCTCTAGTGCCTCCACCACTTCTTGGCCCACAATTTCCCAAAAAGTTTGATAAAATTTAATGGGGAATCTGTATGGTCCTGGAGTATTTACTATTTACATTTTTTGTATGATCTATGAGGTTTCTTCCAAAGAAATTTCCTTCATTAACAATCTATTGTGTTTAGGTTTAACTAATTGTGGAATTGCCTCTAAGATCTTCTCCTGCCATATTGCATTCAAATTTCATTGCTGCTAAAAAGAGTATGGAAGTACTAATTTTCCATAATTTTTATTTCACTTCCATTGGTTTATACCTGATCCATCATATTTGTAAGACCTATAATTCTATTTTGTTATCTCCTGGTTATTATTTTCTTATGAAATAATGTCGTGTTTTGGTCCCCCTCCTTTAACCATGTGATTCTAGCTCTTTTCCTCCAATATATTTCTTCTTGTTCCTCCAAATATTCATCTATTATAATAATTTATACCTCACGTTGCAACAATTTTTTCGTAATAGTTCCTTGTCTTATCTCCTAAGCAATCTTCTACTTTTGATCGTTGATTTTATTCTTTTGGATTCTTGTTATTTCCTTCTTCTGTTTACTCCACTCCTTTAGTTGGGTCCTTACAAATTTTAGTTGTTTGTGGAGTTTGAATTGGGTTGTCCCAAATCTTGGTTTCCCTAATTTCCACCACTCCTTTATACGGTCCCCCAAATCCTCATCTTTCAGCCATCATAGCTCAAATTTAAAATTTCCTACAACTTTATGATTATCTTCTTCTATGGTTAAGTTTACTGAAAAATGATCTGAAGAAAGCCTATCCATGACCCTCACTTGATGCTTGGTATGCAAATGTAATTCCTCCATGAAGAAATTATCCAAGCAAGATTTCACCATATCCCCTTCCTTTGTTCTATTTGTCCAGGTCATGGAGCTATCCATAGTTAGGATATCTATTAGATTCATTTAACATATTATTGCTGAAAAAAACCTGTCTTTTTCCTCTAGCATGGCTTTACCTCCTTGTTGTTCCTCTATTCTAATATTTGCATTGAAGTCTCCTCCCACAATCCATTGGTCCTTTGGGTAGTTGTCTCTAAAATTCTGGATGGCTGCCCATTGATCCCTCTGTAATCTAACTGTCTGTGCTCCATAAAAATTAACTATAGTCCAAATTTTTTCAGTTTCCCTATTTTGTAACTAGACCATTAACATCCCTCTCATAGAGGCTCCCTCTATATTTAGGAACAGTTGGTGATTCCACATAGTAGCCAATCCACATGATTTTCCCTATGTTGATTGAGTAAGGATCTCTTCTTTTTTCCATATCCTCCTGTTTATTTTTTGTAAGTCTTCTCCTTGCATTTTAGTTTCTTGTAATAAAATTATATATGGACTCATATCTATGATAATATTTTTGACTGCATTTTATCTGGAGCGACTACCTAAACCCCTCACATTCCAAGTGATTAATATCATTGAGAATTAGGAGAGAAAAAATCAGCCATCGATTTCACCTTTCCGTTCTGGCTCAGATCTCTTCCCTATTCCTCCATATTTTCCTTGTTTGACTTCCTCCATGCAGATTGGTTTGGTATTTGTTTCTTCTCCACTTGATGAATCCTTAGATTAGGGTTTTATTTGTTCTTATTTGCTTATTTCATCTCTATTTCCTGTGTCAAAATTATCCTCTACTCTATTTCCCCTCCAATGGTCTCCCTCGTGGGTTGAATCTCCTCTTCAACCAAAGAGGTTGTGTCTAGTTCTGCTCCTTGCTTTTTTCCTAACACTAGATTGGAATATCATTCCTGATCTACTGGTGTGACTTACTATGTATCCTCCTCTAACCCTTCCATTTGAAAATTCCCTTCTGTTTCCAAGTTTCCTAGTTGTTTGAATATCTCATATCTATTGTTTGTTCTTACCGCTCTTTCTCCTTGTCTTTGGTTACTATGTTGATTTCTTTTGTTTGGCCTTCTCATTACTTTTTGAAAGCCCTTAGATTCTTTTGGGTCTTTCCCTTCCTTTTGATTTTCCTTTTGCTAAAGAGATAGACCCACCATGTTAATATTTGCTTTTGTTCCCTCTTGTTCAGATTGATGATCCTTAACTATTGGGCACATTCTAGCCAGATGTCCATGAGCATGGTACACCCGATATCTGAATGGAATAGCCTCATAATCCTGTTGTTAGTACCACACAAAATCCTCTATTTTTAGGTCTATCTCTATTGGAAGAGGTTCGCTGAGGTTCATTTCTACACAAGCCCTAGTAAACATTTTTTATCCTCTTAAAATTGTTTCTCTTGATCTACCTTTATAATGCCCTAGTAAGTTGCCTATTGCATCGAGTACCTCCTATTTCCAAAATTCAAAGAGAAGGAAAAATAATATTACCCATATTGGTACTGTAGTCGGTTCAACCCTCAGATCAAATCCCATATTTCATGACTGCAAGAATAGTCTTGTTGGCCCGTGATGATACAACCCTCCCATTTTTTATCGATATGCCATCGATGTGAACTCTACAAAAAAATACCCATTTGGGAGAGTTAGAATTTCATATTCTCCTTCTAGATGTCATTGTTTCGTTATCCACGTGTGAAGGAATTACACGGACAGTCTGAAACCCACGAATTTACCTATCAGGTTGTGTTTTAACTTATAAACAATATCCTTAGCTATCCAGTCCTCGACTATTTCCAATACTAGTATTTCTTTTGCTTGTGGTAGACATCCATTCACCCTCCCAGGCAAATAATCCTTCTTTTGTCCCTTCCCCATGGTGTTTATGATTTTATTTGCTTGTGTTTGATAGTTTTTGAAGCTATATTGGGCTCCACATAGCTTATCCCATAATGAGATTCCCTCATTTGGAGGATTTGGTACCAAAGTACCTATGCCCCCCATTCTTGGTTGTGATCCTTACTATTGACAAACCTCTGCCCTAGCTTCTGAAACCCCAGTTTGATTCCTCAGATTTCCTCTTAGGCACCTCCAAACTTCTAAAACCCTATCTTCTCCTTCACAATCCACTTATTAATACTATTCTCTTGATTCAAATTAATATAACAGAATGTGCCAAATATTTTGAAATATCCATGATAATATATATCTGGGTATATATGACATGCCTTTGTTCCTTTGTAGTGGGTCCCTCCTAAATGAACTTTCCTAGAGTATTTTCAATATTCTTCAAAACCTCCTTATGGATAAGCTAATATGTAAATCCAAAAGACCTAACCCACACTAGAAGTTTCTATCTTCATAAAAAATTCTTACTCATGGTTTTAAATATGATGCATCTCTTACCCTAAATGATGGATCTCTACCCATTATTTTATCGTTGATTTTTGAATTGGAGAAGATGATAAAAAACATTTCAAAAGATAGGTGATGAGTAATTTAAATTCAATCTTCATTTCCACTTTGATCCAATTTTAAATTTCCAAAAAACCTGACTAATACTTATGGCACTTACATATGAATCCTTTATTTAAAGAATTGCTATTCCATGCTCGCTCAATCATATCATCCTTAATAATCACTTTTGGTGTAACATTTGCTACCTTGATAGGGGTTGCTATAGATCCGACCTTCCTCTTGTCCCAAACTAGAGCATCCATACTTCCAATTAGGACTTTCAACATTGAATTTCCTACCATGCTACGTGGCTTTTTATCAAGAGAATCCTTTATTTTTGAATTTCATGAAAGATTTAGAACAAGAAAAAAGTGAGAGTTCCTCCTTGCTCACACTTCCTGCTTACACTCACAACACTTGTTTTCTAAAACAAGTAAAATGCAAGACTCTTTCTAAAACAAGAAGAATGCAAGTCTCGCTCCCTATCAACTCTCACTCACTCTCAACTAACTTACACTCCCTTTAAGCTTGCATTTACTCTCGATTTTCTAGAAAACCTTAATACTTACACATATGTAAGACTTTACTATTTTTATCATTATAAATTTAAAGAATAGAAAGTGAAATACATAATACCACTATATTATTATTTTTTAATTCAATGGTTTACTATAAGACATTCATAATCACTTTTATCTATGTTCAATTGTTTACCATTTTTATACAACATTTTTTTTTTAATTCTTTAACAATTCTTTATACCCTATGTTTGTGATCTTCTTCACCCAACATTGCCAATTCCTACAACCTTCATGATTGCTTTTATATATAAAAAATGTTAATCAATAAATTAATTGACTGATTGCATTGGTATTTCCTTTTTCTTATGTCACCTTTCTTTTGTTTGTCTTCTAGCCTTCTAGGGACTCTATTTGTCTGCATTCCAAAATTATTGAATTGTGTACTTTCCAAGTAGCTTCTTGATCGTCAAGGAGTTGAAATCAACATTAGTAATATATATTATTCTTATACGCATGCACACCTGGAATCCATAAGACAAGCCAAACCGCATGCCTTGTTTATTATTATTGTTATTCCTTTAACTTTTACGTATATAATATTCCATACCAACCAACTTTCCCACTAAATTCCACAAAGGATATGCATTTTCTGTTTTAGTCTATATGTGGTGGGTATTGGCTCCACAATTATGGGCATTACATTACTTTTTAAAGATGAACATAAAGTTTTTATTCATTTTTAAACTTAAATTTAAAGGTGCCTTATCGTTGTTAGTTGGTATGCATTTTTTATAAATACACATTTATTTCTTAAATATTCATTGACACTTAAGTATAAGACAAACCTTTCACCTCGAAGTGCGCATTAATTTATGTTTTATATTTGTTAAATTAAGGAATGCGCTTAACAATGTTTCAAATGTCTATTTTACAAATATGTCATATACATTCCCTTTAATTTGAAAGTGCAAATATAATTTACATCTATTATTATTTCAATTTAGATATATGGATTCGAGAATACAACGACGTAGTACACCGCTATCAATTAATTTATTTATTTTTGGGTTGGATTTCAGTTTTATGTATAAGGATGCTTAAGAATGTTTTCCATTTTTTTTTAATCATACTTAACAAAATTTAAACTTAGGTTTTTTAAACGAGAACCCAAAATCATACCAATACTATACCCCACAAAAACTGATATTTTATCTTAATGTCACTTCATAGTTTTAAACCTAAAACATCTAAAAGAATCCAAAGCTTTTATCAAATATGATGTGCCTAGTTATTTTTGCTGTCAAGATAAGTATAATATGTGAAGTTGTTGAAGTAATTTATTATATCTATATATATATATATATATATTTATATATATATCAAAATGATTTTATTATATAATATAATGGTAATCATATTGAAAGTTTATATTTTTAATCATATGAACTTATGTTATTTGTTTAAAATTATATTTTATAAGAATTTTAGTTGATAATAAGATTAAATCATATTTAAAAATTAATTAAAAAGTAAAGCAAAAAGATTAAGAAAGATTAAATAAAACTAAATTTTGATGTAAAGAGGAGTGAGAGTAGGAAATGAGTGAGAGCAAGGAATGAGTTCTATCTCTTTTTGTTCTAGATATTTGAAAATTTTAAAAATTCAAGGTTTCGTATGAGGAAAAACTATGCCACAAATGTCAATTACAGAAACCTAAATGGAAGTAAGGATGCCTTGGTACGAAGTAATGTTATTCTAGTTGGCCATAAAAGAAAGACAAAATCTATGGTAATACCTATCCAAGCAACAAATGTTTCACTAGAAGTGATTATCATGGAGGAAATGATTGAGCTTTATATAATTATTCTTAAAAAAAAGGTTAGTATATAAGTTCCATGGATACTAGCCAAGTTTTTAAAGATATTTAAAAGTGGATTAAATGGAAGTGAGGAGTGAATTCAAATTATTCCACAACTTTTCTTTTGAAAGAATTTTTTCTCACCATCTTCTTTAGTTCAAAAATAAAGGATAAAATAATGGGTGTAGACCTATGCTTTATAGGGAGAGATGATATGTATTTAAGACCATGGACTATGAATTTTTGTGTTAAGATAGAAACTATGTGAAAATAATAGTGAGAGCTAAGGATGAGTATGAGTTGGGAGCAATTGTGAGCCAGGAGTGAGTCCCACTAGGTGGGATGGAAGGAAATCCATATTTGAAATCCCTAATGGGAAGTCAGGATACCTTAGCTAGAACTATGGATGTCCAAATTAGAGATAAGAGGAAGAGTGAAATATGGCAAGTTTGATCCAAGGAACATATGTTACATTAGAAGTGATTATTAAGGATGAGATGATTGAGCATGATATAATGGTCCTTAAAATTAGAGGGTTAATACATCATAAATAATGTGAATGTAAGTAGAATAACTTATTAATATATGGTATGTATGGTCCATTAAAGGTCAATTATAGTTGTAATATTAGTTAAGGTTTGTTATGCCACAATTAGTCATTCATTGTATTTAAATATCTTTTATTTCATAATGTAAATCATCAAAGCTTCAAGCATTATTAATGGTATCAAAACATGTTGAAGGAAGAACCATATCTCCATTAATTTTACTTCATTTTAGAGATGCTATAAAATCACTATGTTTAAAGGTGATCTAGTGGTAGAATAGTATCCTACCAAATATTGATGAGGTTAACCTCAAGAAAAGAGGAAACCATATTCTTTGTGAAGCAATCCCATAGAAGGCATGAAGAACACAAGCTTATACTGAGAGGGGGGTGAACAATATAACACCCACTTTTTACTTTCTTTCCAAACCAATATCAATTAGTGTCCTTAATTGCAATAACCAAATATAGTAGTGTGCATTAATAACATAGATAAAAATAGTAAGCAAGAGCACAAATCACCACACATAATTGAGACACAATATTTAAAGTGGTTCCCCCAATGTGGGGTAGTCCACAATAAAATATCCTTATAATATTTCACAAATAAATAGGGATCCTTATCCCAATACAAATGATTACTTTGATCTACTCAAAGCTAGGCTATCCACTGATCTGCTCAGGTGGGCAATCCACTGATCTGCTCAACTAGGCAATCCACTAATCTGCTCAGCTAGGCAATCCATTGATCTTCTCAGCTAGGCAATCTGATTTTCTTAGGTAGGTAAAACACTAATCTGATCAAGTCGAAAATCCACTGATCTGCTTCAAAAAACTCACCAAGAACATACTCAAAATCTACTCCAAAAATCTCACCAAGAACTTGCTCAAATCTACTCCAACAAACTCACCAAGAACTTGCTCAAATCTTCTTAGCAAGCTCACCAAGAACTTGCTCAAAATTCACTAGCAAGCTCACCAAGAACTTGCTAAAATCTGCTTAGCAAGCTCACAAAGAACTTGCTCAAATCTATCCCAAATCTATCCATAAATCTATCCCAAAAGCCTTCTCAAAGGCTCAATCAATCATGCACAAAAGCTGCCTCAAATCTGTCTCAAAAGCCTTCTCAAAGGCTCAATCAATAAAGCACAAAAGCTGCCTCAAATATATCCAGAAATATGTCCCAAAAGCCTTATCAAAGGCTAAATCAATAATGCACAAAAGTTGCCTCAAATCTATCCAAAAATTTGTCCCAAAAGCCTTCTCAAAGGCTCAATAAAACATGCTCAAGTAGCACTCAAATCTCATCCACAAATCTATGAAGGCAAGGCTCAATGATGAAATCAACAATGAATGGCAATGTACTCTTCAATGGATGACAACAATGATCCACAATGATCCACAATGATCTCAAATCAAATCAATATCAACTCAAATCAAATCAAATCAATCTCAACTCAGCTCAATATTATAGAAGCATAAAGAGAATTGTTAGAGACTCAATATGTTCTATTCACAAACTCAATTTTTTCTCAACTCAAATCAGAATATAGAAGTTTGTTTCATGGAACTTGAACACCACTTCACACAATCACTTGACTAGGCTCAATCAACTCAACTCAACCAATCACCTTAAGGAACAACATTTTCTCACAAACCCTAGTTCAAGCATGAATCAATCAACTCAAAATGTTTCCAACAATACTCAACAATAACTCTCACATAACAATTATACTCATGTTACCCTCTAACTCAAGTTCAAGTTCTTTGTACAAGCAATGAGATTCAACAACAATGCTTATAAAACAAGGTTTAATCACAACTCTCAAACCAAAAATCCTTAAACCTTTCAACCAACCACTTTCGAAAAGGAAACCACAATCAATCCTTTTCTCTCCAATGACATTTCAGAAATCAACCACCATAAACAAAGTCAATGGAGAATATTGCTCATACCTTTTTGATGCCTTATTAGTTTTCCACTAAATCTGCCACACTCAACAAATATTTTTTTTCAACTTTCAATAGGGGTTAGATATCTTGATTAATAACACAACAATAATATCCAAATAACACCTTATTACAACTACTCAATAAAATACACCATGTTCCCTCATGAAAGAATTAATCCCCTTTGAAAAAGAATAAAGCAACCTTCACTTTTGAACCCCTTTACAAAATCAGAAATATCTCTTTACACACACCTTATTTCTCCCTCTAAGAAATTTAATCAAATAGCCCTTGAAATAAGATTTCCAATGATATATAATATGATATACTTCCAAAAATAAAATCACCAGAAATCTCTCTTTTTCCTAAAGTGCATCACAACCCTTATTTCTCCTAAGGAAACTTTAGAAAAATAAAATATTAACTTGCCTTTGTCCTTGATGGGATTCGATCCCTCGATGCCTCCTTGCTTAGTGCCTTAACCGTGACCAAGCTACCGCATGAGCTACGGGCTTGTTTGGGAGGGAAAGGCACCACGTGCTTCAAAACACTCCTCCCTCTCACGTAAACCAAAAATGCTTCACGCGCTCTTTCTTCCAATGCCTTATAATGCAGCCAAGGGGATTCAAAACCTTGATGTTCGTTATACCACTTGCCTTAGCCAAAATCCAATTTCCAATGCGCCACACTGCCCAAGGTGACTAGGGTTTCACACGCCGCCCGATTTATTCTTCGCTTCCATCACTTAACCCTCTTTTGCATGAGCTCTTTTCACTTTCCAACAATCACATTAATTCATGAGTGCCAAACTTCGATTAATAAACCTTAGGCACCCTTTTATATAGTTTTCTCCCTCATATTCGATGACGTCGACGGATTACTTTTATTTTTAATTTTAAAATTTAAATTTAAATTTTAAATAATTTAAAATTTAAACTAAATATTTAAAATTAAATATCTCCATCATCGGGGAACCTTTTTCGATGAAACAAAAGCCAACTTGGGTTTTAAGAAAAACCCATTTCAAATATGCCATCCATGGTTTTAAATAAAACCTTTTATTTTGCCTACCTTGGTTTTCACAAAAACCCTGTATATATCCATGCTCTCCAAAATATCATAAATGATTATTTATGAAGTGCTTTTGCCACAAAAACTCAATGTGATCCATGTGACATCAATGAAAACATAAAATAACTCAAATTGCCAATAATATCCCCCTTTTTCATTGATGGCAACACCTCTAATGCAAATCACTACAATCACTACAAAAACCATATTTGAGAATCAAAGATGCTCCCCCTGACTCAATACTCTCTATGGAGGTTGCTCCTCCTATCTGAATGCTATCCTTGGAGGCTGCTCCCCCTAACTCAATGCTCTCCCCCTTACTCAAATCTCTCCCCTTTGACATAAATGGTAAAAGGGACAACTATGGGGCTAAAATATATGACTCTTAAGCTTAGCCCCCTCACCACCTTCTCTCTTGAGGTGATTAATTTTGGGGTGGGAGTACTTTTACTCCCATATTACATTTTTTCTTTCCTCTGTCAACTTCCTTCCATATATTTTTGATATCCTTTTCTTGATGAGTTACTTGATCTTCTTGTCTTGAATTTGTTTGTCCTTCTTACCTTGAACTTGTTTGGAATTGAGTGCTACACCATTTTGCACTATGTCCAAAGTTATTGCAATTAAAACACTTGATATTGTAGCCTTTGGATGGTGTTGATGTCTTGAATTCTTTCTTGAAACCATTTCCATATCCATTCCTTTCTTGAACCCTGTAATGTGAAGTTTTGTTTTCATAATCATTTTGACCATGACCTCTGAATTGTGTAGCTCTAAAACCAAAACCATGTTGCTCATTTTATTTGCACTGAGAAGCTCTATGACCAATCCTGTTGTATAAGAAGCAATGTCCCTAAAAACCATACCTTCTTCCTTTGAAGTTCCTTCTATAAAAATCAAACTTCTTTGATCCATAGACCCTCCAGTGTATACCCCTGTGTCCAAATCCATCACAAGAAAAACAATGTCCTTGAAAAGCCCTTTGTTCATGCCTTGGTTCCTCATACCTTTCTTGACTATTATACTTGTGATCATCTTTGACTTGTGCATTGTATTCTTGAACCTTCTTTGTAGTATCTAAATCCTCTTCCTTAATTTCTTCCTTGCTTTCCTTTTCAAGAATTTATTTTCCTCTTAAACTTGATTCACCTATCTCAAAACAAGATCCAAACTGGATGTTTGGAGCCATAAGAACTTTGGAACTTTCTTCATAAATCTTAGGTGCTTCCTTGCTTTCATATTTTAGAGTTTCCTTTCCTTTTGAGTGTGATTTTTCTTGGACATAAGATACAGCCTTAAAATATGTTTTCACTCCTTTTTGAACCTTTTCATATAATGTGTCATGTCTTACAGTTATTACCCTTAGTTCTTCATTCATCCTCTCTTCTATCCTTTTTGCATCTTGATGCTCATCTCTTAGATCATTGATTGTCTGAAATAGTTCTTCTCTAATTTTGACATCTATTCGAATCTTGTTTTCAAGATTCCTGTATTCTTCTTTTAGCCTTTTGACTTTTGTTTTTTGTTTTCTTGGCTCATCCTCTTCTTTTTATATTACCAAAAGTGGGACTTCTTCATCTTCACTATCACTGAGATTATTATAATCTTCTATAGCAAACAAAATATCATGATTTCTTTGACTATGCCTATTCCTTGATGTGTCATCTCATATTCACTATCACTAAAGCCATTGCAATATCCTAATCTATGATATCTTTGACCACACACAAAGCACTATTCTCTTTCATATTTTATTCCTAGGAATGGGTGTTCTTGCCTTTCTTCACTTATTCCAAAGAATGTACATTCGTATTCATATGACTAGTCTTCATCACTGTGATCTGAGCTATCACTTGCTTCTTCAATGTAGATAGTTTTCTTTGTCTTACGAAAACTTTTCTTCTTCTCATAACTGCTTTTCTTGTATCTGTCATGTTTTTAATGCTTATGCTTTCCATATTATTTTCTTCTGTGACCCTATTTTTCATCATCATTGTTTTCTTCATGTGGACACTTGTTTGCATAGTGACCAAAATCACCACACTTGTAGCATTTGAATTTCTTCATATCCCTATAATTTCTTAAGTCCTTTTTTCTTTTGATGAAGTTAGCTTCCTCATCATTATCTGAATCTCTATCGATCTCTGGAAATTTTCCTTTCTTTTTCTCTAAATCCTTGAATGCAATTTCTTTTATTGAAACCTGATGCTTACTTATCCTCATCTCATAAGCTGTAAGAGTTCCTTATAGTTCTTCCATTGTTAGCTTATTGATATCCATTGTTTCTTATATTGCTAAAACCTTTGCCGTATACTTCATGGGAAGTGATCTCAAAACCTTTTGAGTAACATCTAATTCTTTCATCTCAAATCCTAGACCTCTCATGGTGTTAGTAATCTCATCAACTCAAAGTAAAACCTTTTCAATATTTTTGAGTCTTCCATTTTCAATTCCTCAAATATTTTTCTATGAGCTTGTAGTTTTGCCAACTTTACCTTGGAATCTCCTTCATAGGTATTCCACAACTTGGTCTACATTTCATTAGCTAAATTACATACCATGACCTTGTTGAGCAAGGTGCAGCAATAGTATTGTCATTGTTGTCAACACAGTCAGATAGATCTGTTGATGTAGTGGACAGGAAGTTCAAAAGTTATTCAGATGCTGAAGACATGAGTTCAAAGGTTATTCAGAGTATGTACAATGATTTTTCAAGAAGACCGAAGTGGCCCATATGCAAAAGATCAAAGAAAAAAGACAAGTAAGAAAAGTGTCACGATATCGCGACATATACAATAGGCAAGAAAAATTGTCACGATTTTATGACATGTTGGAAGAGAGAAAAAGCAGAAAAAATTGTCACGATTTCGCGATATGTTGGAAGAGAGAGAAAAAGCAGGAAAAACTGTCGCTATTTCGCGACATGTTGGAAGAGAAAAAGGCAAGTGGAAAAACTGTCGTGATTTCACGACATGTTGGAAGAGAAAGAGAAAGCAGGAAAAAGTGTCACGATTTCACGACAAGTTCAAAGAAAGAGAACAAGTAAGAAAAGTGTCGCGATTTCGCGACATGTCGCATTTTTGAGACTAAAATAGGAGAGAGAAAATAAGTTTGAAAAGTGTCGCGATATCGTGACATGTCGCATTTTCGCGACAAAAAAAAGAGAGGAAGCGTACGGAAGCAGAACTATCATGATTTCGTGACAAAAGTAGAAAGCAAGACTTCAGAAGCAGAAGTGTCACGATTTCATGACAAAAGCAAAGGAGTAAAGTACGAAAGCAAAAGTGTCACGATTTCACGACAAAAGCAGAGAAGAAGACTTCAAAGGTAGAAGTGTCACGATTTCACGACAAAAGCAAAGAAGCTAAGTACAGAAGCAGAAGTATCATGATTTTGCAACAAACGCTAAGTTGAAGACTACGAAGGCAGAAGTGTCGCGATATCACAACAAAAGCAAAGTCAAAGTCTATGGAAGCAGAAGTGTCACGATATCACGACAAAAGCAAAGACAAAGTATACGGAGGCAAAAATGTCATGATATCGTGACAAAAGAAAAGACGAAGTCTACAGAGGTAGAAATGTCGTGATATCATGACAAAATAATAGAGAAAGCATATGAAGGTGAAAGTGTCGAGATATCATGACATGTATTTTCATGGCAAAAACAACAAAAGAAGCTACAGAGGCAGAAATGTCGTGATTTCGCGACAGGTCGTAAATGCGCAAGTCAAGAAGGAGAACCCGATTGAAATGAGAAGTATGACAGTGGACCGACATCACTACGACATTTACAAGGGTAGTTATAGAGTGATTTCATACTGCTAAAATACGAAGAGTGATCAAAAGTCAGTATGACGGTTACAGGGTTTTTCCAAAATGAAATCATCAAGCGATGGATAAATCGAACATCTTCTTGAGTGAAACCGACGAAGACCGATGACAACCAACTAAAATTAGGGTTTATAGTTGTTATGAAAGCCGACTAATATTAGGATTTATAGTCGACTAAGATTAGGGTTTTCATCATAAAAAATATTGTTATAAAAGGAGGGCTATTTGGAGAATTGAAGATGAGTCGAAGGTGTGTGAAATACGGTCATTGTGCGCAAAGAGCAAGTAGTGTCGAATCGTACTAAGTGCAAAATTTGCAAAGAGAGTAGAGTGCACAAAAGGGAGAAGATGATCATGAAGTTTGACTGTAACGAAGCAGAGTGTGCGAAGTGATTACGCAGAGATAGCAAAGTCCCCAGAGAACGCAAAGGTGAAGAAGACCAGTCAGGGTCTTGCAAAAGAAAATATAAATAAGGGGTCGGTGCTCCTTTCTATTGGTGTAGATAAATAAGGGGTTGGTGCTCCTTTCTGTTGGTGCAGATAAATAAGGGGTTGGTGCTCCTTTCTATTGGTGCAAATAAATAAGGGACTGGTGCTCCTTTCTGTTGGTGCAGATAAATAAGGGGCTAGTGCTCCTTTCTGTTGGTGCAGATAAATAAGGGGTTGGTGCTCCTTTCTGTTGGTGCAAATAAATAAGGGGTTGGTGCTCCTTATAGTGGGTGCTGGTAAATTGATTGTAAAGTTGGTGCTTTGCAAAGGTTATATTTGGATGGTAGTCCAAGTAGTCAATTTTTGAGGAGTAGCCACATTGGTGAACCTCATTAAATCTTGTGTTGTGTGATGCTCTTTTGTTATAATTTTTGTATCTAGTAATAAGTTTTAATTTTTGTGGTATTAAGAGCTATAAATTTAAGTTTAAAGAGCTACACTGATTCACCCCCCTCTCAGTGTCATTGTAAGACTAACAATTGGTATCAAAGTTAAGTTCCTGTACAAGCTTAACTGGCTAGGGTGATCTTGGAAGTAACACAATGACAAGTGGTGAAGGCTTCTCATAAAACAAAGCACCATTGTTTGACGGATCTAATTACGCATTTTGGAGAATCAGGATGCAAACATATCTTCGTGCTTTAGGATACGACATCTGAGATTTAGCAGTTAGTGGATACACAATACCCATCACTCCTTCAAAAGAGGCTGATGAAAAGAAACTGTTTGAAAATAAATCAAAAGCAAAGAATGCTATCATGTGCGGATTAGCAGATAGTGAACTAGTAAAGATCATGAGCTGTAAAATGGCAAAAGAAATATGGGACAAACTAAGGAGTATTCATGAAGGAGATGATAAGATCAAGGAGGCCAAGTTACGGACACATCGAGCTCAGTTCAAAGCATTAAAGATGAATGACGATGAAAACATTGAGGCATATATGCTTGAGAGTTAATGGAATAATTAATGCGATCAGAGGACTCGACGAGGATATCGAAGACTCTGCCATCATGAAAAAGGTATTAAGATCTCTTCCTCAAAGGTTTGATTCTAAAGTCTCAGCGATAGAAGAAGCTAAAAATCTAAATTATTTTAGTATAGATGAGATGTATGGTTCTTTGACTGCATATGAGATGAGGATAGGAAGATCTAAACCCACAGACAGAGAAGCGACTTTTAAAGCCCTTAAAAATAAAAACGCAAAACAAGAGTTCGAGGAAGAAGAGACATCAGATGAAATGGAAGCAAACTTTGTTAGAAAACTAAAAAGGGGAAAAGGAAAATATAGAGGAAAGCTACCATTTAAATGTTTCAACTATGGAGGTGTTGGGCATTTTATGACTAAATGTCCACTTAATGAGAAGAACAAAAATGATGAAGGATCGCACCAAGAAAGAAGTGACTGGAAGAAGAAAATGAATTTCAGAAAAGGTAAGTTCAAGAAGAAAAGTTTCATCTCTAGGAATGTCAGTTCATCAGAAGACAACTTTGGTGAGGATTCTGAAGAGGAAACAGGTGAAGCTCTTTTCATGGCATTTGAAGAAGTAAAATCAGAAAAGGAAGGAGTGAACTCTAAAGTATGTGGTGAAAACCCTAAGGCTGAAGTAGATCTAGAAGGTGAGTTGATCTCTGCACTTGAAGAGTGGAAAATAGAGAGGAAAAAGAATAAGAAAATTTCAAAAAATCTTAAGGATGCAAACGAAATCATAACCAGTATGAAAGTATAGACAAAAGAATACAAGAAAATATCTAAAAATCTCGAAGTACAAATTACCATGAAAATAGATTATTGCTACAAACTAGAAGAAGATAATGTTGGTTTATGGACGTAGATAGAAGAGATGAATCACAAAATTAGTTGCTATCACAAATGCGAAGAAAGTTCTATGAAGTTGGATAAGATTATAAATGACCAAAGGCCTACAGGCATCAAATTTGGTGCGGGTTTCGTCGAAGGAGAATCATCAAATGGATCAAAGGCTAGAAATGTAGAATCCATAAAGAATGAAGATAAGAAACAGGTTGATCAAGGAAAAATGTCTCATGCAAAAGAAAGCAATAATGCCAGGCACGAAAGGAGAATTGACAATGATAGATTCACCAATGTCACACATCAAAGAAGAAGAAGACCTATGGCTCCTACGACAACATGGCAAAGACCATCACCCAGGTTCAATTATCCCTTTTCTGGTTTCTGTTTTAAATGCAATGGCTATGGACATAAAATCTCAAACTACCAATATAATGTAAGACCAAGGAATTTCACCAGTAGAAATATTTTTTCTCCTTTGATGAATTATACAGTAGAATTTTATAACTATCATAATTTTGGGCACATTGCAAAAAACTGTAGAAGTGCATTTGCATCAAATAAGTTTTAGGGAAGAAAATTTCAACCAAATAGGATGAGACAAAATAGAAAACTTCCCGAAAAACATGCACAAGCTATTGATAAGGGAAAGGCAAAACAAGATCCCAAAACTACTATCAAAATGGAGTGGAAAGAAAAAGAGCGACTTAAGGAAGAAAAGGAATCCTTAATCATACAAACAACATTTAAAGCACAGAATAAATATGTACCATGGATACTTGATAGTGGATGCTCCAGTCATATGATAGGTGACAAACATAAATTTGAGAAGTTACAGAAATATGAAGGTGGTTTAGTAAAGTTTGGAAATAATGATGGAGCTAAGATAGTTGGCAAAGGTTCAGTTAAAATTAGTGACGAAAAAATTAAGTTAGAAGAAGTCTTGTTTGTGGATGGTTTGAAACATAACTTGTTGAGCGTAAGTCAGATTTGTGATAAAGGTCATAAAGTAGTTTTTAAGAAGCAGGGTTGTGAAGTCAAAAAAACAAACAGTGGAAAATTTATAGCAACTGGATCAAGGACATCTGGCAACCTATACACGCTCTCATAGACTTTAGAAGGATCTTGTTTTATTGGAAAGGAAGAAGAAAATTGGTTGTGGCACAAGAGACTCGGTCATATCAGTTTTGATAATCTAGTAAAAATCAACTCAAAAAGGCGATGAGAGATATTCCCACCATCAGCAAACCTGCAAACAACATTTGTGCTTCATGCCAAAAGGGGAAGCAAACTAGAGTCACATTCAAAACAAAAGAGTACTACACAAGCAAACCTTTGGAACTAATACACATTTATTTATGTGGACCCATGAGAACACAAAGCATAAATGGTGACAAATATTTTATGTTGTGCATTGATGACTATTCCAGAATGACATGGATATTTTTCTTGAAGCATAAATCAGAAGCTTTTGAAATGTTCAAGACTTTCAAAAACCAAGTTGAGAATGAAACAGGAAAGAGGATTAAATGTTTAAGATCAGATAGAGGAGGAGAATTCATTTCAGAGGAGTTTATAGAGTAATGTGAAAAATACGGTATTAGGAGATAGTTTTCAGTAGCTAGGACACCTTAGCAGAATGGAGTGGTAGAAAGAAAGAACAGGACAGTGCAGGAAATGGCACGGACTATGTTGGTTGAAAGCAGAGTAGCAGACATATTTTGGAAAGATGCAGTCCATACTATGGTGTATATCCAAAATAGTTACATGTTGAGAACACATGAAAGTAAAACTCCTTATGAGTTGTGGTTCGGTAAAAGGGCAACATCAAAATACCTCAAAGTTTTTGGCAGCAAGTGCTACATCAAAAGAACTAAAGATAATCTTGGTAAGTTTGAATATAGAGCGGATGAAGGTATTTTTGTTGGTTATTCGTCAAAAAGCAAAGATTACAAATGCTACAACAAGAGGCTAAAGAAAATTGTGGACAGTGTCAATGTTAAATTTGATGAAGGTAGAGAACGAGTAATTAGCTATGAAAAGAACTATCCAATTTATGAAGAGGTTATTGAAGGAGATGAGGAAAACGAAACGAAAAAGATACAGAAAATTGACTCAGATGATTTAAGTTGTGATTCAAAAGTGGAAGAAAATAAGAAATTCAAAACAGGCAGTTGGCAAAACAATCATCCTAGAGAGCAAATAATAGACCCCAAATTTGGTGTTCAGACAAGAAGAAGAGTAGTAAGTAACTACTCTCTATTATCCAGCATTGAGCCCAAAAATTTTGCTGACGCAAGCAAAGATGAAAGTTGGATGAAGGCAATAAATGAAGAATTAGATCAGATTGAGAAAAACAAAACTTGGGAGTTAGTACCTAGACCTACAAATAAAAATATAATCGGGACTAAATGGATTTTTCGAAACAAATTGAATGAAGATGGACAGGTAGTCAGAAATAAAGCAAGATTGGTATGTAAGGGTTATGCACAAGTTGAAGGCATTGACTTTGAGGAAAATTTTGCACCAGTAGCTAGACTAGAGGCAATTAGAATATTTTTGGCTTTAGCAGTCTACAAGAATTTCAAAGTTTATCAAATGGATGTGAAATCAGCATTTTTGAATGGGAAACTTGAAGAAGAGATTTATATTGAGCAACCAGATGGTTTCCAACTTGGTGATGATCCCAAATTGGTTTGCAAGTTGAAGAAAGCATTATATGGCTTAAAAAAGGCACCCCGAGCATGGTATGCAAGGCTAGACAACTATCTCACTCAACAAGGGTTTAAGAAAGGTATGGTGGATAGTAATTTGTATGTCAAAACATAAAATGGGCATATTATTGTTCTTGTTGTATACGTAGATGATATCATATTTGGCAGCAGCAAAGATGAGTCATGTAAAGATTTAGCAAATAAGATGTAGAAAGAATTCAAAATTTCAATGATTGGTGAACTTTCATATTTCCTCGGGTTGCAAGTTAATCAAAATAAGAAGGGCATATTTATTTCTCAAGTTAAATATGTGAAAGAGATGTTAAAAAATTTCACAATGGAGGATTGTAAGCAAGTTAGCACTCCCATGACGATAGGTTGCAAGTTGAGCAAGGATGACAAATCTCCACTTGTTGATCAAACCATGTACAGATCTATGATTGGGAGCTTACTGGCACTGACGACTACCGGACCGAGATATTTTGCGAGCGGTATGCATGGTATCACGATTTTAGGCTAATCCCAAGGAGACTCATGTGACAACGAGTGAAGAGGATTCTTCGGTACCTCAAGGGTACTATGGAGTATGGGTTATGGTATCCGAAAGGTAAAGACTTCACCCTTATTTTGTATTCGAGATGCAGATTGGGCAGGAGGTGTCGATGACAGAAAGAGTACCAGTGGAGGTGCATTCTATCTTGGAGACAGATTGGTCGCGTGGCACAGTAAGAAACAAGAGTAAGTTTCTTTATCGACAGTAGAGGCATAATATATTGCAGTGACAACATGTTGTATGTAGGTATTATGGATGAAACAAACCCTGAAAGATCTTGGTATTAGCTTCAGTGAGCCAATATCAGTTAAGTGTGATAACACCAGTGCCATTAACATCTCCAAGAATCTAGTTATGCATTCACGCACAAAACACATTGCTATCAGGTATCACTTTTTAAAGGAGAAAGTTGCGGAAGGTGAGGTTAAGTTGGATTTTGTTCCAACTATAGAGCAAGTAGCAGATATCTTCACCAAACCATTACCCAAGGAAGTTTTTGAGTACCTTCGTAATAAATTGGGAGTGGTCACACTTCCCAAGAATTGACTAGCTACAGGGATCACATTCTCAGGGGGAGCATTTAAGTAGTTGATTATCTTTTTGCTCATGTTCATGATTTTTTCTAAGTGTAATAAATTTTTCCTAAGAATTTTGTGCATGGACTCAGGGGGAGTCTACAGTAGCCCTTTGGTATTATTTTCAAAGGGGGAGAAGAGTTACAAGAAATTGCACATGTGTTGCCAAAAATTCCAAAGGGGGAGATTGTTGAGCAAGGTGCAACAACAGTATTGTAATTGTTGTCAACACGGACGGATAGATCCGTTGATGCGGTGGATAGGAAGTTCAAAAGCTATTCAGATGCAGAAGACAGGAGTTCAAAGGTTATTCAGAGTATGTACAATGATTTTCCAAGAAGACCAAAGTGGCCCATATGCAAAAGATCAAAGAAAAAAGACAAGTAAGAAAAGTGTCGCGATATCACGACATATACAATAGGCAGGAAAAACTGTCACGATTTTGTGACATGTTGGAAGAGAGAGAAAAAGTAGGAAAAACTGTCGTGATTTCACGACATATTGGAAGAGAGAGAAAAATTAGGACAAACTATCACGATTTCACGACATTTTGGAAGAGAAAAAGGCAAGTGGAAAAACTGTCACGATTTTGCGACATGTTGGAAGAGAAAGAGAAAGCAGGAAAAAGTGTTGCGATTTCGTGACAAGTTCAAAGAAAGAGAACAAGTAAGAAAAGTGTCGCGATTTCATGACATGTCACATTTTTGCAACTAAAATAGGAGAGAGAAAGTAAGTTTGAAAAGTGTCACGATATCGCGACATGTCGTATTTTCGTGACAAAAGAAAGAGAGGAAGTGTATGGAAGCATAACTTTCACGATTTCACGACAAAAGCAGAAAGCAAGACTTCAGAAGCAAAAGTGTCATGATTTCACGACAAAAGCAAAGAAGTAAAGTACGAAAGCAGAAGTGTCGCGATTTCATGACAAAAGCAGAGAAGAAGACTTCGAAGGCAGAAGTGCCATGATTTCGTGACAAAAGCAAAAAAGCTAAGTACGAAAGTAGAAGTGTCACGATTTTGCAACAAAAGCTAAGTTTAAGAATACGAAGGCAGAAGTCTCGCGATATCACGATAAAAGCAAAGTCAAAGTCTAAGGAAGCAGAAGTGTCGCGATATCGCGACAAAAGCAAAGATGAAGTATACGGAGGCGAAATTGTCGTGATATTGTGACAAAATAAAATATGAAGTCTACGAAGGCATAAATGTCACGATATCACGACAAAAGAATAGAGAAAGCGTACGGAGGCGAAAGTGTCACGATATCACGACATGTATTTTTGCGGCAACAACAACAAAAGAAGCTATAGAGGCAAAAATATCATGATTTTGTGACAGTTCATAAATGCGCAAGTCAAGAAGGAGAACCCGACTAAAATGAGAAGTATGACAGTGGACCGACATCATTACAACATTTACAGGGGTAGTTATAGAGTGATTTCATACTGCTAAAATACGAAGAGTGATCAAAAGTCAGTATGGCGGTTACAAGGTCTCATCCAGAATGAAATCATCAAGCGATGGATAAACCGAACATCTTCTTGAGTTGAAGCCGACGAAGACCGATGACAACTGACTAAAATTAGGGTTTACGATTGTTATGAAAGCCGACTAAGATTAGGATTTACAGCTGACTAATATTAGGGTTTTCATCATAAAAAATATTGTTATAAAATGAGGGCTATTTGGTGAATTGAAGATGATTCGAAGGTGTGTGAAATACGGTCATTGTGAGCAGAGAGCAAGTCATGTCGAATCGTACTAAGTGTGAAATTTGCAAAGAGAGTAGAGTGCATAGAAGGGAGAAGACGATCGTGAAGTTTGACTGTAACAAAGCAGAGTGTGTGAAGTGATTGCACAGAGAGAGCAGAGTGCGTAGAGAATGCAAAGGTGAAGAAGAATACCAGTCAGGGTCTTGCAAAAGCAAAGATAAATAAGGGATTGGTGCTCCTTTCTGTTGGTGCAGATAAATAAGGGGTTGGTGCTCCTTTCTATTGGTGCAGATAAATAAGGGGTTGGTGCTCCTTTCTATTGGTGCAGATAAATAAGGGGTTGGTGCTCCTTTTTGTTGGTGTAGATAAATAAGGGGTTGGTGCTCCTTTCTGTTGGTGTAGATAAATAAGGGGTTGGTGCTCCTTTCTGTTGGTGCAGATAAATAAGGGGTTGGTGCTCCTTACAGTGGGTGCTGGTAAATTGATTGTAAAGTTGGTGCTTTGCAAAGGCTAGATTTGGATGGTAGTCCAAGCAGTCAATTTTTGAGGAGTAGCCACATTGGTGAACCTCATTAAATCTTGTGTTGTGTGATGCTCTTTTGTTATACTTGTTGTATCTAGTAATAATTTTTAATTGTTGCGGTATTAAGAGCTATAAATTTAAGTTTAAAGAGCTACACTAATTCACCCCACCCTCTCAGTGTCATTGTAAGACTAAAAATTATTGATATCCATTGTTTCTTATATTGCTGAAACCTTTGCCGTATACTTCATGGGAAGTGATCTCAAAACCTTTTGAATAACATCTGATTCTTTCATCTCAAATCCTAGACCTCTCATGGTGTTAGTAATCTCATCAACTCGAAGTAAAAACTTTACAATATCTTCAGAGTCTTCCATTTTCAATTCCTCAAATATTTTTCTATGAGTTTGTAGTTTTGCCAACTTTACCTTGGAATCTCCTTCATAGGTATTCCACAACTTGGTCTACATTTCATTAGCTAAATTACATACCATGACCTTTGCAAAATGTATCTCACGTAGCCCACACAAAATATAATTCATTGCCCTTGCATTGATCTCAACCAATTTCCTGATAGTTTCATCTATCTTGGGATCACCTTCAACCTTATACTCTTTTGCAACCATTTGCTATACCTCATATCCTTGTGATATCAAGTAGTTATTCATTCTCATGTTCTAGAAAGCATAATTGTTACCATAATATAGTGGAGCCTTACTTGTAGATGATCCATTCTATGAAGCCATCTGTGTTCTTGTAGAATTTGCCCTCAAGCTATCAGCATTTCTGAAGGAACCCGCTCTGATACCAATTTAAGAACACAAGCTTATACTAAGAGGAGGGGTGAATAGTATAATACCCACTTTTTTGCTTTCTTTCCAAACCAATATCAATTAGTGTCCTTAATTGCAATAACCAAATATAGTAGTGTGCATTAATGACATAGATAACAATAGTAAGCAAGAGCACAAATCACCACACACAATCGAGACACAATAGTTAATGTGGTTTCCCCAATGTGGGGTAGTCCACAAGATAATCTCCTTATAATATTTCACAAATTAATAGGGATCCTTATCCCAATACAAATTATGACTTTTATCTGCTCAAAGCTAGGCTATCCACTGATCTACTCAGGTGGGTAATCCACTGATCTACTCAGGTGGGTAATCCACTGATCTACTCAGCTAGGCAATCCACTGATCTACTCAGGTAGACAATCCACTGATCTGCTCAGCTAGGCAATCCACTAATCTACTTCAGTAAGCTCACCAAGAACCTACAAAAAATTTGCTCCAGCAACCTCACCAAGAACTTGCTCAAATTTTCTCCAACAAGGTCACCAAGAACTTTTTCAAATATGCTTAGCAACCTCACCAAGAACTTGCTCAAAATTTGCTGTAGTAAGCTCACCAAGAACTTGCTCAAATATGCTTAGCAAGCTCACAAAGAACTTGCTCAAATATGTCCTAAATATGTCCACAAATCTATCCCAAAAGCCTTCTCAAAGGCTCAATCAATCATGCACAAAATTTGCCTCAAATATGTCCAAAAATCTGTCCCAAAAGCCTTCTCAAAGGTTCAATCAATCATGCACAAAATTTGCCTTAAATATTTCCAAAACTCTGTCCCAAAAGTCTTATCAAAGGCTCAATCAATCATGCATAAAAGCTACCTCAAATATGTCCAAAAATATGTCCCAAAAGCCTTCTCAAAGGCTTAATCAATCATGCTCAAGTAGCACTCAAATATCATCCATAAATCTATGAATGCAAGGCTCAATGATGAACTCAACAATGAATGGCAATGCACTCTTCAATGGATGACAACAATGATCCACAATGATCTCAAATCAAATCAATCTCAACTCAACTCAATCTTATATAAGCATAAAGTGAATTTTTAGAGACTCAATATGTTCTATTCACAAACTCAATTTCTTTCTCAACTCAAACTCAACTCAAATAAGAATATAGAAGTTTTTTTTCATGGAACTTGAGCAACCACTTCACACAATCACTTGACTAGGCTCAATCAACTCAACTCAACCAATCACCTTAAGGAACAACTTTTTCTCACAAACCCTAGTTCAAGCATGAATCAATCAACTCAAAATGTTTCTAAAAATACTCAACAATAACTCTCACATACAATGATACTCATGTTCTCCTCTAAATCAAGTTCAAGTTCTTTGTACAAGCAATGGGCTTCAACAACAATGCTTATAAAACAAGGTTTAATCACAAATCTCAAACCATAAATCCTTGAAGCATTAAACCAACCACTTTTGAAAAGGAAACCACAATCAATCCTTTTCTCTCCAATGATATTTCAGAAATCAACCACCATAAACAAAGTCAATGGAGAATATTGTTCATACCTTTTTGATGCCTTATTAGTTGTCCACTAAATCTGCCACACTCAACAAACTTTCTTTTTCAACTTTCAATAGGGGTTAGAGATCTTGATTAATAACACAACAATAATATCCAAATAACACCTTATTACTCCTACTCAATAAAATACACCATGTTCCCTCATGAAATAATTAATCCCCTTTGAAAAAGAACAAAGCAACCTTCACTTTTGAACCCCTTTACAAAATCAAAAATATCTCTTTACACACACATTATTTCTCCCTCTAAGAAAGCTAATAAAATAGCCCTCAAAATAAGATTTCCAATGATATATCATATGATATACTTCTAAAAACAAAATCACTAGAAATATCTCTTTTTCCTAAAGTGCATCACAACCCTTATTTATCTTAGGGCAACTTTAGAAAAATAAAATATTAAAAAAAATATTAACCTACCTTTGTCCTTGATGGGATTCGATCCCTTGATGCCTCCTTGCTCAGCGCCTTAACCATGACCAAGCTGCCGCACGAGCTACAAGCTCTTTTGGGATGGAAAGGCACCACATGCTTCAAACCACTCCTCGTTTTTTTTTACAATGCCTTCTAATGCAGCCAAGGGGATTCGAAACCTTGACATTCGTTTTGCCACTTGCCTTATCCAAAATCCAATTGCCAATGCACCACACTTCCCAAGGTGACTAGGGTTTCACACGCCGCTTGATTTATTCTTCGCTTTCATCACTTAACCCTCTTTTGCACAAGCTCTTTTCGCTTTCCAACAATCGCATTAATTCACGAGTGCCAACCTTTGATTAATAAACCTTAGGCACCCTTTTATATAGTTTTCTCCCTCATATTCGACGACGACGGTCGATTACTTTTATTTTTAATTTTAAAATTTTAATTTTAATTTTAAATAATTTAAAATTTAAACTAAATATTTAAATAAGGGGTTGGTGCTCCTTTCTATTGGTGCAGATAAATAAGGAGTTGGTGCTCCTTTCTATTGGTGTAGATAAATAAGGGGCTGGTGCTCCTTTCTGTTGGTGCAGATAAATAAGAGGTTGGTGCTCCTTTATGTTGGTGCAGATAAATAAGGGGTTGGTGCTCCTTTCTGTTGGTACAGATAAATAAGGGGTTGGTGCTCCTTACAGTGGGTGCTGGTAAATTGATTGTAAAGTTGGTGCTTTGCAAAGGCTAGATTTGGATGGTAGTCCAAACAGTCAATTTTTGAGAAGTAGCCACATTGGTGAACCTCATTAAATCTTGTGTTGTGTGATTCTCTTTTGTTATACTTGTTGTATCTAGTAATAATTTTTAATTTTTGCGATATTAAGAGTTGTAAATTTAAGTTTAAAGAGCTACACTGATTCACCCCCCCTCTCAGTGTCATTGTAAGACTAACAATTATTGATATCCATTGTTTCTTATATTGAAGAAACCTTTGTCGTATACTTCATGGGAAGTGATCTCAAAACCTTTTGAACAACATCTGATTCTTTCATCTCAAATCCTAGACCTCTCATGGTGTTAGTAATCTCATCAACTCGAAGTAAAAACTTTACAATATCTTCAGAGTCTTCCATTTTCAATTCCTCAAATATTTTTCTATGAGTTTGTAGTTTTGCCAACTTTACCTTGGAATCTCCTTCATAGGTATTCCACAACTTGGTCTACATTTCATTAGCTAAATTACATACCATGACCTTTGCAAAATTTGTCTCACATAGCCCACTCAAAATATAATTCATTGCCCTTACATTCATCTCAACCAATTTCTGATAGTTTCATCTATCTTGGGATCACCTTCAACCTTATACTCTTTTGAAACCATTTGCTATACCTCATATCCTTGTGATATCAAGTAGTTCTTCATTCTCATGTTCTAGAAAGCATAATTGTTACCATAATATAGTGGAGCCTTACTTGTAGATGATCCATTCTATGAAGCCATCTATGTTCTTGTAGAATTTGCCCTCAAGTTGTCAGCCTTTTTGAAGGAACCCGCTTTGATACCAATTGAATAACACAAGCTTATACTAAGAGGGAGGGTGAAAAGCATAATACCCACTCTTTTACTTTCTTTCCAAACAAATATCAATTAGTGTCCTTAATTGCAATAACCAAATATAGTAGTGTGCATTAATGACATAGATAACAATAGTAAGCAAGAGCACAAATCACCACACACAATCAAGACACAATAGTTAATGTGGTTTCCCTAATGTGGGGTAGTCCACAAGATAATATCCTTATAATATTTCACAAATTAATAGGGATCCTTATCCCAATACAAATTATGACTTTTATCTGCTCAAAGCTAGGCTATCCACTGATCTACTTAGGTGGGTAATCCACTGATCTGCTCAGCTAGGAAATCCACTGATCTGCTCAGCTAGGCAATCCACTGATCTACTCAGGTAGAAAATCCACTGATCTGCTCAGCTAGGCAATCCACTAATCTACTTCAGTAAGCTCACCAAGAACCTGCAAAAAAATTGCTCCAACAACCTCACCAAGATCTTGCTCAAATTTGCTCCAACAAGGTCACCAAGAACTTTTTCAAATATGCTTAGCAACCTCACCAAGAACTTGCTCAAAATTTGCTCCAGTAAGCTCACCAATAACTTGCTCAAATGTGCTTAGCAAGATCACAAAGAACTTGCTCAAATATGTCCTGAATCTGTTCACAAATCTATCCCAAAAGCCTTCTCAAAGGCTCAATCAATCATGCACAAAAGTTGCCTCAAATATGTCCAAAAATCTGTCCCAAAAGCCTTCTCAAAGGTTCAATCAATCATGCACAAAATTTGCCTTAAATATGTCCAAAACTCTGTCCCAAAAGCCTTATCAAAGGCTCAATCAATCATGCATAAAAGCTACCTCAAATATGTCCAAAAATATGTCCCAAAAGCCTTCTCAAAGGCTTAATCAATCATGCTCAAGTAGCACTCAAATATCATCCATAAATCTATGAATGCAAGGCTCAATGATGAACTCAACAATGAATGGCAATGCACTCTTCAATGGATGACAACAATGATCCACAATGATCTCAACTCAAATCAATCTCAACTCAACTCAATCTTATATAAGCATAAAGAGAATTTTTAGAGGCTCAATATGTTCTATTCACAAACTCAATTTCTTTCTCAACTCAAACTCAACTCAAATAAGAATATAGAAGTTTTTTTTCATAGAACTTGAACAACCGCTTCACATAATCACTTGACTAGGCTCAATCAACTCAACTCAGCCAATCACCTTAAGGAACAACTTTTTCTCACAAACCCTAGTTCAAGCATGAATCAATCAACTCAAAATGTTTCTAAAAATACTCAACAATAACTCTCACATACAATGATACTCATGTTCTCATCTAACTCAAGTTCAAGTTCTTTGTACAAGCAATGGGCTTCAACAACAATGCTTATAAAACAAGGTTTAATCACAAATCTCAAACCATAAATCCTTGAAGCATTAAACCAACCACTTTTGAAAAGGAAACCACAATCAATCCTTTTCTCTCCAATGATATTTCATAAATCAACCACCATAAACAAATTCAATGGAGAATATTGGTCATACCTTTTTGATGCCTTATTAGTTGTCCACTAAATCTGCCACACTCAACAAACTTTCTTTTTCAACTTTCAATAGGGGTTAGAGATCTTGATTAATAACACAAAAATAATATCCAAATAGCACCTTATTACTCCTACTCAATAAAATACACCATGTTCCCTCATGAAATAATTAATCCGCTTTGAAAAAGAATAAAGCAACCTTCACTTTTGAACCCCTTTACAAAATCAAAAATATCTCTTTACACACACATTATTTCTCCCTCTAAGAAATCTAATCAAATAGCCCTCGAAATAAGATTTCCAATGATATATCATATGATATACTTCCAAAAACAAAATCACTAGAAATATCTATTTTTCCTAAAGTGCATCACAACCCTTATTTCTCCTAGGGCAACTTTAGAAAAATAAAATATTAAAAAAAATATTAACCTACCTTTGTCCTTGATGGGATTCGATCCCTCGATGCCTCCTTGCTCAGCGCCTTAACCACGACCAAGCTGTCGCACGAGCTACGAGCTATTTTGGAATGAAAGGCACCACGTGCTTCAAACCACTCCTCGCTTTTTCTTACAATGCCTTATAACGCATCCAAGGGGATTCAAAACCTTGACATTCGTTTTGCCACTTGCCTTAGCCAAAAGCCAATTGCCAATGCACCACACTTCCCAAGGTGACTAGGGTTTCACACGCCGCCTGATTTATTCTTTGCTTTCATCACTTAACCCTCTTTTGCACAAGCTCTTTTTGCTTTCCAACAATCGCATTAATTCACGAGTGCCAACCTTTGATTAATAAACCTTAGGCACAATTTTATATAGTTTTCTCCCTCATATTCGACGACGACGGTCGATTACTTTTATTTTTAATTTTAAAATTTTAATTTTAATTTTAAATAATTTAAAATTTAAACTAAATATTTAAATAAGGGGTTGGTGCTCCTTTCTATTGGTGCAGATAAATAAGGAGTTGGTGCTCCTTTCTATTGGTGCAGATAAATAAGGGGCTGGTGCTCCTTTCTGTTGGTGCAGATAAATAAGAGGTTGGTGCTCCTTTCACGTTGGTGCGGATAAATAAGGGGTTGGTGCTCCTTACGGTGGGTGCTGGTAAATTGATTGTAAAGTTGGTGCTTTGCAAAGGCTGGATTTGGATGGTAGTCCAAACAGTCTATTTTTGAGAAGTAGCCACATTGGTGAACCTCATTAAATCTTGTGTTGTGTGATGCTCTTTTGTTATACTTGTTGTATCTAGTAATAATTTTTAATTGTTGCGGTATTAAGAGCTATAAATTTAAGTTTAAAGAGCTACACTGATTCACCCCCCCCTCTCAGTTTCATTGTAAGACTAACAATTATTGATATCCATTGTTTCTTATATTGCTAAAACCTTTGCCGTATACTTCATGGGAAGTGATCTCAAAACCTTTTGAATAACATATGATTCTTTCATCTCAAATCCTAGACCTCTCATGGTGTTAGTAATCTCTTCAACTCGAAGTAAAAACTTTACAATATCTTCAGAGTCTTCCATTTTCAATTCCTCAAATATTTTTCTGAGTTTGTAGTTTTGCCAACTTTACCTTGGAATCTCCTTCATAGGTATTCCACAACGTGGTCTACATTTCATTAGCTAAATTACATACCATGACCTTTGCAAAATTTGTCTCACGTAGCCCACTCAAAATATAATTCATTGCCCTTGCATTGATCTCAACCAATTTCCTGATAGTTTCATCTATCTTGGGATCACCTTCAACCTTATACTCTTTTGCAACCATTTGCTATACCTCATATCCTTGTGATATCAAGTAGTTCTTCATTCTCATGTTCTAGAAAGCATAATTGTTACCATAATATAGTGGAGCCTTACTTGTAGATGATCCATTCTGTGAAGCCATCTGTGTTCTTGTAGAATTTGCCCTCAAGCTATCAACCTTTCTGAAGGAACCCGCTCTGATACCAATTGAAGAACTGTTGGCATTTTTGCCACATTGATTCTCATTGATTAATGCATTAATGTATTATTGAAAATCTGACCCCTATATAGGCTTTAATGCGGTTTATGGGGAAAAAAAGAAGAAAAAATGAGCAAAAAATGACTAAGTCTGAAAACTGCAGCGATGCACTGACATGTCGCAGAATCGCGGTCAACGCAGTCAACGCAGGCAGGTTGGGCGGAACCGTCGCGATATAGCGACGTGTTCCAGAATCGCGGGTCGGTCAGATTCAAAGACTCAAGTGGAAAACTTGCAGCGCATTGCCGACAGGGTCCAGAATCGTGACGTCGGGAGCTTCGAGGACTAAGGGGCAAAAATTGCAGCGACGCGCTACCTGTAGCATTTTTACGATGGCAAAGTGGCAATTGGTACGGAAGGAGCAAAACGTAGCGATATCACTACATGCTTCAAAATCGTGGCCATTTTGGTCCAAGAAGCGAAATGGAGACAAGGAAGAATTCAAGGGCAAAAGAAGTGTTCCATTTTCGTGGACCGTCAGCAAGGCCGTACAAGGTGCCCGAGACATGTAGCAAAATCGCTACATGTTCCATTTTTGCGGGGCAGAGCGTAGGGAAGAGCCAACGACAGAAACATGTAGCAAAATCGCTACATGTTCCGTTTTCGCGGAACAAGCTAGCGATGAAGAAAGGAAGCCGAAGACGTAGCGATATAGCTACAGGTCCCATTTTCGTGGGTTAAAAGCGGCTAGGATGTACGACGTAAAAGATGTCACGATTTTGTGACCCATCGCGTTTTCGCGACCTGCAACTGTTTTCTCGCCAAGTGCAGTATGAACGGCCGAGGAGATATTTTTGGTTTTCGATGATTTAATGCTGACCCGAATTTAATGATTTGCGGATTTCCAAGGCATTCAAGGTCAAATAACCGTCCAGGCTTCCAAAATTAAAGTTTTATTTATTCGAAGCTGTTGTTCGTGGAATAATTCAACGGTTTCATACATATTGTAAAAAACAAATTTAATGAAGGACCGCAAACGTTTCATTGCATTTAATTTTTGTTTCTTCGAGGCTGTAATCAAGGGGTCGTGTTCTTGGTTTCCAAGGCACAATTGTAGATCACGATATGGTCAGTTTCAAACATTAAATGCTGCAAAGAGGACGGACCTCTATAAAAACCAATGTAAGCTTCATTTCAAAAGGTTGGAAAAACTTGCTGCTAGAAACTAGAATTATATCTGCGAGAATAAAAGGATCAATTTCTAATTTTTCAAGCGTTACATGGATGAATTTATTTTTTGTTTTATGCATTTCTAATAGCATTCGTACTCCTGCATTGCTATTACATTTAAATTCTGCATACTGGATTTAAATATTGCGGTCAGGGTACGATTCTTGGAATGTGGGTTTGGAGGGATTTGCGGCATGTGATTGTGCGAAGATTAAGCTGATTTCTTATGTTACTTGTTGTTGTTGCGTTTGTAGTTTCCTGTTGTTGTTTTTTTGATCCCATCACTTCGACCTGTGTCCATATTTCCCATTTCTTTCTGCAACCTTTTAAATATCTTTCCAGCAACCCTATCTTAAACCCATTTTTAGAGTAGTGAAGGGAACCAGCCCAATTTGGAGATTGGTCTGGGAGCCATTTCTTGCTTCCAGCATTTCAATGTTGGCCGGGTCTAGGGCGCACTTGTAAAATCCTTTCCTGTGGTAGATTCGTGACCAACAGTTTTTGGCACGCCCGGTGGGACAGACTGTTTCTGTCTCCAAGAATTCATAATCGGTGGGATACGCATAATTTTCCAAAGTGATAACCCCACCGGTGCCAACAGTTTTGGCACGCTTTTAACACCCGGAGGTCTCAATATTTGATGAGCTGTCTTGGCCTCACAGCGGAGATTTGTAAGTTCATCTAGCGACTTTGCTGAGTTGAAGATCCGAATTTCTTGTTCGTGGACACCTATTTTTTTTTAAGTTCAAAGAATGTTCATCTGGCGACTCTGAATTAATGGCGATGGCCATGATTTCGCAGACCACTTCCACAAAGGCAAGGGTTTTTTCTAGATGGGATGATCCTGGTCCTCTGAATCTGCAAGTTCGACATGAAATTCCCGAAGGTGCCCTGAAGAACCTGGCAAAATATGATGGTACCGAAGGCATGGCTCTGGCACATATTGAAGACATTGCTACTCCGTCCATGATCCATGTCATAGAACACGAAGATGTCATGATCCGACTTCGGTTCGGTATTTGGAAGGAAGGGCATTGCAGTGGTACAGAATGCTCAGGCGTCAAAGCATCAGCTCATGGGATGATCTAGCGGGAGCACTGATCAAAAGATTTGACGAAGATCCTTTCTACAGTTCTTTGGACCTCTACCAATTTTTCATGTACATCAAGAGAGCACCTCAAGAAAGCATCACGGACTTCAATGTCTGATTCTTGAGAAGTTGGAAGAGAATTCCAGAGAAGATATGTCCATCACCCACCCAAGCCCACCTCTTTTATGTTCGAGCTTTTAATTCTGACATAGGTCTCTTTTTGCTGCAGTCAGGTGAACAACGGTTCCCACAAATCTTTGAGGAAGCAGTGCGAGCGGAACAACTTTTGCTCTTATCGAGAAAGTTACCGAGGGAAGAAACTCCATTACCTTCTTCGGTGGTTGCTGCTCCTGTCTACCCTGCACAGTACTTTTCATGCTAGATCCCTTATACTGAGCATAAACCTGAGATGCAGTCATGTGGAATTCAAGGGATAGATCTCATCCAAAGTCAAGGATTGGAACATGCAAGCACTTTTCCAGCAATGAACAATATGGTTGCTTGCAGTTTTCATCAAGAGATGGGCCAAGTAGAAGAACAAGTTCAAATTCTAGAACCTGAGGAGATCCCAGAATCAGATTTCTCACTTGAAGAGCCCTGTGATCACATCAAGGAGTTAGAGGAGCCTGTACTCAACCCACAGCCAATAAAGTCTACAAAGTGGTGGTGTTGGTTCCAACCACTACATCCAGTACCTGAAGAAGTCCTCCATGTGGGTACTAGTAAGAAGGATAATCTGCCGCATTGCATCCTATTCGCACCATGGAGAACTTCAGGAAGGAGCCAACCCAATTTCAAGGACCGACTTAAGTATGATCAGATCTGGTCGGGACATTACAGATTTACCGGATAACATTCTGAGATTGGATGTCTGGTGGCGACATGCCAATCATGTCGTGAACTATTGTATATAGTATTTTGAAAAAACAAAAAATATATATATAGAAAAAAGAAAAAAAAGAAGAAGGCGGTATTGTTTTTATTACTGTTCATCTCAGCTCTTTTGTTGTCTGCGAGCTGTAGGTGCTTGTTTTTTTTCTTTCTTTTATCTCTTCCTTTCCCGGAAGTTTGTGGCTTTCTAGCACTTTCTTCTTTTCCCTTCCCTTTTTCTTTCCTTTCCCTTCTTCATCTTCCTTCTTTTACTTCTTTTTATTCTGCAGTTACAAAAATAAGCCACGACTGTTGTTTCTTTTCCCTTTTTCTATTTTTCCCCGTCCCTTCTTATCCCTTTCCTCTAAGTTCAGTCTTTTATGCATTTATTTCATAGTCTAGTTCATTTCATTTCACAGCTTTCCTAGTTCCATTCCCACTCCATAACTTCGTTCATTTTCATTTCATCATTCCATTGTAGTCACCGCTTGCGCAATCGCAAGAGCTCACTCCATCATCGCGTTCCATTAGTCGTTTCATAATCAGTTATATGCAGGTTTTTCCAGTTTCAATTTTTTAGCAGAACATGTATTGCAGTAGCCCGCCTTCTATTCGGATATGACTCTGTGCCCAATGGACTAAGGCCTGGATTCTTGCATACAGCGAGCTGTATACCCCGCGAGCCGCCAAGAATGTTGGCATTTTTGCCACATTGATTCTCATTGATTAATGCATTAATGTATTATTGAAAATCTGACCCCTATATAGGCTTTAATGCGGTTTATGGCAAAAAAATGAGCAAAAAATGACTCAGTCTGAAAACTGCAGCGATGCGCTGACATGTCACAGAATCGCGGTCAACGCAGTCAACGCAGGCAGGTTGGGCGGAACCGTCGCGATATCGCGACGTGTTCCAGAATCGCGGGTCGGTTGGCTTCAAAGACTCAAGTGGAAAACTTGCAGCGCATCGCCGACAGGGCCCAGAATTGCGACGTCGGGAGCTTCGAGGACTAAGGGGCAAAAATTGCAGCGACACGCTACCTGTAGCATTTTTGCGATGGCAAAGTGGCAATTGGTACGGAAGGAGCAAAACATAGCGATATCGCTACATGCTTCAAAATCACGGCCATTTTGGTCCAAGAAGCGAAATGGAGACAAGGAAGAATTCAAGGGCAAAAGAAGTGTTCCATTTTCGCGGACCATCAGCAATGCCGTACAAGGTGCCCGAGACATGTAGGGAAATCGCTACATGTTTCGTTTTCGCGGGGCAGAGCGCAGGGAAGAGCCAATGACAGAAACATGTAGCGAAATCGCTACATGTTCCGTTTTCATGGAACAAGCTGGCGATGAAGAAAGGAAGCCAAAGACGTAGCGATATCGCTACAGGTCCCATTTTTGCAGGTTAAAAGCGGCCAGGGTGTACGGCGTAAAATACGTCACGATTTCGCGACCCGTCACGTTTTTGCGACCTGCAACTATTTTCCCGCCAAGTGCAGTATGAACGACCGAGGAGATATTTTTGGTTTCCGATGATTTAATGCTGACCCAAATTTAATGATTTGCGGATTTCCAAGGTATTCAAGGTCGAAGAACCGTCCAGGCTTCCAAAATTAAAGTTTTATTTATTCGAAGCTGTTGTTCGTGGATTAATTCAACGGTTTCATACATATTGTAAAAAACAAATTTAATGAAGGACCGCGAACGTTTCATTGCATTTAATTTTTGTTTCTTCGAGGCTGTAATCAAGGGGTCGTGTTCTTGGTTTCCAAGGCACAATTGTAGATCACGATATGGTCAGTTTCAAACATTAAATGCTGCAAAGAGGACGGACCTCTATAAAAACCAATGTAAGCTTCATTTCAAAAGGTTGGAAAAACTTGCTGCTAGAAACTGGAATTGTATCTACGGGAATAAAAGGATCAATTTCTAATTTTTCAAGCGTTACATGGATGAATTTCTTTTCTGTTTTCTGCATTTATAATAGCATTCGTACTCCTGCATTGCTATTACATTTAAATTTTGCATACTGGATTTAAATATTGCGGTCAGGGTACGATTCCTGGAATGTGGGTTTGGAGGGATTTGCGGCATGTGATTGTGCAAAGATTAAGCTGATTTCTTATGTTACTTGTTGTTGCGTTTGTAGTTTCTTGTTGTTGTTTTTTTGATCCCATCACTTCGGCCTGTGGCCATATTTCCCATTTCTTTCTACAACCTTTTAAATATCTTTCCAGCAACCCTATCTTAAACCCATTTTTAGAGTAGTGAAGGGAACCAGCCCACTCTGGATATTGGTCTGGGAGCCATTTCTTGCTTCCAACCTTTCAATGTTGGTCGGGTCTAGTGTGCACTTGTAAAATCCTTTCCTGTGGCAGATTCGTGACCAACAAGAACATAAGCTTATACTAAGAGGGGGGGTGAACAGTATAATACCCACTTTTTTACTTTCTTTCCAAACCAATATCAATTAGTGTCTTTAATTGCAATAACAAAATATAGTAGTGTGCATTAATGACATAGATAACAATATTAAACAAGAGCACAAATCACCACACACAATCGAGACACAATAGTTAATGTGGTTTCCCCAATGTGGGGTAGTCCACAAGATAATCTCCTTATAATATTTCACAAATAAATGGGGATTCTTATCCAAATACAAATTATGACTTTTATCTGCTCAAAGCTAGGCTATCCACTGATCTACTTAGGTGGGTAATCCACTGATCTGCTCAGCTAGGCAATCCACTGATCTGCTCAGCTAGGCAATCCACTGATCTACTCAGCTAGGCAATCCACTGATCTACTCAGGTTGACAATCCATTGATCTGCTCAGCTAGGCAATCCACTAATCTACTTTAGTAAGCTCATCAAGAACCTGCAAAAAATTTGCTCTAGCAACCTCACCAAGAACTTGCTCAAATTTGCTCCAACAAGGTCACCAAGAACTTTTTCAAATATGCTTAGCAACCTCACCAAGAACTTGCTCAAAATTTGCTCCAGTAAGCTCACCAAGAACTTGCTCAAATATGCTTAGCAAGCTCACAAAGAAATTGCTCAAATATGTCCTAAATCTGTCCACAAATCTATCCCAAAAGCCTTCTCAAAGGCTCAATCAATCATGCACAAAAGTTGCCTCAAATATGTCCAAAAATCTGTCCCAAAAGCCTTCTCAAAGGTTCAATCAATCATGCACAAAATTTTCCTTAAATATGTCCAAAACTCTGTCCCAAAAGCCTTATCAAAGGCTCAATCAATCATGCATAAAAGCTACCTCAAATATGTCCCAAAAGCCTTCTCAAAGGCTTAATCAAGCATGCTCAAGTAGCACTCAAATATCATCCATAAATCTATGAAGGCAAGGCTCAATGATGAACTCAACAATGAATGGCAATGCACTCTTCAATGGATGACAACAATGATCCACAATGATCTCAACTCAAATCAATCTCAACTCAACTCAATATTATAGAAGCATAAAGAGAATTTTTAGAGACTCAATATGTTCTATTCACAAACTCAATTTATTTCTCAACTCAAACTCAACTCAAATAAGAATATAGAAGTTTTTTTTCATGGAATTTGAACAACCGCTTCACACAATCACTTGACTAGGCTCAATCAACTCAACTCAACCAATCACCTTAAGGAACAACTTTTTATCACAAACCCTAGTTCAAGCATGAATCAATCAACTCAAAATGTTTCTAAAAATACTCAACAATAACTCTCACATACAATGATACTCATGTTCTCCTCTAACTCAAGTTCAAGTTCTTTGTACAAGCAATGGGCTTCAACAACAATGCTTATAAAACAAGGTTTAATCACAAATCTCAAACCATAAATCCTTGAAGCATTAAACCAACCACTTTTGAAAAGGAAACCACAATCAATCCTTTTCTCTCTAATGATATTTCAGAAATCAGCCACCATAAACAAAGTCAATGGAGAATATTGGTCATACCTTTTTGATGCCTTATTAGTTGTCCACTAAATCTGCCACACTCAACAAACTTTCTTTTTCAACTTTCAATAGGGGTTAGAGATCTTGATTAATAACACAACAATAATATCCAAATAACACCTTATTACTCCTACTCAATAAAATACACCATGTTCCCTCATGAAATAATTAATCCCCTTTGAAAAAGAATAAAGCAACCTTCACTTTTGAACCCCTTCACAAAATCAAAAATATCTCTTTACACACACATTATTTCTCCCTCTAAGAAAGCTAATCAAATAGCCCTCGAATTAAGATTTCCAATGATATATCATATGATATACTTCCAAAAACAAAATCACTAGAAATCTCTATTTTTCCTAAAGTGCATCACAACCCTTATTTCTCCTAGGGCAACTTTAGAAAAATAAAATATTAAAAAAAATATTAACCTACCTTTGTCCTTGATGGGATTCGGTCCCTCGATGCCTCCTTGCTCAGCGCCTTCACCACGACCAAGCTGTCGCACGAGCTATTGGCTCTTTTGGGAGGGAAAGGCACCACGTGCTTCAAACCACTCCTCGCTTTTTCTTACAACGCCTTATAACGCAGCCAAGGGGATTCAAAACCTTGACATTCATTTTGCCACTTGCCTTAGCCAAAAGCCAATTGCCAATGCACCACACTTCCCAAGGTGACTAGGGTTTCACACGTCGCCTGATTTATTCTTCGCTTTCATCACTTAACCCTCTTTTGCACAAGCTCTTTTCACTTTCCAACAATCGCATTAATTCACGAGCGCCAACCTTTGATTAATAAACCTTAGGCACCCTTTTATATAGTTTTCTCCCTCATATTTGATGACGACGGTCGATTACTTTTATTTTTAATTTTAAAATTTTAATTTTAATTTTAAATAATTTAAAATTTAAACTAAATATTTAAATAAGGGGTTGGTGCTCCTTTCTGTTGGTGCAGATAAATAAGGGGTTGGTGCTCCTTTCTATTGGTGTAGATAAATAAGGGGTTGGCCCTCCTTTCTGTAGGTGCAGATAAATAAGAGGTTGGTGCTCCTTTCTGTTGGTGCAGATAAATAAGGGGTTGGTGCTCCTTTCTGTTGGTGCAGATAAATAAGGGGTTGGTGCTCCTTACAGTGGGTCTTGGTAAATTGATTGTAAAGTTGGTGCTTTGCAAAGGCTGGATTTGGATGGTAGTCCAAACAGTCAATTTTTGAGGAGTAGCCACATTGGTGAACCTCATTAAATCTTGTGTTGTGTGATGCTCTTTTGTTATACTTGTTGTATCTAGTAATAATTTTTAATTGTTGCGGTATTAAGAGCTATAAATTTAAGTTTAAAGAGCTACACTGATTCACCCCCCCTCTCAGTGTCATTGTAATACTAACAATTATTGATATCCATTGTTTCTTATATTGTTGAAACCTTTGCCGTATACTTCATGGGAAGTGATCTCAAAACCTTTTGAATAACATTTGATTCTTTCATCTCAAATCCTAGACCTCTCATGGTGTTAGTAATCTCATCAACTCGAAGAAAAAACTTTACAATATCTTCAGAGTCTTCCATTTTCAATTCCTCAAATATTTTTCTATGAGTTTGTAGTTTTTCCAACTTTACCTTGGAATCTCCTTCATAGGTATTCCACAACTTGGTCTACATTTCATTAGCTTAATTACATACCATGACCTTTGCAAAATTTGTCTCACGTAGCCCACTCAAAATATAATTCATTGCCCTTGCATTGATCTCAACCAATTTCTTGATAGTTTCATCTATCTTGGGATCACCTTCAACCTTATACTCTTTTGCAACCATTTGCTATACCTCATATCCTTGTGATATCAAGTAGTTCTTCATTCTCATGTTCTAGAAAGCATAATTGATACCATAATATAGTAGAGCCTTACTTGTAGATGATCCATTCTGTGAAGCCATCTATGTTCTTGTACAATTTTCCCTCAAGTTGTCAGCCTTTCTGAAGGAACTCGCTCTGATACCAATTGAAGAACACAAGCTTATACTAAGAGGGGGGGTGAACAGTATAATACCCACTTTTTTACTTTCTTTCCAAACCAATATCAATTAGTGTCCTTAATTGCAATAACCAAATATAGTAGTGTGCATTAATGACATAGATAACAATAGTAAGCAAGAGCACAAATCACCACACACAATCGAGACACAATAGTTAATGTGGTTTCCCCAATGTGGGGTAGTCCACAAGATAATCTCCTTATAATATTTCACAAATTAATAGGGATCCTTATCCCAATACAAATTATGACTTTTATCTCGCTCAAAGCTAGGCTATCCACTGATCTACTCAGGTGGGTAATCCACTGATCTGCTCAGCTAGGCAATCCACTGATCTGCTCAGCTAGGCAATCCACTGATCTACTCAGGTAGACAATCCATTGATCTGCTCAACTAGGCAATCCACTAATCTACGTCAGTAAGCTCACCAAGAACCTGCAAAAAATTTGCTCCAACAACCTCACCAAGAACTTGCTAAAATTTGCTCCAACAAGGTCACCAAGAACTTTTTCAAATATGCTTAGCAAGCTCACCAAGAACTTGCTCAAAATTTGCTCCAGTAAGCTCACCAAGAACTTTCTCAAATATGCTTAGCAAGCTCACAAAGAACTTGCTCAAATATGTCCTAAATCTGTCCACAAATCTATCCCAAAAGCCTTCTCAAAGGCTCAATCAATCATGCACAAAATTTGCCTCAAATATGTCCAAAAATCTGTCCCAAAAGCCTTCTCAAAGGCTCAATCAATCATGCACAAAATTTGCCTCAAATATGTCCAAAAATCTGTCCCAAAAGCCTTATCAAAGGCTCAATCAATCATGCATAAAAGCTACCTCAAATATGTCCAAAAATATGTCCCAAAAGCCTTCTCAAAGGCTTAATCAAGCATGCTCAAGTAGCACTCAAATATCATCCATAAATCTATGAAGGCAAGGCTCAATGATGAACTCAACAATGAATGGCAATGCACTCTTCAATGGATGACAACAATGATCCACAATGATCTCAACTCAAATCAATCTCAACTCAACTCAATCTTATATAAGCATAAAGAGAATTTTTAGAGGCTCAATATGTTCTATTCACAAACTCAATTTCTTTCTCAACTCAAACTCAACTCAAATAAGAATATAGAAGTTTTTTTTCATGGAACTTGAACAACCGCTTCACACAATTACTTGACTAGGCTCAATCAACTCAACTCAACCAATCACCTTAAGGAACAACTTTTTCTCACAAACCCTAGTTCAAGCATGAATCAATCAACTCAAAATGTTTCTAAAAATACTCAACAATAACTCTCACATACAATGATACTCATGTTCTCCTCTAACTCAAGTTCAAGTTCTTTGTACAAGCAATGGGCTTCAACAACAATGCTTATAAAACAAGGTTTAATCACAAATCTCAAACCATAAATCCTTGAAGCATTAAACCAACCAATTTTGAAAAGTAAACCACAATCAATCCTTTTCTCTCCAATGATATTTCAGAAATCAACCACCATAAACAAAGTCAATGGAGAATATTGGTCATACCTTTTTGATGCCTTATTAGTTGTCCACTAAATCTGCCACACTCAACAAACTTTCTTTTTCAACTTTCAATAGGGGTTAGAGATCTTGATTAATAACACAAAAATAATATCCAAATAACACCTTATTACTCCTACTCAATAAAATACACCATGTTCCCTCATGAAATAATTAATCCCCTTTGAAAAAGAATAAAGCAACCTTCACTTTTGAACCCCTTTACAAAATCAGAAATATCTCTTTACACACACATTATTTCTCCCTCTAAGAAAGCTAATCAAATAGCCCTCGAAATAAGATTCCAATGATATATCATATGATATACTTCCAAAAACAAAATCACTATAAATCTCTCTTTTTCCTAAAGTGCATCACAACCCTTATTTCTCCTAGGGCAACTTTAGAAAAATAAAATATTAACCTACCTTTGTCCTTGATGGGATTCGATCCCTTGATGCCTCCTTGCTCACCGCCTTAACCACGGCCAAGCTACCGCACGAGCTACGGTCTCTTTTGGGAGGGAAAGGCACCACGTGCTTCAAACCACTCCTCGCTTTTTCTTACAATGTCTTATAACGCAGCCAAGGGGATTCAAAACCTTGACATTCGTTTTGCCACTTGCCTTAGCCAAAAGCCAATTGCCAATGCACCACACTTCCCAAGGTGACTAGGGTTTCACACGTCGCCTGATTTATTCTTCGCTTTCATCACTTAACCCTCTTTTGCACAAGCTCTTTTCGCTTTCCAACAATCACATTAATTCACGAGTGCCAACCTTTGATTAATAAACCTTAGGCACCTTTTTATATAGTTTTCTACCTCATATTCGACGACGACGGTCGATTACTTTTATTTTTAATTTTAAAATTTTAATTTTAATTTTAAATAATTTAAAATTTAAACTAAATATTTAAAATTAAATATCTCCATCACCGGGGCACCTTTTTCGATGAAACGAAAAGCCAAATTAGGTTTTAAGAAAAATCCATTTCAAATTTTCCATCTATGGTTTTAAATAAAACCTTTTATTTTGCCTGCCTTGGTTTTCACAAAAACCCTGTATATATCCATGCTCTCCAAAATATCATAAATGATTATTTATGAAGTGCTTTTTCCACCAAAACTCAATGTGATCTATGTGATATCAATGATCCTTGTGACATCAATGACAACATAAAATAACTCAAATTGCCAACAAGGCTCCAAATATAGACATCTTAGCATATTTTGGATAATACCTGGACACAAACCAGAGACTAACAATGAATATTTTTCCACTATATTTAATGAAAAATATCAAAGAACAAGAGGAACCAACATTCCACCTACTAGGAAGAAGATATCTTGATTTAAAGTGTTCAAAATAATTTTGGTATTCTAAAAAGAATCTAGTGTTAGTTATCAATCCTTCCCAAGTAAATAATCTTTACCCTATGAATTTAAACCAAGAAGAATGGACACACATACAAGAATGAGGATGCCCAAGAGAAGAACACGTAGTCGAATACATTTGGTACTCAAAATAGGATCGTGAAAGGAAGAACAAGCAATCAAATATATTTGGTGCTCAAAATAGGATTTTGAATAGGATAGGAGGAGAAAAAGTAGGTGTTGACAATTTGAACCATATTTGCATCTAGGAAAAGTAGATTGACATACCGATAATAGATGGGTACAACCTTCCAAGAAGAGATTCCATGAAACCATTGCTCACCAATTCACGAGGTTGATATATGATTTTATAAATATGTCATTTTTGAAATCAAATTTACATGGAATAAGGAATGCTCTTGAGGTTGTTAGCTTCGATGACTAGATTTATTAGAAGAAAAAAAATATCATATTCACTTGGTCCATGCATAACTTTAGAATACAATAAGGTAGATATGCTCAAATAGGTGATCAATTAAAACACCAAAATATTTTCTTTTGGGTGCTCCATATTTTAGAAAAAATAATAACACATATCAACCATGTCTTGCAATATGTAGCATAGGAGACAATATATTTGAGTCTTGATCAAGCAAAATAAATCCAAATGAGGAAGTGAGCATGATACAAAGGATCTTTACTACTTTAATAAGCAACATAGTGACACATTATGAACATCATAGAATTAGAAAAGGTATTAAGCTACTAAGATGATAGTCACCATCCACACTTCCTATAGATAAACTTCATCGTGTGCTCTATTTGTGAAGACCTAAAGCTATTCATAAAAATGGTCACTATGTGCACTCCCTATAGGTACTCTTCACCTTGTGCACTCCTTGTATAGGCTTAGATATATTTGGGTCATCCATTCAACAAGTAATCCTTGCGTACTTTTACAGATGTTAAAACCAATCATTCGACATCATCTCCATGTAAGATTCAAGAGAGGTCAATTCCCAACATTGGTAAAATATTGTATCAACTAGTTTAGTCTCATGGACATCCTATACAAAGGCACTTAAAACCAACCATTAATTAAATTAATCCCACATTTATAGTGGATAGGCTCACTTAGAATCAACCATTAATTAAATTCATCCCATATTGATAGTGGGGAGGCTCATTAGAGCCTATAATAACTTTGCTCTTTTTAAAAAAGAAACATATAATTTCAAAGATTTGAAATATTTGTGATAATATTCCCTAGAGGAAGGATATTCCCTCTACTTAATATTTTACCCAACGAGACATTGTTTTTGTCACAATTCAAGACATAAATCAAGCTATGAGTATAGCCTTACATATACTCATTGGAAAGCATTTTTTTGAAGCCGTTATAGTGGATTTGAGATTTTCCACTTTTGTGAAGATCTAAAATGGATAGCGGTGCATCAAAATTCCTATTTTGTGATTCCTAACTTTTATGAGGGAATAACTATGCTATCTAGAATACCAAACTCAAAATACAACTTGAGTTTGAAGAAGTATGGGAAGTTATAGACAATTCCATTACCTATCTTGATGGAGAAGATGAATATCAGATAACATTCAAAAAGGTAGATATAAAAGCATGATTGATCATAATGTTTGGATTAGATGATAAATTACAACCATACATTCAATATTCCACCATAGATAAAGATATATGGAAGAAACTGCAAAAAAAAATTAAGGTAAGGAACCATAATAAAATCATATTTCCATAGTGCCAACTCCATTGTTTAAATATGAAGAATGGAGAAAAATATAAATCTCATGAGGAGAATTGTTGAACTACGAGCATCACTACAAGACTTAGGAGAAAAGGTATCTAGCAAGATACTAGTTCAAATTATTTTAAGATCTCTCCCTTCTTAATATAATGTATTTGTGACAACCTTGAATATCATCGAGCAAACACCAACATGTAAAAATTTGGTGAACTGACTTCAAAAAGTGAAGACCTTACACACAATACAAGAAGAAGAAAAAGTACTTATTACAAATAAAAATGAAATCAATCATTCAAAAGAGGTACAAGATCTCAGCAATAAATAAATAACTCTCACATGTATGGATATTTATAGCAGAAAAATAATTTACATACATAAAAGATATATGAACTTTGTGTTAATAATGGTGATATAGTAAAGGAATGTTGGCATAATCCCTTTACAAATGGGTCTCATTCATGAAAGATGCATCAACAGTAATATAGGTCACCATTAGATAATATAAATTTAATTTAGAAAAAGGTGCAACAAACTAATATAATTGAAGAGAACCAAATTAGAGAAGAAGAATAAAAAGACCAAGGAAAATAATAAGAGCATGCATTTGTTGTACATGCATAGCTAAGTCAGCCCAATCATGTATGATATGAATCAAAAGCAAACAATCATCAAAAAAATTGGTTTCATCAAAGTCAAACAAGAAAAGTATCTCTATAGTAAAATACAACTAGGGACATCAAAATCCTAGTTGATCGCTCCAAGCCATTGGAGAAACAATAGGAGAAAAAGATAAATAATCAAAATTTGAAACTCCAAATGAAGTAGAGACAAGCATATAAGCTAGAGCAACTCAAAGTAGAAGAGTTAAAAGAGGACCAAGAATTTGCTCATAAGATAATAGTCATCTATTTTCAGCAAATCAAAGAAAGGCATAAATACAATAAAATAAACAAATCCAAGGGAAAGAAGCAATAGAAGGTGATTGATCTCACTACAATAAGTGATGATAAAAATATGAAATGGAAATAGGTTATTAAATCCATCAACACATAAAACATAGCATCAAAAAATAAATATTGACGACCAATCAATTCAATAATTGACATGGGATGCAATTAATTCATGATAATAATTCTCCACATGAAAACATTGGAAGAGGCACATACTTATTGAATTAAATATTTTAAATATTAGATAGTATAATGTGTATTTTTAAATTTCACAATTTATGTTAGCTAAAACTCCTAATTATTATAGTATAGAGTCTACATTGAGCGGGAGAATTTCTCTCTTTCAAATCTAGAGATAACAACATCACCTATAACATATTTTCCTTCAAGTTAGAAGCCAAATCCAAAACCAGAGCCAAGGGCCTAAGCAAGAGATAAGAGCCACAACCATAGCTAAGAGTAAGAGCTAGAGTTGGAGCTAAGACTATGATGTTATAAGAGGGGTATGTTAGGAATTATTATATAATAGATAATGTGAATGTAAGTTGAGTATCCCCTCAACACATGGTATGTAAGGTCCACTAAATTTCAAGGGTAGTTGTATGATTAGTTAAAGTTTATTATGCTAAAATTTAGCATTAATTGAAGTTAAATATCCTTACTTTCATATTGTAAACCATCAAAGCTTCAAGCATTATCACTTTTATATTTTAAGAATCAAAGCTAAAATAATGAGTGGTTGCCCATGATTTTGAGGGAGAAATACCCTTTATTTAAGACCATGGAGTGAGATTTATTTTTTGAGACATAAACTACTAAAAATATTTTGGTGTGGGTTAGGATTTTTGTACTTTTGTGTCAACTTATCAATAAGCATGTTTTGAAGAATTTTGAATATACCCTAGGCAAATTCATCAAGGAGGATCCAACTATTAAGGAGCAAAAGCATGCTATATATACCTAAATATGTGTTGTTATGGGTATTTCAAATCCTTTTCCATAATTTATTAATGTTAAATTTGAATTGAGAGGATGGGATCAACAAGTGGATTAAGAAAACATTGCATTTTGATATCAAAATTACTATGAGACCGAGCACATAACAAGAGATTGCAAAGCGAAAATGATGAAGAAAGAGACACAATTTTTTTATCATTAGAAAAACTTCAATATGAAGCAAGAAAATCATAATATAATAGATGGATTAGATCAAGGATATTCTAGTCCAAATTAAGAGGTAAAGAAATTATAGTATCATATGGCAAAGGCCATCGTAGTTCACTTGGAATAATTGATAGAAGAAACAAAGAAATATAAAAAGTATAAGAAAGTACAATGTGTAAGTTTAAATTCAAAAGGAATTAAATGTGCAAAGGAATATGTGGAGAAATATTTTAAATTAAAGAAAATAAAAGAGGTCAAGTTTATTCTAGGTAAATTGTCTTCATTTTCATCAAGTGGTGTAGAATCCTCTCCTGGCCACAAAAATAAAAGCAGTGTAGAGGTTATCCCTTACACTTTAGGATTTCAAGAACAACATAATAAGGAAACAAGCATGGAGGAAATCCATAGAAATTTAGAGCTTTTAGGGCAGCCTAAGAAGGTAATTATTATAAAGAGATATTCCTGTTGAGAAAAATGTCTCACAATTAAATGCTAAACGAGGATTAGATTTAAAGAATAGTTATCTTGTATAGATATCCATAATTATGACTATTTATTTTTATTCATTTTTCTTAGTTTCTTGCATAAATGAAATTTTGCAATAAATAAAATCATTAATTTGAAAATATGTTTATTTTAAGGAATGCAATTATGAACTAAACTAGATGTGGATCCACTTTTTTTATGATTTTAATTATGCATTATTTATCCTAAGGTATTCTATAGTTCTATGATATGCAATTTGATAAATATATATTCTATTCTTATTCTATGTTCTAACTACATAAATTGTATTTTTGGAGGAAGAGATCTAGAGACTAACCTTTTGGAGTGGGCCCTGCTTCCTCAAGGCCAATATTAATCTCCTCCCCTTCTTACCTTATTTTATATTTTAGAAATTTATATTCATTAAACTAACTTTATACCTTCTAATTCATATTTGCAGGAAATAAAATTAAGCTACAACTATTACAAATAAAGCATGAAGAAAATAAATAATATTGTTACCGCACTTATAGAAGAAAAACAATGATGCTAATTTACTCTTTTAGTTTAAACTTTATACAAACTCGTACAATGTAACATTGCTGCAAAAATATTCTTCCTTTCTTCTCCTATGTGTGTACCCTTCTAACATTCAGGGCTTTGTAATATATAATTTTACATTATTTTCTTACAATAGAAATTTCAACATTTTCTTATTACATGGTTGAATGAATTCAGTTTTGACACTAGAAATATATCATAAAATAACCTATAATCTAAATAGTTTGATGACTGTATGGATAACTATGAATAAATTTATCCTTTTATTAAGGAAAATATAAATTTATTACCCCCTTTCAGAGTTTACATAATCATAACTACATAACAATTGATATAAGGTCAACCATAGTCCTATTATATAAAATAACAAACTATACTCGCTTGACTGTCTCAATAACATACACGATATTGGCTAAGTTGGAAATGTGTGTGGTGTCTTTATTGTACAAACAAATTTTCTAATAAAATATAGGTTTATGTAGGTCATGTTTGTAGTGCCCTTTTGTAGTCTCTTTCTTTGATTGTATTTGTATACTGTTTCTACTGTGCTTTCCTATAACAGTGTTCTATAGATCACTTATAGCATTTCACCTGCTTAAAACACAATATTTTCCACAAGGTTCATGTAAAACTGGAGTTATTTAAGACATAACAACTGTAGATAATATTTATCTCAAAATCATACAAAAATGTTATATCATTGATCGGAATACATGTATATCCTAAAAATTATAGCTTAAATGCAAAAATAAAATTTACATCACAGTTAAATTTGTGCCCTCATCATTTCCCCCAAACTGAGGGGGGTGCATGTCCTCATGCACACAAATAAGTTTGCTAAATAAAAACAACAAAACATACCATATAAGAATATTCAAAATAAATATAATTAATAGTCTACAGTTTATGACAACAGTTTTTCAAATAACATTTAAAAACTAAATGTTTTTAGCCCTAATTTAAGATGAAGTCCAGACTGGAGCAGGGTTATCCTCTATCCTTAGACTCTCTCACTTAACTTTTTAGATCCATGCTTTAACGACTTCATGGTTCAGTGGTGACTCAATTACCATGATCTTCAAATAGGCCATATTCTCTTGTTTGCCTGCTATCACCCGAGTTGTGCTGCATGGAGATTCTGTTTTTGTCTTTCTTGTTGGTGGTGGTTAGTGCCCCACTAATTCAATTATTGTATTGATCATCTTATTAATTTCCAATGAGATTTCAAACTCTATGGTTGGGACCATATTTTAAGGGTTGATATGCACACCACATGTCAGAGAAGTAGTGAGCTTTTGAAATATGAATTCCCCCAACATCAAAGAGAGTGTTGGTGAATTGTCCCCATCAAGCATCTAGGATAGAGCAAAATGTTTGCTAAAATTGATTGAGTGCCTTATCTTTCCAATTGAGCTCTTATTGGGTGAGGCACTAGAGATAGGTGGTTGGGAGACTTGTTCAATCAATTTATTCACCTTTTCCTTGATTTTAGTGGATAACTACTTAAGAATCTCATTTTGAGGGGAGATAGCTTTCTCCACTGGGGCTACATTTTCCAAGAACTTACTATGCAAGATTTCCATCTATGACTGGAGCTAGTTCTACTTAGTGAGAACCTAGGCTTAGATGCTGATAGAATCTTGTTGGGGACTCACAATTACCGATCTTGATTGGAGGGTGCCAAGTCATTCTAGAGTCTCACCCCTTTTATCTTTCTCTAGGTTAAGCAACTCAAAAAATATTTTCTTGATCTATGCAGGTGGAGATGATTTTGAAGACTTGGTGGTTCTAGCTTGATTGACCCTCTTATGCACAAGTGGTTCATTTTCCTCTTGGATATCATTAGAATCAAAGCTAATATCTTATTCAGCCTCTTCCTTGAATGAATAAGGTGACAGGTTGGACTCTTCCACTACATTATCCTAAGTAATCCCTATGTCATACATTTTATGTAGAATGAGAATTTTGATTAAGCCATGATGGGTGATGAGGTGAAGTTTGGGTGAGGCTCCCAATTTTCTTTCTCGAACCCTTTCAATGGTTGTTTTCAAAGACTTGTATTGAAAATAGGGTAGATTTATCACACAATCCTCCTAATCGAATATTTGAGATTTATGAGGAGTTTTAGATGGTAACCCCCACATACAGATAACCTTCCCTAAATCATGAAAAATTTATAATTAGGGTTACTACCTCCTACTACTTGAGTGGAAAGGAGGAGGTTGCCACAACCTTTATCCACCCTTCTCTATCCTTGATTACCACACACTTTTTCTTAAAGTTTTCAATAAGCTGAGCCACTCCATTGTCATTGGACTTGAAGTATTTTTGCCTAACTTTAGGTAAATGGAGAATCTTAGAGATCAAAATAGGGGTTACTACTATCCTAACTCTAGCAACTTGGGTAATCATGGAGGTGAGATTACAATTGAGAATAAACCATTTAGCCACACCTTGGTCATGGCCTTGAAATTGGGTTAGGGCTTTCCACCACCTTGCCCTCTAAAATAAATTTCTCATGAAGTTTTTATGTGTTTGTGTAGCGATAGAGGAGGGTTCACTATGTTTGTGGAATGAGGGTTTGGTCATGGTTACTCAAGAATTGTACTACGATCACAGAGGTAGGGGGTTTTGAAACAAATGTCAAGAAATCCCTTTTTCACTAAACCCAAAAATTTATCCCAAAAAGATGACCCCTTCTGCAAAAACTTTATGGCAATGTCTTGCAATTTTTTGTATATAAAGAAATGGTTTACGCAATAGTTTGTGGAATAGTTTTTGCAGAAGCTATAATTTACGCAAAAATTTAAAGAGATCTCTAAGAAATGAAATCCCCTAAAATTTTTAAAAATTTAGACTATTTTATCTAAGAAATTTGGCACTTATAGTCACCGATTCACATTTTCCTGTCAGTTGGTCGATTTTACATCTCCTTTCTGAGTATGCTTGCAAATATTCTACCATAATCTCTAGAAAAATCGAACCTTAAATGTGTTTATTTCCTAATTTGTTCTTTGTGTGCTATTTTAGGTAAAATTTTAGTCAATCATGCAAAGTTCAAATTGAAACTAAGCCCTAATTGGTTTGTAGGATAAAAAATGAATTACAACGCAAAAAATAGGGTTTTTCTTTGATATCCCTAGGTGATTTTTGCTAACAAAATCTTATCCATTCATTCTATTTCAATCAACAACCTTGGTGGTTGATCCATGACATTCATTATTATTGCTCGACAAAATTTACGCTCAACAATCTCTTTCTCCACCATGTCTCGGATGAAGTGATACTTCATATCAAAGTGTTTTGTTCTACTATGGTGGATTGGATTATATGCCAACTTAATGGCACTTATGTTATCACAGTAGATTCTTGTAGGACCACTTTGTTGTTCTCCAATCTCTTCCAGTACTTTTCTCAACCATAGGGCTTGAGAACTAGCATATGTGACTACTATATACTCAGCTTCTGTAGAGGAAAATGCTACAACAGTCTGCTTTTGGGAACTTCATGTAATTAGTCCTGACCCAAGACTAAAATAGTTCCCTAAAGTAGATTTCCTATCATAAATGTTGTTGCACAAATCACTATCACTGAAGCCTCCTAGCTTGACAATCTTACATTTGTGGTAATGGATTCCAAAATCCCATGTACCCTTTACATATCTGAGAATTATTTTAGCTGCTTGCAAGTGAAGCTCAGATGGATTAGCCATAAATTGTGAGATAAGAGAAACAACATACTGAATGTCAGGTCTTGTGTTGGTGAGAAACATCAAACTCCCAACCATGCTCTTGTAAGTGGTTATGTTAGCCTTTGGTACTCCATCATTATTGCTCAATTGGATCCCATGTCCAATTGGAGTTGCAACTACTTTACAATGCTCCATGGCAACTTCTTAATCATATCTTGAGCATACTTGTGTTGACAGATGAAGATCCCTATATATGTATGATGAACTTCCATGCCTAGGAAGTAGTGCATTAAACCCAGATATTTCATCTCAAACTGCTTCATCATGGAATGTTTGAACTCCATATTCATCTTTTCATTACTACCCATAAATATGAGATCATCCACATATAAGCAAACTATGAGGATGTCTTTTCCTTCCTTTAGGTAATAGAGAGTGGGTTCATTTTTGCTTCTGGTGAACCCATATTCCCTGAAATAGCTGGCAATGTGAGAGTACCATGCTCGTGGTGCTTGCTTGAGGCCATAAAGTGCCTTTTTCACTTTATAAACAAGGTGCTCCTTACCTTGCTCTTGAAAACCTTGAGGTTGTTCAACATAAACCTCCTCTATCAAATATCCATTAAGAAAAGCACTTTTTACATCCATGTGTTGGATTTTTCATCCTTTGTGGGTAGCTAATGCAAGAATTGTTCAGATTGTCTCCTGTTTGGCTACAAGAGCAAAGGTCTCCTCATAATCAATGCCATACTTTTATGTGAAACCTTTTGCTACCAGACTTGCTTTGTGTCTTTCAATTCTCCCATCAACATTGAATTTGGTCTTGTAGACCCATTTACATCCAACACATTTCTTTCCTTTAGGAAGCTCTATGAGCTCCCAAGTATCTTTGTTTTTTATAGAGGTCATCTCCTCTTTCATGGCATCCTACCATATCTTTTGATTACAAGCCTTCTCATAAATAGAAGGTTCAAGTTGTGCACTAGTCAACAAAGAATAGTTGACTACATCTCCTCGAGGTCCTTGGGAGTCATCATTTCCATATAAATGCATATTTTCTAGTTGTTGCAAAACTGAACTCATTTCACTAGCTTGACTTCTAGTATATCTTCTCTAAAAAAATTTATCCAACATCTGATAAGATAGATTATTTTGGAGTGTTCTCTTACCTCTATATGGAGAATAAATATCCATCGGTGAAGAACTGATTGATTATTGTGGATAAGGACTTGGAGAAGCTATTGATGAACTTGAAATAGAACATCTGCTTGGGCTTGGAGGGGATTTGTCCTTGCATTTCTTGGGTGACACTTGCTAAATTTGTGAAGAACCTGAATCATGGGACTCATCATCAATAAAAAATCTTAGATGTCCCCATTATCCCCATTCATCAAAAATCACATCCCTAGAAATAACAAACTTTTGGGTCTTCATATTGTAGAGTCTATAGGCTTTGGTGGAATCAAAATACCCTACAAAAATGCATGCTTGAATCTTGGGATCTAGCTTCTTTCTCTTCTCATCAGGAATGTGTGCATAAGCCAAAGAACCAAAAACTCTGAAATGTTTTACATTTTGCTTCTTGCCATACCATGCCTGGTAAGGAGTGATCCCGTTCAGACTTGAAGTAGGACTCCTATTCAAAATGTAGACACTGGTTCTGACTGCATCAGCCCAATACATGTTTCCCATATGCTTAGTTTGAAGCATCGATCTGGCCATTTCTACAATGGTGCGATTTTTTCTCTCTACCACATCATTTTTTTGTGGAGTATAGGCAGTGGTGAACTGCCTTTTTATCCCATTTTCTTTACAAAATTTCAAAAATTCTTTGGAAAAGTATTCTCCTCCTCTGTCTGTTCTGAGACATTTTACATGATATCCACTTTGTTTCTCTACATTTGTTTTGAAATCAATGAAGCAATCAAAAGCTTCATCTTTATGCTTCAGGAAATAAACCCAACACATTCTAGAGAAATCATCTATGAAAAGAAGAAAGTAAGAATTGTTACCAAGACTTTTTGTTTGCATTGGACCACAAATGTTCGAATGCACTAGCTGAAGTGGATAGTTGGCCCTCCATGCTTGTCCTAATGGAAAATTGACCCTAGCGTGCTTTCCCAAAGCACATCCTTCATAGACCTCCTTGTGATCCTGAATTTTAGGAAGTTCGGTCACCATTACTTGAGAAGTCAACAATTTTAGACTGGCAAAATTCAAGTGACCATATCTCAAGTGCCAAAGTACACTTGGATTTGCAATAGCAATATTCACCATTTTGGGTCCCCCTGGATAGCCAAACTTTAGGGGAAATAACCTGTTCTTAGTCATTGGTATCTATGTGATGATTCTATTACCATTATTCTTGTCAAATATTATGCATTTTCCCTCATCAAAGACAAGTTTATAATTATTTTCCATAATTTGACCAACACTAAGCAGATTATGTTTGAGTTGAGGGGTGTAATGGATATCATTCACCTATTTGATGTCTTCCTATGTTGGAACCTCCATGGCTCCAATGCCTTCAAATGATAATGATTTATCATCGCCCAACTTGATGCGAGATTTGTAGGTGGAATCTATTGTAGCAAAGAGTTCTTCTTTGCCACTCATATTATTGGAACACCTAGTGTCCAAGATCCAGGTGTCATTCAAATTTTGATCTAATTGGCCATAAGAGAGAAATATATTAGATGTCCCTTCCTCTTCACCAAAATGGCCACACTGACTGCTTTGACTACTGCTTCCTTGTGAGGATTTGGACCAACAGTCACAAGCAAAGTGACCTGGTTTGCCACAATTGAAACAAACCTCCTTTGACTTGTCACTTCCTCTTTATTGACCTGGATTTCTTCCTCTACTTTGTTGATTGCCTCTGGTTTGACTTCCACCTCTACTGGGAGATCCTCCTCTACTTGGATTTATATCTCTTGGGTTGTTCTTACCTCTACCTCTTCGCTGACATCTGCCTTGGTCTATTCCTTCTTGAGATGTGAAGGCTTTGTCATCACCTCCATATCTAGTTGAAGAAGTGTTGGAACCGATTCTTGCATCCATAGAAAATCAATTGTCATGCTACAAGAACCCATTTGAAACCAATGAGCTATTACAAGATCTGGTCGACCTACCTCATGTTTTGTTAAACCCGAATATTGCTATAAAAGATGGCATAACGGATAAGGAAATCCTAGTAACAATTATACAATTAAACTTCTAATTTGCATGCTCCATATTTATATTAAACTATAGTATTCTTATTAAAATGATCAAGCATGAAAACAACCAACTGTTATACCTTATGTAGACTGGTGCCTAGATTCATTGGGTTGTTATAGCAATTTTAACAACTACTTTAATCATGAACAAGAAGAAGTGGAGAAGGAAATTAGTGTTCTTCCTTTCATTCAAATATCGTAACAAAATCAAGAGTTAACTAACGAAAGAAACATGTATAATGCATTCAAATAATGTAACCCATTGTACAGATACACACAATACTAAGACAAAGAAATAACAGGAACAAGATTTAGAATTGTATTAATTTATGGAAAAATTATATGCAGAGTAAGAAGAATTCCTTTTAACTCTATTTTTCTCAAAATAATACAACAATACAATAGAGAAGACTATGTTCAAATGATGTAATAGGTCCCTCCTATTATTCTTATTCCAATATGGTAACAAAAGAATATCTGAATCCTAAGCTCAATAGACTGGAAATATTCTCAGCTTCTCGAAAGCTTTTCTATCATACAATCCTGCACAACAAGGGGAGGAAGAAAGAATGAATGAAAGAAAATAGACACAAATAAAATACAACATCACAACTAATAGGGCACTCAAGTATACCTCTTAGAAAAAATGTTATTCTCTAACTGCTTGATGCAAAATTTGAACCTGTCTGCTTCCTTTTATAGCTGCTAGTTCTTGACTCTGTTATTCTCAGTTCATTCTTGTATGTACACTTGTCAGCATCTAATTGAGGAGAGGGGAGAATTGTTTGTTGTCAGCCAACCAAATTTTCCTTGCCTTTGTCCGTAGTTGTTCCCGTGGAGGTTGATCTTATAACTGACTCATTAGCCAATTTCTTAATTTTCTCTATGTCATCAGTTGTGGCCCCCACCAATTTAGCAATACGAATTCATACTTCCATGTGGATGATTCTTTGCTGAGAGACCCTATAAAACATTCATGAAGCCTTGATTCTATTTTCTTTCAATATCGAGGCTTTGTATTGAAAGAAATGAACCTGATTGTGTACATGTTTGGCTTCAAAAACTAACTAGGCAGCCAACTTGTCATCATCTTGCTCATCAAATTTGACTTCTTTTAGATGTTTTATAATGGTCTATCTAAAAACATCTTGGCCCATTAATGTGGTTGGATCAATTCTTGACTGTCTTACTATGGTTGTCAGCTGTTGTTCGACATTTTATAGTTCTTTAATCATCAAATTATATTTGGATCTCTCATTGACGTAGTTTGTGATTTTTTCATGTTCATCCAAGCAGCTTCAGCTTTGGCCATCTATAGTTATTACTTCCTTGGTCCTAATATTATCGTATCCAATTTTACACAAATAATATATGGAAAGTATAATGGCCATCTTCTTATCAAGATCTGCTATCAAAGGCCTTATTTTCTTGTTATTTGACATCAACTCCCTAGCCTCTTTGCAGCAACAATTTATTATCTCTGCATTGTCATTGATCAAAGCGATAGCCTTTTCTTTGTATTTTTCAATCAAGGTCTCCTTGGACCCCATGGTGCTAGAGGCTATTGCATGTACTAGAGCTGAAGTAGTGGCAACTTTCAGCTTCTCATTTTTTGCCTGTAGTTCTACGGCCTTGGATTTCCAAGTGGATATTTTTGATATTACAACTTTTGTAGTCTAAGAGTGAATGTTCAATCCTTGTCTTACCATGGCAATGGTATCTCCTATTGCTTCTGCTATTTGGGTCTTTGGATAGACTTGCAGAGAAATGATCCCTTGGGTCGACAAAGAGATGGTTGTTTTGTGACCTTCCTGTGTTGGGACTTCAGGGAGCTTCTCCACCTTTCTCCCTTCGTTGATGGCGTCCAACTCGGCTTCTTGAGTCGGAGTGAATTCTGGTACTTCATTTCTTTTGACAAAATGAAGGCTTACTATGCCTTCGACTCCTATTTCGATCCATGGTTTCTTGGAAAGTTGTGTCTTGTCATCATCCATATATTTTTCTTAATAATTTTGGAATATTTTTGCCAATCCACCACTCTCTTTGATGGTATTCCAGGCCCTTTCCGATATCTTGGCCTTTTTGTTATTGTATTTTATGGTCATTGGAATGGCCCAAGAGGTGCATGTAGCAACCACTTCTAAGTGTATTGGTGCAAGTAAGGTGAGGGTAAGGTTGTCCGGTTCTTGTAAGCCTGAGGTCAAATCCTCGACAACAACTTGTTCTCCTCCTCTGGTGGGACTGTTAGCCTCGATACCAGGTAATTTTGGTGCAGGTGCCTCTACTACATGAGCCACTATCTCTAGTTGCACGGGAGCGGCAGTAGTGATCTCTGTTAATGGATAATTGAACTCTTTTGGAGGAATGACTAGTCAAGCTAGTGTAATCTTGTCCATAGTGATTTGCTTGACCAGCTTGAGTTCTAAGGAATACCGTCCCACCATATCTAACTAAGTATAGGGCATTTGCATGCTCTTATTTTCCCAGATATCTTTCATCTCTTTTTCATCCTTGCTGGCCCATAGCAAATATTTCTCATAATCATCCTCATAGTGTTTCATGGGATTCTTTTCTACTGTTATGTCTCTGTACTTATATTTAGGATCATACGGCCTCCACACTATTTTAGCGAAACAATACTTGTCCATTATGGATATGGCTTCAACGAGGCTGGGATAGCCTCTGTATACATTGTGGCTAATATTTTTTGATGCGGATACCCACAAAATTTTGATCCATTTTATCAAATATCGCAACCTAGCCTCCTCGGCCGACTGTCGTACTATCTCTAAAACTCCTACTGACTTTGGGCAATAGGTGGGTAAGGCCTTTGGGGGTAACTTTTCCCTATACATTCAAATGAACGTAAAGTTCTACATGAAAAATATGTCCCCAACTTCTTTCTCTTTGAGGTAACCCACAACACTTGGGCTTATTATGGGAGGATGCTACTCGGTCAAGACATGATACATGGCTGGGAGAAAATGACCATAGAACTATGAGAACAAAGAAATATTCTAGTGAATGACCGAAAGCCGGTCCTGTATCATACAGTTAGGGTTGCCCTCGAGTTGTGCTATTACCTCTCCTGAATTGACCCATCATCAAGTGGATCAAAAAGTAATAGTGAGAGAACCGAGGCTTATATATTTATCTTATTTTAAAGCCTCTTGAAGTTGCTTCAACACCTTATCTATGGTGTTGCTCATTACTTCCTCCCATTGATAGCGAGGAAAGCATCGATTATTGCATTGAGCAATAACATACATAACTGACAAGCTCAACCAGTTAAGGTCCTCTATGCTTAAGGTGATCTAAATCATGTCTGAGTAATATTTCACCCACCATTGCAGCAAGGACTTTGGGATAGGGAAGTCAGTTGATACTAGCCCTTTGAATAGACCTACGTAGAAAGAAGTCCCCAGCATGTGCTGAGCCTACAGTGCTACCACCTTTTTTTCATATAGTAAATCTCCATTGGTTAACTCAAACACCATTCGAATCTGATCAGGTGTGAGGCGGTAAAGAGTCTTTCTCTTCTCGTTCACAATGGAATGACTCCATGGATCGTAAGATATTGTGAGCCATGACAATAGGTCTAGAGATAAGTGAACCTGAGGACACAGTAACTTTGCCAAATTGGTGTTCCAATGGTTGTTGGAAACACCCTTCTTATATTTTTTCTCATAAGCCCTCAAAAAGACTATTTTTAATACATGATGGGGTCGGCTATGATATTCCATGCTAGCCTAAAAATAGAATTATGCTTGCTCCTCTTCATTCTAGACCTGGTGTTCCAGCTTCTTGGCTGTCACCTTTTTAAACGACACTCTCTCTTCAAAAGCCTCAATTTTTCCTTTCTTAGCACTTGAACTCGAAGACGCCATTGTTCTCACTTACGTAAATTATATCCTTCTAAGCTCTCAGAAAAACCCTCATCTCTCGTACACTGCTCAATCACTGAACACTTTTGTGAATACACTGGTGACAATTTTCTTTTGGAAGTAAGGGGGGTTTTATAACCTTCCTTTGAGTCGAGGTCATTTAATGAGGGGAGTTGGTTGGTTTTTTACAACCATCCTAGGCTCGCCACCTTTTTGGTCTTTCACACGTTCTGTTTGAATGATGTGTCATTGGTTTCTTTTGAGTGAATGTGCCTGCATGGATCTGAGGATGATCCTTACGTATCTTAGCTCACCATGATTGGATGAGAGTTCTACCATCAGGATTTGCTCTTTGGCATAGATGCCTTGTCATTCTTACTTATTTTGAGACCACCTTGGTTGGTGGTCTGACTAAGACTTCTACTATGTCCTTTTAGGTGTGGAGGCTAGCTAGCACCCAAATTTTGGCAGTGTAGCCATTTATTATTTTTAGCCAATTATTTTGGATTCTCTCTGATTTGTGCTAGTCGATGGCAGCAAATCCTTGGCCGATTTTCCTCATAAAGTTGCATGCACAAGAAAACACTAATCAACAAGGTTAAATTAATTCGATGAGATGGTTAGGCATACCTCATGCTTGGTTCACATGCCAAGATTATATTTCGCATGATGGCTCTGCTTATCGAGGCATCGGTTGTTAGAATTTTTTGACTGGCCAACTGCTTTATTTTCCAAGCCAATCGATAGCCGATTTGGGAAGCTCGATCGAGTGATGTGTCGAAGGAGCCAATCGGTCACCAATTTGGGAAGCTCGATCGAGTGATGTGTCAAAGGAGCCGATCGGCTTCTATTCATTGCTTATTTACTGATCAATTTTGGCTCATAGATAACTCATGGGAGTCGATCGAATTTCTCTTGTGATGCCTCAGTCGATGATATTTTTAGTGAGTGTTTGAAATTTTGGCCCATCCTTGTTACTTGGGAGCCAATCGGTTCCTTTTTTGTTTTTGCCATCCAAGAAGGCTTCCTCTTTCATTGGCTTATCTTTAAAATCAGGAGCTAATCGGTCATCTAGTTAATCAAACAATTCTATCGGTCGATATTTTTTTTCAGGAGCCGATTGGTCGGTGGACCCCTCAAGTAACTAAATAGTTGATGGTCTTTTAATCATCGATGGATCGGTTGACTAGTTGTAATTAGCAGTCGATCGATTGGCTAGCGCTGGTCAGGAGCCGATCGATCGGTTAGTTTAGTCTGAGAGCTGATCGGTCGGCTAGTGCTTAAAGGTGGCCAAAAAACATCTGACGACTAGATTTTAGCATTTGTGAGCTAGTCGACTAACTTTCTTTGGCCCTGAGTTGATTTTTTGACTTGTCCTTTGGTTCGCTATCGTTCGATTTATTACGGATCGAGCACGAACCTTGGATTAAATCTAATGTTCTCATTTGTTATCTTGGAGGGGTGCATACCATTAGTTTTTAATTAATTAATATTTTCTTTAGCCTTAGACCTTTGGGATTTTGAGACCATGGTGAATGACTTAACCGACTTTAGATTAGAATATTTATGAATTTCGGACTTTGGCTTTAGGTTTTTAATTTGAAAATTTCTTCCCTAACCATTTGAGGTACTTTGATTAATACAATGAAGCCCAAATTATTAAGAAGGTTAAGGTTAGACTTTATCAAACCAACCAATGAAAAATCGAATTACTCACAACAACTTAAGCAATGACCAGCAGTAAGGATACTTTGATTGAAAACCAAAATTTAAAAATGGGGGTTTAAAATTTGAGTCAAATTTGGCTCCAACATGGGCTCTGACTGGGACAATGTGTTGAAAACATGAAGCACTTGAGAACCATAGAATATCTTGGTTTTATTTTGCAAAACTTTAACAAAAAACAACAAATTTTTGATTGCTAAACAAAACTTGAAATGCATAACAAAAAAAAAAAAAAAAAAAAACTTCCTTTTTTCTTTCTTTTCTTCATCATTCATTTTTTTTTATATATATACTGAAAACATGATATCAAAGCAAGTAGAGTATAGAAAATTGTAGATCCCTTTTCATTCAATTTGGAAACTATTGGCATTTTTGCCACATTTATTTGATTGTTGTTTATTCATGCATAAGCTGTTGAAATTCTAACTCCTCTACAGGTTTTGATGCAAAAAAATGCCTAAGTCCGAAGACTATTGTGAAATCACGACAAAAAACAGCATGGAGAGCCAAAATTGAAAATCGTCACAATATCGTGACATGTCACGTTATCGCGGGTCGGATGAGGAGAGAGAAAACAAACGCAAAGTCGTAGCGATTTCGCGATGTGTCAAAAAATCGCGATCAGCGCAGTCAACGGTAGCAGGGGGCAAAACCGTTGCGATATCGCAACGTGTTAGATTTTCGTGATCAAAATGGTCAACGGAGGCTGAGCGACAAAGTTGTCACGAAATCATGACAAAACCAAGCCAAGGACGATGATAATCAAATTCGTCATGATTTCACGATGGAATAACGAGCAAGGCACATAAGGCAAAAGACATCATGAAATCGTGACGCGTCGCGTTTTCATGGCATGGGTGGATAGAAAGGTTTATGACATAAAATGGTCACGATTTCACAACATTTGTAGGATGAAGCCAAGCAAAGCAAAGGATGTAGCGAATCGCTGTGTTGTTTGGTCACGGTTCAGGTGGATAAAAGAGTCTAAGGCATGAATGGCGTCGCGATTTCGCGACACCTTTTGAGAATGAGTCCAAGCAAGAAGCAGACATCGCGAAATCGCGACATGAAGTGGGAACAGTGGAGAATGCAGGAAAACGTAGCGATTTCATGACATTTGTAGGATGGAGCTGAGCAAGACAGAACTTGTCACGATTTTGCGACATTGTTGAGGCTAAAGGCAAGAAAGAAGTTGGCGTCGTGATTTCGCGACATTCATGGATAAAGGCTAGCAGCAAGAAAATGGTAGCGATTTCATGACACATTGTTGAAGAAAGACTAAGTGCAGAGAGATGTAGCGAAATCATGCAATGTCACATTTTTGTGGTTGACGAACAGCAAGGTCCAAAGAAACAAAACTTGTAGCAAAATCACAACATGGAGATAACGATGAAAGTGCCAACGGGAAAATGTAGCGAAATCACGCAATGTCATGTTTTCACGAGTTGATGCAACGAAGAGAACAGAGAGATGAAATATGTAGTGAAATCACGTAGTGTCGCAGTTTCGCAGAAATAAAGCAGAGAAAGAGCATAATTGTAAAGATGTAGCGAAATCGTGCAGTGTCACATTTTTGCTGTTCAAGGTTGCGAAGGAGATATGGAAGCCGAATATGTCATGATTTCGTGACATGATTGATTTTCACAGTCTAGAGGTAAGAGAAGCGTACGGAGAAGAAAGACGTCATGATTTCATGACCTGTCGCGTTTTCGTGACCTGTTACAGTTTCATGCCAGCAAGCGGTTCGAATGATCCGATGCAGTTTTGTGAGTTTCGATGATTCAAAGCACTCCAGAATTAAATGTGTTGCTGCTTTCCAATGCGATCAAGGTAGAAGAACGTGCCCAAGCTACCATAATTGAATATTTCCATTATTCGAAGCTGTTGTTCACGATTTTTCTAACGGTTTCAAGCATATTTTCAAGAACAACAATTTAATGAAGATGACCGACTCCTCCTTATGGCATTTAATTTCTGGTTTCTCCGAGGCTATTTAAGGATATCATTTCCTTGTTTCTGTTGTATAATTTGTAGATATCGAGGAGGTTCATTTCATATTTTTAATGCTGCAAAGAGGTAAGACCTCTATATAAAGCAATGTAGATCTTAGAAAAAGGGGGGAGTTTTGGAGAGACAGATTGCGTGAAAGCTTTCAAGTTGTCTTGCATGAATGAAAGAGATTTGGCCACTGATTTTAAAATGTCTTTCTGTGTAATTTCCTTCTATTCCATGTATTTCTAAGTTATGCTTGTCTTTCTGATCTGTTGTTAGATTTAAATTCTGCATTTGAATTTAAATACCGCTTGTAAGAAAGTAAGTTCTGGAATGCAATTCTGGAGGTAGTTTGCGCAAGGTCGTAGATGAATTATGCTATTTTCTATTATTACATGTTTTTCATACACTTGAAGGTCCATCTTGCTGAGTTTCTTTTCCCCGATCTAACAAATTCAGGCCTACGACCATATTTCCCATCTCTTTCCATAATTTCTTGTTTCTTTCTACGTATTTTACATCTCTTTCTTGCAACTTTAATCTAAAATCAAGCTTAGAAGTAGTAAGGGAACCAGCCCTCTCTGGAGATTGGTCTGGGAGACATCTCTTTCTCCCAATATTTCAATGTTGGTCGGGTCTAGGGTGCATAGTTTTAGAAAATCCTTTCCTGTGGCAGATTCATGACCAATAGAAACAAAGGTTTAGAAATTTTAGAAATCAATGAGTTTTATTTTGAAATATAGTAATGCTTGTTTTAGCTAAGTCATAAGATATGATTACACAATTTTTTTCACAGCCATTTGTCTCATCATATTTTTTTGCCCATGTGTGTGTTTGTGCATTCTTTTTTGGATTTCTAAATCTTTCAAAACTTTACCATATCTGAGAAAAATAGCCAAGCCTAATATGTGATTTCACTCTTTAAAAATTTTTACCATTCTGTAGGGCTCCACTACTAGTCAGGCATCTATAGCCTCAGTGGAGTTGCTTCTAATCCCATATTAGTTTTACACTACTGCCAGTCAAGCGTCTATAGCCCCGATAGAGGTTTTCCAAGATATCTCAGGCAGTGACTCAATTTTACTTTATTTTTTATTTTTCTTTCTTGTGAGAGAAGTGTTTGGATATATAAGCAAATTGTGCAATAAGTATACCTGAGTTGAGGATTAGTTTCTTGCTATAAAAGATGAGTGTAATATTTTTTGGCTCAACTACCCTCTCAAAGATAACTCAGTTCTTTGGACCTTTGAAGTCATTTTAAGTATCACTTGTAATGTGAGTTTTGACATGATGTTTCAATCAGCTTTGTTTTCTGTCTGTTTTATCTCATATCAAACAACTATTGCATAAATACTCATTTTTGACAGAATTGTAAAGCTCATCAATATCTAAAATAAATTCTCTTTTTCTTTTTATTGTTTTTGGTGAAATCAAAAGTTAGATATACTCATAAAACAAATATATCATGTATATAGTAAACTCAGATTTATTTAAGAACAAAAGGGAAGCTATAACTAATAAAAAAAATAGACCACTCTATTTTTGGATTTTGTTTTTCTATTTTTATTGTTATTATTTTTTTGTAAAGTACACCTTCAATAGGGATTGTACATTTTGAGGTGTTGGCCATTAATAGGGATAGCCATTATTTCTCCCTAGTCTATAGCTTGTAAGTATTCTGACTGATAACATGGGCAATTTGGTATGGGCCAATCCATTTAGGTTCAAAATTACCCTTTTCACCATGCTTATCATTTTTAGGATCCCAATAAATGACTATATCTCCTTGAGAAAAAGGAGTACACTTGGATTTCTTATTAAAAAAATTTATAGTTTGTTCCATCATTCTATTAAGGTTTTCTCTTATTTGTTCTTCTAAAAATACAATTTTGTCAAGCCTTCTCTGAATGTGATCAGGGTTTTCATGATATTGCAATAAAAGGGAAAGTGCCATTTTTTCCATTTTTGGGGGCAGCAGGGCTTTTTCTCCATAAACCATATCATAGGGGGTTCTTCCTGTATTTTTTTTAACAGACAACCTATCAGCCCATAAAGAAAATTTAAGTTCATTGTCCCATCCCCTTTTGTTTTTACCTAATGACCTTTTTATTCTTATTATTAATTTTTTATTTGATGAATCGGCTAGATCATTTCCTTGGGGATAATAATTAGCAGAATGAGATAATTCAATTCCATATTCAGCACAAAATTCTACCATTTCATATGACACAAAATATTGAGCATTATCAGTTACAAGATTTTTTGGAACTCCATAACTGGTCAAGATATTTTCTTCTATGAATCTGATGACTGCAGCTGATGTAGATGTTCTCAAAGGTGCAGCTTCCATCCACTTGGTGAAGTAATCTATTGCAGTTATGATCCACTTATGTTGGCCAGATGAATTAGGCTTGATCTCTCCAATCAGGTCAATACCCCATTGCGTAAAATGTGCTTCAATGATTACTGGACTGAGGGGCATGGATGGTAGATGCTTTTTCCCTATAAAAACTTGACAGTTATGACAATTCCTTATATATTTATATACATATTTAAAAATGGATGGCCAATAATATCCTGCTCTCATGATTTTATTGGTTGTAGCTCTTGGAGCAAAATATCCCCCATAGAAAACATTATGAAATTCATTAATCATTTCAAGGACTTCTTTTTTATATAAAAAAACTAATAAAATTCCATCAGGGTGTTTCCAATATAGCACACCATCATGTATATAGTATTTTTCAGCTTGCATCTTGATTGACCTCATTCTGTTTATTGACATGTCTATGGGAAATGACAGAGTTTGTAGATAGGACAAAATTTCTTCATACCATTTACATTCTTCATTTTTTATTCTTCTATCATCTTATGTCTGATCTATGGTAATAATATTTTCAGATCACACTTCTTCTTTGTTAGCCAAAATTTTAGCTAAACCCTACCCTTTGACTATTTTAACTATTTTGAATTCAACATCATATTGCAAAAGTTTTACCATCCATCTTGTTGGTCTTCCCAATGGCTCTGATTGAGAAAAGATATATTTTATTGCTATAAAAGGAATATAGCAGTAAACTTTGTTTGAGCCAAATATACCTTTAAAGTGTTCCAAATATTGGATGACTGCATAGGCATGTTTTTCCAGCAAGGTGTATTTAAGATTTGCTCCTTTTAGTCCTGAGCTCATAAAAGCTATTGGCCTTTCATTATTTTCATTATCTTTTTGTGAAAGGACTGCAACAATAGAATGTTCAGATGCATATGAATAGATATTAAAATCCTTTGTATAATCAGTGCAACTTAAAGCTGGAGTGGTTGATATGGCTTCTTTGATCTTGTTAAATGTTTCCATATTTTCTAATGTCCATTTAATTTCTCCAGTTTTCTTTACCATATCATTTATGGGTTTGGTCATTTCTGCAAAATTTGGGACAAATATTTTGATAAAATTTATTTTGCCAAAGAATGACCTTACTCCTTTTAGATTCTTGGGTGGGGGAATTTTAGAAATGGATTCTATCCTTTCTGGATCAATGCTTATTCCCTTTTCTAAAACTATATGACCTAGAAATTTTCCTTGTGTAGTTCCAAATATGCATTTTTTGGATTTAGAGAAATTCCAAATTCCTTGCATCGGGCAAAAACTACAGTCAAATGTTCTAGATGATCTTATGGATTTTTAGAAAAAACTATGATGTGGTGATGATTAATCCAAAAGGCATTCTTAAATATTCAAATGTGCCCTAGGGTGTGGTGAATGTTGCCTTGTGTCTATCTTCTGGATTTATCATAATTTGATTGTACCCTAAAAATCCATCTAACAGGGACAATCTAGTTGAACCTACTATCGCTTGTAGCAGTTGTTCCATGTTAGGCAATGGGTAATTGTCTTTCAGTGAGATCTTGTTTAAATTTCTAAAATCCACGCATAGTCTAATGTCCCCATTATTTTTCCTAATTGGTACTAAGTTGGATATCCAGGAGGAAAATCTGACTTTTCTTATTATCTTGGAGTCCAACAATTTTTGAACTTCTTTTTGCATTACTGGGTGCAGAGTTGGATTGTACTTTCTCTGTTTTTGTCTAAAAGGCTTGGCCTCTTCTTTCAAGGGTATTATATGTGTCATCACATCCATTTTGAAAGTTTTGAGATCTTCATAGGTCCAAGAAAAATGTTCTTTGTTCTTTTTTAGGAAACTGATATATCCAACTTTTTCTTTAGCAGGTAGTGCCATGTCTACTTTCACTATTCTGGGTTCTTTCATAGAGCCAATATTAATATCCTCGGATATCACTTCTCTATGTATAGGTTTATAGGCTTTGTCAAAATCATCAAATAGGCTTTCAAGAGACACCAATCCTTTGGGTATTCTATTAGTTTTCAACTGGATTACTTCTACTGGTTCTCCTATTTGATATTTTAGCTTTTCTTCATCTTTTTCATCACATATGACATCTGCATACTGATTTTGCAAAGTCATAAAATCCTTAATATCTATATCATCTTGAAAGACCTGAAGATAGACTATGTTATCTGGCATAGAAGGTTTATAGACTGAGATCGTTGGAAATCTGTCCATATATTCTGTAGATATCTCCGGGTGATCTAGACCTGAGGCATTCACAGCTAAGAGATCTGCAACATGACTTTGTTCTCTAGGAATATATGAAATATTGAAAGCCAAAAATTTATCAATTTCTTCCAGTACTGCATTTCTATATTGCTTAAGTCTAGGATGCTTGGTCTGATATTTGCCTTTTATTTGTAGTATAATAAGTTTTGCATCCCCTGTTATAGTTAAGTAGTTAATTCCTAACTCTTTTGCTTTCCTTAGCCCTAATAGTAAAGCTTCGTACTCAACTACATTGTTTGTGCAAGGAAATTGCAATTTGTAAGGTATACCAAGGTAATTTCCTTTAATATCGATCAAATTTACACTTGCACTGCTCCAGATTGGGATTTAGCCCCATCAAATGACATGGTCCACATTTCTTGGGTTAATACTCGATTTGATTCAGCATTAGTTATTCTCATATCCTCTGGATCCATGTTCTTTGCATCTGGTACTTCCATCAAGAATGGGTTGTGCCATATTGAATAGACTCTCATCCCTTTTTCTTCCATAGATTTAACTAAGTTAATCATGGTTTCATCTGTTTGAATTAACTCTATGGAGTGTTTATTGAATGGTTTCCTTCTTAAAATTATATTCTCCTTATTTGATATGGGGATGGTAGCATAAGACCATTCTAGTTGTATTGATCCCCCTAGTTGTTTTGCCCAATGCCTACTGAGTAATAGTGAGAAGAATGGGTCAACATCAACTACTGCTACATCCATAACAATGCCATTTTTGGGGTGTTGGTCTAGGAAAACTAATAATCAATTTATCACCCCTACATGGGGAATTTGTCTATTGTCCATTACAAAAACAAGGGTAGAATCTCTAGTATAGATTAATCCCATTTGGTCAGCTATTAACTTAGGCATGATATTATGTGAAGCTCCACTGTCAAGCATGCAATTATGAATCACATATCTTTCCCCTTCATCTAAATTATATCTTAATGACACGTAGAAGGGTCTGATAGAAGATGGTGATCTTGTATCATGTTGATTTTTTCTAGTAGCATGACAAGTAGGGTCTTCTTTCTGCTCTACTAATCCAAAAGCTCTGCATACTTGTTCTCTATATGTTTGAACTTTCATAAGTTCACCAAATGTGATATTAAATTTTTGCTTACTGATCTCTGACCCAACATCAAATTCTATCTTCTTTATATCCAATGGTTTATTACTTTCTTCTTTGGGAAAGTATTATTTTGATTCTATTACCTCAGGAGTAATTTTGTTAGGGTTCCTATTAGTTTTCTCTTTACTGATATTTTTATTGGTGAAATTTTGTCTTCTTGTTTCATTTGTAGATAATTTCTCTGTTCTTTCAAGGACTGTTCTATTCCTTAAATTTAAAACATGGGTTGCCTCTAATTCTTCAACCTCTTGAGCAGTGGGAATCAATTTCCCTTGCTTCATATTATCATATCTTGACTCATGTGATTTATGTAAGATTTTAGTTCCTTCAGTCACTAAGATCTGAGGATGATGATTTGAAGCATATTTATCCATGTCTTCTTCAAAAAGCCTTTCTCTAGATTCATCTTCAATGGACCAACATGCATTGATTCTTATATCCTCTTCTGATTCTGCATGCATATCTACATTACGTTGATCACTCAGGTGTATTCCACATGCATCAGGGTTATGGGGTGCATCACAAGTAGAGAAAAAATAGGGAAAACCTTCAGCTACATTGGCAAATGGTATTGGGTTAGGGACATTGTTCTGATCCCTTTTAGGATCTCTCTTTTTCTAGTTGTTATTCCCATTACCCCTATTCCTATTCCCTTCTTCAAAACCATTGTTGTTTCCCCAATTCTTGTTGTAATTTTTCTTAAATGGGGGATGATTGTCAACATGTGGTCGCTCTATCTATGAAGATTCATCGCTATTTCCATTTCTTTCAATTCTTGCTAACCTGTTACTCATGTTGTTGAACATTTCTATCATTTGACTGGTCAACTTCTCCATAGGATCAATTTCAGTTCTTCTTTGTATATCAAAAGTCACTCTCTTAGGTTTTCTCTCAGGCATGTTAACCTCTAAAGAATAAGGCTTCATCTTACCACTATCAAGCATATTTATTTCTATATCCATTGCTTTTTCCATACAACCATCAATGGTATTGGCTTGTTCTTGCCTTAATTCATAGTTAAACTCTCCTTGAAAAGCATTCTTATAAAAACAAATAGACTGAATATCACTAGGCCTAAGGTTGGCAGGGATTTTGTTTCTTGTTTTTGAAAATCTCCTGTTAAAATCACTAACAACCTCATTTTATTTCTTCTTCATAGTGGCTAGCTCAGTTAACAATGATTGTTCATTTTTCCTTTCACCATACTTCTTTAGGAACACCTCTTCCATTTTGGTGAAGTCTGGGATATCATTGTTAGGAAGGGAATTAAACCATTCTCTAGCATCTTTTTCTAAAGTCTACATAAACAGTCTTAATACTACATTTTCATATTCGAATTCCAGGCTGTCCATTACATATAAGAAACTTTTGATATGATCCTCTCTAGTTATTGCACTGTTTCCTAAAAACTTAGGGAGGTATTTGTGAGCTTTACTTGGGTAAGGCATTTAAATTTACTGGTAATATAAAAGGCCTATATCTGTTAGTTCTCCACAAATGAACATTACCCTGAGCCATAGCTACTATTGTATTTAATTTCACAGATGTAGTACCTACAGTGGTATGGGTCTGGGCATTTTGTACGTAGATTGATGGATTATCTACTCTTGAATGAGAATAATCACATATATCTTCTACTACTAATTTTAAACGTTCATCTACAGTAATATCAGCAGTAATAGTATTCTGGATTTTCTTCACGTACCTTTTACCACTAGAATTTAATCTACTATTATAAATGGTATTCTTAAAAAGTGGAGTTTTCTGGGTATGTATAAATACCTCTGGATTCTCGAGTTCTAGAAACAGCTCCTTACCACTTCTGGTGTTCGCCAGCACGTTTTGTTCTCTCCTTTTTATATTTTTCTTCTGGGTTCATCCAGTAGAGTCGCCAGCACTAAGGTGCAAAAAGAACAACGTATACTCTTATCAAGAATGTTTGATATTATCTCTCATCCTCACAGAAGTGGGTTCTTGGGGAAAATCAAGAAAATCAAGAAACCAAAAATTCAAGAAAATCAAGAAAGAGAAATTTTCAAGAAAATCAAGAACGTAAAGAACTTATTTTAAGGCGTAAACTATGGACATAATGAAAAATAAAGAACTTCTAATTAAGTGAAAATTAAAACGCTGGTTCTTTACTTTAATTGGTCATCCGTTGATTAAAAATAATCATTGAAGAAAACTTCAAGAAGATAATTGAATCTTTCTAAGAAGTCCTCCTCGTAAACGATGCCAAAAAACTATTGGAACCGATTCTTGCATCCGTAGGAAATAAATTATCATGCTACAAGAACCCATTTGAAACCAACGAGCTATTACAGGTTCTGGTCGACCTGCCTCATGTTTTGTTAAACTCGAATATTGCTATAAAAGATGGCAGAATGGGTAAGGAAACCCCAACGGTAATTCTACAATTAAACTTCTAATTTGCACGCTCCAAATTTATATTAAACTATAGTATTCTTATTAAAATGATCAAGCATGAAAAAAACCAAATGTTATGCCTTATGTAGACCGGTTCCTAGATTCATTGGGCTGTTATAGCAATTTAACAACTACTTTAATCATGAACAGGAAGAAGGGGAGAAGGAAATTAGCGTTCTTGCTTTCATTCGAATATCATAACAAAATCAAGAGTTAACTAACGAAAGAAATGTGTATAATGCATTCAAATAATGTAACCCATTATACATATACACACAATACTGAGACAAAGAAATGATAGGAATAAGATTCAGAATTGTATTGATTTATGGAAAAATTACATGCAGAGTGGGCAAAATGCCTTTTAACTCTATTTTTCTCAAAAGAATACAACAATACAATAGAGAAGACTATGTTCAAATGATGTAACAGGTCCCTCCTATTATTCTTATTCCAATATGGTAACAGAAGAATCTCTGAATCCTAAGCTCAATAGACTAGAAATATTCTCAGCTTCTCAAACGCTTTCCTATCATACAATCCTGCATAGAAAGGGGAGGAAGAAAGAATGAATAAAAGAAAATAGACACAAAGAAAATACAACACAACTAACAAGGCACTCAAGTATACCTCTTAGCAAAAATGCTATTCTCTAATTGCTTGATGCATAATCTAAACTTGTCTGCTTCCTTTTATAGTTGTTGGTTCTTGATTCTGTTATTCTCGGTTCATTCTTGTCTGTACACTTGTCAGCATCTGATTGAGGAGAGGGGAGAACTGTCTATTGTCAGCTAACCAACTTTTCCTTGCCTTTGTCCGTAGCTATTCCCATGGAGGTTGATCTTGTAACTGACTCATTAGCCAGTTTCTTAATTTTCTCTATGTCATCAGCTGTGGCCCCCACCAATTCAGGAATATGAAGCCATACTTCCATGTGGATGATTCTTTGTCGAGAGACCCTATCCAACATTCGTGAAGTCTTGATTCTATTTTCTTTCAAGATTGAGGCTTTGTCTTGAAAGAAATGGACCTAACTGTGTACGTGTTCGGCTTCAAAAAAGAACTGGGCAGCCAACTTGTCATCGTCTTGCTCGTCAAAGTTGACTTCTTTCAGATGTTTTATAATGGTTTGGCTGAAAACATATTGGCCCATTAATGTGGCTGGATCAATTCTTGGCTATCTTACTATGGTTGTCAGCTGTTGTTCGACATTTTCTAGTTCTTTAATCATCAACTTATATTTGGATCTCTCATTGACGTAGTTGGTGATTTTTTCATGTTCATCCAAGCAACTTCGGCTTTGGCCATCTATAGTTATTACTTCCTCGGTCCTAATATTATCGTATCCAATTTTATACAAATCATATATGGGAAGTATAATGGCCATCTTCTTATCAAGGTCTGCTATCAAAGGCCTTATTTTCTTGTTAGCTGACATCAACTCCCTAGCCTCTTTGCAACAACCATTTATTATCTCTGCGTTGTCATTGATCAAAGAGATAACCTTTTCTTTGTATTTTTCAATCAAGGTCTCCTTGGACCCCATGGTGCTAGAGGCTATTGCCTGTACTAGAGCTGAAGTAGTGGCAGCTTTTAGCTTCTCATTTTTTGCCTATAGTTCTACGACCTTGGATTTCTAAGTGGATATTTCTGATATTATGGCTTCTATAGTCTAAGAGTGAATGTTCACTCCTTGTCTTACCATGGCAATGGTATCTCCTATTTCTTATGCTATTTGGGTCTTTGGATCGACTTGTAGAGAAGTGATCCCTTGGGTCAATAAAGAGATGGTCGTTTGGCCACCTTCCTATGTTGGGACTTCAGGGAGCTTCTCCACCCTTCTCCCTTCGTTGATGGCATCCAACTCGGCTTCTTGAGCCGAAGTGAATTCTGGTACTTCATTTATTTTGACCAAATGAAGGCTTATTGTGCCTTCGGCTCCTATTTTGATCCATGGTTTCTTGGCAAGTGGTGTCTCATCATCATCCATATCTTTTGCCTGATAATTTTGAAATATTTTTGCCAATCCACCACTCTCTTCGATGGCCTTCCAGGACATTTTTGATATCTTGGCCTCTTTGTTATTATATTTTATGGCCACTAGAATGGCCCGAGAGGTGCCCATAGCAACCACCTGTAAGTGTCTTGGTGCAAGTAAGGTGAGGGCAAGGTTACCCGATTCTTGTGGGCCTGAGGTCGAAGCCTCAGCAACAACCTATTCTCCTCCTTTGGTGGGACTACTAGCCTCGATACTAGGGACTTCTAGTGCAGGTGCATCTACTACCTAAGCCACTATCTCTGGATACTTGGGAGTGGTAGTAGTGATCTCTACTAATGGGTCATTGAAATCTTCTAGAGGAATGACTACTCGAGCTAGTGTAATATTGTCCACAGTGGTTTGCTTGACCAGCTTGAGTTCTGAGGAATATCGTCGCACCATCTCTAACAGAGTATAGGGCCTTTGCATGCTCTTGTTTTCCTAGATAGCTTTCATCTCTTTTTCATCCTTGCTGGCCCATAGCAGAGCTTTCTCATAATCATCCTCATGGTGTTTCATGGGCTTCTTTTCTACTGTGATGTCTCTGTACTTATCTTTAGGATCATAAGGCCTCCACACTATTTTAGTGAAATAATACTTGTCCATTATGGAGATGGCTTCAACGAGGCTGGGATAGCCTCTGTATACAATGTGGTCAATATTTGTTGGTGCGGATACCCACAGAATTTTTGTCTGTTTTCTCAAATATCGTAGCCTGGCCTCCTCGATCGACTATCATACTATCTCCAGAACTTCTTCTAACTTTGGGCAATAGGTGGGTAAGGCCTTTGGGGGTAGCTTTACCCCATATGTTTGAATGAACGTAAATTTATCCATGAAAAATACATCCCCAGCTTCTTTCTCTTTGAGGTAACCCGCAACACTTGGGCTTATTCTGGGAGGATGTTGCTCAGTTACGACATGATACATGGCTAGGAGAAAACGACCACAGAACTCTAAGAATGAAGAAATGTTCTAGTGAATGACCGGAAGTCGGTCCTGTATCATACAGTCGGGGTTTCCCCCGAGTTGTGCTATTGCCTCTCTTCTGAATTGACCCATTATCAAGTGGATCAAAAAGGAATAGTGAGAGAACTAAGGCATTATATCTTTATCTTATTTTAAAGCCTCTTGGAGTTGCTTCAACTCCTTATCTATGGTGTTGCTCATTACTTCCTCCCATTGATAGTGAGGAAAGTGTCATTTATTGCATTGAGCAATAACATACGTAACTGGCAAGCTCAACTAGTTAAGGTCCTCTACGCCTAAGGCGATCTGAATCATGTAGGAGTAATATTTCACCCACCATTGCAGCAAGGACTTTGGGATAGGGAAGTCAGTTGATATCGGCCCTTTGAATAGACCGGCATAGAAAGAAGTCCCCAACATGTGCTGAGCTTGTAGTGCTACCACCTTTTCATCATATAGTAAATCTCCCTTGGTTAACTCAAACACCGTTCGAATTCGATCAGGTGTGAGGCGGTAAAGAGCCTTTCCCTTCTCATTCACAATAGAATGGCTTTGTGGATCGTAAGAGATTTTTAGTGATGACAATAGGTCTGGAGAGAAGTGAACCCAAGGACACAACAACTTTGCCAAATTGATGTTCCAACGGTTGCTAACAATTCCCTTCTTATCTTTTGCCTCATAAGCCCTCAAAAAGACCATTTTTAATACATGATGGGGTCAGCTACGATCTTCCATGCTGGCCTAAAAATAGAATTATGTCTGCTCCTCTTCATTCTAGACCTGGTGTCTGGGCTTCCTAGCTATCACCTTTTTAAATGATACTCTCTCTTCAAAAGCCTCAATTTTTCCTTTCTTAGCACTTGAACTCGAAGACTCCATTGTTCTCACTTATGTAAATTCTATCCTTCTAAGCTCTCAAAAAAACCCTCGGCTCTCGCACACTACTCAATCACTGAAAACTTCTATGAATACACTGGTGACGATTTTATTTTGGAAATAAGGGGGGTTTTATAACCTTCCTTTGAGTCGAGGTCATTTAATGAGGGGAGTTGGTTGGTTTTTTACGACCATCTTGGGCTCACCACCTTTTTGGTCTTTCGCACGTTCTGTTTGAATGGTGTGTCATTGGTTTCTTTTGAGAGAACGTGCCTCCATGGATCCAAGGATGATCCTTACATGTCTTGGCTCACCGTTATTGGATGAGAGTTCTGCCATCGAGATTTGCTCTTCAGCGTAGATGCCTTGTCATTCTTACTCATTTTGAGACCACCTTGGTTAGTGGTCTAACTAAGCATTTTGCTACATCCTTTTAGGCGTGGAGGCCAGCTGGCACCCAAATTTTGGTGTGTGTAGCCATTTATTGTTCTTGACCAATTATTTTGGCTTCTCTCTTATTCGTGCTAGTCGATGACAGCAAATCCTCAATCAATCAGCCTCATAAAGTTTCTTGCACAAGAAACCACTAATCAACAAGGTTAAATTAATTTGGCAAGATGGTTAGGCATACCTCATGCTTGGTTCGCATGCCAAACTTATCTTTTGCATGATGGCTCCACTTATCGAGGCATCAATTATCATAATTCTTCAATAAGTCGACTGCTTTATTTCCTTAGTCGATCGGTAGCCGATCTAGGAAGCTCGATCGAGTGATGTGTCGAAGGAGCTGATCGGTCGTCAGTCTAAGAAGCTCGGCTAAGTGATGTGTTGAAGGAGCCGATCGACTTCTATTTGTCGCTTATTTATCGATTAGTTTCAGCTCATATATAACTCACGGGAGTCGATTGGATTTCTCTTGTGATGCGTCAATCGACGATATTTTTGGCAAGTGTTTGAACTTTCGGCCCATCCTTGTTACTTGGGAGTCGATCGGTTCCTTTCTTGTTTTCACCAGCCGAGAAGGCTTCCTCCTTTGTCAGCTTATATTTTAAAATCAGGAGTTGATCGGTCAGCTAGTTAATCAGACAATTCTATCGATCGATGTTTTTTTTTGAGAGCCGATTGGTCGGTGGAGCCCTCAAGTAACTGAATAGTTGATGGTATTTTCATTATCAATGGATCGGTTGACTAGTTGTAATTGGCAGTCGATCGATTGGCTAGCACTGTTCGGGAGCTGATCGATCGGTTAGTGTAGTCTGAGAGCCGATCGGTCGGCTAGTGCTTAAAGGTGGCCAAAAAACATTTGTCGATTGGATTTTAGCATTTGTGAGCCGATCGACTAACTTTCTTTGGCCCTGAGTTGATTTTTTGACTTGTCCTTTGGTTTGTTGTCATCCGATTTCTTTCGGATCGAGCGTGGCCCTTGGATTAAATCTAAGGTGCTCATTTGTTAGCTTGGAGGGGTGCATACCCTTAGGTTTTAATTAATTAATATTTTCTTTAACCTTAGACCTTTCGGATTTTGAGACCATGGTGAATGACTTAACCGACTTTAGATTAGAATATTTATGAAGGTCAAACTTTGGCTTTAGGTTTTTAATTTAAAAATTTCTTCCCTAACCATTTGAGGTACTTTGATTAATACAATGAAGCCCACATTATTAAGAAGGTTAAGGTTAGACTTTATCAAACCAACCAATGAAAAATCGAATTACTCACAACAACTTAAGCAATGACCAGTAGTAAGGATACTTTGATTGAAAACCAAAATTTAAAAATGGGGGTTTAAAAGTTAAGTCAAATTTGGCTTCAACAAGGAGATTCCTGCAATCTCTCTTCATGTGAAAGTAGATAACCAATTAAAGCGTCAAAGGATAGTGCAGACAAATCCTTTGATTCTTCAATGATAATTGTAACATGGTTCCACTTTGGAAGAAGTGTTCTTAACACTTTCTTCACCATAGTCTCTAGCTTGACTTCATCTTTGAGAGTGATCATTTTGTCTACTACTGATTTGACTCACATGCAGTAGTCACCAAATTTTTTGTCTTCTTGCATCTTGAGATTCTCAAAATATCTTTTCAAAGTTTGAATCCTGACTTGCTTCACTTGATCACTCCCTTGGAAGCCTTCTTTCAAGGCCTTCCACACCTCTTGAGTAGTTACACAAGATGCAATTCTAGGAAATATGCTTTTATCTAAGACTATTTGCAAATGATACAGGGTAGAGGAATTATTTTTCTATGCTTATTTCATAGCTTTCTTATCAACAACACTTAATGTGGTCTAGTCGATAGGGGAAGGTTCTGTGGAACCCTCTTCGACTACATCCCACAAGCCCTTACCAATGAGTAAGGTTTTCATTTTAATGGACCAATATTCATAGTCACTTCCATTGAACTCTGGAATAGGAAGACTAGTATTTGAGGCCATTGCAACTGACTAGAAATTAGAAATAAACTTGATTTGGCTAGTACAATCAATTGCAAAGAAAAGCAATTACAAATTTAAATCAAATCTTGCTTTTTCTACTTTCTCACTGATTGCTTGATCTTCTTGCTACGGATCTCCAAGCACTGGGTTCCCAAAGTTGTCGACGATCGAGTCTTCATCGTCACTAATGAGGATAATTTCAAGGGCTGGATCAGCTAGTTCCAAAATTTGAAGGGAATCACTGTTGCTGATCTATTGGTTTACTGGTTCCTAGGGTGCGATTTCCACTTAATCTAACTCCTCAACTCATTGTCCAAATATGTTATCCTCAGAATTATCCTCATAACCGAAATCAGGGTGTCTCTGATGTGCTATGATGACATTTTGTAACTCACTAAACACAACATGCAGTCCGTATATTTGAACTCTTTCATCAAACGTTTTGGTGTTCTCTCTCAGCATAAGAGAACACAATGCATGATAACATCCGGTGGATCGGATAATCTACTCATCAATGCAAAAAAAAACTTCCTTAGAGCCTCTGAGGTTACAATTTTCACTCCTATATAGCCGTTGAGGCTATTACAAAATTTTTTTAGCCTTGAACGGGTTTCCAAGGGGCAGTGCTAAAGGAGCGCTCTAGAAGGCTTCTCGTCACTTTTTTACAATGCTTACTTCTTAGGCTATTCTACAATTTTGCAAGGTTTTTCAAGCCCCTTCGGTGATTTTACAATTTTCCTCTAGGGCAATAAAATCAAATTTTCTTCTTTTAAGGTTTACCAAATCTATTTTTTAAAGCTAGTTTAATATAGTTTTATTTACTAATTAAAAAAAACTTGCTTAAAAAATAAAAAAATTTAATATATTAATCAAGCAATATTTTAAATTATTAAATAAATATTAAATAACTTTAAAAAACTAATATTTAAATAAAAAAATTTTTAAGAAAAAACAAATCAAATTTTAATAAAAGGTAACCTTGTCTTTTGCTGGCGACACGAGTCAAACTCACAACTTCCAATAGCTCAGCCAAGCGACTTTGCCAACATGCTCGCAGACACAATTGAAACCTCTAAGGCACAACATGCCTTTTATCCTCCAAAGCTGATGAATCAAAATAAATAAAAAAAACTTTGCAATATACCTCCGATGAGTTTCAAACTCGGGATCTATCGTAAACCACTCAACCTCCTTAGCTGGTCGAGCTACGCGTCCGATGTAACAGTTGTCACACTCGATGTAAATTAATCAACATGCTTGCATTTTGTTTTTTTTTTAAATAAAAATGAAATTCATTTATCCCACATTGGTCGAGATGCAGTTTGAGGGAGGGTTTTTTAAGTTGGACACACGATACTAGTTTTGATTGCCTTCGAGAAATCGCATCCTTTGATAATTTTTCTCCATCACTGGCCAATTAAACACCGACACATCGTCCTCCACTCAGCAGCTACCACATCACCTATTTGCCATTTTTCTAGCTACGCTGGTCAAACCTTTGTCCCATTAGACACTCCTATGCCCCCTTGTACTACCACGTGTCACCCTACTAGCTACTACATCAACCAAGGCTCTGCTGCCACGTGTCACTGTCACGTGTCGCTCCCTCTATGTCCATGTCAACAATTGTCTAGTGGATTGATGCCATGTGTCACTTTCACCAATCTGCACACCTGTTGGCCTGCTCATTGCCTTGATTACCATGCCATGCCAGTCAATCTCCTACTCTCCTCAAAAATCGAGTGTGACCTCGACAACATGGATCTCTGGCTCTCCAAGAATGACCTCGAAAACGTGATCCCTAGGCCTATCGCTCTGATACCAAATTAAGACCAATATTCAGATGCATTAATGAAATATTTATTTAAAAAATTATCTAATTAATTCTTTAGTTTACATATATATATATAATGTAATTTAAAAACTAAACAATGCAATGGATGGAGGAAGAAGAGGAGATAAGAAGGAGAGATAATGGGATAGGAAGGAGGAATAAGGGGAGATAATATAGGAAATAAAATAGGGAGGAGAGAAAACGAACAAATACCCTTGCCAAAATTTCAAGCCCCATGCGTGTTCATACTGGATCGTGAAATTTCTTGGTAGATTTACATCTTGAGGTATTCACACTCTAACACAATCCTTGTTATCCATGATGTTTACATGTTTGGCTTATTGTGTGCCAAGTGTCTCTATGTTTGATTCCTATTTTGGAAGGTATTTACCCCTTGAAGCAGGCAACGTTGCCACCTCCTCCATACCATAGTAAAATTTCAAACCCTAAGTTGCAATTCCTAAGGTCTGTAATTTTAAAAATTGCTAATTTGATCATAATTTGTTGAAGGAATGTAATAACATGCAGTACCATAGCAAGGTTTGTGTTTTTTGATAATAAAAATCAATTGAATCTCATATTCCACCATCGTTCAGCATGTCCAACGATATTTACTTCAATTTTGGCCTCCTAGAATGGTTTTGGGATGCAAATTAATTATAAAAAATGAAATATGAGTGGTGCATTTCAAATGTAGAAGTCCCTTCTGTGATGAAGTCACCTTTGTAGATTTCAATTTTCACTAATGTGTCTTCACAATAGAATATTTGGATATTTCTCTTCATCAATGAGACCTCCCTATGTTTTTTGACTACACACCATACCTGACATACACTTCTTGCACCTCACAAATGACATCAATTTCAAGGTCTCATGGCATGACCTGATAGAGCTCATGAGTCTGATTGAATCATTTAATTTAAATATATTGTATGAGCTAGTGTTCATCACAAGTCATTCAAGACTTGTATTTGTATTTCCTTGTGATTTATAGAATAAATATATGTCGAGGCATCCATTTTTACAACATCATAACATGGTTTATAGCATTTGGATGGTAACATGTATTTGAATTATAAAACCTTTCAACTAAGCATTTATTACCCTTTGAACTCTCATTGATAGTTTTACTTCACGGTCCATATCATGATGTCATTCACGTATATATTATATGTGTATTGAATCACTCAATTATAAATATTTTAAAGTAATATTTATATTTTAGTCAACTCTCTACTTTTATCATTACGATTTCAAGAGTTAGAATTTTTTAAAAGTTGGACACATTTCTATTCTTCCAATGAGGAATACCTTTCTATGTGGTGATCGAAGAATTTCACTTCACATGGATGTTTGTATTTTGATGAGTAACATTATGCATGAAGGCCCTTGTCCAACTATTGGCTCAGGAGCATCCACGTATTCCTTTTATATCATCTCTTTTAGATAACCTTTACTTAAAAATGAATGGGTTGTGCTTATGTTTATGCCATTTGTGGTGAAATAATCATGACCTTCTGAATAATAAATCTTGTGTTTATAACATATGTGCTAAGATTTCACAGGAAAATTGCATATTTTGTTAAATTGTTGCATTTTATATATTAATTCCTTTTTATACAACTAGTCTCATAAGATGACGTATATCCCTGAGATTTCATAGATGCTTGATATTTCATCAGACTTTTTATGTGTATCGTTTATGTAGAGTCTTATTAGCTTTGCTATTATTAAACACATCACTTAAGTCATAGGATTTTTAATGAAGATTCATTATGATCATACACTTAGGAAATATGCTACGAAGATGAGCTTCTAGAAATAGGTCATGAAAACTCACTACAAAATTAAGCTATGGAAATGCATTACAAAACTGAGCTACAAAAATGAATTATGAAATTACCCTACATAAATGAGTTACAAATATTTACTACAGAAACATATTACTAAAGAAAATATTGTAGAAATATTTTAAATGTTTCTCTTTTTTCCTTTCTTCTTCCCCTCAAACTATATTATAGAAAATATTATGTTACTCATTTGCTTCTCCCACAATTTGAATTTTTTTCTATATATCCAAAATATACAAGGAGGAAAATTTGTTCACATGGATTTATATTATAGTACATTTTTATTTTTATTACTTTTTTCTTTTATATCCCTTCCTATTTATTTATTTATAAATATGGGGTGTTTGTTTATTTATATATATCAATTGCTTATTCCATCTAAGCCATTAAACAATATTGTAAGATAATAAATCTTTGAAATAGGGTTGTTTGTTCTCGATACCAAAGATGTTCTGCAAAAACAATGATGTCTACATTGACATTTGATAAAATATTCCATGGGTTACGTAGCAAATCTTTCTAATGTTCCAAAGAAATCAGCTCCTATGTTCTACTTTCTTTATTATCATTATGGAGCTCCTCATGATTAAAAAATGATAATAAGTTTAAATTAATGTCAATCATCAATACTTTGGTTTGCATAAATAGGTCTTATCAATTGTGGACACATTCAAAACTTGTTTAGAAAAATAAAGTAAGATAGTCATTTTGGTATCATCTTTGCTTTACCATTTTATTACCTCTTTTTCACACACACACACACACATATATATATATATATATATATATATATATATATATATATATATATATATTAATTTCAAGGGATACAGAGCTTTGGGGAATTAGATTCCCAACCACTCTATCAAAGTCTTGATGGAAATTATCACCCTATCCTTACTACTCTGCTCCCTAAGTAATAAGAGTAAAGGATTTGGGAAAAATTTGGATGGAAATGTAATCCTATCCTTACTACCCTCTCTTTTACTTTGGGAAGAAATTACAACTTTGGGGAATCGAACTGCATAACCATCTAGATGGAAATTTAATCCTATCCTTACTATTATTTCCTTCCATTTAATAATGTGGGCCAAAAAAACGTCTTTTACTACCTTGTTTCATTAATCTTATGATATCATTATGACTATATGACCTCCCTTCCGTAAGGCAAAAATATATCTTCACACACTAAATATTTCTTCTTCCTTAAGATGAATGGAAACATTTTATGCTAGAAATCCATAATGAAATAAAGGAAGCATCTTTAAATAACATAGTGTCACCTTCTAGTTCATTTTCAAGAAATATTATTGTTCCATGATAATATTATTTCATTGGTCAAGTAGTGTAAATATTTTTGCCATCCATCTTATTTACTGGTACTTATACATCCAAACAAGATGATTGATTAGACTACATTATTTTAATGACTACACTTATTTGCTAAGTATATACTAGACTATAAAGCAACAATTTATTTATTATTTTAATAGTGTTTTGTTGCTTTGGATAGAGAAAGATAAGTTCTTATTTAATGATAGTTGATTGCATTTCAAAAATGAACTGCAAGTCAACTTGTTTCTTAAGGAGGTTTAAGAACTCTATTTTAGAAAGTGGCCTCCTATAGAGCTTAAGACTATGTCTATTAACTAATAATATTCATGTTGAGTTATCAATAGGCTTAAGTTTAACTGTACCATTCCCAAACATTTCTTCAACCTCATAGAATCCAAGAGATCACATCATTCGCTTTCCTTGGAAATCTTGGAAGTGGGAATCAAATAACAATGCCCAATCTCCTAGTTAAAATTTTCATGGTACAATATGTTTATCATACCATTTTTTTATTTGTACTTGCATTAGTTCTATCATATGTAAGACCTCTAATATTATTTCATCTAGAACATTCAATTGTTCCAACCTAACCTTTTGTGCTTGATCCAAATTTATGTCAAGTTTTACCATTATGCGAAGAGTTTCAATTTCAAATTCGATAAGCATAATGACTTTTTTCCCATAGACCATTTCATAGGGTGATAGCCATGTGGTGGTTTTCCAATTCGTGTTATATACCCATTTAGCTTCTTTCAATATTTTTTTCCAATCAACCCTATTGATGGCTACATTTTTGTTACAATATTTTCAAATTCTCTATTTGTAACCTCTACTTACCCATTAGATTCGGGATGATATGGTGATGTATTCCTATGTTTAATTTAGTATAGTCTAACAAAATACTCAATTACTTTGGATATAAATTGAGACCCTCAGTTTGAAATCAATTCTCTTGGTGCTCCAAATCATTGCATGATGTGTGAACAAAGGAAATCAACTATAGCCTCAACTTGTGCTCATGACAAGGATTTTACTTTAACCCACTTAGTAACATAATTTGTGCACACAAGTATATGTTTATTGCCTTTACTTGGAGGATCTATTGGGCCAACAAATTTAATTCCCCATTTCTCAAATGGTTCAAATATTATTTGCAGTACTAAAGGCATCTCCATTGTGGGTGTAGTTTTTCTAGCCCTTTGATAGGCATCACATAGGTCAACAAACATATGAGCATCCCTATGCATAGTAGGTCAAAATAGCTTGTTTGAAGTATTTTACTAACTATCCTTTGAGTGAAATAATAGCCTCCACAAGGTTCTTTGTGTGTTTCCCGAATGGTATCATATACATCATATTCTTGCACACATCTTCTAATCACATTGTCAGGATAGTATTTATATAATGCTCCATTAATCCACATATAAGGGACACTTTGATGTACTAACTTTCTACACTCATATGGTGTAAAACTTTGTGGTATTTTTCATGTTACCAAATAGTTTACAATATCATCATACCAAGGAGTGAAAACTAAAAGAGCTAACAAATGTTCATCTAGAAAATTATTGAGAATTAATTCATCATCGTCAAATATATGTATATGAGATAAATGATCTACAATGACATTATCCTTGCCTATTTTATCTACAATTGTGATATTAAATTATTTCAAAAAGAGAAGTCATCTAGCCACTCTTCCTCCAACCATATTTTTATTCATTAAATATTTTATGGCAGAGTGGTCAGTATGGATAAATACTTTATATTATGTTATATAATATTTAAATTTATTAATTACATGAACTACAACTAAGAATTATTTTTCAGTAACCGTATAGTTGAGTTTTACCCCATGCAATTTTTTACTTGCATATAGAGGGCATAAGGTATTTGATTCTCAATTTGCTATAGTACTGCCCCTATTGCATAACCTAAAGCATCACAATGTATATGGAAGGGTAATTCCCAATTTGGACCTCTTAAAATAGAAGAGGTGGTCAATTTATCTTTTATAATTTCAAAGGCTCTTTGACATTTCTCTGTCCATTTAAACTCACTTTCTTTTCTTAAGAGCTTAAGCATGGGAGAAGCAATCTTTCTAAAATATTTAATGAACCTATGATAATATCCTACATGTCCCAAAAAGCTCCTTACCTTAGTTTGCGTCTTTGGAGGCTAGAGGGTTTTGATAACCTAGATCTTTGTAGGATCTAATTTAACACCATCCTCAGATATATAATGTCCTAATATGATACCTCCTCTCATCATCATAAATCATTTTTCATGACTTAGGGAGATATTTTATCCTAGAATCTAACAAGAACCTTTTTAATCTCAACAAAGTTTCCTCAAAGATGTTACCGTAAAATTTGAAGTCGTCCATATAGAATTCTATACATTCATTGATTAAATCATCAAAGATAGCCAAGAAAACCCTTTGAAAAGTGGTAGGTGCATAGCAGAGTCCAAAGGGTAGCACTTTGTAAGAATATGTACCTATGGGGCATGTAAAAGTTATTTTCTCTTGATCTTCTTCTGCTATTGAGATCTGATTATACCCACTAAAGCCATCCAAGAAGCAAAAATACTTCTTCCTAGCCAAGGTATCAAGGACTTGATCACTGAAAGGTAAAGAAAAATAATCCTTCTTTGTCACCTTGTTTAATTCTCTATAATACACACAAATTATCTATTTTCCATTATTTTTTATAACTATCATTGGTGGTGATACCCATTGGCTATCATATATTTTGTATATAAATCCTACATTCAATAGCTTAAAATATCTTCTTGAACTATATATTTCATGGTTGGATTCAACCTTCTTTGTGGTTGTCTTACTAGATAGAAACCTTCTTGGATGAATATACGATGGGTACAAATATTTGGGTGAATTCCTTTCATATCCTCATAGTTCCATGCAAATGTTGTTCTATGTTGCCTAAGTATGTTTATCAATTGTGACTCTTGTATCCTTTAAGTGAATTGTTAATGTTTAGAGTTTTTCCATGTGTAATATCTATTTGTTTGAATTTATCAGTATTTGCATCTATTCCAATTATTTCATGTACAAGGATATTTCATTGATAATTATGGAGCACCAATTGATGAGATTGAGTTGTTATTTATGCATTTGTTTTAGTATTACGCAAGGCAAATTCAAGTGAACAAATGGTATTTTGTTCTTGGTATTCCTTTTGATCATCTAACAATGATGGTAGTGGTCCTTCAATTTCTTGTTGTAAATGATAACTTAGTACACTAACCAATAGAGTTTGAATATCATCCAAATCATCAGGAAAACCATACCAAAATTATTTAAAAAAACCTTCATCTAATGTTGACTTAGGAAACAGGCTAAGATCCTTAGTGTGTTTACCATTGGAAATAGTCATATTTCCATATCTACAACTAATATAGGCATTAGTTGTTGCAAGCCATTGGCATCCAAGGATTACGGGATGTCCCCCTGATTTCTTCTTTGGTTGTAAAACCATTAAGTCTACAAGTTACTCCCATGAAATTACTGACACTATAATGTCTTCTAACTTTCCTTTTGGTTTGATAGTGGACCTGTCTGCAAGTTGAAGGACTATAGAAGTTGGTTGTAATGTATATACCCATAAAGATTCTACAATTTTCTTAGTCATAATGTTGATGGTTGCTCCCAGGTCTACTAGGATATTTTACAAGGCTATTTTACCAATATGGACTGAGTATAGGTACTCCGGGATCTGCATATTTTTGCAATAATCTTCCTCCTGTCATTACTTTGGATAGCTATCTAATAACTTAAATAGTTTGAGGTTCATGTTTATTTTTCCTTCTTGGAGTTTTTGTGCACATACTCTTTATTAATTTGGAGTAGATGGGAATATCCTTGATGGCCTATAAAAGAGGAATTTTTATAGTAACATTTTTTAGTTCTTGTAGGAAATTAAAATCTGATTTAGAGGGTTCTTTAGTTATTACCAATCTTTCAGGAAATGGAATTTCCACTTCTTTCCTTGAGGGATTTGAGACTCATTTTGCTTTACTGGTATAGTATTTGGTATAGTTTCTATCTCACCTTCAAATTTCTCATCTTTGTCTCTCTTTTCAAATGAGTATTGAATAGGTTCATCAATTTTTGTGAAGGTTACTTAATTTTTTTTTTTTTTTTTTGAATTTACATGGTGGAATCAGTAGCTGCCACAAATCCGGGTAGGCTGTCCAGCTTTTATGGACGCCACAATATTTTGCGCTATCTGCCCCAAAAGCCTCCACACAGATCTTCGTGCAATACGCCCCTATAACCACCATGCCACAATCATTTTAAACCTTTTATGCTGTTGAAAGTACCAGGAAAGGGACAAGCATTTAGTCCGACGAGGCCCGAGATTTGAACCTTGGACCTCCGCACCCTTATGGGGTTTGGATGAACCAATTGGTCTACACCTCGGAACTAGGTTACTTAATTATTATCCAACACTTTTATAGACCTTAAATGGATTTGTTGGCAAGATACTACAGATATTGAACATGCTTCATTGGTTTCATAAAATTGTTGAACCATTTTGTTATTATTGGGATTAGGTACCGATTGAGCTGGTAAGGGTGGTTGTTTAGGAGGATTATTAATATTTTTTGGAGGTGGTAGGAGTCTATTTTGAGGTTGGTTATGAGGAGCTTGTCTCTTGAATTGATTTTAAAAGTTCTATTGTTGGGGTCCCCCTTGATTATATTGGTAATTCATGTTCCAATTAGGCACATTCTAATTTTTTACTGATATTCCTTAATTCCATGGAGATGGACTCCCATAAGGGTTGGACATAAATTAAGCCCAGGTAGCATATTCCATTCTTGATTAGATGGATTCTAGTTTATCCAGTTTGGTGCAATTGACCAATAGTTAGGTCTTTACTGTTTGGAATAATTAGAATTGGATCAATTATATGGATCATTGAAAGGGCTATTTATTCTTTGCACTACAAAGTAAATATCCTTTGCTTCCTCAACTTAAGGCTCTTTTATAGTAGATTTTACAGTTGAGATATATTTACAATTTTCAGTACTATGATCCTTATCACAAATTTTACAACTAGTAGAAATGTTGGAAATATTTGTGATGTTAAGAGGACATTCTCTTAGATTGTGCCTTTTCCTACATCTATGATAATATATCTCCTAAATATATTGCTCTTTAGGTTTCTTTTCCATGAGGTCAAGAGGTGTAGTTAATGTGCTTAACAAATCAGTCTTCAGGCTTTCCAACATGTTACCAACCATTCTTGTCACTCCTCCTGTTGATGGGTATTTATTGTTTCTAAGTGGCTTATTTCTTGAATAATTTTTGCAAAGATTCATAATTTATTCAAGTTCAAGGATATCCCCATTGACCATAAGATTTAGTACTTCAAGGACATTTTATTTCAACCCTTTTAGGAAGAGTTCCATTAATATATCTTCATCTAGCTCAATGTTAACTCTAGACTACTCAAACTATAATATTTCAAGGTAGTCTTTGAGGGATTCTTCCTCTCATTGGTTCATGCAAAATAATTCATCCTTCTTATTCTTAACTCTACAGTAATCATGATACCTTTCAAGGAACATATCCTTTAATATAATCTCTCCATCCCATCGTCTACAAACACTCTCACCTAAACCCATAAACCATCTTAAGGCTACATCCTTAATTGTAGAAGGAAAAAATCATAGTTTTTCATCAATTGTGTAAAAATAATCTTGACATAACACTTTGAATTCAAAAAGGAATGCATCAGGGTCCTCATGTGGTTTTCCATAGAAAGTAAGTAAAATAATAAAAAAATGGGTTTTAGTTCCCTTGTTATCCTATCTTCTAGAGAAGGAATCAGAAAGGTGAAAGTTTTTCTCCACCTATTTCTCCTCTAGTTTCCTTCTCTTCTCCATGATCACTATTTCTTTACCTATTCCTTTTCTAGTTTTCTTCTACTCCCCATGTTCACTACTATGTTCATCCGTGATTGTTTGAAGAAATTCTAGGATTGGACTGGGTATAGGATCAAAATAAATAATGGAAGGATCTATATGATTATCAAATTTAGGTTCTAGTAGTATAAATATTTTAGGATGTTGATTTTGTAGAGTTAATGGAGGCTTGATTTGTTCTAGTGATGTTGAAGAATCCTTAGTTGTTTGAACTATAATTTTAGTCTTCTTTGATTCAACAATGTTAAGCCTTTTACTAGATTTTATTCTAAAGTTCTTTTCTTGTTTTTCTTCATCAATTTTAATAAATATTCCTTTTGAATCTATAGGCTGATTCATTAATTTATGAATCTCTTAGGTTGATTTTTTAATAAACAATTCTCCTAATTTCTACAAATAGGTTTAAGTGTATTAAAATCATTCACCTCCATTAAACAATTTATGGATGTCATTGATTGGATCTAACTATTTAGGGGTCATATCATATTATTCCTTGAATATAAAATATTGCTTTAAGAGATGAATCAATTGGATAATGAAATATTGTCCTTGTACTGTGATAGGATTTTCAAATTGTAGGTTGTGACACAACTTTATGAAGTGTATAATCCTAAGGGCTTTCTGGTACCTTCTACTGAATTTTAAACTCACCTACCTATTTTATATATTTTCTAAGAATTTAGGATAACAAGGTAATCCTAAACGTAATTCTCCCAAGGATATGTATATAGGTTTATTCTTGCTCTTGTATCCCCTAAACAACGTTCACAACTTCTCAAGAGGTCATGGTTGGGTGAGTGATAATTTGTACCTCTAAGCACTTGGAAGACTCTATGACTAAGATCAAGAGCCTGAGCATCGGATTTCCAGTGACCATGTTTAGACAGTAAATCAGAATAGAGTGCCTCTATGAACTAGAGGATGATAAGTGATATCAAGTAAAGCCTTGATCGTCAGGTTTCCAACGCCTCTGTGCAGACATCAAATAGAATACCTCTGTGAATCATAGGTTGATAAGAGGTAAAAGGACGAATCCTAAGGGTGAAGTGAAGCACCAAAGTATGCAGAGAGAGATTTTAGATCTGAGGACTAAGTGTAATTTTTTCCTAAGTCATCCTAGCCCAAGAATCGAAGAAATAAAAGGGTAATGTATATTGTCAATCTTCATTACAAACTAATGTCCACGATTGTCATGTAGAATTCTACATGCGAGGTTTCCAGAAACAACATCTGCAGCCTATTTTGCACTTGTAGAATTGATTCTTCATGTCCAAAGTGGGTAAGGAGAGCTCCCGTTGCCAGAAACAAAATCTTCGGCCTGCGGGTCTTTCGCCGGGGGATCGAGCCTCAGCTTCGCCAAAATGTGATCAAAGGACAAATCAGGGTTAGGGTCAGGGCTTTGGCCCACAGTGTTAGGGCCTACAGGGGGTAAATTGGGATTTTTGAATTCTATGGAGGAGATTTCTAGGAGGAAGACTGTAGGTCCTTGGAAGGGGGAAGCGTTGGACAAGGTGGATTCGAGGGACTCTTGGGTTGCGACGCAGAAGGAGGTCTGGCGTTCGAACTCGGCCAGCTGCTGGATCAGCTTCAGTATGTGTGTAGAGTCTTCCTTTGTGGTAATTTGAAGGTATACATGGGCTTCATTTATCTCCATTGCCATTTTGGTTTAATGGTCTGAAAGATCCTTTCCAGATGAAAAAGGTTGAAGCGGCCATTATCTGAGTATTTCTAAAAGGGCGAGCCTGCAGCAACAAAATGGCTCGATAGAGAGAATGATAGAGAGAATGCTTCGCTGTCTACATTTCGACGCCGAATATGTAACCCTAGCCTCACACGAAGCCCTAGCCTGCAAATCCATCGGTGTAGCTGCTGGCGCATTTTCCTCTTCACTAAAATTGTACACCTTGGTGAGTCAATTTCGACAATAGAAGTGGTTGTGGTCCGGACATATAGTTCTTTGCTTAAGGGCTGGGCTCTCCGTCAGAAGCTTTAAAATACGCTCAGGAGCGCATGACAGAGTCTGCAATCGCATGACAGAAGTAGCCCGGCTAATTGAATCTTCTGAAGGCAGGATTGATGTCTGATTCTTGGGGAGTGGGAGCCCAGTTATTTCCTTGTGAGAATTAGTCGACAAAAGCCTCTCTTGGAAATAAACTTGTGGATAAGTCTATGAATTGTGGTGAGGTGGAGTATGCAGGACAAGTGTTTGATAGAAATCCTGAAAGAAATGTGGGAGCAGTAGAGACAATTTCATGTAAATTCCAAAAGCACCGAGGAGACGAGACTATGTCATGTCAATTCCAAAAGCACTGAGGATGCTCGTCAGAGATTTGGATGTGAAATCTTAGGTGGAGTTTTCTATGGTCCATGAACAATTAATTAAAAGTGGAGCTTGGTTGGATACACTTTTTTGGAAAATCATCTTACAACAATGTCTCACAAGCAGGGTTCTCCAACAAAATACAGGGTTCTCAACACAATACAGTGTAGAATTTAGAGCTGGGTATGATTGTGTTCTTGTCCCCCCCTTCAGCTAATTATGAGAGTAGAACTGTTACAGTACACTCATGGAGCAGCTCATCCTATGGTTGTACACTTGATGCAGCTATCAACCTAGGCAATAGTGGGGGGTCTACAATCATGGATGACAAGTTTGTTGGTGATACTTTTCAGTAAGTTGAACATGCAATAGTGGATTTTTTCTGTAGTTATGGATGGACAGAATGGGATGAGAGAGGGGTTTGATAAAAATTGGATTTGAATCCAAAGTAGTAGAATTTTTTCAGCTGATTCTAATATAGCCAGCAAAATCCAAACTGACTGCCAGCTCAAGTGGCATTCCAGACTGTGCATGTTAGTATCCACTGAGAAGGGGTCAAAATATTTCATTATCTGATATTTTTTTCTTAGACTCCTTTGCAGATTTTCTGTTTGAATCAGGCTCCATTTTTACAGAGTCGGGGTTGAGGAGATCTAACAGGTGCTAAGGATTTAAAACTAGAAATCCTGCATTTTGGTTTAAAAAAGCTTCAGATGCGTAGATTCAGGTGAGGGGAAGTAGCAAAAACATCAGGGATTAACTGGAGGAAATACCAAGCCCAGGAACTGTTAAGGATTACAAGGATCGGGAGTGATTGAGGGTAGGGTTAGCATGATGGAGGATATGGCAGAATTGGTGGACTATTCCCCAGATCCAATGAATGATGTAACTATTTTCCCTGCAGAAGATTTTTTGATAGCTAAGTGGAAGTCACAGAGGGAGAATGGCCATTTAATTGAATCTAACTTTAGTCAGGGATCAAAAAGTAACTCAAATGAGGACCTTTCTCTAGATGGGACAGAGAACCTCTCTCAGTTGTACGATGGTGATTCAGGCTTTATGGCAGTCCGATCTTGGGAGGTCTCCTCGAAGAAAAGCTCCCAGGACATAGGTGATGGTAAGTTCGACCCTTTTCTAGATATCGGCCTCTTGGAAGGGATCATGGCAGGAAAAAAATGTCCAGGTAGGGAAAATGAGGTGGAACCACTAATTACAAACAAACTAAACAATACCAATAAAAGGCAAAAAAAGTGTGTTAAGACTAAAAAGGAGAAAGTAAATTTGGTTCTAGGCGAGGATATACTGCTGGACAGGGTTCTGGAAATGGAAGGAAAAACTCTAACAGGACGATTCTATGGAAGATTATACTCGAAAAAAACTCTAGCTCAGTGGGTAGAAAGGGAATGGAGTCCAGCAATAGGATACTCTCCAAGTTTCTATATTCTGTTAGAGGATGGTTAGATTTTTCATTCAGATCAAAAGAGGATGCGAGATAAAATATTGCAGAGAAGATGGTTTTGGAACTCATATGCTCTGTCTTTAAAATGGTGGTCCCCTTGTTTTGACCCAAGAAGTGAGTCCAAATCAATTCAGCCTATATGGGTCAAGTTACCAGGTTTACCATTGGAGTTGTGGACATGCAGGATATTGAAGGAAATAGGTAATCAGCTAGGATCATGTGTGGACATTGATCAAGGGTGCCTGAGTGGCTCCTCTCGAACTATTGCAAGGATACTAGTGGAGCTGGACCTTCGGGAAGGTCTCCCGGAGACAATTGAGATCAGAATTGGGAAGTGGCATTATGACCAAATTCTTGATTATGTGAAGATACCTTTCCGCTGTGCTAGATGTCATGTCTATGGTCATTTAGTAGCAGATTGTGGACTAAAATTCACAGAAAGGGAGGGGGCTAAGAGTTTTAAAGAAAATCACAACCCTGGAGGGAGAGTGGATGGTTTAGACAATCACTTGGAGGGATTCAATAGTAGACTTTTAGGTCGGATTCAAACTCCGTTAGATGAAAATGGTGGTCAGGAGAACGGTATAAGCAATGTTGAAGATGATCCCCATCTCTCCAATGCTCTGAACAAAGGAGATAGAAGAGACTCAATCTTAGTTCAGAGGGAGGAAACACATGTTCAGGAAAACACAAGAGAGGCAAATACCTCATTGAGACCACAGGTGGCAACCCAATTACACAGCAGTTCTCCCAGTTTTATAAATTATAACTCTGAGTTAAGAACAAACCTTGTTGAAGAGCTATTACCCCCCTTCCAGGACAGGTCTACGGGGTCTGATAAACAAAAGGTTTCTGCAAAGAGAAGTGGTATCTGGAAAGAAGATATGAATATCCAACATCCTAGTAATAAGGGGCCTCTCAGCATTCCAATATTTTCTTCATTAGCAAAGTCCACATCTCTACTTTCATCTTCTTCTGAAGGAAGAGAGTCTTTAAAGGGGTCTCACAATTATTTTCTCAGATCACACAAATCAGCAGCTTTCTTTGAGAAGGGAGAAATTGCAGGAGGACTTAGCTTGGATGTGGTTAACTCACAAGCCTTAGGGAGGAAATCAAACATTCAATCGGCAAAGGATCAAGCTTTGAGGGAAGTTAATACAGGGAAACAAAAATCAATAATAGGGGCACTTAGAGCAGGCAAAACCCCGGAACCGGTTAAATAATGTTAATCCTCTCTCAAAATATTCGGGGTCTGGGCAACGCCTCAAAAAATACTGCACTAAGGAGGTTAATGCAACTTCATCTTCCAGATATTCTATTTCTTCAAGAGACTATGGGAGTGGGTGTGAAAGTGGAAAGCATTCTCCACACCCTTATAAAGGACTAGGAATTCCTCTCTTTGGACTCTGAGGGCAGATCAGGTGGCCTCGTTCTAGGGTGGAAGAAGAGGAATTTCAGGTTTATAAAATCTGCTTTTCTTACATCAAGAATAGGAGTGGAGCTCTTCTCTATGGAATTGGGGAAATATTTTGTGTTGGTAAACATTTATGGCCCTTATGAAAATAAAATTCATTACTGGGATACCCTATTTGCCAATAACTTTCTGTAGCATGGGAATCTTATCCTAGGGGGTGATCTAAATTTCACTCTGAATAGAGCTGAGATATGGGGGACAGCAGCAAGAAGTGACCCACAAGCTGGGTTTTTTAAACATAAATTTGAAATGGCAGACTTGGTTGATGTAGAACCAATCAAAATTACTCCTACATGGAGCAACAATAGAGCAGGTGAGGATTATGTGGCAAAAATATTGGATCATTTCTATGTCTCTGATTCCATGCTGATGGATGGGGAGAAAATCAGAACCCTGGGTGGACCCTTGTGGCATCTCAGACCATTTCCCTATTTTGCTCCAAATTGGCAACCCGGATAGGAAACCTCCAAGCCCTTTCAAATTCAATTCAACTTGGCTACAGGACAAAGATTTTCAGAATCTGGTTAAAGAAGAATGGAACTCTTATGATGAAAACTTGGGAAGTTCAGCCTGCTCTCAAATGACAAAAAGCCTGAAGAAAGTTAAAATGGTTGTTTCTAAATGGGCTCATAACAAGTATAGGCAGCAAATGCAGGAACTCCTTCTATTAGAACAACAGATTGCTATTTTTTATGAGAGAGTGAATGAGGTCGGTCTTTCAGAGGATTCCAAATCGGCCATCAGAGCATTGGAAGGAAAAAAGAGTAATATCTTGCTTGCTCAAGAAGCCCAATGGAGGCTTAAGAGTAGAGCTCTTTGGCTGGAATTAGGGGACGAAAACACCAAATTCTTTCAAAATTATGCAAATCACAGGAAAAATATTAACACCATCTGGGAATTGCCCAATGGAGAGGGGTCCAAAGCTAGGTCCTTCAAAGACCTCGCAGCTCTTGGCATAAAACATTTCAAGTCCTTGTTTAAAGATCCCAAAAGAGTAAACTTGGTTGAGATCCTAAAACATACAACCTTCTTTCCAAGTTTTGCTGATGAGGCTACTAATGAAATGATTCTTGAGAAAGTGTCATTGGAGGAACTAAAAGATGTGCTTTCATCCTTTCAGAAGGACAAAAGTCCTGGGCCTGATGGTTGGGGGGTTGAATTCTTCTTGGGTTTCTTTGACTTAATTGGGGAAGACCTGATTAGAGTTATTGAAGAAACTAAAGCTTCAGGGAAGATCCCATTGGATTTCAACTCAACCTTCATCGCTTTGATTCCAAAGAAGGACTCTCCAACTTCTTTTGATGACTTTAGACCTATTTCCTTGTGCAACTGCCTCTATAAAATTATTGCCAAAATTATTGCCTTGAGGTTAAAAAGAGTTTTTTCTGAATCCATCTCCAGTGAGCAATTCGGGTTTCTAAATGGGAGGCAAATCCATGACATTGTTGGAGTGGCCCAAGAAGGGCTGCATACTATAAAAACAAAAAGACTTCCTGCTATAGTCGTAAAACTGGATCTTTCCAAAGCTTTTGACAGGGTTAATTGGTTGTATCTGAGGATCATGCTTCTTCACATTGGGTTCAACCTCCGAGTTGTTAATTGGATCATGGGATGTGTGACCTCTGTCTCCTTCGTTGTTCTTATAAATGGTTCTGCTTCTAATTTCTTTTCCTCTGAGCGTGGCATTAGGCAAGGCTGTCCCTTATCTCCCTTTTTATTTCTTTTGGTGGCTGAAGGTTTGAGCAGGGCAATCAAAGAAGCTAAGAGAACAGGGCAGTTTAGAGGAATTCAAATGAGTACATCTTTCTCTCTAACACATCTCTTATTTGTTGATGATATTATTTTGTTTAGTGTTGGTTCTTTTAGGGACATAAGCAAGCTTAAGGATATTCTAAGGAGCTATTGCCTTGCCACTGGTATGGAAATCAATATGGGAAAGTCTACAATGTCGTGTTTTGGCCTGGAGGAAGAGGAGGAAATTTTTTTTTAGAGAATTCTTTCTTTTCCCAAGACTGATTTCCAATCAGGAATAAAATATCTGGGATTTTGTTTGAAGCCAAATAACTATGGCATAAGAGACTGGGATTGGTTGGTGGGAAAGATAGACAAAAGGATTTCTATGTGGTGTAATAGGTGGTTATCAATAGGAGGCAGATTAACTCTTGTAAAATCAGTCCTGGAGGCAATCCCTGTCTACTGGTATGGCTTGGCTTTCATTCCAGTAGGGGTTCTTGAAAAAATCAGAAAAAGGTGCTTCAAATTTCTATGGAATGGAAAAAGGGACAAAGCAGCCATTGTTTTAGCCAAATGGAAATCAATAGCAAAGCCAAAGGACGAAGGAGGTTGGGGTATTAAAAATATCCATCTTTTTGGTAAAGCACTGGCTGCAAAAAGCTTATGGAGGCTGATTACTCAAGAAAACCTATGGAGCAAAGTCATCAAGGCAAAATATATCGAACCTCTTTCTATGGAAGAGTGGATAAGGAAACCTGACAAGTCCATCAGAAAGGTGTCCAACTTTTGGAAAGCTGCTATTCAGGCCTTTCCACTTCTGGGAAATTGGTTGGCTTGGAATATTGGAAATGGTGAAAAAGTGAGAATTGGGGAAGATCCTTGGGTTGGTTGTGGCAATGAGCATAGACTTACTGAGGACCTCTTACTTTCTCTCCACAATGCAGGTTTTTATACTCTCTCTCGGGTGGCGAGACCAAGACACTACTACCATTTGGCAGCAAGGTTGGATGAGTGTGCAACATCCGGGTCTTGAAGGCAGGAAGGCTGAGTCATGGCAAGCTTATGTGAAGGCACTTCTCATCAGTCATACTAGGATCGGACCAACAGTGGATGATGAGCTGGTTTGGACAAAAAATACTAAGAGGGGTGTTTATACTGCTAGGATGGGATATAAGGACTTGTTTGCTCATGATAGGCAGGGGGACAATATTTGGTGGTGGAAAGCGATTTGGAAGGTTAAGACGCCTTTAAAAACCAAAATTTTCTTATGGCTGGCCCTCAATAACAGAATTTTAACTTGGGATGTTTTAATGAAGAGGGGGTTTCAAGGTCCTGGAAGGTGTACACTCTGTCATAAGGAGCTTGAAACTATCAACCATTTATTGGTTGGCTGTGTTTTCACAAAGTATGTATGGAAGGAGATTGAGGTGATTACTGGGAGCACAGGTACTTGGCAAGGAGACACATTGGAACATTGTTTGCAGCAGTGGTTTGATTCTAAAGATCTGAAGTCCTACAGGGCCCTCCCTTTCGCGGTGGCATGGGGAGTTTGGCTTGCAAGAAACTCAGATATTTTCCAAGCCTCCTCTCAACCTGCCTTTCAAATTGCTACTCAGATCCGTTCTTTCATTGTTGATATTGTGAAACCTACTATGCAAAAAGGCCCAAGAAAAACGAAAGCTGCCAATGTCAACAAAACAACTCCCTGGGGTTTTTTTGATGGTGCTTGTCAAGGCACCCCTCTTATGTGTGGGGTAGGGGGAATCCTCTTTCTTAAGGATTCTCATTTCATTCAGTTTAAGTCTGGCCTAGGAGGGGGCACAAATAATTATGCCGAATTAATTGCTTTGAAGCTACTCTTGAAAATTGCTCTGGACCACCATGTTCAACAGCTCCAAGTTTTAGGAGACTCCTTGTTGGTCATCAATTGGATGAAGAAAATGTTCGGAATGGAGAACTTAACTTTGCAGCCAATTTTTCAACAGGTAAACATTTTGGCAGATGTCGTGAGCCCCATATCCTATACTCATATCTACAGAGAACTCAACTCTGGGGCGGATGCTTTATCAAAGGAAGGTCTGCAGCTAGTGCAAGGAAGATGGGAGCTGGTGGAAATAAAGGATGGTGTGACTATCCAAGAGACAGCGATTTCTTTGCTCGATAATTAAAAAAAAAAAAATCCAGGAGGTTGTTTCTCGATCGCTTTTCCTTTCCTTTCTGGTTTTTCTCTTGTAGACAAAGTAGCTGAGCATTATAGACACCTTTGTGTAGTGGTCTTATGGGAAATTTTTAACTCTTAGCCCTTCCTTGATGGTACGAAGAAAATTTAGGTGGGGACAGCCTGTGTGTTCCTGCCTGGTTATTCCAGCTTGCCTTGGGCAACTTCACAATGTAATTTTCTTTTTCTGGTGAAATAGAAATTATGATTTTTTTCGGGGAAAAAAATAAGATAATTTGTACCTAGGGCCTTAGTTATATTGATTCTTTTAATTTTACCCAATTCTTCTAACCTTTGCCTAATAACATCAAGGTGTTCCCAAAATTGTCCAATGTCTTATTTGTAGAGTAGATTGATTTCTTGTTCTAGGAGTATTTTTCTAAAGTATATTGAAGGAGACTGACTAATGCAATTTTCCACCATTAGCAATGTATATTTTTTTTTAATTTTTTTTTTTTTTTTTTTGTTTTTTTAATTTTTTGAGAAAGATGCAAATCGTAGAAACAACTAAAATTTAAATTTCAAAAGAACAAATTACTGCTATTAAAATCTGATCTGAATTTCAATAGTCAATCTTAATGCAACAAAAAAGTAAAAAATGTTGTCACTACTTTAGTTCAGGAAACACTCAGCATGATCTTGTCGTACTTTTAACTTGCAAGAAAGTAAAGCTTCCCAAACAAAAGATGTAACAATCACAAAATTCTGAAAATAATTTGCTGAAATTAAAATGCTGAAATGAATACTAACTTAAGAAATGTTGCCACTACTCTGGTTTAAGAAATACTTAGTATGATATTTTCGTACTTCTTACTTGCATGCAAGTAAATTTTCCAAACCAAAGATGTAACGACCATAAAATTCTGAAAATAATTTTCTGAAATTAAAATGATGAAATAAATATTAACTTAAGAAATGTTGTCACTACTTTGGTTTAAGAAACACTCAGTATGATCTTGTCGCAATTCTGACTTGCATGTAAGTAAAGTTTCCAAACCAAAGATGTAACAACCATAAAATTCTGAAAATAATTTTCTGAAATTAAAATGCTGAAATGAATATTAACTTAAGTAATATTTCCACTGCTCTGTTTAAGAAACACTCAGTATGATCTTGTCACACTTCTGAATTGCATGCAAGTAAAGTTTCCAAACCAAAGATGTAACAACCATAAAATTCTGAAAATAATTTGTTGAAATTGAATCAAACCGAAATGCTGAAATAAATGCTAATTTAAGAAATGTTACCACTACTTTGGTTTAAGAAATACTAATTATCTAAAATTGCATGCAATTAAATTTTCCAAACCAAAGATGTAGCAACCATATAATTCTAAAAATGATTTGTTGAAACAAATGCTAACTCAAGAAACAATGAAATTAAAACCAAGAAAATGGAACATGACAATGCTAAAACAAGGATACTTAGTGGAACTTATTGTACCACTCTTGACCTGCATGCAGGTAAAGACTTCTTCACATGCAATCCAACAATCTCCAACCAGAACTTATGACACTATTCTCCTCGACAACGATACCAAAATGTTGAGTAAAATATATCACACTTAATTGTCAAACCAGGATTAGATTTGAAGAAAAGTTATCTCGTATAGATATCCATAATTATGTCTATTGATTTTTATTCTTTTTTCTTAGTTTCTTGCATAAAAGAAAGTTTTCAATAAATAAAAGTATTAATTTAAAAATGTGCTTATTTTAAGGAATGCAATTATGAACTAAACTAGATGTGGATCCACTTTTTTTATGATTTTAATTATGCATTATTTATCCTAAGGTATTCTATAGTTCTATGATATGCAATTTGTTAAATTTGTATTCTAACCTTATTCTATGTTCTAACTACAACTACTGTATTTTTGGAGGAGTATATCTAGGGACTAACCTTTTGGAGTGGGTCCTGCCACCTCAAGGTCAATATTAATATCATCTCCTTTTCACTTTACTTCATATTTCAAAAATTTATATTCATTAAACTAAATTTATGCCTTCTAATTCATATTTGCAGGAAAGAAAATGAAGCTACAACTATTACAAACAAAGCATGAAGAAAATAAAGAATATTGTTACCACACTCATAGAAGAAGAACAATGATGCTAATTTACTATTTTATTATAAACTTCATACAAACTCTTCTCCTATGTGTGTACCCTTCTAACATTTAGGGCTTTAAAATATACAATTTTTCCTTACAATAGAAATTTCAACCTTTTCTTCTTACATGGTTGAATGAATTCAGTTTGGACACTAAAAATATATCATAAAATAACCTATAATATAAATAGTTTGATAATTGTATGGATCACTATGAACAACTTTGTCTTTTTCTTAATAAAGAGATAAATTTATTACCCCCTTTCGAAGTTTACATAATCATAACTACATAACAATTGATATAAGATCAATTATAGTCCTATTATAGAAAATAACAAACTATATTTGTTTTACTGTCTCAAAAACATATGCTTCATTAGCTGAGTTGGCAATGCATGTGGCATCATTATTATATAAAAGAGATTGGCTAATAATATATAGATTTATGTAGATCATGTCCATAATGCCCTTTTATAACCTCTTTTTGTTGATCGTATTTGTAGATTATTTCTACCACACTTTCCTGTAGCAGTGTTTTATATATCACCTCTAGCATTTCACCTTCTTAAAACACAACACTTTCCACAATATTCATGTAAAATTGAAGTTATTTAAGACAATAATTGTAGATAATATTTATCTCAAAATCCTACAAAAATGTATATATCATTGATCGAAATACATGTATATCCTAAAAATTGCAGCTTAAATGCAAAAATAAACTTTACATCACAGTTAAATTCCCACCCTCATAAATTCCACTCCAAATGAGGAGGGAGAGAAATTCTATCTAAAGCATCATATGGCAAAGGCCACCATAGTTCACTTAGATCAACTGTTAGGAGAAACAAATAAAATAAGGGATAAAAAGGTACAAGGTGCAAGTTCAAATTCAAAAGGAATTAAAGGAGCAAAGGAATATGTGGAGAAAAGTTTTAAATTAAAGACAACAAAAGAGTTCAATTTTATTCTAGGTAAATTATCTTCATTTTCATTGGAGAAAAGTTTTAAATTAAAGACAACAAAAGAGTTCAATTTTTTTTTTTTTTTATAAAGCGAAAAACCCCTTGTGGGGCCGCCTTGGTCTAAGAGACCACAAACAGGGGGTTCTACACTGTCAAAGTAACCCGAGGGTCGCACCCAGCCCTGCCCGTACCAACATATCAATTGGATTTTGGGTACCCAATTCAGCTTTTTGGTAGGGTGGGGATTCGAACCTAGGACCTCCCTTGGAGGATTGCCCTCTCCTCTCCAACTCACCTACAACACCTGGGTAAGAGTTCAATTTTATTCTAGGTAAATTATCTTCATTTTCATCAGGTAGTATAGAATCCTCTCTTGGCCACAGTATTGAAAGTAGTGTAGAGGTTATCCCTTACACTTTAGGGTTTCAAGAAAAACATAATTAGGAAACAAGTATGGAGGATATACATAACAATTTAGGGCTTTTAGGGAAGCATAATAAGCCAAATATTATAAAGAGCATCCTTTCATATTAGGGTTTCCAACGAAATATAAAAAAGAAAGTGATTTTGATGTTATTCCTTGTATTTCAATTTTTTAAAGTAAGACAAACCTACAAATTATAAGTCTTAGTATGATTAGTGTGAAAAAATAAAAGAGATTTATGAAGATGAAAGTGCTGATGGGAATTAGAAAAGAGAGAAATACCTAAGAAGCAAAATCAAAGAGAAAGAGAAACTCAGAGGGAAATTGATATGGAAAAATAAAATCAAATATCACAAGTGTTAACAAGAAGTGGGGCTAAGCCCAAAAATAAAAAGTAATAATGAAAATAATATATTAGAATATTAGGTGCATGAATAAGACCTCAAAAAAGGAGTTATTAGGGAATTAACAGGTTATAGACAACATATTTATAGATAGGAAAACCTAGTAGTAAATGTTTTAGTTATTTGTGGTGTTCATTTTCATCTTGGTAAAATTCAAATTTTAGAAGGAAATTGGATGAGTGAAATTTTATCTCTAAATAAAAATAATATCAAGGAGTTGATTGTAGAAACATAGCGATTTGAGGAAGATGACAAATATATTTTATGGAAAAGAAAATGAAGAATATCATTGATAAAAAGGCAAGTTGGATATCATTTACTTAACATGATAGGAATGTAATATTTTTAATTTTAATGGGAGTGGTCCCCAATAGAATCCACACATAGCTTATTACATAAAAAAGGATTCCACTGTGAGAATTTTTGGACTTCCATATCAACTTATCAACAAGAAGGTTTTAAAAAATATTTGACCATATTCTGTGTACTTGGATATGGATATTTCAAAATCTCTTATGGCTATGTAAAAACCACCTTAAATGAGACTTACGGCTATGACCAACTATGGTTACGGCCAACTACGACCAATGCGGAGGTTGCAGCCAGCTATGGCAAACATAGAGGTTATGGAAAGCACAATAATGGATATGGGTAGTATGCAGTGAGTCGTGGTGAATGTAGAGGCTAGGTTAGGAACGACAATGGATATGGGTAGCATGCGATGACCTGTGATGAATGTAGAGGCTACGAAAAACACAACAATGGACATGGGTAGGAAGGATCCTACAAAGATGCGAATGCAGGTGAGGGTAAAGTGCATGGGAAACTAAAGGATTATAAGAAGCACCAATAGCCATGATGCGGGTTGGATGAACCATCCATATTGTGTAAACCCTAGGTTTTCAATCAAAATAAATATCTCTGAAGGATATTTGGGTTCTCGGGTGGATGAAACTCTACCCTCTATCAAAATTTTAGAGGATGAATTTGGGTTGGATCTGATTGATTATGAAGCCCAAAAAATTATCTACAAACTCAAGGGCAAAATACCAAGCTTGGAGGAGCTCAAAGGATACATTAAATTTTGGTGGAGTACAAAATTCCAAGTAACTCTCCTACCCAAAAATTTCTTTTCTGTTTCCTTTTCTAATTTAGTGGATAGAGATGAGGTAATGGACTATAGATATAATTGGTTTTTTGGACAAAGGGGTGTCGATATAAGACCTTGGAATCCTATTTTCAACCCCTTTATAGAACAAGTTAATGACTTTCCAGTTTGGGTGAATCTTTATTCTCTTCCTGTGGAGTTTTTGGGAGAGAATATATTCACCAAAATTGGTAATGTCATTGGTGCATTCTAGTATATGGATGCCCAAATAGAGGAAAATTTATCTAGTAAAATTAATATGAGTAAAGCAATATTGGCTATTTGGATGGATGTTTTAGTTCCTGGACCTCAATCCATTACTATCTCCTCAAGAAAAGGGGAATGAATCCAAAATATTGAATATGAAAACTTCTCCATAAGATGTTATGGTTGTCAGCAATATGGCCACATGAAAAAGAGATGTCCGAACATCCAATCATGCTTTGATTCCTCCATGGTGGAGAAGGCCTTGCATGTGAATGATTCAAAATCTTCAAATGTCCTGGTTCAAAAGAAATAAGCTCATATTCCAGAGGCACCAATTGTCCAGCAAGAATCAAGGGAGCAACAAAAGACTCAACACCAAAAGGAGAATTTGAAGCAGATCATTGATGAAATCTAAATAGTTACTAAAGACCATCTAGATGGTTCCATGGAAAATATTAGCACCTCATATGGCATTCTTGAAGCTAATTATGAAACAATCGGTGATGATCAGTTGTCTAAAAATGAATATCCTACAAAATGTGTTACAACTAGATACTACCTCAAGAGCTTGAAGTGTAAAAATGCATTCTCAGATCTTGTCACTCTATAGGAGGAAGAACCTATGCTACAGAAGAAAAATAGTTAAAATGAATGACTGAAGGAAACTAGCAATTCAAATTTGGTAAAGTGGACTATGATAGTGTGATATTTTGGAAATATTACTCTACTAAGATGCAATGCATAGATAGTAGATGTGAAGTTTTGGTATTCATATAGAAAATTGAAAAGATCCAAAAAATGAAAATCAAGAATTCAAACATTTTATGTAAAATGTTGTAGGTTTCTAGCTATAGCATCTCAATTGAGATGAGAAGTGTATCTATTTATAAACTATCAAGATCTAAAGAAGAAAGTTGTAATTTTTCAAGGGTGGGGGACCCGAGTACAACCCCTTATTATCCAGCAAACCAAATATTTTAAAATATTTTGAAAAATCCATTGAAATTAAATTTGAATCAAGGGAATGAAATAAACAAGTGGATTATGAAAATATTGCATTCTAATTCTTCAAATGTTATGATATGGACACTTGGAAAGAGATTGCAAAGTCAAAATAATCAAAAAAATGATGAAAATTTTTGTTCATGAGACAAACTTTAAAATCAAGTAGGGAGATCATATTATAGTAGAAATTGGATTAAAAAAAGGATTTTCCACTCCCCAAAAGTGCAAAGAAACCCCCTTTGCCTCATAAAATGGAAAATTCCTTCATAGTTCACTCTGAGCAACCATTAGAATAAATTACAATATGCAAGTTCAAACTCAACAGAAATTAAATATGTGGAAGGAAAATTTTAAATAAAATATGGAAGAGGTCAAGTTTAATTTAGGTAAGTTAACTTCATTTCCTCAAGTAGTAGAAATTATCTTCTTATGATATAAATAAAAGTAGTATGGTGTTTATCCTATGCACTTTAGGGTTTAAAAATTAAAAAAAAAAGTATTGTGAAGGACATCCATTACAATTTAGAATTTTTAGGGAAGTCTAATCAAGTAATTATTATGAAGGATGAGTCTTGCAATTTAGATTTTTCTAGGGAAATATAAATAAGAAAGTATTTCCAAGTTTATACCTTACGCTCTAGGTTCTATAAGGTAGAATAAACCTAAATATGATAAGTTATATTATAAGAAATATAGAAAAATGATGATTAATGAGGATGAAAGTGTTGGTGAGAATAAAAAAAGGAGAGGATGATGATCCTCAAAACAAAAATAAAGATAAAATTAGAACGCATAGATATATCAATTTATAATAGCTCCAATATAGCCACACCGACTATATTATTTTTGAGGACCTATGAAAGCCTCCAAATAGATAGATCCTAGCATTATGTTAGACTATCAATTTTTTTAGTACAAGAAAATTTTGATAACTTCCATAGTCTGGTCAAAAACTCAAAAGTGGGCCCAAAATTTGGCTAAGGTAGAAATGCCTTACCACTTTAGAAGGTGGTCAGATACTTTGAAGAGAAGGCTATATGAGGTGAGTATTGGTATTGGCTAGTATTGGTTAAGAGAAATAGTTGGTCATATTCAATCATGACCAAAAGCCAAAGTAGCTAGAGGTTATGAACAATGTCAACAATAACTCTTGATAACCCTAACTAGTTCTTCAACATCATGATGACAAGAAAAAAACCTACAACAAATAGCAAAAAAAGAGAAAAGATCCCAAGTAGGTCTCTTTTAGGGGGAGTTCATGTGTGTTAGAGACATGGGCCACCTGGAAACTTCTTAGCCTTCCATGATAAGGCAATTACAAGAAAGCAATAGGCAATCTTTTGGAACCTACAAAATCGGTCACCATTAATCATAAGCAAAGCTCCTTGCAAATATGACAACTAGCACAACAAAAAGACATGATGGTAGAAACTGAGCATGTTTAGGTGGCATAAATCTACTAAAGTCACATGGAATCTATAGATGATAAATAGTGCTAATCAAAGCAACTTGTAGAAACAGAGGTGAAAGTGACATCCACTCCTTCCCAGCATGCTAATGAATGAGCTCCATATAGGGCTAGGTTGTGCCTATATTATCAGGCCTAGGATAGGCTATCCTTGTAATAATTATCTAGGCTAGTGTATAAATATATAAGTAGTGGCATTTAATTCAGTATGAGGGTCAATAATTTTAGTGTTTGTCTATTATGTAATTATGCTCTATAATTTTAATGAATCAACTTGTTGTTTGACCTTTGCTAGCATTGTATTATTGAATTATTTCATATGTGGATGCTATGTAGGCCCTAGATATTTTTGTAAAATTTCTATGAGAGGTCTAATAGTCTATTTTTTTAGGCTCGACTATTCGAATATCGGGGATGCTTAGTGTTCAATTTTGTGGTTATGCTTTCTTTTGCAAAAGTTGCTTTGGGTGCTAAGAGCTACTGGAGCAGTGGAGGGCATCATTTGGGTTCAATTCATATTCAATGATACTTTACCTAGTAATTGGTTCGTTAGGCCATGTATCTAGTTTAGTTGCAATGTGTTTTGCATAGTATACAACAATATTGTTAGCCAAATTTCATCTACATCTAATCCACAATTTCTATCTCTAACCCTCTATGTCTAACTCTAATCTTCCCCCATAGTTTTATTTTTATTTTGTAATAAGGAATTGGCCTACTTTAGAGTTTGGCTAAGGATAAATCATGAACCTTCTATTCTTAGCCTTGTGGTCAAGGACACACTTCCATTAATTAGGAAAATTGTAGACCAAGAGTTTTTGGCACACCCGATGGAACCAAATCTATATGATTTATTTCCACAAATGCATTATTGGTGGGGCAAATAAAAATACTAAAATAATTTTCTTATCCAACATGCTAGACCAGAGTGCATATGGGATCAAATACGAGCATAGCTAGGAGTAAATATAGCTAAAATTAAGTGTGAGCACAAGCCAGGAGTGAGTGCAATTGGAATCAAGTGCAAGCACAAGTGGGAAGTGAGTCAAGCTATAAGTAAGAGTGTGAGCACAATCTAGGACTGAGTGTAACTAAAATTAAGTACAAGCATGAGCCAAGAGGGAGTGCAACCAAAAGCAAGTGTGACCGTGAGCTAGAAGTGAGGAGGAAGTGTGAATAGGAAAGCAAAAAGTAGAAAGTAAAATGTGATCAAAGAACAAGTACCACTTCTTGTTCTAGATCTTAGGATAATTTAAAGGATTCATTTGAAGAAAATCTAGGTAACATGGAAATAAATTCATTTGTGAAAGTCCTTACTAAAAGTATGAATGACCAAGTTGGAAGTTTGGATACCCTGGCTAGCAATAAGAGGAAGAGAGAATCTATGGCAAACCCATTCTAGGTAGCATATTCTACACCAAAAGTGATTATCAATGATGAGATGATTAAGCATGATATAATGATTATTAAAACTAGAGGGTTAATATGTAAGTTTTATGGATATTGGCTAGGTTTTTCTAAGATTCAAAATTGGATTAAATGGAAGTGGGGATTGAATTCAAATTACTCCATGATTTTTCTTCCAAAAGTATTTTTCCTCATTATTTTCTCTAGTTCAAAAATAAGGAATAAAATAATGGATGGAGGCCATGGTTTAGGGGTAAAGATGCATTATGTTTAAGACCTTGGAGTGAGAATTGTTTAATGGACACAAAAACTATTAGAAGGCTTTTGATATGGATTAGGCTTTTTGTAGTTCCTTATCAACTCATCAATAAGGAGGATTTGAATAATATTGGTAATACTCTAGGTGAATTCATCTAGGAGGTTCCAACTAATAAGGAAATAAGGCATGCTACATACACTCGAATATGTGTTACCATGAATATTTATAAACCTTTATTGCAGTCGATTAGGATCAAATATAAATGAAGAGAATGGGATTATCAAGTGGATTATGAAAATATTGCATTTCGATGTCGTAAATGTCATGAAACTGGGCACATGGCAAGAGACTACAAAGTGAAAATGGAGGAAGAGATGGAATATTTTGGGCATGATGGTAGCTTCAATTGAAAACAAGGAGACCATATCACAGAAGAAGCTAGGTCAAATCAAGTATTTTCCACTCCTAATAAAGTTGCTAGAAAATTTCTTTACATCATCAGATGGTGAAGGCCATTACAATTTACTCAATTTAGTCGTTAGAAGAAAAAAATATATGGGGGATGAGGAAGTACAATGTGCAAGTTCAAATATAGAAGGAACTAAAGATGTGAAGGAAGAGGGGAAGGCAAATTTTAAAACAAAGGAAGATGGAGAAACAAATTTTAAAGTAAATGAGGTGAAGGAGTTCAAGTTTAATATAGGTAAATCACCTTTATTATCCTCAAGTAGCTTAAAATATTCTCCTTACAATAAAAATAAAATCAGTGCAGAGTGTATTCCTTGCACTTTAGGATGTCAAGAGCAATATAGTAAAGAAAATATTATGGAGGATATCCAAGGAAATTTAGGGTTTTCAGGCCAACATAAGAAAGTGATGACTATGGAGGATAATCTATGCATTTTATATTTTTTAGGATAACATAAATAAGAAAATGCTAATGAGACTATTTCTTGCACTTTCGAATCTTTAGGGAAACGTAAATATTTAGAAGATAAGTCTCATTTTGAACAATGAAAAATGGAAGAGATTGATGAATATGAGAGTGTTGGCGATAATGGAATAAGGAGAGGAAGGCCATCAAAGTAGGAACAAATAGAATAAGAAAATAAAAATAATATTGATCTGGGATGCCAAATAAAAATATCATAGGTGTTAACAAGAAGTGTGGCTAAGCCCACTAATAAAATAAAAAGTATTTATGATGAAAATGATATCATGGAATATTAAGGGTATGAATAAAATACCTAAAAAAGAGTTGTTAAGGAATTAATAGGTTGTTATAGCCTTGATTTTATTTTAATACAAGAAACAAAATTAAGCAATGAGGAATGTAAGGATGTTTTTAAGAAGATTTGGAAGATGGGTGATTGTTTAGAAGTTTCTTCTACAAGAGCTTCAGGTGGTATTGCAATAATATGGGATAAATGCAAATGGGATGGACAACTATTAGAAGCAAAAAATAATTGGGTTGCTAAATTATTTTTTGGGAAAGAGGAAAACATAAAATTTGGGTTATAAATGTATATGCTCCAACTATAGTTACTCCTCCTGAAATATGTTGGAAGGACCTTAGTATATTTTTTTCAAATACAATGATATTCATTGTGATCTATGAATTCTTGGGGGTGATTTTAATATTGTTCTATCTCATTTGGAAAATAATGGTGGAATTCTAGGATGGTCTAAATCAATGCAATATTTTGCTTCATTTGTCAACTCAAATAACATTTGGGATGTTAGTCCCTCAAGATTTCAATGTACATGGGATAATAAATGCATTGGGAAAACATATAGCAAAAATACTGGATAGATTCTTGTTACCCAATAAATGGTTGCAAATAAAGTATACAATCTCTTAAAATATTTTATTGTAAGCAAGATCATATCACAAACCCATTCTTTTGACCAGTGAGTTACCTAATAATGGTCATCCAAAGCCATTTTTCTTCCAGTCTATGTGGTTCCAAGACCTTGATTTTTTCTAGATGGTTATGTTATGGTGGGATGAATCAAAATTTTAAGGATCATGTATGTACGTGTTTGTTAAAAATTTAAAATTTTTAAAGGAACAAATGAAGATATGGAATGCCAAATATTTTGGTAATATTTTTAAAGAAAAAAATAAATTGAATTCAAGCTAAATTTTTTTAAAAAGAGATAGTATAAATTAATGGAATGGATCATGATTCTTATGTGAAAGAAAAATAATTACTTTATTATTATCATAATACATTGAACAAGGAGTCATATTGGTTCTAGAAATCTAGAGAGAAATGGCTCAAGGAAGGAGATAGAAATACAAAAAAAATTCATGTTACAGCAAAAACGAATAGTTGTGTTCATATAAAAAATATTATAACCCTAGATGGAAGAAATATTGAGGACGAAAAAGATATAAGGAAGGAAGAAATTAATTATTTCAAAAATATTTTGTCAAATTCTAGGAAAGATAAGGAGGCACAAGAAAAAATTCTACAAAATATTCCATAAATTATCACTCAGGGACAAAATGAAAGCTTGATGAAGAAGATATCTATAGAGGAGCTCCATGAAGTAGTTTTATCTTTCCATCCTAACAAGGCACATAACCTTGATGGATTTGTTGCAATTGTCTTTCAAAATTTTTGGGATTTATTGAAGAGTGATATGTTGGATGCAGTTGAAGAGGTTCGAAAAAGGAAGGCTATAATAAGTGAGATTATTGCTACTTTTATTACCTTGGTTCCCAAGAAAGGTGAAACAATTTTTTTTATATAATTTTCGTCCAATAAGCCTTTGTAATATAATTTATAATATCATTTTAAAAATTATGGTAAATAGGTTGAAGGGCATTCTAAGGTATCTTATCTCAGAGGAACAAGGTGGATTTGTTCACGGTAAATAAATTCTTGATTGTATAATTATTGCACAAGAGGCCACACATTCTCTTCATTCCATGAAAAAAATAGGTATGCTTTTGAAATTAAATATGAACAAAGCATATGATAGGGTTTCTTGTATTTTTCTACATGCTATTCTCAAAAAGTTTGGCTTTGATTATAGTTGGTGTGAGTGGATTAAATGTTGTTTTAGCACTGCAATTTTTTTTATTTTGATCAATGGTTCTCCTGCTAGGTACTTCAAGTCATCTTGTAGACTTTATCAAGGTGATACTCTTTTGCCTTATCTATTCATTATTCTAGTTGAAGCATTAGAAAGAGACTTTTCAAAGGTAAAAATGGAAGGAAAAATCAAGGGTATTCAAGTTGCAAAAAATAGTACCTTTGAATCTCATCTCTAATTTTTTTATAATACTTTTATTTTGGGTCATCCCTCAGTCAGTGAGGCTATGGAGTTTAAATCAATATTATAATCCTATGAGAAGGCTAATGGACAATTGGTAAACACTTCAAAATCCAAAAAAAATTCATTAACTTTTTTTTTGTGTGGAAAACATCCTAGAATGGATGCCACTTTTGGGTAAGACCCAAGGAGGCAGGGGTTTCCCTTCCACAAAAATTACCTAGGGCTCGCACCTGGCCTACCACATTTGACATACTCAAGGATCAAACCTGAAGTGACAGAAACAAGAATGCACAAACACAAACACACAATAAGATAATATAAAAAAATATAAAAATTAAAAATTAAAAAATAATTATAAAAAAAATGTGCTCATTGAGTGTGTCGAAAACAAAAGATAAAGCACAACCAAACACACACACACACACATAAAAACCAAAAAAAAATCACAAGAATGACATAACAAAACACAAACATAACAAAAAAAACAAAACACTACAAAGACCCAACCAACAAAAACATAAAAAACAAAAACAACCAAAACCTAAAAAATAAAAATAAAACAAAATAAATAGCCAACAACAGACAACAAACAAAAATAAAAACAAAGAAAACACTCATGCACCAAAACACAAAAAAAACAATTTACACAAACATACATAAACAACCAGAATAATTAGAAACAACAACACTAACGAACACAAAAATACTCAAAACCACTTAATCCAATGGAGCTATTGAAAAATCCAATGAAAATATATATCAAGGAAAGAGTTGAAGAATATCACCAAGATAGAAAAGATCACAATAATTACAAAACCACAGTAAGGGTCAATTTAAACATAGCTTCTTGCATTACCATCAAGATACTAAACAAGGAGAAGATCAAAACTAATTTGTTCAGGACCTAGGAGGATAACCATAGCACTTAAATTTTCCTTTGTCAAAAGCCCAATTTGCCATAGCATCTTCCACTTTGTTCTGTTCTCTAGGCACATGATTGAAAATAACCTCTTCAAAGTTTTTTATGATTAACCTAATCTTATCTATAATCTTTTAGATTCTCTAATCAATCGTCTTAGACCTTGAAGTTAAATTTAGGTAATTGACTATAACCTTAGAGTCTGATTATGTAATAACCCTTCTCCACATTGCCTCAAGAGCCTCTTGTAAACCTCTCATAATACCCTATCCTTCTGCTAAGTTATTGGAAAGAATTCCTAACTTTTTTGCAAAAGTAAAAATTGGAGTACCATCCTCCAATCTACCTAACCCTCCTATACTAGATCTTCCAGGATTTCCTCTAGATGATCCATCTGTATTAATTTTTATGAAGTCCTTTGGGGGAGGCTACCATTGCTAAGTTCTATCCATGATTTGATCGGTCCCTTTATTCCTTCTATGTTGGGCTAATCCATTTCTTATCTTCAATTAAGCCATAATTGGTTCACATAGTTGATTTGAATTGTGAGGATGAATTAATAAATACTTGATAATCTCGCTCACATTTTCTATGGTATTTAGCCAGACATAGTGTATGTCCCTATTTTCTTGTTAAAATATTCGCTTATTTCGCTCCTTCCAGATGTTCTAGGGAATAATAGTCATACATGTCCAAACTATCTGGTTAACATACCAATCATTTCCTTATTGTTTACTCGAATATCTCCATAGTTGTTCTATGGATTGATCATTGGACCATCTTAAATTTAGAATGGAAGCCATCATCTTCCATAATTTTGTAGCTATGGGGAACTCTATGAACAAATGGTTAATAGTTTAATTGTTATCCCAACACATTACACATTGAAATGGCCCATTAAAACCTTTATTCATAAGTTGCTCCCTTGTGAGAACCCTTTTATGGAGTAGTAATCAACTAAAAAATATTACTTTTGGCCATAAATTTTGAGCCCAAAACTACTTGAAAATATATTGATCTTTATGGGGATTAATAGGGCTTAAGGCTAAGTAGCCTTGAGCAATAGAGTACTTACCATACCCTGAACTATTCCAGCCAATGCAGTCCTCAACTTGTGACCATGAAGGTGATCCCATTTGAAGGATTCTATGAATATTCTTTTTTTGAGCTTCAAAAATTTGTATTTGTGACTCTTCTACTGGTATCCAACACCTTACCACCTCTACATTTCTTGTCTGGTATTTATAGTATTTGGAAACTTTTATCCAATTCATCGTATGCATTTTCTCCATTATAGGCCTCAATTCCAGATGTTGGATAGACAATGGAAGGTGCCCATCCCAAGATTCTATCCAAAAAATTATGTTTTGACTTGAAGAACACAAGCTTATACTAAGAGGGGTGGTGAACAATATAAGATCAACTTTTACTTTTCTTTCCCAAAAAATATTATTCAATGTTATCAATTTGCAATATCAATAGTAGTAATCAAACCAATGCACAAATCATCACACACATGAGAGACACAAATTTAACATGGTTCACCCAATGTGGGTTACATCTATGGATAAAACCTTTCTTCTAAATTTTCTCAGCAAATTTCTTGGGAATCAATTCCCTATTGTTATAATTACTATGCTACAGTAACTATAAATTATTACCTCATTTGGTAATTTGTAAGATTCACCTAGGTAGATTTTATTTACCTCATGGTAAAAAGTAGTTTGTTACTTTTTACTATTACTATTACTATTTAATTTTAACCTGGATATTTATTTTGGTTAGTAGGTTAGTTTTTAGCTACCTTTATGGTGGGGTAAACTATAACGTGTTAGTTAGCGTTATTTTAGGATAATATTTTTATATTATTCTAAGGCTATTCATAGCCTATTGTTGTCTTATTTAAAACCTACACAATATCAATCCTGCCTAATGCTTCTGAATTAATTATTTGGTTATTTACTAACCTAACATTGGTATCAAAGCTTTGGCAAGCTCTACCTGGATGAAGGCAAGGGTGAGAGACCTGGTCTTATGAGCATACTCGATGAAGCAACTGGACAAGGTGGGCAGCGACCCGTTCTAGCTAGACTAGGGACCCAAATATTGAGAATTGGGATCCCTTGGACAAGCACACTTCTCAAGGTAGAAAAAACATGGATTTCCTAACCTACGGGACCTCTGGTTTGGGCTCAAAAATTGATGTGTAAAATCTCTCAAACCAGAGCTGATGCAGAATCTCGTGCGCTGACAACCCGCATGGACTATCAGTAAGCCCGTACATAGACGCTAACAGCTAGTGGGTCTCCTTGATGGGTGGTTGTCCTTACAGGAACTATCAACCCAATGATGGGTGCTAACATCCAAAGAGGCTATCTCCCTATGTCAGTGACCGCAGACAACCCACCTCCATGAAGGAAGGTAAGCTTCCTATTACCAATGACCAGAGCAAATCTTTGGCGATCGCTTGTAGGTGGCCGAAAATTAACCTGAGGGTATGAGATCCCTTAGATCAGACCGAAATTGATAGAATTTAATAAGCATGAATCTCGAGATCTAGCCACCAATACGATAAGAACTACCACCAAGGTGGATCGCACCTGATGGAGACCAAAACCTTGGAACTGGAGCAAAGATCGATATGACACCTAGTGCAAACCTTGAGGATGGCACCATATTGGTACGCATTATGAGGACACGTGGAAAAAACTTGGATAAACCATGACTTGACATGTGGCAAATAAACCACTGGACACATGGGCAACATTTCATGGACATGCCACGTGCCACCCAAACACAAACTAATTGCCATGGTAGACATGTGGTGGACTGGCCACGTGTCCACATGACACATGGATGACACACGACGAACAGGCCATGTGCCACCCGACTCGACCTAGCTATGACACGTGTCAATGACCAAAAGGGCAAGGGAGGACTTGGTTTACCCAAATGCAATCAATTCTAAATAGGCGAGAGCAGGTTTAAAAATTGGTGCGAGGTCACCCGCCTCACCAATGTGGGATTAAGAATCCCAACCTTTTTTTTTCCATCATGAATAGTGTGATGAGATAAATTATACTCGCCACCCTTGCCTACCCATTGGGTAAGGTAGCCCGACTAGCAAGGAGGGCCAGTCTTTGGGCTGCCACCTGCGGGATAGAGGATCGAATCCCGACGGGGACAAACACCTTAAATTTTGCATTTTTCGCAATAAAATGGGAAGCCACATTACAAGGTGAATATTTTTTTTATTTGTTTATTTAAAAAAAAAATAGTTTTAATTTATTAATAATTTAATATTATTTTTTAATAAAAAGTAATTTTTAAAATAAAATAGTTTTTATTATTAATGAATTATACTTAAAATAATTAGAAAAATGCAATAAAATTAAAAATTAAAAGATATTTTTTTGCAAAATTCAAATTAATGAGAGCTTTTGTTTTCTCCACAAAAAAAGGGGATATAAGACATTTAATAGCACCATTTTTTTTGCAAAATTAGGGAGCCCTAAAATCTTCTCAAGCCTTGTTAATTTTGCAAACAATAAAGGATCAAACTTGAATTATTTTTTGCCAAATTGTAACACAAGGAGACACAAAAATTTGTAAACTTCAAAGGCAAAATGTGCATTTTTTTTCTCCAGGGAGGAATATAACAAAATGAAATTGCACATTCTATTTTTTATAAAATTGAGAAGAAATTGAAGACCTTGGATCCACATCAAAACTATGTCATGTGTCGAATAGTTCTGGAAGCCTTTCAAATGCGAGTCATGTGTCAACTTAACTTTAAAGGAGTGCTAATTTTGCAAAACAAAGGGGGGAAGACAAGAAATTGTATTTCTTTGCAAAATTGTAACATAAAGTAAGGAGCACTTAAAAAATCAAACCTTGTTTATTTTGCAAAATCAAAAGGAAAGACAATTGTTTTATGCCACATTATTTGTAAATTTGAAAAACAAGAGGAGACATAAATATCAAATTTTTACACAACACAAATCCAAATTTTGTTGCAAAATTTGGTAATAAGGTGCATTTTCGATTTTACTTGACACCTTTATTACAAATTGGTAAATTAGGTGCATTTTCGGTTGCAACCGACACCTAAGTGATAATAATTTATGGGCACTCTTTGATTGATTATTGCATTTACTTTCTTGTTTTATGCAATTATAAGTCACAAAATCAAGAGCATTCAAAAACCCCAAATTTCACACTCACTTGTGTAATTCATTACACAGGTATAAAGCCAATTTTTCTTGATATTCTCTCCTAAATAAAAACCCCTAATTCACTCTTATTTGTTTGGCTCAATTTCCTCAAACTTATTATCCCTCTTTAGGAGGATTTTCAAGCAGGTGCCATTAAATATATTTTTGAGTGAATTATATTTTGGTACTCTTTTAGGGTATATCAAAAGAAAGAACAAGTTTTTGTAAAATAAGAAACCTTGAAAGTAGCAATCTTTTGCATTGAGGGGGGATAATTCCTTTCTTACTTCAAACACAATTTTTGATAAGAGGGAGATAAAACTTGTAAAGGCAATCAGAAAAGCAGAAGTCATAAAAATTATACCTTTTCTTTTAGGCTTCATAATATCAACCATGCTTGAAGTACTTGCAATAAGGAAGGATTATTTGGTGAAATTTTTTGATAAAATTTCCTATGAGGCAAAGTTTTGCAAAAATTGTAAAAATGACAACCATGACACCAATCGGTGTTGGTTTAAAAACAAGCAAAACAAAAATGGCAAAGGTACATCATAGAGGCCATGGTGCTAGTGAAGTTACTGGTTCTGATTTTGATTCTAGTTCAGAAAGAGCACACAAAGTGCTCATGGCTAAAACAACATTGTAAAGGAAAACAAATTTGTCACCCTAGGCAAGCACCATTCCAACCCTCTTTTTAGGCTTCATAAATAGCATAAGTTTTTGTTTGAAGTACTTGCAATAAAGGGGTGATTGTACCTCTTTTAGGCTTCATAAATAGAAAACTCTTTGTTTGAAATACTTGTAATAAAACGGGAGATTTATTGGTGTAAATTTTTCCTAGGAGGAAATCCTTGTAAAAGACTTAACAAGCTTCATGAGTTGCACATATTTTTCAATTTAGGGGGATAAACATTTATTTTCTACTTCACACAAATTTTTGTAAAAAGGAATGAAAACTTATAAGGGTGCATTTTCAACAACGACCGACACCTTAGTCACAATTATTTTAGAAATTCCATTACAACATGTTTTGCAACAAGGGGGGAACTTATAAAGGTGCATTTTTGGTAGCAATCGAAACCTTAGCTACCTTATAAAAACTTTTGCAAAATCATATTGTAATCGAATGAACCTCGTATGAAGTGATCTACTCTAGTACACCTAGCAATTGTAGTGGCTGGTTACCCATGCAATCTAGTTGGATGAAAATATTACAATAAGGACATTCGTTGATGTGAAGACAAAGCGAGGAATGACCCATTGTAGCTAAAGCTCAAGCCAGAGCAAGAACCAGTAGATCAACATCTTTTTCACTATATTGGGATAGTTATATACATTACCCAAATAATGTAATAAGGGGGGATGTTAAAGTTACTATGCTATAGTAACTATAAATTATTACCTCATTTGGTAATTTGTAAGATTCACCTAGGTAGATTTTATTTACCTCATGGTAAAAAGTAGTTTGTTACTTTTTACTATTACTATTACTATTTACTTTTAACCTGGATATTTATCTTGGTTAGTAGGTTAGTTGTTAGCTACCTTTAGGGTGGGGTAACCTATAACGCATTAGTTAGCATTATTTTAGGATAATATTTTTATATTATTCTAAGGCTATTCGTAGCCTTTTATTGTCCTATTTAAACCCTATGCAATATCAATCCTACCTAATGATTCTAAATTAATTATTTAGTTATTTACTAACCTAACACCTGTTAAAATATTTATGGACCTCTATCCAAAGGAGATCTCAATCTCCAATGCTCTAATTTATGGATCTCTCCACAAGATAACTCTATCCCCTTTGCTCTAGTTTATGGATATCTCTCCATAGGAGAACTCTATCCCCTCTGCTCTGGTTTGTGGATCTCTTTCCATAGGAGAAATCTATCCCCTCTACTTTGATTTGTGGATCTCTCTCCACAAGAGAAATCTATCCCCTCTGCTCTGGTTTGTGGATCTCTCTCGACAAGAGAACTCTATCCCCTCTAATATGGTTTGTGTATATCTCTCCACAAGAGAAATCTATCCCCTCTGATATGGTTTGTGTATATCTTTCCATAGGATAACTCTATCCTCTTTGCTTTGGTCTGCTCCAAATATTGCTCTCAACTCTATTTAAAATTTGCATCAAACCTTGTCATAAGGCTAGCACAAATATTCTCTAAGTCTACTCACAAATATATCTCAATGTTCTTTCAAGTCTTCATAAGACTTGCTCAAATGTACCTCAAAGCTACTTCAAGTCTTCTCACAAGACTTACTCAAATCTACCTCAAATATGCTTCAAGTCTTCTTACAAGACTTGCTCAAATATTCCTCACTGCTACTTCAAGTCTTCTCATAAGACTTGCTCAAATCTATCTTAATGTTGCTTCAAGTCTTCTCACAAGACTTTCTCAAACCTACCCCAATGTTGCTTACTGAACTCAAATATTTCCAAATCTTGCATACAAACAAAGCTTATATCTCTTCCAAAAATGCTTTCTTCAACTAGGTAATTTAAACATATTCTATTTAGAATTTGTTTAACCTCGGAACATATAGAGAATGATATGCACTATCAAAAATCTAATATGTTCTTCACATTCACAAATATTGCATTCAACTAATCCAAACTCTATCTCTTTCAAAATTTCTTTCAAATCAAATCAATCTGGTTTATCTTTCTTGTAAATTTGCTCTCAAGGGTCAAACACACTAATGCACAAATTTCCTTTACTAGATTGATCTCAAACACTTCACAATTACTTTCAATTTCTTTCAAACCACTGGTCAAAATTTTTCACAATGATATACAAACTTGGTCTCAACCCTAACACAATTGTTTCCACTTTCTTTCAACAATAATGCACATGTAGATCTCAAACCCTAATACAATTATTTACAATTTGTTTCAACAATAATGCGCATGTAGGTCTCAAACCCTAATACAATTTTTTCCACTTTATTTCAAAAATAATGCACATGTAGGTCTCAAACCCTAATACAATTGCTTCCAATTTCATCAATCAATAATACATAATTTGTTTCACAAATTCTAGCTCAAATATTTCCAACAATGTACACCAATCAACCCTTTTAACTCCACCTCAAAATTACTTTCTCAAAACACAACCACCTAGATAAAAATTTGAACCACCATACCTCAAAATACTTGATGAAGATGTGCCCTTAAATACATATCTAAAAAATAGTATCTTTTGCAACTTCAAAAGGATTAGCACAACACCTTTTCATATATAGAAAAACCTTATAAAAAATGTGTGCACAATTATGTTCCAAACCAATGCTCTATAACTCTCTTGGTTTCTCAAAATAAAACATCAAATCATGAGCCAACCCCTTCAATATTAAAGCAAGCATTACAAACAATAAAAGCACATTATACACCTTTTATCTCCCACTTAAATATTTCAACAAACACAAATTGATTAACCACGAATTATACCTTCTTTTTTTAATAGCGAAAAACCCTTTGCGATGCTGCCTTGGTCTAAGAGACCACGAACAAGGGGTTCTACACCGTAAAAGTCACCCGAGAGTCGCACCCGACCCTGCCCACACCAACATTATCAATTGGATTTTGGATACCCAATTCAGCTTTTTGGTAGGGTGGAGATTTGAACCTGGGACCTCCCTTGGAGGATTGCCCTCTCCTCTCCAAATCACCTACAACACCTGGGTGTGAATTATACCTTATTACTCCACAAAATAATACTTCAAAAATTAATTGCAATTTCTCCCTTTTATTTCCTTTTAAAATAATGGTCAAAAAAAAAATTAATTCCCTTATTATTCCCTAAGTCCAACAGTGCGCACAATAATCAAGCACAACTTAGGCCCTTAATAAATCAACCTTAGTCACAAAAAAAAAATTATTTCGCTTACCACAACTACTGCGTGTGGGAATTGACCATGAAACCTCTTGCTTGCTAGTGCACTAGTGTCGCCTGGGATACCACTAGGCCAACCACCCACACAAAAACAAAGATGCATGTTTTATAATTTAAAGCCTTTGCCAAACTTCCTTATTGATAAAACAAACAAAAACTATCACCGTCGAGTTTCAACCTCAAGACCTGCTACCTACCCTATGCCTTAGTGCTACCTAGACTAATGCTAGGCCAACTGCCTACTTGATAATCAACTCCCATGATGCGCTCTTTATTCAACAGTCCAGTGTCCCTTTTTTAAATTTCATCTATTCTTTTATTTTTCTCACGAACGTGCACAAGGGAAATCGAACACTATTACAATTAAACACACCATTACCTTAGTGCATAAATTTAATTCATATTAATATGGATTTTACCCCCTTTTCTTGATGTCGATGCTTTATAATTTTTATTTGAAATCTTCAAAAAAATTGGTGCCAAAACCCATCTTGGGTTTAAATTATAATATAACATATTATAATAAACTTTTTATTATTTAAACCTTTGGCTTCAAACTTTTGTCCTTAATATTATAATATTAAAATATTATTTATTTTTAAGCCTTAGTCACTTGCTTTCTGCATGGTATTTAAACGAGGGCTTTCAACCTTTTAACCAAACACTTAAAAATTTCTCCCAAACCTCTTTGGATTATAATATTTAAAGTAAATATTATAACCTTTTCCTCTATCAATTTCCTTGCATTGGGATGAACTTTGCCTTGCATAATTAACAAACTTATAAACCTTATCTTTTTGCTATGCCAAGCTATCTTTGACATAAATGACAACCAATATCATCAACCTATGACATCAATAATTTGACATCAATGACAACAATATACTCAAAATTTCCAACAATCTCCTCCTTTGTCATTGATGGAAACCCTTTCTAAAAATTCATTTTCCTACCACTAGATTCCAAATCTGCTCCACCTGAGAAACTGCTCCCCTTGATTGAATTCTCTTCCCATTACTCAAATCTCTCCTCCTTTGACATCAATGGCAAAGGGACTCCTTTGAGGCTAAATGTAAGACTCTTAGCTTAGCCCCCTCCCCACCTCCTCTCCTTGAGGTGATTAATTTTGGGGGGGAGTATCTCTACTCCTAGCATACAATGCTATTTTTCTTTATCAACCTTCTTTTTCAACACCTTTGTAATCATACCCTTTTGATCCTTTTGAGTGTCCCTATTATTGCTTGACTGTAGAAGTTTTGGAAACTCTGTTCTACACCACTTGGAATTATGCCCAATATTATTGCACTTGTAACACCTTATGTTGTAGTTCTTGAAAGGTGTAAATGTCTTGAAGTTTCTCTTGGTGAAACCATAATTATTTCTATCATGAATCCTGTAGTGGATTGCTTTATGACCAAAGCAATTACATGAGTAGCAATACCCTTGAAAGAAATATCCATCTTTGAATGAGTTGAAATTCCTTTTAGTGAGGTCATACTCCTTTCCATGAACCCTGCAATACATAGCTTTGTGAAAAAAAAATTACATGGAAAACAATGCCCTTTGAAAAAGTATTCATCTTGTCTTGAAGCCTCTATTATCTTAGTCCTTTCTTTGTCTTCTGATTTCTTAGTGAAGTGATTTCTTTATTAACGAACGAAGAAATACCGTTCCAAGTGGTATCAGTTGTCAAATCGCGATTCTCCGTCCCATCCGCAAGCGTCGTTGGCAGATCGTTCCAGCCGGTAAGCTGCTACGTTTTCCGTCGTCGTCCGCAGTCCTCCATAGACATCATCAGCCGCAGGCGGCCACTGTAACCATTTCCAGTCGCCACGCCGTTCGTCCGCAGCCGTAACCCAATCCCAATCCGAACGTAAATTTGTGCAAATCCTTCGCAAAAACCGGGAAATTCCCTGTAAATTCGTCCGCAGCCATCATCCAATCCAAATCCGAACGTAAATTTGTGCACAGTCCTTCGCAACCTTCCGCAAGCTCGTCGTCCAATCAGATTTCGTCAAAATTTCATTTAATCACGCAAGAACTAAGGTAGCGTGTTTAATTTTTTTTGGCTGACGTCAGATATATTTGCCGTTGCGTTGGGGGTTATTATCTTTATCCCACATCGGGCATACGTAGCTCCAAACGTGGTTTAAAACCACTCCATCATGCCTTCTACGGTGTGACTTAGGTCACACTCTCGGAGCCTCCACTGTCCGCGTCTGGTTGTTCGTCGTCCGCTGTTCGTCGCACGTGTCGCTTTGTCGTCTCGCGTCCTTCTGTCATCGTCGTCGTCATGTTTCAGTTGGTCCGTTCGTCTTCTCACGTCTGGTCCTGTCCTCCGTGTCGCTTTGTCGTCTCGCGGTCTTGTCCTCCATGTCGCTTCGTCGTCTCGCGTCCGGTCCTGTCCTCCATGTCGCTTTGTCGTCTTTCACGTCCACGTGTGTTTCATCTGTCACGTCTCGCTGTTCGATTTTCGTCCATTCGCATCGTGTATAGTCCAGTTCGGTTTCCATATTTCCAAGTTTCCATTCGCATCGCGGTCAAACAGTGTTAACAAGTTGTCATAAGTTCGGTTCCATATTCGGCAGGTCGAGGTCAAAACGTATTAAAAAGTTGTCATAACCTGTCACAAGTCGTTAACAGTTGTCATAAACTGTCCAAGTTGCTGTCAAGGAAGAGCCAAAGACCACATTAAATTCCGCGTCGCAGTTGGAGCGAAACTTCAAGCGGAATCCCAATTTTTTGCTAAATTCAACCAAAATTAGCGGCAGTTGAAGCGAAATCCTAAGCTGGCTATGTTAACAAGTGCATGAGCAAAAAGTGGACCAAAGGTGCTGACGGTCGATTATCAAGCTCGAAAATGACCAATAACAACGCAAGAAGACCAAATCGAAGCCCAGGTACAAAAAATTCTCCTTCTCCTTTTAAAATTGGTAGTTATAATCCACATCATCCACTAGTAGATCCTATGGCTACTAATCCTTCCCCAACTCACGAAAACATCACACAAGGAAACTCAAGTAACTCAGCCATTTTCGATAGTGATTCTCTTCGACTCTTACTAGATGGTATGAACGAAATTGGTCTCCTCCTAAAAGACCTTGTGAAAGCACAAAACCAGCCTAATCCCAATACTAATCCCCAAAATCACTCCCATGCCCAAAGGAATGAAGAAAATGTCGATCCTAATGATGATTGGGAACAACAACAAGGTGATTCGGATAATTACAGGGATCGCTATCAAAGACAGCGGTATAACCAAAATCAAGAAAGGGACACGGGTTATCACCAACCGAGAGGCCCTAATAATAATAATTTTCCATGAATTGATATGCCCACTTTTGAAGGTCATGATCCTCGTGGTTGGATAGCCAAAATGGAAGGCATTCTTGACTTATATCAAATTAAGGAAATTGATAAAGTCCCTTTCGTTGCATCAAAACTAGGCACTGAGGCCTACCAATGGTTTGTATGGCTTAAACGAGAGAAAGGAGCTACTATTAATTGGAGAAAATTCACTACCTCTTTTTTAGAAAGATTTGATGAAGGAGCTACATCATCATACACAGTAAGATTGTTATCTCTTAAACAAGAAGGGTCAGTTAGTGAATTCGTTTCGGAGTTTACCAGTTTACTACCATACACTTTAGACCTCAGTCCCGACACAGTGGTAGGAGCCTTTCGCAATGGTTTGAAAGAAAGTATTCGAGTGGAGGTAGACATGCACGATCCAACCTTGCTGAACAGTTGTATAAGAATAGCCAAGTTGGCCGAGAAGAGACATCGCTTGTTTGCACGACGTGAAACATATAGTCGTCCCTCATATCGCAACAATTCCTTTCGTAGAAATGATCAACCATCAAGATATTTTTGCTATAAATGTCGCACTCATCACCCCAGGGAACAAGCATGTGCCCAAAAACAAAACTTTCATATTGAAGGTGATCAATGTGAAGGAGAAGAGGATGAACCTTACCAATCAGAAGAACCTATGCCAGAAGACCTACCATGTACTATAGAAGAAAAAGAAGAGGATACAATGGCGATTTCAGTGCATGCTCTCATGGGTTTAACCACCCACCATACCATCAAGGTACCAGGATTTCTCCGCCTAGAAAAAGGTGAATGTGCTAATTGATTCTGGTAGCACCCACAATTTTATCGACATCAAAACAGCAAAAGCTTTGAATTTATTCATTAACTCTTCCAACAAAGACAAATTCCAGGTTCTAGTGGCCAACGGGGTGAACGCACAATGTGTTGGTCGCACATCTCAAGTTTCCATAAAAATGGGAACTTATACTTGGTTAGGATCCCTTTTCGTCATGAATTTGGGGAACTCGGATGTCATTTTGGGAGTTGAATGGTTGGAAACATTAGACACGGTTAGCTTCAACTTCAAAAAATTATTTGTGGAATGGAAGGAAAATGGACGAGTCATTCGCTTACAAGGCATTACTACTCCTCCATCACAAATGGTGAGCTCTCATAGTATGGAGAAGATGTTAAAAAAGGGTGGATATGGGTTTATAGCTCAAATTAATTGTTTGGAAAAACAATCTCCAGCAACTTCGGATATTATTGCACCAGAGTTACAAGACATCATAACACATTACGAAGAGGTTTTCCAAGAACCTCAAGGATTACCACCTAAACGATCTCATGACCATGCCATCCATTTGATTCCAGGGAGTGTCCCACCTAACAATCGTCCTTATCGCTATCCTCAACCACAAAAGACAGAAATCGAACAGATCGTTCAGGATTTGTTGGATCATGGAGTCATTCGTCACAACACTAGTCCTTATTCCTCACCTGTAGTCCTGGCTAGACGAAAAGATAACTCTTGGCGTATGTGTCCTGACTTTCGTTCTCTCAATAAACTCACTATCAAGGACAAATTTCCTATCCCTGTCATAGATGACCTATTAGATGAGTTGCATGGTGCAAAATTTTTTTACAAAATTAGACCTTCGCTCTGGCTTTCACCAAATCCGTGTTAGAGAAGAAGATATTCCCAAAACGGCCTTTCGTACTCATGAAGGTCATTACGAATTTTTGGTCATGCCTTTTGGTCTCACTAATGCACCATCCACATTCCAAAGTCTCATGAACCAAGTGTTTCGTCCACTCCTCCGTAAGTTTGTGTTAGTTTTTTTTTATGATATTCTCATATACAGCAAAACATGGACGGACCATTTACATCATGTGGATAAAGCCCTTCACATTTTACACAAAGAAAAATTATTTGTTAAACGTTCCAAATGTTCATTTGGTGTTCAAGAAGTCGAGTATCTTGGTCATATAGTTTCACATGAGGGCGTCAAAGTGGATCCCAATAAGATTAAGGCAATTCAAGAGTGGCCTTTACCTAAAACCATCAAGAAACTTCATGGTTTTTTGGGTCTCACGGGCTACTATCGCAAGTTTGTACAAAATTATGGTAAGATTGCAGCACCTCTCACCGCACTCACAAAGAAGGATGCTTTTCGTTGGTCGACAGAGGCTACTCAAGCCTTTGAAGCTCTTAAGAAGGCCATGTGTACAACTCCAAGATTAGCAACTCCCAATTTTCACAAACCATTTATTATCGAATGTGATGCATCAGGAACAGGAATTGGGGCTATACTAATGCAAGAAGGTCATCCATTGGCATTTGAAAGTAAACAGCTTTCCGGGAAAAATTTGGGAAGATCGACATATGAAAAAGAAATGTTGGCCATTCTTCATGCAATAGAAAAATGGAGACACTACCTAATCAGTAGCCGCTTCATTATCAAAACAGATCATAGTAGTCTCAAACATTTTCTTGAGCAGAGGTTTTCCTATCCGAAACAAAATAAGTGGTTAACCAAACTATTGGGGTATGATTTTGTTATCGAATACAAGAAGGGGAAGGAAAATATAGCCGCCGATGCGCTATCCAGGAAATATGAAGACGAAGTAGTCATTAACGCTATTTCAGGTCCTTGCTCCCAATGGGTGAATCAATTACAAGAGGAATGGTTGTCCAATAGCGAAACTGCTCAGATACTTCAAGAATTATCTATAGGGTCCTCTAAACACCCTTTGTTCTCTTATGAAGATAAAATCCTCCGGAAGAAGAACCGCATTTACATTCCACCCAATTCGAAACTCAAATCAAAGATCCTCGACGAATCACATGCTTCTCCATCAGCAGGACATTCAGGATTTTTGAAAACATATTTAAGGGTCAAACAATCATTTTGTTGGAAAGGATTAAAAGCAGATGTCAAACAATGGGTAGCAGAATGTGAAGTTTGCCAACGCAATAAAGGAGAAACAGTCAAATCACCAGGATTGTTACAACCATTACCCATCCCGGAACGCCAGTGGGAACATATATCCATGGATTTTATTGAAGGTCTTCCAAAATCAGAAGGCAGAACAATTATCTTCGTCGTCGTAGACCGGTTATCCAAATACGCTCATTTTCAGGCTTTACAACATCCATTTTCCGCAAGCAAGGTGGCAAAGGTATTTATGGATTCAATTTTCAAATTACATGGTATGCCAAAAAATATTGTAAGTGATAGAGACCCCATCTTCACTAGTAACTTTTGGCGAGAAGTATTTCGACTTAGTGGTACCAAATTGAGCATGTCCTCAGCTTACCATCCCCAGACAGATGGTCAAACAGAAGTGGTTAACAAATGTTTGGGTACATACTTAAGATGTTTCGCTCAAGATAAACAACATCAATGGAGCCAGTGGTTAGCATTGGCAGAATGGTGGTACAACACTTCTTACCATTACTCAATTAAGATGTCTCCATTTGAAGCATTGTATGGCACCAAGCCTCCTACCGTCGCAGATTACGTGCAAGGATCATCCAAAGTAGCCAAAGTGGATGATTGGTTCGAACAAAGGCAGTCTACACTCACCATCCTCAAAGAAAATTTAGTCCAAGCACAAAATCGTATGAAACAACAGCAAGACTTGCACCGATCAGAAAGAACTTTTAATATAGGTGATTGGGTTTTCCTAAGGTTGCAACCTTACAAACAATCATCATTAAAGATAAAATCCAGCCAAAAGTTGGCTCCACGATTCTATGGTCCCTACAAAATTGTGCGCCGCATTGGAGAAGTCGCCTATCAGTTAGAGCTACCTTCATCATCACGAATACACCCGGTATTTCATGTTTCATGTCTCAAAAAAGTAATTGGCCAGAAAGTGCAAGGTCAATCGAATTACCAGTGCTCGATGAGGAAGGACGCATACATCTCCAACCTGAAGATATACTACAACATAGAATACGAAGACTGAGATCACGTCAGATTCAAGAATTTCTCATCAAATGGCAAGATTTACCAGAGGAGGATGCCACATGGGAACCTGACAGTATTCTCCAGACATTTCCAGCTTTGAGGACAAAGCTTTCCGAGGAGGGGAGTCATGTTACACTCCAAACCTAGCCGTCGGCTAGGTATTCCAAGAGTTCATTTATTCATATATATATGGTAGTTAGACTTTGGATAATCATCATCGTGTTTTAATTTTATTCTCTGCATTTTCGATTTTGCCTTCACGACGGGGACGTGCCCTCCCTGAGTGGCGATCGATTTCCATTTGGTTTAAATTCATTCGGCTGTGTGTAATTTTATTATTGTCATATCATTGCATTGAATATATTGTTCTTGATTTATTAACGAACGAAGAAATACCATTCCACATACCTTATAGGGAGTGATCTTAATGCTTTCTGAGCAACACTGGAGTCTTCAATTTTGAATCCAAGTCCATTCATGGTATTAACAACCTCATCCACATGACATAATTAGTTAGCAATATCTTCCTCATCTTCCATATTCAAATATTCAAACAGTTTCTTATGGTTTTGTAGTTTTTCCAACTTGACCTTGTTATCTCCTTCATATGTTTGCTTTAATTTGTTCCACATATCTTTTTTTGATTTACATTGCATTACTTTCACAAATTTTACTTCACTTAATCCACTTAAGATTCCATTCATAGCCTTGGAATTATTCACATGTAATTGCTTACCATCCTTATCTGTGGAAGGATTAGTTGTAGGTGTGAACCCATCCTCAATAGATTTCTATGTCTTATATCCTTGTACCATTAGGTAAGTATTCATCCTTATAATATAGAAATCATAATTGTTCCCATCGAACAATGGAGCTTTATTTGATGAAGATTCATTTTGAGATGCCATCTGTGTTCCTATAATATCTTCATTCAAGTTGTTATACTTTTTTAAAGGAACCCGCTCTGATACTAATTGAAGAACACAAGCTTATACTGAGAAGAGAGGGTGAACAGTATAAGATCACCTTTTACTTTTATTTCCCAAATAATATTATCCAATGTTATTAATTTGTAATATCAATAGCAGTAATCAAAGCAATGCATAAATCATCACACACATGAGAGACACAAATTTAACATGGTTCACCCAATGCGGGTTACATCCACAAAGAAAATATTTATTCTAAATTTTCTCAACAAATCTCTTGGGAGTTAATTCCCTATTACAATATTTATGTACCTCTGTCTAAAGGAGATCTCAATATCCAATGCTATGATTTGTGGATCTCTCTCCACAAGAGAACTCTATCCCCTTTGCTCTTATTTATGGATATCTCTCCATAAGAGAACTTTATCCCCTCTACTCTGGTTTGTGGATCTCTTTCCATAGGAGAACTCTAGACCCTCTACTCTAGTTTGAGGATATCTCTCCATAGGAGAACTCTATCCCCTATGCTCTGGTTTGAGGATCTCTCTCCATTGGAGAACTCTATCCACTCTACTTTAGTTTGTAGATATCTCTCCATAGGAGAACTCTATCCCCTATTTTATGGTTTGTAGATATATTTCCACAAGATAACTCTATCCCCTCTGCTTTGTTCTGCTACAAATCCTACTCTCAACTCTATCTCAAATCTACACCAAACCTTATCATAAGGCTAGAATAAATTTGCTCTAAATTTGCTCTTATATATGTCTCAATATTGTTTCAAGTCTTCATAAGACTTACTCAAATATACCTCAAAGCTGGTTCAATTCTTCTCACAAGACTTGCTCAAATCTACCTCAAAGATGCTTCAAGTCTTCTTACAAGACTTACTCAAATCTGTCTCACTGCTACTTCAAGTCTTCTCATAAGACTTGCTCAAATTTGCCTTAATGCTGCTTCAAGTATTCTCCCAAGACTTTCTCAAATCTACCTCAATGCTACTTATTGAACTTGCTCAAATATTTCCAAATCTTACATACAAACAAAGCTTATATGTATTTCAGAAATGCTTTCTTCAACTAGGCAATTCAAACATATTCTATTTAGAATTCGTTTAACCCCTGGAACATATAGAGAATGATATGCACTATCAAAAACCCAATATGTTCTTCACATTCACAAATGTTGCATTCAACTAATTCAAACTCTATCTCTTGCAACATCCCTTTCAAATCAAATCAAACTGGTCTATCTTTCTTGCAAATTTACTCTCAAGGATCAACCACACTAATGCACAAATTTACTTCACTAGATTGATATCAAACACTTCACAATTACTTTCAATGTCTTTCAAACCACTGCTCAAAAATTTTCACAATTATGTACAAACTTGGTCTCAATCCTAACACAATTGTTTCCACTTTCTTTCAACAATAATGCACATGTAGGTCTCAAACCCTAATACAATTATTTCCACTTTCTTTCAATAATAATGCACATGTAGGTCTCAAACCCTAATACAATTGTTTTCACTTTCTTTCAACAATAATGCACATGTAGGTCTCAAACCCTAATACAATTGCTTCCAATTTCATCAATCAATAATACACAATTTGTTTCACAAATTCTAGCTTAGATATTTCCAACAATGTACACCAATCAACCCTTTTAACTCCACCTCAAAATTACTTTCTCAAAACACAACCACCTAGATAAAAATTTGAACCACCATACCTCAAAATGCTTGATGAAGATGTGCCCTTAAATACCTATCTCAAAAATAGTATCTTTTGCAACTTCAAAAGGATTAGCACAACACCTTTTCATATATAGGAAAACCTTCTCAAAAATATGTGCACAATTATATTCCAAACCAATGCTCTATAACTCTCTTGGTTTCTCAAAATAAAACATAAAATTATGAACCAAGCCCTTCAATATTAAAGCAAGCATTACAAATAATAAAATCACATTATACACATTTTATCTCCCACTTAAATATTTCAACAAACAAAAATTGATTAACCACTAATTGCAATTAATTAATTAATTGCAATTTCCCCTTTTTTCCTTTTAAAACAATGGCCAAAATAAAAATTATTTCCCTTATAACTCCCTAAGTCCAATAGTGCGCACAATAATCAAGCACAACTTAGGCCCTTAATAACTCAACCTTAGTCACAACAAAAAATAAAATTATTTCTCTTACCACAACTACCATGGGTGGGAATCGACCACGAAACTTCATACCTACCAATGTGCAAGCACCACCTAGGATTTTGCTAGGCCAACCACCCACACAAAACCAAATATGCATATTTTATAATTTAAAGCCTTCACCAAACCTCCTTGTTGATAAAACAAACAAAAACTATCACCGTCGAGTTTTGACCTCAAGACCTACTGCCTGCCTCATGCCTTAGTGTTGTCTAGGCTGCCGCTAAGCCAGTCGTCCACTTGAGAACCAACTCCCATGATGCACTCTTTATTCAACAGTCCAGTGTCCATTTTTTAAATTTTGCCTATTCTTTTCTTTTTCTCACGAACGTGCACAAGGGAAATTGAACACTATTACAATTAAACACACCATTACCTTAGTGCATAAATTTAATCCATATTAATATGGATTTTACCCCCCTTTCTTGACGTCGACGCTTTATAAGTTTTATTTGAAACCTTCGAAAATATCTATGCCAAAACCCATCTTGGGTTTAAATTATAATATAAAATATTATAATAAACTTTTTATTATTTAAACCTTTGGCTTCAAACTTTTGTTCTAAATATTATAATATTAAAATATTATAATTTTTTTTTTTTAAGCCTTAGTCGCTTGCTTTCTGCATGGTCTTTAAACTAGGGCCTTAAACCTTTTAACCAAACACTTAGAGCTTTGTCCCAAACCTTTTTGGATTATAATATTTAAAGTAAATATTATAACCTTTTCCTATTTATCAATTTCTTTGCATTGGTATTAACTTTGCCTTGCATAATTAACCAACTTATAAACCTTATCTTTTTTCCATACCAAACTATCTTTGAAATCAATGACAACCAATGTCATCAATCGATGACATCAATCCTTTGACAGCAATGTCAACAATATACTCAAAATTTCCAACATTGACCATTTTGAGTCATCCAAAAGATATTTTTCTTTATCAAATACTCTCTAATTTTTAAGATCTTTAAAATTAGGGACCCTTTAGAAGGTAATTTATGAAAAGTTAATTCAAATGGATCTTTATTTTCTACATACTTGGCTCTTAGATTTTTGGCCCGTAAGGAATTGGGATGGTTAATTAAACTCCAATATAAGTTTCCTACCAAAGCCTTATTATTCTTAACTATCTATCTGAGACCTAAGCCCCCTTCATGAGTAGGAATATATAGAGTCTCCCACCTTACTAGGGCCCATTTCTTCTCCATTTTTGAACCTTTCCATAGAAATTTGTGACTAATTTTATCCAGTTCATTGAGCACAAACTTGGGGATGTTCAAAACTGCTGAAACAAAGATTGGGATAGACTGAAGAATTGATTTGATAAGAGTTATTCAACCTCATGATGAAAGCCATTTTTTGGTCCAAATACCTATTATGTTCTTCACCTTCTCTAATAACCAGCTCCAATGCTCTTTCTTTTGTCTACCTAGATTAATTGTAACACCTAGGTATTTAATTGGGAGAGAATTTTTTTTAAATCCTAGTTTGTCCATTATCAACATATCTTTTCTGGGTGAGTAATTAAAAAAGAACTTTAGATTTGTCTTCTTTAATAAATTACCCTGAAGCTCTAGTAAAAAGTGAAGAATTTTCTTTATTGAGGTTGCTTTTTTTTATAGTTGCCTTCCCCAAAAGAGTGGAATCATAAACAAATTGTAAATGAGTTATAGGTCTAACTCCTTTAGCTATAGTAACTCCTAACCTCTAACAATATCGATTTTTAGCAAAAGTCCTTCCCAAAAATTTTGCAAGTATGATAAAAATATATAGAGAAAGAGGGCCTCCTTATATGATGCTTTTAGAATCTGAGAACTAGTGAGTAGGGCATGCATTAAGGATAACTGAATAAGAAACTAAGGAAATACAACCTTTGATCCATTTTTTCCATTCTTGAGAGAATCAAAATTTTTCCAACACTTGGATGAGAAAGTGCCAATACAACCTATCATATGCTTTGGATAAATCAAATCAAATGAACATGGAGGGGGATTTTTGAGTTTCCATAGAATGAATAGCTTCTTGGGCTAACACTATCTCATCAACTATTTTTTGACCTCCGATAAATCCTCCTTGTTCTAGAGAAATGATCTTGTGAAGCAAAGGTTTGAGCCTTTCTAACATAATCTTCGAAATTATTTTTAGAATAAAATTACATAAATAAATTGGTCTATATCCAGTAATGTTATCCACCTCTTGAGATTTAGGAATTAGAGATATAAAATTCTTGTTGACATTTTTGAGGATTTCTTTAGCCTTTATAGCATCTTCTACCACCTCAAGAATGTTATCCTGTAAAAAATCCCAAAATTCCTAATAAAAATTAATAGGGAAACCAAATGGACCTAGGGTTTTCCACTTTTGTATTTTGAAAACTACCTCTTGTAGTTCCTTCTTAGTAATAGGAGCAGTTAGAGCCACATTCTCCTCAAAAAATATAAGAGCAGGTATAGCCTAAAGAATTTCTTGTTGAGCTTCTGGGTCAAGCAATTGGGTAATAAAGAGGTTTAAAAAATAATTCATAGCTAATTAAGACATGCCTTCCCAAGTGTGGACTATATCTCCTATATAATTCTTCAGAGAGGGGATAAAGTTATGAGTTTTGCGGGCTAGGAGAGACTTGTGGAAGAAACTTGTATTCTGGTCTCCATCTTGTAGCCATTGAATCCTTGACTTTTGTTTCCACATTATTTCTTCCCTTCTGTCCCATTCCTTCACCTAGGCTGAAATATTAATTTTTGTCTTCACCTTGTTTTATGTGAGTCCCTCAAGATGAATTTTCTCATTTAGCTCCTCAATTCAGGTTAGTGCTTCCTTTTTCTTAGCCCTAACATCTCCAAATTCCTCCCAATTCCAAGACTTTATTTTGAATTTAATATACTACAATATTTTAATAAAATAGTACATATTAGTACCATGTCTTGGCTTACCTTATTTCCACAACTGTTGTATCCTTGACTTGAGATATTCTTCTTTGAGTCACATTCACTAAAAATAAAAAGAAGTTGGATTACCCTTGGTTTTCCACACTTCAATTGAAATTGGCCAATGATCAGATCCCACATTGTTTAAGATTTTCACTTTTGGGATGTGTCCTTGAATTAAACATTTATCTGAAAGCAAGAATCTATTTAGCCTTTCAAGAATTTATGTTGAGCCTTGTATTCTCTTGGACCAAGTCATCAAACCATTGGTTGCCTTGATATCCACTAGATGAAGGTTGGTCATGTATTCCTTCATGAGTTCGGAACTCCCATCCAACTTCCTACTTCCTCCTATATTTTCTTCTAAAGAAAGGATAGAGTTGAAATATCCTCCTATCAAAGCCCAAGAATTTAGGAATTGAGAGATGGTAAAAGCTATGTTTCTCCATATTATTCATTTCTCTTCTATAGTACATGGATCATAGGCATTTATTTAAATAATAATCTGATCTGAATCTCTATTTTGGGTAACCACCGCTAGCATTCCCTTACTTCCCATCATGCATAGTATTGTAATTTCCTTTGGATCCCAAAGATTTGCCACTCCTCCTGAGGCCCCTTGGGTGCTGAGGGATACTATTTTACTAGATGGCTAAATATTTTTCACTATAATTTATATTTTATCTATAGAAACCTTTGTCTCTTGAAAAAAGAGAAGTTGAGGCTGATGTTTTTAATCATTCTTCTAATTTTTGATTGTTTAGAAGGACTTCCTTTAAGTCCCCTAATATTCCAAGTGATAATCTTCATAATTAACTCGATTTGAAGTATTGGGTAAGCTCTACTACCTTACCTTCCTCAATTAAATTTTGACCTTCCTATGCCATATGATGTTGGTTGGATTTGCATCCTACCTTTTGGTTGGTATCCATACTCATATTTTTATTTGTATCTTGCTTCATTTCTGTAAAGGCTATATAATAATTACTTGGAACCAAGGCATTTTTTTTGGGATCCATATGATATTTTTGAGGAACTAAATTGTTTGTTGATTTAATTTGGATTTTAGTTTTGCACTTATTTAAATTTTCTATGTTTCTTTTCTTGAAGGTCCATTGTTGGATGAGATGGCTCTCCTCCATTGTTTCTCAAAATTAGAGTAGTTTCTTTTATTCCTATTTTATCATCCATTCCTCCTTGTTCCTTCTCTTTATAATATTGTGTTTCCTTAATCATAGCTTCCATTTTATCATCCTCCTCATATGAATGTTCATCTACAGATAGAACTTCAAATATGTTAGGTGAAATTACTATTTTATTTTTTGGTGTTATATTATTTTTTTAAAATTCTTCTATTTGGGGATTTGAAATCCTGCTAAATCCTCATCCTCTTTCTCTTTATTGGGGAGCTTTTGAGGATAGTCCTTGGCTATATGGCCATATTCATGATATATTCTACATCTAAAAGGGATATTTTCATCATCTACTTATTGCTCCCATATTTCTGCCCCATATTGTAAAGTAATCCTCTTTGGAAGAGGTTTGTCAAGGTCAATTAGAACACAAATCCTAGCATAGATCATGTGATCCAACTGTTGAGTGCTATCAAATATCATCATGAATACTCCTAAAGAATTTTCAATTGCTACTAAAGTATTTGGATTCGAATTTTATGTTGGGAGGTCAAATAAACAGATCCAGATAAGTGCAGTTGATGGCATTTCTTCCTCATCTTTGAACTTGGTATACCAAGGCTTCATGAAAAGTCATGCCCTATCTAAGAACCAAGGAAACCCTTGAAAAATATCCTTCCTATATTTTTTAGTGGTAAACATAGCAAGAAAAAAACTATTAGGGTAAATAGATATTTGGAACTCACCTTTAGTTCTCAAATTTTTGGCAGCACATTGCTTGATGGTAGCCAGATTTCGTCGAAATCCCATGAACTGACAAATTAATCCTCTCCTATCCATTGTGTATATTTTCTCTTGAATATCCTAAATTTCCAACTCCACTAATGGGGATCCATTAGCTACTTTCATACACCCCATATCTATTTCCTTGGATTAGTTTTCGACATCCTCAATGGTTTCCTTGGCTCTCATTAGCTATTTTCCCTCTTATTTGAGGTGGTCCTACACTGATTGCTTCTTTAAATTTTAGTTTTGGAGTGAGGACCTTGGGCTCCATACTTTCATATTTTTGTGACTAGATTTTTTTTATTATAAGCCCTAGTCGTAGTTGTAGCTTTGTCAAGATCTGAATCTACCATCAGCATGTTATCTTCCTTTGCTTGATCTACTTCTTGAATATTATTTCTATTTTATTTAAGCCCTTGTCTATACCTTCGAAAAGGATGTACTTCCTCCTTATTTTGCGATATGAACTGAAAAGGGTGATCATTTTTGTTCAATACCTATTCATTTTGTTGGATTTGCTGGTCCACATGCATGGAGAAATATTGGATATTAATTTTCTCTATTCACCTTTCTTGCTGCTCACTTGAATCGATGATGTGAAGATTATTCCTATTAAACATAATATTTACATGATTGTGCTAGATTCTTGATAACCCTCCAGGAGGCCCATAGACCCCCTAAATATTTTGCCTCAAAGGGCCTTCTTCATTGATCACCATTGCTTGTGCTTAGAGCACTCAACCTCTACGAAACCCAAAAGGTGCTCTAATGATTGATAGTCATAAAAAATTATAGTTTACACTCTACAGAAACCCTCATTATTTGCCTAATGATTTCTCCAATTCAATTTTTTCATTAATAATACCCTAGATTTAAAACAAATTATTGTGAATATTTTAGGATTTAAAATTTAAAACTTTCATCAATCTACTTGGGTATTCCTTTGTCTGATAAAGGAAATAAAAAGGAACTTTGAATTTCTTTTTTGGATAGAATGAAATCTTGCTTAGTAGGTTGGAAAGGTAAATTATTAACCATTGTAGGAAGGCTACAACTCATAAATACTACTATGCAAACCATTCCTACTTATATGATGTCATTTTAAAGACTGCCAATAGGTATTGCATCAGAAATTGATAAAATTCAAAGAGACTTTCTATGGAAAGGTTGTGAGGAAAAATTTAGGTTTCCTCTTTGTAAGTGGGATAGGTTTTGCAAAGGAAAGAATATTGGAGGAGCAGGCTTGTAAAATTGTAGACTTATAAATTTGGCATTAGGAGCAAAGCTTGGGTGGAAATTATTCAGAGATCAAGGAAAGAATTGGGTAAAAATATTACTTCAAAAATATATAGGTTCTCTTGATGCAATAAAATTGTTTAGAAAAATAACTCTACCCAAAGGATCATCAAAATGGAACTTCATATTAGAGAGTTTACAATTGATAAAGAAACATATTAGATGGTTAGTCAATGAGGGGAGATATGCAAATTTTTAGTCTAATGCTTGGTTGAAGCATTATCCTCTTATCTCTGAATCAAATTGGAATCCATTGGCTCAAGCATACCTATAATGTAAAGGTCCAAAGGTCAAATAATATATTATTATGAGAAAAAATTTAGATCATGGATTTATTTTAGGAACTTGGTTGAAGGAGAGGAACTTAAACAAATTGAAGATGAACTTCAAAAGATGCTTCGAGAGTTTTATTTGACTATTTTTACATGAAATGATGAATTTATTTGCAATTTATCAAAGTATGGTGGATACTCATCCAATTTGGGATATGAGTATTTAGAACAATAAAAATTTCCTTCTCCCAAAGATTTTTCTTGGAAGAACATTTGGTCATTAAAGGCTCTCCCTAAGGCCTCAACATTTGTTTGTTTAGCAGTTCAAAGTAAGATTCTTACAAGAGAGAGTCTACAAAGAAGAGGATATTATGGATCCTTCAAATGTGCCTTGTGTGAGAAGGATTTAGAAATTTTAGACCATTTACTTCTTTATATTTCATTTGCTCACATCATTTAGGGATATTAAAAAAAATGTGAAATTATATTGGGTATTTCATCAACATTGAAAGAGTTGATAAAATTTTGGATAAATTATTTTAAATCTAAAGAATTATGTATTCTTTGGAGGATTGGCCCTGTCATTATTTTTTGGAATTTATGGCTTGAAAGGAATAACATAATTTTTAAAAATAAATATCAAAATCATGTCCAAGTTTGGAACTATATTAGTGCCTCTCTTGCAAAATGTCTACAAATATGGTGCTCATTATGGGAAGTCTCAATTGCAAAAAAAGAGGTGTGAATAACTTGCCTACATGATTTTAACATACATGGAAGTCATCTGTGACAACATAATTAAAACAAAGAATCTACTTCTATCTATGGTAAAATGGAAATGTCCAAAAATTGGGTTTATCAAAATTAATTTTGATGGTGCTTCTTAAGGAAATCCAGGAAAAGTTGGTGGAGGTGTTTTTTTTTAGAAATACTGAAGGCAAATTCTTCTCACTTATTCAAAATCATATGGAACTTAAATTAACTATGTAGAGGCTAGAGCACTTCTTACAAATATTAAAATTATAGCAAAAAAAGGATGAAAAAATATTTCAATTGAGGGTGACTCACAAATTATCATCAATGCTATTAACAAAATTGGATGTGGAGACAAGATAAAAAATAATATTATTACTGATATTCATCATCTATTACTAGAGTAAATCTCTTGGCAATGTGATCATATTTATAGAAAAGGAAATTGGGTAGAAGATAAACTAGCAAATTATGGTGTTGATCTTCACCCTAGTGAAATTCAAAATTTAGAAGGCAACTAGCCAAGTGATATATTATGTCTTAATAAAAATGATGTCAAGGAGCTGATTGTGAAAACATAACACTTTAAGGAAGTTTACGAATTTATTTGAGAGAAAAAAGAAATAAAAAATCTTTGATAATAATGTATGTTGTAGCAAATGTAATATTTTGGTATTTTGATGGGAGTGGCCCCCAATAGAAGCCACGTATTAAAAAAAAATGCTATATCAAGAGTTTTTGGTATGCTCGACAAGATAAATTATTCAATATTTGTCTCATTTAATCAGAGGACCCAAGATTTTGGTGAATATCTTGACGTCACAAATGAAGAATACACAATACATAGCAACTCCACTATTGAAACAAACATGAGTTTAGAGAATCTACTGAAGGAATGAGCACTAGGGATGAGTTCTAAAATAATTTGTCAACAAAATTAGAGGCCAAAAAGCTTGAAGAATTTATGTAGGTTGCTAAATTACATAGCCAGAAAGCTCATATAAGACCAGGTAAATCCCACTCTCTAGTTAGAGATTCTTTCATTCAAAGTTGTATTCCTTTGCAATACTTTCCAAGTCAATCTCCTAATAGTCCTTACCTATAAAATATAGCCAGAAAAATCTATCCAAGGTGGAATATCAATGGTTCCCTCTTCCTTATAGATATCCATGAAATCCTTTAATATGCTCTTAAAGCTTTACCAATTTTTTATGGAACTAAAAAAATTGTCTATGAGCACTACCAAGATGTGGCTTCTCTAGCTGTTATTCACAATATCCAATATGAATATGTCATGGTGAGGTTATTAGCCATATATTTTAGAGGAAAAGTGCTCACCTAGTATAGATCCCTTGATGATAATAGTATTACTTCATGGGCTTAGCTTGTTGAACCATTCATATTGGAATTCAACCAAGTAGGAGATCCATTTTCATTGCTTACCTAGTTCACCTCTATTCAAATGCACCCATAAGATAATATATCTAAATTTAACATCAAATTCAACAAAATATAGAGGTTAATTCCTCAAGATATTAGACCTTCCTAGCCTCAAGCATGTATCTATTACGTTCGAGCCTTTGACCCAAATCTAGGCATCCAAATCTAGCTAGCCAACGAGATGAGACAAGTTGTAATTTCTATAGAATACCCACTAATCTCAATTGGGAAGCTCTCTCCAAAATTACTATGTCATACTTCTTAGTATTTTTGCATCAAGCACAACAAGCTTTAACTATTGTTATGCCACAATATGCTCCTATTCCAACACCTAGAGCTCTACCTAAGCCTATTGCACCATATTTACCTCTATTGTCATCTCTAGAACCTAAAGAAAATATAGAGTTATTAGAGCTAAGGAAAACATTAAAAAATCTTAGCAATAAAGTCATTGTGCTAGAGAGGGAGAATGCAATGAAGAGATATAATTGCTATCAGCCTAGGAGGTTTTTCTATATCACCAAAAAATAAGGGGTCTCTAGCAATAACATTACTACATGAACAAACATTGTGTACAATGAACCATAGGAGATGATGTCTACTTTCACTCCTCATGAAAGCTATTGGTGCTTGGACATGCAATGATCGCCATAATGTGATACCTACACATTTTTAAGCATTATAAAAAATTACTTAATATTGTCCCCCTTAATTCTTAAGGGAATAAAACCCAATTTTGTTCTAAGCCTCTCAAAACTATATTTTGATAGAATCTTGGTGAACACATCTACCACTTGCTCTTTGTATGGGTAAAACTTCATTGCTAGATGACCTTCAAAAAGCTCTTGAATGAAATGATATATTATATCAATATTATTTGTACAAATATGAAAAATTGGATTCTTAGACAAAGCAATTGTAGAAGTATTATCACAAAAAAAATGTGATAAAACAATTTTGCTCGTGCTTCAACTCTTTCAAAAAAAAATTCAACCATATATCTTGACATGATGTTGATGTTGCTACTTGTTGAGTGTTAATTTTACCCAATTGTGAAATTACACTCTCCCTTAGGGTTTGGATCCCAAAACCCTCTCCAAACCCTAGGGGAGAGTGTAATTTCATAATTGGGTAAAATTAACACTCAACATTTTGGCACTAGGAGGGCCTGATGTGGTTTATTTTATGGTGATTATAAATGCTATAGGGATTTAAATTGTGGAATATTTCATGCCCTATTTATTATTATCTTTAAACATATTTTAACACACAATATTGTGATGCTAAAAGGAGGGCCTGAATTGGTTTACTTTATTTTATTTATGCTAAGCAATTCATGCAATGGTTTTCATTGAGCTAACGCTTTTGGATTGTTTATACATGAATGATATGATTTGGTGTAACTTTGAGAGTTTTAATTGCTAAATATTTCAAGTTAATTTGATTAGCATCTTTGGCAATATTTTAGCACTCAACACGTTGGGATATAAGAGGTTTTGAGTTGATTTATTCTATTTCTATTTAGATGCTAAATTTTTTATGTTACTTGAAATATTTATCCAAAGATATTGGTATTGACTAATGAAATTTTGTTGATCACTTTCATTGATTCTAACATTCTCTATTTGATGATGTGTTAATACTAACCTTTTGGAAAATTTGAGAATGTTATTTCATGTCATGGTTTAATTGATGCATATCTTTTGGGATGATGCTAACATGATGATCTTTATGATTTACTCATTTGAAAATTGTTAGTCATTCGATGCTTATTTGCAGGATATTTTTATTTGACTAACAAATTTGGTTCTAAAGTTATATTTTGAGTTTCACTAATGGTGACATGTGATATAAGAGCTGAAGTGGCATCTTTAAGAGAAAGAATGGTAGCTATGATGGGGATCATTATAAGGCTCTTCCTATGCATGGGACACCCCATCAAATTCCTAAAATTTTATTGGAGTTTCTACGACTGTTTAACCAAGAGGTGTCATCGGGATTGTTAGGATCCCATCCTAACCCTTAATGTAATAACTTCCATGATGTAATAATTCCTAAATAACGTGGGTAGTACCCATGATTAATATTTTGTAATGCTCTAAGTTTTAGCTTATATAGTGCCTATGATAAACGGCACACTTTTTATGTAACACATGGTAGATAGGTTATGTAAGGTGCCCTTGTGCATGTAATTCGAGTGGCATTGTGCATGTAATTCGAGTGGCACTATGCATGTAATTTGGGTGGCATTATGCATGTAATCCAGGTGGCATTTTGCATGTAAGCCAACCATGGAAGGGAACTCTTTAAATACCCGAGAAGGCACCAATGTATTCATCTTTTTGCAAATTAATGAAGTGTTGAAGGAGGTTGCCCCCTTAAAGAGGCCTGCGATTCTATCTTATTGTGAGATTGTTCCTTTATGCAAATTTTTGTTATAATATGTATATTGTTCTAAATATTAATATGATATTTATGTGAGTTTATTTCCAAGCAATTGTGTGAGAGTGTGTTTATTTGAGTTTATTTTATAGTAGGATCCTAACAAGTGGTATCAGAGCACTTTCCAGGGCCAGGTTCTGCTACAACAGTAATGATTCTTGTCTGTTAGGTATAATCCTCTGTTATTTTCATGTAATTTTGTTTTACTATTATCAAAAAAAAAATAGTCCTTTTTAGTTGAGTAGGTAGAAACCTTATTCCAGGGGTTTTAAAATATTGCGAAGGATATGTTATTATTGGCTAAGCTAGATAGCCCATACAATGTCTAGTGAAGTGAGGCGTGATCAGGCTCCAATACCCAGGCCTCAAACAGAACTTGCGCATGGACTTGAGCTCCCATGCATCTTCGGGTGTATCGAGAGACCATTATAGGGTTAAAAAAAAATTTATCTAGTAGGAAGCTTATCAACCTTGTATCATCCATAGTCCACGGGACATAGCATCCCAGACAACTACCCTCCCATACTATCAGAGAGGCAGATAGTGTGCTCAAGGGTATGTGTGGAATCCTCCTTGGGTAGTGGCCTAAAATATTGGTCCGAGCACTATTTTTCGTCACTGCGGTATAACAAAGGGCCTATGGGTGTTACATACTCCTTTACTTAGCATACCCTGGTTCTATTAAAACTTCAACCTACAACAAAATCACAAACCAAAACTCCCTGTTTGTAAACCTACATTCCAAATTCCCAAAAGTGAGCATATGAGAAAGGAATCCTCTACCAAAAAAAATAGCATACATTGCATGAATTTAGGATAGAATATGAGGGTGACAGTTAAGTTGATAGTCTGGAGAATAATAGTCAAATTTACAATGGCAGTAACAGTGAGGTCAGTCAGGTCAGCACAGTTAGGTCAAAGATTGCAGTTTTTAGTGTCAAAAAAAAATTGTCATAACAGTAACCGACATAATATAGAGAATCTTCATACTAGTGAGGTAAGCAGTGTTAGAGAGACTATATAGGCTGAGCAAAACAATGAGCAAGTGACCAGAGACCAATTATAGATAGTGCTCCAATACCTAACTTTTGCACTGTAGCTCAAAATCAAAAACTGTAAACATCGTTAGACTCGACAAAACAGGAGATAAAAAAAATTTTGGGGTGTCCAAAAGTAGTGTTGTGGGATATAGCTCATTGTGACCACCTCTTCGATCTGATAATTTTGATATATAGCACCCAAGCACTTTTTTGGACACTTACTAAAAATAGTAAGTCCCGAAACCCAATTCTAATTTTAGTAACTGGTCACAAAAGGTTCCAAAATGGCCCAGGGTACCCGTGGACATCAAAAAGAGCTAGAACAGATGGACTCCTTAACAAAATCCATTGAGAATTTGAACTTGGCAATTTTCTCCATAAGGGAAGAGGTCCAAGGTCTTCATATATATCATGAGGCCACTAGCGCTCGCTTAGAAGAAACACTGATAAATGTGGGTAGCAAGTTACATAAGGGACCACTCAAAATAGAACACCAGGATGAAAAATCTACAAGGAATGACCATGACCCATCCTTTAAAATGCCAAAATTAGACTTCCCTCGATTTAATGGGAAGGATGTTTATGGGTGGTTATGTAGGGTTGATCAATTCTTTAGACTTCATAATGTTCCCATATATCATTGAGTTCAGATGGCTTCCTTCAATTTGGAATCTGAGGCTCTACACCGGTTCTAGTGGTTACGTAATTCCAACCCAAATCTCTCTTGGGAGGAATTTGAGTCCCAACTACTGAACCGATTTGGGCCTAGTGAGTATGAGTACTTCACAGGGGCCTTGACCAAACTACAACAAACATCCTCAATCCATGATTACCAAACTCAATTTGAAAATTTGGCCAATAAGACAAGAGGATTGATGGAAGGGTTCTTCACGAGTTGTTTTATCAGCGGGTTAAAAGGGGGTCTCCAAGATGAAGTAAAGATGTTGAAACAACATTCCATTATGGAAGCTATCATTTTGGCCCATCTGGCCAATCTAAACTCTCAAACCAAAGGCGGCCCCCATGGTTTCCTCAAAATCGACCTTCATTTCCTTTTCAAACCCAAAATTCAAAGGATAGTAAACCTACTACACCCAAGTGACTAACTACAGAGGATATGGATGCACGTCGTGCCCAAGGATTATGTTATAATTGTGATGAATAGTTTTTTAAAGGACATATGTGTGCAAACAAAAGACTGTTCTTGATAGATGTTGAGGAACCTGCTAACACTGACCAGAGTGATGAGGATGAGGACCCCCCTTAAACACATTTTCCATAGGAAGAAGAGACATAGGGGTCTGAGGTAGAGATTTCAATCCATGCTCTTGCAGGCATTACCACTCCACAAACCATGAAAGTTGTGGGATTTTTTAAGGGCCAACGTCTTACCATCATTACTGATTCAGGCAACACACACAACTTCATTGATCCTCAAGTTACTAAGAAGGAAAATTGCTATATCCACACTTGTAATTCATTCAAGGTCATGGTAGCCAATGGGGGAACATTACCTTGTAAATGAAAATTTTGTAATGTCAAGATCAGGATAGGGGACTATGAACTCAAGCAAGACATGTTTGCCCTCCATTTGGGAGGATGTGATATGGTTTTGGGATCTCAATGGTTGAGTACGTTGGGCACTATCAGTTGGAACTTTGCAGAACTCTGGATGCAATTCTCCAAAAATGGAAAAATACACTTACTCAAGGGCTCCCCTGCAGGAACACCTCACCTCATTAGTTCCAATCGTATGGAGAAAGTGCTAAAGAAATAAAAACATGGGGTCATTGCACAACTCTTATCCATCCAACCAACCACTTCACTAATGGCTAAAATTCCATCAGACCTACAACTAGTTCTACACAAACATGATGTTGTCTTTGCAGAACCAACTACACTACCACCACGTCGCTCTCATGACCATGCTATCCCATTGCTCTTGGGTAGTGCACCACCAAATATCAGGCCATACAGGTACCCTCATGCCATGAAATCAGAACTGGAAAAATTGGTACAGGAATTACTCAAGGTTGGTGTCATCCGGTCTAGTACTAGCCCCTACTCCTTGCCTGTCCTACTTGTTCCCAAGAAAGATGGCTCATGGCACCTATGTATTGACTATCGAGAACTCAACAAGACTACAATCAAGGATAAATTTCCTATTCTAGTGGTTGATGAATTACTCGATGAACTACACGAGGCCATGTATTTCACCAAGCTTGATATCCGCTTTGGGTACCATCAGATCTGGCTCAAGGATGACGACATCCCCAAAACTAACTTTTGCACTCATGAAGGTCATTATAAATTCTTGGTAATGCCATTTGGTCTCACAAATGCTCCTTCTACATTCCAAATTCTTATGAACAACATCTTTCGGCCCTTTCTGTGGAAGTTCATCCTTGTGTTCTTCAATGACATCTTGATTTACAACCGCACATGGGAAGAGCACCTCAATCATGTGGATCAAAATTTATAGTTGTTGGTCACCCATAACCTTTTTTCCAAAAGGTCCAAGTGTTCCTTTGGTCTGATTGAAGTAGAGTATCTAGGACACATTGTCTCATAGGATGGCGTCAAGGTTGACCCTAAGAATATTCAAGCAGTTCAAGAGTGGTTGAAACCTCACACCCTTAAGGGACTTCAAGGATTTTTAGGGCTTACAGGCTATTATCGCAAATTTATCTATAATTATGGGAAGATAGCTACCCCCCTCACCTCCATGTTGAAAAAATATTCCTTCACTTGGATAGGGCTTACTGACCAAGCCTTCATTGAACTCAAGCATGCTATGACCACCACTCCTATCTTAGCCATGCCAGATTTCTCTAAACCATTTGTCATTAAAAGTGATGCTTCTGGTCATGGTATTGGGGGCAGTATTGATGCAAGAAGGATGACCTGTGGCTTTTACTAGCAAGGCACTCTTTGATCATAATCTAGGGAAATACACATATGCTAAGGAAATGTTAGCCATATTGCATGCAGTCACACATTGGTGACCTTACCTCATTGGGCGTCACTTCTCCATCAAAACCGACCATCAAAGTCTCAAATATTTTTTGGAACAAAGAGTTGCCATGCCTAACCAACAAAAGTGGGTGTCTAAACTCATGGGCTATGATTATGATATCACCTACAAAAATAGAAAGGAGAATATTGTGGTTGATGCTCTTTCTCGCCAAATGGAGACCGTAAGTATGTTGTGTGCCATCTCAACATCACTTTCCCAATGGATTGATTCCTTGAATCAAGAAGCACGTCAGGATGCAGATTTGCAAGCTTTGATAACCTCACTAATGGATGATCCAGATTCTGCACCAGGGTATAATTGGAATGTCCATGATCTACGCTACCATCAACGCCTAGTTTTACCTCATAAGTCCCCACTTCGAGAGCTCCTCATGAATGAATTGCATGCCGCTCCCTCTGCAGGCCATTCAGGGTTCCTTAAAACATATGAGCGACTCAAGTGCACCTTCTTTTGGAAAGGTATGAAATGTGACATCTGCTCTTTTTTTGCTAACTGTGACACATTTCAAAGAACGAAAGGTGAAACAGTGCGCTCTCTGGGAACTCTTCAGCCATTGCCTATCCCGAATCAGGTTTGGACCAAAATTTCCATGGACTTTATAGAAGGGCTCCCTAAATCTGGAGGCAAGTCAGTTATTTTTGTGGTAGTTGATCACCTTTCAAAATATGCTCACTTTTGTGCCCTTGCCCATCCTTATACAACATCCATTGTTGCAAAAAAATTTCTTGACTCCATCTTTCGCCTTCATGGCATGCCCACCTCCATTGTATCTGATCGTGATCCCACCTTCACTAGTCATTTTTGGCAAGAGTTGTTTAAGTTGCAAGGGACTCAGCTCAAAATGAGTTTAGCCTACCATCCACAAATGGATGGTCAAACAGAATTTGTTAATAAATGCTTGGAAACCTACCTTCGTTGCTTTGTCTCAAATCATCCCACTCAATGGGCCAAATGGCTATCCTTGGCCAAATGGTGGTACAACACTTCCTATCATACCACAACCAAACTCACACCATTTGAAGTAGTCTACGGGTGCCTTCCACCTACGCCTTCCTCTTACATTCCTGGCAGCTCCAAGGTCCAAGCCGTTGATAACTCTTTGAGTCAACACACCGAGGTCCTTCGCCAAATTAAGTAGAATTTGAACATGGCCCAAAATCAGATACACCAACAAGATGATCAACATTTTTTTAAGCGTAGTTTTGATGTAGGCGATATGGTATTCCTTTGCTTGCAGTCGTACAAACATTCATCCCTACAACTTCACAGGTGCCAGAAGCTTGCTGCAAAATTCTATGGTCATTACCAGGTTCTACAAAGGATTGGCCCCACAGCTTACAAATTGGTGCTCCTACCTACTTCCAAGCTTCATCATGTTTTTCATGTTTCTGCTCTCAAGAAAATTGTGGGCACATAGGTACAGGTTCAATCCACACTTCCTAAATTGGATGAAGAAGGCTCCATATTACTTGAACCTGAGCAGTTGTTGGATCGTCGGACTCGTACTCTTCGCAACCATACAATTACAGAGATCCTAGTTCAGTGGCATGGGCTTCAACCTAAATATTCTACATGGGAATCTCTCCACCAAATCTAGCAACAGTTTCCTCATTTTAGCTTTGAGGACAAAGCTTCTTCAAGGGGAAGGACATGTTAGTATCCCATCCTAACCTGAAGAACATGAACTTATACTGAGAGGGGGGGGGTGAATAGTATAATACTAAACCATTTAATAATTTTAATTTTAGATAGCAGTGGCATCAACATAACATTAAACAAGACAGAAAGCATTACACATAAAAGACCCATTTTAACGTGGTTCACCCAAGGTGGATTACTCCACGGATAAAACTTTCCTCTAAAAATTATATCAAACCTCTGGGAATCCTTCTCGATTACAAAGTTTATGATCCTCAGCTCAAAGGAGACACCTTCCCCTAATTCTACTTTGCTAGTGATCCTCTAGAAGACCTCTACCTCCTCTGCCCTTAGCAAGTGGAATTCTCGTCCGGAGAAGACACCTGTCTTCCCCGCTCCGGTCGGAGATTTCTGTCCTCAACTCTGTTATCGCAAAGCTGGTCCTCTTTCTCGTACCAAACACAGATCCTTCGGTCTAGCACAATTGTCCTCTTCCTCTGTTCCTTTCTGCACTTGGTTGAAAACAACTTTTCACTACCTGCGCAGCTACAACAGCACAATCTTCTCAAATTACAGTAGCACTTGATCACCGTTTGTCCTTCACAACTGTTCATAATTATAGCAGCATCTACTTCGTGCACTTTGCTTTCTTTTACATAGACTGCGTGAACACAGTCGTAATCACAAATGTTCTTAGATAAAATTCCACCCTTTTCATGATCTTCACAAACACTGCAGCATTCGAACGCACAGCAACTTATGCGCCTATATACAACCACCACATCATACTTTTTGCACAGTCTTCTTATGAACAGCAGCACAATCTTTGATACTTAGAAGATTCAACGAAATCCACTCTAATGCTGTGGTCGAACTTCGCTCTCTGCTTTTTTAATTATTGAACCTCACTAGTCGCACTAACTTTGCGAACGCCTCACTATGAATGCACATATCGATCGATACACAAAATTGCTCAAATAGTCTTCCTTTAATACTCACAATCTTAAGATGAAATCTTGTTCTTTAGTCGGTTGTTCAATCTCCAAACACGTCGGCTGTAAAACCTTACACTTCGTCGACAAAGGTTAACTTTGTTGGCTTTAACCACCTCTGCTGTTCTGTAGCTGTTCTCACACGAAACTCAAACATGTCGCGATATCGCTATGCCTTTGACTACCATACACCTTCTTTGGTTTGTTGTCGTGAAATCATGACACTACAGCCTTTGCTGACGTCATCGTAAATCTTGTCGTGAAATCGCAATGCTCTAGACTTCAAAGCCTTCTTCTCTGCTATTGTCATGAAATCGTGACACCTTTGCCTCTTGCTAACGTCATCATGATTCTTGTCATGAAATCACGACGCTCTGGACTTCAAAGCCTTCTTCTTCACTACTATCATGAAATCACGACACCTTTGCCTCTTACTGACGTCATCATGATTCTTGTCATGAAATCGTGATGCTCTGGACTTCAAAGTCTTCTTCTCTGCTACTGTCATGAAATTGCAACACCTTTGCCTTTTGCTGACGTCATCAGCAACTCTTTCATGAAATCGTGACACCTCTTGCTTCTTCATCCTTTTCTTTTTTTGCACTAGCGAAAATGAAACATGTCACGAAATTGCGACGCTTTTGCTGCCTTAAGCTCTTTCTTGCCAACTACAAGCTGCCAACTCAACCTGTCACAAAATCACGACACTTTCTGCATCCATACAACCTCTTTGAAACTTGTCACGAAATCGTGACACTTCCTGCAACTCAACACTGCCAATTCAACTTGTTGCGAAATCGTGACAGTTTTTTCATCCATACAACTTCTTCGAAACTTGTCGCAAAATCGTGACACTTTCTACATCCGTACAACTTCTTCAAAACTTGTCGCGAAATCGTGACAGTTTTACCCGTTCTGCCTCTGCCTTCCTGCATGTCGCGAAATCGTGAAACTTTTGCCCACTTTGCCTCTGCCTTCCTGCATGTCGCGAAATCGTGACACTTTTGGCCAAACTTTCTCTCTCCTCAAACATGTCACGAAATCGCGACAGTTTTTCTAGCAACCTGCAAACTTTTTCTAACTTATATTTTTCTAGATTTTTGGCAACTGGGCTACTCTGATTTTATTGGAGACTTACTGACCAGCTGAAACCTTCATCAAAACACATCCTTAGACATAAAAACAAATTGCTCCAAGAACTCCTTGACATCAAAAACAACAACTACCAATAGCTCCTTGACATCAATGACAACAATTAAACTTAGGCAAAGGCAATGTACTCAAGATACCCAAAATTGCCAACATAACCCTTAATGTAATAACTTCCATAATGTAATAATTCCTAAATAACGTGGGTAGCACCCATGATTAATATTTTGTAATGTTCTAAGTTTTAGCTTATATAGTGCCTATGACAAATGGCACCCTTTTTATGTAACACATGGTAGATAGGTTATGTAATGTGGCCTTGTGCATGTAATTCTAGTGGCATTGTGCATGTAATTCGAGTGGCACTATGCATGTAATTCGGGTGGCATTATGCATGTAATCTAGGTGGCATTTTGCATGTAAGCCAACCATGGAAGGGAACTCTTTAAATACCCGAGAAGGCACCAATGTATTCATATTTTTGCAAATTAATGAAGTGTTGAAGGAGGTTTCCCCCTCGAAGAGGCCTGCGATTCTATCTTATTGTGAGATTGTTCCTTTATGCAAATTTCTATTATAATGTGTATTTTGTTCTGAATATTAATATGATGTTTATGTGAGTTTATTTCCAATAAATTGTGTGAGAGTGTGTTTATTTGAGTTTATTTTATAGTAGGATCCTAACAAGGATACCTACAAAATTTGCATTTCTAAAAGAGCACGTTATTACAATGCCAAGTTTTCTATGAGGATATTGCTTGTAGGTTTTTCTCATACATTTTGGATGACAAACCATTATTTTTGTATGGCCAATTACCCATGGAGGTTAGGACTTGTATCCTATTAGAAGCAGCCTATCTTTATCATTTTGGTAATCAGGCTGACTTAGATATGTTGTGAAATTAGTTTACCTCTATTTGTAAAGAGCCTAATGAATCCTTGAGACAATTCAATGGGAGATTTCATGAGTTGTACTCCCAAATGTGGAAAAATTTTAACACAACAGAAGAGGAAGCTATTCAAGTATACATGGGAGCCATACACCCCAAACTTGCTACATATTTAAGGAAAATTTTGGATGACCCATCTCTAGATACAATCTATGAGATCCTAGAAAATGCAGAACAACAATGTGATTCAGAAATAGAAGAAAAGGCACAACATGTTCCCATGAGTGATTGTTCTACTGGAGTTATTGATACCAACCTACACTAACCATCTAATATAGCACCCTTCACTCCAATTATGCCTAAGGTGACTGATAAAGGGGATGAGTTTGAATTTCCAAATGTTACAACCACCTTAGATATAGTTCAGGAGGAGGTGCAAGTTGTCAAGCCAACATCCACCAGGGAGGATTGTGTAGAGATGGATTCATTTTTAGAAGTGCATGATTATTCAGATAATGGTGTCCTAAATCTAACTAGTTTGGAGATATGTGATAGGACAAAACCTACCATCGAATTGAATGAAGTGGTTGAAAGTAAAACTGAAAGATAATCAACAAATGAATTTGAAGATATGATAGAATTTTACTTGTTCTTGGAAGACACTCTCGATAAGATTCTTGAAAATAATGATCAAGAAATTATTCACCCTCTAAATTGTGATGAAATTGAATCATGGGTTACCAATTTGGACTATGATAGCCTTACAAACATGGATACAAAAAGTAGCCCATTTTTTGAAATCATTGAACCATCTAAGGAAGGTGAAGATGAATTTGATGAGAAACACGTTGATGAATTGGAAGATGTTGAAGAAGTAGTTGAGCATCACCACTTTATTTTGGAAGATAATTACTATGATTCTTGGAATAAGTGGGAAGAATACACTCACTTTAAACCTCCTAATGAACCCTTTGTGTCAATTGATATGCAGGATAACACAATCACTTTCTCACAAGAATATGTTACAACTCCTGCACAATTTGGGAATATTTTGGAAGAAGGGTTGGAATCTCATCAAATTTTTGAAGATAATAATGATCCTACTACCAAGGACAAATAAGAAAATGAATTGATAGATGAATCAAAATATCATGTCACAAATACCATAGAGTTTCATTCCACGAATTTGGATGAAAATTTTTACAATGGTTGGGGGAGATATGAAGATGTGTTAGTTTATCACACCCCCATTGATGAAACTTCTATTCTAGTTTGTATGCATGATGTCGAAACTTCTACTTCATATGAATATCTCATATTTGTAAGATTTGAGAAAGTTACAAAATTAGATCATGTTGAACATAAATTCATTGAAAATTTGGATACAAATTTGCATGATTGTTTTGAGGATTCGAATGAAGAGATACCATGGATAGTGAACAAGAAATTGGAATCAAATGACAAAGAGGTTTATTTATTGGAAACAACTCAAATGATTGATCATCAAGATGGGTTATTTGACAAACACTTTGGCCAACAAAATTTGAGGGTTGAAAATAATGGACATGTTTTTAATTGGGTGCCCAATTTTGGTATGTTTGATGAACAAGTAATCAATGAAGAAATTGCAAATCCTCACCAATATTTGGTAAATGAAAATGTGCAAAAGGTAAAATCTAACCCTTTATGTCCAAGCATCCAATCTTCAGGTAAAAAATTTTATGACCATTTATTGAATTTGAATGATTTTATGATGAAATGCCATTGAAGGTGAATGAATAACAAGGATTAATTTCCACATACATCTTTAATAAGAATGCTTTTATGAATAAAAAATAAGTTGATGCACTTGAATTGTTAAATCAATCTCATCAACTAATAATGAAACCTAGGATAGAAATTTATGATGATCCTTATTTAATAAATATCCTAGATGCTTGCAAATTTTTGCATAATTTTGATTGGCATAAAAACATGAATAATGAATTTACTTCGAAATTTGTAGAAATAGGCACTTGCTTGCAAGATTTCATATTCGAAAAAGAAAGCCTAGTTCTAAATTCAGAATTGAATTGTGAAATTGAAATTTTAAAGAACAAACAAGAAACAATTGAAAATCAAATGTTATCTAATCAATTTAATGATTTGAATCTCACCTATGGGATTGTTAATGGAACTATGCTAAATTGGTGGGGTGAGAGAGGCAAGTTGAAGTTTGTTGCATCATTTGGCTTAATCTGGTTTTTGTTGGATTCCTACAACATTGGGCATGTGTATCATGTTATTTGTCTTTTGAAATTCTCTAATCATGTTTGGGATCTAGGGAAGTGATAGTTCAAACGTTGCATCATTTTGTACCATATTGTACATTTGTATATAGATTTTAGTTTTCATGTTTGGTTTTGGGTTTGGATTTTGTTTTGATGTTTGCAAGTTTTATTTATGTGTTTTGTATTCATTCACTTCCAAGTTTTTGTTGTTTTCTAGTATTTTAGAGCGATATGTCAGCTCATGTCCTCATGAATGTTAACTAAGATAAGGAGAATATGAAGCATCGAAATTATATTGCAGAAGGCTCCACGAGTACCACAAACACATTAAAGAATATTGTTTGAAACTTGGGATGCGTGAAGTTGTCAGTTTTGCAAATTAGGGTGAAATATTTTGTATACTCCATCGCATTCATCTGTATTTCATGGTACATTTCAAATTGCATAAACATTGCATCTCACTTGCATCTACATTTCAAATATAACCACCGAAAAACATGTCAAATTCTCTTAGGATCATTGCACAATATGCACTAAGAAGATCTTGAGATTGGGAACTGATGCCAAAACTATCTTGAACCAAACACGATTTGCACATATTAAAAAACATATTGGGTAAAATAGCCAAAACCATCCTTGGAAGAAAATGTGAGGATAAAAGAGTAATCCTTTTCAGTCCTATCATGCAACATAGTCCATAAAATAGTAATTTTCACCACTTCCACAATACTTGAAACTTAAAAATCAGAGTACTAAGGATAGGGTCAAATTCTCATCATACTTAGGTTGAGAATCTGATTCCCCAAAGCTTTGAGTCTGCTTGCATCGTAAATCACTGACTATTGGATTGTAAGGATTGTACTACATGTCCCCTCAAAAGGATGGGTAGTCATCTCTAAGATTCAAGAAATAAAAAAAAAAAAATCATGGACTATGGGGCTACCTCCACTGGGGCTATAGACGCTTGACTGGCAGTGGAGTACGCTCATGCGTGGTGACATGTCTCATTTAAAAGTGAGACCTCTGACTGCTCATACGAATAGGTTAGCCTTGTGGTTTCATCCATAACAGGTTTAACCATTTTGGTCAAAATGAGGTAATAAACTTAAAAAAATTATAGTAAGGATAGGGTCAAATTCTCATCATATATAGGTTGAGAATCTAATTTCTCAAAGATCTGAGTCCACTTGCACACACACTGGTTTTGGATTGAAGTGGTTCATAACTAAGCCTTTGATCTGGTAAATGAATTCATTGCACACACATTTGGTCCTAAGAGGGTTAGAGAGTTTTAGTGTTTATTTATGGTACTAGAATGTTTGAATCTCTGCAAAATAGGTTGTTTATATTATGGCATCCTGTCAATACATCCAATCATGCATAAATCATCCATAACATATCATATGCATAAATCATGAAGACATAAACATCCATGTGAAACTGACGATGGAATGTTGAATGGTTTCAGACGATAAGAAATGAATCACGTTGCACACACTAAGCTGATGTTGAATAATGGTTCATGCCTTTTTGGTCTATTCTCATTCTTGGGATACTTGCTGATAATTGTAACTCTAATATTTGGGTTGTGTGTTTTCAAGTTGGGTTCTTACCGAAATGCCTAGCAGCATTTCCTAGTAGAGTCACCATTTGTTGCGGCTGCTCCACAACTAGCCCCAAAATTGGGGACCCACCTTTTACTTTTGGTTTTGAGTAATTTTGTCTGTCTTTGAGCAATCATATTTGATAAGATTCCTCCTCTTGAGTTTGTTTTGTAGCCTCCATGGTTACATCGTAGTCTTGTGTGATTCAAAGTGCCCTTTCGGTCTTTTTAATGTTTGCATGTTTGTTTTTGTTGAGTTTGTGGATTATTTTTTATATTGATCTTAGTTGGTTTGTGTTTTGGTTGTAAGTTATTTGACCTCAAGAGAGTCTCTTATTAAAAAGCAATAAAAAAAAGAAGAAAATTTTAATTAAAATAAAAATATATATCTATATATATTTCATATATATAGATATATATATGATTAAATAATATAAATATATCTATTCATGTATAATCTTATTATTTTATCCTTTATACTTCATGATTTAATATATATATATATATATTAAATCATGAAGTATAAAGGATAAAATAATAAGATTATACATGAATAGATATATTTATATTATATATGTATGTAATGATATTATAAAGTTGAATTATAATATATAAATAAAGCAATATGCTTTCATTCACGTTAATGTGTACAAATGCTACGTTTCCTAAACATTGCATGAAGTCTAACATAGAAAATTTATTAATATGCAGGATTGGAGCTCGGTGACTGGATGTTTACGTGGGCATGAGCCATCGCCATTGGATTCCCAGACATATACATGGAAGCCATGTTGGCATCAAACATGGACCATATGTGACACAGGAATTTGGAAAACTCCATGTGTGCGAGATACGGGTCGTGCAGACGAAAATGATGTGAAGGCTAATAGCATTGATTCGAGAGCATTGATGTAGCGATTGGATATAACGCAGGATCACCAAGAAGTGTCAGAGTGTTGAAGCAGATAGCAAGACGCAAGTGTGCAACCCCATAATAGTCAACAACGTGGATGTCAGGAAAGTAGGCGAATGTAGTGGGGAATGTATTCTTCACCATGGAAGACCCCAAGATGCTAAGACAGATGCCTACACCATAGACGCAGTTGCAAAGTTTTTTTTTAATGCAGTCATGAGGGTGAATCGCAGAGCCTTAAAGATGAAATGCAGGTGAAACAACAGCGAATGGAACACCAACATTGCCAAAGGGGTCGATGTTTCACAGAGTAGTCGAATGAACGAAAGGTACAACAACCATTATCAAAAGCCATGCAGTGTACAACGGCCAAGCTGGTAGGATGTAAGATTCGAGTAGGGAGGTGTAATGTTGATGATGAACACCCGATTTTCATAGCATTTGATAGTGAAGAACCAAGGGCACACGTGGATGAAGCATAGCGGGAAAATTGCCATGACAAAGAAATAGCATAGCATGAGAAGGATGGAAAGTCGATGAATAGTGACATCGTATAGCGGATGTTTCAAAGGATGCATGGGAATTATAGGTGACTATCCATCAAATATTGGCTCATGCAAACAAAGAAGACCACAGAAATTTAATGGTGATTTCGACCTCAAGAGATGAAATGAACCGATATGGTGGCATATTCCTGAAAATTCTTTAGTTGGTATTTAATGGACATGACCATCAGTTGGGTAGTGGTCCATAGTGTTTATCAAAATGGTGATTTACAAGGGATATCAGCATAAGCCCATGAGTAATTATGATTTTAATAGACACATATGTATTCTCATGTTAGAGGCATCATAACATTTGGTAGTAAGGAAATCATGTAGACAGAGGCTCGGTTACGCAGAGGTTTGGCAAGTACATAGACTATGCTTGTTGCATTTGATGCAGCGATAGTGTAATGCAAACATGCGAATGAAATATAATTCCCACCGAAAGGTAAATTTAGCAACAACGATGCTGAAGATAGAGAAGCTCAAAATGGCAGGACACGGTGGTTTGAAGTCCTATGGTTCAGGCTAAAATTGAGTGGTAGTAAGAAAGTGGAAAAGCCCAAATTTTGATGCGTAGACGACCCGGACATCGAGTTCCAGGCTTCAATTATTGGCAACGACATCAACGTGTACACAAAATGCCATGAATGCAGCATATAAGAACATACAACCACAAAAGGAAACATTAACATGACTTGGGGGTAATTTAAATTGCATCAAATGAGGTGGCCCAATGAGCATTGATGAACCGGTAGTGTAGGCATAGGTTGGCGGCTATTTTGAAGGTAATTTCATTGTAGACACGACAGGAAGGTGCTCCACAGCAAGTTTAGATAGATAGTCGTAGCGTAGGAGCTATGTTTTATGATGCCTGCTATTCCAGATGGATGTCTACGAGAAAAATGGTGGATATGTTGGCCCGGTACATACCGCAAGTAGAAAGGCACAGTAGGACAGGAAGATACCCTGGCGAGCAAGTCGACACATGTTACACGCGGATAGTCTTCGACATGAATACGAGGATGGGTGCGATGCAATTGTAGCAGGATGAAGGTCGTGGGTTCCACCAGATGCTATGGTCAGAGAATCTATATTAAAAGACATAGCCCACACTGGTTAATTATGACTTAGAAAAATATAGTGAAACAACAGGTATCAATAAACAACATGGAACACTATCGAGCGATGATGCGTCAGACCGTACAGGAGAGATGACATGGTAGGAACTTGTTTACCTACGTGGAAATGTTTTGGGGAAACAAGGTCTACCTCATACAGGGTAGCGATGGCAAGCATTGATGAGGCCTATGAGAGAATCATGAAAGATGCCTATTATACTTCACGACAGGGCTTTGTCGAAGAAATAATTATGGTGCATTGGTTATATTGATAGAATGCTAAAGCAATGGTTGATTATGCAACGATGGTTAAAATACCATGGATTTATCTCAAAAGACAACAAATGAAGGGACCTTTAAAAAGGAGCGAGGTGAAATTCAAGTTGTTTGGAACTATGTTGAAATAATCTACCCAAAATAATTTAGTTGATATTCGTGAGAATTAAAGGGTAGGCCTATGTTTGGTTGGTAATGGCAGAAAAGTTTTAATAAAGAGATACATTTTAAATAAGAGGTAACAGATTTGCCACGGGGAGAAGTCAAGCAAGGGATTCAAAGGGGTTTCTTGTAAATTACAAATAAGGAATTAAAAGGTGTGAAAATCATACCAACGTGGAAATTAAGCCAATGAAAGACAAGGAAGGGAAACTGCCATATGAAATAAAACAGAAATGAAATGAAGAGACACAGGTGAAAATGGAGAGTTTGATGAAAATTGATAAATACATCATTGGAAAGAGAAGCAAAGGCTGGAATTTTTGGCAAGGCCAAGCACTGCCGGAATGTAAAATGACCCATTTTTAATGCAAAAGCTTTATTTTCAGAAATTTCAGACTTTGTTAGCAAGAAAGGAGATTTCTTTTGCATGCTCGGTTATAATTGCTTTATTTTTCCCTTTTTAGATTCCAAATTTATAGATGAAGTTTATGCATTTTTGGTTGCTTCATGTGAATGTTCGAAATCTGAACTTTATTTTTGAACCCTAGGAGCTAGCACTTAGTTTATTTCGATTGTGCAAATGCAGGTCGAATAGGCTAGGTTGCATGTAAAAATTTCTCATATCTTCGATTTTGCAGGACAGGGTGCTATCAAACTGATGAAGCTTTACATTTCTGTATTTTCAGCATTTGATTTGTTGCAGATTTTTATTTTTCAGTTTTTGAACTTTTATTTTCCGATTTTTTTTTAATTTTCAGGCATTAAAATAAAAATTCAAAAAAATTCAAAATTTAAAAATAATTGCATGGCTGCCTAGAATGAACATCAATATTCAATACGCAACAGATTCAAACTCATTTCGATATCATTTCGATTTTATATTAATTTTTGAAAACTGTTATTTTTCAAGGGTTTTATAATTTTGGAAATTCATTTTTTTTTAGTTTTGGAGGCAAATCGGATTTTAATTTCTACATTTCCATTCATAAGCCTATGATGACATTTCCTTCATGAAAATTTCAATTTCATTGAAGGGGTTATGTTTTATGGCATTTCACAAATTACCATTTTTAGAGCAATAAATGCACCTTTTCTTCATGAAAATTTGATTTCATTGAAAGGGGGGTAATTTTATATGTTATATTAAAAGGCTGTTTTAAAGCATTAAATTATTTTTCTTTATGAAAATTATTTCATAAAAGAGGGATGATTAAATGACATTTTAAAGTCCTTATTTTAAGGCCATAGATTATTGTCTTTGTGAAAATTTCAATTTCACCAAAGAGGGATGGTTTATTATTCACATCAAAAGCTATATTCAAGGAGCCTATTCATCATTTCAGATTTATATTCATAGATAGATTTGATCTTTACTTTCACATTTAAAGTAGGATTTAATGCAAGGTAAAACTTGATTAAAATCTACTTAATAGGGGAAGATAAAATCTACCTTAAAATCCTCATGTTGGCAATTTTGGGTTTGAGATCCTAGCTTCTTGTCTATGAGTTGTCATTGATGTCAAAAGGAACTGGCATTAATGTCAAGAGGATTTATTGGCTTCAAAGGTTGAAGATTCCAAAGAATATTTTCTAGAAGATTTCGGAGAGATTCCATGTGGCAGATGAAAAGGTTTTTATCAAAACCATGGCAGGTTTAAGGGTTTTTATTAAAACCAGGTGGATGCATTAAGGGTTTTTCTCAAAACCACTCTCGACTTAATGCAAAGGCTGGAGACACTTATTAATTAAATAACTTAATTAATAAAACCTTTTTAAGGTTTTTTAATTAATTATTTATTTGATTTAGTGATTAAATTATTTTAATAATTTAATGGGTTCTCCACCTAAGGTCTAAGGTCTAAAAGACCTTTGATTATTTTTTAAATAATCAAAAGGGTTTCATAAACCCTAAAGTTGTTTCGAAGGCGCCAAAATAATATTAATTCGAAAAGTTTGAATTATCCTCCCACCGACGTCGTGCATAGCATGGAAGTTTGGCTATATAAGCCATAACCTATAGTCCAAAGCAATGGTGTTAAAGAAATTCGAATTGCGCAAAGGTTGGGAAGTAAAAGCTACGGCTATCATTTTTTTGCCACGTTTATCCGCCGCCAAAGGGTTAAGGAGAAGGAGACTCTTGCTAGCCTTCAAGCTAGCATCGTTGGCCTAGTGGCAACGACTGTTCTGCGAAGGCGCTTGAAGGGAGGTCAAGCGTTCGACTCCCGCCGTGGAGTGTGAGAAGAGTTTTTGCGCTCCGATTTTTTCGGAGGCATTGTTGACCCGCGATTTTCGGAAGCATTTTTTTGGTAAGGTTTTTTAAATAAAATCTGCATTTTGTTAAAGAAGAAGTGGTTGGGCAGATTTATTTAAAATTATTTTTGAGGTTAAATGCTTCTTTGGAGATATAAGGTTGATAGTGTGTGGTTGAGATTTTTGGCTTGATTGTTGAGTGAGATTTGCTTAGAAGCTATTATTCCTTGAGCATGGTTTAATTAATTTGGAGAAATAAGGTGTAAAAGGATATATTGTTTGTATGCTTTATATTTTTGGTAGTTGACTTCTAAGGATTGGAGTCATAAGGTGTTTTATGGAATAAATATTTTTGTGGTTACTTTTATGATCTAACCCTAACTTGGTGGCAAAGTTGAGGGTGGTGTTGGTAACAGGTTGAAGAACTATTCTCTTCTTCCTCAAACAAAGGTATGGGCAACTTCTTCCATGTATATTGTTGATGGTGTATTTTCTGAAATTGAGTTTGGAGTGAAAAGGTTGTCTACTAGGTATTCTTGTTGGTGTAAATCCCATTTTCTGGATATTGAAGATTGTTTATGCATTAAAATCATTGATGAGTTTTTTGGGTGAATGCATAATTCTGGTTGAGGAAGAGGAAGCATTTTTGCACTAGGGTTTATGTTAGTAAGTCTTGCTACTTGCTTTGAGTTGGTGAAACCCTTAGTTGGCTGTTTTGAGATTGATGGTTGAGTTGCTTCCATAGAGGTTGTTTTGATCAAGTTAATGCTTTACTTGATACATGATTTGGGCTTACTCCATTGAGATTGATTTGAGCAAGTTATTCTTTGCATTGGTGATTTATGTTGGTGGCTGTTTTGTTCAAATATCTTTGGAGGGAAAAGGATGTCTACTAGTTTCCTTTTCATGTAGTGATTGGTTGAATGCTTCAAGGTTAATGTTGAGTTGAATGATGTTGGTTAAACCTTGTCTATAAGCATTGTTGTTAAAGCCCTAATTGGTTGAGAAAAGATATTGGTTGTGGAAAGAACATGAGTATCATTGTTATATGAGATATTGCATGGTTGGCAATTGTTGGGTTGTGTTTCATGTTCTTGAGAAAAGCATACTACATCTATCTTATTCTTTTGAGATTGAGATTGAGTTGAGATTGAGATTGGGAGTTAAGTATAGAACATATTGAGTCTCTAACAATTCTCTTTATGTTTCTATGAGATTTGAGATTGAGATTGGGAGTTAAGTATAGAACATATTGAGTCTCTAACAATTCTCTTTATGCTTCTATGAGGTTGATGAATCACATTGGGTCTCTAACAATTCTCTTTGTGGGTTCATGCTAAGCAAGTTTTTCTTGATGAACTTGTGAGCTGATTTGGAAGGTTCTAGTGAAGACTTGTGTGGAAGTTAGTGAGGACTTGTGAGCTGATTTGGATAGGTTCTAGTGAGGACTTGTGAGCTGATTTGGACGAGGTTCTAGTGAGGACTTGTGAGCTGATTTGGACAGGTTCTAGTGAGGACTTGTGAGCTGATTTGGACAAGTTCTAGGGAGGACTTGTGAGCTGATTTGGACAGGTCCTAGCAGAGGACTTGAGGACAGAGTTGAAGTGGTTCTTTGAGAAGAACCTGAGGATAGTTTTGACAAGTCTTTGAGAAGGCTTGTGTGCAGTAGAGATTGATTTGTTCAAGCTTTATGAGTTGAGCTTGGGACAGATCTGACAGAGTGAGGAAGACTTGTGCTGGACCGACTGACTGTGTTTAGTATAGGTTGATGAGTTGTTGTGGAGGTGATCAGTGAGGATAGAGGTCTCTTGAGGCTGAGCATTGAGGACAGGAGGTCTTCTGTGGAAAGGAGTTCCACGTGCTAGCGGAATAAGAGGCAGGTGATCTTCTGAAGTATCATTTCTAGAGCTGAGGGGAAGGATTCTCCTTTGGGTAGGAGGCTCATAAATTCATGAGGAGGGGAAGGATTCTCCTTTGGGCAGAGGCTCATAAATACTTGAGTAGGGGAAGGTTTCTCCTTTGGGCTGAGGCTCATAAACATTGTAATTGGGAAGGATTCCCAAAGAACTTTGAGAAAGCTTTTTAGAGAAAAGTTTTGTGGATGTAGCCCATGTTGGGTGAACCACGTTAAAATTGGTGTCTCATTGTGTGTTGCTTTATGCATTGCTTTGATATTGCTATTGGTTCATTGCTTTGCGAAGTTGAAGTTAAATAGAGAAAGTAAAAAGAGGTCTTATACTGTTCACCCCCCTCTCAGTATAAGCTTGTGTTCTTCAATTGGTATCAGAGCGGGTTCCTTCGAAAAGTTTAACAGCTTGAAGGAAAAGATTGTAAAGAACACAATGGAATCTACAAGTGGTAATGCAACACCTATTCTTGATGGGGCAGATTTTGGGCTTTGGAGTGCTAGGATGAAGGTTCATCTTATGGCTCTTGGAAATGAAGTTTGGGAAGTGATTGAGGATGAGTATACCATTCCTGAGCATGGTCCTTCTACTAAGGAAGAGAGGCTCCTACATCATAGCAATTCAAAGGCAATGAATGCAATCTTGAAGGGTTTACAGAAGGTAGATCTTACCAAGGTGATTCACTGCAAGACAACTAGTGAAATGTGGAAACAGTTGAAGGTGGTTCATACAGGTGATGCAAATGTCCGAAAGGCCAAGTTGAGACACTTCAAAGGTATGTTTGAACAACTCAAGATGAATGATGAAGAAAATATTAGTGACTATATGCTTCGTATGGATGAGATTGTTAACTCTATGAAGGAACTAGGTCTTGAGCTTGCTGAAAATGATATTTGTGATAAGATTTTGAGGTCTCTTCCAAATAGATTTAGTGAAAATATTTCTGCTATTGAGGAAGCTAAGGATTTGGATAAGTTGAAAAAGGATGAGCTTCATAGTATACTTGCAGCATTTGAGTTGAGAACTCAAGTGAAGGTTGATGTTAAGAAGGAGGCAACTTTCAAGGCTACCAAGAAATCCAAGGGTAAAGAGCTTCAAGATAGTGATGAGTCTTCTAGTGATGAAGAGGCATATTACAAGCAAGAAGGGCAAGTTCTCAAGAAAGCACAAAGGTATGAAATATGTCAAGTGTTTCAATTGTGGAAAGTTTGGTCATTATGCTACTAATTGTATCGCTGCCAAGGATGAAAGTGATGAAGATAAACAGGATTATAAGAGCAAGGATTCTGAAAGGCACAGGCATCAAAGGAAGAATAAAGATGAGCAAAGCAATCAAGGAAAGAGGTACTCTCACAAACACAAGAAAAGTTTCTACCTAGACAAGGCAAGTAAGTGTTCTAGTAGTGATAGTGAAAGTTCTTCAAGTGATGTTGGAAATGAGATGTTGTTCCTAACAGAAAAAGAAGAAGAAAAGAAACATAGATTTGTCCTTATGAAATGTTTTAGATGTGGAAATTTTGGACATCTTGAGGATGATTGCACAAATGATGGATTGATTTCTAGTTATACTATGTATGAGGATGCTTCAAAAAATTGTGAGGAAGATCTTTGTATGGCTTTAGAAAAGGGTAGCACCTCTAGTGATAAGAAATCTGAAAAAGTCATTGATGTTTCAAAAGGCAAACAAATAGAGGAAGTTATAGAGGATGGTGAAGTAGATCTTGAAGCTGAACTTGTTAGTGCTCTTAGTGCTTTGAAAAAGGAAAGAAAGAAGAATGCTAGACTCAATGATAAATTGGATGAATGTTGTATTGAGAGAGATGAGCTTATAGAAAGTCTTGACTTCTCTATAGCTAAGACACAAAAACTTAAGGATAAGTTAGAGTCTAAGGTTCTTGAGTGTAGAGAGTTGGAACAGAAAGTGGCTTCCTTGAAAGAGGAAACTAAAGAGTACAAGGAGAAGCTTTACAGGTTTGAAGATAGCACCAAAAAGGTAAAGTCAATCATCAAAGATCAAAGAAGGACAACAGATAAAATAGGTCTTGGTTTTGGTAAGAAACACATGGAACAGAGTTGGCGATTACTGGGAATCTAGTAAGAGATTCCGAAAGGAAGAGAGTTCTGATGAGGAAAGTACTTCAGAAAAAGAGTCCTTGAGTGATAGATGCACAGAATCAGAAAACAGGAATCAAAAAAAGGGGAGAAAGTTTACAGGACCTAAGAGGTCAAATCAAGGAAAGTTTAATGGCAGATGTTTTGCTTGTCACAAGTTTGGTCACATGGCTTCACATTGCATGACTCAAGTGAGGAAGGTAAATGACAGATTCAGAGGTGGTAATTTCTTTCAAGGGTATTGCTACTCTTGTAAACAGTTTGGGCACAAGGTTGTTTATTGCAAGGCTAATAACAGGAACAGGGTTGGTCATAACAGATGGAGTCAAAGATCAGGTATGCCTCAAAGAAATAACATTGTTAGTTGTTATAAGTGCAACAATGAAGGTCACATAGCTAGACAGTGTAGAGCTGAAATTCCAAGGTACAGGAATAGGAACATGGGTATGAACAGGCACAAGAATCAAGACATGGATAAGAATAGGAATGATAACAAGAACAACAACAGTGACATGAACAGGAACAGGAATATGGACAAGGAGAACAAGAGAAGACATGGTAAGGCAGCTATAGACACTGATGAAGATCAGTGCCTAATGGGAGTTTTACTCCCACCCCAAAATTAATCACCTCAACAGGAGGTGGGGGAGGGACTAAGCTAAGAGGCTCATTCTTAGTCCCAAGCCCCAAAGGTGACCCTTTGCCATTGATGACAAAGGGGGAGAGATATGAGTAAGGGGGAGAGCCTCAAGTCATGGGGAGCTGATTTCTATACAGCAGTTTTGAGTTTCAGTGTTGTTGAGAAGCATGGTTTGCCATCAATGACAAAGGGGGAGATTGTTGGCAATTTTGGGTTTGAGATCCTAGCTTCTTGTCTATGAGTTGTCATTGATGTCAAAAGGAACTGGCATTAATGTCAAGAGGATTTATTGGCTTCAAAGGTTGAAGATTCCAAAGAATATTTTCTAGAAGATTTCGGAGAGATTCCATGTGGCAGATGAAAAGGTTTTTATCAAAACCATGGCAGGTTTAAGGGTTTTTATTAAAACCAGGTGGATGCATTAAGGGTTTTTCTCAAAACCACTCTCACTTAATGCAAAGGCTGGAGACACTTATTAATTAAATAACTTAATTAATAAAACCTTTTAAGGTTTTTTAATTAATTATTTATTTGATTTAGTGATTAAATTATTTTAATAATTTAATGGGTTCTCCACCTAAGGTCTAAGGTCTAAAAGACCTTTGATTATTTTTTAAATAATCAAAAGGGTTTCATAAACCCTAAAGTTGTTTCGAAGGCGCCAAAATAATATTAATTCGAAAAGTTTGAATTATCCTCCCGCCGACGTCGTGCATAGCATGGAAGTTTGGCTATATAAGCCATAACCTATAGTCCAAAGCAATGGTGTTAAAGAAATTCGAATTGCACAAAGGTTGGGAAGTAAAAGCTACGGCTATCATTTTTTTGCCACGTTTATCCACCGCCAAAGGGTTAAGGAGAAGGAGACTCTTGCTAGCCTTCAAGCTAGCGCCGTTGGCCTAGTGGCAACGACTGTTCTGCGAAGGCGCTTGAAGGGAGGTCAAGCGTTCGACTCCCGCCGTGGAGTGTGAGAAGAGTTTTTGCGCTCCGATTTTTTCGGAGGCACTGTTGACCCACGATTTTTGGAAGCATTTTTTTTGTAAGGTTTTTTAAATAAAATCTGCATTTTGTTAAAGAAGAAGTGGTTGGGCAGATTTATTTAAAATTATTTTTAAGGTTAAATGCTTCTTTGGAGATATAAGGTTGATAGTGTGTGGTTGAGATTTTTGGCTTGATTGTTGAGTGAGATTTGCTTAGAAGCTATTATTCCTTGAGCATGGTTTAATTAATTTGGAGAAATAAGGTGTAAAAGGATATATTGTTTGTATGCTTTATATTTTTGGTAGTTGACTTCTAAGGATTGGAGTCATAAGGTGTTTTATGGAATAAATATTTTTGTGGTTACTTTTATGATCTAACCCTAACTTGGTGGCAAAGTTGAGGGTGGTGTTGGTAACAGGTTGAAGAACTATTCTCTTCTTCCTCAAACAAAGGTATGGGCAACTTCTTCCATGTATATTGTTGATGGTGTATTTTCTGAAATTGAGTTTGGAGTGAAAAGGTTGTCTACTAGGTATTCTTGTTGGTGTAAATCCCATTTTCTGGATATTGAAGATTGTTTATGCATTAAAATCATTGATGAGTTTTTTGGGTGAATGCATAATTCTGGTTGAGGAAGAGGAAGCATTTTTGCACTAGGGTTTATGTTAGTAAGTCTTGCTACTTGCTTTGAGTTGGTGAAACCCTTAGTTGGCTGTTTTGAGATTGATGGTTGAGTTGCTTCCATAGAGGTTGTTTTGATCAAGTTAATGCTTTACTTGATACATGATTTGGGCTTACTCCATTGAGATTGATTTGAGCAAGTTATTCTTTGCATTGGTGATTTATGTTGGTGGTTGTTTTGTTCAAATATCTTTGGAGGGAAAAGGATGTCTACTAGTTTCCTTTTCATGTAGTGATTGGTTGAATGCTTCAAGGTTAATGTTGAGTTGAATGATGTTGGTTAAACCTTGTCTATAAGCATTGTTGTTAAAGCCCTAATTGGTTGAGAAAAGATATTGGTTGTGGAAAGAACATGAGTATCATTGTTATATGAGATATTGCATGGTTGGCAATTGTTGGGTTGTGTTTCATGTTCTTGAGAAAAGCATACTACATCTATCTTATTCTTTTGAGATTGAGATTGAGTTGAGATTGAGATTGGGAGTTAAGTATAGAACATATTGAGTCTCTAACAATTCTCTTTATGTTTCTATGAGATTTGAGATTGAGATTGGGAGTTAAGTATAGAACATATTGAGTCTCTAACAATTCTCTTTATGCTTCTATGAGGTTGATGAATCACATTGGGTCTCTAACAATTCTCTTTGTGGGTTCATGCTAAGCAAGTTTTTCTTGATGAACTTGTGAGCTGATTTGGACAGGTTCTAGTGAAGACTTGTGAGCTGATTTGGATAGGTTCTAGTGAGGACTTGTGAGCTGATTTGGACAGGTTCTAGTGAGGACTTGTGAGCTGATTTGGACAGGTTCTAGTGAGGACTTGTGAGCTGATTTGGACAGGTTCTAGTGAGGACTTGTGAGCTGATTTGGACAAGTTCTAGGGAGGACTTGTGAGCTGATTTGGATAGGTCCTAGCAGAGGACTTGAGGACAGAGTTGAAGTGGTTCTTTGAGAAGAACCTGAGGACAATTTTGACAAGTCTTTGAGAAGGCTTGTGTGCAGTAGAGATTGATTTGTTCAAGCTTTATGAGTTGAGCTTGGGACAGATCTGACAGAGTGAGGAAGACTTGTGCTGGACCGACTGACTGTGTTTAGTACAGGTTGATGAGTTGTTGTGGAGGTGATCAGTGAGGACAGAGGTCTCTTGAGGCTGAGCATTGAGGACAGGAGGTCTTCTGTGGAAAGGAGTTCCACGTGCTAGCGGAATAAGAGGAGGTGATCTTCTGAAGTATCATTTCGAGGTGAGGGGAAGGATTCTCCTTTGGGAGGAGGCTCATAAATTTGAGGAGGGGAAGGATTCTCCTTTGGGTAGGAGGCTCATAAATTCGTGAGGAGGGGAAGGATTCTCCTTTGGGCAGAGGCTCATAAATACTTGAGTAGGGGAAGGTTTCTCCTTTGGGCTGAGGCTCATAAACATTGTAATTGGGAAGGATTCCCAAAGAACTTTGAGAAAGCTTTTTAGAGAAAAGTTTTGTGGATGTAGCCCATGTTGGGTGAACCACGTTAAAATTGGTGTCTCATTGTGTGTTGCTTTATGCATTGCTTTGATATTGCTATTGGTTCATTGCTTTGCGAAGTTGAAGTTAAATAGAGAAAGTAAAAAGAGGTCTTATACTGTTCACCCCCCTCTCAGTATAAGCTTGTGTTCTTCAATTGGTATCAGAGCGGGTTCCTTCGAAAAGTTTAACAGCTTGAAGGAAAATATTGTAAAGAACACAATGGAATCTACAAGTGGTAATGCAACACCTATTCTTGATGGGGCAGATTTTGGGCTTTGGAGTGCTAGGATGAAGGTTCATCTTATGGCTCTTGGAAATGAAGTTTGGGAAGTGATTGAGGATGATTATACCATTCCCGAGCATGGTCCTTCTACTAAGGAAGAGAGGCTCCTACATCATAGCAATTCAAAGGCAATGAATGCAATCTTGAAGGGTTTACAGAAGGCAGATCTTACCAAGGTGATTCACTGCAAGACAGCTAGTGAAATGTGGAAACAAGTTGAAGGTGGTTCATACAGGTGATGCAAATGTCCGAAAGGCCAAGTTGAGACACTTCAAAGGTATGTTTGAACAACTCAAGATGAATGATGAAGAAAATATTAGTGACTATATGCTTCGTATGGATGAGATTGTTAACTCTATGAAGGAACTAGGTCTTGAGCTTGCTGAAAATGATATTTGTGATAAGATTTTGAGGTCTCTTCCAAATAGATTTAGTGAAAATATTTTTGCTATTGAGGAAGCTAAGGATTTGGATAAGTTGAAAAAGGATGAGCTTCATAGTATACTTGCAGCATTTGAGTTGAGAACTCAAGTGAAGGTTGATGTTAAGAAGGAGGCAACTTTCAAGGCTACCAAGAAATCCAAGGGTAAAGAGCTTCAAGATAGTGATGAGTCTTCTAGTGATGAAGAGGCATATTACAGCAAGAAGGGCAAGTTCTCAAGAAAGCACAAAGGTATGAAATATGTCAAGTGTTTCAATTGTGGAAAGTTTGGTCATTATGCTACTAACTGTATTGCTGCCAAGGATGAAAGTGATGAAGATAAACAGGATTATAAGAGCAAGGATTCTGAAAGGCACAGGCATCAAAGGAAGAATAAATATGAGCAAAGCAATCAAGGAAAGAGGTACTCTCACAAACACAAGAAAAGTTTCTACCTAGACAAGGCAAGTAAGTGTTCTAGTAGTGATAGTGAAAGTTCTTCAAGTGATGTTGGAAATGAGATGTTGTTCCTAACAGAAAAAGAAGAAGAAAAGAAACATAGATTTGTCCTTATGAAATGTTTTAGATGTGGAAATTTTGGACATCTTGAGGATGATTGCACAAATGATGGATTGATTTCTAGTTATACTATGTATGAGGATGCTTCGAAAAATTGTGAGGAAGATCTTTGTATGGCTTTAGAAAAGGGTAGCACCTCTAGTGATAAGAAATCTGAAAAAGTCATTGATGTTTCAAAAGGCAAACAAATAGAGGAAGTTATAGAGGATGGTGAAGTAGATCTTGAAGCTGAACTTGTTAGTGCTCTTAGTGCTTTGAAAAAGGAAAGAAAGAAGAATGCTAGACTCAATGATAAATTGGATGAATGTTGTATTGAGAGAGATGAGCTTATAGAAAGTCTTGACTTCTCTATAGCTAAGACACAGAAACTTAAGGATAAGTTAGAGTCTAAGGTTCTTGAGTGTAGAGAGTTGGAACAGAAAGTGGCTTCCTTGAAAGAGGAAACTAAAGAGTACAAGGAGAAGCTTTACAGGTTTGAAGATAGCACCAAAAAGGTAAAGTCAATCATCAAAGATCAAAGAAGGACAACAGATAAAACAGGTCTTGGTTTTGGTAAGAAACACATGGAACAAGTTGGCGACTCTGGGGAATCTAGTAAGAGATTCCGAAAGGAAGAGAGTTCTGATGAGGAAAGTACTTCAGAAAAAGAGTCCTTGAGTGATAGATGCACAGAATCAAAAAACAGGAATCAAAAAAAGGGGAGAAAGTTTACAGGACCTAAGAGGTCAAATCAAGGAAAGTTTAATGGCAGATGTTTTGCTTGTCACAAGTTTGGTCACATGGCTTCACATTGCATGACTCAAGTGAGGAAGGTAAATGACAGATTCAGAGGTGGTAATTTCTTTCAAGGGTATTGCTACTCTTGTAAACAGTTTGGGCACAAGGTTGTTTATTGCAAGGCTAATAACAGGAACAGGGTTGGTCAAAACAGATGGAGTCAAAGATCAGGTATGCCTCAAAGAAATAACATTGTTAGTTGTTATAAGTGCAACAATGAAGGTCACATAGCTAGACAGTGTAGAGCTGAAATTCCAAGGTACAAGAATAGGAACATGGGTATGAACAGGCACAAGAATCAAGACATGGATAAGAACAGGAATGATAACAAGAACAACAATAGTGACATGAACAGGAACAGGAATATGGACAAGGAGAACAAGAGAAGACATGGTAAGGCAGCTATAGACACTGATGAAGATCAGTGCCTAATGGGAGTTTTACTCCCACCCTAAAATTAATCACCTCAACAGGAGGTGGGGGAGGGACTAAGCTAAGAGGCTCATTCTTAGTCCCAAGCCCCAAAGGTGACCCTTTGCCATTGATGACAAAGGGGGAGAGATATGAGTAAGGGGGAGAGCCTCAAGTCATGGGGAGCTGATTTCTATACAGCAGTTTTGAGTTTCAGTGTTGTTGAGAAGCATGGTTTGCCATCAATGACAAAGGGGGAGATTGTTGGCAATTTTGGGTTTGAGATCCTAGCTTCTTGTCTATGAGTTGTCATTGATGTCAAAAGGAACTGGCATTAATGTCAAGAGGATTTATTGGCTTCAAAGGTTGAAGATTCCAAAGAATATTTTCTAGAAGATTTCGGAGAGATTCCATGTGGCGGATGAAAAGGTTTTTATCAAAACCATGGCAGGTTTAAGGGTTTTTATTAAAACCAGGTGGATGCATTAAGGGTTTTTCTCAAAACCACTCTCACCTTAATGCAAAGGTTGGAGACACTTATTAATTAAATAACTTAATTAATAAAACCTTTTTAAGGTTTTTTAATTAATTATTTATTTGATTTAGTGATTAAATTATTTTAATAATTTAATGGGTTCTCCACCTAAGGTCTAAGGTCTAAAAGACCTTTGATTATTTTTTAAATAATCAAAAGGGTTTCATAAACCCTAAAGTTGTTTCGAAGGTGCCAAAATAATATTAATTCGAAAAGTTTGAATTATCCTCCCACCGACGTCGTGCATAGCATGGAAGTTTGGCTATATAAGCCATAACCTATAGTCCAAAGCAATGGTGTTAAAGAAATTCGAATTGCGCAAAGGTTGGGAAGTAAAAGCTACGGCTATCATTTTTTTGCCACGTTTATCCATCGCCAAAGGGTTAAGGAGAAGGAGACTCTTGCTAGCCTTCAAGCTAGCATCGTTGGCCTAGTGGCAACGACTGTTCTGCGAAGGCGCTTGAAGGGAGGTCAAGCGTTCGACTCCCGCCGTGGAGTGTGAGAAGAGTTTTTGCGCTCCAATTTTTTTGGAGGCACTGTTGACCCACGATTTTCGAAAGCATTTTTTTGGTAAGGTTTTTTAAATAAAATCTGCATTTTGTTAAAGAAGAAGTGGTTGGGCAGATTTATTTAAAATTATTTTTAAGGTTAAATGCTTCTTTGGAGATATAAGGTTGATAGTGTGTGGTTGAGATTTTTGGCTTGATTGTTGAGTGAGATTTGCTTAGAAGCTATTATTCCTTGAGCATGGTTTAATTAATTTGGAGAAATAAGGTGTAAAAGGATATATTGTTTGTATGCTTTATATTTTTGGTAGTTGACTTCTAAGGATTGGAGTCATAAGGTGTTTTATGGAATAAATATTTTTGTGGTTACTTTTATGATCTAACCCTAACTTGGTGGCAAAGTTGAGGGTGGTGTTGGTAACAAAGTTGAAGAACTATTCTCTTCTTCCTCAAACAAAGGTATGGGCAACTTCTTCCATGTATATTGTTGATGGTGTATTTTCTGAAATTGAGTTTGGAGTGAAAAGGTTGTCTACTAGGTATTCTTGTTGGTGTAAATCCCATTTTCTGGATATTGAAGATTGTTTATGCATTAAAATCATTGATGAGTTTTTTGGGTGAATGCATAATTCTGGTTGAGGAAGAGGAAGCATTTTTGCACTAGGGTTTATGTTAGTAAGTCTTGCTACTTGCTTTGAGTTGGTGAAACCCTTAGTTGGCTGTTTTGAGATTGATGGTTGAGTTGCTTCCATAGAGGTTGTTTTGATCAAGTTAATGCTTTACTTGATACATGATTTGGGCTTACTCCATTGAGATTGATTTGAGCAAGTTATTCTTTGCATTGGTGATTTATGTTGGTGGCTATTTTGTTCAAATATCTTTGGAGGGAAAAGGATGTCTACTAGTTTCCTTTTCATGTAGTGATTGGTTGAATGCTTCAAGGTTAATGTTGAGTTGAATGATGTTGGTTAAACCTTGTCTATAAGCATTGTTGTTAAAGCCCTAATTGGTTGAGAAAAGATATTGGTTGTGGAAAGAACATGAGTATCATTGTTATATGAGATATTGCATGGTTGGCAATTGTTGGGTTGTGTTTCATGTTCTTGAGAAAAGCATACTACATCTATCTTATTCTTTTGAGATTGAGATTGAGTTGAGATTGAGATTGGGAGTTAAGTATAGAACATATTGAGTCTCTAACAATTCTCTTTATGTTTCTATGAGATTTGAGATTGAGATTGGGAGTTAAGTATAGAACATATTGAGTCTCTAACAATTCTCTTTATGCTTCTATGAGGTTGATGAATCACATTGGGTCTCTAACAATTCTCTTTGTGGGTTCATGCTAAGCAAGTTTTTCTTGATGAACTTGTGAGCTGATTTGGAGAGTTCTAGTGAAGATTTGTGAGAGTTCTAGTGAGGACTTGTGAGCTGATTTGGATAGGTTCTAGTGAGGACTTGTGAGCTGATTTGGACAGGTTCTAGTGAGGACTTGTGAGCTGATTTGGACAGGTTCTAGTGAGGACTTGTGAGCTGATTTGGACAAGTTCTAGGGAGGACTTGTGAGCTGATTTGGACAGGTCCTAGCGAGAGGACTTGAGGACAGAGTTGAAGTGGTTCTTTGAGAAGAACCTGAGGACAGTTTTGACAAGTCTTTGAGAAGGCTTGTGTGCAGCAGAGATTGATTTGTTCAAGCTTTATGAGTTGAGCTTGGGACAGATCTGACAGAGTGAGGAAGACTTGTGCTGGACCGACTGACTGTGTTTAGTACAGGTTGATGAGTTGTTGTGGAGGTGATCAGTGAGGACAGAGGTCTCTTGAGGCTGAGCATTGAGGACAGGAGGTCTTCTATGGAAAGGAGTTCCACGTGCTAGCGGAATAAGAGGTAGGTGATCTTCTGAAGTATCATTTCCAGAGCTGAGGGGAAGGATTCTCCTTTGGGCAGGAGGCTCATAAATTCATGAGGAGGGGAAGGATTCTCCTTTGGGCAGGAGGCTCATAAATACTTGAGTAGGGGAAGGTTTCTCCTTTGGGCTGAGGCTCATAAACATTGTAATTGGGAAGGATTCCCAAAGAACTTTGAGAAAGCTTTTTAGAGAAAAGTTTTGTGGATGTAGCCCATGTTGGGTGAACCACGTTAAAATTGGTGTCTCATTGTGTGTTGCTTTATGCATTGCTTTGATATTGCTATTGGTTCATTGCTTTGCGAAGTTGAAGTTAAATAGAGAAAGTAAAAAGAGGTCTTATACTGTTCACCCCCCTTCTCAGTATAAGCTTGTGTTCTTCACCTCAAGATAAAAGGAATTAAGGCACTACATCATGGTCATATGAGGGCCAATTCACATCTACTTTTACTTTGGTTTCATGAACAATTATTAAAGTAGCATGGTAAAATAAACCAACACATACCCCTTGTTTATAGTTACTTGCAATCACTAAGGTGTTCCTAGCATTTTATTATTATTCTTATTGAGATTACTAATACACATATGCAAATGCTAATATAGCGGAGACCTTGGAGAAGTTGTTTATTTAAATTCTTTGCAAGAGAGGGTTTTGGGATCCAAACCCTAAGGGAGAGTGTAATTTCACAATTGTGTAAAATTAACACTCAACACTGCTATATATTCATATTCTTCTATATAAAATGAAAAAATGGCTTGCTTTTTGGAAGACCAAAAAATAGCACCAGTTCCCATGCTGAAATTTTTTCTAGAAGTACTCTTGCGATCATAAAGATAACCTGCCCAATCACTATTTGTGTATCCAACCAAACAAAAATCATCAGAAGTGTTATACCAAATGCAAAAATCACTCATTCCTTGCACATACCTCAATATTCTCTTTGCTATCTTGAAGTGTACTTCAGTTGGATCTTGCATAAACCTAGAAACCACACTTACAACATACATTAAATCTAGCCTAGTAGCTATAAGATACATTAAAATGCCTACTAGTTTTCTATAAATTGTAGGATTCACCTTACCTCTTCCATCAACATTAATAAGGTTTTCACCAAAATTTAAAGGAGTAGAAAATGGAAACAATAAGCTTGCCTACATGTATGGTCTACCAACACCAAGCTTAGTTGAAAATAATATATAAAATAAAAAGAGCAAAAAAGGCATATAAGGAAGTGATCAACATTATTATGGATCTAAAACAAGTCGTGGTAGCTGATCAACCTAAGGAAGAAGAATGTATTCAAGTCTTGACCAGATCCAAAAAGAAAACTGCAAGTAGATCCACAAAAGCAACATCCATTCAAAGTCCCTGATCAACCTTACAAAGAGCAAGCAAAAGTGTAGACAATGTCAAAATCGTTGAGGTTTGAATCAGCAAGGCCAAAACTAACAAGAGGAAAGGTTGCATAAGAGGATCCTAAGTAACAATCACTAATAAGGCTAAGGTATCCCATTATGGCCAAAATACAAAGGATGAAAGACATTAAGAAATATAATATAAGGTTTGAGGAGCTTGACCAAAAGGATCAAAAGCTACAGGGAGTGATTGGGTATATCACTATTGAAGAACTCAAAAGGATTCCTTCCAAGGCAATCATGTATGATGTATTACTAATATCTAATTAGATATATTTGCTCAAAGAGGTATTAAAATGTATCAATACTAAAGAATAAAAGCCATCAGACTTAAATATGGCTCAAAACCAACCAAGCCCCAACATGGGTAAGATCCAACCACCTCTATTCTATATATCTTTGCAAATGGAAAGGTGGATAGTACACAACTATAGGGTTGACTCAATACCAACTACTATTGTCATGAAAGAGATAATGTGCAAAGCAATGTGAATGGAATACACTCACTTGAGCCTTAGAGTTCTACAGTTGGATGGTACCCTTTTCTATATATTTGGGGTGATCAAGGAAATACCAATGGTTCTACACAAGCTCCTAGAGGTAAAAATTATTTAGGAGGTGGTCATGGTGGATCTTCCTGTCTACTTTGGTCTATGCCTATCTATAGAATTCACTGCCAAACTAAAAGGATATTTATCCATGAATTATTCTCATATGGTCATCCCTTATAAGGGCCAAAAGGTCAATATCTATGTGGAAAAGTCATCTCCCTTCCACATTGAGAAAATTAAAGAAAGATTTAACCTACTAGAGGATGATCTGGACTACGTTGAGGAGGTCAACTTGATTGAAGATGACTAGGACTGCATTTAGTAAGTGGTTGAAGAATATCAAATGGAGGATGATCGTTTCTCTAAGAAAGTGACTAGATATTTTTATATGGAAGCTAAATTTTCTTTGGAAGACTTAAATGCCATGTTAGAGGATAGATCAAGAATTTATGATGATACAAGGTTAGGAGGTTAGTATTTTTTTATCACTTCAAATCAAATTTTTTATAAAATAAGAGCAACTAGATTGCTATTATAGGAGGAACCTAGAAAGAAGGCTTTTGATGGCTTGTAACAACAATAAGACTCCGCTAAACACTGCTTTAACATGGATATTTGGTCACAAGAGGTCTTGAAAGGTAACCCATAGCACTGGTATGAGGAAGATGTTGGGGCAGGGAGGCACAAAAGGTCTAATCTCATAGTACATAACCCTTAGAAAGATACCTAAAAAGGCAAGTGCAATGTGTGTGAGCTAGTAGTGATTAATGGGTAAAATTTGCCAATACTAGTAAATGACCATTACAGGTAACACATTGCATGAAACAATCAATGTGCCAGTTTATATTTTAAATGTATATAAAAAGGCATGATAATAAAAATCCATAACTATTTTAGAAATTGTTAGTTGGCATGCAATAATTTTAAATTGTAAATAACATATCAACTAAAAATGCAAAGACAACCCTTAGTACAAACAAGTCACATGCTCTAGAATACAAAAGAGAAGGAGGTTTGAAATACTATGGACCAAACACTACAAATTCCAATGAAAGAGTGGCATGTGAGAAAAAACTAACAAGAGAAAATATTTCCAATTTTTTTGTAAATGTATGGCATATAAATAAAACTGATTAAAAATTATTGTCTATGAAGGGTAACATAGTAGTGCCAACATAAGCCAAACATTTGATAAAAGTGCAACATGCAATTTACATGTGTAAAAAAAAATATGGGGGCTCAAGAATCAATAAGACAACTAAGCAAGTACAAATAAAAAGGTTTTATTGATTTTGCTACTTTAAAAGGATTCATTTTTTATAGCTTGCTAGAAAATATGGGGATGGGAAAAATCACTGATTAGATAATTGTTTGCAACTATCTCATTGGTTGAAGTAGTCTATATAAGGAGGTTCCCTTTGAAAACGATGGAAAATAGGCTTAATTCCTATCAATATATATGTGATCAAAATGGGTTAAAAGAGATTGTTATTTTTATGAATTCACCTTAGAAGGCTACAAAGTAGGATTTTGTAAGATGAAAGTCCCTTTTCTTTTAGTAAACAAGTCGACAATGCCTTGAATCGGTCTTCCAAAGATCCTCAAATTAGGTGGGCTTAATGCTCGTGTGCCACTATTGATCAAACCTATCCTCAAGACTTGTATGACCTACAAAAGGGGGTTAGAATGCTTGGGGGCCTATCATGGATCAAGCCCCATATTTATGAAGATAAAAGACACTAAATAAAGCAATCAAATGTATAATGATAGTTGCTAGAAATGACTTTAAATGCTAAAAAATTCATGAAACTTACCTTTTTAAAGGGTTTTGTGGCATGTTGTTTCCTATGATCGGACTCTGGACAGAGCCAAACCCTAGGGTGAGATCAAATTTGGGTTGTGGGGTACCCTGTGACTATCTGCAACTGTTCTTTTTTTATTCTACTAGAAGATGATGTTGTTCTACAACTATTGAAACTCCTAGTCAACACCAGATATGCTTCTGTACCTATCAAAACCTTTCAAAATAGTAAATAAAATAGGATAAAGGGGATTTTTATCATGGTGATTTATGGATGATTGATGGATGATGGGTTGATTAGATTTTGGTAGATTTTTGTTATGTAAAATGATGTGGCTTATCTTTAGAAGAAAATGACTACTATTTATAGAACTTTAGATATGCTAGGGGGGTTGAGGTGTCCCCTATGAGTGTCCCTTGTGAGGTGTCATAACTCATGAGTGGTTTTGTGTGAAGGAACCCTTAACCCATGTGGAGGATGAGGTGGAAGATGACTCACCTCTTCCCATTTTTTGATAGAGGATATTTTAATTATCCATTTGGATGAGTTGTGCACAAATGTGTGAGTAACAAATATCCATTAGGATTATGGGTGCACACGTGTGAGGAAGGATTAGTGTTAACTCTGATTAGATTGACCATAGGTTAGACCAAGGTCAAGGAGATGAGGTGGAAGGCTAGAGCTTAATTAGGATTAATTCTAATTAAACATGAGTTTAGCCTTTTAAGTGCACTTTAATGATAAAGTGACTTTTATTCATAAAGTAACTTTTTTCCAAGGTAAATGTTTATCAAGGTTAAGCCCTTGATGGTGGTCACATGAGGACAGTGGTTAAGCATAGGAAATGACTTAAGTGGTCCAAGGATCTTATGAATAGAACTTTTAATAAATGAAAGGTGTTTTGAGGCTAATTAATACAATTTTGTGGTGTTTGTAATTTTAATTAACCATGAAGAAGAGGTAAGTGATCATGTGAAACTTTTGGATATTTACATTTACTCATTTTTGTACTACAATGTGTGAAGATACGAGGCAGTGCAAAAATTTATGACACCGGATGATGATTTGATTTTGAGAAATAAGAATGGATGGTGGATGATTGCGGATGATGATGGCCTTTGTCATGCCATGGTAATTGTTGGGAGAGTAGACATAATATTACCTTACTATCATGATCAATGTAGAATGCCCTAATTGTGAAAGGAGTGAATGTCTTTGAAACTTTGCCTTTGATGCTTTGTTAAGCTTGATTTGATTTGATAAGTTGTTCAACCCTTGGTAGGTTTTTCTTAGGTGCTTCATTCATGAGTGGTCTTATGACTACTACTCTTGAAGAAGGAAATCCATGATTAGCATAGAGACTCAGGTATCTAGTCCATCAAATGTTCATTTAAATTGGAGTTTTGATGAGAAGAGAAATTCTTCTTTTGAGTTACCCTAGTAAAGGAGGATTTAATATGATCTCTAGCAAAGGTTCTTGGACAAACACAATTTCTAATATTGAGTGTTTGGTTATTGATCATGAATAAAGTAGATTTATTGAGATGTCCACCCCCTCAAGAAATGAGGTGATGAGAGGTGAAATTGAAGGGGTGACAAAAAACTTGATGAAGTGGTCAATGAGGTGAAATAATGGGTAGATTGCAAGAATATGAAAGAAAGAGAGGAATGTGCATGATAGAAAGGTAAAAATTAGTATGTGGGACCAATAGGTAAGTTTTGGAGTGGTTTGGGCTCATTCGCATGGTACTATATGACTGTATAGGATCATAGGGTACCATACGACTATGTGGGGTCACGGGGTACCATGTGACCATGTGATGTGACCATAAAAGGTACGGTTGCAAGGTGCGCATGTCATTTGTGCACCTACAAATTATGAGAGAGAAGAGAGAGGAGAGAGATTGAAATGAAGTGCTACTAAGTTTTGATCATGGAGGATAAGATGACTGGAAATACGGCTCAAGGTCTTGATAGAGGGTGAGTGGTACTGGTAAGTGGACTTTGAAACCCGTGTAATTTGAATTTCAAAAAATTAAAAAGAACCCTAGGGCCCTTTTTAGAAATGCACAAGACAAATGGAAAATTGTAGATGTAGAAATGTATGCATGGGAAAATGAAAGTGCATCGATGTGTGTGCATGTGTTCAATGTTTTTCTTTTTCTTTTTGTTTGGAAAATGCACGTTTTTAAAGATGCATGTGTGTGAATGTGTTTTTATTATTTTCATGTGTTTATAAGTTGTTTTGTAAAAATGTGGTGTGATGTATGGGCAAATGAGCCAAATGGGTATCCAAAAATACCATTTGTTTGTGTTTGTGTGTTGTTGCACAATTTTTAGTGTGAGTGTATGAGTGTGATTTAACACGTGTAGGGAAGGGAATATGTGAAAATATTGCCATGGGGGTGTAAAATGAGGAAATGGATATCCAAAATACCTATATCTGTATGATCGTAGGGTACCTTGCGACCGTATGACCATACGAAGATATTATTTTTTGGATGCCACTAGGGGGGCACAAAATGGATTGTATGGATGTATGGATGAAGTGTATGTGTGATTTTTTTTTGTGTACTAACAAAAGTGTTATGTGAAATACTTATTAGATATCAATTTGAGACACCGATTTCATCATTTTTAGGAGGATCTAAAGGACATGCTAGGTGCTAGTAATCAACAGTGGTTGCGAGATATGGGGTTGTATGGATTGGTGGAGATGAAGACTATACATTGTGATCATGCATATGTAGAGGATCTATGCGAGCGATGAAATCCAAATCATAATACCTTTCATATTCCAATGGGAAATATGATGATCATATTGGAAGATGTATTTTGGATCTACATATTTCCAGTGGAGAGATTGATAGTGATAGCCGCAATATGAGGTCAACGAAAGACCATGATGCAATGATTGTTGATGGATATATGGAAGGATGTGAGAGTGATTAGTGGGGGATGGACTATGAGAAATATTGGTATGATAGGATGATCACATTGAGACATTGTATGGTTATGATGTTGATAGCCAACCATGTACTGCCTGATGTGTTAGATTATTGATTCTCATGGAGGTTGATGGGAGTCATTTGTGACATGGTATAGCATAGTCATTGGTTTACATGGATGTTCATTTTGTTGGTGTAAACCTATAAAGAGTTTCATGGAGTGTGACAGGTGAGACAATAGATGATGGGAGTGGGTTTGCTCCTCTAGATATGGGAATGGGAGCATATTATCATGGAGTGACTCTACCATACAAGGATCATGAGCTGATGGGAACAGATGTACCCTATGTATTATGATGGTGGATAGATATGGAGGAGCGATGGCATAGACCACATGAGGGATAGGGTATTTATTATAGAGAGACATTTAGTCGATTGGGACCATTAGACATTATATGGAGATCATGGAGGGGATTACTATATTGGGATGAGACTAGGTAAGAGTTATGTCAAGGGAGGTGGGACAATGGGTGATTTGGGTGGGAAGCCTCCTAGATAGAGTGGTTTCCATTTAGCCATGTGTTATAGTAGTTTGGGTTATGATAGGAGGTACCTAAGGCACCTATCATAATTTTGCAAGTTAAGGGATATCATGGGCGATGACCAAAGGTGGAGCTGCTCAATCCTGTAGTGGATGCAGCCATAGATATCTTGAATGTGGAGGATGCAGACACCACACCAAGATATTATGCATGGTGGTCTACTTAGTTTTGGGAGCTAGGAGTAGGTATGATTGATAGATACATAGAGGCTATGGTGGTTAAAGTAGGTGGGAGTTTGGAATGGATTTACAGAGATGTAGAGGGTAGAGTAGGGAGTTTGAGTGTACCTACTAATGTAGGAGTAAGTAGTCATCATTAGGCCAATATGGACTTAGATGATATGGTAAGTGTGAGGATGAGTAGCCCCCATTAGGAAATTATGGGGTTCAATGATGTGGTATAGGAGAATAGTGAGGAGGAGATTGATGTTAAGGTGCTATGATGAGTGTGATATCATTTTGAGAGAGGTGAGGTCCCTATGAGAGGATGGGAGGATCTGATGGTAGTCCCCGAGGGGAGTGATGATCCAACCATGGTTGGGGTGGATTTGAGTATCTACCTATGCAATATGATACATGTTGTTGATTCATATTTTATGCACATCCTATAAAGTAGATAGAAAAGGCAAGTAACAAACAAATAGGAATAAATTCCCTCTCATTATAGGATCTTGTTGGACATCCAAGGATGTTATAGCCTAGTCTTATAAAGACCTTAATATTTTTTATTTGAAAGTATACATGCATACTTTACCCCTGAAAGATTTTTGTAAACCCTTCTAGTAGAAACAGAGACATGTTAATGTCTTATTGGAACCTCTAATTCTAAAGGAGGTAGAAATTTTCTAAGTGCTACCATTATTTGTTCTATTAGGCATTCTACTTAGGTAGTTAATTTAGTTCTAGATAGAAAGACGAATGGGGAAATCCACCTGTGCGTAGATTTTAGAAATCTGAATAAGGCTTTTGAAAAGGATAATTATCCTTTACCTTCCATGGATGATGTGTTGTAGATTGTGAATGGTTTAGAAATGATGTCCTTCTTAGATGGATTTTCTGGGTACAACCAGATATTGGTGTAAAGAGAGGATAGAATGAAAATTGCTTTCACTACCAAATGGGGAAACTTTGCATACAAAAGTATGTCATTTAGATTGATAAATGTGGGAGACAACTTACAACGAGCGATAGATCATGCATTCAAAAGGTTCTCATGGGTAAATGCATCATTATATACATGGATGACTTTGAAAGTTTTTTTAAGTTCCAATTTGACCACATCAAGCACTTAGAGTCTGTCTTCGATAAATGTAGGAAATTTTGAATTTCTTTGAATCCAAAGAAGTGCATCTTTGGTGTAATGGAAAGCAAAGTACTTGGTCACTTAATTACCAAAGATGAATTTTTTGTGGATCCTAAAAGGGTAGAAGCCATATCAAAGACACCCTCTCCCAACTCTAAGAAAGAGTTAAAATCATTTTGAGAAAATTAATTTTGTTCGAAAATTCATTTCTAATTTTTTTTGAAATGGTCAAACCACTAAATGATATGCTAAAGGAGACTTTTCAAATTGTCTATTCCATGGAAGCCAAAGTGGCATTTCAAGAAATTAAATCTTCCATCAAATAAGCTCTAGTTTTGGTGAGTTCAGACTTTAGTGCAAATTTTTATTTAAACTCTTTTGCTTCTGAACATACACTTGCAGCTCTTTTATCTCAATGAAGAGAAATAGGAGAGAACCCCATTGCCTTCAAAAGTATCAATCTGAAGGGTGCTGATTTGAATTACTCTCTGGTTAAACAAGCCTATGCCTTGGTGAAAGAAGTTAAATAGTTTAGGTATTACATTATGAGAAGTAAAGTCCATGCCATAGATCCTGATCCAAATATGAAATATTTGTTAAGTCAAGATGAGCTGAGTGAATTAAGAGCTAATTGGTTTACAAAATTATAGGAATTTGACTTAGAGATCAGACCTGTAAAATTAATCAGAGGTCTTGGTCTATCCTAAAATATTGTTGAGATACTTGTAGAGGTAGAGATTAACTATTTGGACTCCAAGTTGGATGGTCGGTATGGAGATGTCATTAATTTGTTGAAATTTAGTGATATTCTCACAATGACACTGAGAGGGGGGGTGAATCAGTGTAACTACTTAAAAACTTAAATCTGCAACTTTTAAAACTAATGATGCAAGCTTGAAACTAGATAATGCAAGTATCACACAAGAGCATCACACAACACAGAATTTTACGAGGTTCACCGATGTGGCTACTCCTCAAAGAATGACTGTTTGGACTTCAATCCAAATCCAGTCTTTGCAAGGATTCAATATTTACAATCGTTTACCAGAGACCCACCGGAAGGAGCACCAACCCCTGATTTATCTGTTGCAATGGATAGGAGCACCAACCCCTTTATCCAAGCACCAACTTGGATTTCTATTTTGCAAGATAAATGGACATAAAAATGCCTTCTCTTTTGCAAGACCCTTACTGGTCTATAGCACATACAAAAATCTCACAGAAGCATAGAGAGAATTGTTAGAGACTCAATATCTTCTGATTTACTCTAAAACCTTTCTCTTGAATATTCAATAGAATTGCAGGTTTTTATTCAAGGTTGTTTTCTTACAGCACCCTTGCTTACTGAGACCTTTTAAAATGCACAATAAAAATACAGTCGCAGTAACCTTCTCACTATGCCAATTCGATCCTTTTATACTTGAGTTCTTCGAACGGCTCGAGTTTGAACGGTTTAACTTTTCCCTCCATTTTTTCATTGCATTCTCGATTGTAATTGACGTGTCAAATCCTTCTGACCTGATCCGCCTTTTAGCCGCTTTCTTTCTGACATTCTGACGTTCTGATAGCCTTTTTCTCTGCACAGTCTGCATATTCTGACAGTCCTTCTCTACAAATACTGACAACCCTTCTGCGCGTTTCGATGCTCTATTATTTCTTCGAACGTTTTTTAACTTGTATTTACTTCTATTTACATTCTTAAAATGCGAATTCTACATTCAACGCGTTTCGTGTGCCACCTTTCCCAGTCATGCTTTGTTACGGCCCTGCAACAGCCGTTCGCGTCTTAAATGCAATGCTTCGTAACTTACATTTTAACTTCAGTTAACTGCAGCATGAATTTCTCCTCTACAATCTCACCATCTGTCACTTGGAACTGCAGATCTGACTCTAGTTAATTTTTCGTAACTGGCGTCTTTTTGACACCTGTCATAATGCATGTATCTTTGACTTTTTCTCGCCAAAACATTACCTGTCGTGATATCGCGACGTTTTCCGCTTTGCTGACGTCATCCTCAACTTTGTCGCGATATCGCGACACTTTCGGCTTCCTGAGGCTTCTTTGGCAACTTGTCGCGATATCGCGACATTTTTGGTTTTGCTGACGTCATCCTCTAAGATGTCGCGAAATCGCGACGTTTCTGGCTTCATGAGGCTTCTCTGGAAACATGTCACGAAATCGTGACATTTTTTGTCTTGCTGACGTCATCCGCTAAGGTGTCACGAAATCGCGACGTTTCTGGCTTGCAATGGCTTTTCGTTCACCCTGTCGCGAAATCGCGACACATTTTGGTTTTGCTGACGTCATCTTCATTGCCGTCGCGAAATCGCGACGTTTTCGGCTTGCAACGGCTTTTCGTTCACCCTGTCGCGAAATCGCGACGCATCTGGCATCCGTACTATTTTTACTCCATGCACCACGAAAAACCTTACATGTAGCGAAATCGCTACATCATTGTTGCCTTAGCATTTTTCTTTCTCGCTTGCTAGTGAAACTTCGACGTGCAGCGATATCGCTACACCTTTCCAACATGTGTTTCTAACCTGTAGCGAAATCGCTACACCTTCGCATTATGCACTTTCAACCTGTAGCGAAATCGCTACACCTCTGCATTATGCATTTTCAACCTGTAGCGAAATCGCTACACCTCTGCATTATGCATTTTCAACCTGTAGCGAAATCGCTACACCTTTTTATCTTGCACTTTCAACTTGTAGCGAAATCGCTACATCTTTCTGCCTTGCACTTTAACCATGTAGCGAAATCGCTACATCTTTCCTTGCACTTTGACCATGTAGCGAAATCGCTACATCTTTCTCACCTTGCAACTCGAAGCTGTATCTAAGTCGCTGCACTTTTGTTCTTAGTGTCTCAAGCTTGTAGCGAAATCGCTACGCTTTTCTTACTTGGTGCTTTTTCTTTGCTTATGCTGGCGAAACTCAGATATGTAGCGAAATCGCTACAACTTCTTCATCAACTTTCTCTCTCCTCCCATATGTCACGAAATCGTGACATTTTTCATCCTTGGTGCCTTTGCTTCAAACTTGTCGCGAAATCGCGACAGTTTCTCGATTTGGCTTCGTTCCTTCCAGCATGTCGCGAAATCGTGACATTTTTCCTTGCATTTTCTCTCTCCTCCGATATGTCGCGAAATCGTGACATTTTTCAATGCATTTTCTCTCTCTGATATGTCGCGAAATCGTGACATTTTCAATGCATTTTCTCTCTCCTCGGATATGTCACAAAATCGTGACAGTTTTCAATGCATTTTCTCTCTCCTCGAATATGTCGTGAAATCACGACAGAAACATGTCGCGATATCGCGACGCTTTTCTTCCTTGTCTTTTTCTGCAAATTTCTGGATCCGGGTCCCCTCTGTTTTTCTTGAGATTTTCTCGCACTTGATCTGACCGACCTCTCGAATCGCTTCAACCGCATCACTCGTCTCGTGTTGACAACAATTACAATCCTTTTGCACCGCTTTGCTGCACCTTGCTCAACAATCTCCCCTTTGGAATTGTTGGCAACACTTTGTAGCCTTGCTCAAATTCTTCTCCCCCTTTGCCAATAATGCCAAAGGGCTGCCGCAGACTCCCCCGAGTCTATGCACAACATTCTCGAGCATAAATAACTTGAATGCTCCCCCCGAGAATGTATTTCCCATAGCTAGTCCGTGCTTGGGAAGTGTGACTACTCCCAACTTCTTCCGAAGGTATTCAAATACTTCCTTTGGTAAAGGTTTGGTGAATATGTCTCGCTACTTGCTCGTAGTGGGAACAAACTCCAATCTGACCTCTCCTTCTCGCAACCTTATCCTTCAAGAAGTGATACCGGATTGCAATATGTTTGGTGCGGGAATGCATTACCGGATTCTTTGAAATGTTGATTGCACTAGTGTTGTCACATTTGACTGAAATGGGCTCATTGAAGTGAATGCCTAGATCTTTCAATGTTTGTCTCATCCATAGTATTTGTGTACAAGCATGTAGTAGCTGCAATGTATTCGGCCTCGACTGTGGATAAAGAGACTGATTCTTGCTTCTTACTGTGCCATGCAACCAATTTGTTTCCAAGAAAGAATGCTCCTCCACTTGTGCTTTTTCTGTCATCAATGCATCCTGCCCAATCAGCATCAGAGTATGCAAAGAGAGTGAAGTCTTTTCCTTTTGGATACCACAGCCCATACTCCATAGTACCTTTGAGATACCTAAAAATCCTTTTCACTGCTGTCACATGAGTCTCTTTTGGGCTAGCCTGAAATCTTGCAACCATGCAAACAGCTTGTAAGATATCCGGTCTAGTGGCTGTCAAATACAGCAGGCTCCCAATCATTGATCTGTACATTGTTTGATCAACATCCGGAGATTTATCATCCTTGCTCAACTTGCAGCTTGTTGTCATGGGGGTGCTCACTGGTTTACTATCTTCCATAGTGAACTTTTTCAGCATTTCTTTCACATATTTAATTTGAGAGATAAAAATTCCTTTTTCTGTTTGATTAACTTGTAATCCAAGGAAATATGAAAGTTCACCTATCATAGACATTTCAAACTCCTTCTGCATTTTGTTTGCTATGTCTTTGCATGATTCATCATTGCTACTTCCAAAAATTATATCATCTACATAAACAACAAGAACAATGAAATTGCCATTTTCAGTTTTCACATATAAATTGCTATCCACCATACCTTTCTTGAATCCTTGCTTAGTGAGATAGTTGTCCAGTCTTGCATACCAAGCTCTAGGTGCTTGTTTCAAGCCATACAATGCTTTCTTCAACTTGCAAACAAAGTCAGGATTATCACAAAGTTGAAAACCATCAGGCTGTTCAATATATACTTCTTCTTCAAGATTTCCATTCGTAAATGCTGATTTTACATCCATCTCGATAAACCTTGAAATTCTTATGAACATGCTAAAGCCAAAAATAGTCTTATTGCTTCAAGTCCGGCCACGGGTGCAAAAGTTTCTTCAAAATCAATCCCCTCAACTTGGGCATATCCCTTACGTACTAATCTTGCTTTATTCCTTACCACCCGTCCATCTTCATTCAGCTTTGTTTCTAAATATCCATTTAGTACCAATTATGTTTTTATTTTCAGTGCCTTGGTACTAATTCCCTGTGTTTTGTTTTTCTCAATTTGATCTAGTTCTTCATTTATCGCTTCCATCCAACTTTCATCCGTGCTTGCTTCAATAATATTCTTGGGCTCAATACTCGGATAACAGAGAATAGTTATTTACTACTCTTCTTCTTGTCCGAATGCCAACCGTAGGGTCCCCAATAATCCGCTTCTTTGGGATGATTTTTCTCGCCAACCGCCCGTTCCGTATTTTCTATTTTCATCTCTTTCTAAGTCCTCTCGAATCTGATTTCTGTCTCTCTTATTTTTCTTGATCTTCATCTTCTTCAATAAATTCTTCATAGGTTGGGTAGTTTTCATTATTGCTGATTTCTTGTTTCCCGCCTTCATCAACCTTCACATCCGCACTCTCCACTATTTTCTTAAGTCTTTTGTTGTAGCATGTATAGGCTTTGCTTTTAGTTGAGTACCCAAGGAATATTCCTTCATCAGCTCCGTCTTCAAACTTGCCAAGATTGCTTTCAGCTTCTCTTAATGTAACACTTGCCGCCAAACACTTTGAAGTATTTTGTCGTAGCCTTTTTGCCAAACCACAGCTCATATGGTGTTTTGCTTTCATGCGGCCTCAACATACACCTATTCTCGAATATAGACTCGCAGTATGGACCGCCTCTTTCCGTAACCTCGTCAGCAATTTTGCTCTCTCGTTAACATGGTCCTTGCCATTTCCCGTACAGCTCTGTTCTTTCTTTCAACTACTCCATTCTCGCTGAGGTGTTCTTGCCGCCGAGAACTGTCTTCTTATTCCATGTTTTTCACATAATTCAGCAAACTCATTTGAAATAAACTCTCCTCCTCTATCGATCTCAAACATTTAATTCTTTTTCCGGATTGATTCTCAACAAGATTTTTGAAGGTTTTAAACATCTCAAAGGCTTCCGACTTCTGTTTCAAAAAGAGTACCCATGTCATTCGGAAAAATCATCAATACACAAAGATAAAATATTTGTATCCATTTATGCTTTCTGTCCTCATGGGTCCACACAAATCAGTGTGAATCGGCTCTAATGGCTTGCTAGTGAAGTATTCTTTTGCTTTGAAGGTAGATCTCGGTTTGCTTCCCCTTTTGGCATGACTCACAAATGCTGTTTGATGGTTTGCCAATAGTGGGTATGTCTCTTATCGCTCTTTTCGAGCTGATTTTTACCAGATTATCAAAGCTTATGTGACCGAGTCTTTTATGCCACAACCGCTTTTCTTCTTCCCGTCCAACCAAGCAAGCTCCTCTCGAAGTCTCCGAGAGAGTATACAAATTTCCAGAAGTTCTCAGTCCAGTGGCTATTAACTTTCCATTTGTTGTCTTTCTTACTTCACAGCCCTCCTTCTTGAAAATTACTTCATGACCTCTCGTCACAAATCCGACTTACACTCAGTAGGTTATGTTTCAGTCCTACCACAAAAAGAACTTCCTTAGAGTTGATTTTACCGTCACTTAACTTAACTGATCCTTTACCCACTATCTTTGCTCCATCATTGTTTCCGAATTTCACAGAACCACCTTCGTATGTCTGCAGCTTATCAAACTTCTGTTTGTCTCCCGTCATGTGACTGGAGCATCCACTGTCTAGAATCTAGGGAGCAGATTTATTCTGTGCTTTGAGAGCCGTTTGAACGATCAGGGATTCTTTGTCTTTCTTCGGTTGTCCCTTTTCTTTCCACTGAGTTTTGACAGCAGATCTGGTTACTTTCTTCACCTTCTCCCTTTCATTGTGCTGTGACTATTTTTCGGGAAATTTTCTGTTCTGTGTTGATCCAGTTGATCGAAACTTTCTTCCCTGGTATTTATTTCCTGCAAAAGAGCTACGACAATTCCTTGCAATATGGCCGAAGTTATGGCAGTTATAACATTCTACAAAGATAATCTATCGAAGGTGAAAAATTATTTCTGCTAGTGAAATTTCTTTGTTCTATATTATATCTACAACTAGAAATTTTATGACCATATGCATTGCACTTAAAACAATAACCATAAAAGGAACGAGTGTACCTGGGAAATGGATGTTGCCATGTGGAGGTAGGAGCCATGGGTCTTCTTCTTCTTTGATGAGAGACTTTGGTGAATCCATCATTTGCAACACTCCTTTCGAGCTTGGATTTGTTGTTTTCTTTTGCATGATACGGTTTATCTTGATCAACTCTAATCTTGTCTTTATTATTTACTGGATCTACTATTACAGCCTTTGAGTCCTTTGAGGTTTCTCCTTCATCAAAGCCCAAGCCAAACTTGATACCAGTGGGCCTTTGATTATTCAACATTTTGTTCAGTTTCTCAGAACTGTCTTCAAATTTTTGATGACAGCTCAGTTTTCGATTCATTTCTTCTAGTCGTAGCCTTAATCCAACTATTTCCTCTTCCAGTTTATTGCTCTCATTTATTTTCACGGTCATATGAGCTTCAACATCTTCAGACCTTTTCTTGTATTCATCAGTTTGTACTTTCAAACTTATTATTACATTGCTGGCCTCCTCAAATTTTCTTGTAATCTTTTTATTTCTTTTCCTTTCTCGCACTTAACTCTTCAAGAGCAAGCAATTAACTCACCTTCCGGATCTATCTCAGCCTCATCTTCTAATTTTTCTTCACACTCCTGTGTTTCCTCGCTTGTTTGTTCTTCAAAAGCCATGAATAGGGCTTCACCAGTTTCTTCTTCTGATTCCTCACTGGAACTGTTTTCATAAGAATCGATATTCTGGGAAATGAAACTCTTCTTCTTGAAGCTTCTTTTTCTAAACCGTGGTTTCTTTTTCCAGACATTTCTTTCTGGATATGTTCCTTCATCATTTTTATTTTTCTCCTTCATTGGGCATTTTGCGGCAAAGTGCCCGATGCCTCCACAGTTAAAACATTTGAACGGCAACTTACCTCTGTACTTTCCTTTTCCCTTTACTAATTTCCTAACAAAATTTGCTTCATTTTCATCTCGCAGATTCTTCTTCCTCTCGACTCTTGTTTAGATTTTACATTTTTCTCGTGCTTGGAAGGTCGCTTCTCCGTCGTAGGGCTTAGTTTGTCCAATCCTCATTTCATATGTCGTTAGAGAACCATGCATTTCATCCATACTCGAAAAAATTTAAATCTTTTGCTTCTTCTATGGCAGAAACCTTTGCATCAAACCTTTTGTTGAGAGTTCTCGCACCTTCTTCACAACAACTCGCATCTTCCATTTCTTCCCCCAGCTCCTCTTATTGCATTGATGATTCCGTTTACTCTCAAGCATGTAAGCTTCTATGTTTTCATCATCGGTCATCTTTAAAGCTTCGAACCGGGCACGATGTGTTTGCAGCTTAGCTTCCTTGATTTTGTTGTCTCCTTCATGAATGCTTTGCGCTTTGTCCCATATGTCTTTAGCAGATTTGCAGCTCATGATGCGTATCAACTCACTGTCGACCAATCCACACATAATCGCATTCTTGGCTTTCGAGTTGTTCTCAAACTTTTTCTTTTCAGCCGCATCTGTTGGAGGAAAAGTGGGAGTGGTGTATCCATTTTCAACAGATTCCCAAATGTCATAACCCAATGCACAGAGATAGGTCTGCATTCTGAGCCTCCAAAAAGAATAGTTTGTTCCATCGAACAGAGGAGCTTTGTTGGAAGAAAAACCTTCACCACCGGCCATTGTATATCTCCCAAGAACACCTTAGCCGATTAAGCTTGTGCAGGTACCTTGCTCTGATACCAATTGATATTCTCACAATGACACTGAGAGGGGGGGTGAATCAGTGTAACTACTTAAAAACTTAAATCTGCAACTTTTAAAACTAATGATGCAAGCTTGAAACTAGATAATGCAAGTATCACACAAGAGCATCACACAACACAGAATTTTACGAGGTTCACCGATGTGGCTACTCCTCAAAGAATGACTGTTTGGACTTCAATCCAAATCCAGTCTTTGCAAGGATTCAATATTTACAATCGTTTACCAGAGACCCACTGGAAGGAGCACCAACCCCTGATTTATCTCGTTGCAACAGATAGGAGCACCAACCCCTTTATCCAAGCACCAACTTGGATTTCTATTTTGCAAGATAAATGGACATAAAAATGCCTTCTCTTTTGCAAGACCCTTATTGGTCTATAGCACATACAAAAATCTCACAGAAGCATAGAGAGAATTGTTAGAGACTCAATATCTTCTGATTTACTCTAAAACCTTTCTCTTGAATATTCAATAGAATTGCAGGTTTTTATTCAAGGCTATTTTCTTACAGCACCCTTGCTTACTGAGACCTTTTAAAATGCACAATAAAAATACAGTCGCAGTAACCTTCTCACTATGCCAATTCGATCCTTTTATACTTGAGTTCTTCGAACGGCTCGAGTTTGAACGGTTTAACTTTTCCCTCCATTTTTTTATTGCATTCTCGGCTGTAATTGACGTGTCAAATCCTTCTGACCTGATCCGCCTTTTAGCCGCTTTCTTTCTGACATTCTGACGTTCTGACAGCCTTTTTCTCTGCACAGTCTGCATATTCTGACAGTCCTTCTCTGCAAATACTGACAACCCTTCTACGCGTTTCGATGCTCTATTGTTTCTTCGAAACTGCTCTGTCTTCTCTGTTAAAAACTATGTATTTTTATCTCCTATGATCAACTATTCCTTATGATATACGCCAAATGTATCGTTCTCGATAAACGTCGTTTCGTGAGTCGCCACCTTTCCCAGTCATGCTTTGTTACGGCCCTGCAACAGTCGTTCGCGTCTTAAATGCAATGCTTCGTAACTTACATTTTAACTTCAGTTAACTGTAGCATGAATTTCTCCTCTACAATCTCACCATCTGTCACTTGGAACTGCAGATCTGACTCTGGTTAATTTTTCGTAACTGGCACCTTTTTGACACCTGTCACAATGCATGTATCTTTGACTTTTTCCCGCCAAAACATTACCTGTCGTGATATCGCGACGTTTTCCGCTTTGCTGACGTCATCCTCAACTTTGTCGCGATATCGCGACACTTTCGCTTCCTGAGGCTTCTCTGGCAACTTGTCGCGATATCGCGACATTTTTGGTTTTGCTGACGTCATCCTCTAAGATGTCACGAAATCGCGACGTTTCTGGCTTCATGAGGCTTCTCTGGAAACATGTCGTGAAATCGTGACATTTTCTGTCTTGCTGACGTCATCCGCTAAGGTGTCACGAAATCGTGACGTTTTCGGCTTGCAATGGCTCTTCGTTCACCCTGTCGCGAAATCGCGACACATTTTGGTTTTGCTGACGTCATCTTCATTGCCGTCGCGAAATCGCGACGTTTCTGGCTTGCAATGGCTTTTCGTTCACCCTGTCGCGAAATCGCGACGCATCTGGCATCCGTACTATTTTTACTCCATGCAGCCGCGAAAAACCTTACATGTAGCGAAATCGCTACATCATTGTTGCCTTAGCATTTTTCTTTTCTGCTTGCTAGTGAAACTTCGACGTGTAGCGATATCGCTACACCTTTCCAACATGTGTTTCTAACCTGTAGCGAAATCGCTACACCTTCGCATTATGCACTTTCAACCTGTAGCGAAATCGCTACACCTCTGCATTATGCATTTTCAACCTGTAGCGAAATCGCTACACCTCTACATTATGCATTTTTAACCTGTAGCGAAATCGCTACACCATTTTATCTTGCACTTTCAACTTGTAGCGAAATCGCTACACCATTTTATCTTGCACTTTCAACTTGTAGCGAAATCGCTACATCTTTCCCTTGCACTTTGACCATGTAGCGAAATCGCTACATCTTTCTGCCTTGCAACTCGAAGCTGTATCTAAGTCGCTGCACTTTTGTTCTTAGTGTTTCAAGCTTGTAGCGAAATCGCTACGCTTTTCTTACTTGGTGCTTTTTCTTTGCTTATGCTGGCGAAACTCAGATATGTAGCGAAATCGCTACAACTTCTTCATCAACTTTCTCTCTCCTCCCATATGTCACGAAATCGTGACATTTTTCATCCTTGGTGCCTTTGCTTCAAACTTGTCGCGAAATCATTGGCTTCTCTTCTTTCCAAAGATGTCATGAAATCGTGACATTTTTCCTTGCATTTTCTCTCCTCGGATATGTCGCGAAATCGTGACAGTTTTCAATGCATTTTCTCTCTCCTCGGATATGTCGCGAAATCGTGACAGTTTTCAATGCATTTTCTCTCTCCTCGGATATGTCGCGAAATCGCGACAGTTTTCAATGCATTTTCTCTCTCCTCGGATATGTCGCGAAATCGCGACAGGAAACATGTCGCGATATCGCGACAGTTTTCTTCCTTGTCTTTTTCTGCAAATTTCTGGATCTCGGGTCCCCTCTCGTTTTTCTTGAGATTTTCTGCACTTGATCCGACCGACCTCTCGAACCGCTTCAATCGCATCACTCGTCTCGTGTTGACAACAATTACAATCCTTTTGCACTGCTTTTGCTGCACCTTGCTCAACAATCTCCCCCTTTGGAATTGTTGGCAACACTTTGTAGCCTTGCTCAAATTCTTCTCCCCCTTTGCCAATAATGCCAAAGGGCTACTGCAGACTCCCCCTGAGTCTATGCACAACATTCTCAGGCATAAATAACTTGAATGCTCCCCCTAAGAATGTATTTCCCATAGCTAGTCAGTGCTTGGGAAGTGTGACTACTCCCAACTTCTTCCGAAGGTATTCAAATACTTCCTTTGGTAAAGGTTTGGTGAATATGTCTGCTACTTGCTCTGTAGTGGGAACAAACTCCAATCTGACCTCTCCTTCTGCAACCTTATCCTTCAAGAAGTGATACCGGATTGCAATATGTTTGGTGCGGGAATGCATTACCGGATTCTTTGAAATGTTGATTGCACTAGTGTTGTCACATTTGATCGAAATGGGCTCATTGAAGTGAATGCCTAGATCTTTCAATGTTTGTCTCATCCATAGTATTTGTGTACAGCATGTAGTAGTCTGCAATGTATTCGGCCTCTACTGTGGATAAAGAGACCGATTCTTGCTTCTTACCGTGCCATGCAACCAATTTGTTTCCAAGAAAGAATGCTCCTCCACTTGTACTTTTTCTGTCATCAATGCATCCTCGCCCAATCAGCATCAGAGTATGCAAAGAGAGTGAAGTCTTTTCCTTTTGGATACCACAGCCCATACTCCATAGTACCTTTGAGATACCTAAAAATCCTTTTCACCGTTGTCACATGAGTCTCTTTTGGACTAGCCTGAAATCTTGCAACCATGCAAACAGCTTGTAAGATATCCGGTCTAGTGGTCATCAAATACAGAGAGCTCCCAATCATTGATCTGTACATTGTTTGATCAACATCCGGAGATTTATCATCCTTGCTCAACTTGCAGCTTGTTGTCATGGGGGTGCTCACTGGTTTACTATCTTCCATAGTGAACTTTTTCAGCATTTCTTTCACATATTTAATTTGAGAGATAAAGATCCCCTTTTCTGTTTGATTAACTTGTAATCCAAGGAAATATGAAAGTTCACCTATCATAGACATTTCAAACTCTTTCTGCATTTTGTTTGCTATGTCTTTGCATGATTCATCATTGCTACTCCCAAAAATTATATCATCTACATAAACAACAAGAACAATGAAATTGCCATTTTCAGTTTTCACATATAAATTGCTATCCACCATACCTTTCTTGAATCCTTGCTTAGTGAGATAGTTGTCCAGTCTTGCATACCAAGCTCTAGGTGCTTGTTTCAAGCCATACAATGCTTTCTTCAGCTTGCAAACAAAGTCAGGATTATCACAAAGTTGAAAACCATCAGGCTGTTCAATATATACTTCTTCTTCAAGATTTCCATTCAGAAATGCTGATTTTACATCCATCTGATAAACCTTGAAATTCTTATGAACAGCTAAAGCCAAAAATAGTCTTATTGCTTCAAGTCTGGCCACGGGTGCAAAAGTCTCTTCAAAATCAATCCCCTCAACTTGGGCATATCCCTTACAGACTAATCTTGCTTTATTCCTTACCACCTGTCCATCTTCATTCAGCTTTGTTTCTAAATATCCATTTAGTACCAATTATGTTTTTATTTTCAGGCCTTGGTACTAATTCCCGTGTTTTGTTTTTCTCAATTTGATCTAGTTCTTCATTTACCGCTTCCATCCAGCTTTCATCCGTGCTTGCTTCAATAATATTCTTGGGCTCAATACTTGGATAACAGAGAATAGTTATTTACTACTCTTCTTCTTGTCTCGAATGCCAACCGTAGGGTCCCCAATAATCTGCTCTTTGGGATGATTTTTCTGCCAACCGCCTGTTCTGTATTTTCTATTTTCATCTCTTTCTAAGTCCTCTGAATCTGATTTATGTCTCTCTTCTTTTTCTTGATCTTCATCTTCTTCAATAAATTCTTCATAGGTTGGGTAGTTTTCATTATTGCTGATTTCTTGTTTCTTGCCTTCATCAACCTTCACATCCGCACTCTCCACTATTTTCTTAAGTCTTTTGTTGTAGCATGTATAGGCTTTGCTTTTAGTTGAGTACCCAAGGAATATTCCTTCATCAGCTCTGTCTTCAAACTTGCCAAGATTGCTTTCAGTTCTCTTAATGTAACACTTGCTGCCAAACACTTTGAAGTATTTTGTTGTAGCCTTTTTGCCAAACCACAGTTCATATGGTGTTTTGCTTTCATGCGGCCTCAACATACACCTATTCTGAATATAGACTGCAGTATGGACTGCCTCTTTCCAAAACCTGTCAGCAATTTTGCTCTCCGTTAACATGGTCCTTGCCATTTCCTATACAGATCTGTTCTTTCTTTCAACTACTCCATTCTGCTGAGGTGTTCTTGCTGCTGAGAACTGTCTTCTTATTCCATGTTTTTCACAGAATTCAGCAAACTCATTTGAAATAAACTCTCCTCCTCTATCAGATCTCAAACATTTAATTCTTTTTCCAGATTGATTTTCAACAAGATTTTTGAAGGTTTTAAACATCTCAAAGGCTTCTGACTTCTGTTTCAAAAAGAGTACCCATGTCATTCTGGAAAAATCATCAATACACAAAGATAAAATATTTGTATCTGTTTATGCTTTCTGTCCTCATGATGCGTATCAACTCACTGTCGACCAATCCACACATAATCGCATTCTTGGCTTTCGAGTTGTTCTCAAACTTTTTCTTTTCAGCCGCATCTGTTGGAGGAACAGTGGGAGTGGTGTATCCATTTTCAACAGATTCCCAAATTTCATAACCCAATGCACAGAGATAGGTCTGCATTCTGAGCCTCCAAAAAGAATAGTTTGTTCCATCGAACAGAGGAGCTTTGTTGGAAGAAAAACCTTCACCACCGGCCATTGTATATCTCCCAAGAACACCTTAGCTGATTAAGCTTGTGCATGTGCCTGGCTCTGATACCAATTGATATTCTCACAATGACACTAAGAGGGGGGGTGAATCAGTGTAACTACTTAAAAACTTAAATCTGCAACTTTTAAAACTAATGATGCAAGCTTGAAACTAGATAATGCAAGTATCACACAAGAGCATCACACAACACAGAATTTTACGAGGTTCACCGATGTGGCTACTCCTCAAATAATGATTGTTTGGACTTCAATCCAAATCCAGTATTAGCAAGGATTCAATATTTACAATTGTTTACCAACACCCACTGGAAGGAGCACCAACCCCTGATTTATCTGCTGCAACAGATAGGAGCACCAACCCCTTTATCCAAGCACCAACTTGGATTTCTATTTTGTAAGATAAATGGACATAAAAATGCCTTCTCTTTTGCAAGACCCTTACTGGTCTATAGCACATACAAAAATCTCACAGAAGCATAGAGAGAATTGTTACAGACTCAATATCTTCTAATTTACTCTAAAACCTTTCTCTTTAATATTCAATAGAATTGCAGGTTTTTATTCAAGGCTATTTTCGTACAGCACCCTTACTTACTAAGACCTTTTAAAATGCACAATAAAAAACACAGTCGCAGTAACCTTCTCACTATGCCAATTCGATCCTTTTATACTTGATTTCTTTGAACGGCTCGAGTTTTAACGGTTTAACTTTTCCCTCCATTTTTTCATTGCATTCTCGGCTGTAATTGACGTGTCAAATCCTTCTGACCTAATCCGCCTTTTAGCCGCTTTCTTTCTTACATTCTGACATTCTGACAGCCTTTTTCTCTGCACAGTCTACATATTCTGACAGTCCTTCTCTGCAAATACTGACAACCCTTCTGCGCGTTTCGATGCTCTATTATTTCTTCAAAACTACTCTGTAAAGTTCTTCTGCACTTTATTCTTAACGGTGTCAATCCTTCTATTCTACCTATTGCTTTCTCGTGAGTCAAGCACAAGCATCGAGAATACTGTATCACGGCCCTGCAACAGCCGTTCTACATTCAATGCATAGTTTCGTGGCAACTCTTTGTAACTGCCACCTTTCCCAGTCGTGCTTTGTTACGGATCTGCAACAACTGTTCGCGTCTTAAATGCAATGCTTCGTAACTTACATTTTAACTTCAGTTAACTGCAGCATGAATTTCTCCTCTGCAATCTCACCATCTGTCACTTGGAACTGCAGATCTGACTCTGGTTAATTTTTCGTAACTGGCATCTTTTTGACACCTATCACAATACACGTATCTTTGACTTTTTCCCGCCAAAACATTACCTGTCGTGATATCGCGACGTTTTCCGCTTTGCTGACGTCATCCTTAATTTTGTCGACTTTCGGCTTCCTGAGGCTTCTCTGGCAACTTGTTGCGATATCGCGACATTTTTGGTTTTGCTGACGTCATCCTCTAAGATGTCACGAAATCACGACGTTTCTGGCTTCATGAGGCTTCTCTGGAAACATGTCACGAAATCGTGACATTTTTTGTCTTGCTGACGTCATCCGCTAAGGTGTCGCGAAATCGTGACACATTTTGGTTTTGCTGACGTCATCTTCATTGTCGTCGCGAAATCGCGACGTTTCCGGCTTGCAACGGCTTTTCGTTCACCCTGTCGCGAAATCGTGACGCATCTGGCATCCGTACTATTTTTACTCCATGCAGCCGCGAAAAACCTTACATGTAGCGAAATCGCTACATCATTGTTGCCTTAGCATTTTTCTTTTCTGCTTGCTAGTGAAACTTCGACGTGCAGCGATATCGCTACACCTTTCCAACATGTGTTTCTAACCTGTAGCGAAATCGCTACACCTTCGCATTATGCACTTTCAACCTGTAGCAAAATCGCTACACCTCTGCATTATGCATTTTCAACCTGTAGCGAAATCGCTACACCTCTGCATTATGCATTTTTAACCTGTAGCGAAATCGCTACACCTTTTTATCTTGCACTTTCAACTTGTAGCGAAATCGCTACATCTTTCTGCCTTGCACTTTGACCATGTAGCAAAATCGCTACATCTTTCTGCCTTGCACTTTGACCATGTAGCGAAATCGCTACATCTTTCTGCCTTGCACCTCGAAGCTGTATCTAAGTCGCTGCACTTTTGTTCTTAGTGTCTCAAGCTTGTAGCGAAATCGCTACGCTTTTCTTACTTGGTGCTTTTTCTTTGCTTATGCTGGCGAAACTCAGATATGTAGAGAAATTGCTACAACTTCTTCATCAACTTTCTCTCTCCTCCCATGTGTCGCGAAATCGTGACATTTTTCATCCTTGGTGCCTTTGCTTCAAACTTACAACTTCTTCATCAACTTTCTCTCTCCTCCGATGTGTCGCGAAATCGCGACAATTTCTCAAAGCATTTTCTCTCTCCTCCGATGTGTCGCGAAATCGCGACAGTTTTCAATGCATTTTCTCTCTCCTCGGATATGTCGCGATATCGCGACAGTTTTCTTCCTTGTATTTTTCTACAAATTTCTGGATCTGGGTCCCCTCTGTTTTTCTTGAGATTTTTTGCACTTGATCTGACTGACCTCTGAACTGCTTCAATTGCATCACTCTGTCTGTGTTGACAACAATTACAATTCTTTTGCACTGCTTTTGCTGCATCTTGCTCAACATTTAGGGATTTCCCACCCCATTTGAATAGAACTTAGAGAAGAGCATTGAAGTTGAAATAACCTCACTTTCTACTAAGAGGGGGTAAGTTGTATAGAAAAAATTATGCTAGCATATTCTTAAGATGCATTGCTCAAGAGGAGGTGAATGAAGTAATATCTATATTTCACGAGAAGTTAGGAGCAAGACACCCTTCAGCTTCTGCCACTACACATAGAATATTGAGAGCAAGCTACTACTAGCCCATATTATTCAAATATGCACATCAACATGTGAGAACTTATCACCAATGTTAGATCTTTGTATACAAGCAGACTAAACGAGCTCTACCATTGCAACCTTTTCTAATAGATAAGCCTTTCATGTAGTGGGGACTTGATTTTGTGGAAGTAATGAACCTGAATTCATTAGTAGGGCACAAGTATGTGTTAACAACCATCGATTACTATACATGATGGGCTGAAGTAGTAGCCACAATGAGGAGTATAGCCCATGAGGTAATAGAATTTTTGGAGTCAAATATCAAAACTAGGTTTGGAGTTCCTCTGAATCTAGCTTGTGATAATAGACCAACATTTCAGTCACTGGAATTTACAGAGTGGTCATACCAGAAGGGGATAGTCAAAAAAATCTCATACAACTATTATCCCCAAGGAAACAGATTGGTCAAATCCAAAAATAAAAAAATTATAAATGCCATTAAGAATTCTATTGTAGATAAACCCAGATAATGGAATATATTACTAAAGTATGCACTTTGGGCTAACAGGATAAGGCACAAGGAAGCTCTTAAAACTTCATCATTTACTTTATTGTATGGTACTCAGCCTATTGTTCATGTTTCTTTGAAATTGTCCACATACTATTTTGCCTTGGATTATTTTAATAATCATGCATATGCAGAAGCCCGTGTACTAGACTTGATTAATTTGTAGGATGAAAGGATTTAGGTCTTGGAGCATTTCAGCTAGCACCAAGAGATAGTCAAGTGGTGGTTTGACAAGAGAGCAAGAGTGAAGGCCTTCAAACTTGCAGACTTGGTACTCCTATGGGACAAAGCCCATGAAAATAAAGTTAAACACACTAAGTTCCAACCTTTTTGGATAGGGCCATACCAAATCACAAATTTTTTTGGGTAATAATGCATTTCGTCTATAGGACTTGGAAGGTAATTTTCTAAACTTACTTATCAATGGTCAATATTTGAAGCATTATTTTTTAGCTGTTCAATCTGCTACATCATTTGAGTAATTGAAGGGGCCTATGTACATATGTATATAATGTAGAAACAGAGTGAGACAGTGCTTTTGTTTAGTTTGTTTTATTGGCATTAAGTTTCTCATAGTTTTCTTTTTCTTTTTCTTTCTTCTTTTGGGCTTTTATCTCGGTTTCATAATTTAAAGAAGGGTGATTTTATAAAGGGATGTTCTATGCAAGTATTTAGTGGTAATTTTTGTTATCCAAAAATATAGTAAAGAGGTAGTTTAATTTTTGTACCTTGCCCCCCATATTATTTTAATCATAAAAGAATTTTTATACTATTTTACTGGAGAACTCCGAGGGAATCCAAGAAAATTTGGTCATGAGAGAACTCTGATTCACAAAGAACACTTTAAATACTCCAAAGAGGCTATTGGTGTCTGAGCTAAAATGGTTAGTTGATCGGTTTTTTGGTTCATAAAATATCAGGGCAAATGCAACTTTCGAACCTCTAGTAAGACTTCCTAGCCAATGAGTTTTGTAATAAAAAAGGAGAGAGTTCCATAATAAAAAGATAGCCAAGACTTATGAAAATGGAATTTTAGACATGTTCACTAGGGATATAGATACCCCATGGCTGTGAACCAAGGTCTTGGAAAGCTAAGAGTAAATTTGTCCTAGTAGCGGAGCTCTACTCAAATAACCCTATGCAATCCAAACAACCTGATTGATCCTTAGTAAGAATTCTAAGCCATGGTTTTATTTGGAGGAAGAATTTATACACTGTAATCACACACTAGAGTTTTCTTTGAGTGATGCAACCTAGTATGTCCTTGGGAAATTTCAATAGACTAGTAGATAATAATTGAAATATTTTGAAAATCCTTGCAGTGAGGTGATGTGCATGATTTAAATTATTTTAAAACTAGAGTTCTAGGTTCCAAATAGTGCTACTATTTCCCCGTAGATATTGCTATTTTTTGAGAAGCAACACACCCCCACTGAAAATAAAGTTGTTTTAGCCTTTGAAGATAATTAATTTTCATTTTCTAAGGGGAAACTTGTGAATTTTTTGGGTTTTTTTTTATTCCAAGTTTTGCTTGTATCATTTTTGGAAAATTGTTTGAATCAAAGTGTTAGAATCGTTTGCATAAGAGCTTTGATTTGAATTGAAGTCTTCTGAATATTCATGCATCAATGGTATTAATTCAAATTAAATATTTTAGAAATTTAATTTTCAATAGTTTCCTAAGGTCTAAAATATTTAAATCAATTTCTAAGGTTCTTTGAAAAATCTTCATCTTGCCCTAATGTTTACTCCAGTATTTGAAATACCAATCTCTTGCTAGGAGAATCCTTTTTGGATGATTCAAATTCTGGATGAATTTTTGTGAGCTAATCTTTCCAATGATGCCAAGTTTACAAGTTTTTAGATGTGGTTTACTTTCCAGAAATAGCAATTTCTAATTGTAGCCAATTAACTTATTAATGTTATATCTCTTGATATGAAGTGAATTTTTAATATTTCTTAGTGGATTCGGATACCCATTCAAATTATTTTGACACCTTAAAATTTGTATTTAATTCAAAGCACTTTCGATAGCTCGACGTTTTTCGTAGGACTACCCAAACTACCGAACTTGTTTCGGCCATATGTCACTCATCCGAACTCGGATTGAGCTAAAATTTTGAGGGTAGATGCCTGAAAAACCCTAGAACATCTCCACAAATTTTCATATCATTTGTAGAAACACAGATCCTAGCACATCCCTATGTGTGAATGATATATTTGGCAAGCGGCTATGCGAGGGTTTCATCTAGGTTGAGTGCAAGCAGCTCTAGAGGTTGGTTTTTAGGGCCTTCGGGCCCTAGAAACCAATATTTTTGTGGTTTATGCTCAATATTTTAGCATGAAATGTTGCAGGGGATACAATATGGGTTAGAAATTTGTCTTTCAACAGATCATACTGTGAACTGAGTGACAAAGGCTTCCAATTTGCTGCTCAAAATAAAAGTGAAAACCATACCTTTCCACGACGTCCAGGGCAAGGATTAAAGAGATCTTGAAACAAGTTTCAAGCAGTTGATCAAAAATGGCTCATATCTCAAATGAATCTGGTGTTAAGGTGCACCCACAAAATAATTCTACTGTGAAAACCCCTGTCAAGGGTAAGAATTTTGAAGACTCAGTCCCAAAAATGAATTTTAGGGATGCCCTTCATGGTGGACAGCCTTAGCCCAATGCTAATATCAATATTAGGGCTTCTCATAAAACTCTAAGAATGTCTAAGATTGATCCCAGGAAAACAGAGTCAGGATGTCTTAAAGCAGTTGATGGAACTCCTATTGTTAAGCTTGATATGGGGAACATTCAGACTGGCATTGAAGATTTTAAAAAAAGAGGACTAATTTGTCGGTTCATGGGTTTTCGTCCGAGTCTATCTGCTTTCAAAGTTTGGGCTGCAAAAAGCTGGAAAACTAAAGGTGAGTTGCAAATCTCTATTTATCCAAATGGTTATTTTCTTGTTTTATTTTCTAATAATGAAGATAGAGAGAAAAATTTCAAGGGGGTCCTTGGTTTTTTGGAATGGCAGGGCTTTTCATGAAGCCCTGACATACTAAATTTAAAGCCAAAGAAGAGATTCCTTCTATAGCTCCTGTGTGGGTTAGACTCTTTGGCCTCCCTATTGAATTTTGGAATCCTAGTATTTTTTCTTCAATTGGAAACTCTTTAGGAACTTTTATGATGACTGTTGATTGTACTCAAAATTTTAAACATATTATTTATGCTCGGATTTGTGTTTCAATGGATTTTGACAAACCCCTACCTAAAAATATCACTTTACAATTTGGGGAAGACACTTGGGAGAAAGTAGTGGACTATGAGAACATTCCTTTTCGTTGTAGAATTTGCCATGAATATGGTCATTTGGCCAGTTTTTTCCCAAATAAAATTCCTGATCAAAAGAAAGAAGATATAAAATCAGCAGGTTTCCAAATACCTAAGAATAAGAACACTCAGAAAAACCAATTATGAAGGATAAATCAAAGTCATCTTCTAAATTAAGATATAAGAAGACCTCCATTCTAATCACTTATTAAGGTATTCCCATAAATATTCAAAGGCATAAAAATAAAGATTGGAATTGGTTGTTGGACAAAGTCAAGAAGAAAATTGGAAAGTGGACCAACAGGTGTCTTTCTTCCTGGGGTAGAATCACCTTGGTAAAATCAGTCCTTCAAGCTATTCCTATTTATGTTTCTTCCATTTTGAATATCCCAAAGGTTGTTCTTCGAGAATTGGATCAAATCAGTCATCGTTTCCTTTAGAGTGGTACTAAGGAGAAAATAAAATGGGCCTTGGTGAAATGGGATACTTTATGTCTTCCTAAGAGTGAAGGGGGGTTAGGATTCTGGTCTTCTATTAATAAAAACAAAGCTTTAGTTGCTAAATTATATTGGAGGATGTTGCATAACCCCAATGCTCTTTGGGCCAATAATCTTCGTGCTAAATATGCTTGAGAACAAAAGTCCTAAAGACCTTGTTCGCTATCAACTTCCTACCAAAGGTTCTCCCATTTTAGCAGTTCTTAAGACGGATTTGATAAAGAAAAAATTATTTTGGATCATTCATAATGGTCAACATGCAAATTTTTGGACAGATTCTTGGGATGGTCACAAGCCTTTGATAACTCAGTTTTCCGATTGGAGGCCTTTGATGGAGGAGCTTCACCGAGCTAATTGGATAAAGGTGGCTAATTACTATCGGTACCATACTGGTAATTCAAAGGTTGGTAGATATTGGATCCCTATTGAAGACTGGCCTATTCAAATCCCAAAAAGGCAAAGACAAGATATCCAAGACATCCTTCAAATGAGATCCCTCTCTTGGTCCTGTTGTGGCTGATCCACAACACACCCCAAAATTGGGGACCCACCTTTTTTGCATGCTTTCAAAGAAAACTGTAGTAGCCCAGATGCTAAAAAATCAAAGAAAAAAGCAAAAATTTCACTAAGGAAAAAAAGTGTCGCGATATCGCGACATGTCGCTCTGTCGCGGCCGAAAATAAAAAGTTGTCGCGATATCGCGACATGTCGCTCCGTCGCTGCCGAAAAAGAAAAGTTGTCGCGATATCGCGCTGTGCTCCGTCGCGACTGAAATGAAAAAGTCGCGATATCGCGACATGTCAAGCTTTCGCGGCAAGCAGGAAGAGGCATTGATCGAAAATTGTCGCGATTTCGCGACGTGTTGTGAAATCGCGGTCCAGAGAGGAGAGAGAAAGACATAATGGAAAATTGTCACGAAATCGTGACATGTCACAAAATCGCGGTCAAACCAGTCAAACAGGGCAAGGCACTAAAAGCGTCGCGATTTCACGACAGGAAGCAGCAAAGGGACACGAAGCGAAAAAATGTCGCGATATCGTGACAGAAAGCAGCAAAGGGGCACGAAGCGAAAAAACGTCGCGATATCGTGACAGGTCGCGTTTTCGTGGCTCTAAGCAGCGAAGTGGTACGGAAGGAAAATATGTCGCGATTTCGCGACATGTCGCATTTTCGCGACCAAATACAGCAAGAGCAGCCCAAAATAGAAAGCGTAGCGATTTCACGACAGAAAGCCTCAAGATAGCCCCAAGTGAAAAACGTCGCGATTTCACGACGAAGCTGCGAGGCGTACGAAGTGAAAAACGTCACGATTTCACGATGAAAGTAGCCGAAGGCGTACGCAAGTGAAAAGCGTCACGATTTCGCGACAGGTTGCGTCCGAAGGCGTACCAAGTGAGAAACGTCGTGATTTCGCGACATGTATGCATTCGCGATGCATGATGAGAAACAAAGTCGTACGGAGATGAAGAAACGTCACGATGTCTCATTTCGACAGTGTGCATGATGGCGAAGGTCGTTGGCGAGGAAAATGTCGCGATATCGCGACATGTCACGTTTTCGCGATGAAAGTAAGGGAGCAAAGCTGCATGCATAAAAATGTCACGATTTACATGGGGCCATTACAGAACATGCAGAGGAAGCGCGAAACACGTGGCATACAGGTGTCAGGGTTACAGAAGCGTTACATGTCAACAGAAAATATCGAACGTTTCGGCATCGAACATAAATTCAAAAGCAACGAAAAGGCAGGAATACGAAACGATGCATTCTGGGAGGTGAAACGAAGCGACGCAGAGCGAAACAGAGAGCCACATCAGAAAGTATAAAGGCACAAGCGAAGACAGGCACAGGGGTCGAAAACCGCTACGAGCGGGGTTGCAAAGTTGATGGTGATTAGCCGTTATGGGCCTAGCTGTGGAGTGCTTTTCTTCCACTTTTGCTGGTTTTGAGAAAAACCAGAGATTCTGCTATTGTAACAGGACATATTTTTAATGCAGAATTGTTCAAAAATTTGCATTTTATGGGCAAGAAAGGATGAGAAATTTTTTGCATGCTTCATTTTAACTGTTCTATTTTTCTCCTTTCGGATTTCAGATTTATAAATGAAATTCATGCCATTGTTTTGGGTTATTTCATGTGAATGTCTGCAATCTGAAAATTATTTTAAACCCTAGGAGCTAGCACCTAGTTTACTTTGATTATGTTTGTTTTGTGGGTCAAATAGGCTAGGTTGCATGTATGAAACTCTCACATATTCGGTTTTGTCGGAATAGGATAGCATCAGACTAAACGTGTTCAATTTTTAATTTTCTGCATTTCTTTTCATTTTATTTTATTTTTCCAGAAGGTTCAACTTAGTTAAAATAAATACATAAAAATTACAAAATCTAAAAAAAAGTAAAATAATGAACAATCACTAAAGTTTCATGGTGAAATAAACCAACATTGCCCCTTGTTTACAGTTACTTGCAATCACTAAGGTGTTCCAAGCATTTTAAATTGATTATCTTTATTTGAGATTACTAATACTCAGTTGCAAATGCTAATACAACGGAGACCTTGGAGAAGTTGGTTGTTTAACTTCTTTGCAAGAGGGGATTTGGAACCCAAATCCTAAGGAAGAGTGTAATTTCACAAGTGTGTGAAAATACCACTCAACATTTTGGCGCTAGAAGGAGGGCATGAAAGGGTTTATTTTATCGTGATTTTAGATGCTACAAGTTTATAATTGTTTGAAGAGCTTTACATTGCTAAATATTTCAAGTCCATTTGATTAGCATCTTCGGCCTCCTCTAACACCACTCAACATTTTGGCGCTAGAAGGAGGGCCTGAACCGGTTTATTTCAGATTGATTTAAATGCTATAGGGATTTAAATTTTGAATATTTCATGCCCTATTGATTATTATCTTTAGCCCTCTTTTAACAATACAACTTTGTACTGTTAAAAGGAGGACATGAATTGCTATGCACTTTCCTAACGCTTTGATTGTTCATACAAGAATAATGTGATTTGATTTGATTTATAAAAAAAAAAAATAATAATAAATAAATAAAATTTGATATTAAAGTTATATTCTTTAAGATTCACTAATGGCTATGTTTTCACCGTGGATGACAGGTAGCCCATTGAACATACCAGGAGTTCAACATTATTTGCCCGTTGGTTTTGAGAGATGTCTTCCTCGATTTTTGTCTAACGGGACAAATCCTGTAGGAGAACACATTCAAGCATTCAAATTTGTTGTGAATCACTTAACAATTTGGCATGATGATGTTGTTTGTAAAATGTTCCCTTACACCTTGGACAAAGTGGCATTTGATTGGTTTACAAGTCTGCCCTTAGGGTCTATCACTTCTTGGGCTCAGCTAGAGGCAGCATTTCTTAATCAATTCAAAAAAGAGCAAGTTGACCCAATCCGCATGTATCAGCAGTTTGTCACTATTAAAAAAGGACCAGGTGAAAATGTGAAGTCATTTTCTGAAAGGTTCTTTGGATTATATGCTCAATTAGTGACATTTTATGCTCTTCAAGAAGAAATGGCTCTCCAAATATATGTAAATGCTCTTGACCCACTCATTTCCACATATTTGCGAGGGATGCCTCAAATCACATCTTTGTCACAAGCCTATACTCAAGCAATGGCAATTGAGCAACAATTGAGTTGTCAAAATTATGGTGTGGGTTTTGGATCGTATAATCTTCAATCATTTAATACCTCCTTTACCCATCCAATGATTTATCCACCTCAACCAAATTCAAGTGTAAATCAATTTCAGAATCAACAATCATTCCCAAGCTTCAATCAATTTCAAAATCCTCAACCTACTATGCAAGATCAACCATCTTTCTTAAGTATGAATCAACTTCAAAATACTCATCTTGATTCAAAGGATATTTCTAAAATCAATTTTAATGATTTTCATAAGAATATGATTTTAGGCAAGGGAGGAGTACTAGATCCAACTAGTATTGAAACATGTGACAAATTGGAAACCCTTGACTCACCAAAAGATGAATTCTATGAGGATGAATCTGTTTCGGATGACATTGTTGAAAATGATGGCCAAGAAAATTCACACCTTCCAAATCATGTTAAACGTGAATCATGGGTTACACATGTGGATTATGATAGCCTTATCAATTTGAATACAAGCAATAACCCAATTTTGGAAGTAATTGAACCATCTAAGGAAGGTGAAGATAAATTTGATGAGAAACATGTTGATGAATTAAAATATGAAGAAGAAATAGTTGAGCATCACAATTTGATTTTGAAAGATGATCATTATGATTCTTGGGAAGAGTATGCTCACTCCAAAACCGCTAATGAAATTTGTGTGCCTATTGATATGCAGGATGATACAATTGCCCTTTCACATGAGGATATTACAAGTCCTGTACAATCTGAGAATGTTTTGGAAGAAGGGTTGGAATCTCATCAAAGGTTGGAGAAGGATAATGATTTTACTACCATGGATGAAGAAGGAGAATCAATTGTTTTTGTTCCCCTTGAGGGGCAAGAAATCAAAAATCTTGATCCACCTATTGTTTCTACAATGTCTATGCCATCTCAAAATGATGAAATTACAAAGCCTAAGTGGTGTGGGTTTGATACTATTGATGATCCTAATGAAAATATGGATTTTGAGGCAACTCAAGCCATTGATCATGGAAAGGTGTCACGTGACACATATCTTGAAGAATTAGGCTCTTGTTTTGAAAAAGATGGACGCATGTTTGATTGGGTGCCTAACTTTGGTGTTTTTGAACAGGTGTTGGATGATGAAGAAGACAATGAAGAAAAAGAAAAAGCTACTAACACTCATCAAGTTGTGATAAATTCTAATCATGATGGGTTGAGTATGGGTGACAAGGTGAAATCTTTACCTTTGGTAGTAGCCACAAAAATTTTAAGTGATGGGTTACATGATGTCCCTTTGGATGCTAATGTCATTGATGATGAAACGTCAAATCTTGGTGATGTTTGTCAAGTTTTGATTGATTTTGATTGCTTTAAAATCTTGAAAAATAATTTGAATTCAAGACTTTTAGAAATAGGCTCTTGTTGGCAATATCTCACATTTGAAAAGGAAAGCCTACTTCTAAATCATGAGTGGAATGATGAAACTTGCATTTTAAAGAATAGACATGATAAAATTGAAAATCAATCATTGTCTAATCAATTTGAAAATTTGAATCTCACCTATGAGAATACTAATGGAACTAAATCTAATTGGTGGGGTGAGAGAAGAAAGTTGAAGTGGGTTGCATTGTTTGGTCTAGTCTTGTTTTTGTTGGATGCCCACAACATTTGGCAGGCATATCATGTTATATTTTTGTTGAAATGTTCTAATCATGTTTGGGATCCAGGAAAGTAATAGTCCAAGCTTGGCATCATCTTGTACTATATTGTATATAAATTTTGGTTTTGGTTTGGGTTTGTGTTTTCAAGTTTCATTTTGGGATTGCTATTTGGATTAGGATTTAAGTTGTGTGGTTGATTTTATTTGACATGTTTAGTTTGTTTTGATAAAAAAAAAAAAAAAAAAAGAGAAGAAAATTTGAGATGTCAACTTATGCCTAAAATCAGGAGAATATGAAACATTGGAATTGTGTTGTAGAAAGCTCCACAAGTAACACAAACATTTAAATATTATCGTTTGGATCTTGTGATGCATGAAGTTGTCAGTTTTGCACATTATGGTAAAATAGATGATATATTCCAAAAGAAGTAGTGCATTCATATCTCATGTCATATTCCACATTGCATATACATGTCATCTGAGTTACATTTTCATTCCATGGGCAATTATTGAGAAGGTGTTGAATCCTCTTAGGATTATTACATAACATATATTAAAAGGATCCTAAGGTTGGGGAACTGCTGCCCAAGCTATCTTGAACCAAGCACATTCCATGCACATTAAAAAATAATCTTGAGCAAAATGGTCAAAACCATACTTGGATGAAAAGGTGAGGTGAAAAGAATATTTCATGTCTGTCCTATCATGCAACATAATCCTTAAAACAGTGGTTTTTACCACTTCCATAAAGCTTAAAGCCTAAAATCAAAGTAGTAAGGATAGGGTTAAATCCTCATCGAACTTAGGTTGAGGATCCAACTCCCCAAAGCTCTGATTTGACCTACATGGAGTAGTAAGGATAGGACTTAATTCTCATCTCGCTTAGGTTGAGAATCCGATTCCCCAAAGCTTCCATTTTTCCCATTTCATCATAAGGCTTGGATTGGAAGGATCGTACTACATGTCCTCTCGCAAAGGATGGGTAGTCATCCCAAAGGTCCAAGCAATAAAAGTAAAACTAATTTTTTCCATTTCATCTCAATCTTGGATTGGAAGGATTGTACTACGTGTCCTCTGCAAAGGATGGGTAGTCATCCCCAAGGTCCAAGAGATAAAAGATAATATTTTCCATTTCATCTTAATATTGGATTGGAGGGATCGTACTACATGTCCCTAGCAAGGATGGGTAGTCATCCCAAAGGTCCAAAGAAAAAAAGAGAGAGAAAAGAATGAATGAAAGCCAAGTCATGGATTATGGGGTTAAGTATGCTCATGCATGGCAACATGTCTTGCCTAAAAGCAAGACCACTGATTGCTCATATGGATAGACTAGCCTGACCATTTCATCCATAACAGGTTAAATTATTTTGTTCAAGATGAGGTAATGAACTCCAAATCGGAATAGTAAGGATAGGGTTAAATTCCCATCTCGCTTAGGTTGGGAATCCTATTCCCCAAAGTTCTGATTTCACTCACACTTGCACATGGGTTCAAGATGGTAGTGACACATAACCAACTTTGGGATCTAAGAAATTAATTTAATAGACATATATTTGGTCCTAAGAGGGTTTGACATTTTTAATATGTTTGTCCATGATATTAGAAGGTTTGAGCATTTATAAAGCAGGTTGTTACATCTCTAGCATCTTCATCATGCATCAAATCCTGCACAAATCATTCATAGCCTTGCATACAAATCATAAGTGAAACTGACAATGGAATGTTGAACAAGTTCAAATGATAGGGAATGAAACACATTGCACACATCGAGCTGATACTTAATGATTCTGATGTTTCATGTATTTCTGATCTGTCGGTATTTGTTTATCTTCTATGTGCTGACGCTTGTATCTAAGCTTGTATGTTTCAGGTTGGGTTCTCACCAAAATGCTCAAGAGCATTTGATAATAGAGTCACCATTTGTTGTGGCTGATCCACAACACACCCCAAAATTGGGGACCCACCTTTTTTGCATGCTTTCAAAGAAAACTACAGTAGCCCAGATGCTAAAAAATCAAAGAAAAAAGCAAAAATTTCACTAAGGAAAAAAAGTGTCGCGATATCGCGACATGTCGCTCTATCGCGGCCGAAAATAAAAAGTTGTCGCGATATCGCGACATGTCGCTCCGTCGCTGTCGAAAAAGAAAAGTTGTCGCGATATCGCGACATGTTGCTCCGTCGCGGCCTGAAATGAAAAAACGTCGCGATATCGCGACATGTCAAGCTTTCGCGGCCCAGGCAAGCAGGAAGAGGCATTGATCGAAAATTGTCGCGATTTCGTGACGTGTTGTGAAATCACGGTCCAAAGAGGAGAGAGAAAGATAGAATGGAAAATTGTCACGAAATCGCGACATGTCACAAAATCGCGGTCAAACCAGTCAAACAGGGCAAGGCACTAAAAGCGTCGCGATTTCGCGACAGGAAGCAGCAAAGGGGCACGAAGCAGAAAAATGTCGCGATTTCACGACAGAAGTAGCAAAGGGGCACGAAGCAGAAAAACTTCGTGATATCGTGATAGGTCATGTTTTTGCGGCTCTAAGCAGCGACGTGGTACGGAAGGAAAATATGTCACGATTTCGTGACATGTCACATTTTCATGGCCAAATACAACAAGAACCGAAATAGAAAGCGTAGCAGATTTCATGACGAAAGCCAAGATAGCCAAGTGAAAAACTGTCACGATTTCGCGATAAGGCGTAAGTGAAAAACGTCATGATTTGGTGACAGGCGACCAAGTGAAAAACGTCACGATTTGACAGTAGGACATATGAGAAACAAAGATGAAAAACGTCACGATTTCGTGACATGTTGCATTGGCAAGGTTGGCAGGAAAATGTCACGATATCGTGACATGTCACGTTTTCACGATGAAAGTAAGGGAGCAAAGTTGCATGCATAAAAATGTCATGATTTACATGGGGCCATTACAGAACATGCAGAGGAAGCACGAAACACGTGGCATACAGGTGTCAGGGTTACAGAAGCGTTACATGTCAATAGAAAATATCGAACGTTTTGACATCGAACATAAATTCAAAAGCAACAAAAATGCGGGAATACGAAACGATGCATTCTGGGAGGTGAAACGAAGCACCGCAGAGTGAAACAAAGAGCCGTATCAGAAAGTATAAAAGCAGAAGCGCAGATTGATACAGGGGTTGAAAACCGCTGCGAGCGGGGTTGCAGAGTTGATGGTGATTAGCCGTTCTGGGCCTGCTTTGGAGTGCTTTTCTTCCACTTTTGCTGGTTTTGAGAAAAACCAGAGATTCTGCTATTGTAACAGGACATATTTTTAATGCGGAATTGTTCAAAAATTTGCATTTTATGGGCAAGAAAGGATGAGAAATTTTTTGCATGCTTCATTTTAATTGTTCTATTTTTCTCCTTTCAGATTTCAGATTTATAAATGAAATTCATGCCATTGTTTTGGGTTATTTCATGTGAATGTCTGCAATCTAAAAATTATTTTAAACCCTAGGAGCTAGCACCTAGTTTACTTTGATTGTGTTTGTTTTGCAGGTCAAATAGGCTAGGTTGCATGTACGAAACTCTCACATATTCGATTTTGTCGAAATAGGATAGCATCAGACTGAACGTGTTCAATTTTTAATTTTCTGCATTTCTTTTCATTTTATTTTATTTTTCCAAAAGGTTCAACTTAGTTAAAATAAATACATTAAAAATTACAAAATCTAAAAAAAAATGAACAATCACTAAAGTTTCATGGTGAAATAAACCAACATTGCCCCTTGTTTACAGTTACTTGCAATCACTAAGGTGTTCCAAGCATTTTAAATTGATTATCTTCATTTGAGATTACTAATACACAGTTGCAAATGCTAATACAGTGGAGACCTTGGAGAAGTTGGTTGTTTAACTTCTTTGCAAGAGGGGATTTGGAACCCAAATCCTAAGGAAGAGTGTAATTTCACAAGTGTGTGAAAATACCACTCAACAGTCCCATGAAAAAAATTGTTTTAGATGGAACAACACTACTAAGGGTGAGTATTCAGTTGCTCAAGGTTATTTTACCTTATGCCATAATAATCCCAACCATTATTCTGACATATTTTCTCAATTGTGGGCTCAAAAGCTTTGGCCTAAGGTGAGGTTCTTTAATTGGCTTTTATTGCATCGTAGGGTGCTTATTGGTGAGCAACTTATGAAGCATGGTTTTCATGGCCCTTTTAGATGTGAAATGTGTGAAGAGAATGTAGAAAATATCAACCATATTTTTATTGAGTTTACTTTAGCCTCTGAGCTATGGAGGAGAATGGCCACGTTACTTGGATTATAGTGGTCCAATTTTTTTACTTTTGAACATCTTTGGAGGGATTGGCCTAATCAAGAGGGTGTTGATCATTTTATTAGGTAGTTAGTTTGGATGGGTTCTACCATTCTTCTTTGGAATATTTGGAATGAAAGGAACAACCGAATTTTTAATCAAGATAGGAAGGATATTCACTATATTTGGAAAAATACCATAGCCAACTTAGTTAAATCAGTCCATCAACTCCTTAATCACCCTCAAAACTCCCACCAAATATGGGATCAAGTGATGCAAATATTGAAGATTAAACCTTCTAAGGGCAACCAACTTAAAGGGAATGTGAGTATTAGTAAGATGGATAGGACTATAAATTGGCAACCTCCTCCTAAGGATTTTGGAAAATTCAATACTGATGGAGCCTCTAGAGGGAACCCTAGAAAAGCCAGTGTGGGAGGAATTAGTAGACTTTCAGATGGCTCCCTGGTTTTTACTTTTGCTAAGAATTTGGATATTCTTTCCAATAACCTTGTTGAGGGGTATGGTATCCTCAGAGCCCTTCAAGAGGCTACTAATGTTGGATGGGAAAAGGTGTTAGTTGAGTCTGACTCTCAACTTATGATTAATCTCTTGAAGACTCCTTCTAAGAATCATAAGGTGGATTGGAGAATAAAAAGAATTATTGAGAAGATTCAGTTAAACCAGATGGGATTTTTGAAATTTGATTACAATCATGTGGTCAGAGATCAAAACAAGAGTGTTGATGCTTTAGCTAATTGGGCTTTGTACAAAGGTGATCTTACTTGTTATGGCCACCCTCCTATATGGTGGGCTTCTCAAATTAGGGAAGCTCTTCTTTCTATCATTTCTTTGGATGGCTCCAGTTCTGAAGGTACCTAGTTTCTTCTTGTTTTTTTTTTTTTTTCTTTGGTTCATTCAGTTTTTTTAGTTCCCTAGCTCATTCTATTATTTATTTTGTTTCCTCTGTTGATTCTTGCCTTAATAGTTTTCTGGTCTAGATAGGTCATTGTTTTGTTCATTGTTTTTTTTTCTTTTTTCTTCTTTGTTTTTTTTTGTTTAGTTTTTTAAGGTGGGTGGGTTCTTTTGTTTTTTTTTTTTTTGTGTTCTTTGTGTTGTTTTTCGTTGTTCTTGTGTTTTTGTTGTTTTGTTTTTTTTTGTTTATGTTTTTTGTTATTGTTCTTGTGTTTTTTTCATTCTTGTTCTTGGGTTTCTCTTTGTTTGTGTTATTTCATGTTTTTATGTGTGAGTGTCTTCTATGTTTTTTGTTTTTGTTTATTGTTTGTTGTTGGTTTTTTTTTTTATTTTTATTTTATTTATTTTAATTTTTAGGTTTTGGTTGTGTTTATTTTTCATGTTTTTTTTTGGGTTATGTCTTTGTAGTGTTCTGTTGTTTTTGTCTTGTTTGTGTTTTGTTATGTGGTTCTTGTGTTTTTCTATGTGGTTTGTGTTGTGGTTTATTTTTTTCTTATTGTGCGTGTTTGGTTGTGCTTTTATTTTTGACACACTCAAGGAGCATGTTTTTTATTTTATTTTATTATTTTTGTTGTTATTTACTTATTTTTAAATTGGTTTTGTGTGTTTGTTTGATCCTTGAGTATGTCAAAGGTGGTAGGCCAGGTCCGAGTCCTGGGCATTTTTGGTGGAATGGATACCCCTGCCTCCTTGGGTCTTACCCCAAAGTGGCATCCCTTTTGGGATGTTTTCCACAAATAAAAAAAAAAAAAATTCAAAGCACTTTCAATTTTCATCATATTTTCATACTACATGAAATGGGCATCTTTCGGGTATTTTAAATTTTTTTTACAGAATTTAAAAATTATTTCCAATCATGGAGGATCCTTCAAAACCCTTTAAAATTGCATAATACAAATAGGCGGAGTCATTGGATTCAACTTGTATTTTTAGAAAATTTTACTAAGTGTTGAAAGAAGGACGGAAAAATGGGACTCCATTGCACTCCCATAGCATCCCAAAACCCTGCCCACATTTTGCAAAGAGAGAAGGAAATGGAAAATTTACCTAAGTGTCCTTGTATGGAATAATGGGAATTATTGAAAGGAAGTGGACTCCTGAAATCCCATCCAATGGTTTCTAAAATAAATAAAATTTGCTATGGTTGAAAAACTTGGGCAGAGAAATGGGAAGCCATCGAAGAAAGTTGGGTCCCAAAGTTCCCCCCCCACCTTAAGGTAAATAAAATATTATCTAAGAAATATTGGGTGGAGAAATGGGATGTCAACGAATAAAGTGACTACCCCAAAGTTTCGCCCACTCTTTACAAAGAGAAAAAATGAAATATTGCAAAGTGTGCATGATTGGTGGAAATAAATCATTGGTGGAATTAAATTTTGGAAAATTAGAAAATTATTCCTGACAAAGAAATGAAACCTAAAAATTCAAACCAAAGAGAAAATAAAATCTACTAAGTTGCACCATTTTCGTAAATTGTTAGCTTTTGATGCCACATACAATGGGAGATACCAATCACAAGATGCAGAATGAAATAAAGTAAATTTGTGAGATGACTAAAATATGCTATAAATAGAAATTATGAAAATTATTACAATAGTAGCTATGGAGGAAATGGACACTCCATAATATAATCTATTACTCCATGAATGAGATCTAATATTATAGCTCATACACACACTACCCTACTGCCTATCTACCATACACTGCCTATGATATTATGACTTTTGTATCTATCTTCTATGTCTATGACTATTATATAGGAATATAAGTTCCTTGGCCAACACTCTATCTAGTTGTACAATTGGACACCTTGCACATTACAGCTTGCACATTGACACTTGTGCATTTATTATATTGCATGAAGTAACTAGATAACTTCCCCCTAAAGTAACCTAATGCGGTAAGTATGTACCAAGGAAGGTATATTTGATCCAAATAATGTAATATACTCTATTTCTAACTTCCCCCTGTATTAAAATATTTGGGTATTTGAGAATTTAGTCTTCAATGTGGATCTTCTTCCATATGATGGCTTTGAATTGGATCTTCATCTTCAAAATGATCTTTGGCTTCTTTAGATTCACCATTGTTGTCTTCTATCCATCCACCTTCATTGGTCTCCTTGTACATATCTTTGTTTGGTTCTAAGTATTTATGGCTAAGTAAAGGATGGTGCACTCATCCTCTCATCTTCTTAATTTTGATTCTTCTATGCTTGGCTCTGTATTGTACTGGTTCTTCATTTTCATTAACCTATTCCTTTGGAAAAAATTAGTATCACTTTGAAATATCACAATATCTTGTGAGATTTTTTTTTGTTAGTAAAGAAAATTTGCATTAATATAAGGGTTTTGGAAGGGACCCCAAAACCTTAATACATCCAAAGTAAAACTAAAGTACATCAGGCTTAACAACCAACACAGTAAAATTTGTCAAAAATGGTGAGCAATCTAAAAAAAAAAACTGGAGGACTTGCAGGACAGAAGGGATGATCCCATACCAGAGGCCAAGCCCATCCCTAGGGGGGACCCCGCATTCAGGGCCAAGCATTCAATTATCATCGAGGGTGGTGCAAATCTCCTTTGCATCCTTAAAGATGATACTAAGCTATGCATGGGTGTCACCAAGGTCATTCACCACCTACTGGAGGACAGTCCACTGGGACTTAACAATTTTAACAACCAAAAATAGGGTAGTTGCGGTGCTAGCCAGGTGACTGAGAATCATATTGTATATAGAACCCTTACACCAGTAACATTCATCATTCTTTAAGCGCAAATGTTGTCAGTCTTCATCTCCACCCAAGAGTCAGTTTTTTCTGCTTCGTTAGACTTATTATCTTGTGAGATTTCCATTAAATCTAGGATGTATGTATTTCCATGGACTGACCCTATTGCTTTAATTTCACCTTAGATTAATGATGATACATGTATTTATTCCATCCATATATCTAAATTTGATCATATAATTATCTTCTACCAAATTTCTTACTAAAATTAGATTGAATGCTAATCCAAGAACATACAATATATTTTGTAGTAGAAGATTTGAAAATTATCTGCTAGGTGTTACACATCCATATCCATGTATAGAATAAGTTTGTCTATCCACACTTCTTAGTCTTTAGCCATTGATATCTTCAAGATAGTCGAACCATTATAAATTTCCTGTCATATGATGACTAGCTCCTGAGTCAATGTACCACATATTTTCATGTTTTATAGATAGGTTTCTATTGGAGCAAATTCCAGATTCATTATATGACATTCTTGAAGAAATGAGATAGGAATTTTCTTATGCCTTCCTTGATATAATTATATAATCTTGATTTGATAAAACTTATATTAATCCTTGATTATTGTAGGCTTCCTTATGTCTCCCTAGTAATGATAATGAGTACTCATAAGGATTTTTAGGTTTTGTAGATAGCTTATATATTACTAATGGATTTACAACTTGATAAACAATAGATTCTGATAAAAGCAAGTTTTGTAGAATGCCTTATGACTCCCTATTATGTTTTGTACAAGATATAAAGTGCTTTTGTAAATTATAGTTCAATCTTGGTTGATTTTGTAAAGTTTTGTAAATGCTAAAATCAACTTCTTTTGTCCTTATTGCTCCTATTGAATTAAGCACTTTTTCTATATTCTAAGATGTTTTAATATTGGATATTTTGTCTCTATTTGAGAAGAATTGAGACAAGTAAATATTATAATTTCCAACCTTTATATGTTTTTGATAAACCTCTTATAATGACCCTTTGAGATATGATTTCAATTTTTCTAATTTCCAATAAATCAATTTGTAGTAGTAGACTTTATGACTCTCAAATTTGGAAAATTATAAAATATAATAATATTTGCAAAGTATTAAATAGTTCAACTTAATTAGAAGGCCTTATATCTCCTAGGTTAGTTTGCAAATAGTATTTTAATTTTTGGTAAGTTATCTCCTATGTCTTATGCTTTATCAATCTTAAAAATAATCCTTAAAATTATAACCTTATATCTCCTATGTTTGAAAGCAATATTTATGAGATATTTTTCTTACCTTAGCCCCTTGATTTCACACTTGAATGGTGTTGGTTTTGATTGAAATAAAATAGTATTTTACATACCTTTTTCTACGATGCTTGACTTGACAAGTTTGTATGACAAAGTGTGGTATGGCTATCGAGCTTCCTCTTTGATGCTTGGAGAGTAGATGTTGACCTTATTCAATGGATTCTTAAAGGCTCCTATGCTTTCCTTCTTCCATGCTATGCTTAGAAACATATTTACTGGACTGCGCTTTGCTCTCCACTTCACACTGCAGATGTTGAGTGTGAATGCTATCCATTTGCTCTCTCTATGCTACATATATGGGTAGTCATTTATGGACAAGTGACAAAATTGTTTCTTGGCAATGATGCCACTTCTTCTTGTAATGCTACTACACCAACCATTACTCCTTTGTAATGTATTCACCTTGCTTTGAGCACTCTCAATGTTCATATATTGAGTGTTAGAGATATGATAATAATATACCAAGTGGCACTAAACCCTCTTGCATGGGAGTTTCTACATAACACCTACAAGGAGATTATAACTCCTTCGATTATCTTCCTCCTTAACTTGCTTTGGTTTCATGAATAACAAGCAACGTATTTTTTTTTATGGAAAACATCCCAAAAGGGATGCCACTTTCGGGTAAGACCCAAGGAGGCAGGGGTATCCATTCCACCAAAAACACCCAGGACTCGGACCTGGCCTACCACCTTTGACATACTCAAGGAGCAAAAAAACACACAAAACCAATTTTAAAATAAGTAAATAACAACAAAAATAATAAAATAAAATAAAATAAATGCTCCTTGAGTGTATCAAAAACAAAAGCACAACCAAACACGCACAATAAGATAAAAGAAACCACAACACAAACCACATAGAAAAATACAAGAACCACATTAAAAAACACAAACAAGACAAAAACAACAAAACACTACAAAGACATAACCCAAAAAAAACATGAAAAATAAACACAACCAAAACCTAAAAAATTTAAAAAAATAAAATAAAAATAAAAATAAAAAACAACCAACAACAAACAATAAAAAAAAAACAAAAAACATAGAAAAAACTCACACATAAAAACAAGAAATAACACAAACAAAGAGAAACCCAAGAACAAGAACGAAAAAAACACAAGAACAATAACAAAAAACATTAAAAAAAAAAAAAAAAAAACAACAAAAACACAAGAACAACAAAAAACAACACAAAGAACACAAAAACAAAAACAAAACAAAAGAACCCACCCACCTTAAAAAACTAAACAAAAAAAGAAAGAAAAAAAAGTTGAACAAAACAATGACCTATCTAGACCAGAAGACTATTAAGGCAAGAATCAACAGAGGAAACAAAATAAAGAATAAAATAAGCTAGGGAACTAAAAAAAACTGAATGAACCAAAGAGAAGCAAAAAAAAAAAAACAAGAAGAAACTAGGTACCTTCAGAACTGAATCCATCCAAAGAAATGATAGAAAGAAGAGCTTCCCTAATTTGAGAAGCCCACCATATAGGAGGGTGGCCATAACAAGTAAGACCACCTTTGTCCAAAGCCCAATTAGCTAAAGCATCAACACTCTTGTTTTGATCTCTGACCACATGATTATAATCAACTTTCAAAAATCCCATCTGGATTAACTGAATATTCTCAATAATTCTTTTTATTCTCCAATCCACCTTATGATTCTTAGGAGTCTTCAAGAGATTAATCATAATTTGAGAGTCAGACTCAACTAACACCTTTTCCCATCCAACCTTAGTAGCCTCCTGAAGGTCTCTGAGGATACCATACCCCTCAGCAAGGTTATTGGAAAGAATACCCAAATTCTCAGCAAAAGTAAAAACCAGGGAGATATCTAAAAGTCTACCAATTCCTCCCACACTGGCTTTTCTAGGGTTCCCTCTAGAGGCTCCATCAGTATTGACTTTTCCAAAATCCTTAGGAAGAGGTTGCCAATTTCTAGTCCTATCCATATTACTAATACTCACATTCCCTTTAAGTTGGTTGCCCTTAGAAGATTTAATCTTCAATATTTGCATCACTTGATCCCATTTTTGGTGGGAGTTTTGGGGGTGATTAAGGAGTTGATGGACTGATTCAACTAAGTTGGCTATGGTCTTTTGCCAAATATAGTGAATATCCTTCCTATTTTTATTAAAAATTTGAATGCTCCTTTCATTCCAAATATTCCAAAGAAGAATGGTAGAACCCATCCAAACTAACTACCTAATAAAATGATCAACACCCTCTTGATTAGGCCAATCCCTCCAAATCAGTTCAAAAGTAAAAAAATTGGGCCACTATAAGCCAAGTAAAGTGGTCATTCTCCTCCATAGCTCAGAGGCTAAATTACACTCAATAAAAATATGGTTGATATTTTCTACATTCTCTTCACACATTTCACATCTAAAAGGGCCATGAAAACCACGCTTCATAAGTTGCTCACCAGTAAGCACCCTATGATGCAATAAAAGCCAATTAAAGAACCTCACCTTAGGCCAAAGCTTTTGAGCCCACAATCGAGAAAATATGTCAAAAGAATGGTTGGGATTATTATGGCATAAGGTCAAATAACCTTGAGTAACTGAATACTCACCCTTAGTAGTGTTGTTCCATCCAAAACAATCTTTTTCATGGGACCAAGAGAGGGATCTCATATGGAGGATGCCTTGGATATCTTGTCTTTGCCTTTATGGGATTTGAATAGGCCAGTCCTCAATAGGGATCCAATATCTACCAACCTTTGAATTACTAGTATGGTACCAACAATAATTAGCCACCTTTATCCAATTAGCTCGGTGAAGCTCCTCCATCAAAGGCCTCCAATTGGGAAACTGAGTTATCAAAGGCTTGTGACCATCCCAAGAATTTGTCCAAAAATTTGCATGTTGACCATTATGAATGATCCAAAATAATTTTTTCTTTATCAAATCCTCACCAGTCTTAAGAACTGCTAAAATGGGAGAACCTTTGGTAGGAAGTTGATAGTGAACAAGGTCTTTAGGACTTTTGTTCTCAGCATATTTAGCACGGAGATTATTGGCCCAAAGAGCATTGGGGTTATGCAACATCCTCCAATATAATTTAGCAGCTAAAGCTTTGTTGTTATTAATTGAAGACCAGAATTCTAACCCCCCTTCACTCTTAGGAAGACATAAAGTATCCCATTTCACCAAGGCCCATTTTCTTTTCTCCTTAGTACCACTCTAAAGGAACCGATGATTGATTTGATCCAATTATTGAAGAACAGCCTTTGGGATATTCAAAATGGAAGAAACATAAATAGGAATAGCTTGAAGGACTGATTTTACCAAGGTGATTCTACCCCCAGAATAAATCCACTTGTTGGTCCACTTTCCAATTTTCTTCTTGACTTTGTCCAACAACCAATTCCAATCTTTATTTTTCCGGCTTGGAATATTTATGGGAATACCTAAATAAGTGATTGGAAGAGAGGTCTTATTATATCTTAATTTATCCAAGACCATGGATTCTTGTCTAGCATAGCAGTGAAAGAAAATAACTTTAGATTTGTCTTCATTGATCAAATGCCCTGTAGCCTTAGAAAAATAGCTAATGATTTGCTTAATATTAGAACCTTCCTTAACTATAGCTTTACCTAAAAGAGTAGAGTCATCCACAAATTGAAGATGAGAGATAGGTCTAGCTCCATGAGCAATGGTAACTCCCTCAAGGGTTTTTTTCCCTCTTTTTGGTTATAGTCCTACCCAAGCATTCAACAAGAATGATGAATAAATAAGGGGATATTGGGTCACTTTGCCTAATACCTCTGGAAGCTGGGAAATACTGAGAAGGCCTACCATTGATAAGAAATAAGTAGGAAAGTAAAGAGATACATCCCATAATCCAATCCATCCAATCCTTAGAGAAACCAAATTGCCTCAAAACTTTGATAAGGAAGTGCCAATCCACTCTGTCATAAGCTTTGGATAAGTCTAACCGAATGAACATAGAAGAAGAATTTTACATATCCATGGAATGGATGGCTTCCTGAATAAGAACTATCTCATCTACTATTTGACGTCCTTCCACATATCCCCCTTGCTCTAGGGAAATAATATTATGCAAAATAGGCTTCAACCTTTCTGCCATGATTTTAGTAATTATTTTGAAAAGAACATTACATAAAGCAATAGGTCTAAAGGCTGAGATATGATCAACCTATTGAGCTTTTGGAACAAGAGTAATATAAGTTTTATTGATAACCTTCAAAATTTCTTTGGCTTTACTAGCTTCTTCCACCACCTCTAATAAATCAACATGAAGGATATCCCAGAACTCTTGGTATAAATCAATAAGAAAACCATCAGGACCTGGGGTTTTCCTTTTTTGCATTTTAAAAACTACTTGTTGAAGCTCATTGATAGTAACAGGAGCAGTAAAAATAGAGTTCTCCTCAGAAGTGATAAGCGAAGGGATTGTTTGAAGAACATTTTTTTGAGAAGTTGAGTCAAGAGGAGTAGAAACAAAAATATTGGAAAAGTAATCAACAACAATAGAGTTCATGCCATCCCAAGTATAAAAAACATCTCCAGAATCTAATTTTAAGGAAGAAATAAAGTTGTGAGATCTTCGAGCTAGAAGAGATTTGTGGAAGAAATTTGTGTTTCGATCTCCTTCTTTGAGCCATTGAATTCTAGATTTTTGCTTCCATAAGATTTCTTCTTTTTTTCCCATTCCTCTAACTTTGTTGTGAGTTTAATTTCATCTACACTTCTCTTCTTTGTGAGGCCATCTAAATAGATTTTCTTATTCAAATTTTCAAGATGAGCAATAACTTCATGTTTTTTTATGAACATCCCCAAATTTTGGATTTAATGTATTGCAGTATTTTGGCAAAACAGAACATCTTAGTCCCATGCCTAGGTTTACCTTCCTTCCACCATTGTTGCACACGAGGTCTGAAGGAAATGTCTCTAAGCCACATTAATTGAAAACAAAAAGGAGAGAAACTCACATTGGTTTTCCACATTTCCACCATGACTGGCCAATGATCTAAACCAACATTATTAAGAGTCTTCACTTTAGGAATGTGACCATGGATTAAGAAATTTTCAGAGAGCAAAAACCTATCCAATCTCTCCATTATACAAGCTAATCCTTGCCTTCTGTTAGACCAATTCATAAGGCCATTATCTGGTTGGATATCCACAAGATGGAGTTTTGCAATATATTCACTCATGAGGTCAGTGCTTTTGTCTAAATTTCTATTTCCCCCCTTTTCTCATCTAGAGAGAGGATGGTATTGAAATCTCCTCTGATCAAGATCCAAGCTTTAGGAAAATGAGAGATAATATGAGTAATATCCTTCCACTATCTTCTTCTTTCCTCCAAAGAAGTCGGAGCATAAATAGTAATGCAGAGCATAATCTGGTTGAAATGTCTACTTTGAATAGCTATAGCCAACAAACCCCAACTGCCAACCATATGGTGAATAACTACCTCTTTTGGGTCCCAAATACAAGCAATGCCACCCGAAGTCCCTTGGGAACTGAGGGAAACCACTTTTCCAGCTGGCCAAATTTTACTAGCAATTAAGTCCATATCCTCCATTGACATCTTTGTTTCTTGAAGGAAAACAAGATGCGGATGATTTATCTGAATCATTCTTCTAATTTCATTTTGTTTTGAAAGACTCCCTTTGAGTCCTCTAATATTCCAAGTGATGATCTTCATTAATACCAGGGCTAAAAAAGTTGGTAAGGGCATTAATCTTACCTTCCTCTACAATATTTTCACCTTCTTTTACCATATGATATTGATTGGTCTTGCGACCTACTTTTTTATTAGAATCCATCTTCAATTTTTTTTCCCCGTTTCTTGACTTATTCCAATTGAATCTGAGATGGCTTCTAACCTTGAAGAATGCTCATACACAGCCAAAATTTTACTATATGGTTCAACGGAGTCTATATTGGGACCTGCATTATTTGAAGTTTTGACATTTGAAATATTGTTTTTCTTATGTAAATTTTCTCCTTTTTTTTGTTGAAAACCTTTGATTTGTTGGTTTATCTCTGAGTTCTTCCCTTCATATTTAAATTGTGTTTCTAAGATTTCAGTTTCCATTATTTCCTCTTCCTCACTTGGGACATCATTTGTGGAAAGGATTTCAAACATATTAGCAGATGACTTTGATTGATCCTTCATAACTAGTTTTTTTCTGAGTGTTCTTCTTCTTAGGTATTTGGAAACCTGTTGAGTTTATATCTTCTTTCTTTTGATCGGGAATTTTATTTGGGCAAGCACTGGCCAAATGACCATATTCATGGAAAATTCTACAACGAAAAGGGATGTTCTCATAGTCCACTACTTGCTCCCAAGTGTCTTCCCCAAATTGTAATGTGATATTTTTAGGTAGGGGTTTGTCAAAATCAATTAAAACACAAATCCGAGCATAAATAATATGTTCAAAATTTTGAGTACAATCAGCAGTCATCATAAAAGTTCCTAAAGAGTTTTCAATTGAAGAAAAAATAGTAGGATTCCAAAATTCAATAGGGAGGCCAAAGAGTCTAACCCACACGGGAGCTATAGAAGGCATATCTTCTTTAGCTTTAAATTTAGTATCCCAGGGCTTCATGAAAAGCCCTGCCCTTCCAAAAAACCAAGGACCCCCTTGAAAAGTTTTCTCTCTATCTTCATTATTAGCAAATAAAACAAGAAAATAACCATTTGGATAAATAGAGATTTGTAATTCACCTTTAGTTTTCTAGATTTTTGCAGCCCAGACTTTGAAAGCAGATAGACTCGGATGAAAACCCACGAACCGACAAATTAGTCATCTTTTTTCCAAATCTTCAATGCCAGTCTGAATGTTACCCATATCAAGCTTAACAATAGGAGTTCCATCAGCTGCTTTAAGACATCCTAACTCCATTTTCTTGGGATCAATTTTAGGCATTCTTAGAGGTTTATGGGAAGCCCTAATATTGATATTAGCATTGGGCTGAGGCTATCCACCACGAAGGGCATCCCTAAAATTCATTTTTGGGACTGAGTCTTCGAAATTATTACCCTTGACAAGGTTTTCACAGTAGAATTATTTTGTGGGTGCACCTTAGCACTATATTCACTTGAGATATGAGCCATTTTTTGATCAATTGCTTAAAACTTGTTTCGTGATCTCTTTAATCCTTTCCCTAGACATCATGGAAAGGTATGGTTTTCACTTTTCTTTTGTGCAGCAAATTGGAAGTCGTTATCACTCAAGTTCACAGTATGATCTGTTGAAAGACAAATTTCTAACCCATATTGTATCCCCTGCAAAATTTCTTGCTAAAATATTGAGCATAAACCACAAAAATATTGGCCGCTAGGGCCCGAAGGCCCTAAAAACTAACCTCTGGAGCTTCTTGCACTCAACCCAGATGAAACCCTCGCATAGCCGCTTGCCAAATATCTTGTTCACACATAGGGATGCGCTAGGATCTATGTTTCTCCAAATGATATGAAAATTGGTGGAGATGTTATAGGGTTTTTTAGGCATCTACCCTCCAAATTTTAGCTCAATTCGAGTCCGGATGAGTGAGATATGGCCGAAATGAGTTTGGTAGTTTTGGCAGTTCTACGAAAAACGTCTAATCAATTTCGACTCTAAATTCACATAATGAAGCATTTGGTTTAATGTGTCTCTCAACAATGTATTTTCTTTTGCAGGTAATTTGTGAGCCACATTAGAGCTTCAAACAAGGATGAGGTAACTCTCTTTCTACCCTTTACTGATGATATTACCAATGTAGCATCCACTTTCCTTCTTTATGCTCCTTGTTCACGTTGATAGAGGTGAAGCTTAATGCATCATAACACTGGATGTTCTCTATCCTTTTTTTTACATAGATAGCTTCTTATCCTTTCTATGGTTTATGTAAATTTTTGTGATAGATTTTCTTTGGCTTACGTAGATAGCCTTGGAAGAATTGTTGTTATTTATGTAAAAGCTTACTTTATCTATAGGTTCAATATTGGAGAGAATACCCTTTTGGTGTTGGATAACGCTTGATCCTTTGGCCCTTCCTTTGGTTGCCTTTTTTCCTGTACCTATTGTGGCTATTGTGGAACCTTTAAATCTGATCCTTTTCCTCCGTTTAATATATTGTAGAAGTGCAATACCATGTAACCTTTACATGTATATAGAACCTTTTTATTGCACCTTTTCTTGCACTCTTTTGTAGGTCTGAAATTCTTATTTTTGTAGCAAATTAATGAGTGCAAAATGAAGGTTTTAAGGATGTATCTTTGGGTAGAATCCTTGCCATTTTTCTTGGATGATTGATGGTGAGTCCAAGCCTTGTAAATACTGTAGAACAAAGGCTTTATTTTAGTTGCACTAACCCTAAGTGCTTTGGATTTGAGACTCACCAAGTCTCAATATTTGAAGCTTGTTTTTTGTTATCTTTTATTTGCTTGTACTAACCAATTTTGGTGGCTTCTATTAGGCACTATGAGTTGTAGGCTTATGTTCTTTACGAGTGTGTTTAGACATTTTATCCAAACTAGATTTTTTAGCCTTAATTTCAAAGAACAAAACTAATTTCTTTTGAGAGTAATAATAGTGCAAATGAATCTAACAAATTCTACTTTTAATGCACTAAAAAATTACACCTTATCACTCCAATCTACTCTCAAGAAATGCACTTAATCAATTCACTGCAACTAATCAAGAATAATATGAAATGAACCTTCAATATTTATTCTGTAAATTTTTTATAAGCAAGATATTAGGAGATAGTATTCTTTTGCTTTCCAAAGTAGATAATAGGCTATTTGATAGATCATTAAAATTTTGAAATCTAATCAACTCCTAATGTGAAAATGAACCTTAAAAATAACCTTTATTTTTGCACACTTGAAGACTGTAATACAAATTTCCTTTTTGCAACTTTAATCAGGATGAAGGTACTTTAATAAATCTAATAAGTAATCCAACTAATGAATATACTTGCACCAATACTTTCTTACTTTTTTTTTAACACTTTTGTAGCTCATTTTTTTGCTTCTATAGAGGATGTAGATCTTGGTGCCTAAGATCACCAAGTTGCTATCTTGAGTAAAATCTTATAGCTCTTTGCAGACTGTTTTGAACAACTCCTTCACCAATTGTTGGTCTCAAAATTTCTTTCATGAGCCTAGGGTTTGGTGACTTTGATATCCTCTTATAATCTCCTCCTTCTACTTGACAAAGTTAGTATCCCTGAAGCAATAACCTCTTGTTGTAGGAGGTAAACTTTAAATCTCCTGGATTTGATAAGCTTCTTTTGCCTTCACGTCTTCTTGTCAAATTTTGATTTCAAGTAGGATCTTCTTCTCAAGATTCTGAATATCTTGAGGTCTTCACTAGATTCTTCTTCTGCTCGGATTTAGCACTCCTTACCAAATTATCCTTCTCTTGGGCTTATTGTTAGATGGCGATAATTGTCCCAAGTTCTTCACTATCAAGGGCTTATCCTTGGTAGTGATTTCTCCAGTGAGTTCTCCTTTGATGATATATTTAGCAAGGATCTCCTAGCCTTTTACTGGATGCTCATAGAGACCTTATCAAGGTCTTTGATCTTGTAGGTTCTTCTAGTCTTCCTAGAGACCTTAAATTCAACCTTCTACTTCTATAAGTATTGGCATTGAGATCTTCTCTTGGATCTCTAATTCTGCTACTTTTGGATTTGAGTAGGACTCTCTTAGTCCTTCTTCCTAGTCTAGAATTTCTTCAATGAGATCTCCTCCTGATCTCTTTTGCTTCAAGTACTGGATCGATTTTGAAGAGGCTTTTCTTCCTAAACTTCTTATAGGAAGCTTTCCTAAATTATGATATCTCCTTTACCTGCAACAAAAATATTAGTATTGAAATCTACTTCTGAATTAGATCCTCTCCTCTAGAATCTTCTTTAGGATAAAGGCATATGTGGCCTATTTGAGTATCAAGGCTTCTATGGCCTGTTATTCAATATCAAGGTTTCTATGGCCTATTCTTCAATATCAAGGCTTCTATGGTCTGTTCTTCAATATCAAGGCTTCTATGGCTTGTTCTTCAATATCAAGGCTTCTATGGTCTGTTCTTCAATATCAAGGCTTCTATGGCATTTTCTTCTATATCAAGGCTTCTATGGTATTTTCTTCTAGATCAAGGCTTCTATAGCCTTTTCTTCTATATCAAGGCTTCTATGGCCTTTTATTCTTGTGAAGTTCTTTAATATATCAATGGAGATATCTTGTCTCCATACTTCACCATGATTCTTTTCTAGAAGATTCTTCTAAAGTATTCTTCTCTCTGCAACAACTAATATATGCACTATGAAGGATCTCTGACCTTTGATCAACGAAGTTGAGGACTCATAGATTTGTGTTGTAGTAGGTGTCCCAATCATCTGAGTATTAATTCCTTGTGATACAAGAAACCTTCAGGTAAGTATTTCCAAATTTTTGAGCTTCACTAGTTGATTCATCAACCTAGTGGATCAAATGTTGAGTCCTAGTCTTCACAAGTTTTCCTTCAACTCTGTAGAAATACTCTAGCCCTATGAAATCTCAGTATTTTTAAAACTGAAATTTTAGTCCTCATTTGTAACTCTTCATAATTCTACCACCTAGACTCTTATGAGAAATTTTGATAGTGATTGGTCCAATGGCACGTCAGATTCTCAAAATACCTATTGTATCTTTATCTACCATAGCTTTGGTACCACTATTAGCTTTTGATACTACATAAAATGGGAGATACCAATCACGAGATGCATAAATAAATAAAGTAAATCTATGATATGACTAAAATATGCTATAAATAGAAATGACAACAAAAATTACAATAGTAGCTATGGAGAAAATGGATACTCCATAATATAAGATATTACTCCAGCTTTGAGCTTATAGCTCACACACACTACCCTAGTAACTATTTACCACACAATGCCTATGATCCTATGACTTTTGTATCTATCTTCTACATCTATGGCCATTATATAGGAAGATAATTTTCTTGGCCAACACTCTATCGAGTTGTACAAGTGGACACCTTGCATATTACAACTTGCACATTGACACTTGTACATTTATTACATTGCATGAAGTAACTAGATAAATTCCCCCTAAAGTAATCTAATGATGTAAGTATGTACCAAGGAAGGTACATTTACATGACCTAAATACTGTAATATATTCTATTTCTAAAGATGAAAGAAAAGCTTGGACGAAAAAATGGACATCGACCAAAGAAAATGAGCATCCGAAAGTTTTGCCCCTTGATTTTCGGATAAATGAAAATTTACTAAGTGTAAATAAAAATCCATCGTAAAGAAAATATTTTTTTAAGTCTAATCTTGGGAAAAAATATGGTACCATTGCACTTCGGGAGCATCTTGAAATCTCATCCAAACCATTTGCATAAATCTAGGGCATTAACCAAAGAGGAAGCAATCCAAAAGCTTCATCCATGCTTTTATCGAGAAAATTGGATAGTGGTGAAGGAATGAACATCCCAAAATTTTGTCCACTTAGAGAAACAATGGAAAAATCCATCCATAGAATTAATTCTTGGAACATCTAAAAAATATCCTCTGACAATAAGAAAGTGAAGCTCTAGCAATTGGAAATAATAGCCAATGATGAAAAAATAGGGTTTAGCCATTAAATTTTTACATCCATCCATTGAAGACCATTCAGATTGATTCTCTGGCAATGAGCAATGATATAATTCTAAAATTTTATTTTTCCAAGAACCTTAGGAAATTAAAATTAAATTAAATTATAATGTTCTAACCTTTGCCTATTTTTTAATTTTTGTAGAAAATCATTGGTGGTTGCATTTAATATTGCAAACGTCATAGTGGGTATGGAAATTTAATGCAAAGTGGATAAAAGCGGCTGTGTAGAGGTATAATACGCGTAAAAATGATGATCCACCTAGATTTTTGTAGAGCTCACCATAAACAAGGATTTTATGGAGTGCCCATTTAATGAAATATGTCTAAAATTGGCTAGAGAATGAAAACATAAGTATGTGGTCTCCATTTGATGGAGAGAAGATCAGATTGTACCTCCACCATTTATGGTGAGATTTTTAGATAGATTTTCAGGGTGATTAGAGTTGGTTTGAACTCTATTATTATATGTTTTATATTGTAAAGCCCCTACAGTGGGATTTTAAATTGTTTTTACTTGATTGGGAGTTGGATTTTTTTTTAAATACCAGGGCATATCCTGAGTCTATAAATACTCCCATTGAATGTAAAAATCATATGCAAGAATTTATAATAGAAGTCATTTTGAAATTTATTTTTTGGGAAAAGCCTCTATTGTTGACTTAGGATCTGTTGTGGTGTTGTTACTCTGAAGTGGTGTGGCTAGGTGCTTAATCTGCTTCTAGAGTTTGAACGGTGCTCATTTTATTATTCTTGTTTTCACTAAAATATCTACATTTGTAATTGTTGTGAATTCAATAGATTTTAGTATGCTTTTTGTGTTGTTTAAAATTTGAATTGCCATTTAATATTTCTAAAATTAATTTATTTTCCTAATGGCTCTAACTTTTCTACATGAGCATAGCTACTAGCAAAATCATCCCAACAAGTCTAAAATTTTTGAAGTGTTAAATTATCTTAAGGAAGTATTTAAATTCATAGTTTAAAGATATGAATTTAATAGCTTTGGTTTGTGTGCATGAGCTTTTGCTACCCATAGACTCATCCTGTTAATTTTGGGAAAACTACAATTTAAATAAGTTACTCTATTCTATTTCCCTGTTCTACCATTTTCCAGGTAACAAGTTAATCTTAGAAAGCTAGATAATTTGTTATTCTATTTTTTCCATTTAGTGAACATAGCAGAATGTTTGAATTAAAAGGTGATTGATAATTACAATTGTAGAAATTCATCGTTATTTTTTGCCCTACCTTACCCTCTCTATATTTATTTCTAAAAGGTCTCATTTTTATTTTCTTTAAAATTCTTTATTGAACCAAATGACATTGGCTCAAACCATTATATTTCTCAATATTCAAAGAGGAGACCAAGGAGGGACGTTTTTCGTAGGACTGCCCAAACTGTCGAACTTTTTTGGCCATATCTCACTCATCCGGACTCGGATTGAGCTAAAATTTTGAGGGTAGATGCCTAAAAAACCCTAGAACATCTCCACCAATTTTTAGATCATTTGGAGCAACATAGATCCTAGCACATCCCTATGTGTGAACGAGATTTTTGGCAAGCGGTTGTGCGAGGGTTTCATCTGGGTTGAGTGCAAGCAGCTCCAGAGGTTGGTTTTTAGGGCCTTCGGGCCCTAGAGGCCAATATTTTTGTGGTTTATGCTCAATATTTTAGCAGGATATGTTGCAGGGGATCCAAGATGGGTTAGAAATCTATCTTTCAATAGATCATGCTGTGAACTTGAGTGACAACGGCTTCCAATTTGTTGCACAAAAGAAAAGTGAAAACCATACCTTTCCACGACGTCTAGGGCAAGGATTAAAGAGATCACGAAACAAGTTTCAAGTAGTTGATCAAAAAATGGCTCAGATCTCAAGTGAATCTGGTGCTAAGGTGCACCCACAAAATAATTCTACTATGAAAACCCCTGTCAAGGGTAAGAATTTCGAAGACTCAGCCCCAAAAATGAATTTTAGGGATGCCCTCCATGGTGGACAGCCTCAGCCCAATGCTAATATTAATCTTAGGGCTTCCCATAAACCTCTAAGAATGCCTAATATTGATCCCAGGAAAATGGAGTCAGGATGTCTTAAAGCAGTTGATGGAACTCCTATTGTTAAGCTTGATATGGGTAACATTCAGATTGGCATTGAAGATTTGGAAAAAAGAGGACTAATTTGTCGGTTCGTGGGTTTTCATCCGAGCCTATCTGCTTTCAAAGTCTGGGCTACAAAAAGCTGGAAAACTAAAGGTGAGTTACAAATCTCTATTTATCCAAATGGTTATTTTCTTGTTTTATTTGCTAATAATGAAGATAGAGAGAAAACTTTTCAAGGGGGTCCCTGGTTTTTTGGAAGGGCAGGGCTTTTCATGAAGCCCTGGCATACTAAATTTAAATCCGAAGAAGAGATGCCTTCTATAGCTCCCGTGTGGGTTAGACTCTTTGGCCTCCCTATTGAATTTTGGAATCCTACTATTTTTTCTTCAATTGGAAACTCTTTAGGAACTTTTATGATGATTGTTGATTGTACTCAAAATTTTGAACATATTATTTATGCTCGGATTTGTGTTTTAATGGATTTTGACAAACCCCTACCTAAAAAGATCACATTACAATTTGGGGAAGACACTTGGGAGCAAGTAGTGGACTATGAGAACATTCCTTTTCGTTGTAGAATTTGCCATGAATATGGTCATTTGGCTAGTGCTTGCCCAAATAAAATTCCTGATCAAAAGAAAGAAGATATAAACTCAGCAGGTTTCCAAATGCCTAAGAAGAAGAACACTCAGAAAAAACCAGTTATGAAGGATCAATCAAAGTCATCTGCTAATATGTTTGAAATCCTTTCCACAAATGATGTCCCAAGTGAGGAAGAGGAAATAATGGAAACAAAAATCTTAGAAACACAATTTAAATATGAAGGGAAGAACTCAGAGACAAACCAACAAATCAAAGGTTTTCAACAGAAAAAAAGGGAGAAAATTTACACAAGAAAAACAATCTTTTAAATGTCAAAACTTCAAATAATACAGGTCCCAATATAGACTCTGTTGAACCCTCTAGTAAAATTTTGGTTGTGTACGAGCATTCTTCAAGGTTAGAAGCCATCTCAGATTCAATTGGAGTAAGTCAAGAAATAGGGAAAAAAAACTGAAGATGGATTCTAATCAAAAAGCAGGTCGCAAGACCAATCAATATCATATGGTAAAAGAAGGTGAAAAGCTTGTAGAGGAAGGTAATATTAATGCCCTTCCCAACTTTTTTAGCCCTGGTATTAATGAAGATCATCACTTGGAATATTAGAGGACTCAAAGGGAGTCTTTCAAAACAAAATGAAATTAGAAGAATGATTCAGATAAATCATCCACATCTTGTTTTCCTTCAAGAAACGAAGATGTCAATGGAGGATATGGACTCAATTGCCAGTAAAATTTGGCCAGCTAGAAAAGTGGTTTCCCTCAGTTCCCAGGGGACTTCTGGTGGCATTGCTTGTCTTTGGGACCCAAAAGAGGTAGTTATTCACCATATGGTTGGCAGTTGGGGTCTGTTGGCTATAGCTATTCAAAGTAGACATTCCAACCAAATTATGCTCTGCATTACTGTTTATGCTCCGACTGCTTTGGAGGAAAAAAGAAGATAGTGGAAGGATATAACTCATATTATCTCTCATTTTCCTGAAGCTTGGATCTTGATCGGAGGAGATTTCAATACCATCCTCTCTCTGGATGAGAAAATGGGGGGAAATAGAAATTTGGACAAAAGCATTGACCTCATGAGCGAATATATTGCAAACCTCCATCTTGTGGACATCCAACCAGATAATGGCCTTATGACTTGGTCTAACAGAAGGCAAGGCTTAGCTTGTATAATGGAGAGATTGGATAGGTTTTTGCTCTCTGAAAATTTCTTAATCCATGGTCACATTCCTAAAGTGAAGACTCTTAACAATGTTGGTTCGGATCATTGGCCAGTCATGGTGGAAATGTGGAAAACCAATGTGAGTTTCTCTCCTTTTTGTTTTCAATTAATGTGGCTCAGAGACAGTTCCTTTAGACCTCGTGTGCAACAATGGTGGAAGGAAGGTAAGCCTAGGCATGGGACTAAGATGTTCTGTTTTGCCAAAATACTGCAATACATTAAATCCAAAATCAAGACTTGGAACTGGAAGGAGTTTGGGGATGTTCATAAAAAAACATGAAGTTATTGCTCAACTTGAAAATTTGAATAAGAAAATCCGTTTAGATGGCCTCACAGAGAATAGAAGTGCAGATGAAATTAAACTCACAACTCGGTTAGAGGAATGGGAAAAAAGAGAACTCTTATGGAAGCAAAAATCTAGAATTCAATGGCTCAAAGAAGGAGATCGAAACACAAATTTCTTCCACAAATCTCTTCTAGCTCGAAGATCTCACAACTTTATTTCTTCCCTGAAATCAGATTCTGGAGATGTTGTCTATACTTGGGATGGCATGAACTCTATTGTTGTCGATTACTTTTCCAATATTTTTGTTGCTACTCCTCTTGACTCAGCTTCTCAACAAAATGTTCTTCAAGCAATCCCTTCTCTTATCACTTCTGAGGAGAACTCTATTTTGACTGCTCCTATTACTATCAATGAGCTTCAATAGGTAGTTTTTAAAATGCAAAAAGGAAAACCCCAGGTCCCGATGGTTTTCCCATTGAGTTCTACCAAGAGTTTTGGGATATCCTTCATGCTGATTTATTAGAGGTGGTGGAAGAAGCCAGGAAAGCCAAAGAAATTTTGAAGGTTATCAATAAAACTTATATTACTCTTGTTCCAAAAGCTCAAGAGGTTGATCATATCTCAGCTTTTAGACCTATTGCTTTATGTAATGTTCTTCTCAAAATCATTACTAAGATCATGGCAGAAAGGTTGAAGCCTCTTTTGCATAAGATTATTTCCCCTGAGCAAGGGGGTTATGTGGAAGGGCGTCAAATAGTAGATGAGATAGTTCTTGCTCAGGAAGCCATCCATTCCATGGATATGCAAAAATCTCCTTCCATGTTCATTCGGTTAGACTTATCCAAAGCTTATGACAGAGTGGATTGGCACTTCCTTATCAAAGTTTTGAGGCAATTTGGTTTCTCTAAGGATTGGATGGATTGGATTATGGGATGTATCTCTTCAGTTTCCTACTTAGTTCTTATCAATGGCAGGCCTTCTCGGTCGTTCCCTAGCTTCCAGAGGTATTAGGCAAGGTGACCCGCTATCCCCTTATTTATTCATCATTCTTGTTGAATGCTTGGGTAGGACTATAACCAAAAAGAGGGAAAACAAAACCCTTGAGGGAGTTACCATTGCTCATGGAGCTAGACCTATCTCTCATCTTCAATTTGTGGATGACTCTACTCTTTTAGGTAAAGCTACGATTAAGGAAGCTTCTAATATTAAGCAAATCATTAGCTATTTTTCTAAGGCTACTGGGCAGTTGATCAATGAAGACAAATCTAAAGTTATTTTCTTTCACTGCTCTTCCAGACAGGAATCCATGGTCTTGGATAAATTAAGATATAAGAAGACCTCCCTTTCGATCACTTATTTAGGTATTCCCATCAATATTCAAAGGCAAAAAAATAAATATTGGAATTGGTTGTTGGACAAAGTCAAGAAGAAAATTGGAAAGTGGACCAACAGGTGGCTTTCTTCTAGGGGTAGAATCACCTTGGTAAAATCAGTCCTTCAAGCTATTCCTATTTATGTATCTTCCATGTTGAATATCCCAAAGGTTGTTCTTCGAGAACTGGATCAAATCAGTCATCGATTCCTTTGGAGTGGTACTAAGGAGAAAAGAAAATGGGCCTTGGTGAAATGGGACACTTTATGTCTTCCTAAGAATGAAGGGGGTTAGGATTCCGGTCTTCTATTAATAACAACAAATCTTTAGCTGCTAAATTATATTGGAGGATGTTGCATAACCCCAATGCTCTTTGGGCCAATAATCTTCGTGCTAAATATGCTGAGAACAAAAGTCCTGAAGACCTTGTTCGCTATCAACTTCCTACCAAAGGTTCTCCCATTTTAGCAGTTCTTAAGACTGGTGAGGATTTGATAAAGAAAAATTTATTTTGGATCATTCATAATGGTCAATAGGTAAATTTTTGGATAGATTCTTGGGATGGTCACAAGCCTTTGATAACTCAGTTTCTCGATTGGAGGCCTTGGATGGAGGAGCTTCACCGAGCTAACTGGATAAAGGTGGCTAATTACTGTCGGTACCATACTGGTAATTCAAAGGTTGGTAGATATTGGATCCCTATTGAGGACTGGCCTATTCAAATCCCAGAAAGGCAAAGACAAGATATCCAAGGCATCCTTCATATGAGATCTCTCTCTTGGTCCCATGAAAAAGATTGTTTTGGATGGAACAACACTACTAAGGGTGAGTATTCAGTTGCTCAAGGTTATTTGACCTTATGCCATAATAATCCCAACCAATCTTCTGACATATTTTCTCGGTTGTGGGCTCAAAATCTCTGGCCTAAGGTGAGGTTCTTTACTTGGCTTTTATTGCATCGTAGGGTGCTTACTTGGTGAGCAACTTATGAAGCGTGGTTTTCATGGCCCTTTTAGATGTGAAATGTGTGAAGAGAATGTAGAAACTCTCAGCCATATTTTTATTGAGTGTACTTTAGCCTCTGAGCTATGGAGGAGAATGGCCACTTTACTTGGCTTACAGTGGTCCAATTTTTTTACTTTTGAACAGCTTTGGAGGGATTGGCCTAAACAAGAGGGTGTTGATCATTTTATTAGGCAGTTAGTTTGGATGGGTTCTACCATTCTTCTTTGGAATATCTGGAATGAAAGGAACAACCAAATTTTTAATCAAGATAGGAAGGATATTCACTATATTTGGCAAAAGACCATAGCCAACTTAGTTGAATCAGTCCATCAACTCCTTAATCACCCCCAAAACTCCCACCAAAGATGGGATCAAGTGATGCAAATATTGAAGATTAAATCTTCTAAGGGCAACCAACTTAAAGGGAATGTGAGTATTTGTAAGATGGATAGGACAAGAAATTGGCAACCTCCTCCTAAGGATTTTGGAAAAGTCAATACTGATGGAGCCTCTAGAGGGAACCCTGGAAAAGCCAGTGCGGGAGGAATTGGTAGACTTTCGGATGGCTCCCTGGTTTTTACTTTTGCTGAGAATTTGGGTATTCTTTCCAATAACCTTGTTGAGGGGTATGGTATCCTCAGAGGCCTTCAAGAGGCTACTAAGGTTGGATGGGAAAAGGTGTTAGTTGAGTCTGACTCTCAACTCATGATTAATCTTTTGAAGACTCCTTCTAAGAATCATAAGGTTGATTGGAGAATAAAAAGAATTATTGAGAAGATTCAATTAATCCAGATGGGATTTTTGAAAGTTGATTACAATCATGTGGTCGAGAGATCAAAACAAGAGTGTTGATGCTTTAGCTAATTGGGCTTTGGACAAAGGTGATCTTACTTGTTATGGCCACCCTCCTAGATGGTGGGCTTCACAAATTAGGGAAGCTCTTCTTTCTATCATTTCTTTGGATGGCTCCAGTTCTGAAGGTACCTAGTTTCTTCTTGCTTTATTTTTGCTTCTCTTTGGTTCGATCAGGTTATTTTAGTTCCCTAGCTCAATCTATTCTTTCTTTTGTTTCCTCTGTTGATTCTTGCCTTAAAAGTCTTCTGGTCTAGAAAGGTCATTGTTATGTTCAATTTTTTTCTTTTTTCTTTTTTGTTTTTTTGTTTAGTTTTTTAAGGTGTGTGTGTTCTTTTGTTTTGTTTTGTTTTTGTGTTCTTTGTGTTGTTTTTTGTTATTGTTCTTGTGTTTTTTTCGTTCTTGTTCTTGTGTTTCTGTTTGTTTGTGTTAATTCGTGTTTTTATGTGTGAGTGTTTTCTATGTTTTTTGTTTTTGTTTATTGTCTGTTGTTGGTTGTTTTTTATTTTTATTTTTATTTTTATTTTTTTATTTTTTAGGTTTTGGTTGTGTTTATTTTTCATGTTTTTTTGGTTATGTCTTTGTAGTGTTCTGTTGTTTTTGTCATGTTTGTGTTTTGTTATGTTGTTCTTGTGTTTTTTCTATGTGGTTCGTGTTGTGGTTTTTTTTTATCTTATTGTGTGTGTGTTTGGTTGTGCTTTTCTTTTTGACACACTCAAGGAGCATGTTTTTTATTTTATTTTATTATTTTTATTGTTATTTATTTATTTTTATTTTTAAATGTTTTTGTGTGTTTGTTTGCTCCTTGAGTATGTCAAAGGTGGTAGGCCAGGTTCGAGTCCTGGGCGATTTTGGCGGAATGGATACCCCTGCCTCCTTGGGTCTTACCCAAAAGTGGCATCCCTTCTGGGATGTTTTCCACAAATAAAAAAAAATCTTTATTCTTTAATCGGCTAAATCTAAAGAGCTAGATCCCTTCACAAAGTGTAAATCTGATTGATAACCCAAATAACAATGAATGAAGGTTGAACCCATTGTAAGTTAAAACACAATCTACTAAAAACTATTCTAAAAGTGGAAAAGAGTGATAGCATTTGACCCGATTTTGTAACTCACACCTTGGATATCCAACAAGATCCTAAAGTTGGAGGGAATTTATTCTTGTTTATTTATTACTTGCATTTTTAGTCTATTTTACAAGGTGTGTATAAAATATGAATCGACAAATAAAATTGGTGCTAGAAGGAGGGCAACCTATATTTAGTGTTTGTTGAGATAATCAGTTAGGCTGGATTCTTTTTTTAGAGTAACTAGGTCTCATCCAAGAGCTGGAGAGCTTGTTGTGTCTACGTTGGAAACCCCATGGAGAAGTATTCTCAAGAAATATAGATCTCTATCGAGCATAGTTTTATCTCTGTTATTACTTCCTTCAACTATGACTCAAAATCCTACCATTAATCAGACAATCATGGCCAACTGGTTGAACTATATCAGCTTGAATATCTCGGGTATAGCTCATAATTTACCCAGGAATCCTGAGAAGTATCCTCCCACATATAAGCTTGATGGAATTAGAATAGCATAAGAACACTTAGTAGCTTTTAAGAATGCTTTGAAATTATTAAATATGCAACATGAGGATGTAGCCTGTAAATTATTCCCGTTCACTCTCCAAGAGGGAGCATATGACTGGTTTCTAAATCTTACAAATGACTCTATCATGAGTTGGGATGATTTAGAAAATATTTTTGTATCCCAACTTGGTTAATTAATTGATCCTAACATGTTGTATCACCAATTTTCTAATATTAAGAGATATTCTAATGAAATTGTTAGGTATTTCAATGTGAGATTCCAAAAGGCTTATGGTAGAATGACTGGTCATTATATACCAAGTAAAAATTTAGCCTTAGAAATTTTCCTGAAGAGAGACACTAATTTTACAAACCTGACAGAGGCCTATAAGGAAGCTCTGACTCTTGAAATGCAGTTGGGACCTCAACCTGTGAATAGTCCTTTGATACCCTTTGTTACACAGAACATGCTTGTTCTGAATCCCACTCCACATTAGATGTTATTGCCAACATGCCAAGCTCCACCTATGGAAAATCCATTAACTTTGGCACACACGGGGCATGTGCATATTGTGGAGAAAGAATCAAATAAAACTACAATTGAGGAAGTTTCAAAGATGGTCCAAAAGTTGGCAAATGACTTCTAAAGTTTTAAGAGGTAAGTGTCTACAGGAGAAAGTTCAAATCGGTTTTCCTACCAACCAAATCAATTCTCTAGAACACCATATGAAGCCAATAAGGATTATAACAAAGGTTCATCCAAATAGAGTGTTGTTATGGTTTTGGATTCATTCACTTTCATGGATGATTTAGAAAATATTACGAAAGTACCTATGGATGAAGTGCATGATTTTCAGCAGTACAGAAGAGATAATTACAATATCAAAAACAAAAATCTAAAGCCCAAAACTACATCTACACCTCTCAAAAAATCTCACAACTTTCCTCCTGATCCTTCTCCAAAAAATAATCCACCCCCACCCAAAGGGGGAGATCCAAAAGTGTAGGATGGATTTGTTGCTCCACTCAACAGAGGGTATAATATAGTGGAGGACATGAAGAAAATCAAATCCAACATTACCCTTAATGAGCTAGCTCAGAATACTGAATAGAGGCATAAATTTATTAAAACTTATTCTGAGCCTTCTACTAAACCTCAAAAAAATGGGAAGAAGATGGAAAATGCAAATATGGCAATCTATAAAGAGAAGACTGAAGTTTCATATTTCCTACTAACAATTCGCATATTTGGGAAAATTTTACATAACTATCTAATGGATTCTGATGCTTTAGCTAATATCATGCCTTGGCCATCTGCCAACAATTGGGGTTAACTCATGTGAAGTCTAAGAGGAGAGTCATTCAACTAGATAAAATTGAGGTCAAGGTGATCGATGAACTTCAAGGTATATACATCTAGCTAGCATATGAGCCGAGAGCATAGCACATAATTGAAATTCAGGTGGTAGATATTCCTATGGGGTATGAAATGCTCCTAAGAAGAGATTGGTCAAAATCCTTGAATGGGTATTTGGTCACTAATTTTTCACACATGTGGTTGCCCTGGAAAGGTGTAGCAGATCAATTAAGAATTGATATGGAACCTCGGGATAAACTCATGATAATTGGATATAATGTCAAGAATGAGACTGTTAATTTTGTTGATACATATGTGGGGGTTTATAATTTGATAATTACACAACAGCTAAAACTGTTTAAAGCCCTGGTTGGTCATGGTAATTACGTTTGGACACTCCATGTTGATGAAACTAAATCCAAACAAGGTTCTGGTATGGGGGTTGTTCTCAAAGGACCTCACAATCGAAAACATTTAATGTCTTATTGCTTGCAATTTCCTTGCACAAATAATTTTACTGAGTATGAGACACTAATATTGGGGTTAAATTTTTTTATAATTAAAATGTGAAGAATATCCAAGTTTTCACAGACTCTGAGTTGGTAGCCAATCAGGTTAAAGGTAAGTTTCAGTGCAAACATGGGAAAAATTCATCCAGCTTGGGATCTCATGGAGGATTTTAATGCTTTCAATCTAATGCATATTCCCAGGGAGTAAAATCCACCTACGGATGTTTTGGCTTCATTAGCTACAAATTTTAAGCCCTTGGAGGAATTTAAATGGATTTTTTTTAAGTGGAATTAATTCCTTGTCCTTCTATTTCATATAATATAGATATATTTCAGATATTTTTTGATGACCACCAGATGGTAGATTTTTTATAGAATACAAACGCATTTGAAAAAACTATAATTGATGATGGTAAGAAAGATACTCTGCTTGAATATTTTGGTAATGGAGAGAGAATAATGAGATTGAAAAATAATATAATTCCTAGGGGATTGGTTGAACTTGAGAGGTTTTTTGACAATGACCTAATTAAAAAAATAATAAATTCTATAAATCCTATTGGTACAGTGGGAAATGAAACTAAGAAACTAAATATAGGAATTGAAGAGGGTCCTAAGCATGTTCAATTGGCTAAGACATGTGACCCTGTAATCAAAAGGAATCTCACTGAGTTACTGCATAGGTCCAAGGATGTTATGGCCTGGTCTTATAAAGACCTTAATATTTTTTATTTAAAATTATACACACATACAATACCCCTAAAATATTTTTGTAAACCCTTCTAGTAGAATATCCAAGTTTTCACAGACTCTGAGTTGGTAGCCAATTAGGTTAAAGGTAAGTTTCAATGAAAACATGGGAAAAATTCATCCAGCTTGGGATCTCATGGAGGATTTTAATGCTTTCAATCTAATGCATATTCCCAAGGAGGAAAATCCACCTACGAATGTTTTGGCTTCATAAGCTACAAATTTTAAGCCCTTGGAGGAATTTAAATGGAATTTTTTTTTAAGTGGAATTAATTTCTTGTCCTTCTATTTTAGATAACATAGATATATTTTAGATATTTTCTGATGACCACCAAATGGTATATTTTTTATAGAATACAAACACATTTGAAAAAACTATAATTGATGATGATAAGAAAGATACTCTGCTTGAAAATTTTGATAATGGAGAGGGAATAATGAGATTGAAAAATAATAGAATTCCTAGGGGAATGATTGAACTTGAGAGGTTATTTGACAATGACCAAATTAAATAAATAATAAATTCTATAAATATTGTTGGTACAATGGGAAATGAAACTGAGAAACTAAATGTAGGAATTGAAGAGGGTCCTAAGCATGTTCAATTGGCTAAGACATGTGACCCTATAATCAAACGAAATCTCACTGAGTTACTGCATAGGTCCAAGGATGTTATGGCCTGGTCTTATAAAGACCTTAAAGTTTTTTATTTGAAAGTATACACACATACGATACCCCTAAAATATTTTTGTAAACCCTTCTAGTATAATATCCAAGTTTTCACAGACTCTGAGTTGGTAGCCAATCAGGTTAAAGGTAAGTTTCAGTGCAAACATGGGAAAAATTCATCCAGCTTGGGATCTCATGGAGGATTTTAATGCTTTCAATATAATGCATATTCCCAGGGAGGAAAATCCACCTATGGATATTTTGGCTTAATTAGCTACAAATTTTAAGCCCTTGGAGGAATTTAAATGGATTTTTTTTAAGTGGAATTAATTCCTTGTCCTTCTATTTTAGATAACATAGATATATTTCAGATATTTTCTGATGACCACAATATGGTAGATTTTTTATAGAATATTAACGCATTTGAAAAACTATAATTGATGATGGTAAGAAAGATACTCTGCTTGAAGATTTTGGTGATGGAGAGGGAATAATGAAATTGAAAAATAATAGAATTCCTAGGGGAATGGTTGAACTTGAGAGGTTGTTTGACAACGACCAAATTAAACAAATAATAAATTCTATAAATCCTGTTAGTACAGTGGGAAATGAAACTAAGAAAGTAAATGTAGGAACTGAAGAGGGTCCTAAGCATGTTCATTTGCTAATACATGTGACCCTGTAATCAAAAGGAATCTCACTGAGTTACTGCATAGGTCCAAGGATGTTATGACCTGGTCTTATAAAGACCTTAAGATTTTTTATTTGAAAGCATACACACATACGATACCCCTAAAATATTTTTGTAAATCCTTCTAGTAGAATAACCAAGTTTTCACAGACTCTGAGTTGGTAGCCAATCAGGTTAAAGGTAAGTTTCAGTGCAAACATAGGAAAAATTCATCCAGCTTGGGATCTCATGGAGGATTTTAATGCTTTCAATCTAATGCATATTCCCAAGGAGGAAAATCCACCTATGGATGTTTTGGCTTCATCAGCTACAAATTTTAAGTCCTTGGAGGAATTTAAATGGATTTTTTTTTAAGTGGAATTAATTCCTTGTCCTTCTATTTCAGATAACATAGATATATTTCAGATATTTTCTGATGACCACCAGATGGTAGATTTTTTATAGAATACCAACGCATTTGAAAAAACTATAATTGATGATTGTAAGAAAGATACTCTACTTGAAGATTTTGATAATGGAGAGGGAATAATGAGATTGAAAAATAATAGAATTCCTAGGGGAATGGTTGAACTTGAGAGGTTGTTTGACAACGACCGAATTAAACAAATAATAAATTCTATAAATCCTGTTGGTACAACGAGAAATTAAACTGAGAAACTAAATGTAGGAATTGAAGAGATTCCTAAGCATGTTCAATTGGCTAGGACATGTGACCCTGTAATCAAAAGGAATCTCACTGAGTTATTGCATAGGTCCAAGGATGTTATGGCCTGGTCTTATAAAGACCTTAAGATTTTTGATTTGAAAGTATGCACACATACGATACCCCTAAAATATTTTTGTAAAAACTTCTAGTAGAAACAGAGACATGTTAACGCCTTATTGGAACCTCTCATTCTGAAGGAGGTAGAAAATTTGCTAAGTGCTACTATTGTTTTTCCTATCAAGCATTCTACTTGGGTAGCTAATTTAGTGCCAGTTAGAAATAAGAATGGGAAAATCCGCCTGTGTAGATTTTAGAAATCTGAATACGTATTTTGAAAAGGATAATTATCCTTTACCTTCCATGGATGATGTGTTGTATATTGTGAATGGTTCATATATGATGTCCTTCTTGGATGGATTTTCTAGGTACAACCAGATATTGGTGGAAAGAGAGAATATAATGAAAACTGCTTTCACTACCAAATGGGAAAACTTTGCATACAAAAGAATGTCATTCGGATTGATAAATGTGAGAGCCACATTATAGTGAGTGATGGATCATGAATTTAGAGGTCTTATGGGTAAATGCATCATTGTATACATGGATGATTTGATAGTTTTTTCTAAGTTCCAAATTGACCATGTCAAGCACTTGGAGTTTATCTTCGATAAATGTAGAGAATTTGGCATTTCTTTGAATCCTAAAAAATGCATCTTTGGTGTAACGAAATGCAAACTCCTTGGTTACTTAATTACCAAATATGGCATTTCTATCGATCCTAAGAGGGCAAAAGCCATATCAAAGATACCCTTTCCCAACTCTAAGAAAGAGTTAAAATTATTTTTTGGAAAAATTAAATTTGTTCAAAAATTCATTTCTGGCTTTGATAAAATGGTCAAACCACTAAATATATGCTAAAGGAGACAAATCAAATTGTTTGGTCCATGGAAGCCAAAGTGGCATTTCAAGAAATTAAATCTTCCATTAAATAAACTCTAGTTTTGGTGAGTCTAGAATTTAGTGCAGATTTTTATTTGTACTCTTTTGCTTCTGAATATACACTTGCAGCTATTTTAACTCAACGGAGAGAAACAAGGGAGAACCTCATTGCCTTCAAAAGTACCAATATGAAGGGTACTAAGTTGAATTAATCTCATATAGATAAACAAACCTATACCTTGGTGAAAGTAGTTAAACAGTTTAGGCATTACAATCTGAGGAGTAAAGTCCATGCCATAGTTCCTGATCCAGCTGTGAAATATTTGTTAATTCAAAATGAACTGGGTGAATTAAGAGGTAATTGGGTTATAAAATTGCAAGAATTTGACTTAGAGATCTAGCCTGTAAAATTAATTAGAGATCTTGGTCTATCCTAACATATTGCTAAGATACCTGTAGAGACGGAGATTAACTAGTTGGACTCCAAGTTAGATGATTGGTATGGAGACATCATTCATTTGTTAAAATTTGTGTATTGCCCACCCCATCTAAACAAAACTCAGAGAAGAGCATTGAAGTTGAAATGACCTCACTTTCTAGTAAGAAGGGGTAAGTTGTATAGAGAAAATTATGCTAGCATATTCTTAAGATGTATTGCTCAAGAGGAGGTGAATGAAGTCATATCTAGATTTCACTAGAAGTTAGAAGTAGGAAACCCTTCATCTTCTACCACTATACACAAAATATTGAGAGTAGGCTACTATTGGCCCACATTGTTCAAATATGCACATCAACATGTGAGAACTTATCACCAATGTCATATCTTTACAACCAAGTAGACTAAACGAGCTCTACCATTGCAACCTATTCTAATAGACAAGTCTTTCATGCAGTGGGAACTTGATTTTGTGGGAGTAATAAACTTGAATTCATTAGTAGGGTGCAATTATGTGTTAACAACCATCAATTACTATACACGATGGGCTAAAGAAATAGCCACAATAAGGAGTATAGCCCATGAGGTAATAATATTTTTGGAGTCAAATATAAAAACTAGGTTTGGAGTTCCTCTGAATCTAGTTTGTGATAATGGACCAATATTTTAGTCACTGGAATTCATAGAGTGGGCATACCAGAAGGGGATAGTCAAAAAATTCTCATCCAACAATTATCCCAAAGGAAATGGATTGGTCTAATCCACAAATAAAAATATGATAAATGCCATTAATAAGTCTATTGTAGACAAACACAAACAATGGTATACATTACTAAAGTATGCAGTTTGGGCTGATAGGATAAGGCACAAGGAAGCTCTTAAAACTTCACCATTTGCTTTATTGTATGGTACTTAGTCTATTTTTCTTGTTGCTTTGAAATTGTCCACATACCAGTTTGACTTGGATTATTTTAATGATCATGCACATGAAAAATCCCATGTGCTAGACTTGATTAATTTGTAGGATGAAAGACTTTAGGCTTTGGAGCATTTTAGTTGGCATCAAGAGATAGTCAAGCAGTGGTTCGACAAGAGAGCAAGAATGAAGGCCTTCAGACTTGCAAACCTAGTACTCTTGTGGGACAAATCCCATGAAAATAAAGGTAAACACACTAATATCTAGCCTTTGTGGATAGGGCCCTATCAAATCATGAAAATTTTGGGTAATAATGCATTTTTTCTATAGGACCTAGAAGGTAATTTTCTAAACTTGCCTATCAATGGTCAATATCTAAAGCATTATTTCTCAACTGTTCAATTTGCTACATAGTTTGAGTAATTGAAGGTGCCTATGTACATATGTATATATTAAGGTAGAAATAGAGTGAGATAGTGTTTTTGTTTAGTTTTTTTATTGGCATTAAGTTTCTCATGATTTTCTTTTTCTTTCTTCTTTTGGGTTTCTGTCTCGGTTTCACAATTTAAAGAAGGGTGATTTGATAAAGGGATGTTCTAAGCAAGGAGTTAGTGGTAATGTTTGTTATCTAAAATGATAGTAAAGAGGTAGTTTAATTTATGTACCTTACCCCCCATAATATTTTAATCATAAAATAATTGTTAAACTGTTTGACTGGAGAACTCCGAGGGAATCCAAGAAAATTTGATCATGAGAGAACTCTAATTCACAAAGAACACTTTAAATACTCCAAAGAGGCTATTGGTGTCTGAGTTAAAATGGTTAGTTGATCGGTTTTTTGGTTCATAAAATATCAAGGCAAATACAACTTTTGAACCTCTAGTAAGACTTCATGTCTATCTGTCTGTTGCTAAAAGAGAGAAAAGAAACAATAAAAAATGAAGAGAGAGAAGAAAAGAAAGTTCTACATAAAAAAAGGAGAGTTCTGTAATAAAAATATAGTCAAGACTTATAGAAAGGGAATTTTAGACATGTTCACTAGGGCTATAGATACCCCATGGCTATGAACCAAGGTCTTGGAAAGCTAAGAGTAACTTTGTCCTAGTAGCGGAGCTCTACTCAAATAACCCTGTGCAATCCAAATAGCCTGATTGATCCTTAGTAAGAATTCGAAGCCATGGTTTTCTTTGGAGGAAGAAATTAGACACTGCATTCAGACATTTGAGCTTTCTTTGAGTGATGCAACCTAGTATATCCCTAAGAAATTTCAATAGACTAGCAGATAATAATTGAAATATTTTGAAAATCCTTGTGGTGAGGTGATGTGCATGATTTAAATTGTTTTAAAACTAGAGTTCTAGGTTCTAAATAGTGCTATTATTTCCCCGTAGATGTCACCATTTTTTGAGAAGCAACACACCCCCAATGAAAATAAAATTGTTTGAGTCTTTGAAGATAATTAATTTCCATTTTCTGAGGGGACCCTTATGAAGTTTTTAGGTTTTTTTTATTCCAAGTTTTGCTTGTATAATTTTTGAAAAATTGTTTGCATCAAAGTGTTAGAATTGTTTGCATAAGAGCTTTGATTTGAATTCAAGTTTTCTAAATATTCATGCATCAATGGTATTAATTCAAATAGAATATTTCAAAATTTTAATTTTCAATAGTTTTCTAAGGTCTGAAATATTTAAATCAATTTCTAAGGTTCTTTGAAAAATATTCATCTTGCCCTAATGTTTACTCGAGTCTTTGAAATACCATATCTCTTGCTAGGAGAATTTTTTTGGGATGATTCAAATTTTGCATGAATTTTTCTGAGCTAATCTTTCCAATGATGCCAAGTTTACAGGTTTTTAGGTGTGTTTTACTTTCTCGAAATAACAATTTCTAATTATAGCCAATTAACTTATTAGTGGTATATCTCTTGATATGGAGTGAATTTTCAAGATTTCTCAGTGGATTTGGACACCCATTTGGCTCTTTTTGACACCTTAAAATTTGTATTCAATTCTAATCACTTTTAATTTTTATCATATTTACTACGTGAAATGGGCATCTTACAGGTATTTTAAATTCTTTTTCTAGAATTCAAAAATTATTTCCAATCTTGGAGGATCCTTCACAACCCTTTAAAAATACAGAGTCATTGGAGTCAACATGTAATTTTGGAAAATTTTACTAAGTTTTGAAAGGACGTAAAAATGGGACTTCATTGCTCTCCCATAGCATCCCAAAACCCCATCCACACTTTGCAAAGAGAGAAGGAAATGGAATATTTACCTAAGTGTCCTTAGACGGAATAATGGGAATTTTTGAAAGGAAATGGACTCCCGAAACCCCACCCAATGGTTTCTAAAATAAATGAAATTTTCTAATGTTGAAAAGCATGGGCAGAGAAATGGGAAGCAAGTGTGCACGATTGGCGAAAATAAATCATTGGTGAAATTAAAATTTGAAAAATTAGAAAATCATTCCCAAAAAAGAAATAAAACCTAAAAATTCCAACCAAAGAGAAAATAAAATCTACTAAGTCACACCATTGTCAAAAATATTAGAATATGAAAGAAAATATTGGACGAAAAAATGGGTATCAACCAAAGAAAATGAGCATCCCAAAGTTTTGCTCATTGATTTTCAGATAAATGGAAATTTACTAAGTGTAAAAGAAAATCCGACGTAAAGAAAATATTTTTTTAAGTCTTAGCTTGGGCAAAAATATGGGATCCATTGCACTTCGAGAGCATCCCAAAATCCCGTCCAAACCACTGGTAGAAATCTGGGGCATTAACCAAAGAGGAAGTAATATAAAATCTCTGTCCATGCTTTTATTGAGAAAATGGGATTGTGGTGAAGGAATGAGCATCCCAAAATACTGCCTACTTAGAGAAACAATGGATAATTCCTAGCAATATAAAATTAAGGGTGCCTGCAAATTGGAAGATGAATCCGGCGACAAGAAAATGGAACTTTGTCCATGGAATTAATTCTCAGCACATCTGGAAATTATCCTCTGACAATAAGAAAGTGAAGCTCTGGCAATTGGAAATAATAGCAGGCAATGAGAAAGTAGGGTTTGGCCATTGAATTTTTGCATCCAACCATTGAATACCATTTGGATTGATTCTCTGGCAATGAGCAATGATATAATTCTGAAATTTTATTTTTCCAAGAACCTTAGGAAATTAAAATTAAATTAAATTATAATGTTCTAACCTTTGTAGGAAATCGTTGGTGGCTACATTTAATATTACAAATGTCATGGTGGGCATGGAAATTTAATGCAAAGTGGATGAAAGCATATGTGCAGAGGTAGAAGACATGTAAAAGTGATGATACACCCATATTTTTACAGAACTCATCGCAAACAAGGACTTTATGGAGTACCCATTTAATTAAATATATCTGCAACTCGCTGGAGAATGAAAACATAAGTATGTTCTCTCCATTTGATGGAGAGAAGATCAGATTGTACCTCCACCATTTATGGTAAGATTTTTAGATAGACTTTCAGGGTGATTGGAGTTGGTTTGAATTCTATTATTATATGTTTTATATTGTAAAGCCCCAGCAATGGGATTTTAAATTATTTTTACTTGATTGAGAGTTGTTTTTTTTTAAATAACAAGTCATGTCCTGAGTCTATAAATACTCCCATTGAATGTAAAAATTAGATGTAAAAATTTATAATAGAAGCCTTTTTTGAAATCTATTTTTTGGGAAAAGCCTTTGTTTTCGACTTAGGATCTGTTGTGGTGTTGTTACTTTGAAGTGGCATAGCCAAGTGCTTAATATGCTTCTAGTGTTTGTATGTTGCTCATTTCCTTATTCTTGTTTTCACTGAAATATTTGCAGTTGTGAATTCAATTGATTTTAGTATGTTGTTGGCATTTTTTAAAATTTGAATTACCGTTTAATATTTTTGAAATTAACTTTTTTTCCTACTGGCTCTAACTTTGCTACATGAGCATAGCTACTAACAAAATCATCCTAGCAAGTTTGAAATTTATAAAATGTTAAATTATCTTAAAGAAGTATTTAAATTCATAGTTTAAGATCTGAATTTAAAAGCTCTGGTCTGTGTGGATAAGATTTTTCTACCCATGGAATCATCCTGTTAATTTTGGGAAAATTACGATTTAAATAAGTGACTATGTTCTATTCCCATGTTTTACCCTTTGCTAGGTAAAACATTAATCTTAGAAATTTGGTTAATTTGTTATTCTATTTGTCCCAGTTAGTGAACATAACAACATGTTTGAATTAAAAGGTGATTGATAATTAAAATTGTAGTATTTCACCCTTATTTTCTACCCTACCTTACCCTCTCTGTCTTTATTTCTAAAATGTCTCATTTTTATTTTCTTTAAAATTATTTATTCTTTAATCTGCTAAATCTGAAGAGTTGTATCCCTTCACAAAGCGTAAATATGATTGATAACTCAAGAAACAATGAATGAAGGTTGAACCCATTGTAAGGTAAAACATAGTCTACTTGAAACTATTCTAGAAGTAGAAAAGAATGATAGCATTTGATCCGACTTTGTACCTCACACCTTGGATATCCAAAGAAGATCCTAAAGTGAGAGGGAATTTATTCCTATTTTTATGTTACTTGCCTTTTCTATCTATTTTATATGGTGTGCATAAAATATGAATTAACACATGCCTATGAGGATAATAATATATTGCAAGATAGAGTGTGATAGATAGAGTCTCAGATGTCCTAGTAAGAGATGGTCTGGATGTAGGAGCGAGTTGCATTGATATTGGAGAGAGAGACTATGGCAGTGGAGATGGCTTGACTTTGAGAGTAGGCTACCCATGAGAGGACCTAGAGGGAGGCCATGGTAGTTGATATAGATGGGATTTTCCAGGTGAAGGATCACCTAAAGGGTTTGTTCTACAAGGAGGGGAGGAAGGTACATCGACTACAAGAATAATTGGTGATTCATGGGATTAGAGTTTGGATCGTGATCCCATCATAGTAGGAGTGCATAGTTGATGAGATAGTCATAATTGAGTGAGGTCAGCCCAGGCTAGAGCAGTCGAGGAGGATCAAGAAGAGTGGAGGAGCCTCTTGTCTTGTGAGAGGAAAGTAGAGAGACTCACAGTGAGGTGTAGAGCTGAGATGGCATGCAATATATTGTATCATATTTTTGTTTTTGATGTGGTGAGAGTGCCACTAATTTTGTACCTTATAGCCTAGTGAGGTGATGTATGGTATAGTGGATATACTATGTAGCCTACGGGCGAGGTGATTATGTACATTGTATTTAATTTTTTGACATGATATATATACATGATTTTTTGCGAGTATATACAATGTGTATGATGTATGTAACGTGATTGTTGTATGTTATGTGATTATTTTAAATGATGTATGTGTGTGAATTTAAATACACGTGATTGTGTAGTGATGATATGATTTGATACATGATGAATGATAGGTAAAATGAACCTAATTGATTGTGAATATGCACAAATGGAGATGTACAAATGTAAGATGTGATAACATGTGTACATGTGGGACACAAAAATGTAGCAAGATAAATAGCAATCCACCTTGTATCTTAACTGTCTCAAGTGTGATGATTAATAAAAAATAAATGAATAATTGCATTACCTAATGACCATGATATGCAATAAGCAAATATGAAGTGTACAAATGGATGCTAATGTACAATACATACGTAGTGAAAATGGAAAGGATGGGTGGAATATGTAGTTGATGAAAGTATACAAATATGATGCATAGACACTTGTTATAGGTAAGATCAGCGGTGATGTTTGGTGAGTAGAAATTATGTCTCGAAAAACAATCATTTCTCTTCCATAAATTATCAATCCGGTAAGTCCATAAAATTACAAGTGTCACGCACAGTATATGCCTGCAGTGTTGGGGAATTAATCTATATGTACCTTATTTAGTTTGGTGGGGGTTTTTGTGCATTTGAAAGTTAGCCAAACCAAATAAACTAAGTGCAGAAAATTAAATAAATAAATAACAAGCTAAAATTAAAGTGTTGTAAATAAAGTACGGAAATAAAATGCAAAAAAATAAAAACACACAACTGAAATTAAATAAAGCAGTAAATAAATTTAATCTACAGAAAACAAATATAGAAATAAAACAAGGGAGGACTACTGCAGGGAATGGGCCCAAGCTCCCGTAGATAGTCCACCCAGATAGCTACATAGAGCTTGCTCAAATAAGAGGAGTTGCACTCTTAATAATTTAGAAAAATAATAAAGTGAAATAATATCTATATAAAATTAATCATTTATCCCCGTTCATCTGGCCTGCATCTTTATATAAAGTGCAGCCAAATATTGTTACAATAACAAATCAATCTAATTTAATCATATGATCTGACTAGTTAAAATTGGTTCTACACATTTTATTTCCCTATTTTAAAGCATGTTCATTCACACAAGGATAAATAAATAAAAATCCTTAGGTGTACATGACAAACAAATTCTAAACTAAATCATCCTAAAAATGCTTTAAAAGCTTTACAAGGTCAACTAGCCAACTGGTTGATAATAAGTGTCTTATTCTATTTTAATAATAATGCATAACAATCCTCAAGCGTCAAACGTGGAAAAATAATCTTGATTACTTGGATACTTGAGGCATGTTTTTCTTTGGCCTGATAAAGAAGAGGAAACCCCGGTTCCACATTGAAACTCATAGTCTTCAGTTAGCAGATTTTCTTGCGTGCCGCTCGGTGCCTATTCATCATGTTGTCCTTGGTGATTGTTCTACCTTGGGTGGATTGCCTTCCCCGTATGTGAGCCTTTTCCATTCCACCTGTCCTCCCCTCACTACCCAAGCCTTCATATTTTTCATCAACCTCCCTTATCCTCCCTCCATTCCCTTTTTAAAAATTTCATTGCTCGCATTCGTTACCTTTCCCCCAGTCCACCCTCCTTGTCTGTTCGCCTGTAGCCCCCTCTCCCACCCCCTCCCCTACCATGTCAAGAAAGTATGTTGAGCCCCATTCTTAAGCCTATGACCCTAAAGCTGAACCTGTCCTTAAGGACAGAAAGTTGTTCAATTTCCTCCAACTCTTTTTTGGTGATGAGATTGACATTACGTTGGCTTTCCTTGAATCTTGGGATAACGACACTATCACTATCAAGGGGAGAGATTTCACGGTTGATGCCCATATCCTTGCTACCATCACTGGCCAAGATACTGAATCGATCCATTCAACGCCACAAACACAACTGGGAAGTTGAGTTGGAACATTTTAAAGGTAATGAAATAATTTGTAAGAAAGCCAAAGGATCTAGCCTGTTTAGAAGTGATATTTATTTTCCTTGGAATGTTGTCATGAAACCCATAATGCAGTTCATATGTGTTGATGACCCAGACAAACCCTTTAAAACCTATCATCTGGCCTTCGTCAACCACTTTAGAGAAATTAACCCCATCAGCATTCCCATGTTTTTCCTGAATTCCATGAATCATTCGATCTCCAGCTGTAGAGACAAGAAATCCCATGATCTCCCCTAGCACCAAGGTATGTTTAAGGTTATTTACACCTTCATCCTTGCCAACAGTCCCATGGCCAACCCTGTTCCCAGTAGCCTTGCTACCAAAATTTCCCCTTTCGATCGCTTGTCAAAAGCTGAAAATAAGAAAAATGTTATTGAAGCCCTTTCCAAAATGAAGGCGAGGAAGAGCATTTCTTTTGAAAGCAATGAGGAACCGGTGAGAAAGTCTACTAGGATTATGAACATGGCTACCAAGAACAAGGTGATTGATATTACTGATGATAGCGATGAAAAAAAAAAGCTAAGGGATTTTGTCATAGGCTCGACCAAGACAATGATGAATTGCATGTTGAATTACACAATGGATATCTGGGATGGGCTCCACAAGCTGCTCTTTCCAGGAATGATCAGCCAAACCAAGGATGTTGTTGCAGACCAGGATGCGATGACTATCAAAATGAAACCCAAATATGAGGAACCCAAGGCTACTATCGAAGAGGAAGATAAGGAAGAAGACAAATCTGAAGTCAAGGAATAATATCCTAGGCTTCCTTTCAATCCTTCTTGCTTCCTTCTACTTATGTTTTTTTGTCCTCTTTGCCTCCCTGCGTGGAGCTCTTGCCTGAACGACGTTTAGGCGTCCTCTGTCTCTTTCTGTTCTATGGGGTTATAATTACGTATGATAGGCAGTCCTTTTCTTTCTAGGGTCTGGGTCTTTTTGGATTCATTTTATGGCCTGAGGATACATCCTAGCCCTCTGTTAGCTAGTTTTTGTCACTGGATATCTCAGGCTGAGGCTGCGTCCTCTTCCAAAGCCTCCACCAATCAGGTTTTTCTAATGGGGTTCTCTGTTGTTCAAAAATATTGGTACAACTTCCTCTGCTACTTATGTAATAGGTTCAGGGATCCTTAAAACCCTCTACAATATAATATCTTATTTAGCAAAAAAATAATAATAATACATAATTAAAATAGTTCTTCTTTGTCTTCACATACAACCTCCTCCTTAGCCTCTTGGTAAACTGGTCAATGTTGACTTAGTCTCCAATGCAAGCGCTTCCAATGTGTGGTAGTAAGGCGTCAATAAGGAGCCTACTTGAGTAAGGTTCCAGCTTGGTGCCTACTTGAGTAAGGTGCTTGCCTAGTGCCTACTTGAGTAAGGCGCCTGCCTAGCGCCTACTTGAGTAAGGCACCTGTTGACTTGGTCAGAGTAAGGCGCTTGTGTGAAGAGTAAGGTGCCTTCCCAATATGTCGTAGACTCATTGAACTAGAAGCATGTTAGGTCCATTTAAGATGTAGACTAGGAAACACCATATTAGTAACAAAACATGCATTTATACACAGTTTCTACTAAAAACACCAGTCAAGAATAATATCAGATTTTCTATCAATTATATGCATAAGTTAAATAAAAATACATTTCTAATGCTAATTAAACCAATGATGATACCACTTAATAGTGTATATAAAATAAGCATTTATGATGCTCATCATCCCCCATGCCTAAAGATTATCACGTCCTTGTGACAACAGCCCCTGGAAAATAGCTCTCGAAATAATAATAATTTTTGTTCTCATTGAGCACTGCTCTATTTGTTTTCTTCCTTTGAGCGCAGCTATTTTTTCTATTGAGTTTTCATTAAGCACATATACACCAGTAGAAGTTAGAAACATGTCATGATTGATCACTGAGGGAAAATGGGTAAATCATGATTACACTATTCAAACCAAATTACCACTGCATTATTTTCTTCATTAAGCATTGTGGCACCATCGAAAGCACACTGCACTGATTTGGATACATACTACCATGTAATCGTTAAAACTAGCAAATTGCACACTCGCTGAAGTCCAAGTGTGGAAGTCAACCACTTGAAATATTTTTTCGGTCTGCTGTTTTCTTTGGCACTCCAGCTTACAAATTTCTCACGATGCAACAATGAAACAATGCCAAATCTATTCACGTGAATGCCATAGCTCTTCCTTTTTTTTAATTTTTTTCTTTTCATCCGAGGCATGTCATATGCTTGAACTTGGATGGGATATTTCGATAGAGAGAATTTAAAAGGGGCATCTACTGAGTTTAGCATAGAAATTATTTTTAAAATAACTGTACACATAATTAACGAAAAACTCAGTACATACCTGGGTAAATTTCATAGATTCTGATCTGTAGCATGTTGGTGGTGTAAAAATGTTTCCATGTTGCCCGTAACCAAGGTGTTCCATAAAATATTGTTGTGATGTTGGTGCTCCTAGAGAATTTGTATATATATATATATATATATATATATATATATATATTTTTTTTTTTTTTTTTTTTTTTTTTCTTTTTTTTCTTTTTTTCTTTTTTTTTTTCTATGGTTGTCTTCTTCCTCCACACTATCAATCATCACCGTTGTTCTTCCTCTGAGCGTTGCTTCTCTAGCAATGAAGCCAATGATTTGTACACATCATGATCAGCCATCAATGACTCTCAACAACCATGAAGACGTCATTTTCCCTAAGCATGAAAATTTGGGAAATGATGCAGTTTTAAATTGCTACTGTCGAATCCTTCCTACGTAGCTTCCAAATGATAGATATAAAATTTTATGCCCATCTGTATTGCTAGCAAAGAATGGTAAATAAATCATGGCATACTTTCTGTGGTGTTCTCCTCAAGCAAATAATGATGGGATCCAATTATTCTGCGTGGTTCATGCACCACCTTTTAGTGGAAATGAAGTCTATAAAATAGGGGATTTTTTTTTCATTTGCATAATATTCAGGTTCACCCAACTCCTCCTCCACTTAAATTGGTGACACCCTCATCACCAATAATAGGTCCCTCTGTGCAACAGGTCTGCAGTCCTCTAAACATCAGGTCCCACACTAAGCAACAGGAACCCCCAATCTAGGGAGAATAAGTTGAGCACTGTTGGGATAAAGTGGATCTATAGTTCTCCTCTCCAATAAGAGCTACAAATTTTTTTTAGTCCTATTCTCTTTCCCAACCATATGATTCTCTTCTATTTTTATTTTTTACTTTTTATTTTTTAACTTTCCAATAGCCAGTGTGCCAGAAAATACATGAGATAAAACACATGAAATCAAGGCGCCCTCTTGGTGTTGAAAAGTGAGTAGTTGCTAACGCATTTGCTATTGTAGAGTTGATCAGGCCCTCCAATTTTATTTTTTTGTACTGCATTAGCATCTACTTTGCCCAAACATAGAGGTGGGTACCTCTTCTCTTTGCAGGAAATTAACACCCATGTCCATGCCCAGATGGGGACTATCTCCTTCGAATGAAAACAATTGAATTTCTACCTCTAAAAAAAATGTGTAGGTTCATGGATGTTGAGTCGATTTAGGCCTTGTCTCTAAAGATGCCTATTTTTTGTAAAATCAGGCCATTTCCCCTGTGAAAGAAAAATAACTGCAATACACGAAAGAAGGAAAAATTTTATGCTAAGCAGGAAATATTTTGTGCAGTTTTTTTTTTTGAGGTGTGGCACGTTACTCCAAAAATTTTGGAGAAGGCTACCTTACTATGGGAGTAAGGCGCCTCCCAATTTTTTTTTTTTTGGGGGGGGTGTGGCTCCTTACTCCAAAATTTTTGGAGTAAGGCACCTAACTCCAAAATTTTCGGAGTAAGGTGCCTCCCAAATTTTTTTTTTCAACTGTGATCAAGTGCCTCCACTGATGGACATTGATCAGCATGTCCCTCCACTAATGGACATTGAGTGACACATACCTCTGCTGATGGAGCAAGGTGCCTGCTTGGCACCTACTTGATTAAGGTGCTTGCTTGGCGCCTACTTGAGTAAGATGTCTTCTGGGCACCTACCTGAGTAAGGTGCCTACCTCAGTAAGGCATCGTGCCACCAAAGTAAGGTGTTATGCCACTAGAGTAAGGCACTAGAGTAAGGCACCTGTTTGTATATTAAGGCACTTCTAAAAACTGGTCTTGCAAAACATAAAAAACTAAACTAAAGGTATTAATAAAATTCTAACTATTTTTTTTTCATCTGTTCTGCCATGACCGGAACAGATCTTTTCTTTTTTTCATCATCTGCATCAGATAATAGAATTTCAACTGCAAAAATGTGAGTTGGGGATTTTAAAATTAGGTGGCTAAGCTAGAGAATCGTCACTGATCTGTCCTAGGAATTTTTCGTACTATGTACTGGAGAACGTCTTCTCCACAAACTATTTGTGGGAATTTGCATTATGACAGCAGAGTTCATCCATGATTTCAAATCCTCACCATCTCTTTGCAAAGTTGGTATTCTCCTCTACCATAGTGAGACTCTGTCTCCTCTCTGTATTTTTTCCCACATTTTTTTAACAGAATGCAATGCTATCATAAAAAAAACTGTAATATTGGCACTATGCATTAAATAGTGGAGGTTGCATAGAAAACTTTGCATCCCATCTACACATATTAGAGGATTGATAGCAGCCAATAGCCAATAGATCCAAACTTCAAAATACCCAACTCATCATAAATGACACATAAAAATATTTTAATCCTGTTTTGACGTTTCTCTCTGAATGCATTGTAAGGATTAATATTTGTGCATTATAATTTTCTCACTATATGCTCTTGAGTATGTCACCCCCTTTTTTCCATTGATTAAAATTTATACAGTCTTGACACACATGCGTCCAAATCAGAATGATCTCCCCCTCCAAGTTTTTTTCTTCCGTAGGTAGAATTAGAGTAGCACTGTGATTATCTATTTCATTTCCTGAAGTAAGGTGGAAATAATTCTTTCCATCATCATCCACAACATTTGTCTGGTGTTCATGTGTGACATTTCCATGAGACGCAATGTTGAGATTTATGTGTTGTTGTTCCTGGCCACTATGATCTCCATTCATATGATTTATCGTGCTCAAGCACAATGTGGTCTTCGTGCAGACATTTGACATTTGATTTCTTCTAGGATCCTACCTTATTTTTTTAAGCTATCGGTTGAAGATTTCTCATTTCCCTTCTGGACCAAGCTGGTCCTCGGGAAAAATGATACTCTCTTCCAACAGGTGGAAATAAAAAAAAAACTCTATTTTTTTATTTGCTCTTAACTTTGGAGACTTTTCAGCAGATGTTTTAATTTTTTTTCATGAACACTGCAACCAGCGTTCATTGTGTTGTTGGTGACATTGATGAAGGTGGGGTACCCCCCATGCCTACATCTGAACTAGTCTTCTAAAAATCATCTCCTTCTTGATCAACTAGTTTGATATGTTGTAGCATGAGAAGAGTATTTTCCTTCATGGCCTCACAACCAAACTCTTTCAATGTTATGATAAAATATGCAGGGCTAGCACCTTGAAGAAAATAGGGTGTAGCAATATTTTAAAAACATGTGCTTGTTTATGATTCACCAGGTCACCTTAAGCGCAAGTGAAGAGCATACTCCATAACAACATGTTCTTTTAAATTCAGCTCTGTCATTTTCCCTGCATCATTAAAATAATTTGCCAATATGTTGCAAAGTGTTAAGTCTATAAAAAAATTTCATTGTTAAAACCAAACTTCTAGAGGTATAATTTTCCAATAGTTTCTGTATAAAAACACATCCCTAAAAAATTTTAATCAGACCTGGGTTGTGTTATTTCTTTTGATTTCTTGAAACCATTTAGAACATGATGGAAATCCTTCATTGCCATATTTTTCTAAATTTTTTTCAACAACACATTTTATTCCTACTTCTACACTTAATATGGTACATCAGGTTCATTCCCATATTTACCTAAGAAGCTGGTAAATTTAAACTGTTGTCTATGGGATTTTGTTGTGACTGTGCTGACAACTATTTTGGCCTTATAAAAAGGCCCTTGGTGGACTCACACTTATCAGGTAAAATATTTATAGGTAATTTTAAATGAGATTTTTATCTAACCTATAAATCATAACACTACAGTTTAGACACTCCCCAACAATGGTGCCAAAATGGTGAGTAGAAATTATGTCTCAAAAAACAATCATTTCTCTTCCATAAATTATCAATCTAGTAAGTCCGTAAACTTACAAGTGTCACACACAGTATATACCTACAGTGTTGGGGAATAAATTTATCTATACCTTATTTAGTTTTGTGGGGGATGTTCATGCATTTGAAATTCAACCAAACCAAATAAACTAAGTGCGGAAAATTAAATAAATAAATAACAAGCTAAAATTAAAGTGCTGAAAATAAAGTACATAAATAAAATGCAAAAAAATAAACACACCACTGAAATTAAATAAAGCAGTAAATAAATCTAATCCACAGAAAATAAATATAGAAATAAAATAGGGGAGGACTACTGCAGGGAGAGGGCCCAAGATCCCACAAATAGTCCGCTCGGCTAGCTACGTAGAGCTTGCTCGAATAAGAGGAGTTGCACTCTTAATAATTTAAACAAATAATAAAATGAAATAATCTCTATGTAAAATTAATCATTGATCCCTCATTCATCTGGCCTACATCTTTATATAAAGCACAACCAGATATTGTTACAATAACAAATCAATCTAATTTAATCACATGACGTGATTAGTTACAATTGGTTCTACACAAATTTTATTTCCCTATTTTAAAGCATGTCCATTCACACAAGGATAAATATATAAAAATCCTTAGGTGTACATAACAAATAAATCCTAAACTAATGCATCCTAAAAATGCTTTAAGATCTTTACAAGGTCAACTAGCCAATTGGTTGATAATAAGTGTCTTATTCTATTTTAATAATAATGCATAGTTAAAATAGTTCTCCTTTGTCTTCACATGCAACCTCCTCCTTAGCCCCTTGGTCAATCGATCAATGTTGACTTAGTCTCCAATGCAAGCACTTCCAATGTGTGGGAGTAAGGCACCAATAAGGTGCCTACTTGAGTAAGGTGTTGGCTTGGCGCCTACTTGAGTAAGGCGCCTGCCTGGTGCCTACTTGAGTAAGGCACCCGAGTAAGGCACCCGAGTAAGGCACTTGTTGACTTGGTCAGAGTAAGGTGCCTATGTGAAGAGTAAGGCACCTTCCCAATATGCCATAGACTCATTGAACCAGAAGCATATTAGGTTCATTTGGGATGTAGACTGGGAAACACCATATTAGTAGCAAAACTTGCATTTATACAGAGTTTCCACTAAAGCACCAGTCAAGAATAATACCTGATTTTCTATCAATTATATGCATAAGTTAAATAAAAATATATTTCTAATGATAATTACACCAGTGATGATGCCCCTTAACATGTTTATAAAATGAGCATTTTTGGTGCTCATCAATGTTGTTTGCCCCTAATTCTCAAATATGGTGGATGTTTAAAAGAGTTTCTAGACACTCAAACAACATAGTTTGAAGAATCAAACTTATCTAGTAGACAATCAATATCCTGTAGACATCTTGACTATCCTAACTGAGGTTAAGTCTATCATGGACCTGTGTGTGCACATGATGTTCATTTATCCATTTTGAGGGAGGTTGGACTAACCCATTGTAAACCTAGCCAAATTAGCTAGCTCATCCACAAGCACGCAATGATTTATACAAGAGAAGGTCACTAATGTGATAGATGTGTCACCACTTGTAAGGTTTACTCCACTACTAGGCAGGCTCTTGGAACCTATTGCTAGCGATGGAAATCACCCCGTGATGTTATTTTGGACCTGAGGACCTCTGGGATTCAAGCTTTTTGATAGTACTCTTGAGGATTTTCCTTTTGTTTTTTTCCCCTTTTTCTTTTGATTCTCTTTTTGTGGTGCTCTTTTTGTTTTTTTTTTGTGGGCGTTGAGTTTTGTTTTCTACCCCTTTTTCTGTTTTCTTTTGCTTGTCCCTTTGTTTATCCCCAGGTTTATTTTGATCACGCAAATGATAGGATGAGCAAGGGAAACCATTCGCTAAATGGCAAGGCCTACGCAAGGTGTTGTCTTCCCTACACTCAAAATTTTCTTAAGATGTGAAATGTGTGAGTGGTCCATGAATGAACTCAATTCAACTAGGGGTAGCCTTGAAATCTTGTAGAATTTGATGACGTTCAATATAGGTTGATTAGACTGACTATGAATGGTTGAGAAATAGAAAAGCTTCCCATTACCATGCAACTAAGAATAGGACTAGACACCATGATAGTCATGCTAACAAATGTATTTTTAACTCCTCAAAGTGGTACTATATACAAGCGATGGATGGCCTATGTACAAGGAAGATATGGACATGACTACAAAAATGTATATAATATGATATGTACAAGAGGACATGACACAACAAAATACCTAAAAATGCATGGTAGTATACGACCAACTTATTTTTGAGAGAAATAAAGCAAGTGAGATAGTCAAATGCAAGGCGATGTATCCCAATGTGGTGTCCAATGTACTGGACCAAATCAAAAAGATGTGGATGGATGCATATGTTGAGTGAATTGAATACCAATATTTGGTCGTCATGAGTGATGCATGTGAATGTGTGTGAAAGAGTGATGTAATGATGAGTGGGTGAATAAGAAATATGAATAGGAGGCCCTGATGATGGGGTGGATGAAGAAGAAAATGTGGAAAAGAAAATGGAGGAAGAAGAAAGTAGGAGAGAGTAAAAAGAAAGGAAAATGGAAGAGAAGAAATTTCAAACCGAATCAAAGGTATGTAGTCGCTCGTAGCATGACCATACAACATTGACACGATTCTAGAGGAAAAAGGTAGAAAAGAGAAGAAATTTGAACCAAATCAAAGGTATGTAGTCACTCGTAGCGTGACCATACAACATTGATAAGGTTCTAGAAGAAAAAGGTAGAGAAGAGAAGAAATAAGAAGGGACAAAATAAATGTTGAAAGTAACATGTAAAATGTGGAGGGGGTGCATTAAGTGTAAAATGCATGAAGATGGATGATATTGAGAGGATTAGGCTCTACCATGCCTTCAAGATTGGCTAAGAGAATAGGTGCTAGAACCAAATTTGTGAGTGATGACATAAGGTCCTAACTAGTTTAGAGTAAACTTATCATGAAGGTGAGGTGGTTGACTGGTATTTTGTTGGTTTTATTTGAGGACTAAATCCCCAATTTGAAACTCTCATGGGTGAACCTTATTGTGATATGCTCATCGAAGGTGGTCTTGATAAACATGTGTGTGTTCAATAGCATGAGTATGATGCTCATCAAGCAGATTAAGTTGATCGAATCATGCTTGTCGAGTTGTATTATCATCGATGAATTCTTGCAGAGAAATTTTTAAAGAAGGAATCTTGAGCTCTAGAGGCATGATGGCTTCAATGCCATAAACCAAGGAGAATGGTGTTGCCCCTGTTGGGGTTCGTATGCTTGTTCTGTAAGCCTAGAGGGCCAGGGGTATTTGGTTATGCCAATCACGATGTGATTCTACAATGGTCTTGCAAAGAATGGCACATATTATTTTATTTGTAGCTTCAGCTTGGCCATTGCCCTGAGGGTAGTATGGTGTAGAGAAGTTATGTTGGATGTTGTATTTAGCACATAACGCACGTACATTCTTGTTCTTGAATGGTGTACCATTAGAAATGAGCTTCATAGGAATACCAAAATGACATATGATATGTTGGGTAATGAACTCAACAATTTTGGGTCTAGTGGTTTGGACCAGAGGAATCACCTCGATCCACTTCGTGAAATACTCAGTGGTGGTAATGATGAATTTATGATTGCTTGAGGAAGTGGGAGTGATTTTCCCAATGAGATCCAAGCCCCATTGAGAGAATGACTAGGTGGATTGGATAGGTTGTAGAGCCTATGATGGTAGGTGAGTGAGATTGGCATGTTGTTGACACTTGACACACTTTTTCACATATGCACAACAATCATGCTCCATGGTGGGCCAATAATAGCCCATGCGAAGGATATGCTTGGTAATAGCAATACCACTAAAGTGGCCACCATAGGTGCCATCGTGGGTAACCATAATGACCCGGTGTGCTTCCTGTACTTCAAGACATCGTAGGAGAATGCCATCATAGCCATGTTTATACAAGATGTCTCCCAACAAAGTAAAGTGTATTGCTCTTTGTTTGAAGGTACATTTGGCTGTTTGGGATAAATCATGTGGAAGCAAGCCCAATTTGATGTAATCCTTGACCTAAGAAAACCAAGGATTTAGAGGTTTAATTTGAATGATATTGATGGTGGCTAAAAATAATAATTGGACAAGCACACTAGTGGTTTCATTGTGTGGATATTTTGGGTATCAAAGACCTGAGTGAAGCCATAGTATCGATAAAGCGATTGGTAGAACGTGGGCTAGCCTCAATTTCATACCACTCAAACCGATCGAGTAATTGAGTGGCCACATCCTTGTATTGTTTGAGCATAGGACATCGACATTGAAAAATACCTTTGACTTGATTCATAATAAGCAAGGAGTCACCCCAAATTTGGATTTTCTTAACGCGTATAGAAAGTGCCATTTTGAGGTCGAGAATGAGTGCTTCATACTTGATGTTATTATTGGTGCATGGAAAGTTCAATTTGAATGAAAAGGGGAGTGGTACCCCTTGTGGTGTAATGAATACAACTCCTACACCAGCCCCTCATTCACATTGGGAGCCATCAAAAAAGAGTGTCATATCTATGGTAGGCTTAAGTTCAACCTGTTATTCAATTTTAGAAGTATGAAATACAACATCGTCTGGAAGGTCAAGGACAAGTGGGTGAGTAGTTGGCAAAGGGGCCTCTACAAGATGGTCAACGATGACCTACCCTTTGATGGATTTTTGACTAATGAATTTGAGATCAAATTCAGTTAGGAGCATGATCCATTTAGTTGTTTGACTATTGTTATAGCTTCTACCCATCATGTATTTGAGAGGATTATCACGTGCAATGACAAAGGTCATATGATTGAGCATGTAGTGGCATAATTTCTTGGTAGCAAAGACTAATGCAAGGTAAAGTTTCTCCATATAAGCATACCATATTTCATAACTGATGAGTGTGTGGTTGATGTAATAGATTGCTTGTTCTTTGGATACCTCATTTTTTTGGGTCAACAATGTGCCCAATGTAAAATTTATGGTGGATATATACAAATGAAAAGGAAGATCGAGGTGAGGTGATGATAAAATAGGTGGTGAGGTGAGGTAGATTGTGTCTGGGTCTTTGGTCGTTAATGAAATGGTACTCCTTTCTATAGGAGATGGTTGAATGACTTACATTTATCAGAAATTTGGGTAATGAATCGATGAATCGATTGAATTTTGCCCTGTAAGCTGTGTAACTATTTGAGGTTGGTAGGAGGTGGCATATCAATGATAGCCTTAACCTTTTTAGGGTCAACTTCGATACCTTGGAAAGAAATGATGAATCCAAGGAGCTTGCCTAAGGTAACACCAAAGACACACTTCTTGGGATTGAGGTGAACATTGTGCTCAAGGAGGTGATCAAAAATCTTGTGCAAGTCATGAATATGATCTTGACGCTTCTTTGACTTGGCCAACAAGTCATCTACATAGTCCTCCATAATTTTATGCATATAATCATGAAAAATGTAGGTCATGGCATGTTGGTAAGTGGCACCAATGTTCTTAAGGCCAAATGGCATGACCTTGTAGCAAAAATTCCCCCAAGGTATAGTGAAATATGTCTTGTGTTGATCTTCAGGATTGACCAAGATCTGGTTGTATCCTAAAAACCCATCCATGAGGGATAACATTTCATGACCTATTGTGGAGTCAACCAACGTATCAATGTTGGGAAGAGGGAAGTTATCTTTAGGACATGCTTTGTTTAGATCTCTAAATTCAGTGCATATCTGGACTCCTCCTTTAGGTTTTGCAATGGGGACCATGTTAGACACCCATTCAGGGTAATCAATTGGTTGTATGAATCCCACATCTAGGAGTTTTTGTAGCTCCTCTTTGACCATTAATGCAATTGTAGGATGCATTTTTCATAGTTTTTGTTTGATCGGCTTAGCACTATCATCAAGCGTAAGGTTGTGAACAACCAAAGAAGGGTCTAAACCTGGCATATCAGTATATGACCATGCAAAGATGTGCTTGTATTCCTTGAGTAGTGTTGTAAGACTATCACGCTCTTTGATGGAGAGACCTTTGCCAAGTTTGATAATATGAGGATTTGATGCATCATCCCCAATGTCAACATCGATAGTGTCCTCTATAAGCATGTGTGACCCATCCTCAAGTTGAGTAGGATAGGAATAAGATGTAAGTCATTCACAACATTAGGGAGAGGAATCTCATCATCATGTGTGATCTCAGTGTTATAGATACAATGGGCCCATGAAGGGGTGGAAGAATAGGGAGCATTAGCTAAATATAGAAAATACTTGGAAATAAGGAACTCTTGTGGGGATGGTTTAGAAGAAATGTGATTAAAGTCAATGTAATCTGGATTGGTATAGATAATTTGATTGGGATGGGTATCGTAATGAAGTGGGGTGAAAATATCTATAGAGATCATGTTCATCGACATGGTGGAGGTAGGAGATGATGGTGTCTTGGACATTGTTGTGTTGGAATAATTATTTCTTGAGATCAGTGCAAAGAGGATAGAACACAATATCGATTATGCAACTGGGTAGATGGAGAAAGTGAGGAAAAACATGGTAGAATGGGGATGACATCCATGGGAGGTGATGTAAGGGATAATGTGGTGAAATTTTGGATAAGGTCCTCAATGTCATAAGTGGGAGGAATGACATATGGTGATGAATCGAGAAAGAAATGATCTAGGATTTTGATGGAAGAGTGAGATGATGAGGTGTTGCTTTGAACATCAAATTCGAGCTCCATGGTATATCCTTCCTCGAGTGGATCCCAAGAGGGGTATGAAAGGGTATCATCCAGGATGTGAAGAGCTGAATGTTGGTAACCTAAACCAGACCTATCTCCATGTTGTTGATAATATGGGTGAAGGAAATTTCTAGACCCTTGTTCATAGCAACCTAGACCAAACCCTTGCCAATGGAAGCATTGGAAGTAATATTTTGCAAAATTTAGATTTGACAAGTAGTCAAGATTACTACAAAACTTATCTTTAGGTGGCTTCGACTCAGAAGTGGAAGTCGATGTATCCAAGCCCCCATAAATGAAGTTGGTATAATTGGTGGGTAAGTCAAAGGGGATGATGGCTCCGATGGTGAGAGGGACATTGTGAGGGTGACCAAAGTCATGGATAGATTGGAGGTTGGGAGGAGAGATGCGAGCATTGTGTATGTCATATTCTCCTAGACCTAGAGTAGTCATGAGTATAGACACATGAGGCATTCCATAATACTCCTGGTTGGGTGATGATTCATGGTGTGATGAAGAAGAAGATGATGGTTGTGACTCAGGGGGAAGTGAAATTGAAATATGAGATGCGGTGAATGGTGGTGATTCTTGAGGTGATGACAAGGATGAGGGTTATGATTTAGGAGGAACTAAAATGGAAGAAGGGGATGGAATAGATAATGAGGTCTGATTTAGTTGGGTATCAATGCGAGCGACACGTTGTTCCCATGAATGACACTCTAATGGAGTGGCTAGGATGGGATGATTAGCCTAGGGGAATTGTGAAGAAGATAGGGATATAGAGCTACGTGGGTGCAAATCAGTGTGAGAGAGATCTAGAAATGTTGGTGGGTGAGTGGGGGGAATGATTGGAGTGATCAATATGGGGGTGTTTGGTGTAGTGGTGATAGATGTGAGAGGTTGTAACCCGAGAGAAGTGGAATAAGAAGATGGTAGTGAATGTTGTTGAAGGTATGAGGAAGAAAGTAGTTCTGATGATGGACTAGATGTGGTTGATGAAGATGATGAGGTCAAACCAAAAGGGTTTGCTGATGTGTGGGTGAAAGAAGGGGTAGGTAAGAGTGGTGGTGATGATCAGTCGAGTGATGATGAGGATGAAAGGTTTGGCTTGATAGGATGAATGGAGATAGGTGTGAATTGAGAAGAAATAAATGGTGAAGTGGATGGTAGAGTGACCATGTTGCAAAACTAAAAGGGGTCATCATCCACCTCAATGCGGTGGACTTGACCATTGTGAAGGTATTTCAAGTAGTGATGAAGTGTAGAAGGGATGCATTGCATGTCCCTAATCCATGGAAATCCAAGGAGGATATTGTATTGCATCTCTCCTTCGATGACATGACATAGAGTGGGTATTGTCTTGGCACCAGCTTGGATTGGGAGGATAATAGACCCAACTATTTTGTGCATCGAACCATTGAATGCTCATAAATCAAAAGTAGGAGTAGTGAGGTGAGTAGGTGGAATGTTGAGATGTTGGAGGGCCATAGTGGAGATGATACTAATAGAAGATCTGGTGTCGATCAAGACACGCTTATAAGTAGTATCATTAATACTAGCTAGAATGTGGAGGGGAGGATCAGTGCCCTCTCCTTCAAGAATTGTAATCTCATGGTCATAAAAGATAATGGATGGTTGCATGCATGTTTCCACATTGCCCACGAACTATACAAAGGTATTGGTATCATGTGCTTCCACATCTATTGATCGTAGGATCTCATTTAGAGCCTCGTGGTGAGGCTACGATTGCTGCAAGAGGTCGTATATGGACAACTTAGCAGGAGTTATGTGAAGTTGGTGTGTGAGGCTACTGCAAATAGTAACAACATGAGGTGGTAATGGTGGTGGATTGGCTTGTGTGGGTGATGTGAATGAATATGTGGTAATAGTGGGTTGATGTTCCTGATGACTAGGGTGAGTGGGGTAGCACTGGTTGCATGTGGTGACATGAATCATACCCATGAGACCCTTCTGAGGTAAATCTTTGTTGACTTGATTGACCTATCGAGATGTAGGTTGAGAGGTAGAAGCATTCTGTGGTAGCCTATGGTCTGGAAAAGGTATCTTATAGATCCCTAAGTTTTGATTTGAAGGGGCCAATGGATTTTTGGTGTGGATGACCCCATTGTCTATAAGGTCTTGCACTAGACTATGAAATGTATGATAGTTTTGGATGTCATGCCCATGTTGCCTATGATACTCACAAAATATGTTCTCATTGAATTCCTTTGGCTTTAGGTGATTAGGATCTTCTTGCCTTATTTTTGGTAAAGCAATATGTCCAACATCATACAACCTTTGGAAGATGTTTTGTAATGGTTTTGATAAAGGAGTCCAATTGCATTGTGGGTATTGTTGATGTAGTTGTCGATTTTGATATTGATTTTGAGTAGCAAAGGGAGAAGCTCCTGATTGTTGACCTCCCTAGTGATAGGGTTGTGATTGTTGTAGGGGTGAAGTAGATGTCGAGCCAATCACAACCTGATTGGCCTAGGGTGGCCATGGAGGAGTTTGATTTTGGCCACCTTTACTAAAGTGGGTATTTGGGATGTAATCAACCTTTTTGTGAAGCATGATTTCACCCTCTTGCACCTTGATATCTTTGATAATTTTTGCTTGAGCAATGGCATCCTCGAAGGAGTGATGTTGTTATATTTGGAGCGTGGCAGAGATATGTTTGGTGTAACTTTTGGCAAATATCTTGACCAACTCTATGGGTGGGATTGGAAATGTGAGATCATGAATGACCCCATGCCACCTAGCAACATATTCATTGATAGGCTCATTATCAAATTATCATAGACTATAGAGGTCTAGGAGTGATGTTTTCCTTTTAATGTTAATGGAGAAATGTTCCAAAAATTGATTGGCCAACTATTCAAAAGTAAACAGACTATGTTTAGGTAGATTGTTGAACCAATCAAGAGCTTGACCACCAAGAGATAGAGGAAACATGCGAAGCATAAGTGCATCACTACCCTGAAGTAAGTGGCAGGCATATTGATAAGTACGTAGATGCTCCTGAGGGTCCTCTTTACCCTTGAATTTATTGAATTTAGGTATTTCATACTTTTAAGGGTATTGGTGAAGGGCCATGGATGGATGGATAGGGTCATTGTAGATTTGACTATAAGTCAGTTTCTATGGCCCATAGCCACTAGTCCACAACTCTAGAGCCTTGAGTTGTTCCCTCATGAGCTACATTTTGGTGGGGGGTGTTGATGATGTAGGTGTGGAGAGAGAAATTTATCCCCTAGAGGGTTGCATAGACAAGTAGTTATGAACACCTATGGAATGATGTGGGAATGGTGACAAGAGATATTCAATAGGTGGTTGTATGGAGAATGAGATAAGATTTGGTTGTGATGATGCAGAAGGGACTTGTTGTTATTGTTGAAGATGTTGTGACAATTGATGTTGTTGTTGTTGCTATTATTGGTGTAATTGTTGTTGTTGTTGCTATTGTTGTTATTGTTGTTGATGTAGCAAATTTTGTTGAAGTTGTTATGGGTCAAGTTGCTCTTGATGGAATAGGTGTTGGTCTAATGAGTGTGTATGAGGTTGTTGTTGGTGAAGTGGTTGTTGAGATGATGAAGTTGGAGGGGGTGGATTGAGATTGTGAAGAGTAGGTGGTTGTGATTGAAATGGGGCTTGTGGAGATTATCGACCAAATTCATAGATGGGAGGGTGGTATGGATGTTGAGCATAGTCTTGATTGACCTATTGAATAGGTGCTTGTACTGATGCTTGTTGATAAGTGGAAGGCCACTCATACTGGGATGTAAGTGTGGGATGGGAAGGAAATATGGTAGGTAAAGTGGAAGTCCATGTAGGAGGTGATGTGAAGAAGGTAGGTGGTTTCTCACTCGACATAGAGATGGTATTTGAAAATAGTGATACAGGTGAAATTGTGGAAAGATTTACCTACGAAGATATCGAGAGGTAATGTTGAAACATCTATGTAGATGGTTATGGTGTGGAAGAAGATGTAGGTGGATTTTGAGGACCTTGTGAACTTTGTGAAGGTGCGGGCACCTAGGTAGTGCCAATAGTAGAAAAGAATTATGTATGGATGTGGGACAATTCTTGAAGTGGGACGTGAGAAGAAGACTAGCCAAGGTTAAGCAAATCTACTTTGGGAAGTGGGTTAGTGGAGTATGATGAAGTAGGTGGTGTTGATGAGATGGAGCTAGAAGGTGGTTGTAAAAGGGGGTTAACAGGGAGGCCTGAAGTGGTGACTGTAGAGTATGAAAAAGGTATAGTCGATGGGGAAGCTTCTTGAGTATTAGGTAGAGTGGGGGTAGCAAAGATTGTGGCTACCATTTGAGTGAGGGACTAGGCATCTAGATAAGTAGGTAGGAGATTTCCCTTTCCATATAATAAATGTTGTGATGATTGTTGGAGAAATGGATGAGGAGAATGAGTGGAGGATGGAGAAGAATCCTCATGGAAGGTGACTTCAGGCTGAAAGTCACCAGGTGCAAAATAAATGATGCTAGGGAAGGTAGTTGGTTCGCGCGTCGACTCGACAGAAGATGAGGAAGATAAAGTGTCAAATGGAGTCTGACCTACATCAAGGATGACATCTAGTGTAGAGGATGGAGTGTGAGTCAACTGAGACTAACCTCGAGAGTGGGGTCTAGGATCTGGTGCAATGATGGTGTTGAGTTCTATTGGGGATGTCTCAAATTGAGAAGTATTAGCACGAGCAACCTCCATTGCAAGGTGAGCTTGCTCTCGAGCTTGGCTACGAGTGACCACCACCATTGATGGGGGAGAAAATAGGCTAAAAACCTTAGTTTTTGCCAAATCTGAGGTGAAAAACCAATCAGAATGATGTTCTAGAAGTAACCAAACCTTTTTGTGAAATAAAAGTCTAGGTCACATGGAAGGGTGTGACTGGTCTAGGTCGTAGGGTACCCTGCGACTATCTCTAAAACTGATGATAGAAACAGAAAAGTTTTGGATCTATGTCCAGAGAAGTGTGAGACCTATTTTTGTGGGTTCTGAAACCTATTTTTGAGTGTTTTGTAACAGAAATCAAATCATACAACAAGAAACAAGCATGAACAACTAAAATTTTGCAAAAGTGTGTTCTGATGTTGGAATAACCCTAAAACTAAAATGAAATAGGGTGTGGTGGGTGTATTCTAAAAGAAGGTGTGTTTGTGGACAATCTCCTATTATGCCCAAAGGCACGCAAGGGGTAATTGTATACAAATGGGCGAATGGTGTCTAATGGAGGTAATGGCTCGAGGTACAATCCTAAGGAAAATAAGATGCACCAAAATGCAAAATCCTCTATAGAAAGAGGTGGCATTGTCTAAGACCTGCTACCAACATACCCATGCTTTCACTTCACCCTTGGGTGATATTAGTCAAGAATGATAGTTGCACACTCACTAATTATTATGAAGCCTTGTGAGCAAGGGCATCTAATCCTAACCTACCTCAAGGATCTCTCAAGAGTAGGGGATTTTATGGTGATGAAGTCTAGAAAACCACTCGTGAGGGCTACTATGGTGTGTAGGGGGTGAGTTGGTGGAAGGAGATGAAAGCCAACGTCACCAGTCTCGAGTGGGGATTGGTGATGAAATCCAATCTTACCACTATTTAAGCTGAACGTGAAGTGTGTGTCCTACTCTAAGAAAATAGGAAATGCCATTTCGAAAGTAAAATGCCTTTTGAGAAAGAAAAGAAATGCAAAAAAGAATGATGAAACATTTTATTCATTTTGTTTTTGTTTTTGTTTTGAAAGTGAAATACCTTTTGAAAATTAATATAAATACAAAGGAAAATTGTGCACAATGTATGTTAAGAAAATCTTAAAGCTAATGATGTGGAACTTTATGATATACACAAAATGGGAGAGCACATGTATTCATAGAATACAATCAAAATGATTTGCAATCCTTCTCTAAGTAACTCCCAACTTCTTGCAAGAAAGACTAAAGTGATTTTAATGTGTTTGAAGAATATATAAGATGGGAAAATTTCTTTGGAACTTTGTTATTTATGAACCAAAGGGACAGGTTTTACAGGCTTACCTATAGTCTCCAGCTCCTGTAAGTCTTTGAGAATGAAATTTAGAGGTTGAAGTGCACCTCAGCTTCGGTCGCACCCTACCATGCGACTAATTAGGGTTGCACCCTACCATGCGACTCTAGTGAAAAGATGAATTTAGGCCGAATTTGAGCTTTTTGATAGTAATTTTTTTTATGGGCAAGTACCTACAACTACAAAGAACAATATATCTCTTCTTGTGAATAAAATAAATGCCTAAGAAGGCAAGATGTGAAATAAACACAAGTTTGCAAGATGGTGTGGTACCGAGTTTTGCAAACACAAAGAGAACAACCTAGCAAGATGGTGTGCTACCGAGTTTTGCCAAAGCTGAAAAACATAAGAACCTAGCAAGATGGTGTGGTACCAAGTTTTGCAAGAGTTCAAGAAACAACAAAATCTTAGCAAGATGGTGTGGTACCGAGTTTTTCCAAAACTAAAAAATTAGAACTTAGCAATATGGTGCGGTACCGAGTTTTACCAAATCTAAAAAGCACAATAACCTAGAAATATGTGTTAGAAATAGATTATATTACATCATTTGGATCATGTAAATGTACCTTCCTAGGTATACTTAGGATATTATATTACTTTAGGGGAAAGTTATCTAGTTACTTCATGCAATGTAATAAATGCACAAGTGTCAATGTGCAAGTTGTATATGTGCAAGGTGTCCCTTGCACAACTAGGTAGAGTGTTGGCCAAGAAAACTATCTTCCTATATAAAAAGGGACTCATTATAACAAGCTATATAGAATCTCAGAGCATATTCGTAGGTAGTAGCATAGTGTTGTGTAGATCACCATATATTGGTGATGGATGTAATGTAGTCTAGTAGCTTTGTTCATGAAGTGTCCATTTTCTCCATAGCTACATTGTATTCATTTCTATCATTTTTATTTATAGCATATTTTAGTCATATCGCATATTTACTTTCTTTCATATTAGTATGCATCTTGTGATTGCTATATCCTATTGCATATTTCATCAAAAGGTAATAGTGGTATCAAAGCCATAGTAGATCTAGCCACAGTAGATCAATAGGAAAACCACCATTATCATTGAGCCTGAGTTTTTTGTTAACCTAACGTGCATCTAGACCAACCACTATCAAAATCTCTTAGAAGATTCTAGGTGGTAGAATTAGGGAGAGCCACAAGTGAGGACTAAAATAAATATCAGTTCCATAAATATTGAGATTATATTTGGCTAGAGTCTTTCCACTGAGTTGTAGGAAAAACTTGTGAAGACTAGGACTTAATATTCAATCCACTATATTGACAAATCAACTAGTGAAGATCATCTAGGATATCTAAAATTTGTTAACTATTGCCCCAAGTTTATTTTGTTGCAAAAACATAATTCTTATATTATTGGGACACCTACAATATAAAGCTAGGAGACTTCAATTTTGTTACCCGAAGGTCAGAGTGCCTTCATAGTACAGATATTAGTTCCTTGTGCAATAAAATAATACTACAGAATAAGACTTCTGGAAAAGAGTCATGGTGAAGTTAGGAGATTGAATATATCCATTGCTATATTAAGAACTTCACAGAAGAATGAAAGGCCATAGAAGCCTTGATCCTAAATAAAAGGTCACAAAAGCCTTGATCTAGAAAAATGGCCATAAAAGCCTTGTTAAAGAATAAAAGTCCATAGAAGACTTAATCCATAAGATAAGGCCACAGAAGCCTTGATATTGAAGAAAATGCCACAAAAAACTTGTCCTAGAAAAAAATGCCACAAAAACCTTGATACTAAAAAAAAGGCCATAGATTTCGCTTAAAAAAAAAGGCCATAGAAGCCTTGATCCTGAAGAAGACTCCAGAAGAGAGAATCTGATTTAGAAGTAAATTAATATTTTAGTACTAATAATTTGTTGTAGGGAAAGAAGATTCAGTGAGTTGGAAAAATTCCTACAAGAAATTTAGAAAGAGTATCTTCTTCAAAATCAATCCAACACCTAAAGCAAAATTGAAGGTAAAGATATCAAGAGAAGATCTCATTGAAGAACTTCTAGTCTTGAAAGAATAAGAAGAAGGACTAAGAGAGTCCTACTCAAATCCAGAAGCAGAATAATCAAAGACCCAAAAGAAGATCTAACCACCAACACTTATAGGAGTAGAAGGTTGAATAAAAGATCTCAAGGAAGACCAAAAGAACCTATAAGATCAAATACCTTGGGGAGGTCTCAACAAGCATCCAGTAAAATGCGTGGAGAGCCTTACTGAAGAAATCATCAAAGGAGAATTTATTGGAGAAATTCACTATAGAAGATAGTGGAATATTTGGGGCAATTATCGCCATCCAAAAACAAGCCCAAAAGAAGAAGAATTTGGAAAGGAGTTCCAAATATCAGAAGACCTCAAGATATTCAAAATCTTGATAAGAAGATTTGGGATAATCATCACCATACAAAAACAAGCCCAAAAGAAGAAGAAGAATTTGGAAAAGAGTGTCAAATCTCAGAAGACCTCAATATATTAAGAATCTTAAGAAGAAGATCCTACTTGAAGTCAGAATTCCATAAGAAGACTTGAATACGGGAGAAGCCAACCAAATCCAAGACATTTGAAGATTGCCTCTCATAGTAAGAAGGAACTATTTTAGAGACAAAGACTTCTCCAAATCTACAACAAAAGAAGGATCAAATCATAAAAACCTAGGCTCATAAAAGAAAGTTTGAGACCACTTTTTGGTGAATAAGAAACTAAGCAACAAGATACTACTTAAAGCAACAGCTTGGTGATCTTAGAAACCAAGATCTACATCCTCTATAGAAGCTTAAAAAGAGCTACAAAAACATTCAAAAATGTAAACTATTGGTGCAAGTAGATTCATTAATTGGATTACTTATCAGATTTGTTAAAGCACCTTAATTTGGATTAAAGTTGCAAAAGAGGAAAATTGAATTACAGTATTCAAAATTTTAAAAGCAAAAATTTCCTTTTAACGTTCGTTTGCATATTAGATTTGGAGTTGATTAGATTACAAAATTACAACTATCTATCAACTACCAAATATCTACTTTGGAAAGAAAAAGAAGACTAGTTCCTACAACTTTTTTTGTAATAAAATTGCAAAATAACTCTTGAAGATTCATTTCAAATTATTCTTGATTAGATGTAGTAAATTTATTAAGTGCACTTATAAGTTATTTTGAGAGTTGATTGGAGTGATAAGGTGTGATTTTTGGTGCATTAAAAGTGAAATATTAGTGGGTTAATTTTCACTACTATATTGCTCTCAAAAATCTTAGTATTTGTGTTCTTGAGAAAGGCACAATATCATATTTGTATAAAGTGTCTAAAGACACCATTAGTGCACCAAAATATGAAAAATTTCGTGGCTAAAGGAAGCCATCAAAAATAGCTCAATCCTCCAAGTTTTGGAGAAGAAAATAGCCACAAAAAATCAGCAAAGGATTGCCTCAAATAAAGACTTGGTGAGTATCATATTCAAAGCACTATAAGTGCTATATTGCATCTATAAAAGTGGTTATAATTTGGGTTCATAAAACCAACAAAAAGGAGAGTTACATATTCAAAAGAACTTGTCCAAAAATTTGTGATAAAATCATAAATCCAAAAGGAGTGCAAAAAGGTGCAAAAGGATTTTTTTATATCCTAAAATTATTACATATTGTTGCACCATTATAAGCTATTTTATGTAGGTGATAAGACAGATTTTGAGGTGCCACAAAGGCACATTATACAAGGTTAAAATATATGGACACTAGCACACTCTGAGCATAGCAAAGGAGCCTCTCAAAAGGCTCACAATTCCTCCATTTTGGATGGTCGAACCTACAAGAAAAGAAGATACAATACAAAGTAAAGAAAGAGCATTACATACAAGATAATCTCATCTACAAAGGAGCATATAAAATAGGTTAAAAAATGAGGGAAAGCATAGCAATCCATGTACGTCCAAGGATATTCATCAAGGCATATTGTTAATAAGAAGCTTTGCATTGCATATTGATAGGGTGTTACGTAGAAGGCTCATGCACAAGGAGGTGATGACACTTGTTATCTAAATATAATCCTAACAACTCTCCCACAAGTGCCCATCCATTACAATATTGACCAAGGAGCATTACATAAAGTAGTTTGGAATGTTAGAAAGAAAAGAGACACTTGGAATGGAAAAGAATGAGCACTCATATTAAAATATAACATCCCTTTAAGACCTGATAGAAGTTTTACAAGTGGAAAGAGGCATCTCTACTTATCTCAAATGCTCATAAGAAATGGTTGTGACACTTATCACAAGGTCCAAGATTCCTCAATCATAAAATGTGACCAAGTCCAAGGTGTCTGTATTCATAGCACAATCAAGGCAAGCCAAAGTGCAACATGGAAGCAAGGAGAAGAGAGCATTAAAACATTTGGTCAAGGGAGGAAAAATACCCCATAGTTTGAAGTGCCAACGTTCATGCATTGAAGGCAAGGAGACTCCAAATCTTGGATAGTGTTTTTAGTGACAAAGGAGAACAATACATTGCAATCATATACAACCGAAAAAGGCACAAAACATTGCAGTAATACAACATTGAAAGGTAAGAAATAACCCTTATTTAATATTGCTTTTATTATTAGGGAGATATAAGGATTGTAAACTAAGGTCAAAACTTAAATAAAATATCAATATTTAAAGAAAAAATAAAAGGGTAAAATATAAAAAAATCAAAATAATATTTGCAAAATAAACCTAGGAGAAATAAGGGTTACTACTTGAAAAATCAAATTTATAATATTTAAAAATATTATTGTGTTCTAATTTTCTATATTTTGGAACTATAAGGATTACAACAACAATTAGCTTAATGAAAATTACAAAAACTAAAATTGAATCCTAAGGGATATTAAAAGAGATTATTAAGGTTTTTTCTAAGGTTGGAAATTTATAATATTCTTGTCTCAAAATTTCTCAAAAGGGATAAAAGAAATCCAACATTAAAACCTCTTCAAAATTGGAAAAGTGCTTGGTTCAATAGGAGTAATAAGGTGTTAGAAAAGTTGATTTATGATATTTATAAAACTTTACAAAATCAACCAAAAATTGAACTACATTTTACAAGAGCACTGTATAATATTCCAAAATCACTAGGGAGTCATAAGGCATTCTACAAAACTTGATAATAATAGCATATACCAAATATTATCAAGTTCTATATAATTGGAAAGATATAAGCTTTCTACAAAACCTAAAATTCCATTAGGTGTATATACTCTCATTACTAGGGAGACATAAGGAAGCCTACAAACCTAAGGATTAATAAAGGTTTTATCAAATCAAGTTTATATACTTCAATTAGGGATAATTTATCCTAACATAGGGATTCATAAGATAGACTATGAGTAAGACTCCATCCCTAAGAATATAAGTATTTTTCCCTTTAAAAGGGCAATACAAATGACCACTAGCATGCTAAGCAATACTCTTAGAAGTGGAATGAATAAAATACCAATATGGTTAAAAATCCTGATTGAAAATTCAATGGATTACAATGATGAAAAATCCAAAGAAAATGAAGAACCAATAAGATGTGAAATAAGTTATAAAATTAGTAGTTATGAAAAGGAAGAATCTTCTAGTGAGACTGATGATAAAGAAAATTCGAAAAATGAAAATATTGATATCATACAAAAAGGAAAATATGGAATAGCTTCAATTATGCACATATGGTTAGAAGATCTTATCAAAGAAATAGACAAACATGATGTTCCTAAAATGGACTACAAAATGTCATATCATCACTACTATGAACCTATTGCAATCAATATGGTCATGAAAAGGTTAACTATTGGAGTTTCCATCTGTTGGAAATTTGAGTTAATATGAGGCATTTTATGTTGTCATTGATGTCACATGAATCATTGATGTCATATGGATCACATTGAGTTTTGATGGGCAGATGATATTTTGGAAAGCATGGATAAATTCAGGGTTTTTGTGAAAACCAAGGTAGGCAAAATAAAAGGTTTTATTTAAAACCATGGATGGCAGATTTGAAATGGGTTTTTCTTAAAACCTAGGTTGACTTTTCGTTTCATCAAAAAAGGTGCCTCGATGATGGAGATATTTAATTTTAAATATTTAGTTTAAATTTTAATTTTAAAATTAAATAAAGTTAACGATTGGCGCCTAAAGGGGAAGTGGTTAATCCAATATAATTAAATTTAAATAATTAATTTCATAGTGGGCCAACCACTATTTGTTGACCCCGATACCACAAAAGAAGCGCCAATGCCTTTACATGAAGTACCAAACAATATGTTTTAAAGATACAACCTTTGATAATATTTTGTTTGGTTTTCGGGAAATACAATGCGCCGACATCGGTTGTAAATACTCCATGCCGAAGGTACAAAATATTATCAAAGGTTGTATCTTTAAAACATATTGTTTGGTACTCCAATGCACCGACATCGGTTGTAAATACTCCATGCCGAAGGTTCTTAAGCACATGTTATATATATAAAGGAAGATAGTAAAAGACAAAGGGTGAGAAATCAATAAAAAAAAAAATTAAATAGTGATAGATGCGATCGAAATATTTCAAAAAAAAACGATGATACATTTCGCGTGGATCGACGATTTAAAATTGTAGTTTCTCCCTACAACACGGCAATGACAAGTGCCTCATGATGATTGGTAGGAAATCACATATGTTGTAAAAAGGATAGCATGTAAAGTTAATAAATACCGTGTATTCTGATTCAAACCGATTGATAGCCGAAGCGGCAGTTCTAGTTGAGCGAAGTCATGTTGAAGGAGGTGCATGGTTCGAAGCTTATCGGTGTCATCTTGGAGAGTTTTCTTTTGGCTTTGGAAATTGAAAGGTATGCTCTAATAATTATTAAACCTTTGGTATAATTACAAGTCAGGAGATATAAGGGGTTGTTTGTTTTTATTATTGAATATTGAAAAATTATCAAAGGTATTAGAGATCCTAGGAGATATAAGGGATGTATTTTTTTTTTTTTTTTTTTTTGTATATAGAAGCAATGGTTACAATCACGATTTTTAGTAACTACCAAGTAGGGTTCAAACTATCTACGAAGGCTCCCAGGACTTCCACCGTCTCGGTACATGGTAACCCGGCGTGAGATGGGGACCGCCGGACGCACAGGGGTTGCACCGTCGTCATCAATCTGGCACACCACTCAGAGGAATCAGATCAGGGCTACTCATCTATGCATGGGCAAGCCCGTGGGATTGGAACCTAGGTCTCCTCTCGTTAAGCGCCCCAACTTACCAATCCACCTAGACCCACGGACGATATAAGGGATGTATTATTAAAAGGTGTTTGTTGTACATGAAATTTATTAATGAAATACATGTGTTGAGAACTTATAGGTGCCTACTATTCTTGGTTAACAATTAGGGAGTCATAAGGTTGAATTTAGTTAACCTAGATATGTGTTGAAGCATTATTGATTTGATTTCTTTTGGAAGGCAAGTTTAAAAGCACTTTTAGAAAAGAAGATTTTTGGTGAATTTATTTTTAAGAAGTATATCATATTATATATCGTTGGAAAGCTTATTTCGAGGGCTATTTGTTTATTCTATTTAGAAGGAGAAATAAGGTATACACAAAGAGATATTTCTGTTTTTGTAAAAGGGTTCAAGTGAAGGTTGTATTTTTCTTTTCAAGTTTGTGTTAAGTGTGGCAAATTCTTCAAAGATCAGGTGTTAGATACCCTTGCTGGAAAGAAATACTTTTGTTTTCTTGATGGATTTAGTGGATATAATCAAATTTAGGTTGCACCTGAAGATCAAGAGAAAACAACCTTTACCTGTCCATGGGGAATATTTGCCTATAGGGCTTTATCTTTTGGTTTGTGTAATGCCCCAGCAACATTTCAGCGAGCGGTCTTAGCAATTTTTTATGATCTGACTACCAACAGTGTTGAGATATACATGGATGATTTCACAGTATGTGGACAGACTTTTGACTTTACATTAGAAAACCTTGACAGAGTTTTAACTCGCTGTGAAACATACCAACTATCCTTGAATCCAGACAAATGTTTTATGATGATGGAGGAAGGAATAGTTATTGGTCATAACATCTCTCTTCAAGGGATCCAAGTTGATCCAAAGAAGGTGGAAATTATCAAGAATCTTCTTCCTCCTAAAACTCGGACTGATGTCATAAGCTTCCTAGGACACATTGATTTTTACCATAGGTTTATTCCCAGCTTTAGCACAATAGCCAATCCCATGTTTTCCCTATTGACTAAAGATTCTGAATTCTCCTGGACTGCAAGGTGTCAAAAATAATTTTAAGCTCTGAAAAAAAAATTAGTAACTCCACCTGTGTTAAGAGGACCTAATTAGACATTACCATTTCACATACAAGCTGATGCTTCCAATACTGCAATTGGAGCAGCATTAGGACAAATTGACAATGGTGAACACTATGCCATCTACTACATTAGCAAGAATTTGATAGGAGCTGAGAAAAATTATACCACAACTAAGAAAGAATTCTTGGCAGTAATTTATGCCATCAACAAATTCAGGCATTACATCACAGGTTATCAAATATTCGTTCACACAAATCACATAGCCATTAAGTATTTGATGAATAAGCCTATGGTAAGTGCAATAATTATTCGTTGGTTACTGTTGCTGCAAGAATTTGATATCACAATAATCAAAAAACCAAGAAAAGCTAATGTTGTAGCAGATTTCTTGTCCAGGTTGTAGAACACATAGGAAGGGGAATTAGTTGAGGACACTTTTCCTGATGAAAAATTATTTTCTATATCTGTCCAATCACCTTGGTTTGCAGATATAGCCAATTATTTGGTCACAAGAAAAGTTCCTCCACATTTCACTTCAAAACAAAAAAAACAATTGATCAAACAGAGTTCTTCCTATGAGTGGATTAAGGGTATACTTTTTAAGTGTAGTCCTGACCATGTGTTACGCAAGTGCATCCGAAAGGATGAGGTATATGATATCCTTAGGGCTTGTCATGATGAACCCTCAGGTGGACACTATTTTGTAAAAAGCACAATTAGAAAAATTTTAGGGACAAGATATTATGGCCATCTCTTCACAAGGATGTGAAAAAGTACATAAGTCATTGTGATGCATGCCAAAGAATGGGGAAACCCACTCATACAAATGAAATTTCACTACAACCTCAATTGGTTTTAGATCCATTTGAGAGGTGGGGGCTTGATTTTGTAGGACCTATCGATCCACCTTCTCAAGGAAAGATGCATATTCTAGTATGCATTGATTACCTGACAAAGTGGGTAGAGGTGCGTGCTTTCAAACATGCTCGTGAAGAGAAGGTCACTGATTTCTTGTATACTCAGATTTTTTAGAGATTTTGAGCTCCACGGTCTATCACCATAGACCAAGGACCCCAATTTCCATCTAAAGTCATTGAGGCTTTTACAAAATTATATGAAATCAAACATAGGAAATCATCACCTTACCACCCACAAGAAAATGGTCAGGTTGAGGTAACAAACAGGGAACTGGAACGAATCTTGACAAAAACAGTAGATTTTCATAAGATAAATTGGCTAGATAAATTACCTAAAGCAATTTGGGCTTACAATACTATTTGGAAATCCACTACTGGATTCACACCTTATGAACTAATTTTTGGTAAAAAGCCCCTCCTACCTATTGAATTTGAGCTACTAACATTGTGCACAACATTGGAAATTGGGATTGAATTGTCATAGGCACAGACAGACAAGATTATGCAACTGAATGCATTGGATGAACTTCGGTTGGATGCTCTACACCAAACTAAAGTAATTCAAGAGCAGATGAAGTTATGGCATGACAGTCACATTCAACAAAGAAAATTTTAGCAATGATATTGGGCTTTGCTGTTTGATTATCACTATGAAGACTTCCCTGGAAATCTGAGAACTAGATGGCTTGGACCTTACCAGATTGAAGAGGTATTTGACAATGGAGCAGCTCGTCTATCTCCTATTTATGGGTCACAAAGAAATTTGGTAGTGAATGGACATCGCCTTAGGGTGTACCATACACCTCTGACTAAAGAGGAATTCTTGCAGCAGCTTGACAATTTGGATGTACAATAGGTGGAAGAGATTCCCTCTTCCACTTCAATAAAATCAGCATGATCATGGATTTCAAGAAAAGCAGAAAAAATTTAAAAAAAATAAAAAAAAATAGAAAACAAAAAGATGAATAAATTCTGATTATGAATTCCTTCATGGGTATGATTTCAGGGAAATCATGAATTCCTTCACGGGCATAATCAAAATCAAAAAAAAAATGAATAGCAAAATAGTGAAAACCTTTCCTAAAGGCACTACTGAGTTTGTATGCATGAAAACCAGTTTTTTGGCATGCATAACCTTGAAAATTTCTTAATCATCATTGTACAAATTCACCAACTATACTTGTTTTGAAATATTGCTGAAAATCTTAGCAGAACATCAATAGAAGCAGTCATTCTTCAAAACTTGCATTAACTTGTTTTAATCAGGTATATATTTCTTATATTTCTTCATTGTAAATGATTGGTATGTAGTATATAACAATTAACCATTAGCATAAAATGGTTCCATAAGAGTTGGCATACTTAAAACATGTTTTGAGAAGGAGAATATTGGTTTCTGCCTAATATTTAGAATGAGAATGGCAAAAACAGTGCCTAATATCTTCTTTAGAATGATTGTTGTATTGACTTCGAAATGAAATTGTCTTCAGAATGACTGTTGCACTTTGTCTTCGAAATGAAATTGTCTTCGGAATGACAGTAGAATGAATGTTACACTTTGTCTTTGAAATGAAATTGTCTTTGGAATGACAGCAGAATGAATGTTGTACTTTGTCTTTGGAATGAAGCATAATCTTCAAAATGAGGACTTGTCTTCAAAATGAAACTTTATCTTCGGAATGAGGAATTGTTTTTGCAATGAAGCATAATCTTCGAAATGAGCATTCAACAGGATATTTCCATGTGGCATCCAAGGAGGGGGAAAATATACGATCAATAGAATTTTTTTTTGACTGCATATGATAAATGACACATGTCAGTTGAGATGTGATTTGTCTTATCTTGCACCCATTAAGGAAGTACCAGAATCATGGGGAAGTGACCAAAAACATGCCACCATTGTTCGACACTGATAACCATGCACGTGAGAAATCTACGGGCAAAACAAAGGAGCTAAAAACAAGTAAGGTGGATCTGACTGCAAGGACATATGTGCAATCATTAATGGATAGGTGTTTAGAGCATAAATAGAGAAGCGTGCCACCCTTCCTTCTGAAGACATAATTGTTAATACAAAATTATTATGAGGTATAGTGCCGATATTGCAGATCATTCCGAAGAAGATAAACAAAGCAATTGAAAACCTAAAAAAAAACCCTACAAGTCTGCAAGAATCAAAAACCAGTGATCCAGCAGAAGAGTAGCAGTAGAGGCGAGCAGTTTTTAACATACCAAAATAGGAAAATGGGACAAAAAACAAATATGGAACCAGCAGATACCACCCATCTTCGATAAAATCCAGAAGTGCTACAAATTTTTGAAGATGGAGGGCTTATGCCATTTTTGGACAAATTTGATGGGTCCTCTGAAGATTTGGTCGGCATGTTCGCTCACACATTCAGAAATAACCAGGCACATATTAACGACATGAAAATTAAGGTAACCCCTGAAGTTTTAAGTGAAATTACTGAGCTTCCATTAGAAGGTCTTCAAATTTCCAGAACTAGAAAAAATACACTGGCAACTGTAGTTAATCAATTTCTAAAATAAAATGATAGGGAGCCAGAATACTTAATGCACAACAACACATGCAAGGGGGTAAAAAGGGCCAACCTACAAGAGCCCTGGAATTAAGTGGCCACATGGGTAATAAAAATTTTAACCTGTGAAGAGCAGTATGTACTTTTATCAGGGCATCATTTCAAAATTTTGAACCACCTAAGACATGGTAGGCAACAGCCAGAAGTTAGGGTAAATCTTCCCTTGTATTTGCACCAGGAGTTGAAAAATATGGCAAAATGATATCAGGAAAGAAAAGGGAGCCCTTGCCACCATGGTCTTATTAAATTAGTTTGCCAGCATCATTTTAGAGGAAACCCTAGAAGCTTTGATAGGTTTTATTCTACTCTGAATGATATAGTTTTTGGAAGAGAGGATGAGGAGGAAGAAGCAACAGATGTTGTCGTAGATGCTATTGCAAAGGAAGAAGAAATAGATGATATCACAGATGTTGTTGCAGAGGAGGAAACACACCTATCAGAAGTAACAGAGCACCTTTCTCCAGAACCTTCAACCTCACAAGCTAAGAAACAAAAGAAGAGAGGGCCTAGAACTGGCAGTCGAAAAGAAAATAGAAGAAAGTTCATTTTTTTGAAGATGTTGTTGATCTATTAGAATAGGGGAGTGAAGTGCCTAGAAAAATAGGGGAAGATACAACAAGGGAAATAGAAGCACTCCCACCACAATCTGAAACTGTCCCCATAGCCCCTGTTGTCACCAGAAAATAGGGCAAGAAGAAAAAATTTGTCGTAGGAACTAGGAGGTCTACAAGACTCCACTTGAGAGAAATAGAAGAACAGGTGATATAAGAAGAAGGTGGACAAGGTATTTTGGATGTTACAGAAGTGCAACCAGCCCCTGAAGATTTTTTAGAATTCCCTAACAAATGATTGAGGAAGAGACTGGGCAAGACAGTTTTGAAGTTGCTATAGTTCAACAAGCCACAAAATATGTGGATGCAATCATAGATAGTTTCATGGAACCTCCTAAAAAAGAGCAAAAAGTTGAAGCAGAAGATGAGATAGTGGTTGAGCAACCAACTGTAGATGATTTATCTGCATCAGATTTTGAATCAGAAACAGAGGATGTGGACATCACAGAACATCTAAGAGCAGCAAAAAGTGTTATCAAAACATAAACTAAATGGATTGAAGAAAAAGAAAATATCATTGAAACATAGGAAAAGAAGATTGCAGAATTATAATAGGAAGTGGCATAATTGAGGAAGAGGTTGTCACAGTCTAAAGAACAACCCACTGTATCAATTGATGAGGATAATTTGGCTCAGTTACTTATGGGATTATCTAGGGTAGATGACTCTTTTACTTTGATTGATGCATCTAAAACTTTGACTAAAGACATAGGTGCTCATTCTGAAGTAGTGCCCTTTCATTCTGAAGAAGTGCCCTTCCATTCTGAAGCATTACCTTCTCATTTCGAAGATGCTCCAGAATTGATAAAAAACATAGAAAGGAATATTAGAGATGAGTCACAGCAGGAAACACCAGCACGGGAGTAGTCTAAATAGCAACATGAAATTGTTCAAGTAAGTACTCCTTCAAATGATATTTATGTATTTAAAATTGTTATACCTTCAATCAAAGTAGAGGATAAGGGGGTACAAGTAGAATTGTTGACTGATGACCAACCAGTGGAAATAGCAAAAAAATGGGTACAAGTAGAATTATTGTCTGATGACCAACCAATGGAAATAGCAGAAAAATGGATACAAGTAGAATTATTATCAGATGACCAACCAGTGGAAGTAGCAGAAAAAGGGATTTAGGTAGATCTGCTACCCAGATTTCCACCTGTAGTTAGACCATCTAATACTGTATCCCTAGATCAATATAATAAAAACATAGCTATTTGGGTGATCATATATGAAAAACTTGCCACTAAAGTTGAAAAATTTAAATTGGAAGGTAAACAGTTAGAAGCAAAAGAAACAGAAATCAAGGCATTGAATGAAAAAGTGACTGATTTTTGTCAGATTGCTGAGTTTTTGGTCCAATTCAGACGGTCGGCCAGATTTTACAGTCTCATTCTGAAGTAGAAATATCTCAAATGGCAGGTCATGAGGATTAGCTCAGGTCTCCCATACAAATTGGACACAACTACAGATTTCTTAGAAACCTATTTTGACAGCCCTGTAGAACAAAAAAACCTCTCATGTGAATTATTTTTACACAACTTCTTTATTCCATAAGAGGTAGAGTTTCACCCTCAAATTTACATAGGATATGTTCAACTAAGAGCATTCATGTCCACTTTACAAAATCAATTTTATTGGGATCAAGAGAAAAGACAAAATAAAGAAATTGAATTAAGAGCTGAATTGTTAGTCAGAGCAGTTCAACCAAATCATCCAATTATCACCAGACAACATTTCACCATGATGAATAGGGATGATGTAAAAATGATGTACTTGAGCAATTTAAGGGACTGTGTGACCAAATTCCATAATTTTTGTAATAACAGTTTTGTTCTAGCATTATCATTTTGCAGAAGCAGATAGGCAAAAATTTCCATTTCTTTACAGAAAAGGGAACATATCTCCCCCATTAACCTAGAATGGTCCAGAAGAAGGGCATAAGGAGTGATACAACTGATTGAAATCATGCAATATTAATGGATAGGTCTCAGATTTAGACCTCCAACCATCATTTCTCCAGTTCCCTTCTATTTTGAAGAAGATCCTCAACCTGATGATCAATTTGAAGAATGGCTCAAAAACCTTCAGGAAAATAGGGGATATTATATAGGCACCAAATTGTTCTACAGATTATGGAATTTGAATATGGATATATGTGATTCTATATCCCAACAGAATGCATGAGGACATGCATTAATATAAGTTGGGGGGAAAATTATGAGGCCTGGAAATGCCTCAATCATAGCATGTTTTGAACATTGAAACTGCCTAAAAATTCTTGTGTTTAATCTGATATGCTAGTTAAGTTGATTTAATATGTTGTGTATTAATTGTTTGCATGATAAATGTGTTAGAAATACTATATTCTAATTTTTTACAGTTTTTGCATAGTTTTATGTTACTTTGTCATGACTTGCTAAATGAGAAGTATGCTTAGGTTGATAGCAACACTTCACTAGTTTTATTTTGATGTGTTTCAAGCATTTATTTATCTAAATCTAGAAAATAGTGCAAGCAAACTGTTATTGTGTAGCAAAAACTAGTTTTCTAATGTAAATTTCAACCAGCTGCCAATGAATGGCAAGGCATGGAATTCACACATGGAGAGAGATGAAGGCTATTGCAATCTAATCCTGAGAGCTAACTCACCTGAGAAATGCAGATGAAATCACTTGAAGAGCACACAGTTGTTCATTTCGAAGATCTTCAAAATGAGCAGACATCTTTGAAATGAGAAATACAGTCTCTTCGAAATGAGTGGACATCTTCAGAATGAGAAATACAGTCTCTTTGAAATGAGTCATTTATCTTTGAAATGAGAACAGAAAGCGCTTTTTGAGTTGATGACTGATTTTTGATGATGGAAAAAGGGAAAGAAGGTTGAAAAGGTTAAGGTAAAATATCTCCCATATGACTTTGTCGTCCTTGTTTTCCAAATCCACCATTCATGGAAAAGATCAATTTGGTCCTCTTCTAGGATAAACCCAGGAAATGCTGCAGCATAATAGGAATAGATCTGTAAGATAGGAATGAGATATTCTTAGTTTGTAATTAGATTTTAGGATATCTATAAATAGATAGCTACCGTCCAGGTTGAGCTAAGAAGGTAGAGGGAAAAATAAGCAAGAAGTGTAATAATAAGAAAAGTGACTGTTACAGTCCTGTAACATGGTTTTTACCAGCAATACTGTAATTATGTTCTTGAATCAATAAAGTGCACTATTTTTATTCATGTTGTTGTGAATGAGTGTGAGTAAGATCTAGAGAGAGAGAAAGACTCATACCTTCTTCTGGACAAGGAGGTTGGCCACTTCCAGACCTAGGAGGAGGACTAACAGCAGGTTTTTATTCTGATTTTGTTGCAGCAGAATAAGTTGTAAAACTTGTCATTTCATTTCCTTGTAAATAGCTAATAGTATTTGCAATATTATTTTATTTCATGATTAGTATGATCTTGTGATTAATGATAGGTTTGGTTGTAATCTCCATTTTCAGCAAGCTTTCAAATTACTATAGATTGTCATTTCCAGAATTTATTATTTTTTGTAATTTACTGCATTTTGTGTTTTGTTGTCAACCCCTGCACATAATATTGACAACCTTTTGTTATAGAGCATTGAAAAGACTTAATTTCCATGTTATAATCAAATTTACATTACTACAAAAGTAAATAGACTTCCTTTCTACAATCATTATTAGATTTCTAATTCTGCAACTGTAACTAGGGAGTTATTTCTGCAACATAATTAGATTTCATTCTGTAATTGTAACTAGGATTTCATTTTTGCAGTTAGTAATTAGTTTCCATTCCTGCAATTATATTAAAGTTCAATTTATGCAATTTAGAGATAAAAATGTCCTTAATCCCCCACATAATTGGTTTCACCAATAAGACCTGTTGCTCCCAAATGACCTAATTTATAGCCCTGTTTACTCCTTTCACAAATAGCCTTGTACACTACCCTGTATTGACAAATTCATTGAGAATTAATGATGTGCATAACGACAATGCATCACAGTGGAAGATAAACTCGATCTGGTGGTGGAGACCAGCAATAAATTTGTGAGGTTTGAAAGTGCTCAAGGTCAGCAACACTACATGAAATAGTAAATCATGAGGGTTAGAAGCTAGCAGAGCAACACCCTAATTAAAGAGGTCACATCAAAAATAAGATATTGAGGTTGCGGGTGCTAGCAGATCTACAAAAAATCAAGCCAGGTGGTGGAGAGTGCATTGAGAATATTTGAAGTTAATAAAAATGGCAAAAATGTTCCAAGCAAGGAGAAAACGACCTTATCATGGATATTTGGTGCCTAGAGGTGGTATAAAATCTCCAGAATCACACAAAAAAGTGTGGCAAAGTGAATAACATGAGCTTATATTGAGAGGGGGTTGAACAGTATAAGATAAAACTTTTTATTTTTCAGTCCATATGATAACATCAGCAATGTTAAAGCAGTAAGCATTCCAAAAAACATCACATATATGAGAGACATGATTTAATGTGGTTCATCCAATGTGGGCTACTCCACGGAGAAAATATTTCTTATAATTTTTCTCAATAAATTCCTTTTGGGAATCAATTCCCCATTACAATGGTTATGGACCTATATCCAAAGGAGACACCAACCCCCTTGCTCTAATTTATGGATCTCTATCCATAGGAGAACTCTTTCTCCTTTTCTCTAGTTGGTGCTCTTCTATAAGACTTCTACCCCCACTGCACTGGCTTGTGGATCTCTCTCCACATTATTATATATTATATAGAATAGATACGTAAAAATACACTCAAGTGTTCTACATGCTAAGGGATGGGGAGAGTATGCATCCACCCTCTAGGTGTTATGGGACCTAGAGGATAACCCCAACCATGGATCTACACTCATGGCCAGAACAAGAGGATGTTAAATGAGAATTATAGATCCACAAAATGGTACCTTCTATGGAATTTAGCGAATCTCGTCCACTTGGGAGACTATCTACAACAGTCCTAATTCCCAAAAATGGTATACTATACCTCATACTGATTAAACATTGGGTGATCATCAAACCATTTACTTCAAAAAAAATTCCCTTAGGTTGTGTCTAGTAGTTAAACCAAACAAAAATTTTGACCTTGTGAATTTGGCTAATTAAATTAAGTGGTACAACCAGGTGAGCAGTCTAGGGTTGCTACAACATCTACAAATAGAGTTGGCCAATGATATCCAACCCTTAGTATGTTCATCATAGTAGTTTGGATGGAATAAAGTCCCTAAGAAAAACCTGAATGGAATTCTTCCAATACCTTTTCCGCTTATTTAGTCTAGATGCAATGGATAAAAACTCCGTCAAAGTTATTCTAGAATAAGCCCTCCTGAATTAGAACATAGTTTAGGACTTGCAATTTGTATCTTCTCCTTTATGAAGCATTCATACTATCTGGATAACTACTTGTTTGGAGATATTTGGTTATGTTTGATACCCAATCAATGCTTTTGCTTATATCATTCCTTCTAGACTTTGGCTTGGGGTAGTCTTTAAGAAACAAGTTTTATTCTCCTTTCACTGAATATGCTAGTTACTCACGTAAAGATCTTCCTATGATCAAATTTTTTGGTCGAATTCTATATTCACATTCCTTTATTTTTGTGACCCATGTAGCTCTTTTTCACCCAATTCCCCTTGTAAAACAATTTTTTAGATGTTTGGATGCACCACATATACAAAGGTCTTGTTATATGAAATGTAATGTCTAATATTTTTAAGATATTTCATAAGAACAAATAATTGAATTTTTATAAAGTTGTAATTATTTTGATAAGCATGAAATGTTTGTCCAATTAAGACAATTTGATGTTATTCCTTATTTTCATTCTTCTATGCAAGGATAATAACAATTCTTTCTTTTGCCCCATATACATATAATATGAAGTCTTTCTTGTATTCTAGATTTACTAAGATAGGATCTTGAACTATTATTTGCTTTATTTTCTCAAAGGCTTGTTTCCTTTCTAGTGCCCAAATGAATGACACTTCTATTTTTAAGAGTTCACTCATGGGTTTGACTATTTGAGCAAAATTTGAGATGAAATTATGAATAAAATTTATTTGCCTAAAAAAGGATTATAGAGTCTTTTTATTTTTAGGGATGGAAAATGTTAGAATTGCTTCAACCATGTTTGGATCAATGGATAACCCTTGCTTTGAGATAAAATATCATAGTAACTTCCCCTCATGTACTACAAATATGGCCTTAAGATTTAGGGAGATGTCAAATTATTGGCATCTTTAAAATACCATTTTCAAATGAGTAAGAAGTTGATCCTTATCATGCAAGAATATTTTCATATCATCCAAATATATGAGGATTACTTTGTTTACCAATTCTCCAAAAGCAAGATCTATGGCTATTTGAAATGTTTCTCCAATGTTAGATAAGCCAAAAGACATTCTCTGGTAAGCAAATATACACCATTTGGTAGTGAATGTTGTTTTGTACTGATCCTCATCCTCCAAATTTGATTAAAGCCAAAGAACCTATCTAGCAAAGTGAATCTCTCAATTATGAATATAGTTTGCAATACTTGATCTATTTGGGAAAGTGGATAATTATCCTTCAAGGAGGATTTATTTAGATTATAGAAATATACACATACCAGAATATATCCATTATTTTTATAGATTGGGGCCAAGTTAGCCACCCATGTGGAGTGTGTGATTGGATATATGATTTTTGCATTTAGAAACTTCAACAATTATTGTTTCATAAGGGCCCCAATTTTTGGATTCATTGGCCTTTGCTTCTAACTAAATGGCTTAACATCAGGCAACAATTCTATGGTGTGTTGGATGACTTCCCTATAGTACACTTCGAGATCATCATAGCTCTAGGGTATTATATCTCTATATTCTTTGCTTAATGCAATGAGCTCATCTATTTTATTTTTTGTGCACCTTATTCCAACTTTTAAGCTTTTTCTCTAATTAATCTAAATTTTCTTGAACTCTTCTTCATCAATTTTCATTCTTTTGGCCTATCATCCAATTATTATTATCATGAGATTTTCTAGGGTAATTAGCCCTTTGGGAATATGATTATTTTTCAACTATATCACATCCTCTTGATCAGTATGATCTTGAATTTCAAGCCAATAAGGTAGTGCTAACTCAAGCTGATCATTTTAATATGTAGGACCCAAACATTATTTTGGCCCATTATCAAAAATAGTAACTCCTAGAACAACACTTCTATTTCTAGTAAGTCAATTGGGGTGGTCCAAATCACATATATATAGCTAGATAAACTAAAGGAGCAATGAAGGAGTTGGAACAAATCCAATATATAGAACAATTCAATCACACACTTAGTAACCTACAAAGCTAAATATCCCACATTGGACAAGAAATTACAAAGATGAAATATCACATGCATATTATAAAAACTAACCATATTAAAGTTAAATCAATGATTGAAGAAATATTCCTAGAGGTTGAAGAGCAATTAAAGGAATCATCAAAGGTATTCAAGCATATTAAAAATGAAGGGTCAGGTGGCAATTTAGTTAATAAATATAAATAACCCCATCATGCTCTTTTTGACATAGATACCCCATTTAAGATGCCCAAATTAGACTTTTCCAAGCTTAATGGAAAGGAGATTGATGGTTGGTTGTGTTAGGATGATCATTTTTCAAACTCCATTATGTTTCCCTAATATTTGTGGGTCACCATGGCCTCTTTTAACTTTGAATTTGAGGTCCTAAAATGGTACCAATGGTTATAGAACACAACTCCTAACCCTTCTTGGGAAGACCTTGAGTCCCAATTGATCACTTGTTTTGGCCCTAATGAGTATCAAAACTTTATAGGAGCTTTGACAAAATTTAAATAGAACTCTATTATCTAGTAATATCAAACTCAATTTGAGAAATTGGCTAATAGGACAAAGGGTTTAAATGAAGGATTTTTTAGAGTTATTTTATCAGTGGGTTGAAAGATGATATCAAGGCAGAAGTAAAAATTTTCAAACCATAGTCTATGATGTAATCCACAGGATTGGCTAGACTAGCATAGGAAAAAATTTCTACCCAGAGATGGACATCTAAATTCCCACAAGCCAAGCCTACATTTCCATCCAAGTTTACATCAAAGACTAGCAATAAATTTCCACCAATCATGTGATTGACTAGGGAGGAAATGGATGCTCATAGAGCATAGGGCCTATGTTTTTATTATGAAAAATATTCACCAAGGCATAAATGTGTACAAAAAAATTTAATTTTTCTAGATGTGGATGAGGTAATAACCATAAAATCTTCTAAGAAGTAAGAGGAACATATAGAACAATCAAATGTCCTAAAAGAATTGCAACCATAAATTTTGGTGTATGCCTTAGCAGGTATATCAAGACACCAAACTATGAAGGTGATATAACACTTCAAAGGACAATGATTCAAAATTCTCATTGAATCTGGGAGAACCATAACTTAATTGACCCAAGGGTGACCAAATAGGATAATTTTTTATTAATACTTGTAACTCCTTTAAAGTCATGACTTCCAAAGAACTCTTCCTTGTAAGGGAAAGTGTCAAAATATTAAAATATAAATAGGGGAATATAATATTAAGGTATACATGTTTGCCCTACCCCTAGGTGGGTGTGATGTTATTTTGGAGGCTCAATGGCTAAGACTATTGGGTCTAGTATTATGGGATTTCTCTAAATTATGGATGAAATTTAACCAATAGGGAATAAAGTACACCTTATGAGGCTTGAAGGTTAGGGCTACTCAAATTTTTACATCTCATAGGATGGAAAAACTATTAAAAAATTCAACCCATGGTGTTGTGGCCCAACTATTTTCTATACAAGACTTAGATAGTGAAGACAAAGACCGTTTGGAGGAATTACAATTGTTATTGCAAAAACATGCTATGGTTTTTGGGAACCCAAAGGACTACCCCCTCATCATACTCACAATCATGTAATTCAACTTATTCCTAGTAGTCTTCCTCAAAATATCTACCCTTACAAGTATCCATATGCCTAGAAATTAGAAATTGAGAAGATGGTGCAAGAACTTCTTGTTGTAGGGGTTATTCATATTAGAAATAGTACCATATTCTTCCCTAGTGTTGTTGGTATAGAAAAAATATGGATCTTGGATTTTATTTCTGTATTTTAGAGAACTTAAAAAATAATAGTTAAAGATTAATTTCCCATTCCAATAATTTATGAGTTTTTGGGTGAATTGCATGGTTCCAAATATTTTTCAAAATTGGATTTACGATTAGGATAACATCATATTAGAATCAAGGAATATGACACTCATAAAATTGCTTTTAGGATGCATGAAGGGAACTATAAATTTTTGGTTATGCCATTTGGTTTGACCAATGCACCCTCTATTATTTAGAATTTGATGAATTTCATTTTTTGGTCCTTCCTTCACAAATTTATTCTATTCTTCTCTTATGAAATTCTAATTTATAGTCACTCTTGGGAGGAGCACCTATAAAATTTGGATTAGAATTTGCAGTTTTTATCTGAGAATCAAGTTTATGCCAAGAGGTCCAAGTGTTCTTTTAGGTTGCAAGAAGTAGATTATATCGGTCACATTGTCACCAAAGGAGTTAAATTTGATCCTACAAAGATTCAAATTGTTCAATCATGGACAAAGACTTACACCCTCAAGAGACTTTAAGGATTTTTAGGCCTCACAAGGTATTACCATAAATGTGTATAGAACAATGGGAAGATAGTGGCTCCTTTAACAACCAAGTTGAAGAATTCCTTTATTTTTTCAGAACTAGTAGAGAACACTTTCAAGGAATTAAATAAAGATATGATAATGACCCTAGTGTTAGCAATGCCTTATTTTTCTAAACCTTTTATAATTGAAAGTGATGCTTTGGGTAATCAAATTGGGATAGTATTTATGCAAGAAGGAAGACCATTAGCCTTCACTAGTAGAGCCTTTTCAGACCATAATTTGAGAAAATCTACTTATAAAAAGGATATGCTAGTCATTTTACATGTTAATAATTGGAGTTCATATCTCATTGGGCATCATTTTTCAATCAAAACTGACCATCAAAGTCTCAAGTATTTCTTGGAATAGAGGGTAGCCACACCTAAACAACAAAATTTGGTTTCTAAACTGATGAGCTATGATCATGAAATCATATATAAAAAAGGAAAGGAGAATATAATGGCCAATGTATTATCCCAACAATTATAAGATCAAAGTATGTTAAATACTATAACTTCACCAATCTCTCAATGGATTTAAAATCTCAAAGAAGAAATGGTCAAGGATTCTAACTTGAAATTTTTGATAAATAAAATTCAAGAAGAGCCCCACTCATGCCATGGATACACTTGGTATGATAAAGACTTGATATATCATGACCATTATTCCCAAAAAGTCCCAAATATGAAATTTCATTTTGTAGGAAATGCATACCTCACCAACAATGGGACATTCTAGGTTTTTAAAAACTTATGAAAGGACCAAGCGTACTTTCTTTTGGAAGGGAATGAAAAGGGATATTCAAAATTTTATGGCCAAATGTGATAAGTGTGAAAGAATGAAAGGAGAAACTATGTTTTTCCCTAGAACCCTTTAACCCTTACCAATTTTGGATTAACTATGGGATTTATTGAAGGGTTACCCAAATTAGGAGGAAAATCATTTATTCTAGTGGTAATGGATCATCTCACAAAGTATGCTCATTTTTGTTCCTTGACCCATCCCTACACATCCTCCATAGTTGCCCACATTTTTTGACTCCATATTTCACCTTCATGGAATATCCAAATCCATTGTGTTAGACAAGGACCCTACTTTTACTAGTCATTTTTGGTAGGAACTATTTAAGTTGTAGGGAATTCATCTCAAAATGAGTTTGGCCTATCATCCTCAGACTAATAGCCAAACAAATTTTTTTAACAAGTGCTTATAAACTTATCTTCGTTGCTTTGTATGCAAACATCTTGCATATTGTGCTAAATGGCTTCCTTAGGCTGAGTGGTGGTATAAAACTTCATATCACACTATGACCAAGATTACACCCTTTGAAGTGGTATATGGTCTTCCTACACCAACACCCTTTTTCTACATTCTAGGAAGCTCCAAGGTTCACATTGTTGACACCACTCTCAACCAATATTTTATCATCCTATGACAACTTAAGATGAATATTGAATTAGCCCAAAATTGTATGTGTCAATAAACTAATCAACACCATTCTATGTAGATTTGAAGTGGGGATATGTTTTTTATCTACCTGTAACCCTACAAAATATCCTCACTCCATTTTTGCATATGCCAAAAACTAGTCACCAAGTACTATGGACCCTACTAGGTATTATAGTGGACTAGTGCAATAGCCTACAAATTGGCCCTTTTGGAATCACATCGAACTGTGTTCGTATTATTTAGGAGTGCTTAAATAGTACACAAAAATATAGAATTAGTACATAAAAAAATAACTAAGTGCTAACTGAAGATGCTAGCTTCCAAACAATTAATAATTCAGTCGAACGTGATTTTGAATCTCATCAATGTTAATAATAATTCAATGTTGAAGTATGGTTGTAGATATTAAAAATTTATGCAATATCATAACAATTAATGCTTATCACAAGGAACTAAAGGAGGAACAAAAGGCTACACAACAAAAATAACAACAACCTACTCCCTTTTTCAAAAATAATTTTTTGGAAGGAAAAATATTTTATGCAAATAAAGAAAATATGAAGAACAAGAATCTTAATTAACATCCTAAAACAACGTCATAGAATTCACATGACAATAGATAATTAAAAAGCGAAGTATCAACATGTTCCCATTTAGACATCAAGTATGTTCTATGTTACACCAATCTCTATTTTAATTGATACTAGAGCAACTAAAAGTTTTATTTCATCTCATACAGTAACTAAAAGAAAAATAAAAATAAAAGTTGCTTTTATGTTAAAAACCTAGAATGTCCAATATGAAATTGAATAGATAAAATGGTGGAGCAATGATTCTTAATGGCTAAGTTTAAACTTCCTTTCTTCACTACAAGGTAAATTTTTATGTGTCTCCCTTAGGATCCTATGATGTCATTATAAGTATCAAATGGCTTTGGTAGCATAGGGCCAAAGTTGAGTATTTTGAGAAGATAGATGAATTTTTGAATGATGAAGGTTGTAATGTCATCATTCAAGGAGAAAGTATAATTGTTAGCTTTATATAAATCTCAATCATGTTGCTCAAAAAATCTTATGTGAAGGATGAATCTTTTTTAACATATAGAACATAATCATGTTTTCATACGTCCTATGCAGTTTTCTAAAAAAATTACCCTCTTCACTGGCGTCATCGTTGTTCCTGCCATTCAATAGATGCTCAAATTTTGCTGCTCATTGGGATTTATGTTGCTTCTGATCATTGTAATGATTTACTATTTTAGGTCTTTTTATTTTTCCTAGATCTGACACATTCCATTAGTTACAACCTCCACCATTTGCTATTTCTACCCGATGATAGCACTGTTGTACATCATCCACTATCGTTATTTTGCCTAGTCACTTCGTCACCACCTGCATTCACCAACACACCCACGCCCATGGACATCACCAATATGATGTTTACAAACTTTGCTACTCACCCCCGATGATGCACATCGCTCCCATCTGTTTCCAATTACAACTTTGATGTGATGCACTCACTCTTCTAGCCATCTTTCACACGGTTTTAGTGACTGATCTATTGATTATAGCATCATTTTTTTGCGGTAGCATACCCTTAGGCACACAAAATTCATTTGCTTGTGATGTTTCCACCCTTGCTTGTACCATTTTGCATCTTACAGTAAGCACAAAAACTACCATCGTGATCCACCCTACCAGAAACCACTCTTACATAACTTTTCTCAAATGTTTTGGGCATTTCAAACATTTTCATCAATTTTCCAGCACTTGCTTCAGATTTTCCATGCACTTTTGAGCCTTGATTCCTTTTTTTTCGATGATAATGGTATATTCACATCACTCCCCTGGAAAACTCTCCATTTTAATACCATTTCATGCATTTCAAGCATCTATCCTATAACGTATTCGACAAGCTTGGAATTTCACGGTGACTAAAATATATCAAATTCTTAAGGCTCTTGTGCACATTCTTATTTTTCGATCGTTGTGCTTCAAGTTTTTGGTAGGTCATAAAATGTTCATTTTAAAAGGAATTTGGGTTGGTTTAGCCCACATGGCTGATTTTTTTGCCATCGATATTTTTATATACGATGTGTATTTGTTAACCTACTAGCCCACTTTCACAGGCTACCCAAGTCTCCAAATAGTTCTTTACCACCACCTCACTGGTTGTCGTCTAGTTTCCTTACACCTCTCCCCTGACCTTTCGTTCAGTTATCCAACCTTGTTTCCTCTATTTCTGCTTACTTCCACCTCACACTTGCCCTTGTGTTTTTGCCTCCTAATTTTTCATCCACGTCGACTCCTTTAGCCCCCCTTTCACGTGGTGTCTTCCCTATAGCAATCTAGCTAGTCATTTCATAGATTTCACTACCTCGTGTCTCACCCTGTTCATGGATTTTTGTGCCACAACTACATCTTCCTTGTCGGGTCTTACATCTCCTGCACCATGTCAGTCATCATGTTTGGTGTCTGTCCAACATGTCTATTGTCCTAGTCTATGTTCGATCAACCTTATTTCAGTGTCATCATTGAGTCCTCATGGCCAAGCTTCCCTTGCTAAAATCATTCCCACTATTTACACACTTCCCATCCATCCTTAAATCAGTGTGCCAATCCATTCGATAAACCAACATTAAATTAAATTTTAATTTAATTTAATCTACTCATTAACCCCACCATTAATGCATGTCATTAATGCGTGCATTCACAAATAACACAAAAATTAAATTGGTGTTCCATCATCAATCAATGCACACCTCCAAATAATTTAAAACCAAAACTTAAATACTTTCTCATTTTCACCTAGCACATTTTGCACACATGGTTCAAGGAATATTCTACTGCATCTTCTCTGACCCTTCAGTTGCTATTTTTTTGATGAATTCAGCGACCTATTTCATCTATCCTTCGACATAGCAGTGTTTACAAAAATTAGAGAGCATTTTCATGCCCGACTCAGATCTAGTGTTGTCCTCACTCAAAAGACCTATGTCCTCACTACCCTGGCTAATGGATCTCTATCCACTGGAGACTGTTATCCTTTGCTCTATCACCTCTAAAACTTGCTCTAAATTTTTCTTAATCTCTATCTCAAATCTGCACTAAACACTATCCTCGGTCTAGCGCAAACCTACTCATAAATCTATCTCTGACACAAATATATCCTTAAATCTGCACCAAAATCTATCCTCAAAATTGTCCTCAAGCCTTAACACAAAGCTTGATCCAATCACAAATCAACTCTGCTTATATTTACCCCAAGCCTTAACACAAAGCTTGAACAAATCAATCGGTCAACTCTACTCTTAAGTCTTCAAAAATACTTACCTCAAATTCATCCATAACTCCTCTCAAGAACTTGCTCAATATGTTCTCAAGTCTTCACCAAAACTTACCTTAAACATAAACATACTCAGACCAACATTCATAAGTTTCATTCATTTATTCAACCAATGAAACACAACTTGCTTACAAACCCTAACCAAGTATTTCATCCTTCTTCTAACACAAAGCACAATGTGGGTCTAAAACCCTAACTCAAATAATTCTTAATTTTTATCTCCAATATTCTCTAAACATTCACCAATCATGCATATAAAAACTCACTCAAATATTTCCAATAATACTATCAATCAATACTTTTCACTCCACCTTATATTTCACAATATTTTTTTTTAAAGCGAAAAACCCCTTATGGGGCCGCCTTGGTCTAAGAGACCACGAACAGGAGGTTCTACACCGTAAAATTCACCCGGGGGTTGCACCTAGCCCTTCCCGCACCAACATTATCAATTGGATTTTGGGTACCCAATTCAGCTTTTTGGTAAGATGGAGATTCTAACCTGGGACCTCCCTTGGAGGATTGCCCTCTCCTCTCCAACTCACCTAAAACACCTGGGTTTTCACAACATTCAATCCAATAATACTTCAATCAAAAGATGATGTGCCCATACATTTTTTTTTATGGAGATATATCTTCAAAACCTATTTTACTCACAACCAAATCCTTTTGCCAATTCTAGGTTAGATAGCAATAGTCTATCTCAAAATATCCATAGGAATATTTACCTCAATAAATATTTCACCATACAATAAATGTCAACTCACAAATATACCTTATTACTCCTTCCTTAAAATAACTCCAATCAATAGATCATTTACTCAATCAAACAAAATAACAATATCCCTATGGCTCCTTTTAACTCCAACTCAACATAAAATATTTCAATCCAATTTCAACCTTCCAAACACTTTAATATTCTAACTCAAAATAGATTTCAAATTACAATAATAAAGTCCTTTGAATACACCTTATACTCTCCAATTCTTAACCCAACATTCACTTCAAAATACACAAATGATATTCCTTGCACACACCTTATAATCTCCAATTTCTTAAATCAACATATGGCAAAAATAAAAATATTAAATCATACCTTAGCCACTTTAAAAAATAATTTCGCATCACAAAAACACCACCATGCACTCCACGTGAATCGAACTCGTGTTCACTATCCGCCTAGCACCTTAGCCACGGCTAGACTGCCACTTGGGTTGTGTTCCCACACAAACACAACTATGCACTTTTGACCTTTTGTAACCTCCACAAGCACCAAAATATTTGAATCAAAACAAACTCTTCCCTCCGCTACCGTTTGGAATCGAACGTGGGACATTTGTTTCGCAAAAGTCTTACACGCCAAGCCTACCATGAGACCACCTGTGTGGATGGTGATATGAATGCACATTCTCTTCCCTTTATATGTCCGTAGTTCACTTTAGCTTTTAAAAATAAAAAGCTTCTTCTATTGCCTTGCTCACAAAAATTGCATCGATTATTTTGTTAGCCCTTCACATATCGATTTCGAAGACTTATTTTATGCCATCCAATCATTATGGTATAAATACCATATCCTTCCTTACTTCGACATCGACGAGAAAAATATTAAGTTTAATATTTTGCGCCCAACCCTTACTTAGGGTTTAATTTATATTATAAATTAATTATAATATAAATATTATAATTAATTTACAAGTAACCTTAGGCTTTATTTTTAATACTTAATATTATAATAATAAATATTATAATATTATTTCCTTTGGGCCTAGGTGTTTTTCTTTTTAACCTTAGGCCTTATCTTAACACCTTTAATATTATAATATTATTTCCTTTGGGCCTAGGTATCTCCTTCCTTCAGGGTGTTTAGCCAACCTTTTGATCAATCATGTGAAGCTTTAAACCAAATATCTTGGGCTTAAAATATAAATATTTTAACCCTCCTTTTGTCAATTCCTTGCACTGAATTTTGATATCACTGAAACTTACTCTTGACATCAATGACAACACAACTACTCAAAATTCCCAACAATCTCCCTCTTTGTCATTAATGGCAACCTTTTTTCCTTAACCATTCCTTTTTCCTTTTTTAAATTCTACTCCCCCTGAGAAACTGCTCCTCTTGACTGAATTCTCTCCACCTGACTCAAATCTCTACCTCTTTGTTATCAATGGCAAAGAGACACATTTGGGGTTAAATATAAGACTTCTTAGCTCATCCCCCTCTCCACCTTCTCTCCTTGAGGTGATTAATTTTGGGGTGGGAGTAGAAATACTCCCAAATTTCCTCTAAGATACTCAAAAGTCTCTTTTGGAAGTGGCTTAGTGAAGATGTCTGTAATCTGCTCCTTTTTAGTAACATATTCCAACCTGACTTGCCTATCTATCACCTGTTCTTTCAGAAAATGATATTTTATCGAAATGTGCTTGGTCTTGGAGTGCATCACCGAATTCTTTGAGATATTTATAGCACTTTTATTATCACACAGTATGGGAATAGGGTGATCATGCTTTATCTTGAAGTCCTCTAAAGTTCGCTTCATCCATAATACCAATGTACAACAAACAATTATTGCAATATACTCTACCTCTACTATGGATAAGGATATTGATGCCTATTTCTTACTTAGCCAAGAGACTAAACAATATCCATGAAATAATGCTCCTCCACTTGTGTTTTTTCTAGTCATCAATGCTACCATCCCAATCTGCATCTGTATATGCTATGAGAGTGAAATTATCACTTTTAGGGTACCAAAGCCCAAAATCCATAGTCCCTTTTAAATACTTGAAAATCCTTTTTACTGCTACTACATGTGTCTCCTTTGGTGTCACTTGAAACCTTACCACTAGTCCCATTGCCTGCATTATATCTGGTCTTGTAGCTATGACATACATTAAGCTGCAAATCATAGATCTATACAATTTTTTATTTGCCTCGGGAGATTCATCATATTTACTTAGCGTGCATCATGTAACCATGGGGGTACTCACTGGTTTGCAATCTTCTAACTTGAATTTCTTTAGCATCTCTTTTATATACTTGGTTTGTGATAGAAATACACCTTTCTCTAATTGTGAAATCTGAAGTCCAAGAAAGAAGGACAACTCACCAAGCATTGACATCTCAAATTCATTTTGCATGATCTTTGTAAATTTTTGACACATCTTATCATTTTTTCCTCCAAAAATGATATTATTCACATAAACCACAATTAGTAAGTCATTTCCTTCATTTTTTATGTATAAGTTATTGTCCACTATTCCTTTCCTGAAATCATGTTCCTAAAGGTACTTATCCAATCTTGAATACCAAGCTCTAGGAGCTTGTTTTAGTCCATAAAGTGCCTTCTTCGATCTGCATACATAGACTAGTTTATCAGTTAGACTGAATCCCTCTGGTTGATCAATGTAAATTTCTTCTTCTAGGACACCATTTAGAAATGCTAATTTAACATCCATATGATATACTTTGAAGTTTTTGAAACTTGATAAGGCTAATAACATTCTTATAGCTTCAAGTCATGCAACTGTAGGAAACATCTCATCAAAATCAATTCCCTCAACCTATGCATAACATTTGCATACTAATCTTGCTTTGTTTCTCATTACCTCACCATCTTCATTTAACTTTTTTCTGAATACCCATTTGGTTCCAATCACATTCTTACCTTTTGGTCATGCGACAAGTTCCCAAGTCTCACTTTTCTCTATTTGATCTAGTTTCTCATTCATTTCCTTAATCCAAAACTTATCTTCACTTGCCTCATTGAAATATTTTGGCTCAATTTTATATAACAAAGAGAAATTATCATGCTCATCTATTGTTATTATCTTCCTCCTTGTTTGTCTCTCATCTAGATTTCCAATGATTAGATATCTTGGATAATTTTTCTGCACATACATGTACAGAGTCTTAGGAAAAGTTTGTGTTTCTTATTATTCTTCTTATTCTTCACCCAACTCTTCTTGGAAACTTTCTTCTTCCTAATACACAATTTCTTGAGATGGTTATCTTGACCCTATCTTCTCATCAAATGTTACATTTATACTTTCTATAATAGTATGTGTCCTTTTTTTATAGCATCTATAGGATTTACTCTTAGTGGAATAGCCACAAAAAATACCCTCATCACATCTTGAGTCAAACTTACCCAAATTTTTCTCTTCCCGTCTTATGTAATATTTGCTTCCAAAAATTCTGAAATACTTTACAGTGGTTGGTCTTCCTTTCCAAAACTCATATGGATTTTGTGATGGTTTACTCTTACTTAAGCTCTATTGATGATATATACTATTGTATGTACTACCACTTTCCAAAAACCATCTGAAATCTTAGACTCATTTTAAAAATCTTTGGCCATATTTTCAGCAGTCCTGTTTTTCCTTTCAACTATCCCATTTTGTTGAGGAGTTTTTACTGCTAAATATTATCTTTTGATCCCATGTTGTTCATAAAATTCTATGAATTCATTTGAGATAAATTCTCCTCCTCTATTTGACCTTAAACCCTTAATCCTTCTACCTGTTTCATTTTCCACTAGATCTTTAAAATCTTTAAACTTCTCAAGAGCTTTTGACTTTTCTTTTAGGAAAGCTACCCAAATCATTCTGGAATAATCATCTATTAATAATATAAAGTAACTTTCACCTTGTAGAATCTTTGTCCTTGTAAGACGACATAGGTCAGTGTGCACTAGTTTCAATGGCTCAAATGACATAAATCCTTTTGACTTGAAACTTTTTCTAGTTTGCTTCCCATGCTAAAATTGTGAACAAACTGTGTTTTGTGGCCTTTTTAGATTGGGTAAATCCCTGACAACCTGCTTGTTGCTTATTTTCACTATGTTATCAAAGTTCAAATGACCCATTCTTCTATGCCACAACCAAATCTCATCTTCTTGTGATAGAAAACACTTCTCTCCTTTAATCTCACTTAGCATGTAGAGGTTTTTTGTAGTTCTATCTACATTTGCGATAAGTTTTCTAATTTTAGACTTTCTAATCTCACACCTATTTGGATGAAATGTAACCATGTGCCCCTGATCACAAAGTTATCTTACACTCAGTAGATTGTACCTCAACCCCTTGACATACAACACATTCTTTGTCTTTGTCTTTCCATTATCTAAACTCAAAGTTCCTTTTCCATAGATTTTTGCTTATCCATTGTCACCAAATTTTATTGATCCTCCATCAGTTTATTTGAGTACAATAAATTTACTTTTGTCTTCTGTCATATGACTAGAAAAACCACTATCAATAAATCATTGTTTTCCCTTATCTTTAACATGAAGATTTGTTTGCACTAACATTGATCTAACTTTCTCATGCTCTTTTCTCTCTCTCCTAATTATTGAAGTTGTATTCTTTTTACTTGACTTAGGAAATACCATTTTGCACCATCTAGCCTTGTGCCCAAAATTATTCTATTTATAACATATGTGATCATCATTCATAAGAGGTGCAAAATAATTTAAATTTCTATTAATATTATTTTTCTCATGACCACTGCAATGTGCAACTCTATGACCATATTTATTACATGTAAAGCAATAGCCATGGAAGATATTGTGTAACCTGTTTGACTGCCTTGGAAAATATGGTTGAGTGTTTCTTCTTTTGTTGTTCTTGTGATTGACTCTTGTCCATGGTTCCTCTTTGCCCTCTTATTTCATGATGTCTTTTCCTTTCATAGTATTAGTATGATTCATGAGCTTATCTTTGTTTGATGTCTCTATTTCTTGGGAGCTCGACTCCTCTTTCTATTTTCATAACTTTATATCTTGTCGTAATTTAGTCTTTTCAACTTCATTCCTTAGAGAGACAATTTTTTATTTCAATATTTCACACTCTGCTTATCTTGTCCTTAATAGATATGTCATATACTATTCAATTTTCTTTCCTTCTTCCACTTTTATCTTGAATTCTGTGATACTTTGTAGAAGTTCCATCTTTGCTTCTTCATCCTCTTGAATTTTATCCTTCAAACTTGATTTCTTCTTTCTAACCTTTTCCAAATTCTTGAGAGTAGCAAAGAATTATTCTTGTATGTCGATCATGGTCTCTTCTTCATTTTCTAGAAGTCATGTATGTTCCTGTTGGATCTTCCTCGAAGTTGTTAGTCTTTTCACAGAGAGACCCACTCTAATACCAATTGAAGAACATGAGCTTAGATTGAGGGGGGTGAATAGTATAAGATAATTTTTTTTACTTTTTAGTCCATATGATAACATCAAAAATATTAAAGTAGTAAGCATTCCATAAAAATTCACACACATGAGAGACATGATTTAACGTGGTTCACCCAATGTGGGCTACTCCACGGAGAAAATATTCCTTCTAAATTTTCTCAATAAATTCTTTTTGGGAATCAATTCCCTTTTATAATATTTATGGACCTTTGTCCAAAGGAGACACCAATCCCCTTGCTCTTATTTGTGGATATCTATCCATAGGAGAACTATTTCTCCTCTACTCTGGTTGGTGCTCTTCTAGAAGACTTTTACCCCCACTACACTGGCTTGTGGATCTCTCTCCATAGAAGACCTTTGTCCTCACTTAGAAGACCTCTATCCTCACTACCCTGGCTAATGGATCTCTATCCACTAGAGACTACTATATTCTACACTATAACCTCTAAATCCTACTTTAAACTCTGTTCAATATCGATCTCAAATCTGCACTAAACACTATCCTCAGTCTAGCATAAATTTTTTCATAAATATGTCTCTGACACAAATCTGTACCAAACTCTATCTTCAAATTTGTCCTCAAGCCTTAACACAAATCTTGATCCAATCATAAATCATCTTTGCTTAGATTTTCCCCAAACCTTAACACAAAGCTTGAACAAATCAATCAGTAAACTCTGCTCTTAAGTCTTCACAAATACTTGCCTCAAATCTGTCCACAAGTCCTCTCAAGAACTTGCTCAATCTGTTCTCAAGTCTTCACCAAAACTTACCTCAAACATAAACATACTCAAACCAATATTCATAAGTTTCATTCATTTATTCAACCAATGAAACATAACTTTCTTACAAACCCTAACCAAGTATTTCACCCTTATTCTAACACAAAGCACAATGTGGGTCTAAAACCCTAACTCAAATAATCCTTAATGTTTATATCCAATATTCTCTAAACATTCACCAATCATGCATATAAAAACTCACTCAAATATTTCCAACAATACTAGTAATCAAAACTTTTCACTCCACCTTATATTTCATAACATTCAATCCAAAAATACTTCAATCAAAAGATGATGTGCCCATACCTTTTGTTTTGATGGAGATATATCTTCAAAACCTATTTTACTCACAACCAAATCCTTTTGCCAATTCTAGGTTAGATAGCAACAGTCTATCTCAAAATATCCATAGGAATATTTACCTCAATAAATATTTCACCATACAATAAATGTCAACTCACAAATATACCTTATTACTCCTTCCTTAAAATAACTCCAATCAATAGATCATTTACTCAATAAAAAAAAATAACAATATTCGTATGGCTTCTTTTAACTCTAACTCGATATAAAATATTTCAATCCAATTTCAACCTTCCAAACTATTGCCATTTTTGCAACATGGTTTATAATTAGCCTTCTCTTATTTCATACTAACTTTCCACAAACTCAGCATTTCACCATCAGAGATCAAGGAAGAGCTTGGTACTTCACTCTGGCATAGGAGCAATGCGCCCAAGGCCGGGCGCATAATAGCAGTGTCCCCCAGGTCGGGCACATAGGAGCAGTACGCCCAAGGCAAGACACATAGGAGTAGTGCACCCAAGGCCAGGTGCACAGGAGCACCAAGGCCAAGTGCACATGAGCAGTGCACCCAAGGTAGGGTGCACAGGAGCAGTGCATCCCAGGCCTTGTGCATAGGAGCAGTGCACCCAATATCGAGCGCACAAGATCAGTGCCTCCCAAGTTGGGCATATAGTAGCAGTGCATCCAAGGTCGAGCACACAAGAGTAGTGTGCCCAAGGTTGGGAGAACAGGATCAGTACGTCCAAGGTCGAGCGCATAGGAGCAGTGCATCCAAGATCGGGTGCACATAGGGAGTGTGCTGGTTGACTCGTACCATCACCTTTCGGAGACCCTGCACATTGGTAATCTAAATAACATCCTTATCCGATCAGGTGCGGATCTTCTAAGAAGCTTCCATATGGGACGTTCCAGGATTTCAAGCATATCCTCCATATAAGTGGTCTCCATGAGTAAGAAGACAACACTAGCGAGCTATATCTGTCAAAGCATTGAAGGGGTTCAACAGTATTCCTGAGGAGTCATCAGTCTCTACCATGCTTCATTAATACATTGTGATTGTACCTCCTTTTAATCCTTATCTTGGCTTCCACTGCCATATGTTGCTAATCAACATTTGTTGTTCAAGTGGCAGAATTATCTATATAAGCCCGCTCTTTTATTGTAAAATGGATGGATGTTTTTTAGAGGCTAAATGAAAACCTAAATTCTACTATCAATACATCTGATGTCTGGCTCTAGACATGGACTTCTATTTTCATGTGTATGTCTTCTATTGCTTATATTCTATTACTTCATGCTTTAACTGTAAACTTGAATTCTATTATCTGGATTTATTTTCCGATAAGGTAGGGACTCTGGAGTATCCCTGGAGATTATGCATGCTAGTTGTTCTGGTTTAATTTCTATTAGTTATCTATATTTAAGGGCTATTTGGTTCAGAATGCAATAGAATTTTTGTGTTGTTAGTCCATCACCCCTGTTCTATTTGACCTGTGGCCATATTTCCCATCTCTTTCAATCATTTCCCATTTCCTTCCTGTTCCTTTATCTCAAAACCCCTAGTTATAATAGCAAGGGAACCAGCCCATCTCTGGAGATTGGCACTAGAGGCATTTCTTCCTCTTGGCCTTTCAATGTTAGTCGGGTCTAAGGGACACCGAATTACCAAATCCTTACCAAAGGCAGATCTTTGACCAACAGTTTTTGGTACGCTCGATGGGACGCAAACGTTCCACTATATAAGTAGTACTAAGAAGTTGATGTTCATATTAATACTGATAAAACTTGAACATTTGGTGACTCATACGAACTTCGATACCTCCAAGCATTGCAGACCAGCTTAAAGATCACACCTTCATGTGTACAAGGGGTTAGGTTAGAAACTTAGAAGAAGAAGCCAAGTTCTACGAACTTGACATTGACGCTCTGGGAGAGCATCCTAGAGTGGTCAACACAAATATTCCACTAAACATGACATCCTCGCAAGAAGCTACTATTGCTACATGACATACGACTCCAGGAAACACAACAAATAGATTACCTCCAGTCTCACCTAATTCTCTGGATCACCATCATACTAAAATTCCATATAGTGTTGATTTGAGTGCCCCAAGTGTGCTCGTTGTTTCGGATCAGCCACTCCAGTAAACATTCCAAGCAAATCTGAAACCCTCGATGGTGTAGCCAATTCCTACCAAGAAATTTGTAACCTAGGATCATACATACCCCCTGAATTTAGGGGCTCAGCATAGAGTACCACCCACAGCCTTGAAAGCTCTACCCACCTATGATGGTATGAGGAAGACAGTGGTCGAACATATTCAAGATGTTGCCAGGTTGGCAACTATTCACAAAATTGTCAATGAAGATATCATGGTAAAGTTGTTGGTTCTCTCGCTGAGAGGTAAGCTCCTCTATTGGTACCGATCACTTTCGGCTAGAACTATCACTTTGTGGGATCAACTGGAAGAATAGTTGGTAAGATGCTTCAATGAACAAGCAGACCCTTTCTCTCTGTTACACAAATTCACCAACATATAGAGGCATCCATAAGAAAAAATAGTTGACTTAAACATTAGGTTTGCTCGAACTTGGCTAAGAATCACTGATGGCCTTCGACCCACCCCTCAACAGGCAGTCTTTTATTACATAAGGCCATTTCATTCAAATATCAGTATGGCCATCCGGTAATCCAATATCAAAACATTCTCGACACTGTACCAATAGGCAAAAATGGCAAAAGCTGACCTGATAGCCATTGGGAGGATGCCTCCTAAATCATTAACTCCTATCTACCTCAAAACATGTACCCGAGTGCATCTAATTTATTTGCACCTTCGATGTACCCTAGTCAGTCGTGGGTTCACAACCCATAAAGTCAGGTAGTGTCCACTCCACAGCCTCAGGCCCCAATACTGTGGTATCCAACTCCTATGGCCCCGCAGTTGTCGGTGCCTCCTTAGTACCCAATATTACCCGCACCAATGGTATCGTTACCATTACTAGCGCCTCCGACTCATGCAATACTAAACCCAGAGTAGGCTAAGGAGCTAAAGGATATATACAGGTTTATGAATAATATGGTAAATGACATGGCTATCATGAAAAAAAGCCAATTCTAAGATTAGAAATATCCACCGCGAAGGCCTCCACCCCAAATCACAAGATATCAAGCTGCTCTTGTAAGGAGACCTCATGAAAAAAACTCTGCAGTTTTGTTATACAAAGAGGCTGGTACATCTGGCAGGGCCAGCTGGTGCTCTACTTGCAATAACCCACATAATGAAGAGGCCTATATAGTCCATCAGAACTATGTGCAAACGCTCTTGAAAAATGGACCTCGTGGATGTTAGCATATCATATTGATATCTTATTTATTTCATTATTTAGGTCTATTTAGGCGTATTGTTATTTTCTATAACAATCCCTATTTTTACCTCGGGTGGTTCCACAACCTCCGGGTTTATTTTAAGTTGCAAATGTATTATTTAAATGTTGCTTCATGAATGAAATATTGTTCGCATTTCAACATGGCATCAGAGCCAGAAGGGTGAGAGAGAGAGGAGACGACATTTTTTTGGAGTGGTCTTGCTGGAGAAAAGCATTTTTTTGGGACGAAGCGGAAGTTTGCTGGTCTGATTTTTTTCCAGTGTGGTCTGGGAAATTTTTTTCCCTTGGTCTGTGCGTGTTTTTTCTGAGCACGCATTTAAAAAAAAAAACACAGACCCCCTCCTGCCCCTCTGTGCGTGTTTTTTCTCACGCCACTCCCTCCCCCCCCCCCGCGCGTGATTTTATTTAATCACGCCCCCTAGTGATTTAACCCTTCCCCCCCGCAGTGATTTTTATCGCGCCACCCACCCCCCTCCCCACATGATTTTTCTCGTGCCATCCCCCCCCTCCTTTAATATGTCGTGCACGACGCGCGACAGTGACGCATGCTGCCTGCTACAGTCGTGGCCACATACACAGCGGCCACGCGAGCAGCCACGGTGTCCAGCGCGGCCATCCGCCGCGACCACTGGCGACCGCTGCTGCAGCCCGGCCACTCGCTGCAGACGCCGCCGCGGGCCTCCCGCAGCCACCAGCCACGGAGGAAGCCGCGGCCAGGCGACCGCGCAGGGGAAAGGGGTTGGGGACCCTCCTCAAATAGGAGGGGGTCCCTGATCCTTTCGGATCAGCCCGCTAGTCCACCTGGTGGTGGACTGTGCGGTAAGGCTCAGGGAGCCTGCAGGTCGGGGGTTCAAATCCCGCCGACTCCCCCTTGGAGAAAAAAAAGGTAAAAAAATTTTTTCTAAAGTTTTTTTTAATTATTATTTTTTTAGTTAAATTAAAATTTTAATTTTAATTTATTTTTCTATAGTTTTAAAACTATATAAATTAAAATTTGATTTTAATTTATATTTTCATAGTTTTTAAACTATATAAATTAAAATTATTTTTTTTTAACTTTAAAAATATATAATAATTATAAAAAAAATGCTTTGTTAAGAAATTTTTTCGAGGGTATTTTTTTCCAAAAATCACAGGGGGAAAGTGAGTAATTTTTTGAAAAGCAATTTTGGCATTATTGTAAAGGTGCATTTTCGGCTGCGCCCGACACCTAGTGGGTTATTTATGTGGGCACTTTTATGTTGTATGTTGCATATTTCATTTTTTTGCACTATAACATTAAAAGTTAAAATGAAATTCACTCCTAAGTCCCCGAAATAATTAAAACCCATCCGTGCAATTTATTGCACTTTGCAGCGTTCGGTATTTGTGATACCTCTGGCCAGCACTTACGAGGTAAAGTTGTCGTGATTGCGCTACTGTATCCGTCGCCTAATATAGCTGCCACAACGACGTCTGAGCTTGTTCTCTATAAATCGTCGGGGAGAGATAAGTTTGCCATTTTGCATTTTTTTACTCCATCCACTACCCTAATAGTTCTTGTGTTTAGGCGTAAATCCTGACGAAAGTTCCGAAATCCAAAGTGTTTAGGGGAAGTTACGCCCCACGCATGAGGATTGGAGACTTTCTATGGTAGGTGCCATCAACAAGACTATTCCCTTTCAGTACTGCTTAAGTTCCACGTATCGTATGATCTCTAAAAATTACCTATAGTTTCCCTCACGTAAGGGCGGGTGATTTTTTTTATCTTTCAAAATACCTATAGTTTCCCTCACGTAAGGGCGGGTATTTTGTACGGTATATCGGCCTAGCAAAAGGTATATCGAAAGGGGGACCAATTGGTGTTATAAGGAACCTTCACCATGTCTGCAAAATTAATGACTGATTCTCATCAGTTGTTGAAAGGTCCTAATTACACACCATGGAAAAACAAGATGAAGGCTATCCTAGTCATGGATGACTTATGGGATGTTGTATCTGGAGCAACAACAAGACCTTCATCTGCTGCTTGGTGCTACGACTCCATCTACTGCTCAAAGAGACTTTGACAAGCTAGACAACAAAGCAAAGGTGCTCATTTTGCTTGTTGTGGTTGATGAAGTTCAACCCCATATTGTTGATTGTGCAAATAGTAAAGAGGCATGGGATGCCCTTAATACTATCTATGAGGGAAAGAATGATTCCACTATTCTATTTCTTCAATCTCAATTACACAGTCTAAGCATGAAGCAGGGGGAGACAGTTGAATTTTTTCTTTGCAGAGTGTCAGAATTGAAAGCAAAGTTGAATTCTTGAGGAGAACCAGTTGAAGATAAGCTCCTTACCTCAATTGTATTGAGAGCTTTACCTGATTCTTATCGGGTGTTGATTACTTCCCTTCGGGTGTCACAACGAAAAGTTACTTTTGTAGAATTGGTTAATATGCTTCAAGAGGAGGAGGCACGCCAACTACAGCGAGATGATTCTTCTAACACTGCCCTCTACATCAACAGGAAAGGGCAGAACCGGAAGAAGGGTAATTTTTAGAAGGGAGGGAATTCACAAAAGGATTCAAAAGGGAAACAAACTCAACAACCTCAACAGAAAAAGCGCTATTGCAAGATCTGTGACAAAGAAGGTCATGATACAAGCAGATGTTGGCATAAGAATAAACAATCAAAATAGAAAGGCCGAAACAAACCACAAAAGAACAAACAACAAGTGAATGTTGTTGTTGAAGAATCCGACACGGATTATGAGAGAGCCCACAAAGTTCTCATGACTACCACGAGTGTCCAAGCAGAGGGATCCTATCTGGTATGTTGATTCTAGAGCCAGTAAGCACATGACTGGTGACAAATCGTGGTTTGAGTCTTTTGAGGCCAAAGAGGGCAAACCTGTCACTATTGCTGATGATAAAACCTACAAGGTTCAGGGAGAAGGTACTGTTTCAGTCACTCTTCCTGATGGCAAGTGTCAGATTGACAAAGTTCTCTATGTTCCAGGATTGGCAAACAATTTGTTGTCAGTCACACAGATTCTGGACAAAGATATGGTTGTGCACTTTAGTGTTGAGGGAGGCAAGAAGTGTTGTTCTATTACCAGGAGGGGTAAGAACATTGCCACTGCTTCATATAAGCATGGCTTATTTGCCTTAGATGCTATCTCTACTCCACATGTTGCCATGACAGTCTCTACAAAGGAGGCAACTTCCCTATGGCACAAGAGATATGGACATTTGAGTTCTGGTTACTTACTTGAGTTAAGTAAGTATGAAATGGTAAAAGGTCTTCCTTCCCTTTCTACCACTTTACCAGTTTGCTCTGATCGCTTGGCAGGAAAGCAGCATAGAGTGCCTTTTGAAAGGAGCTCTACAAGAGCAAAGAAACCTCTGGAGTTGATTCACACCGATCTGTGCGGTCCCTTCACTCCCAACAGTTATGGGGGTAAGAGGTATTTTCAGTTATTCGTAGATGATTACTCACGAAAGATGTGGGTATTCTTTCTTCAACTGAAATCTGAAGCATTTGGCTTCTTTCAGCAATTCAAGAAATCTGTTGAAAAGGAGTCAGGGACTTCTATAAAGACCCTCCGCTCAGATCGAGGGGGGGAGTTCACCTCTAAATAATTCTCCGAGTTCTTGAAAGAAAATGGGATCACACGACAGTTAACTACTGCTTATACTCCTCAGCAAAATGGAGTTGCTGAAAGGAGGAATCGTTCCATCATGGAAATGGTTCGTTGCATGCTCACAGGAGCTAGTATTGAGCAACTATATTGGGCGGAAGCTGTCACCACAGTAGTATATCTGTTGAATAGGGCACCCACAAAGGCTCTACAAGGAATGACTCCACGGGAAGCATGGAGTGGTAGGAAACCCTCCATTTCTCATCTACGCATTTTTGGATGTAAAGCTTTCATGCACATACCAAAAGAGAAAAGGAAGAAGCTAGATGAGAAGACATTGAAGTGTATTCTTCTTGGGTATGATGAGCACTCTAAGGGTTATCGTTTGATTGATCCCTTAACCAAGAAGATACACATCGGTAGAGATGTAGTTTTTGATGAGGCTTTCACATCAGAACCCACATCAGATGTATACCTAGACCTTGTGGAACCTAAGGTTGATAAATCTCCTTCCTCAAAAGTTGGAGGTCCGTCTTCATCTTCTTCAACACCTCAGAAGAAGAATCCAAAGTGGTATACAAATACAATCAAAGACTCTAAGCTATCCACTCCACCAGATTTGACATTGGATAGGCCTCGTACTCGTAGCATGGCTCGACAGGAGAAAGCTGCAACAGAGAATACTGGGGTTGATGAGCTGTGTCAATATTTTGAGGAACTTTATGTAGATCCAGAGAGAGATACAGAAGATATGGATATTGATAGTGACAGGGTATTTATGTCTTCCATAGACGATCTTGAACCCGCATCAGTGCAAGTTGCTCTTGGTGAGCCTCAGTGGAAGGTTGCTATGGATGCGAGTATAAGTCTTTGATGAAAAACAAAACTTGGAAGCTTGTCGATCTGCCATACGAAAAGAAGCCCATAGGCTGCAAATGGGTGTATAAAGTGAAGTATAAGGCAGATGGTACAATAGATAAGCATAAGGCCCGACTTGTTGCAAAGGGCTATGCTCAAAGAGAAGGCATTGACTATGAGGAAACTTTTGCACCTACTTGCTCGGATGACAACCATTCGAGTTCTTTGTGCTATGGCAGCGCAATATGGGTGGAAAGTACACCAAATGGATGTCAAGAGTGCTTTTCTAAATGGTGATCTCCAAGAAGAAGTCTACATGACTCAACCGAAAGGATTTGAAGTGGAAGGCCAACAGTAGAAAGTTTGCAGATTGGTAAAATCCTTATATGGTTTGAAACAAGCCCCTCGGGCTTGGTATATAAAAATGGATCATAACCTTTTGCGGCATGGTTTTAAGAGATGTCCGTCAGATGCAAACCTCTATTTTAAGAAACAGGGTTCTGAAATAGTGTTGCTTGTACTCTATGTTGATGATCTGCTCATTACGGGGAGTTCAGAAACAATTATTTCTATTGTCAAAAGAGACTTGTGTCAATATTTTGAGATGTCAGATCTCGGACTTCTCCATTATTGTCTTGGTCTGGAAGTCAGCCAGAAGGAGCACTCCATCAAAGTGTCTCAGAAAAAATATGCCAAGACCCTATTGGAAAAATATCGCATGACTGATTGCAAGCCAATGTCTACTCCGATGGAAACAGGAATTCAGTTATCGCGATATGATGATTCACCTCAGGTAGATGGTACTCTCTATCGCCGGTTGATTGGGAGTCTCATATATCTGACCAACACTAGGCCGGATATCGTATTTGTTGTCAACTATCTTTCGAGGTTCATGCGGGAGCCTAAGACTACACACTGGAAAGCAACAAAGTGCGTTCTTCACTATGTCCGTGGCACAATGGAATATGGCCTAGAATATAAGAGGAACAACAAATTCTTCTTACAGGGATACATGGACTCCGACTATGTCGGATCATATGATGACCGTAAATCAACTTCGGGATATTTGTTTCATCTTGGATCTGGTCCTGTCTCTTGGCACAACAAGAAGCAACAGGTGGTTGCTATTTCATCAACAGAGGCGAGAATATCGCGTCGCACGTGAAGTTGTGTGCGAAGTGATATGGTTGCGTCGCATCCTCACAAGTATGGGTCTTCCATCAAAATCTCCAATACACTTGTTCTGCGACAACATGGGTGTTTTGAATCTTGTCAAGAATCCAGTACATCATGAAAGAACCAAGCACATTGACACACAATGTCACTTCATTCGAGACGAAGTTCCAAGGCACCGAATTCAGCTTCAGCACATTCCCACCAATGCTCAAGTTGCAGACATTTTCACTAAGGCACTTGCACGTGTCAAATTTGAATTGTTTCGCAGCTCTCTTTGTATTACCAAATGATGTAATCAGGGGGGATATTAGTAGTTCTTCAATTACATAAATAATGTAATAAGGGGGGATGTTAGCATATCATATTGATATCTTATTTATTTCATTATTTAGTTTTTATTTTAGGCGTATTGTTATTTTCTATAACAATCCCTATTTTTACCTCGGGTGGTTCCACAACCTCCGGGTTTATTTTAAGCTGCAAATGTATTATTTAAATGTTGCTTCAATAATGAAATATTGTTCGGTTTATTTCATAGTGGACAGGTAAATATGTTTAGGGAAGATGACCGTAATTGTATGGTTCCCCCTATTGAACAGGTTTTTGTTCTAATGAAGGTGGGAAGAAGGTCGATTGAAGTTGATTTGGTTTAGATGGAACCACTCAAAGTATTAGTCAATCCTAAATGACCAAGTGACAAGGCAACCATGTCATTAGGGAGTGTGCCAATTCAGACTGGAGAGCCTATGGACAATGCTCGATTGAAAGACAACTTACCTCCAAGGGTAAGAATGGGAGCCCCCCAACCACAAGCTTCTACCTCTCAGCCCATAGCGGAAGCAAGATATCAGGCGAGGTAGAAGTTACGATATCCCTCAATTACCAAGTGTCAAAGGTTAGAAGCTACTCAATAGTATCAAACATGGTACAAACCCACCAAATATGGAGGGGAACCCGATACTAGAGCATACAACGTTGTCAAAGAACTGAGGAAAATTCTAGCTAAGGTAAACCTCTTTGACATGCTACAATTACCTGGCCAAGTTGACCTACTGCAGGAATCCCTCAAGTCCATCAAGGTCAAGGGAAAACTAACTAAAACTGTCTTGGCACAACCACTAACTGCTTCTACCACGGGGAAGAACAAGCCACCCCCATTTTACCATATCTTAGAATGGAAGTATGGGTACTGCATAATTGTATGGTTGATTCTAGTGTTGCCACCACTATCATACCCAAGGCTGTATGTGAATTTATGGGCATGGAATACACAAGGAGCAATCCAGGGGTGCTCCAATTGGACGAAACTCCGGTTAGGGCAGTGGGAGTTATAAAGGATATCTCGATCGTGTTGCATAAGATGTTGTAGATCATAGTAATCCAAGAAGTTATGGTAGTTGACTTGGAGCCCTATTTTAGCATGTGCTTATCTAGGGAGTTCACTACTAAGCTTGGGGGTTGTCCCTTGATTATTCACATATGGAAGTCCCCTTCAGGGGGAAGAGGGTAAACATTTTTAATGAGAAATCCTCTACCTTTCTCATAGAAAGGATCAAGGGTGTGGAGAAACTCACAAAATATATCAATAACATCGATGGAGAGGATGAAGTAGAAGAAGAGGTGGGGCTAATGGAGGAAAATTTTTATGATCTCCACATAGAGGACGAGTTTTCCATGTTGGATTTTAATGCTATGATAGAATCAGATATGGGGTGCAACTCAATTACCAAGCCTAAAAATGCTAAGTCACCGAGTGACGCTGACCCTATGAATGAACAACTGTGGAAACTCTTCTTTGATGGTGCTCGATGAAAGAATTGCACTGGAGCTAGGATTGTCCTCGTCTCCCCATATGGAATCCAAAAAACTTACTCCTACAAGATCATTTGGAGCTATACAAACAACACTGCTGAGTATGAAGCCTTATTTTTGGGTTACGAAAGGTGGAAAAGCTAGGAATAAAGTAGTTACAGATATTCGGGGATTCTAAATTAATCTGCAACCAGATCATTAATAAATGTGTTGCTAATTAGTGCTACCTAATAGCATACCATAACAAGGTATGGGATCTGCTAGAATCCTTCTCGGGTCTTAACATTCTATCTATTTCACAAGAGCAAAATAAACATGCAGACATTTTGGTGTCCATCGGAGTAAGATACTCCCCGACCAAGAATCTAATGCAAAGGCCAAAGACAGATAGGGTGATTTATAGACCCTTAGTACCAGATAAGAATATCCATTGGCAAGTCTTCCACAATGATGAGCATATCGTCAATTTATTGATTAATGAGGTTGGAAACATTGAATACAGAACCCTCGATGATGAGGAATATGAGGGTCTCATCCAGCTCAAAAACAACCACCTCCCCAAGGGATTCATAACCCTTAAAATATTGTTTGATCAAGGTGACAAGGCCCTACCCCACAAAAAAAAAGTAGATGTAAAAGAATATCAAGAGTTAGACCTGGATTATGGGAAGACAATTAAAGTGGGAACTGATTGCATATTGCAAGAAATTGAACAGATCAGGACTCTTTGTAGGGAATACCCAGATATTATTACATGGAGTTACCATGATTTTAAAGGGTATAACTTGTTGAGCAAGGTGCAGCAAAAGTATTGTTGTCATTGTTGTCAACACAGTCAGACAGATCAGTTGATGAAGTGGACATCAGATAGATCAGTTGATGAAGTGGACAGGAGTTAAGAGGTTCTTCAGAGTATTGATGATATTGTTGTCATTGTTGTCAACACAGTCAGACAGATCAGTTGATGAAGTGGACAGGAGTTAAGAGGACAGATCAGTTGATGAAGTGGACAGGAGTTAAGAGATTCTTCAGAATATGTATAGTGATTATCCAAAATATAGAAGTGGCCCATATGCAAAAAATCAAAAGAAAATCACAAGGAAGAAAATTGTCGCGATATCGCGACATGTTGAAAGAAAGAAAAACTGTCGCGATATCGCGACATGTTGAGGAGAGAGAAAAACTATCGTGATATCGCGACAAGTTGAGGAGAGAGAAAAATTATCGCGATATCGTGACACGTTTGAAGAGAAAGTGCAAGAAAGAAAAACTGTCATGATATCACGACATGTTGAGGAGAGAGAAAAACTATCGCGATATCACGACATGTTTGAAAAGAAAGAGCAAGCAAGCAAAACTATCGCGATTTCGTGACATGTTCGAAAAGAAAGCGCAAGCAAGCAAAATTATCGCGATTTTGTGACATGTTTGTGGAGAAGGTGCAAGCAAGAAAAACTGTTGTGATTTCGCGACATGTTCGAAGAGAAAAATGCAAGTAGAAAAGGTGTCACGATTTCACGACATATTGCAAGGAAGGTTGTACAGACAAAAAAAGTGTCGTGATTTTGTGACATATTGCAAGAGAAAGAGGAGAGAGAAAAAGGTGTCGCGATTTGGTGACATGTTTCATTTTCACGGTCCAAAGCGAAGAGAAAGAGGAGAGAGAAAAAGGTGTCACGATTTCTCGACATGTTTCATTTTCGCGGTCCAAAGCGAAGAGAAAAAGGTGTCACGATTTCGTGACATGTTTCATTTTCGTGGTCCAAAGCGAAGAGAAAGAGGAGAGAGAAAAAGGTGTCGCGATTTCGCGACATGTTTCATTTTCGTGGTCCAAAGCGAAGAGAAAGAGGAGAGAGAAAAAGGTGTCACGATTTTGTGACATGTTTCATTTTCGCAGTCCAAAGCGAAGAGAAAGAGGAGAGAGAAAAAGGTGTTGCGATTTCGCAACATGTTGCATTTTCACGGTCAGAAGAGAGGAGAAAATGCAAGGAGAAAAAGTGTCGCGATATCGCAACATGTATTTTGGGAGGCCAAAGCAAAGAGAAAGTGCAAGGAGAAAAAGTGTCGTGATATCGCGACATGTATTTTCGGAGGCCAAAGCAAAGAGAAAGTGCAAGGAGAAAAAGTGTAGTGATATCGCTACATGTTGTATTATCACGGGCCGAAGCAAAGAAAAAGCGTAAGGAACAAAAGTGTAGCGATATCGCTACATGTTGTATCATCTCGGGCCGAAGCAAAGAAAAAGTGTAAGGAACAAAAGTGTAGCGATATCGCTACATGTTGTATTATCGCGGGCCAAAGCAGAGAAAAAGCGCAAGGAGCAAAAGTGTAGCGATATCGCTACATGTTGTATTTTCGTGACCCGAAGGCAAGAGAAAGAGTATGGAGGCAAAAGTGTCACGATATCGTGACATGTCGCATTTTCACGACTTAAGAAGGAGAGAGAAAGTAAGAAGGCAAAAGTGTCACGATATCGCGACATGTGTTTTTGTGGGTTGAAGTCGAGAAGAGGACAAAGAGGCAGAAGTGTCACGATTTCACGACAGGTCATTTTGCACGAGCGAAGAAGAGAACCCAATCGAAATAAGATATGTGACCGTTAACTGAAGTTATGCAGCAGTTACAGGGGCCATTACAAAATAAAATCATGTAGCTAATTTAAGAATAGTCGAAGAAGGAGAAAACGAACAGTCGTATATATAGAATTGAATATACATGCATGCATAGAAAAGAATACGAACAGTCATGACCAAGAAGACAAACAGTCATGGTAGGGGTATATGTGTAAATTCGTAACATGCATCATGTTTTACGAAAAGCCTACTCTATATATATATACAAAAGTAGTTACAGTCGAAAGGCGTTACAACTAACAAGTGGCGCATGAGAAATGAAAGGAGTTATAGAAGAAGTCGATACGACAGTTACAGGTGCAGTTATAGAGAAATATCATGCAGCTAAAATAAGAACAGTAAACTAAAGTCAGTTCGACAGTTACAGCAGTTACGGGTTGCATGCGAGAGTTAGAATTTTGTTATAAAATGAGGTCTACATGGAGAATTAAAGTGCTACTTAAAAAGAGAGCGAAAGCGCTGCTCAAACTAGAGTGAAAGTGCTGCAAGAAGAGGGTTGGAAGAGTGTCGTAAGAGAGCATTAAGCAGAGTCGTGAGAGCCGTAAGAGTGCAGTAAGAAGCGTAGCAAGAGGGCTGTAAGAGGGCCATAAAAGTGCAGTAAGCAGAGCCATAGGTGTGTGCTGTGTGAATTATGGGTAATGTTGAGTGAGCAATAGACCAGTCAGGGTCTTGTAAAAGTGAAGGCATTTATATGTCAATATTCAAATTTAAGAATTGAAGTCCAAGTTGGTGCTTGGAATCAGGGGTTGGTGCTCCTTCTAGTTGGTGCTGGTAAATCAGGGGTTGGTGCTCCTTTCTATTGATGTAGATAAATCAGGGGTTGGTGCTCCTTCCAGTTGGTGCTAGTAAATCAGGGGTTGGTGCTCCTTCCAGTTGGTGCTGGTAAATCAGGGGTTGGTGCTCCTTTCTATTGGTGCGGATAAATCAGGGGTTGGTGCTCCTTCCAATTGGTGCTAGTAAATCAGGGGTTGGTGCTCCTTCTAGTTGATGTTGGTAAATTGATTGTAAAGTTGTTGCTTTGCAAAGGCTGGATTTGGATAGGAGTCCAAACAATCTATTTTTTAGGAGTAGCCAAAACTGGTGAACCTCGGTACATCTTGTGTTGTGTGATGCTATCTTGTTATATTTGCTTTATGTGGTTTTAAGTTTTCATTGTTTTGGCTTTAAGAGTTGAAGATTTAAGATTTAAAGAGCTACACTAATTCACCCCCCCTCTCAGTGTCATTGTGAGACTAACAATTGGTATCAGATACAGTTTCCCTTGTCAGGCTAAATTAGCTAGGGTTGATCTTGGATTAGTATGCAATGGGTAAGAAGAATAGATCTTCCTCCAATAAGGCATCTCAATCAGTTTTAGTTCCTGTGGAAGAGAAAATTGAACCAGAAAAGATAGAAGAAGTGAATTCGAAGTATGTGATGAAAACCTTGAGGGCGAAGTATATCTAGAAGGTGAGTTGATCGCTGCACTTGAAGAGTTGAATATAGAAAGGAAGAATAACAAAAGACTGTCCAAGAAGTTGGAAGAATATGGGGATAATATTGAAGATCTCTTCTTACAAATTTAGAAAGCCAATAAAATAGAAGAAGCCTTGAAGTCACGCCTGGATGATAAAGGCGATGTATATAGAAAACATGAAGAGGAATCTAACAAAGTTATTAGTGATCTAAATTTGTAAGTAGAAGAGTCCAAATGGACTGAAGAAACTCTCAGGTCACAGATCAATGAGAAAGAGATTGTTTGTGGCAAACAAGAAGAGGAGATTGTTGTATTGAAGAAACAACTAGAAGAGGCCAATACAAATCTCAAATTTGAGAAGAGCACAGAGTTGCTAGATGAAATGATAAGGCAACAAAGAAGCCCCATGTGTAAGCTTGGTCTTGGATATGAAGTTGAACAACCTACATCTTCTAAATCTGTAGAGAAGAAGAAGTTCACTATTGAAGGATCGAAGCAAGAAAAGTCTAAAGCTGAATCTTCAAAAGGAAGAAAATATCAAAGGAGATCTACAACAAAGCAACCACAACAAAAGAGGTTCCATCACTCTCACTCTATTCATAATAATACTTTTAATGGCTATTGTTTCAAATGCAACCAGTATGGTCACAAGGCAATTTATTGTGGTTTGAATAATAAATCAAAAAGTTATCGTCGGTAGAAATACTTCTACGTTTCTGAGTGAACAATATGTACAATGTTTTCAATGTAATGGTCATGGGCACATAGCAAGGTTTTGTCCAAGCATGTTTGTATCTAATCTAATGCAAGACAGTAGATTTCATCAAACGCAAATAATGCAACACATACTGGGAAGAAATCATGTGCATCAAAGAAAGGAAAATAATCATCCACATCCATCAAGGATGTAGAAGAGACAACCACCTAAGAGAAATGTTCAAATTCACGAAAAGGTTCAAAATAGGGACGCAGTTGAAAACCTTCAGCCTAAGTTCAAGAAAGACTGAAGAAAGAAAGAAGAGAGGAAATCGTGTCTCCTTGGACTGAAGGAGATTACTCCTCTATTGCACTAAGCAGCTCCAGGTAGCACATCCTTAGGGGGAGCAATGTCAAAGTTTTATATTAATGCTCCTATGTATTTGTGTGGGTATCTGAGGATGAAAGGAAAGTAGTCGGGGAGTTGTATAGTTTTTAAAATGTGTTTTAGTTCATGTAGATGTTTGTGGAGAGAGTATCAAACTGATGTGCTTCAATAGAACAACATGGTGAACAGCTAGGTTTTCGATGCAGCAGCTTATAGGCATTATCTGAGATAGAACATGCAGCACAGGTCGACTTGTCATGGAAGCACAAGCTGGCAGGTGCTGGTTTTGAAGCCTGTAACATTCCCAATCTGTATATAAAATAGAATCTATGTTCTAAGTGGGAAGGCATGCGTTTCTTAACCAAAAATACAACACATCATTTGGTATAAGAGAGCATTAATTTTCTCTAAAGAAGTAGTCGTTATCAAAGAGATGCCACATTCAAAGCAATCAGTGGCACTAGCACCCAGTTGGTCAAGAGTGGCAAGTGGCACATGCAAGGCAGAGACGTTGAGAGAATAGCGCCCGAGTGGTGAAGCGTCAAGGAGGACAAGATGCCTATGCAACTAAGAAAGTCTTGCATTATTTGAGAAATGCGAGATATTACCTGAGCAATCCCTTGATCGCACTGAGGAGAAATGCTCCCTGGAATCGCATGAAGAACGTGTTGAGTGGTATTTTCACCCAATTGTGAAAGTACACTCTCCCTTAGGATTTGGGCTCCAAATCCCCTCTTGCAAAGAAGTCAAACAACCAACTTCTCCAAGGTCTCCGCTGTATTAGCATTTGCATATGTATATTAGTAATCTCAAATAAAGATATTCAATTTAAATGCTTGGAACACCTTAGTGATTGCAAGTAACTGTAAACAAGGGGCAATGTTGGTTTATTTCACCCTGAAATTTAGTGATTGTTCATCATTTTATTATTTTTTTTTTAGATTTTGTAATTTTTAATGTTCATTAAACCTTCTGGAAAATAAAATAAAATGAACAAAAAGAAATACAGAAAATAAAAAGTAGAACACGTTCAGTCTGATGCTATCCTATTCCGACAAAACCGAATACGTGAGAGTTTCGTACATGCAACCTAGCCTATTTGACCTGCAAAACAAACACAATCAAAGTAAACTAGGTTCTAGCTCCAAGGGTTTAAAATAATTTCCAGATTGCAGACATTCACATGAAATAATCCAAAACAATGGCATAAATTTCATATACAAATCTGAAATCTGAAAGGAGGAACATAGAACAGTTAGAATGAAGCATGCAAAAAATTTCTCATCCTTTCTTGCCCATAAAATGCAAATTTTTGAACAATTCTGCATTAAAAATAATGTGTCCTGTTACAATAGCAGAATCTCTGGTTTTTCTCAAAACCAGCAAAAGTGGAAGAAAAGCACTCCACAGCAGGCTCAGAACGGCTTACTCACCCTCAACTCTGCAACCCGCTCGCAGCGGTTTTCGACCTCCGTATCAATCTGTGCCTCTGCCTTTTATACTTGCTGGTATGGTTCTCTGCTTCGTTCTGCGATGCTTCGTTTCACCTCCCAGATCGTATCGTTTCGTATTCCTCGCCTTTTCACTGCTTTTGATTTTATGTTCGATGCCGAAACGTTCGATATTCTCTGTTAACATGTAACGCTTCTACAACCCTGACATGTACGCCACGTGTTCCACACTTTTTTGCATGTTCTATAATGGCCCCATGTAAATCATGACCAAAAATAGCATGCAGCTTCGCTCCCTTACTGTCACCGCGAAAACGCGACATGTCGCGATATCGCGACGTTTTCCTGCCAACAGCCTTGTTTCTCCTCATGCATAGCGAAAATAAGACATGTCGCGAAATCGCGACCATTTCCTGCTTCGGGCCATCTCGCCACAACCTGTCGCGAAATCGTGACACTTTTCCATTTCGTACCCTTTCGCTGCAACCTGTCGCGAAATCGTGACGCTTTTTCGCTTCGGACTGTCCAGCCGTTTATGTCACGAAATCGCGACACTTTTTCGTTTCTGGCTGTCTCGCTGCTTTCTGTCATGAAATCGTGATGTTTTTCTCTATCGCTGGGTTTTGCTGCACTTAGCCACGAAAATGCGACATGTCGCGAAATCGCGACACTTTTCTATTCCGTACACTTTGCCGACTTTTCGTCATGAAATCGCTACGCTTTTTCGCTTCGGGCCCCTTTGCTGTTTCCTGTCATGAAATCGCTACGCTTTTTCGCTTCAGGACCCTTTGTTGTTTCCTGTCGCAAAATCGCGACGCTTTTCCGCTTCGGGCCCCTTTGACTTGTTTGACCGTGATTTTGTGACATGTCGCGATTTCGCTACCAGTTTCCATTCTATATTTCTCTCTCCTCTCTGGACCGCGATTTCACAACACGTCGCGATATCGCGACACTTTTTCATTTTTGCCAACGACGGAGCAACATGTCGCGATATCGCGACACTTTTCATTTTTGCCAGCGACGGAGCGACATGTCGCGATATCGCGACACTTTTTCATTTTTGCCAGCGAGCGACATGTCGCGATATCGCGACACTTTTTCATTTTTGCCAGCGACGGAGCGACATGTCGCGATATCGCGACACTTTTTCATTTTTGCCAGCGATGGAGCGACATGTCGCGATATCGCGACAACTTTCGCCGTGACGGAGTGACATGTCGCGATATCGCGACACTTTTTCTCCTTAGTGAAATTTTTGCTTTTTTCTTAATTTTTTTAGCATCTGGGCTACTGTAATTTTCTTTGAAAGCATGCAAAAAAGGTGGGTCCCCAATTTTGGGGTGTGTTGTGGATCAGCCACAACAAATGGCGACTCTACTGTCAAATGCTCTTGAGCATTTTGGTGAGAACCCAACCTGAAACATACAAGCTTAGATACAGGCGTCAGCACATAGAAGATAAACAAATACCAACAGATCAAAAATACATGAAACACCGGAATCATTAAGTATCAGCTCGGTGTGTGCAATGTGTTTCATTCCCTATCATTTGAACTTGTTCAACATTCCATTGTCAGTTTCACTTATGATTTGTATGCAAGGCTATGAATGATTTGTGCAGGATTTGATGCATGATGAAGATGCTAGAGATGTAACAACCTACTTTATAAATGCTCAAACCTTCTTATATCATGGACAAATATATTAAAAATGTCAAACCCTCTTAGGACCAAAAATATGTATACTGAATTAATTTACTAGATCCCAAAGTTGGTTATGTGTCACTACTATCTTGAACCCATGTGCAAGTGTGAGTGAAATCAGAACTTTGGGGAATAGGATTCCCAACCTAAGCGAGATGAGAATTTAACCCTATCCTTACTATTCTGATTTGGAGTTCATTACCTCATCTTGAACAAAATAATTTAACCTATTATGGATGAAATGGTCAGGCTAGTCTATCCATATGAGCAATCAGTGGTCTTGTTTTTAGACAAGACATGTTGCCACGCATGAGCATACTTAACCCCATAATCCATGACTTGGCTTCATTCATTCTTTTTCTTTTATTTCTTGGACCTTTGGGATGACTACCCATCCTTGCTAGGGACATGTAGTACGATCCTTCCAATCCAAGATTTATGAAATGGGAAATATTAATTTTTTATTACTTGGATCTTTGGGATGACTACCCATCCTTTGCAGAGGACACGTAGTACAATCCTTCCAATCCAAGCTTTATGATGAAATGGGAAAAATAGAAGCTTTGGGGAATCGGATTCTCAACCTAAGCGAGATGAGAATTAAGTCCTATCCTTACTACTCCATGTAGGTCAAATCGGAGCTTTGGGGAGTTGGATCCTCAACCCAAGTTCGATGAGGATTTAACCCTATCCTTACTACTAGGGTTTTAGGCTTTAAGCTTGATGGAAATGGTAAAAACCACTGTTTTAAGGATTATGTTGCATGATAGGACAAACATGAAATATTCTTTTCACCTCACCTTTTCATCCAAGTATGGTTTTAACCATTTTGCTCAAGACTCTCTTTAATGTGCATGGAATGTGCTTGGTTCAAGATAGCTTGGGCAGCAGTTCCCAACCTTAGGATCCTTTTAATATATGTTATGTAATAATCCTAAGAGGATTCAACACCTTCTCAATAATTGCCCATGGAATGAAAATGTAACTAAGATGACATGTATATGCAATGTGGAATATGACATAAGATATGAATGCACTGCTTCTTTTGGAAGATATCATCTATTTTACCATAATGTGCAAAACTGACAACTTCATGCATCACAAGATTCAAACGATATTATTTAAATGTTTGTGTTACTTGCGGAGCTTTCTACAACACAATTCCAATGTTTCATATTCTCCTGATTTTAGGCATAAGTTAACATCTCAAATTTTCTTCTCTTTTTTTTTTTTTTTTTTTTATCAAAACAAACTAAACATGTCAAATAAAATCAAACACACAACTTAAATCCTAATCCAAATAGCAATCCCAAAATGAAACTTGAAAACACAAACCCAAACCAACACCAAAAGTTATATACAATATAGTACAAGATGATGCCAAGCTTGGACTATTACTTTCCTGGATCCCAAACATGATTAGAACATTTCCACAAAAATATAACATGATATGCCTGCCAAATGTTGTGGGCATCCAACAAAAACAAGACTAGACCAAACAATGCAACCCACTTCAACTTTCTTCTCTCACCCCACCAATAAAATTTAGTTCCATTAGTATTCTCATAGGTGAGATTCAAATTTTCAAATTGATTAGACAACGATTGATTTTCAATTTTATCATGTCTATTCTCTAAAATGCAAGTTTCATCATTCCACTCATGATTTAGAAGTAGGCTCTCTTTTTCAAATGTGAGATATTGCAAACAAGAGCCTATTTCTAAAAGTCTTGAATTCAAATTATTTTTCAAGATTTTAAAACAATCAAAATCAATCAAAACTTGACAAACATCACCAAGATTTGACATTTCATCATTAATGACATTAGCATCCAAAGGGATATCATGTAACCCATCACTTAAAATTTTTGTGGCTACTACCAAAGGTGAAGATTTCACTTTGTCACCCATACTCAACCCATCATGATTAGAATTTATCACAACTTGATGAGTGTTAGTAGCTTTTTCTTTTTCTTCATTGTCTTCTTCATCATCCAACACCTGTTCAAAAACACCAAAGTTAGGCACCCAATCAAACATGCGTCCATATTTTTCAAAACAAGAGTTTAGTTTTTCAAGACATGTGTCACATGACACCTTTCCATGATCAATGGCTTGAGTTGTCTCAAAATCCATATTTTCATTAGGATCATCAATAGTATCAAACCCACACCACTTAGGCTTTGCAATTTCACCATTTTGAGATGGCATAGACATTGTAGAAACAATAGGTGGATCAAGATTTTTGATTTCTTGCCCCTCAAGGGGAACAAAAACAATTGATTCTCCTTCTTCATCCATGGTAGTAAAATCCATATCCTTCTCAAACCTTTGATGAGATTCCAATCCTTCTTCCAAAACATTTTCAGATTGCACAGGACTTGTAATATCCTCATGTGAAAGGGCAATTGTATCATCCTGCATATCAATAGGCACACAAATTTCATTAGCAGTTTTGGAGTGAGCATACTCTTCCCAAGAATCATGATGATCATCTTTCAAAATCAAATTATGATGCTCACTTATTTCTTCTTTATCTTTTAATTCATCAACATGTTTCTCATCAAATTTATCTTCACCTTCCTTAGATGGTTCAATTACTTCCAAAATTGGGTTATTGCTTGTATTCAAATTGATAAGGCTATCATAATCCACATGTGTAACCCATGATTCAATTTTATCACAATTTGGAAGGTGTGGATCCTCTTGGTCATCATTTTCAACAATGTCATCCGAAACAGATTCATCCTCATAGAATTTATCTTTTGGTGAGTCAAGGGTTTCCAATTTGTCACATGTTTCAATACTAGTTGGATCTAGTACTCCTCCCTTGCCTAAAATCATATTCTTGTGAAAATCATTGAAATTGATTTTAGAACTATCCTTTGAATCAAGATGAGTATTTTGAAGTTGATTCATACTTAAGAAATATGGTTGATCTTGCATAGTAGGTTGAGGATTTTGAAATTGATTGAAGCTTGGGAATGATTGTTGATTCTGAAATTGATTTACACTTGAATTTGGTTGAGGTGGATAAATCATTGGATGGGTAAAGGATGTATTAAATGATTGAAGATTATACGATCCAAAACCCCCACCATAATTTTGACAACTCAATTGTTGCTCAATTGCCATTGCTTGAGTATAGGCTTGTGTCAAAGATGTGATTTGAGGCATCCCTCGCAAATATGTGGAAATGAGTGGGTCAAGAGCATTTACATATATTTGGAGAGCCATTTCTTCTTGAAGAGCATAAAATGTCACTAATTGAGCATATAATCCAAAGAACTTTTCAGAAAATGACTTCACATTTTCACCTGGTCCTTTTTTAATAGTGACAAACTGCTCATACATGCGGATTGGGTCAACTTGCTTTTTGTTGAATTGATTAAGAAATACTGCCTCTAGTTGAGCCCAAGAAGTGATAGACCCTAAGGGCAGACTTGTAAACCAATCAAATGCCACTTTGTCCAAGGTGTAAGGGAACATTTTACAAACAACATCATCATGCCAAATTGTTAAGTGATTCACAACAAATTTGAATGCTTGAATGTGTTCTCCTACAGTAATTGTCCCGTTAGACAAAAATCGAGGAAGGCATCTCTCAAAACCAACGGGCAAATAATGTTGAACTCCTGGTATGTTCAATGGGCTACCTGTCATCCACGGTGAAAACATAGCCATTAGTGAATCTTAAAGAATATAACTTTAATACCAAAAAAAAAAAAAATTATTTTTTTTTTTTTTTTTTTTTTTTTTTTTTTTTTTAATTAAATTAAATCACATTATTCCTGTATGAACAATCAAAGCGTTAGAACAATGCATAGCAATTCATGTCCTCCTTTTAACAGTACAAAGTTGTAATATTAAAAGAGGGCTAAAGATAATAATTAATAGGGCATGAAATATTCAAAATTTAAATCCCTATAGCATTTAAATCACACTGAAATAAACCGGTTCAAGCCCTCCTTCTAGCGCCAAAATGTTGAGTGGTATTTTCACCCAATTGTGAAAGTACACTCTCCCTTAGGATTTGGGTTCCAAATCCCCTCTTGCAAAGAAGTTAAACAACCAACTTCTCCAAGGTCTCCGCTGTATTAGCATTTGCACTATGTATATTAGTAATCTCAAATAAAGATATTCAATTTAAATGCTTGGAACACCTTAGTGATTGCAAGTAACTAGTAAACAAGGGGCAATGTTGGTTTATTTCACCCCGAAATTTAGTGATTGTTCATTATTTTATTATTTTTTTTTTAGATTTTGTAATTTTTAATGTTCATTAAACCTTCTGGAAAATAAAATAAAATGAACAAAAAGAAATACGGAAAATTAAAAAGTAGAACACGTTCAGTCTGATGCTATCCTATTTCGACAAAACCGAATACGTGAGAGTTTCGTACATGCAACCTAGCCTATTTGACCTGCAAAACAAACACAATCAAAGTAAACTAGGTGCTGGCTTCTGAGGTTTAAAATAATTTCCAGATTGCAGACATTCACATGAAATAATCCAAAACAATGGCATAAATTTCATATACAAATCTGAAATCTGAAAGGAGGAACATAGAACAGTTAGAATGAAGCATGCAAAAAATTTCTCATCCTTTCTTGCCCATAAAATGCAAATTTTTGAACAATTCTGCATTAAAAATAATGTGTCCTGTTACAATAGCAGAATCTCTGGTTTTTCTCAAAACCAGCAAAAGTGGAAGAAAAGCACTCCATAGCAGGCTCAGAAAAGCTAATCACCCTCAACTCTGCAACCCGCTCGCAGCGGTTTCTGACCTCTGTATCAATCTGTGCCTCTGCCTTTTATACTTGCTGGTATGGTTCTCTGCTTCGTTCTGCGATGCTTCGTTTCACCTCCCAGATCGTATCGTTTCGTATTCCTCGCCTTTTCACTGCTTTTGATTTTATGTTCGATGCCGAAATGTTCGATATTCTCTGTTAACATGTAACGCTTCTGCAACCCTGACATGTACGCCACGTGTTCCGCACTTTTTTGCATGTTCTGTAACGGCCCCATGTAAATCGCGACCAAAAATAGCATGCAGCTTCGCTCCCTTACTGTCACCGCGAAAACGCGACATGTCGCGATATCGCGACGTTTTCCTGCCAACAGCCTTGTTTCTCCTCATGCACAGCGAAAATAAGACATGTCACGAAATCGTGACCATTTCCTGCTTCGGGCCATCTCGCCACAACCTGTCGTGAAATCGCGACACTTTTCCATTCCGTACCCTTTCGCTGCAACCTGTCGCGAAATCGCGACGCTTTTTCGTTTCGGACTGTCCAGCCGTTTATGTCACGAAATCGTGACACTTTTTCGTTTCTGGCTGTCTCGCTGCTTTCTGTCGCGAAATCGCGACATTTTTCTCTATCGCTGGGTTTTGCTGCACTTAGCCGCGAAAACGCGACATGTCACGAAATCGCGACACTTTTCTGTTCCATACACTTTGCCGACTTTTCATCGCGAAATCGCTACGCTTTTCCGCTTCGGGCCCCTTTGCTATTTCCTATCGCGAAATCGCGATGCTTTTCCGCTTCGGGCCCCTTTGTTGTTTCCTGTCACGAAATCGCGACGCTTTTCCGCTTCGGGCCCCTTTGACTTGTTTGACCGCGATTTTGTGACATGTCACGATTTTGCTACCAGTTTCCATTCTGTCTTTCTCTCTCCTCTCTGGACCGCGATTTCACAACACGTCGCGATATCGCGACACTTTTTCATTTTTGCCAGCGACGGAGCAACATGTCGCGATATCGCGACACTTTTTCATTTTTTGCCAGTGACGGAGCGACATGTCGCGATATCGCGACACTTTTTCATTTTTTCCAGCGACGGAGCGACATGTCGCGATATCGCGACACTTTTTCATTTTTGCCGCCGACGGAGCGACATGTCGCGATATCGCGACACTTTTTCATTTTTGCTAGCGACGACTGTTGCGATATCGCGACAACTTTCGGCCGCGACAGAGCGACATGTCGCGATATCGCGACACTTTTTCTCCTTAGTGAAATTTTTGCTTTTTTCTTGATTTTTTTAGCATCTGGGCTACTGCAATTTTCTTTGAAAGCATGCAAAAAAGGTGGGTCCCCAATTTTGGGGTGTGTTGTGGATCAGCCACAATAGAACGTTCATCTAAAACATTGAGTAGAACTGACATATGTCCTAGCAAGAAGCAGAATACCGAGAGTTGATGACTGCACGTAGATTGAGGTTCCAATGCTAGATGTAACGGTCCACTGTCAATACCTGCGCAGGCGATAAAAAAAACATTCATGGCAGCCATTAGAAACCAGAGACATTGAGCTACACAACGAACACGAGGCAAAGTCGTTAGTCATGGAGGAGGTGTCATTCAAGAGGCCAAAGGAAATTGTGGAGAGTGTCGATGATAAAGTTGATGAAGTGGATTTGATTTGAGATTGGCATTCATTTTGAGTACTACTTGAGCATGATTGATTAAGCCTTTGAGAAGGCCTTTGGGAAATAGTTGTGGTACAGTGTTTGATGCTTACACGGAGTTGGTTGATACATACTTCGACTAGGGTCTGTGATAAAGGGATGTTCATTGAGGAGATTGGTTGAGTTGAGTTGAGATTGAGATCTGAGAATAGAACATATAGAGTCTCTAACAATTCTCTTTATGCTTCTATGAGATTGATTTGAGTTGAGATTGGGATTTGAGTATAGAACATATTGAGTCTCTAACAATTCTTTTTATGATTCTATAAGATCTGGGCAAGTTCTTGGTGAGCTTGCTAGAGCAGGTTCTTAGTGAGCCTATTGACAGGGTACAGAGGACAGAGTCTCAATGGATAGAGATCCAGCAGCCAACACAGTTGAAGATAAATCTGAGTGAGGGACCACACTCTCAGGGGGAGCATTTATATATTTGATTATCTTGTTGCTCATATTTGTAATTTTTGCTAACTGTCATATCGTGTGCCTGAGAATGATGTGCATGGACTCAGGGGGAGTCTGCAGCAGCCCTTTGGTATTATTGTCAAAGGGGGAGAAGAATTACAGGAAATTGCACGTGTGTTGCCAACAATTCCAAAGGGGGAGATTGTTGAGCAAGGTGCAGCAAAAGTATTGTTGTCATTGTTGTCAACACAGTCAGACAGATCAGTTGATGAAGTGGACAGGAGTTAAGAGGTTCTTCAGAGTATTGATGATATTGTTGTCATTGTTGTCAACATAGTCAGACAGATCAGTTGATGAAGTGGACAGGAGTTAAGAGGTTCTTCAGAATATGTATAGTGATTATCCAAAAGATAGAAGTGGCCCATATGCAAAAAATCAAAATAAAATCACAAGGAAGAAAACTGTCGCGATATCGCGACATGTTGAAAGAAAGAAAAATTGTCACGATATCACATGTTGAGGAGAGAGAAAAACTGTCGCGATATCACGACATGTTGAGGAGAGAGAAAAACTGTCATGATATCACGACACGTTTGAAGAGAAAGTGCAAGAAAGAAAACATGTCGCGATATCGCGACATGTTGAGGAGAGAGAAAAATTGTCGCGATATCGCGACATGTTTGAAAAGAAAGAGCAAGCAAGTAAGCAAAATTGTCACGATTTCGCAACATGTTCGGAAAGAAAGCGCAAGCAAGCAAAACTGTCGCGATTTCGTGACATGTTCAGGGAGAAGGCGCAAGCAAGAAAAACTGTCGTGATTTCGCGACATGTTCAAAGAGAAAAAGGCAAGTAGAAAAAGTGTCACGATTTCACGACATATTGCAAGGAAGGTTGTACGGACGAAAAAGTGTCGTGATTTCGTGACATATTGCAAGAGAAAGAGGAGAGAGAAAAAGGTGTCACGATTTCGCAACATGTTTCATTTTCACGGTCCAAAGCGAAGAGAAAGAGGAGAGAGAAAAAGGTGTTACGATTTCGCGACATGTTTCATTTTCGCGTTCCAAAGCGAAGAGAAAGAGGAGAGAGAAAAAGGTGTCGCGATTTCGTGACATGTTTCATTTTCGCGGTCCAAAGCAAAGAGAAAGAGGAGAGAGAAAAAGGTGTCACGATTTTGTGACATGTTTCATTTTCGTGGTCCAAAGCGAAGAGAAAGAGGAGAGATAAAAAGGTGTCACGATTTCGTGACATGTTTCATTTTCGTAGTCCAAAGCGAAGAGAAAGAGGAGAGAGAAAAAGGTGTCGTGATTTCGCGACATGTTGCATTTTCGCGGCCAGAAGAGAAGAGAAAATGCAAGGAGAAAAAGTGTCACGATATCGTGACATGTATTTTGGGAGGCCAAAGAAAAGAGAAAGTGCAAGTAGAAAAAGTGTCGCAATATCGCGACATGTATTTTCGGAGGCCAAAGCAAAGAGAAAGTGCAAGGAGAAAAAGTGTAGCGATATCGCTACATGTATTATTGCAGGCCGAAGCAAAGAAAAAGTGCAAGGAAAAAAAGTGTAGCGATATCGCTACATTTTGTATCATCATGGGCCAAAGCAAAGAAAAAGCGCAAGGAACAAAAGTGTAGCGATACTGCTATATGTTGTATTATCGCGGGCCAAAGCAGAGAAAAAGCGCAAGGAGCAAAAGTGTAGCGATATCGCTACATGTTGTATTTTCGCGACCCGAAGGCAAGAGAAAGAGTACGGAGGCAAAAGTGTCGCGATATCGCGACATGTCGCATTTTTGCGACTTAAGAAGGAGAGAGAAAGTAAGAAGGCAAAAGTGTCACGATATCGCGACATGTTGTGTTTTCACAGGTTGAAGCCGAGAAGAGGACAAAGAGGCAGAAGTGTCACGATTTCGCGACAGGTCACTTTGGCACGAGCGAAGAAGAGAACCCAACCGAAATAAGATATGTGACCGTTAACTGAAGTTATGCAGCAGTTACAGGGGTCGTTACAAAATAAAATCATGCAACTAATTTAAGAACAATCGAAGAAGGAGAAAACGAACAGTCGTATATATAGAATCGAATATACATGCATGCACAGAAAAGAATACGAACAATCATGACCAAGAAGACGAACAATCATGGTAGCGGTATATGTGTAAATTCATAACATGCATCGTGTTTGACGAAAAGCCTACTCTATATATATATATACAAAAGCAGTTACAGTCGGAAGGCATTACAACTAACAAGTGGCGCATGAGAAATGAAAGAAGGAGTTACAGAAGAAGTCGATACGACAGTTACAGGTGCAGTTACAGAGAAATATCATGTAGCTAAAATAAGAACAGTAAACTAAAGTCAATTTGACCGTTACAGTAGTTACGGGTTGCATGCAAGAGTCAGAATTTTGTTATAAAAGGAGGTCTGCGTGGAGAATTAAAGTGCTGCTTAAAAAGAGAGTGAAAGCATTGCTCAAACTAGAGTGAAAGTGCTACAAGAAGAGGGCTGGAAGAGTGTTGCAAGAAAGCATTAAGCAGAGCTGTGAAAGCCGTAATAGTGCAGTAAGAAGCACAAAGAAGAGGGCTGTAAGAGGGTCGTAAAAGTGCAGTAAGCAGAGTCGTAGGTGTGTGCTGTGTGAATTGTGGGCAATGTTGAGTGAGCAATAGACTAGTCAGGGTCTTGTAAAAGTGAAGGCATTTATATGTCAATATTCAAATTTAAGAATTGAAGTCCAAGTTGGTGCTTGGAATCAGGGGTTGGTGCTCCTTCCAGTTGGTGCTAGTAAATCAAGGGTTGGTGCTCCTTTATGTTGGTGCAGATAAATCATGGGTTGGTGCTCCTTCCAGTTGGTGCTGGTAAATCATGGGTTGGTGCTCCTTCCAGTTGGTTCTGGTAAATCAGGGGTTGGTGCTCCTTTCTATTGGTGCAGATAAATCAGGGGTTGGTACTCCTTCCAGCTTGGTGCTGGTAAATCGGGGGTTGGTGCTCCTTCCAGCTTGGTGCTCGGTAAATTGATTGTAAAGTTGTTGCTTTGCAAAGGCTGGATTTGGATGGTAGTCCAAACAGTCTATTTTTGAGGAGTAGCCAAAACTGGTGAACCTCGGTACATCTTATGTTGTGTGATGCTCTCTTGTTATATTTGCTTTATGTGGTTTTAATTTTTTATTATTTTGGCTTTAAGAGTTGAAGATTTAAGATTTAAAGAGCTACACTGATTCACCCCCCCTCTCAGTGTCATTGTGAGACTAAAAATAACCGAGACGTGTTTCAGCATACAATTGAACTCCAAGAGGGATTCAAGCCCGTGTGGCAGAAGAAAATACCTGTTAACCTGAATATTGAGGTACTAATGAAGGCTGAGCTTCTTAATATGTTGGAGGCTAAGATAATCTAACCTATCAAGCATTCATCCTGGGTAGTAAATATAGTCCCTGTCTGGAAGAAGAATGGGGATATTCACCTCTGCATGGATTTCCAGAATCTCAACCAAGCATCCTTGAAGGATCACTACCCATTGTCTCAAATAGATAAGGTTCTTCATGTGGTGGTAGGGGCCCAGATATTTTCCCTCCTCGATGGTTTCTCTAGGTATAATCAAATCTGGATTAGGAAGGAAGACCAGTACAAAACTACCTTCACCACCAAGTGGGGCACCTTTGCTTACCAATGCATGTCGTTCGGTCTCTCCAATGCTAGAGCGACATTCCAAAGGGCGATGGACTTGGCTTTTGGAGAGTTTCTCAATTGCATCATTGTGATATACTTGGATGATATAACTGTATTCTCCCATAGGAGGGAGGAGCATGGTTCTCACCTACAAGTATTTGAAAAGTTTTGAGAGTTTGGGATATCGATAAACCCAAAAAAATCAATTTTTATGGTCAAAGAAGGTAAACTCCTAGGCCACCTAATATCGAAAAAGGGTCTTGTGATCGACCCCGCTAGGGCCAAAGCCCTGCTCAAACTACCTCTATCGGTAAATTATAAGGGCCTCTAATCCTTCTTTGGGTAAATAAATTTCATTAGGAAGTTCATCTCTAATTTTTCCCAATCAGTAAAACCCATGACTTAGCTCTTAAAAAAGGATGTGGAATTCCTGTGGATTGATGAGATGAAACAGGCATTCAAAGACATCAAACATCAAATTGCCTAGGCTCCTATTCTAGTTAACCCTGATTATTCCCAAGACTTCATTTAATATGCAATCGGGGAACTAGAAAGTTATGCACTTGTGCTCACTCAGAAGAATGAATAAGGAAACGAACGACCTATAGCATTCCTCATCCAGGTGATACTCCCACGTGAGGAAAAGCATAACTTTATTGAAGTTCAAGTGCATGCGATGATGCGAGCACTACAAAAATTTTGATATTTCATCTCACAAAGTAAGACAATAGTGTAAGTTGTGCACCCAGATTTTCGGACCTTCATCAGTCAAGGCAAGCTCGATAATAATAGGGCAAGGTGGATTTCAAAGATTCAAGGGTTTGATATAGATGTACCAATCCATGACCGCGCTTTATGCCTAGAGCTTTCCAAGAGCACCGCAATTGAGGTAACAGCTTGCCAATGGGAAGATTCGCTACCATAGTGTAATTTGGTGAACCAATCAACAGACGAAAGAGATTGGACTGAAGACTTGGTAGAGTACTTTAGCACTAGACAATGCCCTCCCGACCTTAATTCTTCACAGAGAAGGCATTTTAGGCTTTAGGCTTGCAGATATGCATTACTCCTCAAGGGGTCGTTTTATCAAAATATCGTCGACGTCCTCCTGAGGTGTGTCAGGGGGACAGAAAAACAAAAAATCGTGGATGAATTTCATTTTGGGATGTCCGGGGGCCATCTTGCCAGAAGGTCGATGACTTTAAAAATAATCAAGGCAGGCTATTACTAACCTACCATTTTTTATGGATTTCTTCAGTGTGATCCGGACATGTGATAAATGTTAGAAATATTTTGGTCGTGTCAAGAATGCCTCATTGCCTCTGCATCCGATTCAGGTTGAGGCCCCATTTCAGCAGTGGGGTTTGGAATTCATTAGGATAATTAAGCCTAATTCTTTCTGTAGGGCACAAATATATTTTGACAACTATGAACTATTTCACTCGATAGGTGGAAGCAGTGTCGAGCAAGAGGGTGAATCAGGATGTGGTTATTGCTTTTCTAGAAGGACTCATAACCCATTTTGGAATATCGAACGTCATAATGATAGATAACGGCTCCCATTTCATTGGGGCCAAGATGTGTGCATTTACTAGCAAGTATAGTTTTTATCTACAGACTTCATCAAATTATTACCTGCAGGGCAATGGTTTGGCGGAGTCTACTAATAAAAACTTGCTCCGGATCCTCAAGAAGATGTTGGAATACAATAAGTGGACTTGGCACCTGCACTTAGATTTTGTGTTATGGGCTGACCGAATTTCTATTAAGAATTTCCATGAAGACATCCCCATATTCTCTGGTTTATGGGAAGGAAGTAGTGCTTTTTGTGCATATTGAGTTGTCGACACTTCAGTCCCTACAATCTCTAAACGATGAAGGCGAAGAGTTCGATCCAGTTAGCATCATAATTGCCTAGTTGTTGCAGTTTTAAGAGGAAAGGGATAAATCTTGATGAGCCTAAAAAATGCTCATATTTTGTATGGGTTTCATCGATTATTATGCGACAATATATTAGGAACTATGTACTTTTATGAATGATTATGTAATTATTTAATAGAATTATGTGTGTTATCTAATTTGTGTGTTTTAGTGTGTTTTTGTGGAAATGTAGTTGGTTTTGACAGATTTGGATCAGTCGAGGTCTTTCATGGACCTGGCACTCTGTTTCTTTCGAAATCTAAGGCATGAAGGTAGGCGCCTTCCTCTTCAAGGAAGGCACCAACAGAAGGTAGGCACCTTCCTCTTCAAGGAAGGCACCAACAGAAGGTAGGCACCTTCCTCTTAAAGTAAAGTGCCAATAGAAGGTAGGTGACATACTTAGGCGCCTTTCACATAGGGAAGGTGCCCCATACAAGGCAAAGCATCTTTCGTATAGAGAAGGTGCCCACATCAATAGGCGCCTTCCATAGGAAGAAGGCACTCCACATCAGTATGCACCTTCGGCATACGAAAGGCACCTATCAAAAGCACGTGAGGAAGGCACCTTCCTCATAGAGAAGGTGCCTCCATTCTTCGCCAGTTGACCGAGTAAAGTGACATGGGTAGAGTTGATCGGTGTCATTCCAGTTCCACATCATGCAGGATAATTTTGGGAGTTGCACCAATGGACGAGAACGTCTTACCTACACCAGGTGAAGCATGCACCAATCAACAAATGCTTAGCCATTAGGAACAAAGCCTATTTTTAGCAGATGTCGATTACGTTTACCAGATTGTCCTAGTTTAGTCTGGACTAAACTACTGTTGTAACTTCTTTGTAATAGAATATCTATGTGTGTGCTATATAAACACACACAGACCTCTTTGATAGATATCCAAAATCCATATTGAGAATACATTTGTCATTCTGAGGAAGTAGAAGCGTTGTAATAATTCTTTTGCAAATACAATAAAGTTTGAGAGTTCCTAACTGCGTGTTCAGTTGGAAGGGAGCTGTTGGAGCCTGGGCCCACTCCAAGCCAGTATTCCTTCCCTTTTACTTATGCTTTCCTAGATTAGTTTCCTACTTTCATAGGTTTATTTTCTGCACTGTTATTTCCATTTTCGTAGTAGGTTTACTTTTATTATGCACGTATGAATATTTACATTCTCAAGATTTAATTATTCATACGTAAATTATTATGGTGTGGATGAATGATTGACAATCCTTTAAACCCCCCAATAGTAGAATTAGTCGGACTCATCTCAAAGTGGGTATTGTAAGTGATCTTGTATGAGACACTTTTGAAGTTTATGAAGCTCCCTAGGTTGACAATTTAAATGATTGAGCAGTGACAAAATAGGAGAAAAATTCACCTGTGTTTGGCCCGCAACATTTTGGTGCCATTGTCAGGGAAGTGCCTCTATTAGATTAATTGCAATACCTAAAAACCTTCTATCTGACTTTGTATGAGTTCTTCGAGAAGAAGAGGACCTGACGATCGGTTCATAAAACAAAGTCCACCAAAATCTGAGTCAGCCGAACATTCTGAGTTTGAACTAGATTCACCCGACTCACCGCCAGCAGTCCACTGGAGTGAGGATCCTCACCTTGTGCAAAGTGCTTCCTCATCCCATCAACTCGGGGAAGAACGAACCATTGTAAACCCATTGTTTAAGAGGACACCCTCAGAGGAAGCACTATTGTGGAAAGCTATAGAAGACCGGACGATAACACCAGATGACCTTAGAGCCTTGACTCATAAAGTTTTGAACGATCGTAAGGCCATAAGAACTGCATTAGAGACCACATTTCCTAAAAAAATGGCCGATGAAGAGGCTTCATCTAGCTTTATTTTCCCGATTGAGGAAGGAGTAGGAGAAACCAAAATGAAAAACATATCCCCTACTCATCTTCCTACCTTCAGAGGATACCCGACCGAGGACCCTGACCTATTTTTATTTAAGTTTGATGTTCTATGCAGGTCTGTGGACTACAAATATGATACGCAAAAGCTGAAGCTCTTTCCTTCCACATTAGATGATGCAGCTCTGTGATGGTTCATTGGTCTGGGAGACAAACACATTGCCACATGGGATCAAATGAAGAGGCTCTTTTTAGAGCAATATCAAGACTTTGGGAGAGCCAGAGACTCCAGAGAAGAGGTCCTGAGCATGATGCAAAAATAATACGAGTCTCTTGAGGAGTACTGGGAGAGATTCAACTTCAATATTCAATGATCTCCTCATGCAAAGCTAGTTGATAAGTCTCTTAAAAGCATATTTTTGAGAGGACTTAACAACAAATCATTAGAAGCTCTCAACATGATTTTTGGAGGTGATGTCTACCAACACGCTATGGAAGATATCCAACAATTATGTTAGAACTACTCAAGAAGGAGAGGCAAGACCACTCCTAGAACCATGAAAGTGACTGCTTCGGTCACAAAAATAGAAATAGGCAATATGCTAGAAGATTTGAAAAGTGAGATGCTTTCGTCTCTGGCATTGCAGATGGATACACTACTGTTAGAGAAAAAGAAGCAAGAAAATGAGGCAACATTGGCTTATTTCTACCCGAAATGTAGAGGAAAGCATGCAAATAATGCATACCCAGAAAACAAAGTCAGAGTATGCACGGTCTATAAGCTAAATCATAAGACCCGATTGTGCCCGCAATTGCCCAGTATCAAGGAGGATGTTGACATTACGGAAGCCTATTTTGTAGGCAATCGAAGAAGTTGGCCACAACCCCCTATGGGAAATATGCCACCAATGCCATCATACAGGGGAGGACCATACATGCCACAAGGCCAGCCTCAACCACCTAACATGGGGTGGTGGGGGCCATCTCCTTGGTCCAATGCACCCCCAGGAGCAACATTTCTGAACCAGTAACCCTGGATGCAATATCAATACCCTGGGCAATAGTGGAGAGGCCATGCTCCATGGAATCTAGCTCCATAGAACGTAGCACCAACTCACCCCCAACAAAACCTGCCAGCCTTACCTATAGTGAGACCTGCATAGCTACCCGCACAACCGATGGTAAATCCCAATAACAGAGTAAATCAATCGATATATAATGTAGAAGGTGAGATGTACCCGATGTATAATATTAGTTGTAATCCTATTCATCTTAGATCAGGTAGATAGCTAGGAGTAGAGACACCTCCACTGATAGAAGAGGAGGCAGATTTAGAAGAAACACCTCTTATAGAAGAGGTGGAAGAAGAAGTGGTTGAGAGAACAAAGGCTCCGTTTCCTAACCGATTGTAAGAACAAAGGAAATTAATGCAGCCGAAGTTTGATATTCTTTCTAGCTTGAAAAATCTCACAATGACAATTCCACTTTTTCAAGCTATCCGAGACGTCTTGATATATTCTAAAGCAATAAAGGAGATGTGCCTAATAAAGTTAGGATGAAGAGTGACCTAGACTATCAATGTTGGTGTTTTTTTATGCAAGTTTATCTTTGTCGTTTGATTAAAATTGGGTATTCTTGAATGTTGATCTTCAATAATGTAATGCCTTAGGAGACCATGCAGAGGCTAAACTCATAGACTGAGACCTAGCTCAATGGTTTTGCTTATGATCGATCAACTAGCACGAAAGGAATGTGGAGGATATAATAGTGACGTGATGCATGGGAATATTTGGCCGACTTCTGTTTTATAGTCTAAAACTAGGTTGGGTGGCTACTCTCTTATTTTGGGAAGACTGGTGGTGATAGTGATGCTTACATCATGTCGTGATGGGCTGATGACCATCTCCAATGGACAGAATGTAAAAAGGTTGACCATTTCACCCCCTGCATAGTCTGTTGATTCGTCGAGAGAGTCTACGTTGACCAAGCACAAAGAGAAGGAGTTGTCCATCATCCAGCCAGTGATGGCATTAGATGAATTGGTGGAGGAAGAAGATGAGGATGGTGCTATCGTAGAATTCCTCCAAGGAGAATCTCTGCACCACATTGAGTCACCATTGTGGTCCCAAGACCACCACATTCAATAGATAAACGTTGGGCCAGGAAAGATGTTGAACGTCAACAATGGGTTAACCCCCACACAACTAATGGAAGTAGAAGAACTCCTGGTTAGGCACCAATGAGTATTTGCATGGGACTACTCAGATATGAAAGGTATCAGCCCAAAAATTTGTACCCATCGAATAACCTCAATATAGGGACTCAATGGCGGCAAAGAAGAATGAATCTGACAATTAAAGACATTGTCAAGGCAAATTGCAAAAAATCTTGTTCCAATTCATCTATCTAATTTTTGATAGTGAGCAGGTGTCATCATTTGGTGGTCCCCAAGAAGAACGGGAAGTGGCAGATTTGTGTGGACTACAAGGCAGGTCTTGGATACACTTTTGAGGTGGAAGTACTTCTCCTTCCTGGATGGATTCAGTGGATACAACCATATCTAGATAGGAGAAGAAGACCAGGATAAAATGATGTTCACCTACCCTTGGGGAACGTTCACTTATCAGGTATTGTCTTTCGGGCTCTGCAATGCACCTACCACCTTCCAAAGGGCGGTGCTGAGCATATTTTCAGACATGATAGGAGATGCGGTTGAAGTGTACATGGATGACTTCACCATTTATGGAGAAACCTTTGATGAAGCAATGAAGAACTTGGAAAGAGTGCTCAAAAGAAGTGAGGAAAATAATTTGTCCCTTAGTAATGAAAAATGCTTTATGATGATGCAAGAGGGCATCATATTGGGACACCATCTCTCCACGAAAGGAATAAAGGTTGACAAAAGGAAGATAGAGGTCATCAAGGACCTACCTAGCCCTAGAATCCTATAAGAGGTGAGAAGTTTCCTCAGGTCTATCGGGTACTACCGATGATTTATCATCGACTTCAATAAAATTGTGAGACCACTCCACACTTTATTGTCTAAAGACGTGGAATTCAACTAGATGAAAGACTACGAAAGAGCGTTTTAGTCACTCAAGGAAAATCTGATATCTGCACCTATTCTAAGGGGACCAAATTGGGCCATACCCTTCCATATCTATTGTGATGCATCCAATAATGCAATTGGAGCAGTCCTCGGGCAGAAGGATGGCGAGGAATTTTATGCCATCTACTACATCAACAAAAATTTGGCAGGGGCTGAGCTCAACTATATAGTGACAGAGAAAGAATTCCTTGTAGTTGTACATGCCATAAACAAATTCTACCATTATATCACCGGATACAAGGTGTTTGTACATACGGACCACGCAGCTATTAGTATTTAATGAGCAAATCGGCTATTGGAGGAAGAGTTATAAGATGGCTTCTACTATTGCAAGATTTCGACATAACAATAGTTGAAAAACCTGGCAAAGACAACATTGTAGCAGATTTTCTATCCAGATTGATGCCAACAGACCATGCGGTAGTGGAAGACCAATTTTTGAATGAACATTTGTTCACCATCAACGAGCAGACGCCATGGTACATAGACATAGCCAATTACTTGGCCATCGAAAGAACCTCGCCTACTCTCTCCTCACGAGAAAAGCAGACGGTAGTAGAGAAGAGTGCCTCCTTTCTATGGGTTTACGACCTCCTATTTAAAATAGAACGTGATCATATTATAAGGAGATGCATAGCAGAGCAGGAGTTATCGAAAATACTCAAAGCTTGCCATGATGAACCATGCGGGGGACACTTTGCAGGGAAGCAGACTGCCTATAAAATCCTATAGGCTAGGTATTTTTGGCCCACTCTATTTAAATATATGGCTGCCTATGCCAACAAGTGTGACGAGTGCCAAAGAATGGGTAGACCAACCCATCGAGACGAGATGCCCCTTCAACCGCAAGTGCATCTAGAGCCCTTCGATAAGTGGGGCATGGATTTTGTGGGGCCAATAAATCCACCTTCGATAGGAAGGAGATTTATTTTAGTCTACACAGACTACATCACCAAGTGGGTGGAAGTTCAAGCATTGAGGGATTCAAAGGAAATAACAGTAGCCGATTTCTTATTTGCTCATATTTTTACACGATTTGGGGTCCCTAGAGAGATAACAATGGACTAGGGGCCTCAATTTACCTCCAAGCTGATCGAGGAGTTGATGGAACAATATAGAATTTGGTACAACAAGACTACACCCTACCACCCATAGGAAAATGGGCAAGTAGAGGTTACAAACAGGGAGATTGAGAACATCCTAACAAAAACCATGCAGCAACATAGGAAATATTGGGCTACACGGATTTCAAAGGAAGTATGGGCGTACAACACCATGTGGAAATCGACCACCGACTTCACACCCTTCCATATGGTCTACGAGAAGAGTGCGATGATGCCCATTGAGTTTGAAATCAAGACACTAAGAACTGCTTTAGAATTAAATTTGAGCTTAGAAGAAGCTCAAAAAGAGAGGGTTTGGCAGCTAAACCAGTTGGACAAATTCCTAAGGGATGCTTTGCAAAGAACGAAGATCATACAAAAGCAAAGAAAAAATGGCATGATCGACACATCAAGCTGAAGCAGTTCCAGGAGGGAGAATGGGTGTTGTTGTACGATTCTAGGTTCTAGGAGAGGAAGGGAAAATTAATGCAGAGATGGATGGGACCATATGAGGTGGTAGAGCTCATCAAGAATGGTGTTGTGCATGTTAGGACTATTGATGGTAGCAATGTTGTATTGACAATGAATGGCCACCGACTATGGCCCTACAACACATCCAAAAATTTATTGGTGGAGTCCAGAACAGGCATGGGGGAGACCCCATCCTTGTAAATCTGGACCAAACTCTCAGCAAGTAGAATGGTGGACATGGAGGTGTCCACCAAAATTAGTTAGTTTAGGTTTGTTTTATTTCTTACGGTGTGTTTTGTAGGGACGACACCCGCATGCAAGTTGTAGGCATCCTAGTAGAGGGCCTACCAGGCATGAAATGCATCTAACTGCCTATAGTTTTCTTTTATTTTCATTTGCTTTTGTAGGTGGAGGACCTGACAACTCAAAAAATAGGTATCTAGGAAACCAGGCCTGAATCGACTCAGCATCCCGACACCTGTGCATGTAGTTTAGAAGCAGCATCTATCCAAGCTTGGGTGAAGGAAATAAACTCTCCTTCAGGGGGAAATCACACGCCAGGTCCGGTAGGAGGATGCTATGGTAGCATGAAGAAAAGTCTGAGGAGGCTTGATCACCCTTTCCTAGATGATCACAATGTGCTGCTGAGAAAAATGCCTTGCAGAAGGCCTTCCTCTTCAAAGAAGACTCCCCACTTGAGAAATAGTGCCTTCCTCCTTGGAGAAGGTGCCTAACTGAGGTGGATGGTGCCCGTAGGAAGAAGGTATCAAGCTGGAGGTGAGGCACCTTCCTTATAAAGAAGGCACCCCAAAGAAAATAAGGTGCCTTCCTTATAAAGAAGGCACCGCAGAGAAGGCAGGCACCTTCCTTATAGGGAAGGCACCCAACTGAAATAAGGCGCCTTCCTTATAAAGAAGGCGCCCGTAGGAGAGTTCCAAAAAAAAATGTTGAGAAGGCGCCTTCCGCATCATGAAGGTGCCATAAAAAAAAATGATGATCAAAGTGCCTTCCATTCCAGGAAGGTGCATCCATTCGAAAGCGCCTTTCGTAGTAAGAAGGCACCATTCTTCAAAAGTGCCTTCCACAGCGGGAAGGCGCCTTCTTCAAGTCTTCCCATTCTTCAAAAGCGCCTTCCACAATGGGAAGGCGCCATTCTTCAAAAGTGCCTTTCGTAGCGGGAAGATGCCACTCTTCAAAAGCACCTTCTATAGTGGGAAGGCATTCGGCAAGAAGCACCTTCCACCTAGGGAAGGTACCATTCATTTAAAGTGCCTTCCTCATCGGGAAGGCACCAAAAGCACCTTTCGCATACAGCCGGTGCTTTGGTTTCATGTGCGCCTCGATTCGAATGAGATCAACACACGATTGGGTAGCACCTGATTACCACTAGACCCACATGATGAAAAATCCACCCCAATCAAAAATTATGCAGAGTTACAGGGCGAGATCCTCGTGCACGCCTCAAAAATAATGGACAGATGGTTTTTCAAAGACCAATCAGGAGCCTGTCTTCAGCATCGAACCTCGAACAATGCATAGTAGCGAAGTCCAGCGTAATCCACACATGTGAAATACCCATCCTCCATGTCATAGGCCGACGAATCACTACTCTTCATGATGCATGGAATATCCAATCAGGTACGCGCATAATTTTAATTAAATTTTTATGTAATCTTTCATGAATTATGCAGTACCAAAAAATAGTGCCGCCATGAAAATCATGCACCCCCATGGCCAAAACATCATGCCAATGATATGGCTCGAAAGGCATACCTTGCCAACCCCAAAATTGAATGCTAGGGTTAGGCACCTTCCTTATAAGAAGGTGCCTTCCTGAGAGTGTAAGGCAGGAATAGAAGAGCAGTTAGGGAAGGCACCATGGGAGGATGATCAAAGAATCATGCCATCAAGAAGAATGAGCCGAGTGACATAGAGGGGATCAGGGGGGCGGTGAGGACTCAGTTTGAAGTCAAGGGATGGCTCGACTATTGTACCCAGGTCTATCAAAACCAGGATATGGAGGCAACAAAATAATTCACTGCCTCCTTGAGAGGCGACGCAGCTCAAGTGCATGGAAGGGAGATCTCGGTCACCCCGAAATACATCTCCCAGGTGACCGGCTTGCCTCTCATAGGTGAGTGCACATACAAGGGCGGCACGCTAAAATAGTGTGCCGAATTACTGCTGCCAGGAGAAAATGTGCAGGTAGAGAAGGAGGGGTTGCCAAAAAGCTGACTTCCTATGAACCTGTGGAAGTTGTTCGAGCAAATTTCTCACTTTTTCACATGCACAGGGAAATATTCCCACCTGCACGTTAATCATGTGCAGTTCTTAAATCACCTGGTGCATGGGAGGAAGATGAACGTGCCCTTCTACCTAGAAAATGCCCTGAAGGAGGAAGTGACTCGATACCAGAGGGGTGCACCTTCCGCCTTGGCCCACCATGGGCTGATATCGACACTGGTTCGCCATGCAGACGCACAAAGGGAAGACTCCCATGCAGAGGGAGATGGCAGCCAAGAAGGGCAGGAAGATTCTACTGCCAGGGTAGATGAAGATGAAGAAAGCCCCATAGTAGAGGTAGAAGAAATTAGGCAATTGTCATTGCCTAATTTTGTAGAAGGGGGGCACTCACCCCTACCCAAATTCATAGAGGAAGGGGTATGGCTTGCCAGTGGTAGAGCTGAATTACGACAACTAGAGCCAGTTCCTAGGAGGAAATGCCTACGGTGCCTACTCCTATCATCAGAGGAAGAGGAGGATGACTTGGAGGCTAGTCTCATAGCCCAGACCCTCCAAGAATTAACCAGATGGAGCCCATAGGATGTTAGGACTTCTATGGGCATTAATCAAGAGGTTGACACGGCCCTAGAAGAGGCCCTGGAATGGCATACCGAGTGTTGGATGGCCCAACAAATGTTGGAGGATTGCCAGATGATGCACAAGGAATAATTGGAGGAGCGAGCACGAAGAATAACTCAGCTCGAGCAGCTGGTCCAGCAGCTGCAGGAGGAGAATCAACAATTTTGAGCCAAGGAGACAGAGAAAAGGGATGCGTCGACTCAGACCGATTGGGTGATTGAGGTCCCGATGAATTCCCCTACTTCATTAGAAAGAGTATACTCTTTGGGGGAATTTTGATCGGATGCCCGGCAAAGTAGCCCGGAAGTAGGGGAGAATTCCTCTATTTTTGAGATTAATAGGGGAGGGAGCCCAATAGAGCCCCCTATTATAGACCTAAGTGACACAGAGCCTGGTGTGGACCAGCAACCACAGAAAAAACCAGGGGTGAAGGAAGAATTCCCTGAACCTAAAGGAGGGATCGAAGGACCTGCGGGGTTGGCACCAGAACAATCAGAGAAAGGAGGGACAACTCCAAGGAAAACAAAGCAAGTCCCTCGTGATGAAGAGACACTCATCGGGAAGGAGGAGAAACCCCTTGTTCGAGTCGTCACAATTTCTACTAGGGCCAAAGAAAAAGGGCCCAAGATGGCTCGAAGGAAGGTGAAGGTGACCTTCGCCGAGCCGGTCGAGGATGAATGGGACATGCAACCATTCACAGAGAGGCAGAAGCGGTTTGAACAACTACATGAAGAGATGGTAGTAGCAAAGGAGGCCAGGAAGTTAGCCTCGAAGGTCCAGGGAGACCCGGGTATTTGTGTTAACCCGATGGATGACGATCAATTCTAGGAGATTTACAGGTCATCCCATGGATGCCCCTCAAAAATATGAAGATATTTCGAGAGATGGGGGGTATATGGGCCTAAGTTAGAAGTCGCTACCATTGCAAGAGAAAATGCAGGGCTTACCCCTAAAGTAGCCCAATTACACAAGGCCCAGGTAGTCCGACTCAGGAGGGATAATTTTGACATTCCTCTTGCAGTAGTCAGACCTCCAGATGCTAACCTATGGCAAGCTACAGAAGTTGCATTCCAAGCAGTAGGGACTACACTAGCTATACCACCTCCAGGAGCATCCGGGGTGGGAACCTCGAACAAACAGAGCCAACGGATTGAGCAGAAGCAGATAACAATAGTTGGCTTCCCCAACACCACAACTCCATGTAGAAAAAGAAATACCGCACCTCCCGATGCCGATCCATAGAAGAAGTAGTCACAAGTCGTAGGTACAACCAGATCCACTGGAAAATGATGATGATGAAGAAATATGAAGAGCTACCTACAGTTTTGATGCCATGAGGGCGTGGCATATGTTAGGCATGGGGGGATGATGAGCCTAAAAAATGCTCATATTTTGTATGGGTTTCATCGATTATTATGCGGCAATATATTAGGAACTATGTACTTTTATGAATGATTATGTAATTATTTAATAGAATTATGTGTGTTATCTAATTTGTGTGTTTTAGTGTGTTTTTGTGGAAATGTAGTTGGTTTTGACAGATTTGGATCAGTCGAGGTCTTTCATGGACCTGGCACTCTATTTCTTTTAGAATCTAAGGCATGAAGGTAGGCGCCTTCCTCTTCAAGGAAGGCACCAATAGAAGGTAGGCACCTTCCTATATACAGAAAGCACCTGGCGTCTTCCGTATAGGGAAGGTGCCCACATCAGTAGGCACCTTCCACAGGAAGAAGGTGCTCCACATCAGTATGCGCCTTCCGCATATGGAAGGCACCTATCAAAAGCACGTGAGGAAGGCACCTTCCTCATAGAGAAGGCACCTCCATTCTTCGCCAGTTGACCGAGTAAAGTGACATGGGTAGAGTTGATCGATGTCATTCCAGTTCCACATCACGTAGGATAATTTTGGGAGTTGCACCAATGGATGAGAACATCTTACCTACGCTAGGTGAAGCATGCACCAATCAACAAATGTGCAGCCGTTAGGAACAAAGCCTATTTTTAGTAGATGTCGATTACGTTTACTAGATTGTCCCAGTTTAGTCTGGACTAAACTACTATTGTAACTTCTTTGTAATAGAAGATATGTGTGTGTGCTATATAAACACACACAGACCTCTCTGATAGATATCCAGAATCCATATTGAGAATACATTTGTCATTCTGAGGAAGTAGAAGCATTGTAATAATTCTTTTGCAAATACAATAAATTTTGAGAGTTCCTAACTGCGTGTTCAGCTGGAAGGGAGCTGTTGGAGCCTGGGCCCACTCCAAGCCAGTATTCCTTCCCTTTTACTTATGCTTTCCTAGATTAGTTTCCTGCTTTCATAGGTTTATTTTTTGCACTGTTATTTCCATTTTCGTAGTAGGTTTACTTTTATTATGCACGTATGAATATTTACATTCTCAGGATTTAATTATTCATACGTAAATTATTGTGGTGTGGATGAATGATTGACAATCCTTTAAACCCCCAATAGTAGAATTAGTTGGACTCATCTCAAAGTGGGTATTGTAAGTGATCTTGTATGAGACACTTCTGAAGTTTACGAAGCTCCCTGGGTTGACAATTTAAATGATCATGCAGTGACAAAATAGGAGTAAAATTCACCTATGTTTGGCCTGCAACAAATCCTATGAGACTTTCATGAAGCATGCTATAGCCGCAAATAAATGGTTTGGCAAGAGAACCTCTAATCGCACTTTTTAGGCTGAGGACTTAGTGTTAAAATGGAATGAGAAAAAGTCCAAGCTTGGCAATCATGATAAGTTTTACGCTTTTTGGGAGGGTTCGTTTCAGATTTCTCAGGTCCATCCAGTAAACTCTTTCACACTAAAAGACCTGAATGGATTTACCTTACCATTATCATTTAATGGTATGCACTTGAAGGCGTACTACCAGTAAATGGTAGTACAAGATTTTCCTGTACAGTTGTATATATATTCTCTTTTTTTTCCTTATGCATTCCAGTTTTCCTGTATAGTTGTGAGAGTGTCCTTTAGCTCCTTCTCGTGCTAGCAGAATTCCAGTTTGGGTAGATCAAGGCCCTAACCAGAGGAAGAAGTCGATGGGTGCACTTACTTTAGTTTTAGTTCAGGTTGGGTTGTGCAGTAGGGCAAATAAAAGTGCCCAACAGGTTAAGCAGGATTCCATCGCTAGGAATGACTCACACAGGCAAAACATGGCTCTATGCACTTAAGTAAGGTTGTGCACCCAGGTTGTGTGCCCCATTTTGGGTGCACCTAGGTCGTACACCCAAGTTTGGGCATACCCGAGATGTGCGCCCAAGTCTAGGCACACTCAGGTTGTGCACCCAAGTTTGGGTGCACCCAGGCCATGCACCCAAGTTTGGGCGAACTCAAGCCATGCGCCACAGGTCGAGCGCACATTTTTTACACATAGGAGTGTGCCCAACCTGGGCGCACCTCCATGGAATACAACTCAAGGTAGAATGTACCCATCCCAAGGAGCCCAATGGGTGTATTTTTAAAAGCGGCCCCCCCATCCATGGATTCTCAAGTTTGGCTCTTCTCACCAGCACACAACCCAAGGCACAGCCCATGATTGAAACTAGATATACATGTGGTAGGGATTCACACTCTTCAAGGATGATTACACCCCAGCTTGGGCAGTTAAAAATGGGATCTACACCCTGTCATTATTTATCATGCAAAATGTTTTTTGTGGTGCCCCAAAATTTATCCCGAGTATTAACTCTATGCAGGTGATATTGATGCAGGTGGGTGGGAGTCGAGCCTATAAAAATCAAACTCTTCAATGGATACACCTTTTAGAATTCTAAGTCTATTGCACAGTCCACCATTGCTGAGCACCAATGAAACTTTGTTCCATCTGCACACTTACAATTTATTTTTGAAGCACTCTCAAGGCAGACTATCGCTAAACTTTGTCACCCACGAAAAGCTTAAGGATTTCATCACAGAAAAATGAGCAATAAAGGAGAGTCCAAGCAAAAAAATGAAACGGCTCAAAAATTTGCAGAAGGTGAACAAGGAGGGGTGAAAGAAAAAAAGAGAAGCCCCTGTCGCCCTCACATGAAGATAAACTAAGTAAGATTCGGGACTGTATTCTCACCCGCACCAGTATAGAGAAGTTGCGCATGGATATTGACCAGAAGAAGGCAAAGGTGTCCGAAGTGCACAATCGAGTAGTCCCTTATCACTCCCTCCTATACTGGTACCTGTGCACACCTGTGCACCCTTGCCCAGAGTTGGTCTCTGCAATCGTCAAGGCCTACGACCCTCGGACTAGGTCTATGAAGGATCCAGAAGGAAACAGACTATTCTCCATATCGACTGATAAAATCTGTGAGGCCTTTGCCTATGAGCGGTGACCTCTTGAGAATGTCATCATCCGAAGAATTAATACCAATGAGTAGGAAGAGAGATACATCAATTCGACACAGATGAGGTATTTTATGGAGGCTCATTACATGGAAACACTTGCACCTAGAGCCTTGTCATAGCTTCCTATGCCTCTACAAAAATTTAAAAACTTTAAACTTTTCTCCATGCTAGCATGGATCACTATCCAGGCATAAAACGCCCAAGTAAATGCTTGGCATGTGGTATTTGTTGAATGCATATCCCATGGGAAATTTTACGTCGTTGATGCTGCATCACAAGAAGTAAGGCCCATCTTCTTCGACTGGACTGATTGGGTGTCTCGGTAGCTGCACCTCTAGTTGTGCGCAATGTAAAAGGGGGCCATGGCATTCCAAAGCTACTCTTTTTGGTGTGGTACTTCTTCCACCAGCTACATGCACACCCTCGCTTCACCTTCATTGACAAGAGCTCCACTAATGAGAAGGGCAAGGTGCTCCCGGTGTATCAGTGGACTTCAACCCTGTCAAGGCGAGAGTCTTATTACAGCTTCAACTAGATTTTTTTGGGTTTGACGCTGCAAATCATAACTGGTGTCTACAAACGAGTACCGAAATAAATGAGATATTATGTGATAAATTAGCAACTCGAAGATATCTTTTGGTTAACACAAGGGCTCATGATATGAATTTTTGGATTCTCTGGTAAACCCTTATTGTTACCGTATTACGCTACTAAGTATGTTTTTGCCCTTGAGGTCACTAGCCAGTCCGACTACGTAGATGATGTGTTCGACAAGGGGAGAAAAAAATAGCACACCTACCCCTGGCCCATCGAGCTTGGCCCCATCAAAGTGATGCAGAATAAGCAAAACCATTATCTGGTGGTTACCCTGTATGATTTTGGTCTGATAGACCTGCTCCAACGATGGAAATATGACCCAAATGGCATCTTCAAGGAAAATATTGGGAAAGAAAAATTCCATAGTTTTCCTTGCCTGGAGATCAATTAGTAGTGAAATAACCCTTTTGGGTGGGACCTTGAATGACACATCAAAAATATGTTCTCCTTCCCATCGTGGCATGATTTTTATGTCATGGAGGTTGAATACAACCCTAGGCAGTTTCTAGGTCAGGACCCTGATGATCGAATCTTCAAGTTCATGAAAGAAAAAGCGCCCTAGTGGTCAGAAGAGAAGGTTACAAACTGGTGGGTAATGAGGTGTCACCACAAGAAAAAGCTATCTGACCCCATGCTGCAGATAGATCAAAAAAAATTTGATATATTTGATAATAACTATGAAACTTATCGGCACGTGTTCTTTGGTGACTGTGTGCCCAAAATTTTGGAAAGTCACAGCAGAGTGGATGACTTGTACGCACTAAAAGAACAATAAACTAGCCAGGCACCACCTATTAAGGGCAAGGGTAAGCAGCCTTTCTAAGAAGAAAAGGCTGCTCTGAAGAAGAGGAGTGCGCCTGATGCACCCGTGCCTCAAAGTGCCACAAAGAAGCCTCGTACTTTTAAATTCAAGGTCTTTGGCACAGTCCCTTCGATGGTAGCAATCAAATAAGGGGACACTACAGGGATTACTCCTCCAACACAACAAGTGCAGAAGGTGCAGTAGTTGTTGCATGCTGAAGTACTGCTCGTTGACTTATAATATGAAGCAACAGGCAGAGAAAGAGAAGCTATCCCAATAACACAGTAGTTTACCATGTTGGCTCTAGAGATGTCCGAGTTCACAGGTACGTCTTTTACTCCTCTCTTTTTCTCAACTACCCTTGTAGAAACCCCACTCCTCAATGTCAAAACCTTAGTTTCTACCAATATTTCATTCGGGACCTCTACTAAGGTCTTTTCAAACCCCTTCCCATAGGCACAATTCCATATTCACTTATCGACACTTTCCAAGTCTTTTGAGACTTTTGCAAAAATCTCCAATGCCTTATCCCTCTCGATAACTTCTGGCCTCACTCCTCAAGGTTTGGGGGTTTTTGTTGCAACTTCTATGACCAATGCAAGCATTGGATAGCCTTATTTTATCCCTACTCTCTTAGTTGTTTTGATAGTGCCCACTATGGGGACACCTCCTCCTGAACCTAGCATCTCAGCTTCGGCTGTACAAACCCTAGCATCCCCCATAGTCACTGTTATTGTCACCCAGCTGCTTCCAGAGATACCTGTACAACCAAGCCCTCAACGGGATCTATTCCCCCTTACCCCATTATTTGGAATATAGGAACCTGAGCCTGAGGAGCTAAACTTTTACGAAGAGAGAACAATGGCTAAGAATATCCGTAAGGCCCATCATAACTCCTCAGTCTGGATCAAAGGCCAAAAAAGAAAAAATGAGCAGGCACTGGCCCAGCCAAAAAATAGGGTAGTATTTGACCCTTAAAATATGTAGCTCATCCAAATGGAGAAGGTGCAGGTGCCCAAGTTACAGAAGCCTTTGAATGAAATGACAACAGTGGACCACTCCTATCAATAAACGGTGGAGGATCTGAAGACTGTTGACCCTAATATGAAAGCTAAGAATATTCATGTCGAGGTGACATCCCTCTATCTTTAGGTGGATCATTTTAGGGATCGTTGTTATGACATTGAGGCCAAGAGTATGCAACTTGAAGAAACCCTAGCACTCATACGTGGGCAGCTCGAAGATGAGCAGCTAAAAGTGAAACAGTTGCAGCAGCAAGTGGTTGACTTGGAGCAGGCACTGAAAGACACCAAGTAGGATTATGAGGAACACCTCAGGGTATAGGGAGAAGCTAAAGATCAGTTGCAGGTATTGGATGTCAAGATCCAACAGCTAAAGGCCAAGTTGGAAATTAGGCCATAACCTAGTTCAACCCTGTCCAAGGACCGTACCAAGGAGGCACGTGCTCACTTCCTGGCCAACTTCAGGAATAGGGTGCATCGGGTAGTCTCCATCCTAGCATTCATTTGTGAAGCCAAGCAAGTAGTTTCACATGGTGCCTCCATTTTGGAAGAGGCCGAGGCAAAGGTCGATGAATGGCTGGAGCTGACCATGGATGCATGGGCCCTAGACCAATCGGTTCAACTTGCACCAATATCTGACCTGGCTCGCTCATGGGCAGTCATTGATTCAACTCTTATATCTTTCTTTAATAATTCCAAGGTGGCCCAAAAGGCTCGAGATATCATAAACATGCTTGAGAGAGAGAAAAATATTGCTCTCATGTACTTTGAGACTCTGGAAAATAACGGTTTTCCAGGTTTCACCGATGAACATGACCATATCCTAACTGAGAAAGAGTTGCAACCAGCATGGGACTCTTTCAAAAAATATACCCTAAAAATTGACAGTTGGGAGGAGTCCATTTCTAAGCTCCAAGTAATGCAGTATACCTCCAAATTTACAATAATACAAGCATGTCTGATGGATCTCAGTGAGCGGTTCAATTTTTTTGAAGTTCACCATTTGGAAAGGTTTGGGTACCTTGTTCGAGAGAATCGAAAGCATAATGACATCCATGAAAATTACTAGGCCTTGGTCCAAGAGACCTACAACCATATCAGAAAGGAGCTTGCATTTCCCGAGTCCCCTTAGCAGTCGAAAGATACCCAAGTGCAAGGATAAATCCAAGCGCAAGAAGAAAGGAAGGAGCAAGGAGAGAACCAGGCATAGGGTGAGATTCATGCAGTAGATATTCCCACTCACCAAGAGGGCCAAGGCAAAAACATTGGGTCCCAATAAGACAAGGGTAAAGTGCCTCAAGATGAAGTGCCCCAGAGCGAAAGGGATAGACTGCAAGAGGAAGTCAAAGCGCAAGGAATAGATGAAGCGCATAAAAAGATCTAGGCTAAGGATAATGTTGATACTCAAGAAGGAGCCCAAGACCCACAAGGTAACGAAGAAGATGAGCATCTAGATGAAGTGTCAGGCTGAGATGAAGAATAGCACAGCGAAACGCATGAAGGGGAAGAGTCAGGAGAAGAGTCCACTACTACCAGCGGGCAATCGAAGAGAGATGATGATTATGAAGAAGATGATGACTCTAAGCCCAATGGATAAGGCATGTATGTCAACATTGATGCGAGCTCAATTTCTGTGTGAGTCACTAGATATGTTGTCATTTCTACAATATGGTGTATAATTAGCCTTCTCTTGTTTCATATTGACTTTCCAAAAACCTGGTATTTCACCATCATAGATCGAGGAAGATCATGGTACTTCAGTCCCACACAGGAGTAGTGCACCCAAGGTCTGGCACACAGTAGTGCACCCTAGGTCAGGCGCACAAGAGCAATGCACCCAAAACTGAGTGCACAGGAGTAGTGGACCTCAGGTCAGGCACACAGGAGCAATACATCTAGGCCAGGCACATAGGAGCAGTACACCCAAGGTCGAGAGCACAGGAGCAGTGTGCCTCAGGCTGGGCGCACAGGAGCAGTGCACCCAAGGCTGGGTGCATAGGAGCAGTGCACCCCAGGTCGGATGCACAAGATCAGTGCATCCAAGGTTGGTCACATAGGAGTAGTGCATCCCATGCCGAGCGCATAGGAGAAGTACACCCAATATCGGGTGCATAGGAGTAGTGCATCCAATACTGGGCGCACACAAGGAGTGTAGTGGTTGACTCGTACCATCACCTTTCATAGGCCCTCCACATCGACAATCTTAAGAACATCCTTATTCGATCAGGTGTAGATCTTCTAAGAAGCTTCCAGATGGGACATTCTGGGATTTCAAGCATATCCTCCATGAAAGAGGTCCCCGTGAGTAAGGAGACAACGCCAACGAGTTGGATCTATCAGAGCATTGAAGGGGTTCAATGGTATTCTTGAGGATTCACCAGTCTCTACCATGCTTTGTTAATACATTGTAACTATACCTCCTTGTAATCCTTATCTTGGCTTCCACCACCATATTTTTTTAATCAGCGTTTATTGTTCAAGCGGAAGAATTCTCTATATAAGCTCGCTCTTTTATTTTAAAATGGATGGATGTTTTCTAGAGGCTAAATGAAAACCTAAATTCTGCTATCAATACATCTAATGTCTGGCTCTAGACATGGACTTCTATTTTCATGTGTATGTCTTCTATTGTTTATCTTCTATTACTCCATGCTTTAACTGTAAACTTGAATTCTATTATCTGGATTTAGTTTCTAATAAGGTAGAGACTCTGGAGTAGCCCTGGATATTATGCATGCTAGTTGTTCTAGTTTAATTTATGTTAGTTATCTATATTTGAGGGCTATTTGGTTTATAATGCAATAGAGTTTTCGTGTTGTTAGTCCATCACCCTTGTTCTATCTGGCCTGTGGCCATATTTCCCATCCCTTTCAATCATTTCCTATTTCTTTCCTATTCCTTTATTTCAAAACCCCTAGTTAGAATAGCAAGGGAACCAATCCATCTCTAGAGATTGGCATGGGAGGCATTTCTTCCTCTCAGCATTTCAATGTTGGTCGGGTCTAAGGCACACTGAATTACCAAATCCTTAACAAAGGTAGATCACTGAACAACACAAACACTTTAATATTCTAACTCAAAACAAATTTCAAATTACAATAATAAAGTCCTTTGAATACACCTTATACTCTCCAATTCTTAACCCAACATTCACTTCAAAATACACAAATGATATTCCTTGCACACACCTTATAATCTCCAATTTCTTAAATCAACATATGGCAAAAATAAAAATATTAAATCATCCTTAGCCACTTTAAAAAATAATTTTGTGTCACATAAACACTATCATGCACTCCACATGAATTGAACTCGGGTTCACTACCCGCCTAGCACCTTAGCCATGGCTAGGCTGCCACTTGGGTTGCACACCCACACAAACACCACTATGCACTTCCGACCTTTCATAACCTCCACAAGTGCCAAAAACATTCGAATCAAAACAAAACTCTTCCCTCCGCTATCATCAAAAATCGAACGTGGGACCTTTGTTCCTCCAAAGTCTTACATGCCAAATGGTGATATGAATACACACTCTCTTCCCTTTATACGTCCATAGTCCACCTTAAGCTTTTAAAAATAAAAAGCTTCTTCTATTGCCTTGCTCACGAAAATCACATCGATTATTTTGTTAGCCCTTTACATATAGATTTCGGAGACTTACTTTATGCCATCCAAACATTATGGTATAAATACCATATCCTTCCTTGCTTCGACATCGACGGAGAAAATATTAAGTTTAATATTTTACGCCCAACCCTTACTTAGGGTTTATATTATAAATTAATTATAATATAAATATTATAATTAATTTACAAGTAACCTTAGGCTTTATTTTTAATACTTAATATTATAATAATAAATATTATAATATTATTTCCTCTAGGTGTTTTCCTTTTTAATCTTAGGCCTTATCTTAACACCTTTAATATTATAATATTAGTTCCTTTTGGCCTAGGTATCTCCTTCCTTTAGGGTGTTTAGCCAACCTTTTGACTAATCAAGCGAAGCTTTAAACCAAATCTCTTGGGCTTAAAATATAAAAAATTTAACCCTCCTTTTGTCAATTCCTTGCACTAACTTTTGATATCACTAACACCGACTCTTGACATCAATGACAACACAACTACTCAAAATTTCCAACACAAAGTTCATATCGACGGCCAAACAGTGACGGTGACGGGGAGGACAGCAAATTTACACCTATAAAAATGGATCAACATCCAAAAACACTTCGAAAATAGGCAGAGGTGCACGGATGTTGTAGATTTGTAGGTTTTGGATTGAAAAACCGTACAAAATGGCCAAAAAACTTTAGATCTCTTGTGGAAAGAAAAAAATGACAGCACATTTAGAGGACATCAATCGGTGAGCAGTGTGAATCAAAGCTACAAAGCAATTTATGAGTTGAGGGTCAAAACAACACAAACCCTAGCTATGGTAGAGTTTCAGTTCATCAAATAAGCAAAGTTGAAGCGATCAACCTATAATATTATGAGCAGATTCAGATCTACGATCGCGTACAAATCTACAAATAATGAGAGATCCTTAAAGCTAAGCTCAAAAAAAATATTTGTGAGAAATTTAAGAGCGTTCACCAAACAGCGAATGAAAGCACCAAACCAAGATCCACAGAGAGGATTTCTTATTCCTTTCTAAACCAAACCTAGTCTAAGGAAGCGGATACTCTTCAGACCTTATGCTCGACTATGATACCAAACTGATGTGGAACACTCTCACAAACATACACAAAGAGGAATTGCATGATGAAAACTGATTTTGTATTACCAATCATGCCTATAAATAGGCATTACAAAGCTTTCTATCGGATAAGACTGCATTAAATGCTGACGGTTACAAACCTTATCCATTACAACCAACAATTAAATAAAAATAAGTGGTTGTAAATATAATTTATTAGCTTATTACAATCAAAGTAATACATTAATCCCTATTAGTACGCTCAATGACTCTTCTATCGTAGACCTTAAGGTCTTCATAGCTCTAAGAAATCACATCACTATACTAGTTACTAACTCCTTAAACATGTGAACCTCTCTTAGTGCATTCCTTCACCATTAAGATATTTTTCCTTTGACAATATGGATAGATTGGTAAAAATATTATTTTTGTTTAATGATAGCTTTTTAAATGATATCATCTACTTTAAAAAATTGTCCAAGGAAATCAACCCTTTAGGCAAATGGTTAGTTTTGAGTTGGATCACTTTGTCTTTGATGTTCTCTTCATGTTTGTTCTAACCTTCAACATATTATGCTTCTTTGACCATAAATTTAATAATTTGCTTCTCATTGTTAAGCACCTGCCAATTGTTTGCATTATTTGAGACCATAAGTTTTAACATCACTTCTAACTCCTTTGGTTTTTTCATATTTCTACAAAAGGGTCAAGCTTAGTAGGTAAAGTAGCTATCTCATTTGCTTCAATATTCATCTCTCCTAGTATCGTGGTGGTATCATTGGTGTTAAAGCTCCCTAAGAGATCCCAATTTGGATGTCTATATGCCATTAGGTTCTTATTATTGATTGCACACACTGAGCTTACTTGATTTATCACTAACTTTGCATTGCCAAAATATATAAATTCTTAACCCTAACTTCTTAACTTTCCTTAACCCAACACACAAGGATTCATTCTTGATTATACTATCAATACAATTGGATAGTAACCAATAAGAATAATTCATCTTGGGGTTAATAATTTGTATGCCAACACCTACCCATTCCATGTTTTCAAATTATTAAAGTACATAGCCTAGGTCAGGTTGGATCCTTAAAACTATTGGTGATGAGGACATCTAATAGTCTTAGGCTTATTTTAGTCTTAGGATTATTAGTAGATTATTTTATTATGTAATACGTGAGCTTCTATCCTCACATTATCTTAGCCTATTAGAGTGATTTGCTACCTACTTATGTTAGCATCTTGTTAGAAAACTTTAGTTGCATATTGTTATTAGTTTGTTGAATATATTCCCAAAATGCAACCATGCATGCTTATTTAATCACTCACTTAATTATTCAAAACAAAGTGGAGTAATAATTAATATATTTTATAAAGTACAATTTCATGCCTAATTAATTACTTAATTAAGCAATTAATCAATCTATTGTTTATGTGCATGACTTTGAAATTGTTACCAAGTACCTTTTGTATGCACAAAAATTTATGCTTCACTTTGTATTTACTTGGTAAAATTGAAAGCTAGTGGTTTGGCTTGTTACCATAAGCAGTTAGATAGTCCATGTGGAAGTACCTCATCCAGATTGTATTTTGAAACACATTTGAATCCAATGCTTTCATTGTTGGGAGGTATGACGAGGACATCTAATATTCTTATGCTTATTTTAGTCCTAAGATTATTAGATATTATTTTATTATATAATACGTGAAACTTTTATCCTCACGTTAGCTTTCTTAGGTTGTTAGAGTGAGTTGTTAGCTACTTAAGTTAGCATCTTGTTAGATAACTTAAGTTTTATATTGTTATTAGTTTGTTGAATGTATTCCAAAAATATAAACATGTGTGCTTATATATTCTCAAAATATGAACATGTGTGCTTATTTAAGCACTCACTTAATAATGCAAAATGAAGTGGAGTTTAATTCCATATCAATTGGATCGTTAAGGATGGGATTTTGTTAGGTTATTGAATTACTAGGTAATTTCCTAGTTTAGTTTCTTCATGAAACATATCTACCTCTGGCCCACCTTCCTCGTAAAGAACCCTAATTAATGGTCATGTATGGTTTAAAAATAAGCTCACCTCCAACTTATTCATCATATATGAATTATATATGCTCATTCTATTTGATAACCATGTCATTACTCAACTTATGTAAAAGATACTTGAACGGGGGTTTATAATCTATCCTAATCATTTTTCTAGTTCAAGGCACCTTAATGTGTATATAGTCCATCAATAGATAGCCATCACTTGATAATCTCCTGGTCCATTCTCTTAATAGCAACATTCTAAAATAAGGTGGAAGATCCACTACTATTATTTTTTGTGCTTGGCTATGGTCATTAACAAGTCTTTCAATATTTCAACTATATTGGCCTTGGTTCCACCCATTTGAATAGGAATTCTAACCATTTTAGAATATGACAACTTTATTCCTTCACAAATTACCTTTGGCATATCTATTATAGCTACTCCTAATACAATTATATAACTTCTTAGAAGGTAATTTTCAATCTTTAAAGTGATATAGAAAGGAATTGGTTTCACTATTTTGGATTAGGAGCGTTCAGGACATTGATGGCATTTACTTGTATATATATGACGAGTCCTATACTATGAGGTTTTAGTGCCTTGACATATTAAATAGAACACCAAGGTCTAGGGTCACTTTAGCCTTAGTATAGTTTTTCTCTTGCTCCTTCAAGGCTTCTTGTAGAAAATCCCTTTGCCAATGTAAATACCTCCAACATCCTTACTTTAGATGATGTCTTCAACTCTTTAGCAATGTTGAACCCTACACCACTGCACTAAAATAAAACATTTTATTATTTCTATAAAATCCCTTTTTGATACAATTTGACCCTTTTAAGGTGCATTTTACAATAAGATGTGCCAAAATGGGAATCCCTTTTACAAATCAAGGATGGTGTCTTTCACTTCTTCTATGCCATAATCAATGTTGGAGGTGGGTTTTTTGTGACCACCGTGATGGATTTGAACTTGTTGAATTTGTAACCTACACACATGCAAATAGACAAATGGTTTAGTAGCACCTGTCACAATGAATATGATAAATGACTAATGTAAATTGCATAAAAGAAAATGAATATGATTATTGCTTACATGAGTGATGATTTTAGCAACATAACATTAGCATTCCCTTCCTCCCTTTTCTTGGTGAAGTGATGGTGCCTTTATAGGCCTTTGAGGGTTTTGGAGGGAAGGATAAGTGGCAAGACAGGGCTACCAAGTGACAAGGATTGGGCAACCACCTATCTTGGGAAATTGTAGTGAGTCACTAGAAGTGTCTCACTTAACTGGGAAGATGTGGCAAGTGGGTAGGTGTAAGTGGAGTGAGGTGTGGAGTGAGGTGTGAGATGTGGCAAGTGGGTAGGTGGAAGTGGAGTGAAGTGTGAGGGATGTCCCATGTGAAGGGACAAGGGTGAAATGGGTGTGTGAGAGGTGGCAAGGTGAGGGGTAGTGGTGGCTAGGACATGTGTCAAGTGGGGAGACAGGGTATCTTATGCAAATTTTCTAGATTTAATAAATTTGAAAAATATAAATTAATGTGCAGGAAAATACACCTAAGTTTAGACTTAGGCATATTATTTTATTATGCAAAATTGTGATGTGCAATGTGGGTGAAATGTAGAGTAATTGATATGCCTAAGTTTATACCTAGGCATATAATTTAATATGCAAAATTATGTGATGAAATGCAAATGCCTAGATTTTGGTGTCTATAGATGCCCCTTTTTATACCCTATTGTGTAAACCATAATGCGGTACAAAAACAAAAGACACATATCTTTATTGGATGGATTAATGGACTCAAATCTTCTCGACGCTTAAGAATAAATGATTTTTTTGAAAAAATTTAAAATTTTAACTTTTTTGCCTACCCCCTCAGTTGGCAAATGGGTAAAGGATGAAACTCACAAGCCAATGGACCAATTGTGGATGATGAAAGGAGGTGGATGATTGAATTATGTGAATTGTGTATGCAAATGTATGATATTTTGATCAACTTGATACCCCAAGTTTGGAATGGTTTGTGTTGTTGTGAATTTACCTTTGATTTTGATGATGCACAAAATATTGTGGTAAAACCACCAACCACGTTTGTGAGTTTAGGGGTCCCGCTATTGTTAGTTGCTCCTGTGTGTCATAACCAATGTATTGGGAATTCGATACTTGAGTGATTGTGGTTGTTATCAAATTATGATTGAGTGGTTTCTGCTTTTGTACCCAACAAAAAGGGTTTAAGATAACCTTTTGCAAATTATCTTGAACATAGCCATACTCAAAGATTGAGGTTTTAGTTGATTTAATGTCACATGTGATGATGTCAGATATTTTGAATGAGTGTCTTTATGGTGAGCTACCCATCCTATCAGATTGCATGGATTTCCAATCGTTGCAACCACCAGGTATATAGTGTAATTCGCTAGATACGAGGGTCACTACATTATTTTTTTATGATTTTTTATTGAATTGATGTGATGAATGCAAATGTAGGAAATCAATATCCATTTGGATGCCCCAAGTTTATGGTGGACTTGTGTTGTTGCAAATTTGCCTTTTGGAATTATTGACATGCAATATGATGAAGTAAAGGAACCAATCACCCTAGGAGACCATTTTCCTACTGATTGTAGCAAATTCCTTAATGCAAAATGATGAAGTAAGAATTTTCAGTGTTTTGTAACCCCACGAAATAGGTGTCAATGACAAACTTAGGCTAATCTGCTTGACCATGGGTCACTCAAAAATTGAAGGACCAACCTGATTTAATTTCAAACATGATGATATAAAATGATTTTGAATAAGTTTCCTTATGGTAATTTACCCATCTTATCGGATTGCATGGATAACCAATCGTTGCAACTGTCAAGTTTCTAGAGTAAATCACTAGATACAAGGTTTGCTTTAGATGATGATGATGTGAGATGATGATTTTATTGCATTTGTGTTGATTTAAGGGGTTTTTGAAGCAATTTGCATTTGAAGGGGAGTTGTGTAATATGGTCATAAATAAAAATTCAACGTGGGTTACCTTAATCATGGCAAAGATGCACATTGTCGAATCATTACTTTCGATGAATTGATGAACTCAATTTTGGCAAACCTTCCATCTGTGGGTAGACAAGCTTGAGTCTACATTTTAGGCTTTAGGTATACCAAGTGTTGTTTGATTAAGATTTTTGCTTGTGATCTGCCCCAACAAAAATGGCATATGATAGTATTTGGTAATGATTTTTGAATGAACGTAATTTGCATGATTGAGTGTTTTGAGTATTGACTTGATTTGAGACTAGAATTGTAGATATTGTCTACCCCTTCAAGCGATGAGTCGACGAAGAAGAGATGAAATGATGAAGCTAATGACAAAGGTGAAAATGATTAGAATGAAATATATGTTTTTGTGTTTGTTACAGAAGCTGATGACAAAGGTGAAAATGATTAGAATGAAATGGATGTTTTTGTTTTTGTTACAACTGTAATTTGAACCATTATTGGTAATTGTACACCTTTGCCCCTTGGAGCAGTCCAGTTGTATGGCTTTCTTAGGGAATTGATATGATAACAATTTTATTATTTCTCGAGGTGAATCACTGTTCAAGGATCTTATGGTAACCTACCCATCCGATCAAATTGCATTGATAATTAGTCACTACAACCACCAGGTGTATAGGATAAGTTACTGTATACGAGGATCACTTGAGGCTAAGTGGAAGAAGAAAATGTACACCTCTATCCCTTGGAGTAGTCCAACCGCATGGCTTTCTTAGGGAGTTGATATGAGAGCACTTCTATTCTTTTAAGATCCTATTGAATTTGTTTTTTTTTACCAAAGGAATTGAGGTACCTTTGGAGCTTTTTGCTTTTGTTGTTTTTTTCATTTTTTGTGAGTGGTCTTATGGTAATATACTTATCTTACCGGATTGCATTGATAGCCAATCGTTGCAACCACTAAGTGACTAGAGTAGATCACTAAATACGAGCTTCACTCGAGATTTTTGATTTGATGGTTTTTATGTTTCTTTTTTTTGTTTTTGTGGTTTTATATTATTTTTGTGGTTTTATATTTTTTTTTGTGGTTTTTATTTTTGTTGATTGTTTTTTTTTTTACCAAAGGAATTTGGGTACCTTTGGAGCATTTTGGATTGATTTGACCAAAGGGGTAGGTGCACTTGGAGCCTTTTTGAAGTGAATTGACCAAAGGGATTAGATTCCTTTAGAGCCTATTGAACATAACCAAAGGATTTTGGTTCCTTTGGAGCTTTTTTTTTATTTTGAATTTTGACATGCATGTGTATTATGAATGAATGAAATTGGTGGTGATGTATGCAAGTAAATGAATGATGTTGCCTTATTAATCATCATTTGAAGAGGTTATGAACAATTTTTTTAGCAAACTTTACCTTTATTGGTTAATCAGAGGCACCAATATGATACTATGGTTTGACCACATTGTGTAGGATGAAATGGAGTATGATATATGTGACTGTGATGGTGGTATGGAACGGAAGCTTGCTTATGAATTTTTTGTCCTTAGAGATAAATAATCTAGATTTGTTTTACAAAGACTCAAACATCCTAGTGATTTCGAACAAACTCGCTTATGATCTCGTAAATATTTATGATGCTAAGGTTGTCCTAGTGTTTTCAATTTTCTCAAGGACCAATCGTGTGTGAAAATGAATGTTAATTTATCATCATGAGCTAAGTCAAACTAATCAATTGTGATTTATGCCAATAAGCTAGCTCATCCTAGAGCAGCCATAGGTCTATACAAAAGAAGTTTGCTGACAAACATGGTGCCAGGTGTAAGGATACCCCATTGCCAGGTGAGTTTCATTCAACCTATTGTTGTAATAAGGATCACCCCACAGTTTTCGAGACACTAAGAGTTTCAAGGATTCAATATCCTTTCCCTTATTTTATTGCATTGGATTTTGGGGAGTTCATTTTTGAGTTTACTCATTTTTGTAATGGAGCAACATGCTTTTTTATTGCTTTTGGGATACTTGCTCGTTTTGAGGAAGAGCAAGGGGATTTTATTTCTTTTGGGTGCTTTTTGGGATACTTGCTCATTTTGAGGAAGAGCAAGGGATTTTCTCTTTTTTTTTAAGGGTGAAGGGGGAGCTTGTCCTTTTGTCAATGTTGTAGCATTCTAGACCATGCGCATAATTGGATGAGTAGGGGAAACCTTTCACTTATGGCAATAACAAATTTTGACTTCATTATTCCTAAGGTTCACAATGTTTTAAATGTGTTTTGATGTGTGTGGTCCAAGAGGAAACTTGATTGACCAAGAACAACTTATTGCATCTAAATATTGTTTGATTTTGAATTGAGGTTCCTCAAAACACTAGGAGTGGCTGAGTGACTGAAAACACCTAGATTTTGTTTTACAAATATGTTAATGATCAAAGTACCACTTATAAAGTTGTAAATGATTGCGAATGATTGCGACTGATGGATTGGTGACTAATGCTAAACCAAAGGTACCCCTGATGAAGGCAACAAGACATAGTACTAACAATTATTCATGACTTTAATGAATACAAATGGTATGACATTACAAATGCAATGAAAGTGGAATGTGTGAATGTAATGAAAGTGGGATTGTGAATACGATGTATTAAAAATGCAATGTGTATGAAAATGTTTTTGTACTTTTTATTATTATTATTATTTGTGTTTTTGAACTGAAATGTGACCAAAGGGGTTTGGTTCCTTTGGATATTTTTGAATTACATGTGACCAAATAATTTTTTGTTCCCTTTGGGCCTTTTGAATGGAAATTGACCAAAGGAGTGTCTCCCTTGGAGCATTTTGAAATGAGATTTGACCAAAGGGGTTAGGTTCCTTTAGGGCCTTTTGAATTGAGTGACCAAAGGGATACCCCCTTTGGAGCATTTTTTATTGATTTGACCAAAGGGGTGTCCCCTTTGGAACCTTTTGAATTGAATTGACCAAAGGGGTTTGGTTCCTTTGGATATTTTTGAATTGAATTGACCAAAGGGATACCCCATTTGGAGTATTTTTGATTGATTTGACCAAAGGGGTGTCCCCTTTGGAGCCTTTTGGATTGAATTGACCAAAGGGGTTTGGTTCCTTTGGAGCCTTTTGAATTGAGTTGACCAAAGGGATACCCCTTTGGAGCATTTTTTATTGATTTGACCAAAGGAGTGTCCCCTTTGGAGCCTTTTGGATTGAATTGACCAAAGGGATTTGGTTCCTTTGGAGCATTTTTAAATTGAGTTGACCAAAGGGATACCCCCTTTAGAGCATTTTTTATTTATTTGACCAAATGGGTGTCCCCTTTGGAGCCTTTTGGATTGAATTAACCAAAGGGGTTTGGTTCCTTTGGAGCTTTTTGAATTGAATTGACCAAAGGGGTATCCCCTTTGGAGCATTTTTTATTGATTTGACCAAAGGGGTGTCCCCTTTGGAGCCTTTTAGATTGAATTGACCAAAGGATTTTGGTTCCTTTAGAGCCTTTTGAATTGAGTTGACCAAAGGGATACCCCCTTTGGAGCATTTTTGATTGATTTGACCAAAGGGGTGTCCCCTTTGGAGCCTTTTGGATTGAATTGACCAAAGGGGTTTGGTTCCTTTGGAGCCTTTTGAATTGAGTTGACCAAAGGGATACCCCATTTGGACTATTTTTATTTATTAGGGGTGTCCCCTTTGGAGCCTTTTGAAGAACACAAGCTTTTACTGAGAGGGGGGTGAACAATATAAGACCACTTTTTACTTTTCTTTCCAAATCAATATATGCAATGTATAGATAACAATATCAACAGCAGTAATCAAAGCAATGCACAAAACACCACACACAATAGAGACAACACAATTTACGTGGTTCACCCAATGTGGGCTACTCCACAGAGAAAATATTTCACTAAAATTTTCTCAATCAATCTCTTGGGAATCCTTTCCCTATTACAATGTTTATGGACCTCTGTCCAAAAGAGACACCAATCCCCTGAATCAAGTTTATGGATATCTATCCATAGGAGAACTTCTTCTCCTCTGCTCTGGCTGGTGATCCTCTAGAAGACAACTACCTCCACTGCACTGGCTTATGGATCTCTATCCACTAAAGACTCTTTTCCCCCCTTAGAAGACCTATCTTCACTGCCCTAGCTAATGGATATCTATCCACTAGAGACTACCGTCCTCTCTGCTTTTTCACCTCCAAAGCTCTATCTCAAATTTGCACTAAACATAGTCCTTCGGTCTAGCACAAATCTACTCAATATCTATCTCTGGTCTGGTACAAACCTATCCTCAAATCTACACCAAACTCTATTCTCAAATCTGCACTAAACACAGTCCTTAGGTCTAGCACAAATATTTCCTCAATCTCTCTGGTCTGGTACAAATATGTCCTCAAATATGCACCAAACTCTGCTCTCAAATCTGCACTAAACACAATCCTTCGATCTAGCACAATTTTTTCCTCTATATCTATCTTCAAGCCTTAACTCAAGGCTTGACTCAACTCTGCTAGATCTGCCCCAAACCTTAAACAAATCAATCAACTCTGCTCTCAAGTCTTCTCAAATACTTGTCTCAAATCTACCTTGCAAGCTTCCACAAAATCTCACACTAATCTATCTGCAAGTCCTCTCTATAACTTGCTCAAATCTGCTTAATAAGTCCACTTAGAACTTGTCCAAATATGCTCAACAAGTCCACACAGAACTTGTCCAAATCTTCTCAATAAGTCCACACAGAACTTGTCCAATCTCATAGAAACATAAAGAGAATTGTTAGAGACTCAATATATTCTATACTAATCACAATGCTCAATTACTTTCAATAACTCTCTTAGAAACATAAGGAGAATTGTTAGAGACTCAATATGCTTCAATTTTAGCTCAATTCTCAATCACTTTCACAACTCAATTCAGAGTATAGAATAGTTTTTTTTATAGAACTTTGAACAATCACTTCACACATCCACTTGACTAGGCTCAACCAAATCAACCCAACCAATCACTCAATGAAACACTCATTTCTCACAAACCCTAGTCCAGGCATGTAAACACCAACTCAAATTATTTCCAACAATGCTCAACAATAAATCTCACATAACAATGATACTCATGATCTTTTCAAACCCTAGTTCAAGTTCTTTTGCTCAACAACTCACTTCAACAACAATGTTTATTTTTTTTTTTGTAAATAAAAGTCTTCATTAATTACCGTGTTTTGCAGGTTAACCCAAAACCTATTACAATATCCAGCCTTCTGCTGAGATTGTAGATCCTAGTCATCCTTGAAACTTTCTTACCAAAAATTGTGTTGAATCCCCTAGAACACCTTACTAACAAAGCACACCCATACCTAAACATAACTGTAAACATTACTTACATTGACAGGAATTGAAGTTTGGAACTTTGCACTTGTGAAACCTGTTGCTTGCCCATTTCCTATTCTTTGTCAAAATCTTCCAAGGCTTACACCCTATTACCTTCATTTCCAATTTGGTATGATTTAGATGGAAACCCCATAGTTATTACCAGCTCCATGGGGAAATAACACCCATTCATCTTTCTCCTTAATGGGTAGGTTTCTTTTCATGACTAATAATGTTTTCCACTTCACGTGGCACACCTTGTGTCCATGTCACCAAACTACCAACATCAACACCTATGTTGGCTATTTTTTTAGCTGACCTGTTGGCCTCACGGTACACGTGACAAGCCCTCCTATTCTGTCTTACCGCAAAAAGGATCCTCACTTCATGGATGACTCCCTTGATTCTCCATGGAGGTTTTTTGCCATTGGTTAACAAGGTTGATGATGTTCATAGAATCACCTTCAATCATCAAGTTACCTTGAGTTGCTTGGGCTACTTGCAACCCTCTCCAAAGGGCTCTAGCTTCTGCTTTGTTATTAGTTTTGATTCCCAATGGTTCAGCGAAGGCCTTGACCAGATTTCCTTGATGATCCCTCGATTATTCCTCCAGACTCCAGCCTCTTCCCGGGTTCTCCTTGGCTACACCATCAAAATTTAGTTTAAACCAACCCTGGGGGGGTGGCTCCCAAGAAATCCCATTTCTGGGATTGGGCAAAGGAATGGAAGGTTTGTCCTCAATACCTAAGGCTCGAGCTAATTTTTTTTCTTGGGGTAGAATTGAGTGGTTCTCATCCACTAAGGTGCTAAGGTTTTCTTTCGCAAAGACAATAATCCCGTTGAGGATGGTTTTTGGGTTGTGAATGGTATCCTTAAAGGCTCTATGGTTCCTTTCTAGCCAAATCGCGCAGAGAAAATGATGCCAACAGATTTTCCATAGGTACTTAAGTTTTAGGCTAACAAAGGGTTGAGGCCATTGATGGAACACTTCGGATATAAGAGCAAGCTTAACCCACGAGATCCTAAAGGCTTGGAAAAGTTCATCCAGGATGGACTCCACTACCGAAAACTCCAGAAACAAGTGTTGGGTTGTCTCCCATCCTATCCTACACATGTAGCAACGGTTAGCAATAACCATACATTTGGATAACATATTGTCCATAGTGAGGATTTTTCCTTGAATCACCAACCATGAAAAAAAGGATATTTTAGGAATTAAGCCTTTGATCCAAACCAAACTCGGTTGAAATTGTTGACCTTCCACATTGAGAAGCAAATTATAGGGAGGCTTAACTGTGAAGTCACCACTTTCAGTCTCAGCCCAAACAATGTGATCTTCATCCTCTCTAGAAGGAATAATTTGCTGGAGTTAAAATGTTATAAAGCTCTTCGCACTCCGCTTCAAAACCCCGTACTCGATGTATTTCCACCGTTGATATTTATATCCCGCCACATATAATTTACAACCTTCTTCCCAATATGCTGCTCCATATTCTCTTGAATCCTAGCCAAATGAGAATTCTGGGATAACTCCTCAGCTCTCACCCATCGATCCTTCCAAAAGTCTATTGTTTGCCCATTTCCTAGAATCCATCTAAGACCTTTCTTGACAAGATCCCTACTCGTGAGGATTGCCTTCCAAAAATCAGACCCCCTGCTTGCTAAGTTGTCATTATGGAAGTTCACACCTTGGAGGTATTTCCTCCTAACTATGGTAGTCCATTCATTATCGACCTTAGTCAATAACTGCCATGCTTATTTGGCTAATAGATCTGTATTGAGATGAGCAACTCTCCTCAATCCTAACCCCCCATCAGCTTTAGGTTTGTAAACCTTGTTCCAACCTACTAAATAGATCCTTTTCTTATCCTCAGTCCCTGACCAGAGAAATTTTTTTTGAAGCCGCTCAATTTTGTGATACACCTTGCTTGGGAGCTCGAAGACCGATAGGAAGTAAACGCATATACTTTGAAGTGAAGCCATAGTTAAAACTGTTTTGCCTGCTTGAGATAATGGATGTCCTTTCCAACTCGCTAGCTTTTTTTGGATCCTCACCGGAACTATGTTCCACATTGATCCTTTAGGTTTCCCCGTAAACAGGGAAGACCTAAATAGGAGGTGGGAAGGGATGCAATCTGACATTCCATGATCCTTGCTATGCTGTTTTGCCTAGGAATGGGGGTATTGATGAAATAAATTTTGCTCTTATCAAAATTCACTTTCTCATCCAGTCCGCTTCTTCATACATTATGAGAATATTTTTAATCCTTCTTGCCTCAACCACGAAGCCAAAGTCGAGTAATGTATCATCAACAAATTGTTGATGTGTCACCAGGGTAGTTAGCAATGTGGCCTTGATACCTGATATGAGTCCAGCCTACATCGCTCGCCTTAATGGTTCTTCCCAAGGCCTCGACTACAATGATGAACAACATAGGACTTATGGGATCTCCTTGTCTTAGACCACATTTGCTTTGAAAAAAACCTGCAGTAGACCCATTAACCAAAACTGAAAAATAAGGCTTAGAAATACACTCTCTTATTAACTTGACCCATTTCATGTTGAAGCCAAATTTTAATAAAACTACCTCTAGGAATTCCCAATTTATCCTGTCATAAGCTTTGTTCATGTCTAACTTTAAAGCCATGACTCGCTTTTTGGTCTCGAGCGACTGTATGAAGAGCCTAATAAACAGTAATAACTCCATCTAAGATTGATCTTCCTTGTACAAAACTTCCTTGACTTGGATCAATAATAACCGGTAGAACTTTCTTCAAACAGTTGGCTAAAACTTTGGACAGAATTTTATAGGATATATTACACAGGCTAACCGGCCTAAAGTCAGCCATAGTCTTGGGGTTGGGGCCTTTAGGGATCAAAGTAGTGAAAGTTGAATTGAAACCCCTTGGAATATGATTTGAACTTTGGAACTCCTTGATTGGCAAGCAATAACTTCTGCTCCAACAATATCCCAACAAACTTGGAAAAACCGCGGTGAAAACCCATCCGGCCCAGGAGCTTTGTCAGGATTCATGTTAAACAAAGCCTCCTTGATCTCTTCGTCTAAAAAAGCTGTTGTAAGAGACTCGTTAATCGTTTCATCAATGAATTGTGAAATGAATTGAAGCAGAGAGTACTTTGCTTGGGCATTACAGGCCCGTTCTTCACCCAATAATGAACTAAAAAAATTAACAGCCTCGTCCCTGATCTCCTGAATGTTTTGAGTTGAGGATCCATCCACCTTAGTTAAATTTCTAATATTATTGTTGCTTCTATTGCTCAATGTGGTAACATTGAAAATTTTTGAATTAGAGTCCCCTTCCTTTAGCCATAATGCCCTTGATTTCTGCCTCCAATACATCTCTTCACAAGCTAAAATATTATAAAACTCACAAAAGGTTTCCTTCTCTTCAGTCCTTGTCACCTCATCATAGGTTCCATTTTGGATTTTGCTTTCTATTATTCTCATTTTTTCCCCACTGCTCTCTTATTCTCAAAAATATTTCCAAAGACTTCTTTATTCCATATTCTAAGGTTGTTTTTCACCATATTAAGTTTTTGAGATAGTTTGAAGGAAGCACTTCCCTGGATAGGCTGTTGCCACCATTCCTCTATTTGTTTCTTGAAGTCCGGATGTTTAACCCACATTGACATAAATTTGAATGGCTTTTTAAAGGAGTTAGCCTAAAATGCCTCCCATAGAATAAGATTATGGTCTGAAGCGCATTTAGGAAGGGCTTGTAACGTCGAATCACCAAACATTGTTGTAGCTTCCTTGGATAAAAAACCTGTCCAACCTTTCTTGAATCAGCTGAATTCTTATCCTCTTGTTACTCAATATAAATTTGGCTCCTTTTAGTCTTACATCCATCAATTCATTTGTGTTAATGAATTCATTGAAGTCCTCCATGCTCCTTGAGGGTAACCCAGATCCTCCCTTCTTATCGTATGGGTAAAGGGGGGTATTGAAATCTCCCCCAATCACCCAAGGAATGTATTTAAAAGCTTGTCTCAAATTCCCCAAAAACTCCCACAGTTCAGACCGCCCTTGGACAGAGGTGGGGGCATAAACATTTGACATAATCCAATTCTTATTAGTATAAAAATCATGAAATAATACGCTTAAGACTCTTTCATTTTCCCGAATAATACTTCCTTCTATTTTAATAGGATCCCATAAGATCATGAGGCCCCCAAATGCTCCTCTCGCCTGTTGAAAGGCCACTTCCCCTTGCTTCCAAATCCTTCTAGCTATAAGTACTAATTGTGCCACATCTGTTTTGGTTTCTTGAAGAAAATTAATAGTAGGATTCCAATCCTTCCTTATAGACTTCACCATCCTTTGTTTTGGTGGGTCGTTTAGGCCTCTCACATTCCATGAGAGAACCTTCATTTAGACTGTTTGATATTTTTTCCCGCCCCCTTCCCTGATCCAAAGGGGGTTTGTCAATTTTGCTATTATCCTGGCCAGGAATAGCTTGCTATAACAATGTTCTTTGCTTTTCGTTTGCAATTTCTTCATTGATTCTCATTCTATAGTGCTATGCTGTAGATATTCTTCCTTTCTTTATTTCACTTCCATAATCTATCGGAGGCTTGGTAGTGCTTCTAGTATGTTTTGGACTGAAATGAGGGGGCATATACTATGATAGTCTAGGGCTTGAACCTTCTTCCTCATTTTGGGGGTTTTCAATTCCCTCTTCATCCTCAGCCTTGTTTTGGTTCACCTCTCCTATCTGGTTCCTAAACAGGGGGCTTTCCTTCAAGGAACATTTTACCGTTGGGCTCGTCTGATAAGGGATAATTTGCTCCACTACCGGATTAGGAGCTACATTCCTGGCTCTTGTTTAAACTGAAATGACCTGGTAATTTTTCCATGTTTAAACTGAAATGACCTGGCAATTTTTCTTCATTTTGAGAATAGCTTTTGGGGCTTTTTGTCATAGCTGTGGATGGTCCCGATTTGGATGGGGAGTCTAGGGTTTCAGGAAACTTGACACTGATGGTATCATCCTTACTATTTTCTTTTTCAACTTCTAGATTTGCTAGGATATCAAACATGTTCAAGCCGGGATCTTTATTACATACCTTATGATTTTTGCCTCCCTCATTATGTTGCTTTCCTTTCTCCTGGATTTTTTCCAGCTTCCGTGTTGGCTTGGTCGACTGGTTATTCTTAACTTGTCTGTATCCTTCCAAGTTAAGACGTGGTCCTTGAAACTTTGGGATCCCTCTCCCATTAGCTTTCCCCAGAAAACCTTCGCTCGTGGCTTCCTTGTTTGCAATTATTGTCAGACATTGGGCTTGAAGGTGGCCCTAGGTTTTGCACACGCTACAAAATGTCGACTTGTTCTCATACTCCATAGGTTGAATCCTTAGAAACTCTCCATATGCTAGTTCCACTTGAGAAGGTAGATCAAAATCCAAGTTTGCATTTACACAGATCCTGACATGCATCAGTCTAGTCCTTGCTCGGGTTGAATGGTCTATTGCCACGAGCTCTCCTATCGTCTTTGCTATGCCACTAAGCCAGTACTCATTAACAAACTAGGTTGGGAGGTTTGGTAAGCGGACCCAAATGGGTGTTGTATTAATGTTTTGCTTCTCAAGGTTGAAATCCTCCCCCCACTTCCTCAGAATGAGGTTATGCCTTCCTAGAAACCAGGGTCCTCCTGTCAAGATGCGCTCTGTATCATCTTTGTTTTTGAGTCTTACCATAAAAAAACCTCTTGACATGGCTACGATTTCTAAGCTTCTTGAAGTTTTCCACTTTTTTGCGGCCCATGAGCGAATAGTCTCAATGTCTGGCCTTCATCCCAAAAACTTGCCAACTAAGGATGATGCCTCCATATCCAAGAATCTTTCCATAATTTCAACTGGCGTAGTTAACATGTTATTGTTTGGTATTAGGGGCGGTAGTTCACTAACTAGCTCCTTATTTTTCCCTTTTAGCATTTCCAAAAAGGTTGGGCCCTTGTTGCCAGCTCCCGAACCCCAGTGGGACCCTTTGTCTGAGGGTTTATCTAGAGGATCTGTACCTTTAGCATTTTCAAACTAAGCTAACAGGGAATCCTTTTCCTTTCCAGCTACAGCATTTTTCCCTGCCTCTGGATCTTCTCCTTTCGTTGGTTCAAAATTCCTACCTACCATTTTTGCTCCTCCTCCGCTTCCTCCACCGCTCCTCATCTCTCCCAATCCTCTGCTTCCTCCGCTTCCTCCTATAGTGATAAGGGCTTTGGCCTTTCTTTGAGAGGTCCAAGGTTCAAACCCCACTCGATATGAGGCAACCAGAACCCCTCATAAAACAAGGTTTATAGCAATGATAATCAAACCCTAATTCAAGTTCTTCATACAACCAATGGTTTCAACAATAATGCTTATCAAACAAGGTTTAACAACAATTCTTTATTTTAGAAAACCTTGAAGCATTCACTCAACACACTCAATAAGGAAACCCTAATCAAGTCCTTTTCACTCCAAACTTATTTTTCATAAAACCAACCAATCAACTTAACTATGGAAGAATGTGCTCATACCTTTTTCTTGATGATAAGGAGTAGACCTCACAAATCTACCACAACCATAAAACACTTCTTTGCCAAACTCAAGAAGGTTAGAATACAAAATATTATTCCAATATTTCCTCAAAAATATTCTTTGCACCAAGATATAATCAATGCATTATTTCTTCCTCTTTCAACAAATCATACATAACAAAATACTTGGAAACACCTTATTAACTCCAATTTTAGAATAGTGACCAACACCCTAATAAATCAACCACTCTTAAAATAATATCCACCACCATAGGATATTAACCACTTTAATAATATTCACCACTATAGAATATCAACCATTCTTAATAATATTCACCACTATAGAATATTGACCGGACTTAATAATGTTCAAAGACTATAGAATATTAACCAAACACTTTTCACTCCATGCATAAAACCTTTGAGTAAACAATATTAAAAATTTAATTTTGCCAAACCTTATAACTCCCTTGCAACCTTGGAACCAATAATGAACATGCAAAATTAATTTTTAACTTGCCCAACCAACCTCCAAAAATTTTGGAGATTAAACATCTTGTGTACCTTGTATTCCCCACCAAAAGGGGATTCGGCGTGACTCGACCCGTCGTCTCCTCTTGCCTAAGCGCTTAGGTGCTTGGGAACTCATTGTGTGGGCTATAAAGGCCCACGTGAAGGAAGGATAGATGCCTTTCTCTTATGCCTTCAACACTTCTCCTTTTTCACACGCGAAAAACACGTTTTCGTTTCCCTTGGTCACAGCGCTAAATTCTTTGCTTCGCACGTTTGTATCTTAGGCATGGTAATTTCATTAAAATGGTAGGTGCTCCCATTTATATGCATAATATAACATTCCTCCTCACGTCGATGTTTTTTGAAATTGAATGTTGAATTTCAAATCTAAAACCCACTTTAGGGTTTTAACCTTAATTTAATTAATTTATAGTTAATAAATTAATTAATTAATAATTAATTTAAATAACTTTTCAAGTTAAGTAAATTAACTAATAAATTAATTTATAATTAACTTTAAACTTCCTTAGTATAATAAAATTATTATACTTTATTTTCCAATGGTTTTTATGAAAAACCTTTTATTTATCCTTTAGTGGTTTTAATGGAAAACCTTTTATTTTCTCCTTCAATGGTTTTAATGGAAAACCTTTTATTTTGCTCCGTCGAGGTTTTAATGAAAAACCTTTTTGGTCATGCTTCATAATACATTATGAAACTTTTTGGAACCAATCAATTGCATTCCTTTTGACATCAATGACAACTTCACGCCTTGACATCAATGACAACTCGATGGACTCAAAATGTCCAACACCTTTTGGATTGAATTGAGTAAAGGAGTTTGGTTCCTTTGGAGCCCTTTTTTTGCATTTTAAATTTTTGATATGCATGTGGGAGGTGGTTCACTCCTAGTAGTTTCATGGTGACATGGGTAGTTGTTTGCGGCCCAGTAGAGAAGTCCACATAAGCACCCCCTTGCTCAGCTATAGAAGTAGCTAAGGCTTGGGAAATTTGAGCGTAATGCTCCATGGATGCAAGTGCTTGGCTTTTGTTTTTTTTTTAGTGGTTTGGCTTGACTCTGGATCGTTACCATAAGCTGGGGTGAAATGAGGTGGCAAATATGAAGGTATGTGTGTGAAAATGTGATGGAAATACAAATGAATAACACACAAATCAAACAAACAAACAAATGTTTTCTAAGTTTTTGCAGGTTTCGTTTTTTTTAACTTTAGAATTTTTTTGATTTTTTGTTTTTGAGTTTCGATGTGTTTTGATGTTTTTGAAATTTTGAAGGTTAATTTTTACTTAGAATGAGGGAAATCAACCAAGGTGGTGATGAGGAACACTAGTGCCAAACATGAGGTTCTCAAAAGAGTCTAAGGTACACCGCTTAAAACCCACAATGTGTGGAGGGTTCACCTAGCTCTTCCACTCTGAATCGACAAGTGTTTCCAATAGTGGGAGGCAGTTTGAACACAAGTGACCTATTCCAACTTAAGAGAGTACCCTATTCTATATAAGATGTCTAGGGGCAAGTCGGTGGAAGGAGGTGAATTCCAACGTTACCGATCTGAATTAGAGGTTGGTGATGAAGTCCAACCTTACTAATGTTATTGTGATACGTGCGAGTGTGTGTGGTTTTTGTTTTTTGTTTTCTATGATTTTTGTAAACAAAGTATGAAAATCAATCCTAAAATACAATTTTGATTTAGATGAACACAAATGCAATATTAGACAAATATCATACAATTTGACAAGTTTTTTTTTTTAATGTTAAATGCCTATGTAGAATGTAAAATGAAAGCTAAGAATATAAAATGTGATGCAAACAAATATTATTCTTAGAATGCTTTTAAGATGAAAATGCAATGTAGTTGACATTGTTATTGTTCATTTTTTTTGTTTTGTATGTATTTTTTTTAAATGTTTTTAGTTTGATTTTTTTTTTTGAATTTGGTTTTTGATAACTTTTTTTGTTTAATGACTTTTTGAAAAAAAAAATAGTTTTGTGTTTTATTTTTGATGTTTTGATTTTGTTATGCTTCTTTTTTTTTTTGTATTGTTTGTATGTTTTTATTTTTTGTTTTTGACAATGTTGACAATTTTTTGACACGTTTTTGACAATTTTTTTGTTTAGACGTTTTTTTTTTATGATGTTTGATTTTGTTGTGCTGTTTTTGTTTTTGGTTGATTGTTTGATTTTTTTGTTTGTATGTTTTTTATTTTTTGTTTGTTTTGTTTTGATGATTTTTTTTTTTTAATTTTGAATTTTTTAAAATTTTAAATGTTTTTTTTGTTTGGTTGATTTTTTTGTTTTTAAATTTTTTTAATGTGAGTTGGCCTATGCGCAGGTTTGTGCTCAAGGCTACATAAAATTGTGCAAGCTTAACACAGGCTTGTGCAAGACTGGTACAGGTCGACGCAAGCTAGGCCTGTGTCAGGCTTGTGTAGATCTGCACAGGCCTAACATAGGCTAGGGGGCATGAACGACCCTCTATTTTGAGGGTCGCGTCATTGTGGCCCTCGTTTGGTGGTTGGGGCACGGGCCACGTAGAGGGCGGCTCTCAGTTGAGATGGGGGGCACAGGCCGCACACAACGCGACCCTCAAGGAATTTGTGAGGGTAGAGGAGGAAACCAGGTGACCTCCCTCTCGAATTTATTTTATCGCAAATTGAAAACATAAAAAAATAGAGTATATTTATTTTTTGAAATTAATACAGCAAAAAATTAAAAAAACATAAAGATTTTTTTTTGACAAAATATTAAAGAAGAAATATTTTATTTAGGACACCTTGTTTTATTTGTTTATGCGGATGTTGCCCGTCCAAAATAGAAAACCTACAACCACATAAAGAGACAAAAATTTAGGGTTTTAAAATAATAAATTAAAAAAAAAAAAGGAAAAGGGGTAAGAAGACCGTGATCGTCAATTTGTATGCATAAAGAAGAACACCATTGCACTAAAAATAAAATATTTTATTATTTCTATAAAATCCCTTTTTGATACAATTTGACCCTTTTAGGGTGCATTTTACAATAAGATGTGCCAAAAGGGGAATCCCTTTTACAAATCAAGGATGGTGTCTTTCACTTCTTCTATGCCACAATCAATGTTGGAGGTGGGTTTTTTGTGACCACCGTGATGGATTTGAACTTGTTGAATCTATAACCTGCACACATGCAAATAGACAAATGGTTTAGTAGCACTTGTCACAATGAATATGATAAATGACTAATGTAAATTGCATAAAAAAAATGAATATAATTATTGCTTACATGAGTGACGATTTTAGAAGCATAACATTAGCATTCTCTTCCTACCTTTTCTTGGTGAACTGGTAGTGCCTTTATAGGTCTTTGAGGGTTTTGGAGGGAAGGATAGGTGGCAAGCCAGGGATTCCAAGTGGTAGGGATTGGAAAACCATCTATCATGGGCAGTTATAATGAGTCACTAGAAGTGTCTCACTTAATTGGGGAGATGTGGCAAGTGGGTAGGTGTAAGTGGAGTGAGGTGTGAGATGTGGCAAGTGGGTAGGTGGAAGTGGAGTGAAGTGTGAGGGATGTCCCATGTGAAGGGACAAGGGTGAAATGGGTGTGTGAGAGGTGGTAAAGTGAGGGATAGTGGTGGCTAGGACATGTGTCAAGTGGGGAGACAGGGTATCTTATGCAGATTTTCCAAATTTAATAAATCTGAAAAATATAAATTAATGTGCAGGAAAATACACCTAAGTTTAGACTTAGGCATATTATTTTATTATGCAAAATTGGAATGTGCAATGTGAATGAATGATGTGCAAGAATTATATGCCTAAGTTTAGACTTAGGCATATATTATTATGCAGAATTGTGATGTGCAATGTGGGTGAAATGTATAGTAATTGATATGCCTAAGTTTAGACCTAGGCATATAATTTAATATGCAAAATTATGTGATGAAATGCAAATGCCTAGATTTTGGTGTCTACAACATGGTGTAAACCTTTTAAACTATTTTAAGGCTACCATGATACCTTTTCTAGTTAATGAGGGATACTTCAAATTCTCTTTATCTTCTCTTTGTAATTTTAATTATTTACATTATTCCCTAGTGTTACTACTTTCTCTTCCTATCATTGACGCATTTTTTTTTTGTGCATCAAAATGAGGGACCTGCAATGCAACATCTTTCTATTATTTCTTGAGTGGTACTCCCTGATTGGATACTATTGGGCCCTTATTTTTTATATGTAATGGTGGTCACCCTCTCCTAAGAAAAATAGTCATCACATTAGGATCAAGATGCTTGGCTGGTTCAACTTGATCATGTGAGGGTCTATATTATTATTCAGTTGCCTCTCTCTTGCTTCTATTATGATCCATCATTGTTGATTTGCACATACCACTTGATATTTGAAAGGACTATTTCCCTCTTTATTGTCACCAAATTTTCCTAGGATAGAATTTTTTAGATTAGGTAAATTTATAATCCACTATTGAACCATGTTTAAAAGGTCCATAATATTTGTTATCTATAAAACGACATGTTCAATGGTTGGTGATGGATAAACTATTGTTTGAATGACCATATTCTCTTATTATGCTTAACACTATTAGTTGTATATTGTAGTATGAGTGTTCCTTATTACCAATGCATATTTTAAGGGATTTTTTCCAACATTGAATATAAGGCACCAAAGAGTGTTCAATTTTGAATTATTATTCTCCATATTGTTTTCAACTTGATTCCCTAATGTATTAGTAGTTTGTCAAGACATATAATATTTTGTAAGTTAATGATTCTTCCTCTATTGCTAATTCCCTAACTATTATCATTTATTTCCCTACTGCATACCCTAGTTATACCTATTTTCCAAGTTAGTTTGATTTATAATAACTTTCATCAGTTCCCCGAGATCATTCACTTGAGATTGAATTCTATCATTCTAATTTTAAGGTATAAGAGTAGTGTTTAGGTTGGACATTTGAGGAGTAGGTAAGGCTAGCAACTAGGATTGAAAATTTACGGTATTCATTACACTTTGAATAGGGAAGATTAATATATATGGAGTATTGTTGTGGGGATATGTAGGTGCATTAGGTTACATTCGAGTAGGTTGGGTTTGAACAGTGAGGATAATATTGGTAATAGATGGCACTCTAGGTGCCTAAGCGCTAGGGATTGGATTCACATATGTAACATAAGCTATAGGTGTAGTAAGAGGTAATTTACAAAACCTCAAAAATACATATTCTACTTGTACAACCTCTTTAAATGCTCCAAATAAGGTATATGGAGTAGTATTACAAACCATTAGAGATAAATCATATTGTAAATCTTTGATATAGTAGGATAGGGCTTGTTCATATGAAGATCTGATGTTTGGGGTATCAAGTATAGTGTCCTCAGTAAGAGGGCTCTCCCATATAACTAATCTTAGAAGCTAGGATTTTTTTAGAAGCTAGGGTTTTTTTTGTGCAGAAAGAGGGCTCTCCAAGGGGTGCAGCATGGAGATTGATGTGAACAGTGTCTCTCCAAGATCTTTTTCAAATGATGGAAATTCATCGTTGGGTGTTGCAGGTGACCATTTACCCAGGACAGAGACTGCAACATTGTCATTTCATGCCAAAGAGTCTAAAATAGTAGTTGACTCAGGGTTTTTCTCTTCGAAAGATGCATTGCATGCTAGTTTTAGTGGGATTCAAACAATTTCACTCAACAAGAAAGAGAATGAGCTCGGACCACCAAATTCTAGTTCTATCTCTCACCCCCATAGAGAGGACAAGTCACAGGATGAGGAGCTCTTCATTTCACCTTTCAGCAACATGCTAGCAGACCCCCTATTTAAGTTCAGGAAGAAATCAACCCAACAACTAGAATGGGAGGATGATCATTTGGGGCCTGAGGGAGTCTCTAGTCCTGCTCATGGATTTTCTTCCAGATCTGAGCCATACCGCTATCGTGACATGCAAAATAGTGCAACTCCAAGAGAGGAACATGATAGAAGTGATATTTCCAAAGGTAGTAACCCACGCTCCCATTCAAGCTCCCCCACCAGATTTGGTGCCAAGTTGCAGGGGAGCCAATGCTAGCTCCTCTTATGCCCATGCGTTGCTCAACAACCTGACTTTCAATGGTAGCAATTCTCAAGCATCCCCAACAACTCAATTGGAGGACCTTCATTCCAACATAAGATAGAATAATGGTGACCTTGTACCCTCAGCCCATGGACCTGGAGGATCCAAACAAGGAGGTGGTGACCAACATGTACCAAAAGAGGGAACCCTCGAAGCTGGACATGTAGGAGGAAATCAAAGCTCTAAACAGGAAAATCAGCAAGCAAAAGAGTCAGGTACCTTTGAGTTTGAATTACAAGATGATTTTACTGAAGAAATAAAAGAATTAGAAGAGCGAACTGTTGTTTTATTTTTTTCCAGAAGAATCCCCTTTGATGAAGAGCTCAATCGGTGGTTTGTCAAAGTCTAGGAATCCAAGGGTTGGATGATTGCCTCTCATCGTCGCCTTGGTCAATCCTTTGTTTCTGTCACTTTCACCTCCAAAGACTCTTGCATAAAAGCCCTAAGACTCGACACTTGGATGATTTTTGGTCAACTGGTCTTTCTTCAACATTGGGCATTCCAATTTGACCCTGAGAATGTGTCAAACATGAAATACCCCCTTTGGATTGAACTCCCTTTCTTAAACCTGGCATGCACAAAGTATTTACCTCATATTGTTGCTAGGTTTGGAAGGCCATTATTTCTCCCATCCGAGCCGTCACACTTCATGCACTCCCACCCACGCATCTTGGTTGAGACTGATGTCTCGAAGGACCTCCCGAGTAAGATCTTATTCAGAGCCCCTGGTATCCAATTTGAACAATGGATTAATTATCTCAACTTGCCAAACTCATGTTTCTACTATAGACAGCAAGGCCATATGATTAAAAATTTTCGAGTGAGACCTCCCAAACAATAAAACCAGCCTACTAGTACTCCTACTATCGCTACTCAACATGCAAGCAAAATAGTACCTCATGTTCATCCTTTACAACCTTCTAGTTCTCATGATGTGACCTCTTTCCCTACTCATTCAGTGCCCCAAGCTTCTAACTTGGTAGTTACCCACATCTCCCTTCATCCCCCTCTAGCTTTTGAGGCTCTTGTGGAGAAAACTCCTCATGAAATAATCGAGGAGGGTTGGGTAACCCAACATAACAAGAAACATAGGCACAACTCATCACGGGATGCCTCTCCCCCTCCTTCTAAAGGTGTCTCAAAAGACCAACACCTAGGAGGTAAGGAATGGAGCCATAAGCCCACCAACTCTTACTCCAATAATACCTCCTTAGCCACACGTCAGTCTAAGGGAATAGGTACTCTGCATGATTATATGCAATTTGTACCCACCCGGAATGCCTATGGTGCTTTAGCTGACAATATGTCAGATTGATGTCTACAAGAATCATGTCTTGGAATGTGCATGGCATCACGCTATGAGAGCGATGTTTTGCTATCTGAATAGTCATCAAGAGAGTTTACCCATAGATTTTACTATTGCAAGAAGTCAAAATTTTAGGTTTTAGACTAAAAAATGCCCTTAAGACCCTATGGGGGGTTGGAGGGGCCTTGTGTACGAGTCATGATGAAGGGAGGGGGGTTGTCCTATGCCTCTCTCAGGAGTTGTGGGACTCTATTTTGTTATCATGAGAGGATCCAATGCATAGAGTAGTGTGGTGTACAATAATGTTTGGTGGTAGAAAATTGGGTATTGCAGTTGTTTATGCACCCAATGATGCAACTTGGAAGGGTAGCCCTCTGGGATTGGATGTGCTTCAATTTGCCTGAAGTAGATTGGATAATAGGAGGGGACTTCAATATGGTAGAGTGGGAGGGAGACAGATTGGGGGGTGGCACTCCACTCAAACAACCAGAAGAGGCTAGATCATGGTCTAGGTTTAGAAGGGCCTAGAATATTTATGATCCCAATTGGAACAAGAGTGCTGAAAATCATGGGGCTTGGTTTACTTGGAGCAATGCACGATGTGGGGATGCTCTCAGAATGGTAATATTGGACCGCTTCTATGTAGCAAAAAATATTGATATACTCCAAAATGATTTATCTCATCCAATCTATTCAGTGGTAACTTCAGATCATCTCCCCATTACCTTGAGTATTGGGTGTGCCCCCATAAGGAAACCCAAAAACAGTTTGCCTTTCAAGTTAAACACTTCCTTGCTCAAGCGCAAATATTGTGTTAATGGAATCAAGAAAGTGTGGAATCTCTTGCCAAGGCCCTCAGGAGAGAGAGGGTGGATTATGTGGTGGGAGGAAGCCATCAAAAGAACAATGGATTACCTTCGAGGTTTTGGAAAAATCTTAGCCTCTCTTCGCAGGAAAAAAGAGAAAGAATTGGAGCAAGAAGTTGACCAACTCAGCCACCACCTTAGTCAGAATATTAGTAGCATCACTTCTCAAAAGCAGTTGGGTGAAAAACAGGCAGAGTTAAGGCAACTCCAAGCCTATAAAGCCCATGGGGCACAAATCAGGGCACGTCTTCAGTGGATTCATGAGGGTGATAAAAATTCAAAATTTTTCTTTAATGCCAATAAGAAGAAGAATAGATCAGAGAGGATAGAGGTTATTAAAAATCCTATATCTGGCCTACAAATTCCATTGGAGGACCTCCCATCCTTCATCCAAGAGCATTTTGCAGCCCTTTTCAAAAGTGAAGGGCCCAACACAGAAGTTGAGTTTTTTAGAGAATGTTGCAAACAGTGCATATCTCCCAAAGTATCTGAAGAAGATAGAGCATTGTTGGACAAACCTCTTTCATAGGATGAACTTCATTCTGCCCTCCTCTCTTTGGCAAATGAAAAAGCCCCAGGCATTGATGGGCTTTCGAGTGAATTTTTTAAGACCATGTGGGAGACTATAGGAGCTGATTTTCTGCATATGTGTGAGGAGGTTATTACTGTTGGAGGCCTTGGGGAGGCCACTAATCAAGGATTGATCAGGCTCATTCCCAAAAAACATATAAGCCATATTTGCTTGTGGATTGGCGTCCCATTACTTTACTCAATTCCTCTTATAAAATTTTGGCCAAGGCTCTGGCCAAAAGACTCCTCCTAGTGGCTACAAAAATTGTTCACCCAGAGCAAACAAGATTCCTTAAAGGTCGCTACATTTTGGATAATCTTCTTACAACTTGGGAAGGGATGGAGTGGGCTCGAGCATAGGGGCTCAAGGGACTTTACCTTAAGCTTGATTTTGATAAAGCTTATGATCGATTAGAGTGGCCCTTCATCTTAAGCATGCTCCACTGGCTTGGTTTTGGCAATAGATTCATCGATATGGTAGCTTCCCTCTTTCCAAATGCTTCTACAAGAGTGGTTATTAATACAAAATTATCTAACAACATTCCTGTGGAAAGATCAGTTAGGCAAGGTTGTCCATTGGCCCCCTATCTATTTGTAATTGCAGTTGATGCCCTTGGTTATCTATTGGAATCTACAATTAAAGAGGGGAGGATAAAAGGTATCCCCCTTCCAGATGGCTCCCAGCTTATCAACTCTCACTTTGTAGATGATTCTATGCTTTTTCCTTTGGTAGATCAGCAAAATCTTGCGAACATCCTTGAGACAGTTCACACCTTCTATAGGGCCTCTGGTGAAAGAATCCAAGAATCTAAGAACTCTGTTATTCCATTTGGATTTGATGATAAGCCAGATTGGATACCCACAACATGGAAGTGGGTGCAAAGAGGAGAAATCTCTAAGTATTTGGGCTTTCCTTTTGGTGTTGACCTTTCACCCAAATCTATGTGGGATTGGTGTATGGACAAATTTACCAAAAAATTGGAATACTGGAAATCTCTAGAAATGTCTCAAGCAGCTAAAATCCAGATTACTAGAAAAATTTTAGCCCCCTTCCATGTTTACTTCTCTTCTCTTTTGACTCCTAGCAAGGTTGGGTATGATAAGATGAACAATATGCTTCGAGAGTTTTTTTGGGCAAAAAACCTAGCTAAACGAGGCCTCCCAATGGTCTCATGGAGCAATTGTTGTAGACCAGTTTCATGCGGTGGGCTAGGAATCCCCAACCTTCAAGCATAGGGCTATGCACTCACAGCTAAATGGATGCAAAGGGTGATCATAGGGAATGAGCCATGGAAGGTGTTGGTGAGGGAGCATTTGAAAAACCCTTGGGTGGATGGTAAAATTTGGGTAAATATGTCATACACTGACGTTCTTTTACAAGCCCCTTATTTCTCTATAGAAGGTTGTAATATTCTCAAAGGGATTTGGAAAGCCTGGCAACAAGTGCATCAATTTATTTCATGGTAGACACCTCCAGAGCAAGGCCCCGCAGATTTCCTCCAGCACAACTTATGGTGGTCACCCCTCCTCACCCTTGATGCACAACCTCTTGGCATGAATTCTTGGTTTCCTGCTAGGCGGCTCTTCAAAAGGGGATTAATTATGGTGGGTGACATTTGGGATTTTTCTCAATCCTCATGGAAAAATTGGAAGCAAATCCAGTCAGAATTTGGCCTCTATCCTACTGATAAAGCAATGATTATGCGGATCCTTTCCATCGCCTCCCAGGCACCCCAACCTCTATCTTCTCCACTGGAAGCTAGTCCCCATTGGTCTCATTGGAAATGGTTTGACAATCATGACTTTGAGCAGCCAATCCTTAAGTTTTGGTACCAAGCCCTACTTCCTATGAACTGTCAACAGTTTGCAGATATGCTCAATAAAAAATGGAACTTAGAGCTCAGTTGGGCCACTTGGGCAAGTACCTTCAAGCTTATCAACTCTGCCCCAATTCAAGGAAAGTTCTAGATTCTTCTTTGGAATGTAGTCCTTCAAGGTCTACCTACTCGAAGTAGGCTGAAATGGATGGGCCAAGGGCAAGGTGATTGCCCTTTTTGTGGTTTGGAAGAGACAATACAACATCTATTTTGGAACTGTGCTCGTGCCCACCGTATTTGGTGTGAAGCGCATCAGTTGCTTTATCCCTTACCACTACCTATGACAAAGGATCAAGCCTTATTAGGGATCAATTTGATGCCCAATCAAAAATTTCTTCTCTCCATTACCAGGGCAGCTGTCATCTTTCATATATGGAAGACTCGATGCAAATCTATTTTTGAAACTGATCAAGAAGATATCCCTAATCTCTCAGTAGCTAACATCTTTGCTATTGTAAAATGCCAATTGCAGGTTGAGTTAATAGGTTGCACCCATAAGGAGAAAGCACTTCAAGAAGAAATCATAGCTCTTAAGAGGCATATCTATGAGACCTCAGCTCATAGATCAGATGGTATTTATAGATTACAGAATGTGGTCGGTGAAATAACTGAGCAACATAGCTCGATGATGTATAATCAGACACACTTGATGAAGCATTTGGGTCAAGTGGAATTAGAAGCCAACAACACTCATTCCAGTCCTCATATTAGGCTTCCATCACAGCATGAGGTGGAGCAGGCTCACTTAGACTCGTCTCCTTAAGCAAATGTTTTCCCAGCATGGCAGCTCCCTTGCAGTTTTTTGTTTTGGCAGTGCAGTAGTCTCTTCTCAGCAGATAGTGTGTAGGTTGTCCATTAGAGGGAGTAACCCAACAGTCTCTAGTCATTTAGTTTCATGTCAGCACATCTTTTTAGAGTCTTGGTGATGACATGCTTTTTCATCCCTATAACAACCACTAGGGATATCTTAGTTTTTAACATGGGTCACTAGGGGATCATTTGTGTGGTTGTTCACTTCCAATGCTTGTAGTCGGGTGTCCTAACTGTCATAATATTTCTCAGTTCTCCTCTGTGTTGGTCCTTCATGGCCTCATATTGTAATACAGTAGTGGGGGTCTGTGTGTGGTCTCCGATGTGCTTATTTCTGGTGTTGGGTGCCCTGCGTGGCCCTGTGAATGCACTTGTGTTTGTTTTGTCCCTACTAGAGGGAAGTCTATCGTGGTTTCGATGTTGTTAGGTGTTCAGGCCTGGATGTAGGCACCCAGACCATGGTCTGCCTTTATATTGTATTTGTTCTCTTAAGATTTTGGCTAATATGAATTTGGCAGCAATTTCAATAAAAAAAAAGTATAATGTCATCATAAGCCTATTGTTATAGTCATGGATATTCTCTTTGGGATGCCTTTGCATGGCACTCAATTGAAATAGGATGAAATGCCCATTTACAAGGTTATCAAATATCCTCATAATAGGCTCAATTGTGGAATCCTAATTCATAACAAATTTGTATGTTAAAATTTGTTACCATATAACAAATATATTTCTCAATGAGTAAATTAATAGCCAAACCATAAAATCTTGAGCATGGATTTGATGTACCGATTTTAAAGTGGATAGCTTGTTTATATGGTTCAAGGTAGTTTTATTCCCATTACCATCAAAAGTATATAAGACTTTCATGACAACCACAAGTATGGTAGAATAAACCATCAAGTTCAATGGTCCTTGATAGGTCTATTCAGGGAACTATTGATGAGGTCTCGATGATGCATACATTTGATTGTTTTGAGAAGGATAGCCATATGATATTTGTAGGTAATATGACATCAGATGGGTAGACTCCACACCATTATTGTTGTATGAATGGTACTAATTATTATTTCATAATTGCTTGTTGACTTTAAGAGGACATTGGTCCTTTGGAAACTTGATTAGGATTCAAGACAGGAGGAGGATTTGACATTACTTGATTATGAGGATTAGGATTTTGAGGCAAATGCAGGTTGGGTAACACCTATTGGTTTAGACCTCCCTTGTGCTATTGAAGAAAGTATGTACCAAAAGGAGGAGGTTGAAAATATTGCTTTGGGTACCCTTTTGAAGGAAGCACAAGGTTTTGAGTCTTTTTTTGCATGTGTGGAGCTTGTAGGTTCTAAGTAACATTTTGATTTGGTAGTAAATTAGGTGATGTTTGATTCAATGCACCTTGGGACATGTCAAGGCTTGGTGGATTATGCATGTGGTGTTGGATGTTAATTTTTGGTAACCCTTGAGAGCCTTGGTTTATAATAGGAACCTAATTCACCTATTAGGTAGATTCTCCCAATAATTAAGATGTAACAATAAGAGGGCTTCACTCCTTCCCTAGGAAAACTAGTTATTAAATTGGATTTACTTGATTACTAAAATTCTTTGATGATGAGTTTAGGATAGCCTAGTTGTTTGACCCATCTTGTCGGCCTTGGCTTGATTAGGACACCAATTATTTTATCTATTATATTTTGGGGGCAGAAGTCACAATGTCTACTTGGGACACCATACAATTAGACCCAATGGGTGAGGTGCTAGTGATATTTGAGAGAGCTTAAGAGATTTGATGACTATTGATGATATTTTTGGGGATCATGAAGTGTGGTATCTCATGCTTGGGAAGCACATGGTATATAATATTAATAAGGAACTTGTTGATGGTTGGGCAAGTTCACTTTGGAGAATCTTATCCTTGAGTAACATGGTTTGCCATAGTATCTCTAGCAGAGGAAGTTGGAGGGATTTCTTCTACATAATGAATCAAAATTTTCATGGAAGGTTTCTTCCCTTTACTTCTTTTTTGTTTGTATTCAATCAACATCATTTATTCAACTTATTTACCCTTATCATGTGACTTAGACCTTGTATTCATAATATAAGCTTGTAATCTCAAATTTTAAAAAACATCCTTAGAATTTACCACAAAAAAGCCTTGTAAAATGGGATGAATTAGTTAGAAACAAAAAATTAGACCAATTTTAATGAATCATGGTAAGTCCAATGAATTGTAATTATTAAGACATATTTAGTAGAATGCGATCTGGGTCAATGATGTCACCAAGCATAAGTAAGAAGTTACAACAAATCACTCGATTGTTTTGTGTGAATCATTGAAAAGTTAACTTAGGAAAAACAATTTAGAAAAATCATGGCATGAGGATGACGTAGGTGCAAGATTGACGAATTGTTGTCTTAATTTGATGAATTGGTGGGATGGATACCTAGATAAAATTTTAAAAAATGTTTCTCAAACCATCATCAATGATTTGTTTGAGAAAAGAGAGTTTGTAGCAGCTTCAAGTTTGTTAAATTTCTTTGAATAATTGAGTCATCTAACTGGTAGGATTTGACATTCAAGTAGGTTTCTAGGTTAAATTCTCAAGGGTAAACTTTTACTATAAATAAGGGGCTAGGACCCTCATTGTAATCATCTTTTGCCCATGAAAATTCAAAGCTACTCTTTATGAACCCCACATTGTGCTTTGACCTCATGAGACTATTAGAAATTAACAAGTCCTTAGGTATTCAATTAATGGCACCATCCTCCTAGTTTTTTGATTACGTGATGGTTGCGGTATAGCCCTTGTAGCCCATCTTATCATTTATTTATCAATTTCATAATCTAATGAATGGGAGGACATTGATGTTATTCAACTTCTCATATTTTGATTAATCATACACTTTCCTCACTATAGTTTAAAACCTCTATTTTCTTAAATCACTCACACCCTTAAAATTTCATGTATTTTTATTTTCATACTTTATTTTTTGCATTTTACTTTCAATGCAAGCTAGTTAGATTAGCATAGGAGTATTCAAATGGGGAGTCAGCCTAAATCCAAAGGTTGGGATAAGAAATTTGCAATCCCTTCCAACTTTGTTAAAATTCTAATTAGGGTGCAAACCTTGATTAGAAGTCAAGAAAAATTCCCATTTCAACATAGTTTTTGACATGCCCAATAGAACCAACCTTCATTTTTCCTCAAGTTCACACTTAATACCTCGATTTTTGTGCTAAAATTACACTCATTACTAATGAAGTAATTGTATAAAATTTAAGACATATTTGTTAAGTCAAGTTTTGAAAGCAATTCACTCTAAAATTTGGAGCAATTCACTCCATGTTTTAGCAAAGTACAAAGATTTTCAACAAGTTTATTTAGCTAGTGCAAGCGGTTAGCTCCCTTTCAATGAGTGACTCACTCTAAAAATTTTACACTTTTATAAGTAGAATCCAAAGTTATTAATAAAGGCTAGGGAATTTATGTTTTGGTTTTAATCTCAAGTTAACTTTGAAATTGATCATCTTTCATTATCTTTGCTCAATTTTTGTAGGTACTTTATGAATGGCGACTTTGATACAAACTCCAAAATTTTGAAATTTTTGTAAAGGTGATGACTTAAATGGCATCTAATCATTGCCAAAACTTGAATCTAACCTTGTATGTGCACCTATTACTAACAATAAGTAATTAATCTAGATTCTAAGTGATAATACCAAAGATCAAATTAGTAAGTGATTCACTCAAATTCAGTAAGCTATTTGCTTCAAAATAATAAAATCTCTACATGGCAGATTTGATGAGTGATTTGCTCCAAATATAAGAAGTGATTTTCTAGGAAAGACAAGTTTCTTCCTCCTTCCCTCATGAGAAGAAAATTCATTTTAGTTTTGAGGACAATTCACTTTGAACGATCCGCTTGGGTCCCATCTTGCTAAAAATATTTCTAAGTCTAAAATTAATGAGTGAATCACTAAAAATAGCAAGCAAAAAACCTATATTTTTGAGTGAAGTGCTCTAGTTATAACGTCCTTGATATTACTTTCTACTAACAAATCATCCCAAAATTATGAGTGAATCACTCAACAAGAAAACTTTTCAATTTTTGTAATTTTCAACCCCAAAAATCTATTCGTGTAGGTAAGTATGTGCAAGCTAATGAATATGTAATTGAAAGCTCTAAAAATGAGTAAAAATCATCAAACAATGGACATCATTATATATCATCAAAGATACATGAAAGGAAAATAAAGGAATAAACTATTATTTGGGTGGATCCAAAATATGAGCTCAAAGAGATTATGGTGTCTAATTTTATCTCATCAAAAGTTAAAATACCCATGCGCATACCAATTAGTCATGGTAACACACCACCATGAATCAATTACTTGAACCAACAAATTAGTTATTCATCCAATTTATCTCATCGAACTTAGTCCAGCTTGGCTCCAAACTTGACTCATACTAATCCTATTTACGGGGTATTGGTTGACATGAATAACCTTCCAAATAACCCACTCTTAACAAGCCAATTCTATGCTAGTAACCCATCGTCGATCTCTAACATACAGAAAATCCCTCCTACAAGTGCTTATTTGAGTTAAAGTCTACTTGGATCTAGCTTGTTAAAATACATCCAACATCCCTCTAGAACAATATTTAACTCCTAATATAGGTTCATAGGGAAATGGCTAGACAAATGGGGTCAAAGGTGTCCTAGGAAAACACCTAAGGATTAACACCACCTCCAAATAGTCAAGCACAATAGAATGTGCAAGGTCCACCTCCCCAAAACTAATAAATCATATAAATGCATATAAATCAATGGTGGGTTTACTAGAAACCACCACCTTAGTACCCTCCACCTTATTATCCTCCATATTTGTATCTTCCATACCCTCCACACCAACTGCATGGCTATGTAATGTACTAACCTCCTCAATAAAAATGTGGTCAACCTCCTCAACAAAAAAAATCTAGGAGCACCTCCTAGGCCATAAAATCAACTCCCCAATAGGACCTATCAAGGGCCACTAAATTTGATCACCTATTATACCATTCCCCTAACAACTATGAAAGCATTACCTACCATCAAAGGGAATGGGAATAACACAACACTGGATTATCTAAGAAAATAGTCAATGCTCAAGCTACTCCACTACATCTAGGAGTAATACATAATGGTACATTTGATAATCTACTCTCTTCATGATAAAGTTGTTTTATTATATAGGGGATTACTAGATAACTCGGTTACAATTTGGGCATCAATAGTGGAACCAATCATGCATAGGTTATGTAGCATGGAAAATGGTTATTATATTTTATTTCAACTAAACATAATGCAAATACATCTTCAAAAAATATAGATAATTTCAATAATATATTTTACAGAATTTAAACCTAATACCACGAAATGTTAGGCCAAATGAACAACAGACATTATCTTATTACATAAAAGGGTTACAATATGACTTAATTTTAATAGTTTTTTATACTAACCATTGAATATTAGCTATAATTTTCAAAGAGCTAGCCAGAGGAGAAGATGTTCTCATCTAAGAAACTCCCCTACTCCACCAATGGCCTATGCAACCCAAATTACCCATAATACACTTATACCTAGTTCCACCCCCACCATGTCATCTATTATTAATCCCAAACTAAACACATCCACACACCCTTCTATATTTCTATACATAATTACTTACCTTGGCCAAAATGCACCATCTATCGTAGCCTTTCAACTACAACTTCTAAGCATCACTGCTCAATCTAACTCAAATAATTATTCAAACAATAATTGTATGATAAGCAAAAATTTAGAAGTTATTATAACATTGGTAAATTATAATAATGCTACAAAACAATATTGGCAACTATAGAAGACTCTATATCTCACAAAATATCATGTGCCTTGGAAAAGCGCTAATTAAGGAATTAATAAAAGTCACAATCACATGGTTACCACCAATACAGAAGTAGAGACAACATGGTGTCTTCCTTGTAATGACAGGCATGATTCCATAGAACATGTTGGAGCCATCAAATATTTTTAGGCCATTAAATATAACCAATAATGTTAGCCTTTAGGCTCAACAGGTTACCATCAAGGATCAACTAGTCCTCATCTAGAAACCTCAAGATTCGTAACATTACGTACCCTTCCAATCCCAATAATGCTATCCTAGAAAATTTTATCACTATATAAACAAATGAAGAATTAACATTTGAAGATAATTTTGTATGTGCTAATCAGCAAGGGGTTGATACTAGGGATAAGAGGAAAGCTTTCGAAGAGCAACTATTTATGAAATAAATAAAAATAGGAAAGGTATAATAGTTCTTAGAAGAGGAATACTACCCTTGCATTTGAAATATAAATGGCCTATTATAGCACAATAAACGAAACAAAAAGAGAAAGAAAACAAAAAAAGGAGAGCCATGGGTATGCCTCAAAATAAGGGAGAGACATAAACTACCAAAGATAGGAGGATAGATAAAGGAAAAGAACCTACAATTGGTAAAAGAGATGAAGCAATGGCTGATAAATCCATTCAAAAGGAAGGCAATAACGAAAGGGATTAGATTAAAAAAGAAGTTGAATTATGGTTGAAAGACCCCTCTATCACAAGAAAAGGATGCACTATAACCACAAAGCAATATCAAAATTTCACAATGTAAAGTGAGGATGCCATTATGAAATTCAAATTCAACATTGCAGAGGAAATGAAAACAAAATCAACTAAGGTTAGCATGCTAGAAAGTATTATCCCTCTATGGAAATAGAATTACCACTAAAAGAGTAAGAACAAAGTTATTCTAGGGGTAATCAACATCAATCCACTATCGCTAATATAATGGATCAATATAATTTGATGGTAGAACAACCAACAAACATCTAGGTCAACACATCAAATATACTAAACATCTTGAAACCAAATATGTTGAAGCCATCCCCATTTTATGTGACACTAAATAATTCAAATTACATACTAATAAGTTGTATACTTGATACAAGTGCAACAATCACGATTATACCTAAAGGTGTTTACAAAGAAATGGATCTTCCTTACACTAGATAGACACCCAATCCAAATGGATGGTACAAGGGTCAATTTAGTAGGCATATATTTAGTCATGACTATAGCAGGACATCTAGATTTTATGGTAGTACAAGAGGTGATATTCATACACCTATCTCCATACTCTAGCATGATGTTGTCTAGGTAGTGGACACGTAAGTTGCCAAGATATGGTTAGTTGGCAATGGATTATACTCATATGAAAGTATCCAAGGATGAAAAAGTGATTATGATGGAAAACGAGCAACGTTGCAACTAACTTCTACACAAACTCAATGATGAAAGTATAGTAAACTAGAATGAGCTACCAAATTTTGTAGAATATGATGAATACCTCAAGGGTGACCAAGATTCACATTTGAATACAAATAGACTAATTTAGGAAACTATCTCATCACTAAAACACCTTCCAACATTTTGGATCTAACAAGTCAAGGGATAAACAAATTTTGGATAGTGGGATAGGTATTGTTGTTCAATTCATCAACCCACTGGGTGCATAAAACCATTTTGACTATAGGTTACAATTCAATTATACCAATAATATGGTAGAATACAAATCACTATGAACTAGTTTGAGAAAATATGGGAATCAAGGACCTAATAATATATGGTGACTCTAAACCAATTGTAAATCAGGTCAATTTCTAGTGTGCTAAAAAGAACAGGCACTTGAAGTCTCAAAAGCATGTATTTTATGGAAAGTTTTGATACATATGAAATCAAAGTGGTCCCCATAGAACTAAACATAAAATTAGATGAGTTTGCAGGAATGGCAATCCAATTCAACCCCACCAATGATATATGGGATAAGCCTAAAGAATAAGAGGCAGTCTTTAGGCCAACCATTTCTGATAACTCTGATCATTGGAAGGTCTTTAACAATGATGAGAAAATCATAGAAATCCTAATCAAGGAGTCTCAAAACCCAAATAAAATAATGAGTACATATATGATGTCAAGGATGGAGCCATACAATTGAAGTCAAATTAGTTTCCCAAGGGCCTAATAATCTTAGAAAGCCTATTTAATCATAATGACAACACAAGGAAGATGAACCTCAAAGTAAACACTTATTTATATCATCCTATCAAGGTGGTTGAAGAGAAGAATGTATTACTAGGAAATGATTGCATTTAGGAAGAAAATAACCTTTTCAAAGAGCTCTATGTCAAGTATAGAGATATTATTGCTTAGTCATATGAATATCTTAAAGTTTATGATTGAAAAATTATAGGGAGTGTTATTGAATTGGAGTCTATTACTAAACCTTTCTGACAAACAATGACTAGTGAATCTATAAAAAAATTCTAATGAAGAAATAGTTTTTAAATCTTCTATAGGCTCATATTATATTTTTGATCAAGCACTCCATCGAGGTTACCAATTTGGTTATAGTATAAAATAAAAAGCGATGATATAAGGCTATATGTCAACTTTAGGAACTTGAATTGGGCCTATTTAAAATACCACATCTATTTCCCACCATTAATTAGATTTTGCAAAAGGTAGCTAGATCACATATGTTCTCCCTCCTCGATGGCTTCTTAGGATACAAGCAAATCTTGATTAAAAACAAAGATCAACATAAAATAACTTTCACCACCAAGTAGGGGACCTTCATATATCAACGAATGTCATTTGGTCTATCAAATATGGGAAACTTTCCAAAGTACCATGGACATGGCTTTTGCCAATGTCATGGGTGAGACCATTCTCATATACATTTTCAATTTAATAGTATTTTCCAAAGATAAGAATAAGCACATCAACCACCTCAAATCAGTCTTTCTAAGGTGTAAGGAATTTGGTATCTCTCTTAACCCTAAGAAATATATTTTTATGGTCCAAGAAGGCAAATTTATAGGTCATGTGGTATGAAAATAAGGTTTAGCCATAGGCCTTGATTAGATAAAAGTTATCTAAGACCTACCATTTTCCTTATCAATAAAAATGATCAAGTCATTCTTAGGTCAAATCTAGTATGTTGTTAATTTTATTACAAATTTTACCCAAACATTTAGGCCCATAACCAAGATGTTAAAAAAATATGCCTCCCTTTGATGAAGGGAAGAAAGCCTTTGAAGATGTCAAAGATGTTATAAATAAAGTTCTAGTCCTAATCAACCTAGATTTTACCAAATATTTTAGGTTGTATGTACTTGGTACAAATGTAAGCAGTGTAGTTATCCTAACCCAAAAGAACAATGAATATGAAGAATGCTCCATCTTATTCATGATCCAAACCTTCCACAACTATGATAAAATGTGCACCCTTATCGAAAAAAAGATGTTTATCTTCATGAAGGCTCTCAAAACATTCAAGTGTTATCTATCACGGAGTAAGAGTACCATCTTTGTAGTGCATCTTGACATACGATCCACTATGTTACATGATAAATTTGAAAAAAATAGGGTTAAGGTGATTCAATAAGATTCAAGAATTTTATATTGAGATCAAACCTACCAAAATAATTAGAGAAAAGCCTTATATGAGAGGTTAGTAAAGATGATCATCAAGATTAGATCATCTATTAGAAGATATGGATATGGATGGAAGGACTTAATGGATGGTGATATGTGCAAAAATATGGATATAGGGTAGGTACTAAAAGGGTTGATATCCAATGCAAAAGATTTCTTCTTATTGGTTGAAAGAAGGGGTTTTGAAAGGATCCCCAAGCCTTTTACAATAAAAACACAACAAAAGAGACTATCTCCTAGATATAAACAATAACAGAAAAATTTGGGAGAAAATCTCCACAGGACCATCTAAGCAGGGAGACAATCTCCACAGGACCAACTACAAATGAGACCAGAGAAATTTGGAAAAGGGATTCCCGCCTAAATAGGAAAATCATGCTCCCCCCAAAAATTAGAAAATTTGAAAATAATGGAATCTTTGTAGAATGACTAAAGCAGAGATTCCTACACAATAAAAAGAAAAAAAATGTTTCCCACCCAAGGAACATCTCAAAATTGGATTTGAAGTTGAGCTTGATTTAAATAGAAAGCAACATATTATCACTGGTTGGATGATGTCTTGTTTTGAAAAGGATATGGTGTCATCCTAATACGCTACATAGAAGAAGAAAATATGAGAGTAATAATCGAGTAATACCATGATGAATATGTCACATGTTTGCACTCATGACAACTTACAAAATACTAAGAGTTGGGTACTATTGACCTGCCATTTTCATCAATTGCTACCAGTAAGTCAAAGATTGCAAATCATATCATGCTCAAAAAAAAATAAAAAAATAAATCTATAATTCCCTTAAAGCCTATCATTGTGATTTAAACCTATTAAGAATAGGACCTAAATTTCATAGGTAAAATTAAACTATTTTAAAGTGCAGGATATGGGTGGATCCTCAATGCTATAGATTATTTCACCAAATGGGTTGAAGCGATACTATCTGAAGTAGCTAATCAGGAGACAATGGTTCAAATGTTAATAGATATCATCACCAAGTTAGGCATATTTTCTAGTCATAGGTATTGTCACCTACTTTAAATGGGCTAAGGTGATGAAAGTTTCCCTGGAGTAGGGATTCTTACTCAATATATTATCCTATTACTATCCACATAGCAATAACTTGGCCAAGGCAAGTAAGTTTGATTGGGTGATACGGGAGGCCTATGGAGGCTCGGTGGAAGTGGTCCCATGTACTGCAGAGGAATTTATGGGAAGAAATTCCAAGGAGATCAACATCCCAGTGGAGAACAGTTTTGATGCATTAAATCATTTGAAGGGAGATCAGATGGACGACCAAGAAGTGGAATCGAGGTAGAGGAGACTCAAGAGAAGGATTTAGAGGAGAAAAATCGGAGGAAGGAGCAGGAAACTAATAATACGGGCAAGGATACTCGGGAGGAAGAGGTGAACCACCAAGATCGGTGTAACCCCAAAGCAGGGAAAAAGAATCTACTAATCAAGAAGCTAAGAGCACGGAATCATCTCCACCGTCAAAAAGACCAGGTTAACCCGGAAAGCCGATTGTTACCCCAAATACCAAGACTGACCTACCCAAGATGGTTACTAGAAGCCAAGTGAATCCCAAGGAACTTCAACCTAGAGCGGATGTATGGGGATATGGTTCGATAGGAAGAGGGAAACCTAGCAATGCTGCCTTAAGGCAGAAAGAAGCAGAGCGAGGAGTGGTTGATGGCACTCAAGCAGTATTGCTCTTTGGGGCGAAGGCTCGAGGATCCAAAGCCCATAAATGAAGATTCTTTCATGGAATATTCGTGGGAGTAATCCTGCAAAAATAAGAGCTTTGTATGCTCTTAGACAAGAACACAAATCGGATATGATTTTACTCGCAAGAAACTAAAATGGAGGAGAGTAGAGTTATTCCTTTTAAGAATAGGACTTGGCGAGAAGTCGAAGTAGTAGGCCAAGAGGCCACCGGAACAGATGGGAGGGTTACTTGGTTATGTGGAACAAAAATGTGATTGATAGTAGAGTGATTCCGATGTCTAGTTGGTTTATTTGTCTCTTATGTGTGGATAAAACCACGCAGGAAGAGTGGATCTTAACGAATGTATATGCTCCGATTAGACAGGGACCGAGAAGGGTTCTTTGGATTCGCCTAGCTGAATTGAGGGAGACAGTCCCCAACTACCCTTGGATTGTGGCGGGGGATTTCAATTGCTACCTTAATCCCGTAGATAAATTGGGGGGCTCTCAAAGAATAACCGCTGATATCTACGAGTTTAGAGATTTTGTTGAGCAACATGAGCCGATGGATGTGGACCTGCGTAGATTCTCCTATACATGGTCTAAAAAAGATTGAAGGAAAACCAAATTCGGATAAGATTATATAGGTTTCTTCTTTCTCAAGAATGCCTGGAGAGGTTTGGGGACTCTTCATTAACGGCACTCCCAAGAATCGGGTCCGATCACAACCCAATTCGTGGGAAACAGGGAGGACTCTAAGAAAAGATACATCGGACCCTTTTGATTCGAACTTATGTGGTTCCAACATTGGGATCTCAAGGATCTGGTTGCCCAATGGTGGGACAAAAAGTATAATGGTTCGAAACTGGCCCAAGTGGCATGTAAACTAAGGAATGTGAAGACTAACATTAGAGAGTGGAACAAAACTTCCTTTGGAAATATTTTTGTTAAAAAGGCATAACTAAAAGACAAGATCAATGAACTACAGGAGAAGTTGAAGTCGGAGCGACTTACAGAGGATCTGAGAAACCAGGAGAGGGAGTTATTAGCCGAATACCACACGATGCTAGGATTTGAAGAAACCTTTTGGAGGCAGAAATCCAGACTGCGTTGGTTAAAGGAGGGTGACAGAAATACAAAGTTCTTCCATGTCTCTACTCTTCGCCACAGGAGTACTAACAAAATTAAGGAGATCAAGATGGCCGATGGGTCTAACACCAAAGATATGGAAGACATAAGGAGGGAAGCGGTTGAGTACTTTAAATCATTGCTAGAAGATGTAAATTCGACTATTGAAGAAGAGGACTCTCTGTTGGCAGCCATTCCACCCTCAGTAATCGATAATCTTAATGGATTCTTACTTAGTCCTTTCACAAAGGAGGAAATCAAGAAGGTCGTTTTTGACATGGATGGTAACGACTCCCCGAGACCGGATGGCTTCCCTGCAGACTTTCTTCCAGAAGTTTTGGGATATCCTAGGCAATGATGTAGTGGAAGCTATAATTGAGGCTCAAAAGGACATGGAAATCCCAGAAGGAGTTAATGCTACTTTTTTAGTCCTCATCCCTAAACTAGTGGGAGCAATGGAATTTTCCAATTTTTGCCCTATCAGTTTATGTAACACTCTGATGAAGATTCTCACAAAAACAATCGCCAATAGTCTGAAGGTTATCCTTCCTTTCATCATTGATATGAACCAAGGTGGCTTTGTGAAAGGGCGACAAATATTGGATGGTATCATCACAATTCATGAGGTTATTCATTCAATGGTGACTAGTAAGGAAGCGGGTATGTTACTAAAGCTTGATATGAATAAAGCCTACGACCGGGTCTCATGGCGGTTCCTCACCAAGATTTTGGGTAAGTTTGGTTTCTGTCCCCAGTGGATTAAGTTGATTTTTAGTTGTATCTCTACTACAAGATTTTCTCGTCATGGTGAATGGGTCACCCTCCGGTTACTTTAAGAGTGAAAGGGGGTTGCGACAAGGAGATCCTTTGTCTCCATACTTGTTTATTATTTTAGCGGAAGCATTGGGTAGGAACATTTCAGCAACGGTGGCAGATGGTCAATTGGAATGTTTTAAACCAGCCTCAACAGCAGGGCCAGTGTCTCACCAACGAGTTTGTGGATGATACAATCATTGTGTCCAAAGCCTCGGTGCCTCAAGCTAGGAAGTTGAAGAGAATTCTAACCAAGTATGAGACAGAAGCGAGACGAGTACATAAACTATAAGAAGAGTAGCATCTATTTCTTTAACACGCCTGGTGGGAGGGAGGAAAGAATAGCTAACCTCTTCGGTTGTGGAAAGGAGCTTCTACCAGCAACTTATCTAGGCATGCCTATGTTCGAAGGAAGAATGAAGGCTACTTTGTGGAACTCAATCATTGACAGGATCTCCAAAAAGTTAGCAGGGTGGAAGGGCAGCCTTCTCAGCTCCAGGAAAAGCCTTATTAGTTCAAACTACTTTACAGAGCATTCCAATTTACTGCATGTCTCTATTTAGAATGCCTGCAAAGGTCCGAGCTACATTGGAGCTAATTCAACGCAACTTCTTGTGGTCGGGTTCGGAGGAGAGAAAGAGAATTTCGTTGGTAGCATGGAATCGGGTGTGTGCAAGCAAGGATCGGGGGGCTCGGGGTTAAAGAGAATGAAAGAATTGAATCAAGCTCGATTGGCAAACAAGTATGGAGATTTATCAATAATGATCAATTGGGATGGGTAAAACTTCTTAAGGCAAAATATATCGAAATAATCGGGACTTCTTGAAAGCTGATAATCTTCCTAGAGGATCCTATTTTTGGAATTGTTTGCTCGAATGTCGGGAGGTAGTCAGGAAAGGCATCGGATGGAGAATTGGTAATGGAAGACAAGTGGACTTTTGGAAAGACCCGTGGTTGGAAGAGGCCCCTCTGAAAGATAACTTAGACCTTCAGGTCCTCCAACATAAACTTTCGAAGGAAATGGGAGGAAAAGTAGGGGATTTTATTGCTGTAGCACAGGAAAATTCTTCTTGGAAGAAAATCACGAGTTCATAATGCGTCGAGCAAGAGAAGGTGGCCCTAACCAAACTCAATGATGCTTTAAGGGTGTTCCCGATCATTCCCGGGGGAGGAAGAGACAAGGCGATTTGGGGCAAAACTACAAGTGGGATCTATTCGAGTAAAAGCGCCTATAAGTTAATCCACTCAGGATTCAATGGTTGGACTCCGACTTCTGTTATTTGGTTAAATAATTTAACCCCAAAAATAGCTTTCTTCTTTTGGTTGGCAGTTCAAAATAAGATCCTGACAACAGATAATCTGCAAAGGAGAGGTTTCCAATTCATCAATCGATGTATCTTGTGTGAGAAAGCAATAGAATCTGTAAGTCATATATTTCTAACTTGTGATTTTTCTTGTAGAGTCTTCCAAATGATCCTGTCCAAATTTCATATAGATTGGGTCTGTCCAAATAGCATGTCCGACTTCGCATACGATGGGCTTCCCCCTTCCGGCAAAGCTTTTGACTTGGCTCTGGAAGCTCGACTTACCCCATTTTTTATGGGGGATATGGAATGAGAGAAATAAGAGAGTATTTAAAGGACGTAAGAAAGATCCCAGAGTTATGTGGCAATAAAATAATCGGAGCTTTGAAAGAAAAGCTGGAAAACTTTCTTCTTCAAAAATGAGACCATGTCTCTAAGGGAAAGGAGGATTTTGCGGAGCCGGGGAGAGGAACTTCCGAGACCTAGACATTACAACCAACCCACGGGATGGTGTCAAGTGGATACCCCCCACACAAAAGTGGGTTAAGTTTAATTTTGACGGGCAGCTAAAGGAAATCCGGGGGTTGCAGGAGCAGGAGGAGTTCTGAGAAATGAGGAAGGAAAAGTGGTCCTTGCCTTTGCAGAGCCTTTGGGAACTCAAACAAATCATTTTGCAGAAGCCCGAGCCTGCATGCGAGCAATGAGAATTGCCAGACTTGAGGGTTATAAGGAAGTTATCTTTGAAGGGGATTCACTTAATATAATCAAGGCAATTAAGGAGGATAAAGACCCCAACTGGACCATATTGGAGCTTATCCTAGAAGCAAAGATTCATAAATCTCATTTGGTTAATGCCCGAATCCAACACACCTTCGAGAGAAGGGAACCAGCGAGCGGATCTAATGGCAAATATTGCGGTTTCGTTGGGGAGATGCAAATTTGGAAGGATAACTTCCCTCAAGAACTATTGGTGTTGGTCGCTAGAGAAGAGCTAAGATCAAACCTGTTAGAGCATCGGGGAGATCGGAGGGGCTGATGATGAGTAATCCGACAGAGATGGAATTAGGCGAGAAAAGGCATCCCATTTGTTGGGGCCTGGGAGGTGACAAGTGTACAGTACAACAACCTAGTGTTAGTAAGTGCTAGGTGTTGTTTGGTTTTTGTTTTATCCTGAATAGTCAAGCGACAAGTATAGGACTGTGGACTCTAAGTATGGCTTAATGTGAGTCTTAGAAAGATCCATTTTGTATTTTGATTATATGGGCTTGATGCTAGAACCAGCCCATTTTGACTTTGTAAAAGGTTTGTGGACCTTATAACCACCTCTACCTTATACCAAAAAAAAATAACTTGGCCAAGTCAACCAATAAAAACATCATGAGAATATTAAAAAGAACTGTTTTAGAGTCTCAATTGGATTGGTAGATTATGTTTCCTAAGGTTTATGGATAAATAGAGTGACACCAAAAGCATCAACAAGATCATTCCCTTATAAACCGGTCTATGGCAAGTAAGTTGTGCTACTAATCAACATAGAGTTACCTTCCCTATAAATGTCAAAACAACTTTAATTGATAGACACCAATGTCAAACCCATGTAAGCTAGGTTAAATGCATTGTTAGCCCTAGAATAGGAAAGACAAAAGGCTTTCAAGAAGACCATGCAACATCAAGAATTAATCAAAAGGTGATTTGATAAAAGAGCTACAAAAGCATATTATAAAAAAGGATACTTCATATTCAAATGGATGAGGATCAAGAAAATCAAGGGTACACAAAAAAATTGATTCCTTATGGTGTGGGCCCTACCAAATTTTTAAGTTCATAGGTCCAAATACCTACAAACTAGTCTCCATGGAAGGAGTAACATTGGCAATTTTTGTGAACATGTAGCATCTTCACTCAATTTAGTCGTAAGAAGTATGACCAAAAGAGTACGTAACCATTTTATAGTCACAAAGGGATTGGCATACTAATATGCCTAAGGGAAAATATAGTGACACCAAAACCATCCACAAGATCATTCCCTTACAAACTAGTCTATGGTAAGGAGGTTGTGCTACCAATCAACTTAGAGTTGCCTACCCTCCAAATATCAGAACAACTTGAATTGAAGGAAACCAATGTCAAACCCATGTAAGCTAGGTTAAATGCATTGCTAGCCCTAGAAGAGGAAAGAGAAAAGACTTTCAAGAAGACCATGCAACATCAAGAATTCATCAAAATGTGATTTAATAAAAGAGCTACAAAAACATATTATAAAAAAGGATACTTCATATTCAAATGGATGAGGATCAATAAAATCAAGGGTACACTAAAAGTTTGATTCCTTATGGTGTGGGCCCTACGAAAGTGTTAAGGTCATAGGTCCAAATACCTATAAACTTATCTCCATGGAATGAGTAATAGCATCTTCACTAACTTTAGTAGTAAGAATTTTGACCAAAAGAGTACGTAAACATGTACATATAGTAGCAATTATTATTTCAATAAATATTTTTCATTTCTCTTACTTCTAAAAACCATGTTTCTATCTTCCCCTTTGCTTTAAAAATTTTCCATCATTCATTTAATTTTTCTTTTTCCCTTCCAATTTGCCATGAAATCGAGATGACATGTAGCACCATGTAATATTTAAAAAATAACAAAGGGGACAAGAAATTTGCTCCATATAAGAAAGTGAATCACTCACTTTGGTGAGTGAGGTGCTCACTACCAAAGCCTCTCATAAGCCAAATGTTTGTGCAAGTACACCAACCCTTTGTAGGCTAGTCACTTGCCCAAGTCTTACCTATACATATATTGGGTAAGCACATGTAGTGCAAAGAGCAACCTGCATGGCCTCAGGCCTATAAAAGGCCCCTTAACACCACAAAGCCCTCATTTATTCAATACATCCTCATTAATCAAGAAAATCATGTCCTCCACATCTAGTAAATAACACATAAATTGTGTGCCTTTATTTGGTCAAGCTCATTGAGCTTCCCTTCTAGTGTGATTCATTCAAAGGGCCTAAGAAAACCACTTGGCCCTTAAATAAAATTGCTTGCATTTGGATAATTATTTAGACCTCTATAAATAATGCAAAGTCCTAGACAAGCGAATCGCTCAAAAATAGTAAGCAACTCACCTGAATAGCCACAACCCACCTAAGCCCTTAAACAAGCAAATCACTCAATTTTTGCAAGGAAAACACCTGATTTTTTTGAGTGAATCACTTTTACCCACAAACTCCTCCAAGAACCTAATGAACAAATTGATCCAAAATCACAAGTGAATCACTCCCTTCCTAAAATAATTTTATTTTGACTTTTTTTTTGTTTTCATCATTTTATCCATTTCCCACCTATTTCTCATCATGGGAACAACTTCTATATCCACCAATCCATCTTTGTCTAAAGCACAACTAGTTTCACTACCTTCCACTATTATCACCCTACCCACTATCATTCCACTTTCACCCATTCATGTAGCATTAAGAGGAGTTGAACCGCAAGAGAGACAACTACAAAAGAAGAAGGGGAAGATAAAGAGACAAGGCTTCCCTCCTCTAAAGAGACCCCACATTAGAGGGTGGATGAAGGAAATTACAAACATACAATCAGAAAAGGAAAGAGGCCCATATAAGGTTTAACTTGAGGCTCCAAAGATACTCTTAGCACATAAACAAAATATGGAGATCAAGATTAGCTATGGATTTAGTGCCCCAGATATGGAGTTGCCTAAAGTTGATAAAGATGGTGGAAGAAAGATATGACCCCACAACTATAAGTTTTAGGCTCCTACAAATGGATTAAAGATGCCTTCTATATATGGTAGGGAGTCATAAGGAGTATGTTAAAAAAATTTGATGACCTAACTACGTGGGTTTCCTATAGCCCAAGGATATAGAAGGATTTTTACTATAGATACCCCAACTCTTATTAATAGGATTTCTTGATCCCTTACCTAAAGAAACTAGACTTACCATCCAAATTCAATATCCTACTAGAATTGAGCTTGTTCAAAGAATATTTTTAGATGGTGTTGTTGGGGATAGCTACAATCATGGGAGAAATAAATTATCTAAAGTTCTCTAAAGAGCACATAGCCCTACTTCACACCATATAGACTTATCCAAGACACTCCCAAATGATTGATTATTCCAAATATATTTTGAATCAAATGGATAGTCAATTAAGATATTTCAAGAAGAGGAAGTTCAATTATACCTAGTCTGGCTAATCTTATATTAAAAGAAATTTTGATTTCCCACCCTTCAACTAGGCCAAGTGGGAGTTTATGGACAACCTCTATTAGTTGTGGAATGCACAAACATACCCTGCTAAGAAGCAAAAAATACCTCTTACTGCTTCTATCATGAGGTATATGAGTTCATCTTAGAAAATTTTAGAGGAAGTCTAAAAAACACAAGCTTATACTGAGATGGGGGGTGAACAGTATAAGACCACTTTTTACTTTTCTTTCAAAAATAGTATTAATCAATATAATCAATGGCAATATCAATAGCAATAACCAAAGCAATGCATAAATCATCACACACAATAGAGACACAGATTTAACGTGGTTCACCCAAAGATGGCTACCTCCACGGAGAAAATATTTCTTCTAAATATTTCTCAAATAATCTCTTGGGAATACTTTCCCTATTACAATGTTTATGGACCTCTATCCAAAGGAGATGTTGATCCCCTAAATTTGGTTTGTGGATCTCTATCCACAAGAGAACTCTTTCTACTCTACTTTAGCTGGTGATCCTCTAGAAGATACTGCCTCTACTACACTGACTAGTGGATCTCTCTCCACTTGAAGACCCTTATCCTCACTCAAAAGACATGTCCTCAATGTCCTGGTTGATGGATTTATATCCACTAGATGCTTTGTCCTCTCTGGTCTATCACCTCCAAATTTTTATCTTAACACTGCACTAAACACAGTCTAGTCGGTCTAGCACAACTCTGCTCAATCTCTTGCACTAAACACAGTACATTCGATCTAGCACAACTCAGCTCAACCTCTTGCACTAAACACAGTTCATTCGGTCTAGCACAACTTTGCTCAATCTCTTACACTAAACACAGTTCATTCGGTCTAGCACAACTCTGCTCAATATCTTGCACTAAACATAGTTCATTTGGTCTAGCACAACTTTGCTCAATATCTTGCACTAAACACAGTTCATTCAGTCTAGCACAAATTTGCTCAATAGGTTCACTCAAAACCTTCTCAAATCTGCTCAATAGCACTCAAAAATTTCTCAAATCTGCTTAATAGGTCCACATAGAACCTGCTCAAATCTCCTCAATAGGTCCACACAGAACCTGCTCAAATCTGCTCAACAGGTCCACACAGAACCTGCTCAAATCTGCTCAATAGGTCTACACAGAACCTGCTCAAATCTACTCAACATGTCCACATAGAACCTGCTCAAATTTGCTCAACAGGTCCATAAAGAACCTACTCAAATATACTCAACAGGTCCACACAGAACCTACTCAAATCTTCTCAACAGGTCCACATAGAACCTATCCAAATCTGCTCAACAAGCTCACACAGAACTTGTCCAAATCTTCTCAACAAGCTCACACAGAAATTGATCAAATCTGCTCAACAGGTCCACATAGAACCTGTCCAAATCTGCTCAACAAGCTCACACAGAACTTGTCCAATCTCATAGAATCATAAAGAGAATTGTTAGAGACTCAATATGTTCTATACTCAATGCTCAATCACTTTCTCAACTCAATATCATAGAAGCATAAAGAGAATTGTTAGAGACTCAATATATTCTATACTCAATGCTCAATCACTTTCTCAACTCAATCTCATATAAGCATAAAGAGAATTGTTAGAGACTCAATATGTTCTATACTCAATGTTCAATCACAACTCAAATCAGAATATAGAATAGTTTGTTTCATGGAACTTGAAAAACCACTTCATATCTATTTGACTAGGCTCAACCAACTCTACTCAACCAATCACCTCAAGGAACAACCCTTTCTCACAAACCCTAGTCCAAGCATATATCAACCAACTCAAAATGTTTCCAACAATGCTCAACAACAAATCTCACATAAAAATGATACTCATGTTCTTTTCTAACTCAAGTTCAAGTTCTTTGCATAACCAATTGGCTTCAACAACAATGCTAATAAAACAAGGCTTAATCACAACTCTCAATTCAGAAAACCTTGAAGCATTAACTCAACCACTTTCAAAAAGGAAACCCTAATCAATTCCTTTTCACTCCAAACTTAATTTTTAATCAAGCCAATCAACCAACTCAATAGAGAATAATTTTATCCATACCTTTTTGTTGCCAATAAGTTGTCCACAAAATCTGCCACACTTCACAAAAACTCTTTTCCAAACTCACATAAGGGTTAGAGGACTTCAATTAAAATCACAATGCAAAATACAACTTTAAATACACATTTTTACTCCAACTTAATTTTCACATCCACCAAAGTCCTTTTAGAGGAAAACCCTTATCAAAAATAATAATCAAGTCTCAAAATAAATCTCAATTAACACTTTACCATAACTCCTTATACCTCCTAAAATATAACTCTCAAAATAATACTTTCTAAATAATAAAGCTCAAATAATTATCAACACTTCACCTTCATAAATAATCACAACAACCTCTAATTAACAAAGTTTATTAAAACATTAATAAACCTTATAACATCCTTATCACTCCAACCTTAGGGCATAACCATAAAATTAATTAACACAAAAACGTACTTGCCTCAAGGGGATTTGACCCCGTGTCTTGCCCTCACCATGAGCGCCTTAGCCATGGCTAAGGTTGCCACACGAGCTACACACTCGTTCGTAAAGGGGTAAGCACCATGTACTTCCTCTTTGCGCTTTCCTTGCCCACGTTTAAAAATGTGTGCCTTGGCGCTTCCACAAAAACTCCACCAAAAACTTCTTCGCAAGAATCGAACGCACGACCTCTGTGCTACCAATGCCTTCACGCTTTCCAAGCTGCCACTTGGCCACACTGCCCAATGTGAATTGGGGGTGGTCTCTCTCTATGTTATCCTGTACTATCCTTTCTAAACATTTTAACCATGAGCTCATTTTTCACATGTGCAACTCAATAATCAATCGAGCAAGGATATATAATAAACAACTTTGGGCATGTATTTATATTGCCCTTTCTCCTTTGTCTAGACGTCGATGCTTTTATTGAAATGCATTACGTCGACGCTTTAAGGCTTCGAAAGCCTTAGTAAACCCAACCTTGGGTTTTAATAAAAATTACTTTTGGACTTTATAAAACCCCTTGCCTTATAAAATATTATAATAAGGATTATAATTATTTTATTTGGGTTTTCACCATGGCAATTTTAATATTATAATAACCACCATTATAATATTAATCCTTTGATAAAGTACCTTTAATATTTATTTATAAAATTTAAATTCATGCTAAAATTAAATAATTTATAAAATAAATATTATAACTCCTTTTTAAAATAAGGTTTTTGAAGAGCAAGCTACGACATGGTTCTATATCGTGGGGTGTTAGTACAGTGAACACATCAATCCTAGCACTAATATCAGTCATTCATGGGGAGATCAACGGTCTGTTTGTTCTAATGCCCTCAAAATGTATAAAAGCAAGAAGTTTGGTTAACACGAGTTGGTTGATTAGAGTCCAATGGTGAAGCGGTGAATAGATCAAGAAACAAGAAGTGAAGACAATTGTAGATCTATGGCTAGATATTATCGACAAGAATAGAAAATGGTTTCGATGACATTTTGGTATAGTCTAGAGATGAACGCCATGAAATTAAATCAAATTGCAGAGGCTGAGTTGTAGAGGAGCGTAAGATCATGTGATCACTTCTTCCTCCAAAAAACAAATAAGAGACTACCACCTCAGCACCTAGTTGATCTGGCGTTTACATTCCTTGTAATGTTCTACTTTTCTTTAAATGTAAAACTATAAATAGAGGTCGAACCCCCATTTTTTTGGGTCGGCTCTAGAGTGTTTGCTTGCCCTACTATGTAAATACTTTCTACAAATCAATAGAAGGAACATTACTTGGATGTTTGCCTCAGGCTGGTGTCTTTTGTATCTTTTGGAGATTTGAACTGTGAATGCATTTTTGCTACTACTGCTATGGTTAGTCTATTATGCTAATATTGGATTGCTAACTTAGAGCACCTTGAAATATTTCATGATTGAATATACGCTTGGAAGTAATTATTTTCTGTTAGTCTGAATATTGATCTAATTATACTATTTATATTATTAGTATTTTAGATGTTTGAAATAATTTCTTGAAGCATGTCTCTAGTTCTTTAATTGATGAAGATTACTTGTTTTGAGTGTTGTTAATCACAAGTGTAGGACACTGGAAATTGACTTACGAGGGTTTTCATGTTGATGCTTATACTATTAACTTTATTCGACCATTGTTTAATCATTACCTTTATAACCCTAAACTCTTTTATATCCCTATATTTTAAATATTTAACTGAGCTTAAATGAGTCAACACCCAAGTCAGTTGACAAGATATACTAGCCTACTCTAGAGGTTGGGTTAAAGTAATATTTAATCCATCTAGTGTTGGGGTTTGGATTGTGATTAGTGGGTGCATGTCTAATTAGAATTTTGAATATAATAGTCACAGTTTCGAGTTTTTCTTGATGACAATTCAGATCCCAACAGTTTTGCACGCCCGATGGGACCCTGTTTACAAGAACACTAGCTAACCCATAAAATTTCATTTTTTACCTTTCCTAGAGGAATCAATATTTAGTGGATTGTCTTGACCTTATTAAGAAGTGAACATAAATTCAATTGGCAACTCCCTAAATGCAAGAAACCAGAAAAGTCATTCCAATAGCTCATATTTTTTCATGAATACTAGGTCAACTGTAAAAAACAACCAAAACGTTATTATATTTTATGAGATCCCTTTAAGAGGATCCAATATTATAAGAAATTTATCCTTAGAGTTTTAGTCAAGAGTGGTTCCCGTTGAGTTAGCCCCTGAAATACCTCCAAGACCACCACCATCAAGGATAGTGCCAGTAAATATGATTGGATAATAGAATGTAATTCAAATCAATCTTTGTAGAAATACCCTGATTGGGATACAACTGGTCCCCTGAGGCTTTTCCAAATGCATGATATTCCTCAAGCTATATCCAAAGCTATACCTACTTATGATGGATCAAGAAAAACTACTTACGAGCATTACCAAGATATCCTAAATCTAGCAGCCATACATAACATCATAAATGAAGATGTGATCATCAAAACAGAGTGCAAAGAGCCAAAGTACAACAAAGGAGATACCCCTACATCAATAGAGATCAAAATCCTAGTAGCAGCAATAGTGCAGGGATTAGAGTTAATGCAAATCAAGAAGACCAAGAATATACTCCTCAGACCAGTCTTCTGAATGTATGGTGCCTTGTGTGTAATGATCCTCATAATTTAGATTCCTACATTATGTACCAACGCCATGTGCAATAGGCCATGGAAAAGGTGAAAATAAATCAAAAAGGTATAGTTAACTTGCTATGGCAACCAGAATAGATCATGGTTGGGAAATATCTTGATGAAGAAGGATCTATTTTTGTCATGACAAGATCAGGTAAAAAGATATTGCAGGTTGATCCACAAAAGTTGGGTCAGTTTCAGGTCTCTTCTCAAAATAAGGAAGACCCCCCTGTAAAGTAATGATCAATTTCCTATTCCCCAATCAATTAAAAATACGGACACAATTCCTAAGAGCCAAGAGAGAAATCAAATTTTCTAAGAGGTATGAGAAAGAGAATGACAAATAAAGAGAGAGATCCAAAAATGAAGCACAAGAAAAGCTAAGATTCCCTTCCATCACCAAAAGACAAAGGATTGAAGCTACACAACAGTATAAGAGGAAATATGGTGAACCAAAAAAGAAGTATGAGAAACCCCCTTCAAAAAAATCAGAGTATAACATTGTGGAAGAGATGAAAAGAATCCCCTCCAAGGTAAGTCTCTATGATACTCTCTTCATCCTTGGTCCAATAGATCTACTCAAGGCTTCTTTGAGTAGAAATTATCAAGAAAAGCATACTACCACCATCCTTAGCATACCTTCTAGTAAGGAGAAAATATCTCCTACCACTTTGAAGAACAAACCCCCTCCTTTTTATATATCCTTAAGGATGGAAGGATGGATAGTCCACAACTATATGATTGATTTAGGGGCTTCGACCATAGTCATGTCCAAAGCAATATGTGAAGATATGGGTATGGAATATACTTTATCTTATCTTGGAGTTTTGTAGTTGGATGGGACACCAGTTAAGATAGTTGGGGTAACAAAAGATGTGTTAATGAGACTGTACAAAGCCCCAAAAGTGACTATTGTGCAAACAATCGTGGTGGTGGACCTAGAGCCTTATTTCGACCTGTACCTTTCTATAGAATTCACTGCTAAGCTAGGAGGTTATATGTACTTGGATTACTCTGGCATGATAATCCCTTTCAAAGGAAAGAGGATAAGGATAACACCCAAAAAGATTGTGTCCTATCACATTGATAATATAGAAGAAGATATGTGCAACCTCACACCTTTAGATGAATTTGAGCTAGTAGAATGCTTTGAAGAGTTAGAGGTGGAGGATGAATTGTCATTTTGAGAAGATTACAACTAGTTTGGAACAGGTATGGGCACTTACAAAATGTATTCTAAAGTAGAGAAAATGATCCTTGCTATATCTGACAAATCCCTAAAACAGACAAAAATCTGGACTATGCATTTTGATGGTGTAAGGTGCAAAAATGGAGCTGGTGTTGGTGTAGTTTTGTAGTCTCACTCAGAGGGTGTAAACATTTTTGCATATAGACTAGTGTGGTCTTGTGCTAACGATGTTGTAGAGTATGAAGCTTTATGCTTGGGACTAATGCAAGCAAAGATCATGGGGATCAAAATGCTTAACATATATGGAAACTCCGATTTGATAGTTAATCAGGTAAGAGAGAGATGCAACAGTAAGCACCATTACCTAAGATCATACATAAATAGGGTATGGGATTTGATGGAATCTTTCATCACCCTGAATATTTATTTTGTCCCTAGAAAACATAATATGATGGTTGATTCTTTAGCTGTTAAAGGTTCCAATTTTAGTCCTTCTTTAGATATAGGATCATCTAAAGACAGAAGAGTCAAACTAGTTTTTAGGTCTGCAATTCAGACAAATAGATCTTCTGGAAAGTTTTTGAAAGTGATGATCAGATTAATGATTTTTTGGTAAGAGAAGCTTGTCTATACAATATACAAGAGGAACTTCCTCATGAGATAGATCAGTAAGATGTTATCCAATTAAAGAATAATTATATCCCCAGGGGTTTGGTCACCCTAGAAATCCTCTTTGATAATGAAGATGGGAGAAAAGCTAGAGCCATGAATATCAATGAAAAATCTATAAAGAAATTGAGATAAAAAAGGAAAATAAGCTCGAATTTGGTATATTTTGTTCTCCAAAAGAAGTAGAGGAGATCAAAGCCCTGTGCCTTAAATATCAAGACATCATAGCTTAGTCATATGAATATCTAAAGGTGTATGATAAAAAGGTGATCCAACATACTATTGAACTAGAGCCTGATGCAAAGCCTTTTAGACAAAAGTAGAGACCTATAAATCCTAGGATTGAATCCATAATGAGAGAGGGGATGCTCAAATTGTTGAAGGCTAAGATTATATACCCAATAAAGCACTCCACATGGATGGCTAATTTGGTTCTCATCAAAAATAAGAATGGTTACATCCATCTATGTGAGGATTTTAGTAACCTCAACCAGGCATCATTGAAGGACCACTACCCTCTCCCTCAGATTGATCAAATTTTATAGATTATTGCAGGGGTAGAGAGGTTCTCATTATTAGATGGTTTCTCTGGATATAACTAGATCTGGATAAAGGATGAGGATCAATTCAAGATAGCATTTACCACCAAATGGGGAAATTTCACTTACCAAAGGATGCCTTTCAACCTATCTAATACAGGGGCCACCTTCCAAAGAGCTATGGATTATACTTTTGGAGAGCTAATCAATAAGGTCATTCTCATCTACTTAGATGATATGACTGTGTTCTCTCATAAGAAACAAGCTTATCTGGAACATTTGGAGCAAGTATTTTAGAAATGTAAAGAATTTGGTATCTCTCTAAACCCAAAGAAGTCATTTTTTACAGTCCATGAAGGGAAGCTGTTAGGACATGTGGTTTCTAAGGAAGGAATGTCTATAGATCCAGATAAGATAAATTCAATTCTAGCCCTCTCCTTGCCTATCAGCAAGAAGGTCTTGCAATATTTCTTTGGGAAGGTCGACTTTGTAATTAAGTTCATCTTATACTTTGCTCAAATAGTAAAGCCTATCTAAAAGTTGCTTAAGAAAAATGCATATTTCAAGTCAACAAAATTAAGGAAACAAGCTTTTGAAGCCATTAAACAAGCTATTGCCACTGCCATAGTCCTGGTGAATCTTGCTTTCATTAAGAATTTTATTTTGTATGCTTACGGAGCTAAAGAGAACTATGCAGTTGTTCTTACTGGGAAGAATGATGAAGGAGAAGAACATCCCATATTTTTTTGGAGTACAACTTTATTGAGAGACAAGTGTTTGTAGTAATGAAGTCATTGAAGAAGTTTAGACAATACTTGGCTCAAAGTAAAACCCTTGTTTATGTGGTCCATCCAGATGTAAGGAGCTTTATTTTATAGGGAGAACTAGGAGACAAAAGAGCTGGATAGATTACCAAAATCCAGGAGTATGATGTGGAAATCCATCCTACCAAGCTAGTTAGAGGTAGAGCATTATGCCAAGGGTTGACAAAAAAGGTAGTTGCAGAATAGGTGTCAGCTTGTCAACCGCCAGCAACAGATCAGAATGAAGAGTTTTCATTAGAAGACTTAGACTGGGTTGATCAGATGATAAGCTATTTCCAAATAGGAACCTGTCCTCAAGGTCTTAACCCATCACAGAGGAGGATATATAGGCTTCAAGCCTTGAAGTATGTCCTACTACTAGAGGGATATATAGAAAAAATCTTGACAGAGTCCTAAAATGCTTGAAATATGATCAAAAGCAAAAGGTCATTAAGGAATTCCATGGAGGATTGTCTGGAGGACATTTTTCAGGGAGGGTCACAGCTATGAAAATTAATAAGGTAGGCTATTATTGGCCTACTATTTTTGCTGACACCTTCAATATAACAAGGACATGTGATGAATACCAAAGGTATGTGGGGAGGAATAGAAATTTATCATTTCCCCTCAAATCTATTCAAGTAGAAGAGCCTTTTCAATAGTGGGAACTAGACTTCATTGGAGTGATAAATCCCAACTCCTTAGTAGGACATAAGTATATCCCGACTGCTATATATTATCTTACTAGATGGGTTGAAGCCATTCCCACCAAGAAATCAGATCAAAAAGTGGTAATTAAATTCATGGAAAGCTTGATCACAAGGTTTGGTATCCCTAAAGCTATAGTAAGTGACAATGGTCCAAATTTTATAGGAGCTAAATATATTGAGTTTGCAAGAAAATATGGTATAAGTTTAAAAAACTCCTCTAACTACTACCCTCAAGGGAATGGATTAGCTGAGTCAACTAACAAAAATCTGCTTAGAATTTTGAAGATATCATTGGAAGATAACAAAAGGAGTTGGCATCTCCTTTTAGAGCAAGCTCTATGGGTAGATAGGGATACTATAAAAAAATCTATCAAGACTATCCCTTATGCATTAGTGTATGGTAAAGAAGCAGTCCTGCCTATTCATTTAGAGATACCAACTTTAAGGTTGGCAAACCAAGAGGAAGAGTCTGATTAGCATCCAATTGAAACTAGGTTGATGCATCTCCTACAGTTATAAGAAAAAACACTCAAGCATATGAGGATTTCTAGAAGCACTCAATGGACACTAAAGGATGGTTCGATAAAAAATCCAAATTCAAAAATTTTTAATTGGGTGACTTTGTTCAAAGGTGGAATGTAAAGAGACAAATCAGGCAACCACCAAAAGTTTGACTCTTTCTGGGATGGTCCTTTCAAAGTGGTTGAGGTTAAAGAGAACAATTTTTTTTAGCTCCAATATCTAGAAGAAAACATTCAGCCAATTCTGGTTAATGGATTTCATCTAAAGCCCTACTTTGAGTAAGTTATTTTCATGTAAGACATGTATGTATTTGTACTATACCTTTGTTTCTTTTTAAGTTTTTTGTACAAAAAGAAGAAAAGGTATTATAACGGCTCACAATACGTCATTAACAAAGTCAAAATGGTCAAATCTAAGGACATGCTCTCTCCCACGTTGTGTTCCACACCACACTCAAGGAGGATAAGACAAAGATAGCCGCAGGCTGTAACATGCACTACGCCTTGACCAATCAGTGAATCACACAATGTTTTATGCCGCCAATCCATCCAACTTTTGAATTGTAAAGTGTGCAATAGATAGTTGCCCATAAGTCGCATCAATGGCAAAAGGTGTGCATGCAGGATATTTACACTCAAAATCTAATTGTTATTCATTTCACAAGTAGTGCTAAGTTACCAGAAAGAGCTAAAGAAGTGGTGAGACGAAGCTACCAAGCAACGAAGAAGAGCAAATTCCCAAAAAAAAATCTCAAAAATGGCACTAAAAGTAGCTTAGGAAATTGTCTAGCAGGCGAGTGTTGAACTAGAATGCTATGTGGATAAAGAGAAAGCAGTGCCAAACACTAAGATAACGTGTAAAAGGACTAAGCTCAGAAGAGAAATCGACTACAATTACTTTGAGGAACTGCCAATTTCATTTCAAGGTATTATTGTTGTAAATTCCTTCTTATCAATTTATATTTGTGATTCAGTTCACCATTACCCTGAATTAATATTTGCAATAGAAAAATATTATGATCCTGAAACAAAAGTAGTAAAAACGTCTAAGAGCAAACCCCTATTCAGTATAACCACTAAAGCTTACCGATATTTGTTTGCCATTGGCATAGACCCTCTTGTGAGCCCTAAACCCTTTAACTCATCAGTACAAGCCAAATATTACTCATTGCAAGGGCGTGCTCATGATGGTGAAACTTTTAGAAAGTGGGTTTATAGTCAATTTAAAATAATCAAATCTAGGAGTACTTTACCCAAAACCCCAATTGTCATTGAATAGATTGCAATCCCGAAGCTCTTCACTATGTTAGCCTACTTGGAGAGTTTAGATTCTGACCAATATGTAAGGGATTGGCAAATAGCCACTATTTATTGCATATCAAGTGAGAAAATATATAAAGCTTTGGCAAAAAATGAGTGCATCAAACTGATCTATTTTGATTGACCAACCTATCTCTCTAAAAGAATGCATGAGCAGCTGGTCAACATAAAAAGAGATTCAAATAACCCCTCTTTTCGATATTGTTCAAATTTAATATGAATATTCTTCAGTGTTGTAAGGCAAATGATGCCCTAGATTCTTGTGGTAGATAAGAATGATAATAGAGACCCTCTACCAGTTTCTCAATGGACCGACCATTTGAGGAACACAGAGTCATATTACAGATTCAACATGGAATTTTTAGGGTCAACTCTGAAGGTTATGTATGGCCAATGCCCTAGGATTCCACCTCTTGCTAAGAAATTATTGCATGTAGAGAACGTTGAAGAAGGAGATTGGTATATCCTTACGGAAGGAACTATCATCAGACTCTACAGCTTCATTGGTAAACCTTTCTTTTTGCCTCATTTTTTTAACAATAGGTTGTTAGCTTTTGAATATTTGAGACAAGCTGACTTCGTCAATGTCAACTTCAACATCGGTAAGGGAAGGAAGGGAACTGTGGTTTATTCTCGTAATGTGGATGATATAACCATTTCAAAAAGGGTCAGCATGAACAAATTACTCAATATTTGGAGAGACTCGATCTTTTATATATTCTACAAATACGGAGATACGACCCTAATGACAATTTCCTAGAAATGAATATTGCCCTAAATGGAGAAAGGGCCCTCAAATTTGATAAAAAATCAAGTACTCATTTTGAAAAGGGTAGAAATAACAAGGAAAATGCTCCACTGGAATGAAATATAATAAAAATGGAACAACTTCCCCCATGGAGATATTTGTATGAGCAAGTAGTTGATTATGATCATGAGAACAACAAAGCCCACCAATTGAAAGAATCCAATATTAAACAGATTATCAGCTCCAACACAATATAACTTTGTGGCAATTTCCTTTTCATCCATTCCGACAATATCTTTTAAACTAGTTACAACAACATTATAAATGTTTTCCGCATTACAATTTTCAATCATCTTATGTAGTGCTAGTAAATGAGGTAGTCTCAAATGATTTTTGAATGTGTAAACATGTATGCAAATCCAAGATGTGTTGTCAACAGTTGTAACCTCATCAATGGAAAGTGAAATAAATTTGGCTTGTTTCACATTCTCTCTCAGGTCTTCCTTCTCAACCAGTGATAGACATTTTGCCATTTCCCAACCACTTCTATCTAACCAATGTGAATTGGTAAGGTTTTGTACATTGGCTAGTTGAAGTATTTCCTTAAAATCAACAAAATCAGATATGGGTCGACCTTTTTTTAGAATATTGTATACAATAGCAAACTGCAATTTCTTTGAGGCTAACACAGTATTATTAACTTTTTGAAATTGTGCCTTGATTGTTCCACCCTTCTCAATGAGATTTTGTTTTCGTTTCATTGCTTTATCATATTCAAGAGCATATCTTGCATGCACATATTTTGTTGCATCCTTCCACCTATGAATTCTGTTAATTGTTCCATCACTTCGTATTTCTTTGATATAAACTTTCCCACAATGTTTTTCTATTGTGTCTTTCTTATTTTGTAATAAATGATCCTTTCCCAGCTTCCATGAACAAATAGTATATTTACACACATTCATTTTCTCATCTCGCTCAATAAATGGGTATAATCGTGCCCATTCATTTTTAAAATCCCTTCCAATAGTCCATTCACTAAGATTTTGACGTTTAGATTTTTGACTAGAAGATTCTCCTAAGGTTTGAATTTTAATTGTACTGTCATTTTCTTTTTCGGTTGATGTGTCTGAATTTAAAATCTCATGAAGTGGTTGTTGAATGTCATTATTAAGAAAATTATCATGTGGTCCCATCTCATATTCTAGAATATCTTCGAGTGAACGCACATCAAGGTCGACAATGTTAACTGCATTCAATGTTTGGAGTTCTCTATAAATTTTTGTTGTAAAAAAGTCACTATTTTAAAGAATTAACAGAATACAGTTTTACAAAGAATTTAAAAAGAGGTAGACAAGCAGAAAACCATTTATCTATTAATAGATAAAGGTCTTACATTTAAGAATAGTGATTTTAGAAAACTCAAGGTAAAAGGTGTCTGTACCTGCAAGTTGTGTAGAATCTGTAGAGATTGATGCCTCATTACATTTTGGTGTAAAATATTTCAGAATTGTCTTTTTACAAGAAGATTGGCCTCCCTTCTTTCCATATTCAGTAGGTGACATTGTATCTGTAAAGAAAAACCTTCAGATGTTAGGAAATGTATATGAATTTGAAGGAAAATAGCAGACATCCCTCAAGACGAACATATGATCCTAACACACAACATGACAAGGAATATTTATTGACCACAGTTGCATATAGTGCGTGTACACTGCGTATGAAACATACTCTAAGAGACAAGAAGTAGTCTCTCACAAAAGAAATGCTCGTGACACACAACCAAATGACATTGATAGTTGTCTACCACTATTGCATATAGTTCACCTATAGTGCATATGAAACTGTAGAAAAAGAGATTTGGACAAAAGAACAATGGAATAAGAATACTCTATCAATTTTTAGTCGTGAATCCTTTGCAACCGATATGCTTTTGCCCGATAAACACTTCCCTGTAATCGATCAGCTTATATCGATCGAAAGTCACTACAAGCGACGAAATACCCACCACACGTCCCTACAATCGACAAAATTATGCTAACAACACTGCAACCAATAACCTAACACTGATCAACACGACCCTACAACCGACAGACTAATACCAATTGACACATCTGAAATCAACCTAACAAGGTCGATCGGTACCTCTACAACTGATTAACTTATGCTGACAGACACGGCTCTGCAACCAATCAGATTAAGTCGACAGACACGACTCTGCAACTGAATGCCTTATGTCGACAAACACGAGTCTATAACCGATAAGCTTATGCCGACAAAAATAGCTCTATAATCAATTGACTTATACCGACAAACACGGCTCTACAACAGATCGATTTATATCGACAGACATGGCTTTATAACTAATCATCTTATGCCGACAAACACAATTCTGCAATCGATCGGCTTATTTCGACAAGTATGAATCTACAACCGATCGACTTATGTCTATAGACACGACTGTGCAACCGATCGACTTGTGCTGATAGACATGGCTCTGCAACCGATTGACTTATGTCGATAGACACGACTCTACAATCGATCAGCTTGTGCCGATAGATAGGGCTCTACAATCGATCGACTTTTGTCGATAAACATGGCTTTGCAACCAATCATCTTCTACCGACAAACATTGCTTTGCAACCGATCAGTTTATGTTGATAAGCACGCCTTTGCAATCAATTGACACGACTTTGCAACCGATCGTATTGCATTGATCGACACTCGTATACAATCGATCGATTTATTTTGATAGTCACGGCTCTGCAACCGATCGTCTTGTGCTGATCAACACTCTGCAACCTTCTTAAGTTTTTCGTTGTTTTACAGCTATTTTCGACTTAGAGTATTTTCGATGTATATTTATCGGTACCCAGTATAGTATATATACGCGTAGTATATGAGGTGATTTGGGCGGGAAAAATAAAATCATTTATAATTTGAAGGCGATTTGGGCGAGAAAATATAAAATCATTTATAATTTGAAGGCGAATTGGGCGGGAAAATCAAAATCATATGTAATTTGAGGTCGACGAATTAAAATAAAGTTAGGTTCATGATTATCAACGGCGGGCAAATTTACCCCAAAAAAACTTTCACCCTATAAATTTCGAGGGAATGGGCCCCAGTGAAATGATCCAAAATTAGGCTTTTCAAAATTTTAAAAATCCTAAATAGAGACAATTTACGATATTTCACGCTTGTGCATAACCCTGTCACCAAGTCTAGCAAAGATGACCCATTTGATGTTGAGTTATTTGTTGTCTAGGATAGAAGGCATCCAAAGAGAGTGAAAAGGGGCAAAATAGTCACAAAAATTACACCTAGTTCCTCGATCCCTTAGCAACCCAAGAAGAAGATGAAGCCAAAAATCACCATTTTTGTTGCACCGACAACCTTGGACGTACTTAGTTTCCTATTGAGATAGACGATTATTAAGGGGTGGAAGGACTTTGAAAAATATAATTCAATGTTTATAGAGGTAACAACAATGAAGGAGCAACAACAATGGTAGACAACTTGTTGGAATTCACAATATTATCTAAAAACATCAAGACACATCCATTCACTACGATCACATGCAAAAAAAGGAAAAAGAGAAAAATAAAAGAGCATATAGACAAAAATAAGGAAAGAGATAAATAACATAATTAAAGAGAAGGAATAAGGGATGGGTGGCCATACGCACCCCCACTATATTTTCATATATTGCACTATGCTTTCAAATGATCAATCATTGGGGGGTATTTATAGTGATACCAAAAAACCCCAATGAGTAGTTAACCTCAAGTCGACATTAACTTGACTTTGAGGTTAACTTACAATAATAAAATAATAATAAATTACACCCTTTAATCAAGGTTATCCATAAAGGTGGATTAATCAATATTACTAAGGGTGAATACATGAGGGTGCCCTTAGGCTTACATGAATATGCTTGTAGGCTTACACATAGATGCTCATAAGCTTACATAGAAGAATGCCCATATGATTACATAGAAATATGTCCATAGAATTACATATAGAATGCATGTAGGCTTACATCAATATGTTGAAGGCTTACATAACACTTGCGCTTATGCTACATCAAGAGCACATGTAGGTACTTCATCACTGTTGACCTTGACCTAATAAGATAAAATTACAACTATTTCAACACCTCCACAAGCTTAAAAAAGGGGCCAATAGGAAAAAACATTATATATGATACATATCCTTCCCCATAATAAATGTTTATATGGGCTAATGGATCCTATTACCTTTTATTTCCTAAAGGTACAAGAACTAGATCAACCTCTCCTTGAAATGAAGTCATAACTCCACCTCCTATATCAAGATGTTGAGATTCCCATAAGAAGATCTTTGGCATTCACTATGGTGACCATAATATATCCCCAATCTCAAGAGAAGGCAACTAAATCATGAAGTAATAGGTAAGTCTTTTAATAATTACCCTAATGGCTAGAAAGGGCCCATAGAAACAAGGTGTACCTTAAGTTGATCATCCAAAACCTATCACTCTTGTAGCCTAAAATATTACTAATCACCACACTAATGGGTTATTGGAGTTAGATAAAACATCCACTATGAGAAAAGTGAAGGATAGATATAGGAATTTTGAAATCTCTCAAATATAGTACAACTAACTAACCGCTAAACCAAAAAGCTCAACTAGAGTTAGGTGTTTGGTGCTGCATGAAGACATAAAATCTATTGTGATAAAAGAAATAAGAGAACGTGATATTTTAACCTTTGACCTTCTTACGAAGGAATTATTTTAGATCATACATGATCTTGATGTGACGAAAATTACCAAATGTTGTGCTAATGGACTATTGGAGTTAAAATCCCACCAAACAGAAGAATGCCAACTAGGTTTGTTTTACACAAAACAAATACCATAGGAAACGATAACAAGTCCTTGAATTGATGTCACCAATATGTAGAGCTTGAAAAACTATGCAATTTGAAAAAATAATAATCTCAAAATACTTTTGTATGCAAAATTTATGGCCTCTTGAAGTTTGGGCATATTAAAGCCAAAAAAGAGCAAAAATTTTAAATAACAAACCTTAGAAATTTTTTGACCAAGCAGAGACTGCCACTTGTCACCTCCATGTGCCACCACTACTAAAATCACTCACTAATAGGACAACCAACTAAGATGAAAAATACCAAATAAAGTTGTGACTCTTGGTGAAATATGGTAGGAGCCTAAGATACTCCCAACCTATAGACTCAGTTTCAAATTATGCGTAAAAGTACCCGATGTAAATCATGGGGTTTGAAATTGAGTCTATAGGTTAGGAGTATCCTAGGCTCACTCATCTAGCCAGGTGCCCCACTCTTTGCTTTAGAACATAAAAGACAAAAATAAAATTTGAAATGTGATTGAACCTATGTTTACCAAAGAAATAAAGGTCGCTATCGGGATTTGAATGTTGGACCTCTTTCCTTCAAACATAACATCTTACCTTTGTGTCACTTACTCACATATGCATTTTTGCAAAATAATTCATAGAATATTGCATCATGCAATGCTTTCCATGACAAGAAAAAACAAAGAGGTAACATTAGGACTCAACCTCACGATGTTGGGGTAGATAGCCATGATGCAAACCACTATGTCATGCAACTGCTAATGATCCAAAAAATACTTATTTATAATATTGCCACCTTTCAAAGTATCAAGGATAAAATAACATGTGCATCTCCCTTCTTTCAAGTTAGTACATGGAATATTCAACGAAATATTCTAAATTTTACATTTATATTTTGGATTTTTGGAGGGAAAGAGAAAAATATTTGGAAGCAAAAAATGAGACATTAGATGGTTAAATCACGAAAAATGATAAACTTTGACCCCCTAAAACTTTGCAAGGAATCCAACAAAACTGGTGATTCTTCCATATCTGTCACAATTTTTCTTGTATAGCCTTTTTGATTGATTGAGTGGAGTTGCTTTGTTTTGGTTCTAATACCATGTCAAAATTCACATAATTTTCCATGAACATCCTGAAACACCCATTCACCACAATCGTATGCATAAAAAAGAAGAAGAGCAAAATAAAAGAGTGTATAAACAAAAATTAAGAAAAAGATAAAAGACGTGATTTGAGAGAAGGAACAAGGGATGCATGCCTATAGGCACCCCCACTGTATTTTCATATACCATACTATAATTTTAAATGATCAATCATTAGGATATGTTTATATTTATACCAAAAAACCCTAATGAGTAGTTGGCCTCAAGTTGATATTAACTTGACTTTGAGGTTAACTTACAATAATAAAATAATAATAAATTACACCCTTTACCAAGGTTATCCATAAAGTTGGATTAACCAATATCATTAAGGGTGAATACACGAGGATGTCCTTAGGATTACATGAAGATGCTTGTTAGCTTACACATAGATACCTATAGGTTTACATCAATGTGTCAAAGGCTTACATAGAACTTGCCCTTAGGCTACATCAAGAGCACGTGCAAGTATTTCATCATTATTGGAGGGAAATATCCCACAAGGAAGATCCCCTCCTAAATTAGAAATGACTAGTCATGTGGTCACTCCTATAATAATTTCCACCTCCCTCATACCATCCAACTCTTTTATTTCTTTCTCTATCATCTTATTTTATTCCCACTTCTCCCCCTTACCATTCTTTCATTGCACTTCTCTCACTCTCCACCAATGTAGCATACGGTTCTCTAAGATGCATGCCACCCCCAACAATCACTATCACGGTTGAAACCATATCCATCACAATCTTTTATCTCTAATCAGCCAAATCATTGCCTCATGACCAATAGTCCCATACATTGCATCACCTCCATTATCCTTTCCATCACCAACCATGTTACCTCTCACTAACACCCTAATACAGTTAGCATTACACCCCACTCCCAACATCTCCACTACATTCCTTATCATCGCCACACAATTCACTCCACTATTTCCACCATTCACTTCCATATGCCCAACACGTCCACCATCGTAAGATAGGTAACCCTTCATGTAGGTGATGATGCCTACTATCCCAAGCAAAGGAGTTGAGTCTAGAGGAGCGTCCCCATAAATCAACATGACTACTACGCTAAACTTAACCTTTACATGGAAATCTTGAGAGATAAACATCACCAAATGTCCTTGCGGTTAAGGATAAGTGGAAAGGAGAATATAAAAAGACTTAGCTAGAGGACCTCCAAGGCTTTAATTCTTATGCAATCACAACTGTCAAGAAAAAGGGACAAAGGGCACATTACCAAGGGCATAGAAACCAACCCCTAAAAAATAGCAATAATCCATGTTGACTTGATTGCTAAAGTGTTTGAGCTAGCCCTAAATAATATGGATCCATATCAAATGGTCCAATTGGAAAACTAGCTCACACTTGGTGAAATTATAAAATTTGGTCATCTTATAGTCAAGGATGGAGCAATGCAAATAAGGAATAGAGAACTTGAGGTATAAGTGGCTTAGCTACAAGAGTAGAGGGATAAACTCCAACAATAAATAAACATCCTTAAGAAAGATGCTTTTAGAGAAGGATCAACTAAACAAGCAAGTTGAGGACCTTAAATCCTGACTTGTTGAGGTTAGAAAAAGCTAATAAGGACTTGAAGACCTCATTCAATAGCTAACGTAGCAGCAAAGTCGACTCCAAGAGAGCTTGAATGTAAAATACTAGCCGATTGTAGAGTTGATAGCCTAAAATCCAACAAAATTAGTTATAGACCCTAAGGAAAATCAAGATAATCAAAAGGTCAAATCCCTTCAAGACAATATCAAGGAAGACGTAAAAAATGCCTGAGTACTTATGGTTGATCTCCTCTGCAAAATAAAGTCTAAAACAAGTAGATGAAATAATCAAACATGTGGAAAGACAATTATCTATAAGGGGTAAATATTAGGAGGTTCTTAAAATCCTCATCTCAATGTTAGTAGCACATGCACAATGCCATAGGATATATCACAAAGTCCTAGTTAGGAAACTAAAGAAAACACTATATGTCTAAAGGAACCTTTAGAATTGCAAAGATAACCTAGAGTTGTTGAGAACCCAAATTTAAGAAATCAAAAAGGAGATTTAAGGGTTAAATATTGTAGGGATGCATGATATTTTTATGAACAAATGCACATCCTTGATGATGTCATTATAAATGTATTCAAGGAAGAAAATAACCAAGCTAACCAAGGGGATGTATTTGAGACCTATGAGAATATGGAGCTAGTGTATGGAAAGCTATAAGCGCTAGTTGTAAAACAAAGAAAACTATTAATAAATTCCTTTGAAGACCTCATAGGGAAAGCAAAAGACCTCATATAAGTATAGTTTCCAAGTAACGTTGAGTGGAAGAAGTTATTGGGTTGTTATCACAAAAGACTAAGTAAGGAGAACTAACAATTCCATTGTAAGAGTCCTAAATTTGTAGACTTTATGCCCAAGGATAAAGGCAAGATATGAGATCTTATATTAATCGAGCTTGGTACCCCATGAAGTTACCATAAATGTGGTACCTCAACACTTCCTCGTAATTTTTAGGATTTTCAAAGGGCTGTGTGATAGATAAATTAGGTAGCAGATGCCTCTCACAAATTCTCACAATTTGACCTTAGTATAAATAGAGACCAATTCACTTACAAAAATAGATTGACTAGCTCTAATTATTAATTCACTTGTTGAAGAGGATTGATTGGCTCAAGGGAGCGATTCACTCAGTAAAAGGTGTTGATCCACTTGTAGAAGGGAGGATCACTTGTGAAATGTGAGCAATTCACTTGCTAGACCATAATAAATTGCTTGGATAGTCCCAAAGGTAAATTGAAACCACAAATCCCAAGGCAAAGCTTCTAGAAAGCGATATTTTGAAATATAATAGTGCACTATGTCATTTTAGAGTCCTTTTAAGCCTTTTAGAGGTAGAATGAGAAGCATGTAACATTTGGTGGTACATCATTTTGCTAAAGATGTTCCTAAATATTTACTTTACTAGGGCTAAATATTTCTCATCCCAATTAAATTAGGATAAACGTTTGCTATAAATAGGGGCTAGGGCCCTCGTTGTAATAATATTGTGGTCATGAGAATTTAGAGCTACACTCTTTGAAACCCACATTGTGCTTTGATCTCATGAAATTATAAGAAATTTGTAGGTCCTTAGGTATTCCATTAGTGGCACTGCCCTCTTAGTTTACGAAGTGTGCGACAGTGGCATAACCCTTCTAACTCATCTTGTCATTCACTTATTGAAATAATCTAATGAATGGGTGGACATTGATGTTGCTCAACTTCTCATATGTTGATTGATCACATTTTTTCCTCTTTATAATTTAAAACTTGTATTTGTTTTAATCATTCGTACCTTGAAACTTTCATGCATTTTTATTTTTGTACTTCACTTTTTTGCATTTTATTTTCAATGCAAGTTATTGTAGGTTAGTGGAGTATTTCGAGAGGATAATGAGGAGCTGGCCTAATTTTAGAGGTTGGGAGAATACATTGGCAATCCCTTCCAATTTGTTGAAACTCGAATTGGATGCAAATTTTAATTAGAAGTCGAGATAATTCCCTGGTTCAACAAAGCCCTAGGGTCTTATTTATAACAAGGGGTTTACCTTTTTTAAACTAAGTAACAATTTCTTACTACTATAATTTAAAACAAAATGATAAAAATATCGCTTTTAAGTCGTTGATCTCCTCTTTTTATAGGGTAGTTTGGCGAATTACTAGCTTTTGATAGATAATTGGTTTGATAGATCACTACTTTCTTGACTTAGTCATTTTTGTGATTCTCCAGCCTCTCTCACAACCTAGTCATTATAAAATTAAAAGTGGTGTGCAAAAATCCTTTGGCTCCACCTTGTTTTCCTCAAGATTTATCGCTACCATACTTAGTATCCTTTGTTAAGCTGCTCGTATTGAATGCCCATTGACTAAGGTAGTACCTTGTTCTACAACACCATATATCAAAAGGTTGTTTAATGTTGTCATTCAACATGGTTTTATAAAATATTAGGTAGCACATTTTGCTATACCTCTTTTCAAAGGTGGTGATGTAGACAATCCTTCAAATTGTTGAACCATAATGGTCAATAATCCTTTATCTGCAAAGATTTTTCAGTAGTATGGTTAATGTAAAATCAACAAGTGGGTAGAAGAAAAAAACACATGGCAAAAAGACAAGTAGCTTTTAAGCCAAAACACTCGATCTTATTCAGTTTGTTGGTAGTGCTAATGATGCTTTATGGATGTGAAGTATGGGCCAATAATACATCGAGCTTGAAATGAAGGTAGATAGACAAAATTTAAAAACGTTTGATTACAAGCATATTTAAAACAAAGGATTTAGTTCCATGTAAAATAATCTTAGCATAAATGAGTGCTTTTTGCATAAAGGTATTTGTAATTATTTGCTTTCTAATATATTTGAAAAATATTGAATAAATAGGTGGCCTAAAGTTATAGTAGGAGCTAAGTTGAACTGAAAAGAACATTAGATTAAGCAAAATGTCAAATAGATGAATAAGTGAGTCATTGTTTTAATAAAATACCCAAATAACATTAAAGATATAAAAGTTTATATAAGGGTCAAATCCAAGGTTGTAATGTGGAAAAAAGAGCCCAAAAGGAAGAAGTTGCACTATCTAACTAATTCCAACCTCAAATATGAGCATCATAATTTTTTTTTTTATATGTAAACATTAAATTGGAGAGTAAAGATGCTTATAACTCAATTGAAAACTAAGTAATGTTGACTCATATGTGAGACATGTAGATGGAAGAGCTTTAGAAAGAAACGAGAGGTGAGAATACGTACCTATTACACATCAAAGGTGATGGAAATTAAAAAAACACTTTATCTTGAAATGCAAAGGTTATAATGATATTTAGGATAGTTATGTTGATACATTAAAGATAGATTCTATGTCTTATTTTTTTGAAGATAGAAAGTTGGAAGAATTTATTAGTGAAATCAAATAACAAAATATTAGTACATCATAAAGAAAAAATGATGACTCTGACTTTGATTTTTCACATAAGCTTGTCTACTTTTAAAAGAACAAGTTAGATAATATATTGTGTTTGATAACAAAGCTTTGTTTGTCCCATCGGTTTTTTTTTTTGACCTTGCAAACATTTAAAGCTTTATATTCTTTTTATTCTAAAGAGACATTTTTATTCTAAAGAGACATGAAAGGAGGGGATATATAACTTTTGTATATAAAAGTAGTGTAAATAAAGAAACATTTTATCTTGCCTTCGGGCAGTTGCCCTAGTGGCTAAGATGGTGGTTGTTTCTTAAGTGGTCTTGTGTTCAAAACCCCTTGAGGGTGGTTGTTGATGTAATTTGTAAACGTTCTCCTTAAAAAAAACATTTTATCTTGGAAATCAATGCTTATAATAATATATACGTTAGCAATGTCGATAATCTAACAGTAAACTTTATACATAAATTGTTTAAAAAGAAAACAATAGAAAACAAGAAAGCTTTATAAGGCCAAAACAATCTATAGGACAAGAAAGCTTTGCTATAAGCATAATATGTTATCTTACTAATTTCTTTAAAATGATACAAATCTATGTAAAAACTAAAAGTTAGAATGATTATTTTTTTTATAAAGAACTGATATTTTATTGATTTTGCTTATAATTTCTTCTTCTCTATTCGTATTTCTTAAAATTTTTAAACGTATATTTCGATAACATTCCCAAATATTATTATAAGCTTTTACCTTCTAGTGCATTAGATGCATATTCTTTTCTCTTTTTTCAGGCCTCTTTCGTCTCTAAGACCTCTTTCATCTAATTGTTTCACATCTAAGTTAATGCAAGCTAGCTCTCGATTTATCTATATGCATCTTTACTCTCCATTTAATATTTATATCTATATATATATACTTTTGATAATATTCAGATGTAAAATTAAATTAAAAAATAGTATATCTTCTTTCTCCTCAATTATTTTTCCCACATTATTATATGAAAATTTCCTCTTATATAAACTTCAAAATAAATAATAATAATAAAAATTAACAATAAAAGACCAACCCTTAAAAATAAATAAATAAAACAAGATTTTGTTCAATTGTATTTATTAAAAAAATAGCTATAATATTATATTTAAAAAATCCTCCTCGCGAACATTAAAAACACCTTATTCTCTTCTATAACTTGCATTAATAATTTTACTTAAAAACGATTAAATAATTTGTCAAAAACCCGCGTTCCTTTCCCACATAATTTGTCAAAAACCCGCGTTCCTTTCCCACAACTTTGCCACGCATTGTGAACGCCAGACAATTTGCAGTTCTCCCATGTCGGAGATCCGGGGCAAATAATGCTCGTTTCGAATAATGCGTCGATTTACCCTCGCCCTCCACAGGCTACGGTAAATCTTCAGTAATTTACGCCCATTTACCCTGCCCCTTCACAGGCTACGGTAAATCTACAGTAATTTCACGCCGATATACAGAGCAATGGCATAACAAACTCGGCTTTCACAGGTGCTGATTTTTCAGATCTACATTCTCGATCTTACAGAACGTTGGATCTCCCAGAACCTTGGAGACTGCCAAACTTGTCCGTTCGGTCCAATTAGACCCCGGCTGGCCAAATTTAGCGGATTTTGGCTAAATTTGCGCGCCCCCCCCCCCCCCCCCGGTCGGCCAAATTTGTCGGCGCTTGGGAGCCATGGCGTTGCGGGTTCAAGCCCTGGAGGAAGAGAACGCGAAGCTCGTGGCGGAAATGGCGTCGATGAAGAAGAAAGTGATGGTGCATCTGAGGAAGCAGCAGGCAGAGCTCCAGGCGAAGGTGCAGGAGGCCGAGGCCCGCGCCGCTCTGGCGGAAGCCGCGCTTGCCTCCAAAAATTCGAGCTCGGCGGAGGATGAAGTCGAGAAATTGAAGACGGAATTGGAGGGGGAGGGGCAGCGGAATCGGCAGCGGGAAGATGCGGCCACCGGGGAAAAGCAGAGGTTGGAGGCTCAGATCTGCGAGTGTAAGTTTTTGTAACTTTTTTGCTTTTAATTTGGCGCAATTACACGAATAATTGCAACAGTAACAATTTTTTTTTTTTTTAAATTCTTTTATCTAGTGATGTGACAAACAATTATTGTATCTGAATGGTAACAAAAGTGGATGAAATCTTAGATTTTGTAACTTCGAAACCGTAAAAGTGAGGTTCATATTTCCTCTAAATAAAAAAAGAGATAGAAGAGAAGGCTTATTTTTGTTTTACTGGAAGGAATTTTTTTAAAAAACATTAAAAAGGATTGTTGACAAAGAAAAGCATGACAAGCAAATTGTTGACATTTAGTTATAGCAGTTAAAACGTTTATCAGTTATATTCAAAACGATATTAGGTCAACAGTATACATGCGAATCTTATCAATGTCCTTCAGGCTTCAACTGTGGCACATCGATCTTTATGTATTTATATTTACCGGCTTGGCCATCATATGCAGTAAAAAATGCTGGTTACTGTGTTTGCATTATACTTTTGGCGCCAATTCCTAGCGGGATCTTAACAATGTCCTTCAACTATGGCGCATTGATATTATGTATTTATAATTTATATTTGATGGCTTGACCACCATATGCCATAACGAATGCTGGTTAATGTATTCTTAAGTTCTTATTGGCTTTTCATAACACTTTTTTGGTGCTATTGCAAGTAAATTTCTGGGATAAGAAAATTGTGAAAGGGTTAAAGCCTAGAGATGCACAAAATTTAAAAGATAAATGATATATAGACACAGCTACACAATCTATCTATCTATCTATATGTAGTTGGGCTATTGCGAGTACATGTGGAATTAGAAAGGCAAAGTTTGAACACTAATGATATTTGACACAGTTACACAATACCAATAATAAAATAATAGCCTAATGTAATGATGCTGGGCACAACTATATGGGGCTTTGCAATCATAACTTAGTATAAGAATGCTGTTTTTACTAATCAGCTATAATGATGCTAGTGGCAATTATAAAATGGGGAAGATTGGCGAGTGTCCGGCACATTAATTTGGTTAATTTGATAAATTGAGGCACCAAACACGAGTACCATGGTAATTATTGATATGAACCTGCACTAAAATCATAACAACAGAATGCACGAACTAAAATGCAAATAACAGAAACACAAACTGAGGACCAAATGAGAAAACATAGCCACCAACTATTTGATGTGTCTATGCATTTCCAGTTCAAGGACAGTTTGCAACCATTCGACCTCACCTTTTTAAATCTATTTATACCTCACGAATGAAGAGTTACATCATCAATTTTGGTGGCTATCTTCACTCATTTGCTTCTCTGTCTGTATTTTCTGTTATTTGTGTTTTTGTTAGTGCATTCTGCTGTTATAATTTTACTGCAGGTTCATATTAGTTATGTTGTCATGTTATATATCTCGTGTCACTGTTATTGGCCCATGTTAGATGGATTTGCAATTCACATAGAAATCTTGGTTATAAAATATGGTTGTGCCATGTAGTTGGGCACTGCATTTGCACTGAATGTTGAGAGGTAAATATTGCCACAGGTATCGTTGCCATGTGATGCAGGAGCATCTCGGGCAACACAGCAATCTTGCATCACCAAAAAAATTCAAAGTTTGAAAAAGTTCACAATTTGCAAAATTTGACTAAGTATAAAATTGGTCGCGATATCGCGACGCAAATATCGTCGCGATATCGCGACGTATTTCGAGCACCGTGGCAAAAGCAACTAATGGTCGCGATATCGCGACGCAAATATCGTCGCGATATCGCGACGTATTTCGAGCACCATGGCAAATGCAACTAATGGTCGCGATATCGCGACACCAAAGAAGTGTCGCGATATCGCGACACCTTGGCCGCCAAAGCCAAAACACAAAGAAGTGTCGCGATATCGCGACACCTTGGCAGACAAAGCCAAAACACAAAGAAGTGTCGCGATATCGCGACACCTTAGCGTACAAAGCCAAAGTGGAAGTTCCGAGATGGCGTTTCAAGTGGCGATTCCAGTGGCGTTCCAAGTGGCGATTCAGGTGGCGATTCCAAGTGGCAGTTTCGAGTGGCAGTGCCTGAGATCGTTAAGGCCGTTCCAAGCGGCAGTTTCAAGGGCCGTTAAGGCCGTTCCATATGACCGTTCCAGAAGCCGTTAAGGCGGTTACGAACGGCGGTGCAGCACGAAGCATAGAGCATAAAAGGGATTTATTTGAAGGATTCGGGAGGCTGGGAGAAGAAAGGAAGGTTGCGGTTGTATTTTGCATTTAAAGCACTGTGTATTTATTTTCATGGTCTTTTATTGTAAAAGCTTCCATGCTTCGAATTAATAAAACTGCGTCTTTCAAATAAAATTGCGTCATTTTATTTGTGGTTAATTTGGCTCCCCATCAAGTGGTATCAGAGCTATAAGATTCTGAGTGTGTTGAGCAGAGCGCCGAACGTGAGGCAGCTCACACCGGGATGCGGGGTTACGGGTTTCGAGAAGCGTGAGACGAGAATGCCGCCGCGAAGAAATCGTGGTCTTTGGAAGGAACGTGGTTCTGAAGGAGATTTTCGTGCATTGCGAGAGACAAGTGTTGGCATTGCGGGAAGAATTGCGTGGGGGAATAGAGCCAAGAGGAGAAGATCGCAGCGATGATGACGGAGTTGAAGACCCGTCTGAAGAGGAAGAAGAAGAAATGAGTGCCGCAGAGTCGCGAATGATAAAAGCCATTTCGCAGATTGGGAAAAGGCCAAAGATTGACGTTTCTACGTATTCTAGAAATTTAAATCCAGAAGAATTAATTGACTGGATTAATGACATGGAAGAATATTTCGATTATGAGGACGTTGAAGATCCAAATCGAATAAAATTTGCCAGAACAAAATTAAAAGGCCATGCTGGCATATGGTGGAAAGGAGTGCAGTTGGAAAGAAACCGGAGAGGCAAAGAAAAGATCTCCAGGTGGGATCGAATGGTGGAAAAATTGAAACGGCAGTTTATTCCAGCAGATTACGAATTAGATCTGCTGAGAAAAATGCAGAGTTTGCGACAGTCCAGCAAAACTGTTAAAGAGTATACTGAGGAATTTTTTAAAATTTCAATTAGAACCGGTCATACGGAAGCAAATAAGGAAAGAGTAGCCCGTTACATTAATGGGTTGAGAACCAGCGTGCAAGAGGAATTGAGTCTGGTTCGAATGAACAGCATTGAAGATGCTTATCAGTTTGCTTTGAAAGTAGAAGAGAAACTGAATCGCAGATTTGACAGCAAGCAAAGAGGAAGAGGTCGTGGTGGAAGAACCAGTGGAATTAAATATGATGATCAAAAATAGAATGGTGAAACCAGCAATCGCCAGGAACAGAAGGAGGAGAATGCTTACCGACCCCGTAATCAGAACAATGATTATCAAAGGGGCAGAGGTAGAGGTGGACGCGGATATGGCAGAGGCGGATTCTGTGGAACCTATTTTAATTGTGGAGAAGAAGGGCATCGATCATATGAGTGTCCCAAACACCAAGAAGCACCAAACAGAAGGCTTGAAGGAAATGCCGGAGCTGCGATTGGTTGAGGATGGTGTTGAATCCGAGCACTCTGAAGAAGCAGAGCACGGAGAAGTGATGATCACAAGAAGAACTTTGTTGAATGAAGAGAAGGAACCAGATCAGCGGAAAAGCCTGTTTCGCACGAGGTGCAAATGTTCGGGTAAAATCTGTAATATTATTATTGATAATGGTAGTACAGATAATTTGGTTTATGAGGAAATGGTAGCTAAATTAAAGCTAGAAAGAAAACAGCACCCGCATCCATACCGGATTGCATGGTTGCAGAAGGATCATAGAGCATTGGTCAGTGAACAATGCTTGGTCAAGTTCAAAATTGGAAGATACCAGGATGAGGTCCTGTGTGATATTTTGCCGATGGATGCTTGCCATTTGTTGCTTGGAAGACCATGGCAATTTGATAGACGTGCAGCGCATGATGGACATGCAAATACCTATTCCCTGACAAAAGATGGAGTACGCCACAAATTGAAGCCATTAAAGGAGGTTGAGGAAAAGGTATGCAATAATGCTAGAATTTGTTTAGTAGATGGCAGAAAATTTTTGGATGGTATAAAGAGGGATTCAATGTGTTATGCATTAATTCCTAATGTAAAAAGAGAAGATACTACTAACATTCCAGCAGAAGTTGAACATCTGTTAGCAGAATTTCCTGATATTATATCAGACAATGTGCACGAGGGTTTGCCGCCAATGAGGAATATTAGTCATCAGATTGACTTAATGCCGGGATCTAGCTTACCCAAAAAGGCAACTCATAGAATGTCTCCTGTTGATAATGAAGAATTGAGCCGAGCAAGTTCGGGAATTGTTGAGGAAGGGTTTGATTCGGGCAAGTTTGAGCCCTTGTGCGGTGCAGCGAGTACTTGCACCAAAGAAGAATGGCGAATGGCGAATGTGCACCGATTCCCGAGCCATTAATAAAATTACTATTAAATATCGCTTTCCATTACCCAGAATGGACGATATAATGGATTGCTTGAGTGGAGCTAAATACTTCACTAAGATTGATTTGAAGAGCGGATATCATCAGATACGTGTTAGAGAGGGTGATGAATGGAAGACGACCTTTAAAACCGAGAGAGGGTTTGTATGAGTGGTTAGTTATGCCATTTGGATTGACTAATGCACCCAGTACATTTATGAGGTTGATGAATGAAGTATTGCGTGACTTCTTGGAAAAGTTCGTGATAGTGTATCTAGATGATATTCTGATTTTTAGTAAAACATTGGATGAACATTTGTTGCATGTTCGGACAGTTTTTGAAAAAGCTGCGTGAGGAGCGATTATTGATAAATATACGAAGTGCGGTTTTGTACGAGAAAGAGTTGATATACACGGGATTTGTCATCTCGAGAGGAGGGTCTGAAAATGGATCTGAGAAAGTGAAGGCTATCCTTGAATGGCCTGCTCCAAGGAATGTGAGAGAGGTAAGATCATTTCATGGTCTTGCAAGTTTCTATAGAAAGTTTATTAGAGACTTTAGCAGTATTTGTGCACCCCTAACAGAAACTATGAGAGGGGATAAGAGAGAATTTAGGTGGACTGCCAAAGCAGATACCAGCATGAATATATTGAAGAAGAAAGTGACAGAACAGCCCATTCTGGCACTTCCCGATTTTAATAAAGTGTTTCAGGTTGACTGTGATGCCAGTGGCAGTGCCATTGGAGCTGTGTTGAGTCAAGAAGGTAAACCTGTTGCATATTTTAGTGAAAAATTGAATGATGCTAGAAAGAAATACTCTGTTTATGATCAAGAATTCTATGCTATAATTCGGGCTCTTAAGAAATGGAGACATTATTTGCTAACCAAAGAGTTTGTTTTATATATTGACCATCAAGCTTTGCAGTATATCAATAGTCAAGGTAAACTTAACCAACGGCATTTGAAGTGGGTTGAATTCCTGTAGAGTTATACCTTTGTACTAAAGCATAGAAGTGGCAAATCTAATAGAGTTGCAGATGCCTTGAGTAGAAGGCATAATTTGTTGATGGAAATGAGAGTGCAGGTTGTTGGGTTTGATGAACTCAAGAGTTTATACCCAGCAGATCCAGATTTTGCAGAGGCATGGACCGCATGTGTGTCTCCTACTACCGTGGATCGCACTAAGTGGTTAGATTTCATGATCCAAGATGGGATGTTGTTTCGGCAGAATCAGTTGTGCATTCCCCGAAGTTCCATGAGGGAAAATTTGATCAAAGAGAAGCATAGTGGAGGACTAGCGGGGCATTTTGGCCGTGATAAGACCATTGCTCTTGTTAGTGAGAATTACCATTGGCCACGGTTGCGGCCGGATGTGACCAGATTTGTGCGGGGGTTGCGGAGTGTGCCGGATGGCAAAAGGAGTCGACCGAATACGGGGAATGTACCGGCCATTGCACTGTACCGGGAAGACCTTGGGAGGATATCGGCATGGATTTTGTTCTTGGTACGCCAAGAACACAACGTGGAAATGATGCCATTTTTGTTGTTGTTGACGGGTTTTCGAAAATGGCCCATTTTATTCCATGTCGAGAAGACAAGTGATGCGGTTCACATTGCCGGCTTGTTCTTCAAGGAGGTAGTCCGACTTCATGGTCTACCCCAAAGCATTGTTTCGGACGAGAGATACCAAATTTGTGGGTTATTTACTGGAGAACTCTATGGAAGAAGCTGAAAACAGACTTGAAATTCGGTTCTGCGTACCATCCATGAGTCGATGGACGGACCGAGGTAGTCAAAGAAGTTTGGGTAATCTTCTACGATGTTTGGTAGGAGATAAACCGAAGGGATGGGATCTGATTTTACCCCGAGCAGAGTTTGCTTACAACAATTCTGTCAATCGCAGTACTGGTAAATCACCATTCCAGATTGTGCATGGGTACAGCCCTAGAAACGCTTACGAGTTGAGACCGATGGATAAAGCAGACAAGTGCAGTGCTGAAGTTGAAGACTTTGCGGCACACATGAAGACTTTACATGAAGAGGTACAGCAGCATATCAGTCAAATGAATGCTACTTACAAAGCCAGAGCAGATCAGAAGCGGCGTTTCAAAGAATTCCAAGTAGGGGATGAAGTCATGGTTCACTTGCGTAAGGAACGTTTTCCTAGAAAAACTTACAATAAGTTGAAGATGAAGAAGTTTGGACCATGCCGGATCATAGGCAAACGAGATTCGAGGCAATGCCTATGAAGTTGATCTCCCAAGTGAGATGAATATTTCACCTATCTTCAATATTTCAGACTTGGTTGAATATCATGCAGGAAGTTGTAGTGAACCACCCAGTCCGGATATGTGGAACATTCCTGCATCCACTCCGGACAAAGAAGAAATTGAAGACATACTCGACACTCGTGCGGGCGGAAGTACCCGAAACAAGCAATATTCGGAGTATTTGGTCAAGTGGAAGAACGGACACTGTCGAAGATGCCACATGGTTGTCCAAATCAGAGGTTGATCGTTTGGGTTTTCCTCTGACCATCCAGAAGTGAGGATCACTTCTAAAAACATCTACCCCGGGTGTCTGATGCAGGAGCATCTCGGGCAGCACAGCAATCTTGCATCACCAAAAAAAAAAAAAAATTCAAAGTTTGAAAAAGTTCAAAATTTGCAAAATTGACTAAGTATAAAATTGGTCGCGATATCGCGACGCAAATATCGTCGCGATATCGCGACGTATTTCGAGCATCGTGGCAAAAGCAACTAATGGTCGCGATATCGCGACGCAAATATCGTCGCGATATCGTGACGTATTTCGAGCACCATGGCAAAAGCAACTAATGGTCGCGATATCGTGACGCAAATATCATCGCGATATCGCGACGTATTTTGAGCACCATGGCAAATGCAACTAATGGTCGCGATATCGCGACACCAAAGTTGTCATGATATCGCGACACCTTGGCGCAAAGCCAAAGCACAAAGAAGTGTCGCGATATCGCGACACCTTGGCGAAAGCCAAAACACAAAGAAGTGTCGCGATATCGCGACACCTTGGCCTAAAGCCAAAACACAAAGAAGTGTCGCGATATCGCGACACTTTGGCAGCAAAGCCAAAACACAAAGAAGTGTCGCGATATCGCGACACCTTAGCAGACAAAGCAAAGTGGCAGTTCCAGGTGGCGTTTCAAGTGGCAGTTCAGTGGCAGTTCCAAGTGGCAGTTCCGAGTGGCAGTGCCTGAGATCGTGAAGGCCGTTCCAAGCGGTAGTTTCAAAGGCCGTTAAGGCCGTTCCATATGACCGTTCCAGAAGCCGTTAAGGCGGTTACGAACGGCGGTGCAGCACGAAGCATAGAGCATAAAAGGGATTTATTTGAAGGATTTGGGAGGCTGAGGGAAGAAAGGAAGGCTGCGGCTGTATTTTGCATTTAAAGCACTGTGTATTTATTTTCATGGTCTTTGATTGTAAAAGCTTCCATGCTTCGAATTAATAAAACTGCGTCTTTCAAATAAAATTGCGTCATTTTATTTGTGGTTAATTTGGTTCCCCATCACCATGCTAGTGTCTAAAAATTCACCTGTAGGGAGGCTGGTATGAGACCACCTTGCACTTCTCTTAGAGATCCATCAACATATGTGCCATAGTGTACCAAAAAACTTGTTTTGCAGTCCTGCACAACTGAGGTTTCTTGACATTTTATATAGTAGTGTATTTTTTTTTTGAATAAATACTACTTATATTACTAAAAAGAATTCATAATACATCGCAGATACAAAGATTACAAAAACCTACTCAAGGACATCCAACAATCAGATTTGTCCTGAGTAGAACAATCTTTAATGTCTTTCATCATCAACCTCTTAAACGCTCTACATTGATCCTGGATATCAATAACAGCCCTAGAAGCAATCTCCGAAGCACTGAGTGCTTCATCCTTGAAGACCAAACTGCACCTGGCCCTCCATATAGCATACATAGTTGCTGCTCTAATGGTAGTCCACACACCCAATAGATGCCGAGGACAGCCAAAATCATCACCAAACAAAACCATTTTCCAGCTAAACCGATCCCCGAGAATAGGGAAATATGTCCACTCGAGGTTCTTCCAAACTTTCTTTGAATTTTTGCAGTCCCAAAAGATATGTTTGACAGTTTCCTTCCTTCCGCAGCTACTGCATTGATCTGAAATCCTCATCCATTTTGCCAATCTAGCCTTACAGAAAGGAATTGTGAAATGGTCTTTGGGATTCAGGGGTTGGAGGTTGGTAGTGTATTTTTATTTGAGTGATGGTTAGCAAATCTTTAACTATTCGGTCCTAGCCCTTTAATTGCCATCACAATTATTGAACCTTGAAAATTAGTGGCTTCTTGCCCCTTAATACAAATAATTTCAACATTCTTAGCATACACTGATGATGGGCATAATTTCTCTGATATTTTCAATTGTAATTCAGTACAAACATATTCCTTTTCAATATGCATTCTATATCCCATCAGGCACAATTACACAGATTTCTGTAGTCAATAACCTAATAGAAACACACTCCTTTTAACTTGTGCATTATATGAAGATATTAGATACAATACCACAAATGATCACAAACGTCGCATATGATACAAACACATTTTCTTTTAACCTGCCCAGCAACAATGCTATTAGCCACAATTACACAGCTATTTGCAATAAAAACCTGGTATTTCAATATGATAAAACTTGAGAACTTATTTTAAAAATGGATATCTATAAATTTGAGAGTCTTAACGAGTAAATTCAATTTGATAGGTCGTGTAGATTAAGCAAGTTCAGTTTGGTAGGCCCTATAGATTAAACAAAAAAATTCAGTTTTTTAACCTAAAATATGAGGACAGTCATCTTGTCATCTCATGTATATTTGTCTGAGATAAGATAATTCTATCAATGTTCACAGATGGCCAAAGTAGGCCAATGGGACTTGTTGAGAAAAGCTGTTACAAATTACAATGCATTGTAGTAACCACAAAGTACTATGAAAATAAGCTAAAATACAGTATCTAGTATAAACTACTCTAGAGTGGAACAACTGTATGGCATAAAATTACAGCCTCTCAACATTTACCCAAAATGGATAAACCCTAACATGCTAAAAGTAATGATTAAGAGAGATTTGGAAGTTGAGGTACAACAAAGATAGAAAAAACTCCAATGGATCCAAGTGCCAACATTAATCTATAGTGGGATGTAAAATAGAAACACAGTTGTTGTTGTCACCAACTATCCCTAGATTTATGTAAAGTAGAAGCACTTGCTTAGACTTATAAGAATTGAATGGAGCAAGTTAAACATCCAATTTTAGTAAATGAATCTGAAGTTGAGAGAATCAAACAAAGTTTAGAGAGTTCATGATAATAGAAATAAGAAAACATATATATAAAGAATTTTCTAAAGAATGAAATCCACTTTGACAAGTACTGCAGACTTGACCTATTGGACATGAAAAATCCTCTGATCATCTCATCTATAGTTATATGTCTTGAATTATATGAATTCTATGGAGTAAGTTAAAACTTAGATTTCAATCCTTTATGGCGTTTTGCTTTTTCATTAGTTGGCAACAGATTATCCTTGATTAATTGCAGTAGCTTTATACATACATGTATGCTGAATTAAATATTATTAATTATGAGAATAAATTTATTTAGGAGTTACAAATTTTATAAGAAAAAATTACAAACACCAATGTAGACAAATTTTGCTTGGGACTATAGGATCTACTGATAAAATTCAATGCACAGAAACAAGGATGAGTTTTTTTTTTTTTTTAATTTTTAATTTTTTAATATTTTTTATAAGCTATATGCGGCTCTCCCATCAAAATATTAAAATATTACATTTGCTGTCAGATCACTTAAACCATATGCAACATGCCTTTTTATCAATAGATATTTTTCATTTTTTTTTATCAAATATATTCTTCATCTTCCTCAAAGTGCTATGTTCCCACAATCAGCTCCTTTACATCATTTTGAGACAAAATCTCACTTGGCTAGTTGCCCTCTAAAATTTGAATTTCACCAAGATGAAGGTCAACAGTGCAATTGGCTAAATTATCTGCTACCCGATTTCCTTTTCTATAAGTATGCTCACATTTGCAAGAGATTGCCTCCAATAATAAATGATGAACATGAGCCAGAATATCATTGGTCACTAGATATCTTCTTTAGAGAGTTTTAGTGACCAAACACTCTGCTAGTATTATTCAGAGATTTCCTCATATCCCAACTTGATCAAGTATCCACCATCTTTTGATAGATTCCAAACCAACTCATCCTTTCGTATAAAAATCGTCAAATAAAACTCTTGAAGCATCTTTAAAAGTTCATCTGCAATTTATTTGAGTTCCTCTCCTTCAATTATGTTACTAATAGAAATCCATGATCTAGAGTTGTTGCTCACATTAAATAATCTTTGACCTTTGGACCTTTACAAGCTAGGCATGCTCGAGCCAATGGTTGCCATTTTGAATCAAAGATGAGAGGATAAGGCTTCAACCAAGCATCAGACCGAAAAGTTGCATAATTCCCTTCGTTGACTGACTTCTTGATTAATTGCAATCTATCTGATATGAAGTTCCATGTTGGCGATCCCTTGGGTAGGGTTTTTTTCCTAAATAATTTCATTGCATTAAGAGAACCTATATATTTTTGAAGTAACATTTTTGCCCAATTCTTTCCTTGATCTTTGAATCTTTGAATAATCTCCACCAAGTTTTGCCTCTAAGGCCAAACTCATAAGTCTCCAATTATGCAGGCCTGCTCCTCTAATATTATTTCCCTTGCAAACTCTATCCCACTTATAAAGAGGAGACTTAATTTTTTCCTCGCATCCTTAACAAAGAAAGTCTCTTCGAATTTTATCAATTTCTGATGCTATACCTACCGACAATCTTGGAAGAGATTTGATATAAATAGCGATGGATTGAAATGTAGTCTTCATGAGTTGTAACCTTCCTGCTATGATTAAGAACTTACCTTTTTAACCTGCCAAACAAGCTTTCATTCTGTCCAAGCAAGAGACCCAAAGTTCCTTTTTATTTTCTTTATGAGACAAAGGAATACCCAAGTAGGATGATCGACATTGTTGTAAATCTAGGGCAATGTTAATGGAAAAAATCTTGAATTTTGTAGTATTAATCAACTGTTTAGCAACCTTCTCATAGCATGATAATATTGATTTAAACTCCTTGGCCTCATTGATTGAGGGATGTGTGATATGCTGCCCTGTTCTGTGTTTGGTGTTTTTGCAATGTTTTGGGTTTTGTGTGATATTCTGATTTTTTAAATTTTTTTCTAAGTATGAAAATATGCAAAAAAATGCATGAACAAGAAACTTTGGAAAGCTATAACTTACAAACTACTCAACCAATCAACATGAAATTTGGAGCCAAGATAATACATACATATAACTACGAACCCTTTAAAGGAAATGATCAAAAATTAAAGTACCCGAATTTTATTGGAATCTGGAATTTCAGTCTGAGTTCTTATCAACAGGTACAAAAATCAAATTTCTAATCATAAGCTTCAAACTATGGACTTCTCCACCCAAATGATGTACAGCCTGTGCTGGAACTGTACGGCCAACAAAAAGAAGACTCCAAAATGCCACGAAACTGTCCACAAAACCCTTGAAAACTGGTTGCTGGGGTTTATTGATGAAGTTCAACCAATAACATGCTCAAACCCTTGTCCAATCTCGCTGAAAATCAACAACATTGATGCACAATGCACTCTCTGAGATGAGAATGCCCAGAATCACCTTGAGAGTGTCTTTCAACTCCGAAGATGATGTTCCTGTAGGTGGTTTTCGTCACCAACAAGCTGAAAATCCCTGCAAGAATGTTAGGAGGTGAAGTCAATATCCAGATCTCCAATGTTCTTCGATAGAGAGGTGCATGGTGGTGCAGCTTATAAAGACGAAACAAACAGTATTTTGTAGTCTTCCTTTGAGAGAGGAAACAAACAGTCTTTTGGACTCTTCCTTTGGAAGAGGAAACGAACAGTTTTTTGGACTCTTCCTTAAAAAGAGGAAACAAACAGTTTTTGGACTCTTCCTTTGGAAGAGGAAACGAACAGTTTTTGTTTTTTCTATAAAAGGGAAATGACCCCTTGCATGTAAATTATGATTGAATGTAATTCTGTCAAAATCAATAAAATATCAAGCTGCCATTGCCCCGTGGTTTTTCCTGCACATTGCAGGTTTTCCACGTAAAATCTGTGTTACTGTTTTTTTTTTGTGTTATTGTGTTTTTTGCTTCGACAGAATTTTGCTATTATTTCTAACAAAGAAACCCTTCTGCAAGTCTTCTCCTCAAATCATCAATATCAATAGCCAAAAAGATACCCAATATGAGAGCAAGCAATCATATAAATAGACTCCTCATTGAGAAATCTCCTCTTGTGGGCTCAATGTGGGATAAAACATAGAGTCACTTTATAATTAAAAAACTCCTTTTTGCACCCAAAGCCCCCTTTCAATTAAAAACATTGATATATAGGCTCCAAAATAAAGCGTCTATGATTTATAACTTTTAATTCCCTTTCCAATAGCACTTAGGTGCCCATTAAATATTTTTAATAAAAATGGCAACCTTAGAAGAAAATAATTAAAAATAGCTCGTATTAACACCCAAATTACAGAAACGGTCGGAAAGCATCGTAATCGAAATCTGACTGCACAGGAGTGATACCGATGATGAATAATGATGATCGGTCCTGATTGGGTGACTTACTATAAATAGACGCTCTCTCCAAGAATCTTGGAGACCAAACCAGAAGCTGGGTACAACCTCGGAAAGTGTCATCGGGGTCCTCTAGACCACCTGAGCTCATTACCATCATCAAAAATCCCCTCTGACACGTCTGATGAACTCCGAGAGAGCCAGGGCCAACTACAATGCTAAAGTGACCGAAGATGGGGACATTACAGGATGGCCCAAAAGAAAATTATCATCAACAAATTGGAGATGAGACTTGAAGGGACCATTTTTTGCAACCAGAATACCTTTGATTTTTCCTTTCGTTTTTGCCTTTGAGAAAGCTCTCCTTAATGCTTTCGCAAAAATAATTAATAGATAAGGAGATAGAGGATCACCTTGGCAGAGTCCACGAGACGTAAAGTAACCAGTAGGAGAACCATTGGTCAAAATATATTTTGCAGTGTAACAACATTTAATCCATTCACACCAATTGCAATCAAAACCAAACTTATTGAGAAGATTATGTAGAAAACTTCAGGAAACCCTATCATATGCTTTGTTTATATCTAATTACATAAGCATACTTGGCTTTTCATGGAATGAAGAGAATGCATGACCTCTTGTGCAATGATTACACCATCAAGAATTTGTTTACCACAAACAAAACCACCTTGTTCCTCTAAGATAATACAATCTAGAATGCCTTTTAACTTGTTTGCCATAATTTTTGAAATGATCGTATAAATCATATTACAAAGGCTTATTGGACGAAAATTATGAAAATATTCTATTTTGGTTTTCTTGGGAATCGATGTAATAAAAGTGGCATTGACCTCATTTATTGTAGCCTTCCTTTTTCGGGCCTCTTCAACTGCACCCAACATATCACTCTTCAATAAATCCTAATTTTTTTGAAAGAAAATTGAAAGAAATCCGTCGGGGCCATGTGTCTTGTTAGGATGGAGAGAAAAAACTGGTACATGTAGCTTCTCGATAGATATCTTCTTCATCAAGATTTCATTTTTGTCCTTGTGTGATAATTGATGGAATACTTTGCAAAAGCTTATCTTGTGCATGTTTATCTTGCCAAGTATTTGACAAAATATTTTTGAAATAATTAATTGCTTCCTTCCTTATTGTAAATGTGCGAACTTGAATTGTATTAATCAGTCGAGTTTAAATAACACAACACTTGTCGGAAATAGTCACGACTGAAACAGCACTGTTACAACAGTGTAACAGTAAGCGTAACAGTACGCTTAACAATGCAATAGAGACAAAGTGGTTATAGTACGCTAACATCCCCCTTTATTACATTATTTGGGTAATGTAATAACTAATAGCTATACTAACATCCCCTTACATTATTTTGCAATACAAAGTGAGCTGCGAAACAATTCAAATTTGACACGTCCAAGTGCCTTAGTGAAAATGTCTGCAACTTGAGCATCGGTGGGAATGTGCTGAAGCTGAATTCGGTGCTTTGGAACTTCCTCTCGAATGAAATGACATTGTGTGTCAATGTGCTTTGTTTTTTCATGATGGACTGGATTCTTGACGAGGTTCAAAACACCCTGATTGTCGCAAAACAAGTGTATTGGAGATTTTGATGGATGGCCCATACTTGTCAGAATGCGACGTAACCATATCACTTCGCACACAGCTTCACGTGCGGCGCGATATTCTGCCTCTGTTGATGAAATAGCAACCACTGTTGCTTCTTGTCGTGCCAAGAGACGAGGACCGGATCCCGGATGAAAAATGTATCCGTGAAGTTGACTTGCGATCATCAAATGATCCGGCATAGTCGGAGTCCGTGTATCCTTGCAAGAAGAATTTGTTGTTCCTCTTGTATTCTAGGCCATATTCTATAGTACCACGGACATAGTGAAGAACACGTTTCGTTGCTTTCCAATGAGTAATCTTAGGCTCCCGCATGAACCTCGAAAGATAGTTTACAAGCAAATACGAGATCCGGCCTAGTATTGGTCGGATATATGAGACTCCCAATCAACTGTCGATAGAGAGTGCCATCTACCTGAGGTGAGTCATCATATCGCGATAACTGAAGTCCATTCTCCATAGGAGTTGCCATTGGCTTGCAGTCAGTCATGCGATATTTATCGAGCAATGTCTTGGCATACTTTTTTTGAGACACTTTGATGGTGTGCTCCTTCTGGCTGAATTCCAGACCAAGACAGTAATGGAGAAGTCCGAGATCTGTCATCTCAAAAGATTTGCACAAGTTTCTTTTGACAGTAGAGATCATATCTTCTGAACTCCCTGTAATGAGCAGATCATCCACATAGAGTACAAGCAACACTATCTCAGAACCCTGTTTCTTGAAATAGAGGTTTGCATCTGACGGACATCTCTTAAATCCATGCTGCATTAGGTGATTGTCCATTTTTATATACCAAGCTCGAGGAGCTTGTTTCAGACCATACAAGGATTTAACCAATTTGCAAACTTTCTGTTGTTGGCCTTCCACTTCAAATCCTTCAAGCTGAGTCATATAGACTTCTTCTTGGAGATCACCATTAAGAAAGGCACTTTTGACATCCATTTGGTGAACTTTCCACCCATATTGTGCTGCCATAGCACACATAACCCGAATTGTGGTCATCCGAGCGAGTAGGTGCAAAAGTTTCTTCATAGTCGATGCCTTCCTTTTGAGCATAGCCCTTTGCAACAAGACGGGCCTTATGCTTATCAATTGTTCCATCCGCCTTGTACTTGACTTTGTATACCCATTTGCAGCCAATAGGTTTCTTTCCATGCGGCAGATCAACAAGCTTCCAAGTTTTATTCTTCATCAGAGACTCATACTCTGTATCCATAGCGGCCTTCCACCGAGGCTCACTAAGAGCATCTTGCACTGATGCAAGTTCAAGACTATCTATGGTAGACATGAATGCCCTGTCATCATCAATATCCATATCCTCAACTTCTCTACTTGGAGTCACGGAAAGTTCCTCAAAAGATTGACAAAGATCATCAACCTCACCAGTTTCTCTGGCTTCTCTTTCCTTTTGAGCCATACTGCGTGTACGAGGTCTATCCAAATTCAAATTGGGAGGAGTGGATAAATTTGCATCTCTGATTGTATTTGTACACCATTTAGGATTCTGCTTTAGTGGTGGTGAAGAAGATGTAGAAGGACCTCCTGTCTGTGTTGACGAAGGAATCTCCTCTTCCTTTGGTTCCACAATATCCTCGGTGTACTCGTAGATGTGCTCTGTGATGTGAAAGCTTCATCAAAGACAACATCTCTGCTGATATGAATTTTCTTGGTCAAAGGATCTATCAACCGATATCCTTTAGAGTGCTCGAGAATATCCAAGAAAAATACATCTCGGTGTTTTCTCATCTAGCTTCTTCCTTTTCTCTTTCGGTATGTGCATGAAAGCTTGACACCCGAAAATACGTAGATGAGATATGGAGGGTTTTCGACCACTCCATGCTTCCCGTGGAGTCATTCCTTTTAGGGCCTTTGTGGGTGCCCTATTCAAAAGATACAATGCGGTGGTGACAGCTTCTACCCAATATTGTTGCCCAAGAGTTGCACTCGTGAGCATACAACGAACCATTTCCATGATAGAACGGTTCCTTCTCTCAAGCAACTCCATTCTGCATGAGGAGTATAGGCAGTTGTTAACTGTCTCTTGATCCCATGTTTATCTAGGAATGCAGAAAATTCATTAGAGGTAAACTCTCCCCCTCGATCTGAGCGGAGGGTTTTGATAGAAGCCCCTGACTCCTTCTCAACGGATTTCTTGAACTGTTGGAAGAATGCGAAAGCTTCAGATTTCAGTTTGAGAAAGAAAACCCACATCTTTCGTGAGTAGTCATCTACGAATAACTGAAAGTACCTCTTCCCTCCAACACTGTTGGGTGTGAAAGGACCGCATAGATCGGTGTGAATTAGCTCCAGAGGTTTTCGTGCTCTTGTAGAGCTCTTCTCAAATGGTACTCTATGTTGCTTTCCTGCCAAGCAGTCAGAGCACACTGGCAATGTGGCGTAAAGGGAAGGAAGACCCTTTACCATCTCATACTTGCCGAGCTCAAGTAAGTAGCCGGAACTAAGATGCCCATATCTCTTGTGCCATAGGGAAGTTGCCTCCTTGGTAGAGAAAGTCATGGCAACATGTGGAATAGAGATAGCATCTAGTGCAAATAAGCCATGCTTATATGAAGCTGTTGCAATCTGCTTACCCTTCCTGGTAATTGTACAACACTTCTTTCCATTCTCAACACGAAAGTTGACAACCATATTTCTGTCTAGGATTTGTGTCACTGACAACAAATTGTTGGCCAATCCCGGAACATAGAGGACCTTGTCAATCTGACACTTGCCATCAGGAAGAGTGACTGAAACCGTACCCTCTCCCCGAACCCCGTAGGTTTTATCATCGGCAATGGTGACAGGTTTGCCCTCCTTGGCCACAAATGATTCAAACCACGATCCGTCGCCGATCATATGTTTACTAGCTCCGGAATCGACATACCAAATAGGATCCCTCCGAGTGGAATCTGTGGTAGTCATGAGCACCTTGTGTGCCCATTCGGAATCCGAGTCGGATTCTTCAACGACAACATTCGCTCGGGGTTGCTTGTTTTTATTTTGTGGTTTGTTTTGGCCTTTTTGCTTGTTCTTATGCCAACACCTGTTGGTGTCATGGTTGTCTTTCTCAGAGATCTTGCACCACCTCTTCTTCTCGTTGAGGTTGCTTGCCTTTTCCTTTCGTATCCCGTTGAGAATTTCCTCCTTTCCGAAAGTTGCCTCCTTTTTGCCCATTACCTTTCTTCCTAGAACCCTGCCTGTTGGTGTATAGGGCTGTATTGGAAGAATCATCCTTGTGAAGTTGGCGTGCCTCCTGTTGTTGAAGCAGATTGACCAACTCGATGTAGGTAATTTGTCGTTGGGACACCTGGATGGAGGTTATCAACATGTCAAATGAAGAAGGTAAAGCTCTCATCACAAGTGAAATGAGAAGCTTTTCATCCACAATATCTCCTAGAGAACTCAATTTCTCTTTCAACTCAGACACTCTGCACGTAAAGAGTTCAAGCTGTTTCACCCTGTCTCAAACTCAGGTTATGAAGTTGTTGTTGAAGATGAAGAATGGTGGATTCATTCTTCCCCTCATAGATGGTTCTAAGGGCATCCCATGCCTCTTTACCACTTGCTTTATCAGCTATATGAGGTTGCACTTCATCAGAAACAGACAAACAAAATGAGCACCTTTGCTCTCTCGTCTTTCTTGTCAAAAGCAATCTGATCTCGTCGAAGGACTCGTGGATCCTGCTGTTGGTGAAGGCCTTGTTGCTACTCCAGTAACAATATCCCACAAATCTTCCATTTGGAGAATAGCCTTCATCTTATGTTTCCATGGTGTATAATTTGGACCTTTCAATAACTGATGCGGATCAGTCATCAATTTTGCAACAGCGGCCATAGTGAAGGTTCCTTATATCACCAAATTGGTCCCCCTTTCGATATACCTTTTGCTAGGCCAATATACCGTACAAAATACCCGCCCTTACGTGAGGGAAACTATAGGTATTTAGAAAGATCAACAAAAATCACCCGCCCTTACGTGAGGGAGACTATAGGTGAATTTTAGAGATCATACGATACGTGGAACATAAGCGGTACTGAAAGGGAATCGCCTTGTTGATGGCACCTACCATAGAAGATTCTTCTCATGCGTGGGGCGTAACTTCCCCTAAACACTATGAAGAATACTTCGTCGGGATTTACGCCTAAACACAAGTGCGATAAAGGGTAGTGGATGGAGTAAAAAATGCAAAAATGGCGTACTTATTCCTCCCCGACGATTTATAGAGAACAAGCTCAGACGTCGTTATAGCAGCTATGTTAGGCGGCGGATACAGTAGCCAAATCACGACAACTTTACCTGTAAGTGCTGGCCAGAGGTATCGCAAATACCGAACGCTGCAGTGCAAATAAATTGCACAGATGGGTTTTATATTCCGGGGACTTTAGGGAGTGTTTGATTTTAATTTTTAATGTTATAGTGCAAAAATGAAATATGCAACATACAACAAAAAAAATGCCCACTAGAATAACCCACAAGGTGTCGGTCACAGCCGAAAATGCACCTTTTACAATGCCAAATTGCTATTTCAAAAAATTACTCAACATCCCCCTTTGATTTTTTGAAAAAAATATCCCCCCTTAAAAAAATTCTTTTAACAAAGCATTTTTAATAACTATTATATATTTAAAATTAAAATAAATAATTTTAATTTATATAGTTTTAAAACTTTAGGAAAAATAAATTAAAATTAAATTTTAATTTATAAAGTTTAAAACTATTAAAAATAAATTAAAATTAAAAATTTTAATTAAAAATTAATAATTATAAAAAAAAACTTTGAAAAAAAAATATACCTTGGGGGGGTCGGCGGGATTTGAACCCCCAACCTGCAGGCTCCCTGAGCCTTACCGCACGGCTCACGACCACGTGAGCCAGCGGGCTGATCCGAAAGGAACAGTGGACCTGCTCCTCTTTCAACCCCTCCTTCTGTCTCCTCCTCTGCAACGGCCTCGGCTTGCGACCGCAGCACTGCTCGAAAAAAAATTCGGCCTCGGCTTGCGACCACAGCCCTGCTCCCACTGCTCCCGGCGTTTTCGAAAAAAAATCACCGCTGCCTGCTTTTCCAGACCGGATCGGCACTCGAAAAAAAAAGAGAGCCGAACTTTGTATTTTTTTTTTTTCGTTCCAGAGAGGGCGTTCGATTTTTCCGGCGATTTAAAAAAAAACTGGCAAAATTATTATTATTTTTTTTTTTCTTCGAGGGCCTGCGCCCGGGGGGAGGGCTCGCGCGATCGTGCGCAAACGCGGCTCGCGGGGGAGGGGGAGGGCTCGCGCGGCGTGCGCAAACGCGGCCTGCGGGGGGAGGGCTCGCGAACTGTGCGCAAACGCGACCCGCGGGGGGGGTTTATACCCCCTCCGATTTCCCGCGTCGGCGGGAATTTGAATTCCCGCTCCGCCGACCGGGAGAGGGGGGTGGTGCCCTCGGGGAGCGCGCACGTCGCACGGGGAGGGGGGGCCACCTCCTGCGCGGCGGGGATTTAAAAAAAATCCCGCGCGGGCGCTCTCTCCTCCTGCCGACGCGTCCTGCCTAGGGGATGCACCTCCTCGGACGCAGCGCCAATGGACGTCTGCGTGACGTCCTGGCCGTCGACCGGACTCCCGGTCGTCTGCGCACGGGGCCCGTGTCACGACGCGCACAGCTCTGCGCGTCTTTTTTTTTTCTCGTCGGAGGAATCCTCTGCTACAACAAACCCGGAGAAAAAAAAATTCCCGTCTGGCTAATTAAAAAAATCCGTTTGTTGTCCACGCTTCTCTGCTGCCGCTGCGCTGCTCCCTTCACGCCACTGGCTCTGATGCCATGTAAATGTGCGAACTTGAATTGTATTAATCAGCCGAGTTTAAATAACACAACACTTGTCGGAAATAGTCACGACTGAAACAGCACTGTTACAACAGTGTAACAGTAAGCGTAACAGTACGCTTAACAATGCAATAGAGACAAAGTGGTTATAGTACGCTAACACTTATATCTTCTTCTACCTCAATATTTCTTCCATCTGGAGTTAAAAATCTTTGATGTGATGAGAAGAAATATTTTTTTTTGCTGTATCATGATTTTTTTTTGTATTTCTCTCCTTCCTTGAGCCATTTCTCCCTAGATTTTTTGAAACAAAATGACTCCTCTTTTTTCAATGCATCATGATAGTTAGAAAGTAAATGTTTTTCTTGCACCAAAAAAACTTTGTCCATTCCATTGATTTTTACTATCACTTGTAAATTTTTGAGCTTGGATTCAATTTCCTTCTTTTCTTTAAAAATATTACCAAAAGATTTGACATTCCAAATCTTCATTTGCTCCTTTAAATATTTCATCTTTTGAACAAACTTGTACATATATGATCCTTTAAAATTTGCTTCATCCCACCATAACATAACCATATGGAAGAAATCGGGGTCTTGGAGCCATATAGACTAAAAGCGAAATGGCTTTGGATGACCATTATTGGGTAAATCACAAGTCAAAAGAATGGGTTTGTGATCCGATCTTGCTCACAATAAAATATTTGAAGAGATTGTATACTCTATTTGCAACCATTTGTTGGATAACAAGAATCTATCCAATATTTCTGCTATATGAGTTTGCCCAATGCGTCTATTATCCCATGTATATTGAAAACTTGAAGGACTAACATCCCAAAGACCATTTGAATTGACAAATGAAACAAAATCTTGCATTGATTTAGACCATCTTGAAGTACCACCCTTAGTTTACGAAGGAGATAAAACTGTGTTGAAGTCACCTCCAAGAATCCATAGATCACAATTGTGAATCATCATTGTGTTTGAAAAAAATATGCTGTCTTTCTAACATCTTTCATGAGGAGTAATTATAGTTGGGGCATATACATTTATAACCCCAACTTTGATGTTTTTCCTCTTTTCTACGAAATAGTCCAACAACCCAATTACTTTTGGCTTCTAACAATTGTCCATCCGATTTGCGTTTATCCCATATTGTTGCAATACTGCCTGAAGCTTCTATAGAAGAAACTATTAGAAAATCACCTATCTTGCAAATCTTTTTAAAAACATCTTTAATTCCGCACTACTTAATTTTGTTTCTTGTATTAAAATAAACTTAGGACTATTTTTTTTAGCTGGAGAACACAGGGTTGTATTCGGTCCCCCACCCTTAACAAATCACAACTCTCTCCTTTAGAGTTTGAGAGTTTACAAACAAATTCAATTCTCATCTCAATTGAGTTGCTTTAGCTAAATACCTACATCATTTTCATAAAAAGTCTGAATTCTTGATTTTCATTTTCTGGATCTTCAATTTTCTATGTGAATACAAATATTCCAAAATTCAGCATCCTTCTTCTTGACATTTTCTTGCAATAACCTTCACAATACCAAAACTCCACCTCTACTGTCTATACATTGCATCTTAGTAGAGTAATATTTCCAAAAATTTGCGCTATCATAGTCCGCTTTACCAAATTTGGATTGCTAGTTTCCTTTCTAAAGCATAAGTGCAACCACAAGAATTGTAATAAATAGTTTATATGAAAACACATTAATGTTATAAAATAAAGTAAATATTACCAATGGAAAACATTAAATTAAATCTTAATCATTATTTGATTCAGGCAGTCAACATTTTCTTGTCAGCTTCAGCTAAACTTACTACTTCCTCTAACCATGGAAAAGAGAATTTAACTCCACGATCCTCAATTAAAACCTCTCTATTGGCTAGCCTATCTACACATTTGTTTCCTTCCCTTAATGTATGTGTAAACTTGATTTCTTCAAACTCTGTAGCAAGGTCTTGTATTTCCACAATTATCTCTTGTATGTTCCATGGAGCCTTTGCTTTCCTCAAAATTGCATTTATTACTATTAGTGAATCACCTTCCATCCATACTTTGTTCCATTTCATTTGTCTGCATATTTTTAACCCTTCCAAAGCCGCCCAAGCTTTAGTTTCATTATTTGTCTTAAATCCACTATTGAAAGCGTAATCAAACAAAATCTCTCCCCTATTATTTCTAATTATTCCTCTTCCTCCTGTTGGTCCTTCCTAGATTTCCTTTAAATGCTCCATCAAAATTCAATTTGACCAACTCCACTTCTGGTGGTTTCCACTTTATATTCTTTGCCTTCTTTTTGTTTCTCCTATACCCAACATCATAATTCCATTTTATGACTTGACTCCATCTATCAAGGCTCTTTGCTTCAAGATCAGGGATTGAGTAAGTTGATAGGGTTGGTTTAGACTCCCCTATGGCTAAACAAATCTTCCCTTTCATTACCTCTAAACTAGTTTCCTTTCCTTTAAATATTCTTCTATTCCTTTCCAACCATACAGTCCAAAGTATTGTATCTTTTGATATATCCCAAATTGTCTGTAAAGCCTCACTTTTAAAAGTGCTTTGCCATTGCTTTAACCATTCTTCAATTTTGGCATTCATCACCATGCATTTACCAAACATATTAAGAATCCATTGCCATAGTATCCAAACTATTGAGCATTGTCCCAAGAGATGGTATATACTCTCCTCCTCCTTTTACATAGAACACATTGTGAGGGGCCATGAAAACCCCTTTTCATAAGGTTATCCTAGGATAAAATTCTTCTATGACCTACGAGCCAAACAAACATTTTGATTTTAGAAAAGCTTGGGCTATCTCGAATATCTCTCCATATTCTTGCGATATTCCTATTTTGTTGGTGCTTCACATTACATCCGCTTCTTGTTGTACATTCTCCTTATATCTGCTTCTTGTTGTATATTCTCCTGAGCTATTCAACTCCCAAATCAACTTATTCTTGGCTCTCCTCGGAATAATCATAGTTGTTATCTTTCTGCTCAACTGCCTCCCAGCATCAATGTCTTGTATACCTGTAAAAAAATCTTCTTTCCATTTGTATCTTCCTTCCTGATCCTTGTACATAATGTTTGAAACCCTATCACCATATTTGTCTTGGAAGAAATCTCATCCATGGTTTCAAAATTGGATCTAGATTGAGTGGTTTTTTATCACACGAAGTATCCATCCAAATAGAATTTTTTTTCCAGTTCCACCACTCATCTTAGACCTTTAATCACTATATCAATTAGTGCAAAACCATCTTGTAGTGAGAATGTAGTAAATATTAAGCTTGGGTCATTGGGCTCAACATACTTACTTAGAAGAATTCTTGCCCATTGTCTTTGACTCTTTTTGTACAATCTCCAAATTACTTTTTTCTTAAAAGCTAAGTTTGCATTCGTAAGAACTCTTAAATCGAAACCTCCCCTAGTTTTATCATCACACACCTTGCTCCATTTCACCAAAGGAAATTTTCTTTTATCATGTAATCCTGACCACAAAAATGATTGCATAATATAGATTAAACTTTTTCTATCGATTTTGGCATATTATACAAGGACATATAATATGTTGGAATGACCTGTAAGACTGATTTAATTAGCTGCACTCTTCCTGTTAATGACAACCATCTACCTTTCCATGTTGGTAGTTTATTTTGAACTTTACTTGTAACTAGATTCCACAATTCTATTCTCATTTTCCCCTCAAATAAGGGTATCCCAAGATAAGTTTCTAACAAATTTGCCTTCTCCATTTGAAGTAACCTGCATATCCCTGCTTTGATTCTAGCTGGAGTTGTTAGGAAGTACATTTTGGATTGTCCTTTTAACTTTTTTCCCTGATGCTCTTTCATATTCCTTTGATACTTTATTCAAAGCTCTGGCCTCGTTTATCACTACCCTCCCAAAAAGGGCTGTATCATATACAAACTGTTGATGGGTGGTGTTGTAGATGTTATTACTAGCCTTAAGTCCACTTATTAGCCCATCTTTGTTAGCCTTCTTCAAGTTCCTACCCGATACATCTGCCATAATAATGAACAAATATGGTGATAGAGGATCTCCCTGTCTAAGACCTCTTTTGGCTTTAAATGATTCTGTTACTAACCCATTGACCAACTTGAATTTGATACTGTAGAGACACAAACTTTGATCCATTTGACCCATTTCTTCTCAAATCCAAACTTTTCTAATACGGCAAAAAAAAATCCCATTTAACCTTATTATAGGCTTTACTCATATCAAGTTTTAATATCATTGCTCTCTTTTCTTGAAGCTAGTAAATTCATAACTTCATGAGCTACTATGATCCCGTCTAGAATATGTCTCCCTTTCGCAAATCCTCCTTGCTCTTTTGAAATAACTTTTTCTAATAGTGGTCTTAATTGATTGGCCATCAGTGTGGAGATTATCTTATATGCCATATTACATAGGCTTATGGGCCTTAATGAATCAGACAATTCGACATCCTTCTCTTTTGGAATTAGGGTAAGATATGTTGCATTTATTTTGTAAGGTATGTATTGTTTAACCCTAGATTGTTCCACTTCCACCAATAAAGAATCCTTCACTATATCCCAATTATGTTGATAGAATGTTGTAGAGAGCCCATCCGGACCTGGGATTTATCCTTATCAAAAGAGAAAATAGCTAAATGAACTTCTGGAGTAATAGGCTCCATAAGTATCCTATTGTCTTCATCTGTTATAACTGAAGGTCCTTCTTGTAGTAGTTTATAATTAAGAACTTCAAACTCCTCCAATCCTAGAATATTAATAAAATTGCCTTCGAACTCCTCCAATCCTAGAATATTCTTGTAAAAAAACCTTGCCTACTTTCTTATTTCACTTTGGTCTTCAACCCAAACCTCTTCTACTGATTTAATTCTACTAATTCTAGATGCCAATCAATGTACTATTGCTATCCTATGAATTTTTTTTGTGTTTTTATCTCCTTTTAATCAAGTCTGTCTCGATTTTAATCTACAAAATTTCTCTTCCTCACTCAAAATATAATGATATTCATTGAGCAACTCCCTTTTCTCTGAGCTTGGATTATTATGCTCACATTTTTTGAATTTTAAAAGTTTCTCCTTTAGTTATTTTTTCTCAAAAATGTCTCCAAAAGTGTTCTTGTTTCATGATGTCATTTATTTAATATGTTTTGGAAGTGTATTCAGCTCACCATTTCCTGAAGAATTCCACATTTGCGCTATCATATCAACAAATTGAGGATGGTCTTCCCACATATGAGCATATTTAAAATATGATTTTTTTTGAATTCACTTACCACCATTTTAACTCTTATTGGCTAGTGATTTGAACCAATCCTTGTCAAGGTATTAATTTTAGCATAAGTCCCTTCATCTAACCAATGATCTAAGAGTATGCATATGTCTAATTTTTTTGCTATTAGGTTTTAGTCTCTCCTGTTGTTGGTCCATATATAGTTGTCTTCTTCAAATTCAACCTCCCATAGATTATTGTTTTGAATAAAGGCTAAGAAATCTCTCATACTTTGGGTTAATTCCCTAATTCCTTCAAATTTTTCATCTAGCTTGGTTATGGCATTAAAATCTCATATGATCATGAATCGGGTTTCTTGGTCTTTACTTCTCATAAAGACTTCAATCCCACACTATACTTCTAATCTGCTTGACTGAGTTGTAGGTCCATAGATATAAGGATGAAACGAATATCTGCAAAGCAACAAGTGACTAATGAGGCTATCCAATGCCTAGTTTTATATATGGTTGCATAGTAAAGTTTTGAAATAGTTCGATTAAATTAATAAAATGAATTTACATGCTTAAATAGTTTAGAAAAGCTAACTGCTAACGAGAAAATAGGGGAGAGAAGATAGGGGAGAAAAGGAGAAATTATAAAATGACTCTCTCTCTCTCACCGCCTGCCGTCCACCTCCTTGCCGTCCACCTTGGTGCCGTCATCGCCTGCCGTCCACACAAAGGTAGGTTAAATACTAACATTCTCCCCCTTAAAGTTGAGAGGGCTGACAAGACAGTCTCTCAGCTTTATATATTGAGCTTTAGCAATGCCTTTGGTGAAGATGTCCGCCATGTTGTCCAAAGTGCTGCAATGTTTAAGCTCAACTACCTGGTTCTCCACCATGTCTCGGATGAAGTGATACTTCATATCAAAGTGTTTTGATCTGCTATGGTGGATAGGATTATATGCCAATTGAATGGCACTCATGTTGTCACAGTACAATCTGGTAGGACCACTTTGTCGTTCTCCAATCTCTTCAAGGACTTTTCTCAACCATAGAGCTTGAGTACTAGCATATGTGATTGCTATATACTCAGCCTCAGTAGATGACAATGCTACAACAGTCTGCTTTTTGGAACTCCATGTAATTAGTCCTGACCCTAGACTAAAACAGTTCCCTGATGTAGATTTTCTATCATCTATATTGCTGCCCCAATCACTATCACTGAAGCCAACTAACTTTACAGAATTACATTTGTGGTAATGGATCCCAAAATCCAATGTACCCTTTACATATCTCAAAATTCTTTTAGTTGCTTGAAAATGCAGCTCGGATGGATCAGCCATAAACCTTGAAACAAGAGAAACAACATACTGAATATCAGGTCTTGTGTTGGTGAGAAACATCAAACTCCCAACCATGCTCCTGTAAGTGGTCATGTCAACCTTCGGTGCTCCATCATCTTTGCTCAATTGGATCCCATGACCCGTTGGAGTTGCAACTGATTTGCATTGCTCCATGGCAAATTTCTTAATCATATCTTGAGCATATTTGTGTTGACATATGAAGATCCCTCTATCTGTTTGATGAACTTCCATGCCTAGGAAGTAATGCATTAAGCCTAGATCTTTCATCTCAAATTGTTTCATCATGGAGTGTTTGAACTCCTTATTCATCTTATCATTACTACCCATAAATATGAGATCATCCACATATAAACAAACTATGAGAATGTCTTTACCTTGCTTTAGGTAGTAGAGAGTAGGTTCACTTTTGCTCCGAGTGAATCCATACTCCTTGAAGTAGCCATCAATGCGAGAGTACCATGCTCTTGGTGCTTGCTTGAGGCCATATAGTGCTTTTTTCAGTTTGTAAACAAGGTTCTCCTTACCTTGTTCTTTAAAACCTTGAGGTTGTTGGACATAAACCTCTTCATTCAAGTACCCATTGAGAAAGGCACTTTTTACATCCATGTGCTGAATTTTCCACCCTTTGTGGGCAGCCAAGGAAAGTACTGATCTGATAGTTTCCTGTCTAGCAACAGGAGCAAAGGTCTCCTCATAATCAATGCCATATTTCTGAGTGAAGCCTTTTGCTACAAGTCTTGCCTTGTGTCTTTCAATGCTTCCATCAACATTGAATTTGGTCTTGTAGACCCATTTGCATCCAACACATTTTTTTCCCTTAGGAAGCTTCACTAGCTCCCAAGTATCATTCTTTTTTATAGAGGTGATTTCCTCTTCCATGGCTTGCTGCCATACATCATGAGTGCATGCTTTCTCATAGCTAGATGGCTCTAGCTGTGCACTAGTCATTAAAGCATAATTAACTACATCTCCCTTAGGATCATTGGAGTCATCATCACCATACATATGCAGATTTTCAAGTTTTTGTAAAACTGCATTCATTTCACTAGCTTGACTTCTAGTGTATCTTTTCTGGAAATTCTTATCCAACATTTGAAAAGATGGATGATGTTGTAGTGTTCTTTTACCTCTTGATGGAGAATCAATATCCATAGGTGAAGAACTTACTGATCTTTGTGGAGAAGGACTTGGAGTAGTTGTTGATGTACTCGAAGTAGTACTCATACTTGGGCTTGGAGGAGTTCCTTTGCTATTTTTGGGCTGCACTTGCTGCACTTGTTGTACTTGAGAGGTACTTGCATCATGAGATCCATCATCAACAAAAACTTTTTGATGACCCCATTCTCCCCCTTCATCAAAAATCACATCCCTGGAAAGTACAATTTTATGTGTTTTGGGATTGTAGAGCCTATATGCTTTGGTAGACTCACAATATCCTACAAAAATACATGCTTGACTCTTGGGGTCAAGTTTCTTTCTTTTCTCATCAGGAATGTGGGCATATGCAAGAGAACCAAAAACCTTAAAGTGTTTTACATTTGGCTTTTTGCCATACCATCCTTCATAAGGAGTGATCCCATCCAAACTAGAAGTAGGACTCCTATTCAAAATGTAAACACTAGTTCTAACAACATCAGCCCAATACATGTTACTGAGATGCTTAGTTTGAAGCATCGATCTTGCCATTTCTACTATGGTGCGGTTCTTTCTTTCCGCCACACCATTCTGTTGTGGAGTATAGGCAGTGGTGAATTGCCTTTTTATCCCACATTCTTTACAATATTTTAGAAATACATTTGAAGAGTACTCTCCTCCTCGATCTGTCCTTAGACATTTTACAATGAACTCACTTTGTTTCTCTACATTATTCTTGAAATCTATGAAGCAATCAAAAGCTTCATCTTTGGTTTTCAAGAAATAGATCCAACACATCCTAGAGAAATCATCTATAAAAGTGAGAAAATAGGAATTATTACCTATGCTTTTTGTCTGCATTGGACCACAAATGTCCGAATGCACTAATTGGAGTGGATGGCTGGCCCTCCACGCTTGTCCTTTTGGGAACTTGGATCTTGAGTGCTTTCCCAAAGCACATCCTTCATAGACCTCCTTGTGTTCATCAATTTTGGGAAGTCCACATACCATAGCTTGAGAAGTTAACAATTTCAAGCTTGCAGAATTTAGGTGACCATATCTCAAGTGCCAAAGCACACTTGGATTTGCTATAGCAATACTAGCAAGTTGAGCTCCCCCTGGTTCCCCAAACTTAAGGGGAAATAACCTATTCTTGGTCATAGGTACTTGTGTAATGACTCTATTACAATTGTTCTTATCAAAAATTACACATTTGCCTTCATCAAAAACAAGTCTATAATTTTTCTCCATCATTTGTCCAACACTAAGCAAATTATGTTGGAGTTTGGGGGTGTAATAGATGTCATTTACCTTTTTGATGCCTTCTTTTGTTGGAACCTCCATGGCTCCAATGCCTTCAACTTGCAAAGCTTTATCATCTCCCAACTTGATTCGAGATTTATAGGTGGAATCCATTGTAGCAAAGAGCTCTTCTTTGCCACTCATGTGATTGGAACAACCAGTATCTAAAATCCAAGTGTCATTCAGATTTTGATCTGATTTTCCATAAGAAAGAAATAGATTTGATGTTCCTTCTTCTTCACCATAGTTGCCATATTGACCTCTTCCTCCTTGAGAAGTCTTGGACCAACAGTCTCGAGCAAAATGACCAGGCTTGCCACAATTGAAACAAGCTTTCTTTGTTTTGTCACCTCCTCTTCCTTGATTGCCATTTCGACCTTGATTTCCACCTCTGCCTTGATTGCTACCTCTGCTTTGATTGCCACCTCTGCTTGGATTTCCTCCTCTTGAGCTACTTCTTCCTCTTCCTCTTCTTTGTCCTCTGCCTTGGCCTCTTCCTTGTCCTCTTCCTGCACCCTCATTGGATGAGAAAGCTTTATCATCACCTCCATAGCTTGTTGAAGGAGATCCTTGTAATCTCTCTTCATGAGACATTAATGAACCGATTAATGCATCAAAAGTTAGAGTGGAAAGGTCTTTTGATTCTTCAATGATGATAGCAATGTGATTCCATTTATGAAGAAGTGTTCTCAACACTTTCTTCACAACCACTTCAGGTTTGACTTCTTCGCCAAGAGTTTCCATCTTGTTGACAACTGCTTTGACTCTTACGTAGTAGTCTCCAACTTTCTCATCTTCATTCATTTTGAGATTCTCAAAATCTCGTTTCAGGGTTTGAAGCCTTACTTGCTTCACTTGATCACTTCCTTGGAAACCTTCTTTCAAGGCTTTCCATGCATCTTGGGCAGTTAAACAAGAGGTAATCCTCGGGAAGATGCTTTTCTCCAATGCTGCTTGGAGATGATAGAGAGCAGAGGAATTGCTCTTTTGTGCTTCTTTCTTTGTCTTCTTATCGGTTGCACTCAAAGTGGTCCAATCTGAAGGTTCTGTGTAACCTTCTTCGACTATATCCCATAGTCCCTTGCCTATGAGTAAGGTCCTCATCTTGATGGACCAATACTCATAATCAAACCCATTAAATTCTGGAATGGGTAGATTATTATTGGATGCCATAGCTTTTGGAAATAAACTAGAAACACACTTTTTATTTCTCAATTACAATCAAAGCACTATGCTTTTCAAAGGAAAAATTACAGATTTAAATCAAATCTAACTTGATCTACTCTCTCGTAGATATCCTGTTCTACCTACAGAGGTTCTCCTATCACTGGATTGACAAAGTTGTCAGCAACTGAATCATCGTCATCACTAATAAGAATGATTTCGGGTGAATATGGTTCTAGCTCCAGTATTTCAACTGAGTCACTGTCACTGAGATGAGTATTCTCTGGCTCCTGTGGTGCAACTCCTACAGATTCTGACTCCTCAAATCTGCTACCAAAGGAATTGTCTTCTGAATCAGCGTCATATCCTGCATCTGGTGCTCTTTGATGGGCTATTACTACATTTTGTAGTTGATTGAATACAATATTCAATCCATACATTCGAACTTTTTCATCAAAGGATTCGGGGTTTTCTCTTACTAAAAGAGAACAAAGGGCATGATAGCATCCAGTTGACCTTATCATGAATGATTACAAAAATATTCCCCTTAGATGCAAAAATATCCCCCCTTAAAGCCTCTTAGGCTATTACAAAAAAATTTCACTCTTAAAGCCTCTTAGGCTATTACAAAAATTTCCTCTTAGGAAATGTCCTTTTTTTTTAATATTGCAAAATAAAAAATAAAATTTTATCAATAATTTTAATTAATAATAAAATTTAATATCAATTAAAAAACATTTAAAAAAACTTTAAAAATGAATTTTAATTAAAATTAATATTAAATTATTAATTAATTTCATAAAATTAATTTTAAATTTTGCAAAATAAAAAAATAAAAAATTTAACTTTTTTTTGTGGGTTGGAGGGTTTCGAACCCTCGACCTTATGGCCCTGGGCCTTACCGCCCGGCCTTCTGCCACTGCGGTAGCTCACCTACCATGAGCAAAGGGGAAGTCGCTCCCCCTTAAACCAAAGCCTCTACCTTAGTAAAGCTTAGAAACTTAAAAAAAAATTTTAACCTGTTTGTTGTCGTCGGGTTTCGATCCTGCGACCGGGCGGGGGGCAAAGGCCTTTAGGCTGGCTCCTCGAGCCAGTCGGGCTACAACATCCGACGTGAAGGCAAAAAGGAATGCCTTCTCTATGTAGATGACGTCGCCTCACTTTTTAAAAAAAAAAATTATTGGGATCTTTATCCCACATTCACCCGGAGGGAGGACAAAATGATGTTTAAAAGCATCAACTCGCACAATGTGTTTCGATTGCCTTCGGGCAATCGAACGCCTCCCTTTTGCCATCGACTTGTCCAATCATATTGCGCCATGTCGCCTTGCCACGTCACCCTGTCGCGTCAATCCGCGTGTCCTTGCTGCGTCAGCTCGCCACTTGTCCTCTTCTCCGTCCGCCACGTGTCCACCTCTTGTCCAGTGGTTTGTTGCCACATGTCTGTCAGGGCAGCTCTGTTGTTCGCCACGTCAGCTGCCTCGGGAATCGTGTCCCTAGTCAGGTCAGCTATGCTGTACAACTACGTGTCCTCCTCGGGATGCGTGCATGCGGGCTCCTCTTCCTCATCGGGATGCGTGCCTGCGGGCCCTCCTCACCAGTCGGATGCGAAATAAACCCTAACCCTAACACTGCTCTGATACCAAATAAAGTTTTGAAATAGTTCGATTAATCAATCAAAATGAAATTACATGCTTAAATAGGGAAAAGCTAACCGCTAACTAGAAAATAGGGGAGAGAAGATAGGGGAGAAAAGGAGAAATTATAAAATGACTCTCTCTCTCTCATCGCCTGCCGTCCACCTCCTTGTCGTCCACCTTGGTGTCGTCATCGCCTGCCGTCCACACAAAGGTAGGTTAAATACTAACACATAGGAGGTTCTTATAGGATTCCAACATGTTAGACTTCCCCTTGCCACTCCTTCAAAATCCACAAAAACCCATTCACATCTTGCCCATATTGCTTTCATAATTTTGGAAACTTCTTCCTTTGTCATTTTAGTTTGGATACAAAGAATATTAGGCTTATTACTTAAACAAAGGTCCTTGATACACCTCTGCTTTGAGGGGGCATTAGCACCCCTTATATTCCATGAGATGGTAATTATGTCTTATTAGGGGCTATTGGCCCCGCTTGTGAATTACCAATATCATTTTATTTTTTGGTAAAGAGAAGTTCAACCAACTTAGATTGTGTTCCTTTCTCTTTGTTTGCTCTTGCTTCCTTGGCTCTTGCTTGATAATTTGAGGGTTTTCCTTGTTTTGCCTTACCTGTGTTAGAAGTAGGTCTTATTATTCTATTCCTCAATATGCTTTCACAAATTTTCATTTCATTAGATTTATCCGCTCTTGGCTCTGCCACAGAAGCTTTTGACTTGACCTACTCATTTTCTGGTATTTCCTTATTAATGGTAGAGGTATTAACATTTAACACTGCATTTTCTCTACCACTTTTCTTCTCCTGAATGGTGCATGGTACTTCAAGAGTGTCTTCAAAATCTGATGAGGGACATTCCTTAGGTTCAGAGGGAATGCTTATCTCTAAATCAAGATCATACTGAATAGACAGTTCCTTGTTAATATTTTGATCTTGTCATACCATGTCCTCTAAGCTTTGATCCGCTTTTTCTTTGTAGGCTAAACCCTCAAAAGAATTAGTATTTCTTCCATTATCCTTCATTTTTGGTCTCCACTGTTTATTTACTTTCATCTGTCTTGACCTATTTTTTGGAAGTTTAAAACCATCTTCATTCATATCCATTTGTAAGTTTCTGTTGCGGTTTTCTACGTATGTTTCTGCTAGACTTTTCTTAGGGCATGATCTCTCAATATGCCCTACCTCATAGACATCTTATACATCTAAAATATATGTTTTTGTAATCTATGGTTTGGGTCCACAACTTACCCCCATATTTAAGAATGATTGATTCTGGTAAAGGTCTACTATATCAATCATGACCAATATCCGAGCATAAATAGCTAAGAATCCATCTTATGTAGTTTTTGAAATCTCAAGGAATTACATGGCAACACATATTCTAGATTTAATCCTATGGATTGTGGTAAAGGTTTTGAAATATCCATGGCAACACATATTCTAGTCTATACAACATGCCTTCTCTCCTTAGTAGTTGGTCCCTCCTAGATGAACTCCCTTAGAGTATTGCCAATATTCTTCAAAACCTCCTTATTGATGAGTTGATAAGGAAGTCCAAAAAGCCTAATCCACACCGGAAGCTTTAAAATAATCTCTCCACAAAAAAATTCTCACTCCATGGTATTAAATATAATGCATCTTGCCCCTAAACCAAGGGCCACCATCCATTATTTTCTCCCTTATTTTTGAACTGGAGAAGATGTTGGAATTCACACCTATTTCCAAAAACGAACAAAAGCAATCCATCCACTCAAATCCTATATAGAAAGTGTAAAGAAGGACAAAAGAGAAAAAGATATAGTGGGCACTCATAGGCACCATAAATAATCACTATATTATTTTTAGATAAGAATCACAACACTCCAATAATCAAATGATGGAGTGGTGGGGGTTATTTATATTAATACCAAAACCCCCAAGTACATAAATGAACTTAACCTTAAGCCGACATAACAAGAAAGGCTTTAAGGTTAATTACAAGTTTATAAGGTGGGTTTAACCATAACAAGGTTAACCACAACCTATAGGGCTTACATAATAAAATATTACAATAAATTCAATACATTGTACAATGAATGCCCTTAGGCCTATCCAAGATTACATCATACAATGTTGGCCTTGACCATGAGTCAGATTACACTTTCAACACCCCCTCATAATCTGAACTGAGGGGCCAAGGAGAGAAAACATTAGTAACAATAATATATTTCCTCCATATGGATGCTCTAGTGGAACTTCGCACTTGAGGAAGACTCATTTAGATCCCCATCATTATTTGGAAATTTGTTGATGCGAAAATGCCTCTGCACAAGAATCTCCTTAGGTTGGACCGTAATCATCACTGCCACTATCGTAATCATCACTGCCACTATCAGTTACTCCCGCACATATCCAAAGAACACTTCATTAAGACTCCATATGAGAAGAGAATTCAAGAGTACTCCCTCTAAAGAATACTTGCTTCAATCGTCTATAGTCACATATGGTAAGAATTAGAAGCATATCTTTTGCTTTTATAGCATACATCACCTTATTTGGAAACTTCAACTTGCCCCTAGGCCACCTAATTTCTGCTACCAAAAGAGGCTTTGCATGGACCCATTTATGAAAAGAGCCATTACAAAATCCCAAGAGGACTTGGACAAAGAATAGAAAAAAGAAGATACCAAGAAATATTAGATCCTCATGAACAAACTAAATCAATAGCCTAAAGGAGGAAGAGGGATTGACCAAAGTATATTCTGAATCTTTTTCTTGTATGCTTCGAAAAGACTCAAAAGCTATTTCAACTATCACAAATCCAATTGTATCTCCCATAAATATAGACCGAAGATTCTGATTGCATAACATGTTGTAATTTTGCCCCTTTGAAATTAGGGCAATAAGATTTGAAGACAATCACACAATGAGATGTTCCTCCTCTTGTAGTATATCCTTGAACAAATACCACCAATGCAAAGAGCTCAAAAAATGGTGCGATTTGAAAAAAAAAGGGCTCAAAATGCTTTTGTATACAAAAGTTATGGCATCTGGAAGTTTGCCCTCCAAAATAACCCTAGAGTGACATTTTTGAAAAACATCAATTTTTTAAAAATTCCTTCTAATTTTTCTGCAAGGAAAACATAACCTAGAGTAGGCATAAATTCTCCAAAAAGATTCAGAATAATTGGAGAAAGAAAAATATTGGATCTTCCCTTTGCCTCTTTTGTCGAAGGTGCTTATGAAGCTCTAAGAAGTAATTCGTCCTAGAAGTCGGAAGAAAGATTGGAGGCTCTGAATAAACTTTCTGCATGACCAAGTGATGAAGCTCCATACCCGCTTTGATACCATGTTGGAATTCACACCTATTTCTAGAAACGAACAGAAGCAATCCATCCACTCAAATCTTATACAAAAAGCGTAAAAAAGGATGAAAGAGGAAAAGATATAGTGGGCACTCGTAGGCACCATAAATAATCACTATATTATCCGTAGATAAGAATCACAACACTTCAATAATCAAATGATGGAGTGATGGGGGTATTTATATCAATACCAAAACCCCAAATACATAAATGAACTTAACCTTAAGCCAACATAACAAGAAAGGCTTTAAGGTTAATTATAGGTTTATAAGGTGGGTTTAACCATAACAAGATTAACCACAACTCATAGGGCTTACATAATTAAATATTATAATAAATTTAATACATTGTACAATGAATGCCCTTAGGCCTATCCAAGATTACATCATACAATGTTGGCCTTGCCCATGAATTATATTACACTTTCAATAGAAGATGAGGAAAAATTCTTTCGAAAAAACGTCATGGAGTAATTTGAATTTAATCCATACTTCCACTTGATCCAATTTTGAATCTCAGAAAAACCTGGCTAGTGTCCATGGAACTTACATATTAACTCTTTGGTTTTAAGAACTATTATATCATGCTTGATCTTCTCATCCTTGATAATCACTTCTGGTGTAGTATTTGCTACTTGGATAGGGTTTGTCATAGATTCACTCTTCCTTTTATTGCTAACTAGGGCATCCTTCCAATAAGGACTTTCAAAAATGACTTTTTTTTGCCATGTTACCTAGATTTTCTTCATATGAATCCTTTAGTTTTTGAGTTTCTCCTAAGATCTGGAACAAGAAGAAGTGGTGCTTGCTCCTTGCTCGCACTTTGCTTCCTGCTTCCTGCTTAGAAACAAGAATGAGTTATGCTAGCTGCAATGTGGATTTATTAAGGTAAAATATTTCATGCGAGGATCTTAAAGTAGCAAAATGTCCTCTAAAGGACTAAATGTTATTTTGTCCAACTCATGAGAATTTGTTGTCAAAAATTAATATTGACCATGCCAAACCCTAAAATCATAAAACAATCGATTTTGCTGTGTTACAGGGGTTTGCATTGAAGTTGAAGAAATTTAGAGAAATTGAAAAGCATTTATTGAAATTTACCTGTAGTTTCTAAAAATGTTTGTATTTATGATGAATGGCTCTAAAACTGGCATGGTAGGCTTAGAGGAAGAGAATGCGAAAAATCAAGAGATACACAGACTTCTAAGAAGATTAAATAAGTTTAGCACCCTGAAGTGGATCAAGAGGGTACAATTAAAGGGTTTGCGGCAAAGGGTTTTTGCAGAGCAAAGAGGGTTTGCGGCGGAGTATTGTATTAAACATCTATTTCATCGGGTTTACGGCAAGATACTGAAGCAGGACTGAAGCAGAGCATGGGGATACTGAAGCAGAGCCGATAGAACGAAGAATATTTGAACTGTACACTCCAGACAAGAAATATCAGCACAAAAAAAATTAAAGGGTTTGCGGCAAAGGGTTTTTGCAGAGCAAGGAGGGTTTGCGGCGGAGTATTGTATTAAACATCTATTTCATCGGGTAAGCATATTTTTTTTTTGTCCTCTTTCGATTTATAAAACAATTTAAGTAGGTAGGAGAAATACATTCGTTATAGGGGTTTGCGGCAGAAGGTTTTATTATCAGCAAGGGTTTGCAGAGCAAGAGGGTTTTATTACACATTTATTTCAACGGATCAATAGTACAGAGGGTTCGGCTATAAAGGGTTTGAAAATGGAAGAAGGGAAGCAACAATTGCAAGAACCAATATATGTCAATGAGAAAAAGTATTGGAGGATATTAAGGCGTCGACAAGCTCGAGCAAGGGCAACAACAATGAAAAGGGCATATCGAAAAATAAAAATAAAAAATATTCTACCACATAAAAGTGGAGAATAAGGAACAATCAAAGGCAAATCACCAAAATGAGTTTTCGGATGAGGAAGAAACTTACAGTCCCACAACTACACCACTCATGTGGGCACCAAGACTTTATGTGCAAGAGCTAATGAAGATGAAAGAGAAACTTGAAAGCATGGAAAGGAGGGAGAAATTAAGAGAAACTAAATCAGATGAGGTTATAAACACCATTCGGAGGCTGGAAAAAGAAAACAACCAGCTCAAGGAGCAAGTGTCAAAGCTACAAAACCTTGCAAACATGGGTCAACGTGAATGGCATGTCCTCAAACAAGCCATCCATCCCCCAATCAATGATGCAATAGAGGTGGAAAAAACAAATGCAAATCAAATAAAAGAGGTACAAAAAACACTCCAAAACATTGAAACAAGAGAAAATGAGCTACGAAATGAATTAGCAAAGACAAAGACATGGTCTCAAGTAGTAAAAGAACCACTCAATCAACAAAAAGAGTTGATAGAGAAGCAAGTAAAAATTCAAATAACAGAAGAGAAAGAAAGACATGAGAAGTTAACAAATATAATCATCAAAGGGTTGAAAGATTATGGGGACAGGGAAGACACAAATCGTTTAACCAGGAACTTCTTGTCAGATCGATTACAATGGAAGGGTCAGATAAAAAAAGTAAGCAGAATTGGCAGGCTGAGAGAAGGAGGCAGAGATAGACATATTCGGGTCACATTGATGAGCTACGAGGATAAAATAAGGTTACTTAAAAACAGAGGCATGCTGAGAGGGTCACAATTTTATTTAGATGATGACCTAACATTTTTACAGCAGGAAGAAAGAAATAAGGAATGGGAAAAGGTGAGGGCAGCAAGGAATGAAGGGAAACGAACATATTTAAGAAATGGAAAGGCATACATCACATCTAAACAAATCCAAAATAAATAGGGAGTATGGTCCGCCCGGGAACATCTTACAATGGTAAGTTGGAACCGTAGAGGTTTCCCTTGGAGAAGAGGACCCGGGTTAGGGCCCATTGCTAGAGACAAAGATATAATCATATTGACGAAAACACATGAACACGATGGATGTAGGACTCCAGAATTTGTGGGATACAAAAAAATAGCAATATGGAATAAAGAAGCAGAAAATGGCAAAGGGCATGGGGGTATTATGGTTTTAATAAAAGAGGAATGGGATAGGGTCATTAAAATTGAAAAACAAGATGAAAACAAAAAGTACATTTGGATAAAGATCCTAGAAAATAAGTCAGTTATTAGCATAGCAGCATGTTATTTTGCTCCCAAGAATTCTAAATTCTATAAGAAACATGACCTTAACAGAGAAGACCCATACTCCTCCCTAAAAAGAGACATTTCAATATACAATAAGTTGGGGGATATTATATTAATTGGAGATTTCAATGCAAGGACAGCAAATAAGCAAGCTAACATTCTAGAAGGTAACGAATATATTGAGATTAATCCTCTTTGGATGCCGAAGAGGAAAATCAACAAATGGACCAGGACTTCATAAGATGAGCATGGGGCTATCACGCAATATGGAGAAGAGTTGTTAGGTCTTTGCAACATATACAATTTGATTATTTGCAATGGGATGAACAAATGGAAAAATTCAGGAAAGTATACATGCAAAACATATAAGGGACAAAGTGTAATAGACTATGTAATATGCTCACAAAATTACATACCAAAAATAGAGGAGCTAGAAGTGGAAGATTCTCCAGTGGAACTTAAGTCAGATCACAACCCAATTGTTATGAAACTTCGAATGCATGGAGACAAACCAAGGGAAAAACACTTGCAAGGCAATCAAAATAAATATCCTCACAAGGGAAACATTCTCTTAACAGATGAAAATCGGCAGAATTTTAGAGCAATATTAAATAATAAGTTACAGGAAAGGGAAGAACTACATCACAGTAGTAGAGATTACAATAAGAGTGAATGGTTAATGCAAGTTATTCAAGAAGCTCTAAACAAATGCAAGAGAGCTAAACCTAAAAAGAAAGAAAGGAATAGCTTCCCAACCAACCCATGGTTCGATGAAGATTGCAAAAAAATGCGAAGATTACTAAAGGAACCAACGGGTAAAACAAGAGCAAACAAAAAAGCATATGAGAAACTCGGTAAGGGCAAAAAAAGAAGAATACACTAAAACAAGGAGGGAAGAATTGATTTATTTAGGGAAGCATGAACCAAAGAAATTTTGGAAGGAACTAAGCGTGAAAAGGATGCAAACTGAAAATAACATAACAGCTTAATCGCTGGTTGGAGTATTCAAAACAACTGTATCAGCGTAGTAACCAGCAGGAGACACCCCCTACTATCATTGTCAAGAAAGAACTTTTCACAATTGAAGACATTATTCAAGGGATAAAAAAGTTAGCAACTGGAAAAGCCCGTGACATAGACAATCTTCAAGCAGAGCATATAAAATGGGGGGTAGATATCTTGGCACCGCAAATCAAAGAAATTTTCAATGAGGTCATACAAAATGGCTTCCCTACCGAGTGGACAACTAGCTTGACCATTCCTTTGTTTAAAAGTGGAGATGTAAATAATCCCTCAAACTATCGAACTATCATGATCAACCCTCTCTTTGCAAAGTTGTTTGGGAGTATGATAGAGCGTAGGATCAGCATATGGGCATAAGAAAAGGGAAAGAGAGCAAAGGGGCAAGCAGGTTTTAGGCCCAAGCACTCAACTATTGATCACTGTATCACGCTCGTACACATAGTGGAAAAAATATGGGACAAAAAAGAGGAGGCTTTTTGCTGTTTTGTAGACTTCAAAAAGGCATTTGACACAGTGCCTAGGAAAAAATTATGGAGCAGAATGGAAGAGCTAGAGGTTCCAATTCACTACAGGGCAGCAGTTCACAGACTATATGAGCATGTAAAAGCTAGAATCATAACACAGGAAGGGTTATCTGAATGTTTTGGTAGTGACATAGGTGTCAAACAAGGTTGCCCTCTATCTCCGACCTTATTTGGGCTGTACATTGACAAGTTAGAAGAATGGATAAACAAATTTGGGGGAGAGGGTGTGCATTTAGCCAAATATGTGGTAAAACTCCTCATGTATGCAGATGATGTAATTCTTGTGGCCAAAACAGCCAAAGATCTAGAAGATCACCTTCAAGCTCTAGAACTCTTTTGTAAAGAAGTTGGGATGCAGTGAACACGAGCAAAACAAAAATTATGATTTTTTCAGCAAAAAAGAAGAAGCAACAACTCAAATTTCAGTTTGCAGGAGAACCGCTTGATGTAGTAGTAGAATACAAATACCTGGGCATAGACTTTCATGACAAACTTAATTGGAATACATGTAGGATGAAAAGAACTCAAAGTGGTCGGAGAGCACTATATGCACTTCAAAACAGGTGTAGGAATGCCGAGTTGTGGGACCGGAAGACCACCAAGGTCTTATTTGGCCTACTTGTTACACCGGTTCTGTTGTATGGTTGCGAGGTGTGGGCTAGTGGCACAACAAATGCAAAATGGAGGCAAATAGAAAGGATTCAAAAATATCTAATCACAAACTTTCTCAAAATTAAGGCCACAACCCCTTATGAAATTATTCTAGCTGAAACCGGAATGTTCCCTTTAGAAGCAATTGCTATGACCAAGCTGTTATGTTACTTGAAAAAAACAGAAAACATGACAAATGATAGATGGCCTAGAGCAGTTAGGGGACGAAGAGTTGCATAGGCGAAAGAATACGTGGATGAAACAAAATCAGAAATGGATGAAACGTTGGGAAATCAACATAAATGAATGCCCAAATGTCAACAAAGACATTAAAAATTATGTGAATGAAAAGTTCAGAAGTGGAATGTGGAAAAATGCAAGCAGGAAAAGACAATATTATATTGCAAATTTTAACCCAACGTATGACCACAAGGAAAAAGCGTATATAGGCGCTGAAATCAAGTGGAAGGAAAAAATACTCATTGCTCGATAAGGACTAGCTCTCATAGGCTTAGATGTGAAACATGGAGATGGACAACGCCCAAAGAACAATGGGAAGAAAGGATATGTACTCTATGCAGCACAAGGGCAGTAGAGACAGAGGAACACTTCATCTATAAATGCCCGAGTTTTTCATATATCCGTGACAAATACAAAGAAACACTTGGGAACGAGTTTATTACAGATTTATTTGAAGACAAGAAAATAAAAAAAGTTGGAGAATTGCTAACACAAATCAGCAGGAGAAGGAACAACCTTCTCAAAGATATTAAAGATCATATGATATGATTTGAGTAATTGTACTTCCATATTTGAGGTCCCATAGACCATATTTGGGTCTCGCGGACGTAATTAAAATCTTTCATTCATTCATTCAAGAGAAACGTTGTAGTAGTAAATGTTATTTAGTCTAATTTATGACAAATTATTGTTGAAAAAGTAACTTAGAAAGAACTGAGAAATTGAAGACACTTGTACCGATTCTCCCAATTACACCTTAAAAAAATGGACTATTGGAGGATGTACATATTGAGGAAGCAGAGTGAATAAAAGAAAAAGAAAGTTGCTGCCATAGCCAAAATTTTAATAGGATGTCATGCCAAACCTCAATATACTAAAATCAAAATGAATGATATGTCTCTGTGAAGTTGTCCTCATTAGCAGTGATTTTTAGATTCAAACAAATTTAGTCAAGTGACATGTTTAATGAAATTATCCTGCCTTGCTAAATATGTTAGGATATGGGAGCAATGCCATTAAGAGTGGAAGTCTTGGTGGAAGAGACGATGAGTTAGGATCTTAAATTATCTTGGGAGGTACTTCAAAGGACTAACTGCTATTTTGTCAAATTTGTGACAAGTGATTGTCAAAAATGAGTAACCCAAACTTTTACATAATATACAGCCAAGCCTTAGAATTCTAAAATGAATCTTCTGACCGTGTAAAGTGGCACTCATTTGCAGAGATTAGTTGTTAATTCAAAGATATATTGAACAAATGATCAGCATTTGTTAAAATTTTCCCAACCTTGCTAAAAATGTTAGCATGCAAGAGCTATGACGTTAAGCATGGCAGCCATAGAGGGAGAGCATGCTGGAAAACAAGGATTTTTTTTCTTTAATATTATATGGGAATGAAATGGGCTCCACCTGTATTACATCATGACCACATAGTGGTATTATAGTAGTTTGACAATTATGTATGTATTGCTTGGTAAGATTCGAACCTTGGTCTTGTCCTTGAAAGTTGAGGAATCTAACCGGTTGAGGTAATGCCATCTGATATGCTGGAAAACAAGGATTACTTATTCTGGCCGTTATGGTTTTGTTAAATTTCAGGAAACTTAATGTCAAAATTAACATTAACCAAAAGTTTATTAGGATGTTTTACCAAGATCTCAAATTCTAAAACAATGGTTTGCATGAGGGATTTGTGGTGAGTACTCAGATGAATGATCTTCCGTTGCAAGATTGTCCACACTTGCAGGGATTTGTAGTGAAAACTCAGATGAATAATCTTCCCATGCAAAGTTGCCCACATGTGCAGGTATTTTTAGTGATTTCAAAGAAATATAAGAGCAAATGATAAACATTTGTTGAAATTTGCTTGATTTTGCCAAAACCGTTAGTATACTGGAGAAATGGCATCAAGAGTGGCAGAGGAAGAGAGTGCAAGAAAAACAAAGGTTACTGATAGTGGTTGCTACTGCAATTAATTAAACTAAAATATCTGCTGTCAAGTTAGGATCTTAACATAGCTCGTGAGGTACTTAAAATGACCAATTATTATTTTGTTAAATTTGCAACAAGTACTTATCAAAAATGGTTTTCAACCCAATTTATAATAGGATGTACTTACATACCCTAGAATATTAGCACAAAGAATCTGCCTGTCAAAATTTGCCATTATTTGTAGCAATTTGTAGTGAATTCAAAGAATATTGAAAATCTTTTTTTGAAATTTGCTTGTAGCTTTACTTTTCATACACAGGAGCAATGACATTGAAAGTGGTAGCCTTAGAGGGAGAGAATGCTAAAGAACAAGGGTCACTTTTACTGTCTCCACTAGTGATTAATTATATTTCTGGTTTATTTACTGGCAAAAATTAGCTTTAGCCTAAAGTTCAACAGCACGTTGTGCTAATCCCTAGATTACTAAAACAAATGGTCTGCCTGTGGCACCTTGCAGTCATTTGCAGGGAATTGAAAGATGCTTAGAGAAATTGATAAGCATTCATTGAGATTTACCTTTGCCTTGCTAAACTGTCATTGTTATGACCAATGACATTGAAAGCGGCAGCTTAGAGGAAGAGAAGGGAAAAAAAATCAAAGATTACTTATGTTGGCTGTTATGGTTTTCGAAAAGGCAAAATGTCATCCGTATGATGCTAAAATAAGATCTTTAAAGCATTTCTTGCAGTACTTATAGGAGTAAATGTTATTTTTCCCAATTTATAACAATTCATTGTCAAACAAGCTTTAAATATTTAATAGAATGTACTGCCAAGGCTTTAAAGGAAGTGAATACAGAAAACAAGGGATACTCACAGCGGCAATTAGGGGAAAATATCTTCCATAAGATAAATTAAGGATCTTTCAAGTGGCTCAATAGTGATTAAATAGGTGATAATTTATTGCAAAAGTTATACTTTACTAAAACTTAAGGTTTGGTGCAAAGCCTAGTAATACCAAATAAACAGGCCATGTGTGAAGTGATCCTCATTTGCACGAATTTTTAAAGTTCACAAAAAATGAGAGAAATTAACAAGAAGTTATTGAAATTTACATGCATTTTGTTTAGATGTTTAGTAGTTAAGAGCAGCGGTATCTTAGAGTGGCAACAATATAGGAAGATAATGCAAAACCAATGATATCAACTAAAGAGCGCAATGGCAACAACAAAAGAGTGAGACATGAGATTGCCACCTGTGTACATGTATTAAGTACATGTAAAAGGTGCAAATAAAGCTTCTAGAAAGAGACATCATTAGGAGAAAGCTGTGTACATGAATTTTTTTTTGGAGAAGAAGAGAATGAGAAAGAATCTTCTAGAGAATTTTTGTAAGGTAATGTGCTCATAATTATTGAATACAATAGTCTATTTGAGTATGTCTCATCATTTCTACCTTGCTCATAGGAAATTGTCCTTATTTTCTGCTTTTAGATGTGGAAATTGCTGCTCAAATGTGGACTAGGACAACCATCTAGTTTGAGTTCGCAAAAAGCCTTTTCTACTAGATATGTGAATATGAAGAGAAAATTTCTTCATCCAGAGAAGGCTGAAAATCTGGAATTATGTCCTTGGAATGAGATATTATAACCTTTGTAGCTTATAGAGTTTAAGCTGACTCACATTCACAAGTGCATGTATACCAAAACAAGAAGGAAGATCTAGTTAAAAAAAACATTTTATGCAATCTGTTCCAAAATAGCATGTAACCATACCTAACAGGCTTGAGCTTATGCTGCTGCTGTGAGTCTTCAATATGTATCATGAACTTTAGCCAAATGTTCGACAAAAGAAGAAGCCAGATCAATGAAGGGTTGTGGGAAGAGCTATCAGAATTTTATAGGAAGCAAGTTGTTGATATCCATAGCAAATGTCAAACAGGGCTTTATTACAAAATTTTGTGTTCGATTTCCTCTACTCTCAGCATTGCTGTGCTGGTGCAGGTGTATTAGCAATCTGTTTAAATAACTTGGAAAGTGGGTACCTTGCCAAGGCACCTGGTTTGGGCTATTGGTTAAGGTCCCATATCCACAAGTACAAGGTTTTGTGTTCGATTCGATTGTAACTATGCTGCAGCAGACAAAGATAAGTCTCACATTGCTTATTCTGATGATGATACTTGCAGAGATCATGAACTGAGTGGTTTATTTAGTTTGACTATCAATTTGTGGATGAGAGGATGATGTAGAGAACATCATTTGATAGCCTAAAGGCTTCCATGAAATTTACCAAAATTGACTAAGAAATCTGGATTCATGATTGGAAATAAGGAAGAGGTATCAGAATCTAATAGGAAGCAAGGTGTTAATACCCATAGTAAACGCCAAACAGAGTATGCCATGTAGAGACATTAATAGCTATAATGTAACCATCCTGCAACATATGAAAACAAGTGTCTAACTCTTATTCTGATGATATCTGTAGAGATCATGAACGACGGAATGGTGATCTACTTTGGTTTGACCATCAATTTGTGGATGAAAAAAGGATGTAGAGATCCTCAATTGATAGCGTACAGGTTCCCACAAAGTTTTCCAAAAGTGTGTAACAAAGCTAGAGTCATGATTAGAAGCAATAGTAAATGGTAAGCCAAGCTGACATCGTATATGTTGTGAAAAAACATAATAGTTCTAAAAGCATCTATAGTTTTGTTGCATGAGGTAAATACAAATATCTTCAAAAAACTACAGACACCAACAAAAATAGAATCATGTTTCTAAAACTAGTGATAATCCACTACTAATCCCATGGAGAAGGATTTCAAGGCTTGAAGGGAATTGGAAGTGGCTGATACAGACCAAGCTTTCTAATAGAGGGTTTAGATATACTACATAATGAACATATTCTAATGAAATCTTCCACATGTTTCCTCATAGAAGGCCAAAAGACATTTGTAAATTCTGCAAAGTGAAAGTCTTTATGTGCCAAAATGACCACTACCATGAAATTGTGTCTTGTATGAGTGTGAGACATGGTGAACCAGTTGGAACACAAAGCTGATTTGATTTATACAACAACCCATCTCTTAATGTAAAATCAAGAAAAGGAATTGGATTGACCACAGTCTACATAAGCAAGAATAGGTCCAATGCGTGGATCTGAAGCCTATCGTCATTTCCATTTTTCATATTCAACAATTTTGGTATTAAGAATATGCAAAACCTTGGAAGGCGGTATACTCAAGATATCAACAAATCTATTCAAAGTCCCCTTTTGTGTGCTTAAAAACAATAAAATAGAAGTCCATTTTAGATGCCAACAAATCTATTCAAAGTCCCCTTTTGTGTGCTTAATGACAATAAAATAGAAGTTCATTTTAGATGCCTTTGTTCTTGAATCTTGGATTGTGAATCAAAAAACATAAGAAGCTAATGATTAGTATGAAAGATAGTCTATTTACTGACAATAAAATAGAAGTCCATTTTCATTGCTTGAGTGCTTGGACCAATGCATAGCATTCTTTGTTATGTTGGATGTGTCTCATTCTTTGCCGGAAAAGAATTGTACGACAGACACTACAACGCAAAAGACGACGGGTAGGGGGGGTCCGACGGGGCCGGAGGCCCCCAAGGACCCCCGGCTACGGTAAAGGTGATTACGTAATAGGTGATGGCTCGGGGTGCGTAGGGGGACGCCCTCGGATACGGTGAAAGCGATTGAAGCCGGCGAAGCCGGCGCCGAAATTTTCACCTACTTTTATCGCTACTTTTCACCTACTTTTATCGCTACTTTTGGAGCGACCCTGGATTCCCACGGTTGGTGGGTGGTTAGTGGGTGTGGGTGGTTTAGCCCATGGTGTTGTATCCATGGTACCCTAATACCACTTGGTGGTTTAGGGTTGTATGAGTTTCCTTATATAATTATTGTAATGTCCCGTTTTAGGGACAAGAGAGAGAATAATATATCAAGGAGGATAGACTCTTGTTTGCTGGACTAGCCCAAATTGGGTGAACCAGGGTAAATCTTGTGTGTTATATGTGCATTGAATGGTGTCATTATTTCCTTAGTTATTATTTCTGCATTATTTCTAGAATATGTTTCTGTAAATTCTCTTCATTTGGTATCATAGCCAAGTCATTAGCCATAGGGGGACGCCTTTATTGCTAGGGTTTAAATCCGTTTGAAGAAGATCTAGGGTTTCTAGGAGTGAGAGGAAACCTATTCTGGAGTGGGAGTTACGTAGAAGGAGTTTGAAGGAAAAATGTCAGGAAATCATTCAAGGATAGAGATCGAGAAATTTGACGGCAAAAGTTTTGAGCTATGGAAGTTAAAGATGGAAGATATGCTCGTGGACAGAGATCAATGGGCTGCTATTTCATAAACAACAAAACCTACGGGTACTTCCGATGAAGATTGGGAGAAGATGAATCGAAAAGCAAGGAGTCTGATTCGACTGTGTCTTGCGATTCGGTGCTCATCAATGTTTCGGGAGAAGCTAAAGCAAAGGATCTCTAGGAGAGGTTAGGGGCTTTGTATCAATCGAAGTCCCTAGTGAACAAATTATTCCTCAGAAAGAAACTGTACAATCTTAGGATGCATGACGGGGATTCGGTTGCAGATCATCTGAATGCATTCAATACAGTGGTAAGTCAACTAACATCTGTAGAAATTAAGTTGAGTGAGGAAGATAAATGCATTACTTTGTTATGCTCCTTACCGGATTCATGGGATAACTTAGTAGTAGCAATTGGTAGTACAACTTCATCCACATTGAAGTTTGAAGATATAGTGGCATCTCTATTATCCGAGGATATGAGGAGAAAAGCCATGGAGGGCACATCTAAGGAAGCCCTAACAGTGAGAGGGCGTGCCAAGGAGAAGGACAAATCTAGATATGGTGATAGGTCTAAGTCTAAAGGTAGATCCAAGTCTCGGGGAAGTTTGAGAGAAAATGTCTGGAATTGTGGCAAGCCCGGTCATATGAAGAAGGATTGCAGATCAAAGAAAGTTGAGTCTGGAAAAAAGTCTGATGAATCGACTTCCACAGAGATGAATAAATCCATTGATGAAGCAGGGGATGTATATCTGGCATCCCCGCTCATCGTGCTCCACACGATCGATAAAAATGATTGGTTGATTGATATCGGTGCCTCTTTTCATATGACTCCTCATAGAGGGTGGTTCAGTGAATATGAAAGATATGATGGAGGGGAGGTACTATTGGGAGATGATTCACCACTCATAATCATGGGTCGTGGAAGAGTGAAAATTTTGCTACAGGATGGTAGGGTTAAGACCCTACTAGGTGTGATGCATATTCCGGGACTTGCTAGAAATTTGATTTCGGTAAGCAAAATGGTCGATGCAGTAGTGAATGTCAGCTTTGGCAAGGATTCATGCAAAATGGTTCGTGGATCAATGGTGTTGGCAAGGGGAGTTCGGATTGGAACATTGTATAAGCTATTGGGAAGCACTATGACAAATGAGTGCAATAGCTCAACTGCTCCTCGAGGTTGATTCTGATAAAAGCTCAACACTCGGCATCAAAGGATGGGACATATTGGAGAAAAGGGATTGCGTACCTTGTACACAAAAGGTATGGTTCATGGTATCCCTAATTACTCAATGTCTTTCGAGTTCTGTGAACATTGTATTTATGGTAAACATAATCGGGTTAGTTTTCCATCTCGGTGCCACAAGATCTAGTGGGGTACTAGATTTGATCCACAGTGATATTTTTGGTCCTGCTCCTATGCCGTCTCTTGGAAAATCATGGTATTATGCTTCCTTTGTTGATGATTTTTCAAGATATGCATGGATTTACTTTCTTAAGAGCAAAGATGAAGTGTTTGAAAAATTTAAGGAATTTAAAGCACTTGTTGAGAATCAAACCGATAAAAGGATTAAGGTGTTGAGGTCTGATAATGGAGGGGAATATTGTTCTAATATATTTGAGAAATTTTGTAAGCAATGTGGTATTGCAAGACAGAAGACTACTCCATATACACCTCAACAGAATGGAGTTGCAGAGAGGTTGAACAGATCACTGATGGAGAAGGCTAGAAGTATGCTCAGTGGTGCAGGTTTGGCACAGGAATTCTAGGCAGAAGCAGTGAGTGCAGCATGCTACTTGCGAAATCGGTCACCTACATCAGCATTGCCAGATCAAACTCCATTTGAAGCTCTATTTGGTAAGAAACCTTCTATTTCACATCTCGTAGTTTTTGGTTGTGATGCATACATGCATATTCCAAAGGAGAAAAGAAGTAAGCTAGATAATAAGGCTGTTAAATGTATCTTTATTGGTTATAAAGATGGTGTTAAAGGATATAAGCTTTGGAATCCAAAAACTAAAAGTACAATGTATAGTAGAGATGTGGTGTTTAGGGAGATGATCAGTGATTCCAGGAAGGTAGTTACAGAAGAGGAACCTGGAACGGTCCAATTTGATCTCATGGAAAACTATCAGACAGTAGAGGATCTGGAAGAGGAGCATACAGATGAGGATATGGAAGAGGAGCATACAGGTGAGGATCTGGAAGAGGATGAAGAAGAGGTTCATACACCTGTGGTAAGGAGATCAACACGGGAAAGGAAGCAACCTGAAAGGTACAGTCCATCCGCTTTTCCTACTTCTTTTGTACTATCTCATTATCGATGAAGATCCTAGAAAAGTTAGAGAAGCTGTTAATTCTGGAGAGGCAAACCATTGGGAAGAGGCCATGGATGAGGAAATGATGTCCCTGAAAAAGAACAGAACATGGGATTTAGTGAAATTACCAAGTGGTAGGAAAGCAATAGGTTGCAAGTGGATCTTTAAGAAGAAGCAGAATGCTGAAGGTAAAGTGGAGAAATATAAAGCTCGCCTGGTTGCTAAAGGTTTTTCCCAGGTTGAAGGAATTGATTATGGTGAAGTTTTTTCTCCCGTTGCAAAGCTAACATCAATTAGATTTATGTTAGTTGTGGCTGCTGCATTTGATCTTGAAATAGAACAGATTGATGTAAAAATTGCATTCCTTCATGGAGATTTGGAGGAAGAAATCTATATGAGGCAGCTTGAAGGTTTCACTGTTGCAGGAAAGGAGGATCCGGTATGTAAGTTAAAGAAATCATTGTATGGACTGAAACAATCACCTAGAATGTGGTACCAAAAATTTGATACTTATGTTTTAGGAATTGGTTTTGTTCGTAGCAATGTTGATCACTGTGTGTATTCAAAGAAAATTGGTAATGTAATTGTCATTATAGTTCTTTATGTTGATGACATGTTACTAATTGGAAATAGCAAGAAACTGGTCATGGAAGTAAAGTCTCAGTTGGCATCACAGTTTGACATGAAGGATCTTGGCCCTGCAAATTTTATATTGGGTATGCAAATAAAAAGAGATCGCTCTAACAGAAAGTTGTGGCTGGATCAGAAAAAGTATGTTGAGACAGTGTTGAAAAGGTTCAATATGCAGGATTGCAAACCGGTGAAGGTACCTATTTCTTTAGGTGAAAAATTGTCTGCTGAACAATGTCCAAAAATAGAAGAAGAGGTAGAGGAAATGTCACATATTCCTTATGCAAATGTTGTAGGTAGTTTAATGTATGCCATGGTTTGTACTAGAGCAGACATTGCCCATGCAGTGGGAGTCTTGAGTAGATATATGTCTAAACTCGGTAAAGAGCATTGGACCGCCGTGGAAAAGGGTTTTTAGATATTTGCATGGCACCTCTGATTTTACAATCTGCTATGAGGGTACAAGTAAAGAAAATAGACAATTGGATATAGAAGGGTTTGTTGATGTAGATTGGGCTGGAGATCTGGACAAGAGAAGATCTACTAGTGCTTATGTATTCAATTTGTTCGGAGGGGCCATTAGTTGGATGAGCAAGAGGCAGACTATTGTTGCTCTTCCAACTACTAAAGCTGAGTATATGGCAGCCACTGATGCAAGTAAGGAAGTCGTATGGCTGCAAAGACTATGTGCTGAAATTGGGTTCTTTCAAGGAGTCGTGAAGATAAACCGTGATGACCGTAGTGCCATATTTTTGGCAAAGAACCCCGCTTACCATTCAAGGACGAAGCACTTTGATACAAAGTTCCATTTCTACGAGGACATGCTTGAACAGAAGAAAGTGTTGCTGGAAAAGGTAGACACCAAGGAAAATGTTGCAGATGCTTTAACCAAGGCTGTAAGCACCGAAAAGTTTAGATTCTGTACAATTGAAATGGGTCTGGCAAAGTATTCAACAAGTGGGAGAATGTTGGATGTGTCTCATTCTTTTCCGGAAAAGAATTGTACGACAGGCACTACAGCGCAAAAGACGACGGGTAGCGGGGGTCCGGGGGGACCGAAATTTTCACCTACTTTTATCGCTACTTTTGGAGCGACCCCCGGATTCCCACGGTTGGTGGGTGGTTAGTGGGTGTGGGTGGTTTAGCCCATGGTGTTGTATCCACGGTACCCTAATACCACTTGGTGGTTTAGGGTTGTATGAGTTTCCTTATATAATTATTGTAATGTCCCGTTTTAGGGACAAGAGAGAGAATAATATATCAAGGAGGATAGACTCTTGTTTGCTGGACTAGCCCAAATTGGGTGAACCAGGGTAAATCTTGTGTGTTATATGTGCATTGAATGGTGTCATTATTTCCTTAGTTATTATTTCTGCATTATTTCTGAATATGTTTCTGTAAATTCTCTTCATATTATATGTGTTGTATTTCTATTTGTTCAAAAAGTGTTTCTAAATAACATACAATTCGGTGGCCTTCTGGCTTGAGAAAAAGGCCTAAGGCATAATTTGATCCATTAGATTTTATATCAGAAATGCTGTTAATGAGAAAGAGCAAGCATTGCAGTTGACCAAAGGGATCATTGAATTGTTGAAATGCTTTTGTAACTGCTACATTCCATAAGAAATGCTTTTGATTGGAGAGTTCATGAAGTGGTCTAACAAAGAGAGAGAAACATCAAATGAACAAGAAATTCATACCACTAAGGAAACTTTTAGATCTATAGTATTTGATGGATTAGTCCAGTCCTTGAGGACCTTGAATTTTTTATTGGATCTATGTGTACACCATGTCGGTCAATAACAAAAACCAATATATTGAATGGGACTTTACTTAGCCTGCAATTTGTGTTGTTACAAAAGATCAGGAGCAATTTTGAACATGTTTGACATGACCATCCGAACTGCTTCCATGGATAATGTATCATTGAGATACCCAAATGTGGGTGAAATATATCATTGATGAGCATTTGGAATGTGGTTGGATCATTAGTGAGATCAAAGGGTATGATTAGCCACTCGTAAAAAGCATATTAATTTCTGGTACATCTGCTGGGATGAATTTTGCTGAAGTACTTGGTCCCCTTTAATGGGTATATGTGATCCTTAATCTTGGGTGGTCAGTACTGATCTCATAATAATATTTTTCTACATAAATAATTAATTTGTATAAAATAGTAAATATTCTTTGGCTAGACCTTAGTGAAAAAATGAGATTTTACAAATGTGAGATCAATCCAATGGTCACCTACAAAGAGCAAAATCACCTCCAAGAGAAGATCTCACTACAAAACAAATATACTATAAATCAGTTTGGACCAAGTTCACATTGTCTTGCAGTTGAAACAGGAAGACAAAAATATTAATTGAGAAGAGCACCTCAGTTTATATTGCAAGCAAGGAGAAGCTGAGAATGAGAAACATGTGATGTTATATTATCCTACATACCAACATCTAAGACAAAAGCACTTGTTGCAACATGATGACTTGAGCAGCTTATACAAGTTATTAAGTTTACCATCTACAAGAGTGGGTGGATATCTTAAGGATGTTTTGGAACATCACATAATGAACACAAACAAGGCCTTTGTGGATTAATGCAGCGATAGTATTGAAGTGAATTGCAGTTAAGCTTCAGAAAGAAAAGGAAAAAACTTATTTATATAATCTATTTTTCTTCGGGAGAACAGGAAAAAGCTTATTTACCTTATTTATGTAATCTATTTTTTCTTCGGGAGAAAAGGAAAAGCTTTTTTATGTAATCTATTTTTCTCCTTCTTTTCCATCCCATAGATCCTATAGGGTCCTTTGTTTCTATTTAAATAATATTTCTTTTTTTCTTTTTTTTCTTGTTTCTATTTAAATAATTCTTTGACTATTATAATATAAAACTTTATAAATATAATTAATAACTTAGATAATATATTAGTTACATAACATTTACTAGCATTAGTATAAAATAACAATTCCAAATTAAAAAAAAGTATATTGTAAAACCTAAAATTCTAACAACTATATATATATATATATATATATAAAAGCTCATGTGGGATTTCAATGATTTTCTCACTATATTACATCATAACTGCAAAGCTCATGTGGGATTTCAATGATTTTCTCACTATATTACATCATAACTGCAATGCCACAATATTTCAATGAACCACATAGTGGTATGACAACAAATTGTATTATTAGGGAACCCATGGGTATTGAACCCTGATGTGATGTGCTCTTTTTGAACCAAATATCCTCACCAGCCAGACTTTAACCCCATCGTGCTAATAACTTATATTAATCTTAAAGTAACAAACTACAGATTATAAAATATACTATAACCTAAAAAACTATTACAAATTATAAGCGGTGAAAGCCAAGCCAAGGGTAATAACCGAAACACATGTAATAAATATAAAAGCTCAAATGTTCTCACCAGCCGGACTTCAACCCCATGGTGCTAACAACTTATATTAATCCTAAAGTAACAAACTATACTATAACCTAAAACGCTATTACAAATTATAAGCATTGAAAGCCAAGCCAAGGGTAATAGATGAAAGTTGAAACACATATAATATATATAAAAGCTCGTACTTTAAACACGAGAAATTAATTCACATGTCCCCAATGCATTATATTCTACTGCATGATTTGCAAGTTAGTTGCTCCTTTTCATGATGAGACCATGCATAGCAATTTAATTCTTTCAGTCAACCGTTCAACCCAGGAAGCTTGTGATAGAATTTGTCTTTGGAGAGGACTGTATGCATCATATAGGTACACAGATTGCCGTGCATATCATAGTAATCTGTGACCCATTGTCACATTTAGTGACCAACTGCATATTTTGATCCATGGGAGGCTGCATTCACTGAATTCAGCTGCAAGTTGTTCCTACAAATTATTTCTTTGTAAAGCTTCAGGGAACTTGGTTTACAGGCCTGTGTTCCATTGCAGTCTTCCTCATATTTTCTTTGCAGTGAGATTTTTCTTTGTGGTGGTAGTGTTTTTATCTGACGACTTACATTGTAGGTGGTGGCATTTTTACCTGCAATGATTTGATATGGGTATGGTGTGTTAGGGTATAGTGTCTAATGCATTTAAAAAAAAAAAAAAAAATTAAATGGTCGAGACTGAACTGAACTGAACCTATTGATTTGGGCTGAGAAGGCTCTACTGAACTGAACCTGGGCCTGGTTTGGACAGACCTTGTAACTATGTTGAACACATATGCTGGTTATAATATAAGAGTTGTTCTAGGAGAATTCCAAATTATGATTTTTGTTTGAAAATCGAAAACTATGGCTTCAAACAATTTGTGAGTCGTCGTTCCAATTCTAAGAGTTTTTGTGTGTTGCATGAGCATCGGTCTAGAAGCGCAGTGCACTTGGAGCCTTGCTGGCTTAAATAGGGTCTCGTTTGACCATTCTCTTTCCAGCTTCATCATTGGACATGTGTAGAAGCATTATGATATGCTGCCAGTTTTCTTGCTAGGCATGTTTGCCATAAGTTAGAAGCAATATGATAGACACAAGCACCATGTGGTCCTTGTTTGTACTCGTATTTTCTGCATAATGAGGGGGATCTTTCTATTGGACCAATATTGTATCAATCATTATTATACTAATTGTTGCATACCCATGTGCTTCTTGTCGAAAAGGATCCATAAGTGAATGAATAGGGGTCTGTGCCTCTTGAAAGAAGCTTGATAGAAGGTTGAGAAGGAGCCCGGAAAAGCTTTTTGCTAGAAGAACTAGGGTTTAAGGTTCAAAGTCGTTGCTCCATGATATTAGCAAAAGCATGAATGATACCATTAGAAGGAGAAGCATTGTGTCAATTTTTGAAATATATAGTCAACCATTTCGGAACGAGGAGTGTCTTTTTGGGATGTCGGGACGTGCTTTGGGACGACATGACACCTTTTTGGGACATCGGGACACGTCTTTGAGACAACCTTCGAATCCCAAGACGAGTCCCCATGGACTAGAAATAAAGCAGATGGATAAAAGCATATAACCACATCCATTGATGTTTGCAACACAAGAGAAAGGTTGGTACCAAGATGCCATGAAAGGGATTAAAAAATTGGGAATTGACGAAAGTGATTTGCCAAAAGACTCATAAAACATTCAAGACTTCATACTAAAGAAAATAATAGATATTTGTGGGCAAAATCTTAATGAGGAAATGAGATTTTACAATACGAGATCTATCCAATGGTTAGCCACAAAGAGCAAAATCACCTCTAGGAGAAGATATCAATGTAAAAAGATATATCATCAGCCAATTTAGACTAAGTTTTCATCATCTTGTATTTAAACAAGAAGATGGAAAATTATTAATTGAGAATAATGCCTATGTTTGCTCCATAAGCAAAGAGAAGTTTAGGAGAAACATGTGATGTCACCTTGTTCTCCATACTACCATTTAAGACAAAAACACTTGTTGTAACATGATGACTTCAACAGTTTATACCTATTAAGTTTACCATTTACAAGAGTGAGTTGATATCTTAAGGATGTTTTTGAACATCGCAAAATGAACATAGATGAGATCTTTGTAGATTAACGTGGGGATTGTATTGAAATGAATTACAGCTGATCTCTAGGAGGAAAAAAAGAAAAAGAAAAGCTTGTTTTTTTTTTTTTTTTTTGGTAATTAAGGGTCATTTCATTAATATTGGGTTTTAAAGGTTAACCCAAAACCTATTACAAAATACAGCCTTAAGATGATGTGGATCCTTGCCTAGTAAAGGACTACCTGTCCTTTACTATTCCTTGCCTTGTTAAGGACTACCTGTCCTTTACTATTCCTTGCTTTTCTAAGCCCAAGAAAAGAGTGGGCTTGATACCCCTTAACCATACTAATAGCCCAACCATCAAGCTGACAGTATATTGTAAGAACACTATAGACCCCTAGACATCTTTCAAGACAATCTACAGAGCTATTAAGAACGACATCCCCACGAAGGACCTTTTCCTCAGTACAGACAGTAAAACCAAAATTTGTCACGGATTGGAACAGAACAGGGCTGACAAGCCAAAATTCCTCTGTACCGGGCGGCTGGATGGAGGAAGCTAAGTTTCCTCATCATCATCCTCGAGCTCCTCGAGCTCCTCATCCTCCTCGTCTTCATCCGAGTCCTGGACAAGTTCAACCGACTTTCCACCCTGATATCCTTCATTAAAAAACATATTGGTGAGGGCTCCATGGAGCTCATTCATGTGCTGAATTATGTTGCCCGTAGTGTCCCCACCTCAGACTTCATTGGCGGTCATTTTGCATTACTTCTTCCACGTCATTGGGGACCCCTTGCTCCCGTTGGTTACGAATCTGCCATGAGGAAAGGATTTGTCGTTGTTGCGCCCTAGGACCCGCAAACCAACATTGAAAGGCCGGAAGGAAGGAATGCCTTCCGTGCCAATCTCCGGAGAAGGCCGACTTCCTTTGGGGTTTTGAGGTTTAAGATAAGAGTGCAGGGAAAGAGATAAAAAGTACAGAAAGAAATCCAAATCAGATTGGAGTTGGGTGGGGGGAACTAACAGTACGACAATGCATCAATCACCACTACTAACACCAATATAACAATAACACACCACTATGGATGCTGTCACTCGCCAGTAGGACAGAGCCAGGTATACGTTTTGTGTTAAGAGCCAGAAGCACAGCTACAATGGTCCCCTAACAGACATTCCCTTCAAGGAACTAACAGTACGGCAACGCATCAATCACCACTACTAACAACACTATAACACAAAACATAACCAGAAAACTGCCGCTAACGTTTGCCCTATATATCCTCTGATTTATGCACCTTAGGCATACCTGACCACCAAATTCCGAAATGAATCAACAAGCCATGACACAGGAAAACGTAAGGTAGAAATGCAAAGGAAAGGCAGCATACAGAATAAAAAAACAGTATAACAGCACCAAGTGTATGTATTATATTAACTGGCAGAAGCACAGCTACAATGATTCCCTAACAGACATTCCCCTTCCACCACTTTACAATGAAAATGTGATGGGTATTTATAGCATGAGAACCCCCCCGATTATATTAATGGGCACAAAGTCCCAGTCAAACATTAGCTGACAAAAACAGCCGCGGAACTGCTGATGCTGACCTTTGTCTGGCAGGACTATACTTGTAGCATGGTCTCCCTGAAGGCTGTACAGATACGTGGCAGCGCGTTAGGTAGAACTTTTCATCGGCAGGAATGTAGGTAGCTGAAGCAGGTAGAACCTCCAATCAGTTTTAAAGGCGGCAGCTGGCATAGGTAGTGCATCCCATGCTTGTCCTTTTACTCGGCACGTCTTGGGTCGGATCCCAAAGTTGGACACTTGTCGGATGATGCTGCTTGACACGTGTCTGCCTTGAAAGGCAGTTTATCCAACTTCGCCCAGGATCAGAGCGTTGTCGGGTTGCGCAGGCAGAAAATAGCGCAGTTGGGGAGGCCTTTCATGCCTTAGTCAAATTCTCGAGTTTGTCTCCCATCGCAGCACCGGGTCAAGGGCGCACTCCGACTTCGCTACGAAGTCGGGTTGCGCACCGGTGGAAGCTGATTTACACTGCCGTTCGGACTTCGCCTCGGAAAGGGGCGCACTCCGACTTCGCCGCGAAGTCGAGTTGCGCCCGCCTCTTAGTCATTTTTCCCGCCACTCGTTACCTAGTGCGCCCGAGAAGAAGGGCGCACTCCGACTTCGCTGCGAAGTCGGATTGCGCCCAGAACACTTAGAATTTTCTGGCTGATTCTGTCACACTCGCGCAGTTTGCATTCCTGCTGCGCTCCAACTCGAGGGCGCACTCCGACTTCGCAGCGAAGTCGGATTGCGCCCTGATACTTAGCCATTTTTCAGGGCAACTGCCGTCATTTTGAGATTTTGACTGAGGGGCTCAAGGGAAAGAGGGAAGAATAAGAATGTAGGGAAGAGAGAGAAAGGGAGAGAAGAGAAAGGGGAAAGAGAGGAAGAGGGAAAGGGAAGAGCAGCACTACTTACAAAAATTGAAAACATTGCACCCCGTGCAAAATGTGACAACAGCTCCCACATGACAAGTCCATCAACGTCCATCCATAAGTTGGCCAGCTTATCTGCCGTTTTATTGCCTTCTCGGAACATGTGTTGTGCCAGCCTGTCATTCCTAGCTTCAAAAAGGATCCTTGCCTCTTCTATGACTGATTTGATCCGCCACGGAGGTTTTTTCCCATTGGTTAGGAGGTTTATAATGTTCATTGAGTCCCCTTCAACTATTAGTTTGCCTTCGTTCTCCTGGGACATCTGCAACCCTCTCCATAGGGCTCTTGCTTCCGCCTCATTGTTGGTCTTTCTTCCAAGCTATTCAGAAAACGCCAGCACCAATTTCCTTGGTGGTCACGAACCACTCCTCCAACACCTGCTCTTCCAGGATTGTCCTTAGCTGCACCGTCGAAATTGAGCTTGAACCAACCAATCGGGGGCGGGGTCCACTTCACACCTATTCTGGGATTGGGCTTAATGACCAAGGGCTCCTCTTCCAAGGTAATATGTAGGGATTGAGCAAGCTGTTTTTCCCAGGGATGGTTATACTGAGCTTCATAGGGGATGATACTGACATTTTCACGAGCAAAGGCAAGGATCTTGTTGGTAATGGTTACGGGATCATGGCTAGAACCCTTAAAGGCTCTGTGGTTTCTTTCTAACCAGACTTGCCACAGGAAATGGTGAAGGGAAATCTTCCACATGAACCTGAGCCTAAGGTTAGTAAAGGGGTTAGGCCATTGCTGGAAGAGGTCAATGATGGAGGCCGGTCTGACCCACGAAATGCTAAAAGCTTGGAAAACCCCACCAAGAATATCATCTGCAACCAGACATTCAAGGAAGATATGGAGGGTGGATTCCCAGTTAGCCCTGCACAGATAACAACGATTAGCAATTATCATACCTTTCCTTAACATATTATCAATGGTGAGTATCCTCCCTTGGATCACCAGCCACGAAAAAAAGGAGATTTTGGGGATGAGATTTTTGACCCACACCAACTGGGTCTGGAGGATGGGATCCTCAGAATCAATCATAAGCTTATAGGCGGATTTGACAGTGAAATACCCGCTCTCGGTTGCAACCCACGTTACATGGTCCTCTCCACTTCTCATGGGAATGAATTGTTGGTGCAGGATATTTTGGATTTCTTCTGACTCGGCTTCAAATCCCGATATCCTGATTTGTTTCCATCTAAACCTTCCCCTATTCTGCATCATAAAATCAGCCACTTTCCTTCCTATGAACTGATCAATATAATCCTTGACCGTGGCTAGGTGTGGCAATTGAGAGAGAGCCTCCTCCCTGGCCCACCTATTATCCCAAAAGCTAATATTTTGCCCGTTCCCTAAGATCCATCTCAGCCCTTTATTGATGAAATTTCTCTTGGTCAAGATTGCCTTCCAAAAAGCCGATCCTCTGTTTAGGATACTGTCCTTTAGAAAATCAATGCCTTGGAGGTATTTTCTTTTAATAATGGCAGTCCATTGGTTCTCCTTGTTGGTTATGAGACTCCACGCTTGCTTAGATAGCAGTGCTGTGTTCAACTGAGATACATACTCTTATCAGGCCTAGCCCCCCTTCTCCTTAGGTTTGCATACCTTACTCCATCCAACTAGGTGTATTCTCTGTTTTTCCTTCGACCCTGACCAAAGGAAGTTCTTTTGGAGCTGTTCAATCTTTTGGTATACCTTAGTTGGGGCCTTAAAAACGAATAAAAAATACACGGGGATACTCTGAAGGGAGGCCATAGTGAGGGTAGCTTTACCTGCCTGAGACAGAAAGAGCCCTTTCCAACCAACCAGTTTCTTTTGAATTCTTTCAACCACTTGTCCCACATTGATTTTCCCGGGGAGCCTGTAAACAGGGGAAGACCTAGGTAAGAAGTAGGGAGAGCAGCATTTGAACATCCCAAAATCCCAGCTATCATGACATGCGTTGGAATGGGGGTGTTGAGGAAGTAAATTTTGCTCTTGAAGAAGTTCACCTTCTGTCCAGCCACCTCCTCGTAAAGCTTTAGAATGCGCTTTATCCTTCTAGCTTCAACTACTGACGCCTGGGTCAACATAAGGGTATCATCAATAAACTGTTGGTGGGTTACCGGATTGGTAAGAGAGGTGGCTTTAATCCTAGAAATCAGACCTGCGTTGCAGGCCGCTTTGATAGTTCTTCCTAGAGCCTCCGCCACAATAATGAACAACATTGGACTGATCGGATCCCCTTGTCTGAGGTCTCTAAGGCTTTGGAAATACCCTGCTGTCATATCGTTTACAAGGATAGAGAACCAAGGCTTGAGAATACATCCTTTGATAAGTCTTACCCACTGAGGATGGAAACCAAATTTCAGAAGAACTGCAATCAAGAAATCCCAGTTGATGTGGTCAAAGGCTTTATTCATGTCAAGCTTTAGGGCAAAGGTTGCCTTCTTAGTTTGGCTTGCAGTGCGAAGGGCTTCATGGATTGTAATCACCCCATCAAGAATCAATATTTCCTGAACCGAGCTCCCTTGACAAGGATCAATCATAAGGGGCAAGATTCCTTTCATCCTATTAGCTATGGCTTTAGTAAGGATTTTGTAGGACACATTGCATAGACTGATTGGTCTGAAATCTGCCATCGTTTCGGGGGCCAGGCCCTTAGGAATCAATGCAATGAAAGTAGAATTAAACCCTCTAGGGATGTGTTTTGAAGCCTGGAACTCCTTGATCGCCGAAATTACATCCTCCCCAACAATGTCCCAAAAAACCTGGTAGAATCGAGGAGGGAATCCATTAGGACCTGGGGCCTGTTGGTCACGAATCCGCCATGAGGAAAGGATTTTGTCGTTATTGTGCCCTGGACCCGCGAACCAACATTGAAAGGCCGGAAGGAAGGGATGCCTTCCGGGCCAATCTTCGGAGAAGGCCGGCTCCTTGCGGGGGTTAGTAAGATGAGAGTGCAGGAAAGAGATAAAAAAGCGGAAAGAATTTACAAATGTGATTGGAGTTGGGTGGGGGGAACTAACAGTACGGCAACACATCAATCACCATTACTTACTGCATCATAAATACAAAGCATGACCAGGAACTACAAAACCTAAGTATACTTTCTGTATTAAGCAGTGTACGCACAGCTACAATGGTCCCCTAGCAAACATTCTCCCTACAAGGAGAACTAACAGCACGACAATGCATCAATCACCACTACGGACAACAACATAAACAGAAAGTAACCAAGAGATGTCAGAGCCAGGTATATGTGTTATGCAGAGAATTTATACGCACAGCTACAATGGTCCCCTAGCAAACATTCTCCCTACAAGGAGAACTAACAGCACGACAACGCATCAATCACCACTACGGACAGCAACGTAACACACAACTGATGGAACTGCTACCACATCTATTCTATGTATCCTCTAATCTATGAAGTTCAAAAGTACTTGGCCACCAAATGCCAAAATGAATCAACAAGCCATGACACAAGCAATGCTTTAGGCACTTGATCACCAAATGCTGAAACGAATCAACGAGCCGTGACACAGGAAAACGTAAAGCAGAAATATAAAGGAGAGGCAGCATAAAAAATAAAAGCAGCAGAACAGAACCAGGCATACAATTTATATTTATAAGCAGAAGCACGGTTACAATGGTTCCCTAACAAACATTCCCCTTCCACCCCCTTACAATGAAAACGTGGTGGCTATTTATAGCCCAAAGTTCCCCCCGTTACATTAATGGGCACAAAGTCCCAGTCAAACATTAGCTGACAAAAGCAGCCGCGGAACTGCTGATGCCGACTTCTGTCGGGCTGGACTGTACCCTCGGCATGGTCTCCCTGAAGGTTGAACAGCTACGTGGCAGCGCGTTGGGTAGAACTTTATATTGATAGGAATGCGGGTAGCTGAGGCAGGTGGAAACTCACATCAGCATTAAATGAGGCAGCTGGCATAAGTAGTGCGGCCCATGCTTGTCCTTTTGCTCGGCATGTCTTGGCTCGGATCCCAAAGTTGGACACTTGTCGGATGATAATGCTTGACACGTGTCTGCCTTGAAAGGCAGTCTATCCAACTTCGCCCGGGATTAGAGTGCAATCGGGTAGCATAGGTGAAAAACAACGTAGTCGGGTAGCACTATTTCCCTACTGCGCACCGGTCAAGGCGCGATCCGGCTGCGAAGTCGGTTGCGCGGTCGGGCTGCGCTCCAACACTTAGTCAATTTCTCTGCCAGACTGTTTCCAAGTGCGCTCAGGAAGAAGGGCGAAGTCGGACTTCGCACCAAAAACTGGGCGAAGTCGGACTTCGCACCAAAACTGGGCGAAGTCGGACTTCGCACAAAAACTGGGTTTCCTGGTTCTGCTTCCCGGGGCCATAACTTTTGATCCGCTGACCCGATCGCCTATTATGATATATCGTCGGAAAGCTGGCGAGAAGATCTGCAATGATAAACTATCCAGAGCTCATTTTGTCCATTTTATCGCCCCTGTTTATGGCCCGCGAAAACCCGAACACCTCAGCACGCACTTTGCACTCCTGCTGCGCTCCAACTGGAGGGCGCACTCCGACTTCGCTGCGAAGTCGGATTGCGCCCTGACACTTAGCCATTTTTCAGGGCAACTGCTATCATTTTTGAGATTTGACTGAGGGGCTCAAGAGAAAGAGGGAAGAATGAGAATGTAGGGAAGAGAGAGAAAGGAGGAGAAGATGAAGGGGAAAGAGAGGAAGAGGGAGAGGGAAGAGCAGCTCTCTTACAAAAATTGAAAACATTGCACCCCGTGCAAAATGTGACAACATTTCTGGCGGCTCGCGGGGTGTCGAGCTCGCCTCGGCGCAAAGAATCCATGCCTTCATCCATTGGGCAACAGAGTCACCCTCGCTGTCCTCCTAGAACACTTGAAAAAAGAACTACACAAACTAAAATAAGAAAAACAACTAAAACTTTGAATACTAGCCGGATTATTTATACAAAATTTTGCGGCATTATTGGCATGCCGCTAACACAAATCTTGCTTTGGTTGCCTATCCGGTGAACCTGCAGTGCCCGGACCAGATCTGATTGTACTTCAGATGATCTTTGAAGTCCGGCTAGCCTCCCAAAGCTTGGCAGGTCGCGAACATGGTGCAACGTGGCAGATTATCATTCATGCCGGTACCCGTACAATTGATGAACGATGTGGCAAGGTTATTTTTCAGACGGGAGCCCTCTTCGAGTATCGGTTGCGGTGATGGTTGGAGCCAATACCACCACGGTGGAGACTGTAGGTGAACATTCATTTCTCCGCTTATGAGGTCAAGGCTGCTCACCAAACCTTGATTCCTCCGGGGTGTCTTCTATTAGCTTAAAAAAAGGGCGCCTGCGATCAAGAAATCTGGATCTTCAGCTTAGTCAGAGTCGCCAGGTGATTTTGCCAGATGAAGGCAAGCCAAAGATTCACCAACTCGGGCTTCCTTAAAATATGGAGACTGATTGTCTCACCTCACGGATTCGTCTATGCGAGCTTGGTAATCAGCCGGACTGACGCGCTCGCTTGGAGCGTTGGTATTAATTTCGTAAAGTCAGGCTGGTTTCCCGGGTTCCTCGCTCGCCACCTTCTTGCTTGAATGAAGGCGTTAGGACCGGTCTTTTGGACTCAGAGAATGTGAACGTGCAGAGTCGCCAGGTGCTCTGATTTTGAACAACAATGAAGCGAGCACCAGTGCTTCAATTCTGTTTGGGGGTGAGAAACCTCCTTGTCCCACCGAGCATTCGGAAAGAAACTGTCAGCTCGAGCGAGGACGAGCTTGAGATCTTCCAAATGCGAGACAAAGAGTCCCACCGGGCGTGCCAAAAACTGTTGGTCATGAATCCGCCATGAGGAAAGGATTTTGTCGTTATTGCGCCCTGGACCCGCGAACCAACATTGAAAGGCCGGAAGGAAGGGATGCCTTCCGGGCCAATCTCCGGAGAAGGCCGGCTCCTTGCGGGGGTTAGTAAGATGAGAGTGCAGGAAAGAGATAAAAAAAGCGGAAAGAATTTACAAATGTGATTGGAGTTGGGTGGGGGGAACTAACAGTACGGCAACACATCAATCACCATTACTTACTGCATCATAAATACAAAGCATGACCAGGAACTGCAAAACCTAAGTATACTTTCTGTATTAAGCAGTGTACGCACAGCTACAATGGTCCCCTAGCAAACATTCTCCCTACAAGGAGAACTAACAGCACGACAATGCATCAATCACCACTACGGACAACAACATAAACAAAAAGTAACCAAGAGATGTCAGAGCCAGGTATATGTGTTATGCAGAGAATTTATACGCACAGCTACAATGGTCCCCTAGCAAACATTCTCCCTACAAGGAGAACTAACAGCACGGCAACGCATCAATCACCACTACGGACAGCAACGTAACACACAACTGATGGAACTGCTACCACATCTATTCTATGTATCCTCTAATCTATGAAGTTCAAAAGTACTTGGCCACCAAATGCCGAAATGAATCAACAAGCCATGACACAAGCAATGCTTTAGGCACCTGATCACCAAATGTTGAAACGAATCAACAAGCCGTGACACAGGAAAACGTAAAGCAGAAATATAAAGGAGAGGCAGCATAAAAAATAAAAGCAGCAGAACAGAACTAGGCATACAATTTATATTTATAAGCAGAAGCACGGTTACAATGGTTCCCTAACAGACATTCCCCTTCCACCCCCTTACAATGAAAACGTGGTGGCTATTTATAGCCCAAAGTTCCCCCCGTTACATTAATGGGCACAATGTCCCAGTCAAACATTAGCTGACAAAAGCAGCCACGGAACTGCTGATGCTGACTTCTGTCGGGCTGGACTGTACCCTCGGCATGGTCTCCCTAAAGGTTGAACAGCCACGTGGCAGCGCGTTGGGTAGAACTTTATATTGACAGGAATGCGGGTAGCTGAGGCAGGTGGAAACTCACATCAGCATTAAATGAGGCAGTTGGCATAAGTAGTGCGGCCCATGCTTGTCCTTTTGCTCGGCATGTCTTGGCTCGGATACCAAAGTTGGACACTTGTCGGATGATAATGCTTGACACGTGTCTGCCTTGAAAGGCAGTCTATCCAACTTCGCCCGGGATTAGAGCGCAATCGGGTAGCATAGGTGAAAAACAGCGTAGTCGGGTAGCACTATTTCCCTACTGCGCACCGGTCAAAGGGCGCAGTCCGACTTCGCTGCGAAGTCGGGCTGCGCTCCAACACTTAGTCAATTTCTCTGCCAGACTGTTTCCAAGTGCGCTCAGGAAGAAGGGCGAAGTCGGACTTCGCACCAAAACTGGGCGAAGTACGAACTTCGCACCAAAACTGGGCGAAGTCGGACCGACTTCGCACAAAAAACTGGGTTTCCTGGTTCAGCTTCCCGGGGCCATAACTTTTGATCCGCTGACTCGATCGCCTATTAAGATATATCGTCGGAAAGCCGGCGAGAAGATCCGCAATGATAAACTATCCAGAGCTCATTTTGTCCATTTTATCGCCCCCATTTATGGCCCGCGAAAACCCGAACACCTCAACACGCACTTTGCACTCCTGCTGCGCTCCAACTGGAGGGCGCACTCCGACTTCGCAGCGAAGTCGGATTGCGCCCTGACACTTAGCCATTTTTCAGGGCAACTGCTGTCATTTTTGAGATTTGACTGAGGGGCTCAAGAGAAAGAGGGAAGAATGAGAATGTAGGGAAGAGAGAGAAAGGAGGAGAAGATGAAGGGGAAAGAGAGGAAGAGGGAGAGGGAAGAGCAACTCTCTTACAAAAATTGAAAACATTGCACCCCGTGCAAAATGTGACAACAGGGCCTTATCAGGTTCCATGCTGAACAAAGCATTTATGATTTCCTCCTCTGTGAAGGGAGCTAGAAGTTTGGCATTAGTGGCCCCATCTATGACACTAGGTATGAATTGGAGGAGAGTCTCCTTGGCTTCCTCTTGGCATTGGGTTTCATCCCCGAGGAGGGAGCTGAAATAACTAACAATTTCTTCTTTGATCTCAATTAAATCCAGAGTTTTGGATCCATCAGCTCTAGTCAGTTCTTAATTCGAGTCGCCATCCTTCAACCATCAAGTCCTGGATTTCTGCCTCCTATAGGTTTCCTCACAAGCCAGAATATTATGATATTCCGAAAGCTTAATTTGCTCCTCTGTTCTTATTGTTTCATCATAAGTACCGTTTTGAATCCTGTTGTCAATAGCCTTCAAACTTTCTCCCACTTGTTTCTTGTTCTCAAACAGGTTCCCAAAAACATCCTTATTTTAGATTCTCAGGTTTTCCTTCATTGATTTCAACTTTTGGGCTAACTTAAAAGCTGAGCTGCCCTGAATGGGTTGTTGCCACCAGCTTTTTATTCTTTCCTTCAGGTCTGGATGTTTGATCCACATTGATCGAAAGCGAAAGGGTTTCTTAAATGAGTTAGCTTGCAGGACCTCCAATAAAATGGGGTTATGATCTGACACAATTTTGGGAAGAGCTTGCAGAGTGGAGTCTCCAAAAACTGTGACAACTTCTTTTGACAGAAAGAACCTGTCTAACCTTTCCTGAATAAGCTGGCTTCCTATCCTATGGTTGCTCCAAGAAAAGTTAGCCCCCCTTAGCCTCACATCCATCAGCTCGTTAGAATTGACAAACTCATTAAATTATTCCATGCTCCTTGTTGGAAGCCCAACCCCACCCTTTTTGTCTGAAGGGTATAAGGGAGTATTGAAATCTTCTGCTACCATCCAGGGAATATCATGAAAGAATGCGTTCAAGTGGCTCGGATATTCCCACAATGAGGTTCTTCCTTGAACTGAATTGGGTGCATACACATTTGACACAATCCACGATCTATTCTTGTCAATGTCATGAAAAAACACACTTAACACCCTGTCATAATCTTGAATAATGCTGCCTTCCACACTCCTAGAATCCCATAGCACCATGAGTCCTCCTGAAGCTCCTCTTGCCTTCTTGAAAACCAAATCTCCTTGACTCCATATTTTTTTTGCTGCTATTTTCGATCGGGCTTCATCTGTTTTTGTTTCTTGTAAGAGAATAATGGTTGGGTTGTATTGCCTTCTTATTGAACTGACCACCCAGTGGGTCGGTGGGCCATTTAGGCCTCTTCACATTCCATGAGAGTACCTTCATTTAGACTGTTTGGGATTTTTTCCCCTCCCCCTTCCTTGGGGAGGTTTGCCTAATTTGTTATCATCTTGACCTGGGATAACCTGTTGTATCAGTGTTTTTTGTTTTCCACTTGCCACTTCGTTGTCAGTCCTCAATCTATTTTGTTCAGCATTAGACATCCTTCCCCTCTTTTTCTCACCACCGTAATCAATTGGGGATTTTATTGTGCTTCTGGTTTGTTTTGGGCTAAAATGAGGAGGTACTATCTGTTGAAGGATTGGACTAGAACCTCTTCTGGCCTGTTTGTTCCTACCATTTCAGTCCTTGATTCTAACTCTTCCGTCCTTGATATTGGAAGGACCCAATTCCTTTGATCCTATCTCCTCCATCCTTTTCCTATATTCCTCAAGGGTGTGCTTTAATCCTTCCTGATGGTTTGGGAGTCTTTTAGTTTTGATGTTGGAAGGACCCGATATGGACGGGGATTCTAAAGTTTCTAGTAATTCAACCTGAAGGATTACGTCCTCATCCATCTCCCCTTCTACCGTCAGGTCAGCAAGAACTTTAAACTGATTTGAACTCGGGATTCTAGAACTTACCTGATTTTCCTGCTCGTTGGTGATTTGTTGCTTTCCTTTCTCCTGGGGTTGAGCCTGGTTGTCCTGCTCCTGGTAAATATTGTTGTTCTTGGCCGGCTTGAACCCTCCTTTGCCTGCTGGTCCTCCCGTGGATTGGTTCCTGGGGAATGCTTTGCCATTTGTCCTTTTGCCTTCTGTCCTCTGAGCTTCTCTGTTAGCTGCTAGACTTGGACATCGATTTCTCAGGTGACCTTGAGTTTTGCATTCTATGCAAAATGCTGGCTTATTTTCATATTCCACCTGCTGTTTTCTCAGATAATCTCCATAGCCCAGTTCTACGAAGGTTGGCAGTTCGGAATCTAAGTCTGCGTTGACACAGATCCTTGCATGCGTCATCCTTGTCCTTGCCAAGGTTGAATGGTCAATGGCAACCAACTCCCCAATGGCTCTGGCAATCCCTTGCAACCAGTACTCGTTAAAAAACTGAGCGGGAAGGTTTGGCAAGCGGATCCAGATGGGAGCTATATTAATATTTTGTTTTTCGGGGTCAAAGTCCTTCCCCCATTTTCTGAGAAACAAGCTGCGTTTTCCTAAAAACCACGGCCCGCCTGTTAGAATGCGATTTGCATCCTCCTTGTTATTGAATCTTAAGATGAAAAAGCCCCTGGACAAAGCAACAATCTCCAGGTTCCCAGCTGTTCTCCATTTGGATAGCGCCTAGGAGCGTATAGTTTCTATATCCGGCCTTCCCAGAAACTTGCCTACTAGTGAAAAATCCTCCAGGGATAAAAACGGACCCATAGCATTCGCAGGTGCCATAATCCGGTTGTTCTCAGGTATGAGGAGCGGGAGTGAATGAAAATCACTCTTTTTACCTTTTAGGGTTTCTACAAAGGATAGACCTCTTCTGGGAACCGCAATACTCTGCTGGGTCCATTTGTCAGGCTCTTTGTCAGGGGGTTCGGGTCCTCGTACCTTGTAAACTTGCTCGTGGACAGGCCCCTGATCCCTTCGAGAGACAGTTGACCTGCCTGCCTCTGGATCCTCACCTGCCGCCTGCTCGAGGTTCTTGCCCGAAACCTTCGAACCTCCTTCTCTGCCTTCACTGTTCCCGCTGCTCCGCTGCTCCATCTCCCCCAAAAGAAAAAGCTTGTTAATGTTATTTATCTTTTTGCTTTTATTTTCCATCCCATAGATCTTATTGGGTTTCTTGTGGAGGAAATTAAAAAATATATTATTTCCGTACATCTGTGTTCATTTGGCAAAGTAAGGGCTGATGGAAGACTACTTGAGTTTTTCATTCGGGTTAAGTCAACATAATTGGAGCTCACATTGTTCTCATCTACAATTCATTGGACTTATACAAAACAATTCATGATTAAATTCATTTTTTTTCTGCTTTGCTATCATTTGCACTTAACAGGAGTTGTATGGCATCATGCACAACTTCTTTTGGCTAGTTAGCTGACATGTATTGGCAATAGCATCACCATCAAGAATCCCCAACTGTGCATGAAGCAAATCTACTTTTCAAGCAAGATAAATACAGTGTATCTATCTATCTATATATATATTATTTTGTTTTTTAAAAAGTGGTTATCTGATTTAGCAATTTTGATCCAGGAGTCTTCTTATCATTGTTATGGTCGAGAAACTATCATTTTGTTATGTGGATGGTAGCAAACACCATTGGTAAAAGCTCCTCTTTAAGTGCATGAGATTGTGAGTTATCCTATATTATGCCTTTTCTCACTATGGGAACGCAACACACCGGCCCCTAAAAGAAGTTTGTGCAAGGTACATAATTCAATGCTACAACAAGGAGATCATTTAATGTGTCTGACGTTATCTTTGAATCCTATTAAATTGCCCAGAGCTTGCAATGATTTGTGGCTCGATTATTGGAATAGTGAAATGGTAGAGGTGATGGCTATTGCTTAGTTTGAGGGAGAAAGCAAGACAACTATGGAGGAAGGTAAATTTTGATTCTTCATTTTGAGATGTCTTCCTATTCTTGGAATATGCACCTTTTATAACCAAATATTATTGACCTTTTTTTTCCAAGTCAGATCTTCTTGGCAGGTTAGCAATGCCTCTCATCGTCAACATGAGGTGTGGGCATTGCAAGGTAGCATTGGACACATTTTCTTGTCTTGGCCATATCTTGGTCATATGGAAGTTTTTTGAACTTTTTTTTCCCAATGTGGTCAGATTTTAGAACAGTTCAATTTAGCACCATTGTATTCCAGTTTCCGCACCACCTTGGCCCTTTACTGCAGATTCCTTGGCAATGTTTTCAATTAACCTCATTGGAAGTCTTTGCAAGGGTGGTATTTGCTCATACAGGCACATTTTTCAGTGTTTTTTTTTCCATAGTGCATTTTTTTTGTGTACTTTCAGCTGATCCATTCAGATTTAGCTTGTCCTAAGGAGATCTTTTTTTGGTTTCCAAGTTTTCAAGAACCATGATTGACAAAGGTGAAACCAGCATTCAGCACCATTTTCTAGTCAAATTGGTAGTTGTACTGGCTCTGTTACCCATGGACTCCGTTGAGATGGAATGGTGACCATAGGGCCACTTGCTAACAATTATAATGACTAACATCAACTTGTTTAGACTTGGGCTAGTTTGTAACACCACTTTGTTTGGGATTTTGCCGGTCTTGATGTATTTTTATGGAAAATATTTGATCATCAAGATAAGCTGTGGATTTGGAGTAGTCGGATTGTGAATAGCAATATCTTCTAGTGGTATAGGTTGTTGCTTTGTCAAAAGTCTTCGACTCTTTTTTTGCCTATACAACTTTGCATTCTTTAGTAGAATGACCATGCTTATGGTATCCACAAAACTGCTTTCCTTTACTAGCATATGAAGATGGTTGGCCTGAACTATTTGGCTTTCCATTAGAGCTGGACTAATTCTTGAAAGTAAAATTCTTGGAAGAACAACGATTATTATGAGAACTGGAACATTGCTTTTGAAACCCAGGTCCTAGTTTATATTTAGCAAAAATAGCAGTTTGTTTGCTTTTTGTAAAGAGTTCGTCAAACGTAGCACTTTCTTTTCTAAGACTAGGCAACAACACACAGAAATTTGATCTTATGTACTGCTCATGGTTCCAGAATTTTCAGTTTGATTGAATCTTATTGAACATGCCAATGTATTGTTGGACTGATTGACTTGGTAGTTGCTTGAGTTGAATCCATTGAGTCCACTGATTCTAACCCTATTTGTTAGGTTAAAATCTTATTTCTAAAATCTTCCCATTTGTTAAGCTCTTAGGAAACTTATTTTTTTTCCCATATGCACTTTAACAATTTGGATCTTATTTGCATCAAAGTGATGCATGACAGAGTAACATCAACTATTAAAGTAAATCAGTTGTAAAATCTTTAAAGTAGGTTGGTGGCTAATTAAAAGAAAAGAAAGAAAAAAATAGCAAATTTAGTCTAACTCCAATTTACCAAATGAACAAAAACTGTAAAGAAACAAACAAGTGCAGGCTGCTTCACACTGGTTGTTTCTAAATAGATTCATTTCCTTCATTGGTATGATCCTTCATCTAACTAAAAAAGTTACTTTAAGATTACATATTATTTATCAATCTGTTAATAGAGAGTAATATGATTAAGTACTAGGACCATTTAAATGATTACTCATCACACAACACTAGTGCAAAGTACACAAGATTTAACATTGGTACAAATTAATAAATATATTTTCCAACAATAAGATGATATTTACAATTTTGTCAACTACCAAATACCTTCAATATGTAGAGCTCAATTGAGCACATAAATAGGCAGGTAGGTGGGTTAGATTTGATAGACAAGAACCTTGAAACATCTTAGATGCTACTAGAAACAAGGTTAGTTACAAGGTTACTTATTATACCTAAATAGAAAATTAAATGTAGATAATTGCATGTGGCTACATAATTTAACCAAGTTGATGTTAGAAAATATCAAAATTATGTGCAAGCAGAAAACACAATAATTCAGAAAAAAAAGTAACACATATTTTATGTGGAAAACCTGCAATGTGCAGGAAAAACCACGGGGCAATGACAGCTTGATCTTTTATTTATTTCGGCAAAATTACATTCAATCAACGTTTACATGCAAGGGGTCATTCCCATTTTATAAAAAAACAAAAACTGTTCGTTTCCTTTCCGAAAAAGGAAAACTCCAAAAAACTGTTCGCTTCCTCTTCCAAAAAATTGTTCGCTTCCTCTTCCGAAAACTGTTCGCTTCCAGAAAACTGTTTGCTGCCTCTCACAACGTACGGACGCCCAAAAGCATTACATGTGTACGGACACCCAGAATTATGTTTGTACGGACGCCAAAAAATTCGGGTTGGGGGCGGAGCCCTTGAACCCCCGAGCAGGGGGGAACCTAGCCGGTTCCCCCTTGCGACCCCCCTCAGCGCGTCCGGTGCATACGAACAGCGCGTGAGGATGAGACTGTAACTGCACCACCATACACCTTGCTGCTGAAGAACATTGGAGATCTGGATATTGACTTCACCTCCTAACAAATCTTATAACTAATGCATATTAAATGATTTGTGCTTACACACGTTTTTGTGCTTACACATGTTCCACACATGGAATAGACAGGTCTATACAAAGTAGCATCAACTTAAGGATAGAACAATTTGCAGTCAACTTCATTCTAGTCGAACAAGTAGTAGGAGCAGGTTAACAAAACTCCATGGGAAATCAATGAAGGAGGTCATTTCAATACGTAGGCTATGAAATAAATTTCCAATCATCCATTTTTCAAACTTGGAGACCTAGGAACTAATGAATAAGGCCTTAGTGTATCACCTCAAAATAATCATTCAGACTAGAGTTCATCTGATCAATAGGTTTATTTCTACTCCTTGCAATGCTGAAAACGTCAACATATAAAATAAGTTCAAGAAATTCACTATCAACCTCCTTGGTATACATTATAATTAGTGTGAGATCTTAAAAACCAAACTCAAGAAGAAGCGTAGTAGTCTTCTCGTATTGAACTCTAGGATCTTGTTCATCACCATATAAAGATTTCTTAATTCTACAAACAAGAGACGGAGTGTCACCATGAACAAAGCCTGGTGGTTGCTCATTTTCTTTGTAAAATTACCATGTAAAAAGAAACTTTTGATAACTTTCGATATACATGTAATATTGCTCCCATCCAAGAGAAGTTGCAAGAGAAAGAACAAACTGAATAGAGTTCATCTTGGCAGTAGAAGCAAAGGTCTCAAAATAATCAAAACCTGCAACCGATGAAAAGCTATCATTTTGCTTTACGCTTCTAAATTTTCTATTTGGTGAAAAATATCTTGTATACCCATTTACATTGAACCAAATTCTTCCCCCTAGGAAGAGGAAGAGGTCCACATATATCATTCTTGATGATAAAATGATACTCATCCTGCATGGTATCTTCCCACTTCTAATGCCAACAAGTTTCCTCATAAGTTTGAAGATCATAAGTCTCCATCACATGAGCCATAAGTGCCAAGTTAGCTTTGCAACGCTGTAAATGAGTCCTACATTGTCATGAACATCACCAACCATATCACTAATAGACTCTATAACATTCTCAGGTGCACTTGGATGTATGAGAGGAACTAGCAGAAGTCCCTTATGTAGTAGTGGGAGGCTCAACAATGGAAGGTTCCTCACCAAGTCCCCCTTCAACCTCCTTATTATCAAAAGGAACAATCCAAAGAAATTAAGACATCTCTCTAGGAGTAGAAGTTGGCAAAGGATAAGTAAATGGAGAAGGCCCAATTATCATTTAACTCTTATCAGACAAAACATCCTTGTGCATGATGATGTTGCAAAGCTGTGTATCATTGAGTCTATAGCCTTTCATATCCTCAAAAGAACCAACAAAAATGCACATGTGGTTCGTGGGCTCTCATCTAGTTCTCTTCTCATTTGGAAAGCAGGCCCAGGCATCACGACCAGATACCTTAAAATGAAGTATTGAAGGTTTATGATCACTTAAAGCTTCTTTGGACGTAATAGAATGCATGACCTATATAGGGGTGAGATTAAGAAGTTAACAAACATAGTTAAATGCTTCACCCCAAAATTGTTCATTGAATCCTCTGCAAAGCATCATGTAATGGGCCATCTCCATCAATGTATGATTCTTCCTCTTAGCCACACCACTTTGTTCTGGTGTAAAAGGAACTGTATGTTGAAATTGTATACTATGAACTTTGCATATTCCTTCCCATTATCTATCCTCAGCCTCTTAATTAGATGACTTGAATGGTTCTCAATAGGAGAAGGCAACATGATGATCAAAAAGTTTATATTTGTGCTTTAAGATATTCACCCAAGTCTTGGAGAATAGTGATCAACGAAGAGAGGAGCTACCAAGCTCCAGAAAAAGAGGAAGAAACTGGGCCACGGATAGCATCGTGCATAATTTCTAATGGTTCTTTCCCTTAGCAAGCGTTGCATTTTTCAAAATTTTCTTCTTCTTATTTTCCTAAAGCACAACCATCACAACCACGATTGTGACAAGAAACAAAAGAAAGATCAACAACCATTTTTGTAAGTTTTTGCAAAGAGTGATAATTCAATTGGCCAAACTGTTCAGCCAAAATTTGCTTACATCATCAGCATGGGCAATGAAAAATATATGAAGACAATGATACAAAGGAATTAAATATGTACAACTTTGATAGAATCATTAATGAACTAATGAGAAATTTGAACCTGTCCCTAACATCTTCAAGAAGCACTCTATGGCCAAATTTTAAACTTTCTATTTGGAAAATTAGCTATTATCACAAATTTTAGATCATGGCAGTATCAAACAATTAAAAGAGCAAAAAAAACAAATATTTGTGTATTGGGGTAGTTGGTCCTCTCGCTTTCTAACCAGTTCATTGTGTTGCTCTTCTTATACAAGCTGTTGTTTCCAATGGCGTATGCCTTTGATGGAATTTCGTTCGACTTTAATACCTGTTCCTTTCGGTTAGTGTAGTATATGTGTGTTAATAAACCCACATTGATCCGATTGTTGGACTTGAGTGGTTTTTGAGCCCCACCACTTGCCAAACTCTTTGCCAATGGGGTAGCAGGCTTAGAGGTGCAAGCCCTTGGTCCCACTTTTGTGGGATTACTCATCCCTATTAGCATCGAGTTGCGGTATGTGTGTGGGGGTTAGTTGGCCCTCTTGCTTTCTAACTGGTTCATTGTGATGCTCTTTTTATACAAGCTGTTGTTTCCAATGGTATATTTTTCTGAATTTTGTTCCACTTTAATAACTGTTCCTCTCTCTTGAATCAAACAAATAGAAAAATTTTTAAGCATCACAGCAGAAATGAAATCATATCCTTTTTATTTTTATTTTTTTTAAATTGGTTATATGGGATTGAAATTGGCACCACCCCTATTGCATCATGATCACTTTACCATGGCGGCACTCATGGGAATTGAACCCTTATGGACTTTTTGTGAGCTAAACATACTCAGCGGTCGAACTTCAACCCCATGGTTGATCTTGGGTTTTTATGATACCAATATTTTTCAAGGAAACAAGGTTCGCGCACCCGGTTGGCCGGGTGCCCGAACCTGTATCCGCATCCACACCGGGTGCGCGGTTGTGGGAGCGGGTGCAGTTGGGCCAAACCCTAGCCGCACCCTGTATGACAGGGTTCGGCTCAGTCGAACCCTGCGGCTGGTTAAGGTTCGGCCAGCCGAACCCTGCCCAAATAGGGCATGAAAAATGCATAATTTTTTTTTTAAATTTCTTTTAATTTAAATTTTAATATGTGCACCCTGCGGGCTTTAAAAAAAAGAAAAGAAAAAAAGCTAACTAATTCTCCATAGTCGAGGAAAGGAGTAGGGACGTCGTTTTCAACGATGAAGTGAAAAGTGCAGAGCTATACTTGAAATACACATTTAATAAAATGAGCACGAGGGTGGAAAGCTAATTTAAACCCGAAGTGCTGGCCCGCCCACTGTGTTCACTAAAAATATTGCATGAGCCACCGTTCATATGTGGCTTGTAGCGTAGAATTGCTTGTGTTTTACCTTTATCGTTCTTATCCAAAAGATTAAAAGAACTCGTATTAGCGGTTGTGTTTGTTTGAAGACAGTCACAACAACCAAGCTCAACGATTAAGTTATAAAGTCAATATGATAAGCATTCGCCGTATTTATATGTTTGCTTTGCTATATGGTTTACAGTCGCTCATGTTTTACTCTAACCACCGGTGCTAATTAATATTTCTTGCATCCACCTTAACAAATAGCAACTCTATTTAAGAAGGCCATTGTTGCAAGGATTGTAACATAGCAATCGTCGTTGACCACAACGATTTGAATTAGTCGGAACGTCTTTTAGAAGGAGGAGGATGAGTCCATTTGTACAAGGCCTATTTTTGGTTCTCATGAGCTTAGCACTAAGCAGTGCTTAGGCCTTTTTCTTTTTTTTAATTTGGTATACATATTGTTATCCTTTTATGACTTTGACATCCTGTTGAATATCATATATGTTTTTAAATTTTTATGATGCCAATGTGTATGATTTATTAATTTATTTTGTAATGTGTATGATTTATAAAATTATAAATTATAATTTATTTATTATTTTGGATAAAAAATATATAAATATATATATATTTTATATTAAAAATTAGCCGCACCCGCACCCGGCGAACCCTATTTTTGGCGGGGGCCACACCCGCACCCACGATTCCCGCCGCACCCGCACCCCCGCACCTGGTAACCTTGATATTTTTTAAACATATTCATGTGTGAGCTAAACATACTCACTAGTTAGGCTTCAACCCCATGGTCCATCTTTGTGAGCTGAACATACTCACCAGTCATACTTCAACCCCACGGTCCATCTTGTGTGATTTTTTTTATCAGTTATATGGGATTGAAATGAGCCCCATATGCATTACATCATTGACCACATAGTGTTGTTACAACAGCTTGGCAATTATGCATGTATCGTTTGACAAGATTCGAATTTGGGTCTCCTCCTTGAAAGTTGAGGAATATAACTTGTTGAGCTAATGCCATTTGATTCATCTTGTACTTTATTTATTTATTTATTTTTAAAGGGTACTTTTTTTATTTATTTATTTTTAAGGGGTTATATGCATGTATAGCTTGGCAAGATTCGAACCTTGTTGTCCTCCTTGAAAGTAGAGGAATCCAACCGGTTGAGCTAATGCCATTTGATAATCCATCTTGTGTTTCTATGATTCCATTTTTTTTTTAAATTTTATTTCTAAGCACTTCTTGCTCAAACTCATGGTCCTCCCTTTCGAATCCTGACTCCACAAATTCACTTGAAGTTGGATGTAGGAGATGTGGCGTGTAGGGGGAAGGGAAAACATCACCATTTATAGGGGAGAAAAGGGGTGAGATGGGATGAAAAACAGTGGGAAGGAAACATATTGGGATGTGTTTTGATATTTATGATTTGATGTCTCATATAATCATCTGTATATTTCATATATAGCATACTGGCAGGTACGTAACGACATGAACATTGTTTTATAAACCCTGTCTGTTTGATCTTGTATGGAATCCATTAAATTTTACAATTTTATGGTTCCATTGTATTCCATTTTCTTTCTTTGGACATAGATACTAATCCTTCTACAACTTTGATATCATAATCATTCAAATTGCAATTTATAATTTATACAAGTTTAGACCTCCAGAACCATGTAATATCAACTCTTGAGAGTGCTGCATATCGATATCAATGTGTATATGACGTTTATTGCGGTGTATATCATGTTTATCATTTTTTGAGTACATTATCTGTCTGTTTCATAAGAACATATGATTCCGTATTGTTAGAAATTTGAGTTATATTCTGTACTGTCGCTACAATTTTTGTTAGAGTGTGAAGTAGGTCAAGCAGAAATTTATATAAATATAGATGGATATGTGAAAGCAGGTACTTATGTTACTATTATATATAATGTGTATTAATATTATACTTCATTCATGACAGCCCCCTCACATTACATGCCATATGAAGAAACTTTTCTATGAGTGTGTTCTTATCCATTTATTCATGGATGAAATATATGTAAACATCATGCAATTATGGTGGTGTATTTGATGTCTAGCAACATATGCATCTTCTGTCTGTGACTGTATATCTCTTCAAACGTGGATACCATGTCTAATTTGTTGATTATTAAGTATGCTATCAACTAAACGATGGAATTGAAATGGTCAGTGACTTATACAGGATGTGGTGATTGTAAAGTTGTTCGTGCATCCTGCTACACACTTAGGATTGTTGTCAATCAACATCATTGAATCAGAATTTTGCTTGTTCCAACTTCCTATCAGTTATTGGGGTTCTCTCTCTTTCGCTTTATATATATATATATATATTGAAAGAACCGTTATTTTAATTCTTGTTTTTATCAATATGGTTAAAATCCAGATGCGAGAAATCAATTGTAAAGCAACTTTACAATGGAGGTGAATAAAATTTTGTATTTTTAGTGACTTGAAACAAAATCATGCTCATGATTGCAAAGCTCCATCTGTAATTACATATGTGGGTATTGTCATGTTGGAATTTTATAGTGAAGAAGGCTTTGGATGAAGAATCAATGAAGAAGGGCACTGCAAAGGAGTTGGAAGAGGAACTAAGGAATAGTCAAGAAATTGCACAAAAGCGTATACAAGAGTTGACAATGGTAACTCTTCTGAGAATAAGATATCTTCTCTACCTTTTCCCACTGTAATATATATATGTGTGTATGTGTGTGTTGTGTATATTCTCCATTTAGGGGTTCTATATTGCGTAGCGCATTGGTATCATGCATTTAAATTTCTTTGTTTTTTATCTAGATGAACAAAAGTTTAGAAGCTCAGCTTCTTACAGCAGCAGGACAAGTCTCTGATGCATTTGCAAGGATTTCTTCAACCCATGATGAGATGGAGAGAATTTCCAAGGAATGCCATCAATCAAAACATGCAAATGCAGAACTCACGAAGGAACGTGAAAGGTGACCTTTTTTCTATAGGTTTATATTATCTTAAATATCCAGAATTGTTACTTTTGTCTCTGTACTTCCATACATACTCTGGAACGTGAGGCTTCTATGCATATTAGCATATAGTAAAATATAACGGATATAATGAGCAAGTTTTTCTATTGAACCCTTGGGGCGAGGATTAGATTATGGCTATCAGGAAATGTATCATGTTTGATGTTCATTATCAGTCTTTTCTTGGGAGCTGGGCACACTATTTAATGGCTTCACTAACTCTGTCATATCGATCCTATGCACTACTTGTCTGTGGTAATCAGCATTCTCTACATAAAGAGTTTAAATGGATCAGATGCCATGTTTAGGAAGTTCATATAGAGTGCATTCCATTAAATTTTTCACTAACATTCTATTGAAAGAAGGAAAACTTTGGGGACTGGATTGTTTTTTTTTTTTTCTTTTTCTCCTTTTATTGTTTAAATGAGTATAGAATGGTTGGCTAAACTCCCTGTTTCCTGATTTGAGGATTATAAGTATTACATTCCAAGATTTGAATAAATCTTATCAAGCATGGATCTCTCCCCATAAGTCCCATCCTAAGTTACCAGTTTCGGGTTTGAATTCGAGTTTAATAAGGATAAAAATCGAAAAATCATCATTGAAAAAATCAGGTATAAAATTTGCGACAAAGCTTTAAAAAAAAAAAAAACTAGTGTAAATGTCTAAAATAAATATAAAGATAAAGATCTTCACATTTCATACAAAATTGGGATCAACATGCAAATGCCTCTATGAATGAGTTGCCATAAAATCTTTTTGTGCTGTTGAAATTATTTTTTCTTTGGTTGTTCAGTTCAAACCTTTTGTCTTTGTACAGATAGGAAGGAGTCAAGTAGATGTGGGAATGAAATATGAAAATGAGACAAGTTTTAGGTTATATATTCTTGCATATGTGGGAATGAAAGATGGAAATTGGACAAGTTTTAGGTGCTGACACATTTTAATATATAATTTTCCATTGACTGTTGTTTGCTCAATTATGTTAGTTGAATTTGTTTGTATAAGGTAGAAAATCGCTAAAGTTTGGGCATTTTTGATGAAATTCATTGAATCTGGTAATATATAAAGCAGGAAAGTACTGAATGCATACTCCAATATAGTCATGTCATTTGAAGCCAAAGCTTAGATGGAGAGAGTAGCAAAAATGATAACATATGTAAAGAAAGAAAAAATAAGAATATAATTCTAAAGAAACCGTGGGCTGATGGAATAATTATAGATAATGACTAGTTTCACTTGTCTCTACCCAATTATAGATAATGACTAGTTTCACTTGTCTCTATGCTTTGCAATATGATTGCAAGTAACCATATGTTTAGAATGGTACAGTTTAGTGGAAATAAATGCATGTTTTACTTGTAATGTTAAATTATAAATACTAGAATTTTTGACATTTTTGTTGTTTCTTTGTAATCTGTTCTTATCCATTTATTAATTGTTTTTTTGTTGTTCAGGATATTTAAAGAACTGGAAATGACACGTGCTGCTTTGAATCAAGCTCAGAAAGATGTTGGGGGAAAGAAAAAGGTGCATATGTTTTCTTTTTTTAATTTTTAGTTTATCCTTTCATCAGCCTGAAGGCTGGTGACATTATATATACATTGTTGCACTTCCAGATTTTTTTTTCCCCCTTTGAAGTATGCAGAGCCTTTATTATTAGTGCAAGTTATATGGAATTTCCTTTGTAGGTACTTGTTTGCCATTCCAATGACATTGAACATTATTTGCACATTGTGAGATTAGTATTCCTGTGCTTCCAAAACCTACATGTGTGACTTTCAGGAGATTGAAGAAATCACAGCAGCAAGGAAAGCCGCTCAGGAGGGACAAAATGCAGCAATTGATCAGCTTATGAAGCGTCTTAAGGAGGTCAGAATGTATATAGCTTCAATATTATGCATAATAATTTGTTGTTCATCTATATGAATATGGTGATTCAATGATTTTTATTTGAATAAATCTATGTCGATTATAGATCTTGGAGTTAATGGACTATGCATGTGGTAACTTGTTATCGTTTCTGATTTAAGTTCAAGGTTACTTACAATATTGTTAGATGATAGTGTTACTTTGCAAGCTTGAGCAATGTTTAATTATTCTGGGCAATTGGTATTCTTGTGAAGTCCCCAGATCAGAATTTTGACTTTCAGTTGCAAGGAATATCAACTTGACTTGCTTTCCTTTTGGGTAAATGTGTGTAATATTCCAGCCAAAAATAACACAAAAAATTGCAGTTTTACAGAAAATTACAGCAATCACACAGTTCTGATCACACAGAAAACTCAGCGAAACTGATGTTTATTTGTAGCCAAACATGCATAGCAGATCTAATCTCTCCAACTGATTTGTTCAATGAAGCACCAATGCAAAGCCTGTGTGACTTTGCCCTAAGGAATATGTGAGCTTTGGGGTTTCAATGGAATTGAAATCACAAAGCCTCTAAGAGGTTGGAGTGCTCTTAGGGTTCCTTCTCCTGAAGCTTGTCCACTCTTCAAGAGCCAAATACAAATTGCTAGCCACAACAAATTGTCCAGAAATATCAAAATGAGAATAATAATCAAGTCTGTTTCACAAATGAGATGTCTCATCCTTATATAGGCTTCCCTTCTCAATGGATGATTAAATCGTGACCCTTAGATCCAATATGAAATAATGAATGGTGGGGATTTCATCTTGGAAACAATGAAATTCGGGTGTAATGTATTTAATGCCAAAATAGGCACTCAAACCACCCAACTTCTAGCTGAAATGGTCCCAAATGGCCTCACAACGCCCAATGTTGGCTTGGGATCTCTTCTAAGTCCAGCCATGCCCTTTTAGAATGCCTCTAACTTACTTTAATAGTCCAAACCTCATCCTTATCTTCAAATTAGTCTTGGAACTCACACAATATGAACCTCATCCTTATCTTCAAATTAGTCTTGGAACTCACAAAATATGACTAGGATCAAAGACTTTGACTTACAACTGCCAAATAGCATTAAATAATGCTTGGTCTTATCCACACATCACACCTTATCCTCAAAACAGTCTTGGGAGTTGTAATTTTCGGATATACACTTGCCAAGGCAATAAATGCACTTGGTCTTTATCCCAAAACATAACTAAACACCAAAATAACAATACTAAGACAAGTATTTACATCATACTTAGCAATTCTTGCTAAAGAACACCCTAAAATACTCTAAAACATGAAAAATAAAATATATACAATGCTGGAAAATATTTGGGACATCACAAGTCCTCCCCTCCCGAATTGCTTGCCCTCAAGCAATCCAAGAAAGCTGGGTGTTGAAGGATAGCAGGTCCTTCCCAAGTAGCATCCTCAATAGGCAAGTCTTTCCACTTAATCAAGTACTCACTAAGGACCTTGTTCCTTAGCTTCTTCTCCCTTGTGCCCAAAATGGTTTCAGGTACTAAAACAAGTTTTCCTTCCTCATCAAGGGGTGGTAAATCTGTAGATGGTACAATATGCTGTCCCAAAGCTTTCTTCAAACAGGAAACATGAAAAACATTGTGAATCTTATTGTTTGGTGGCAGTTCCAGCTCATAAGCAACCTCCCCAATACGCTTCAACACCTTATATGGTCCATAAAAACGTGGCTGAAGCTTCTCAGCTCCACTTCTTTTCAATGTGGACTGCCTATAGGGCTGTAGGCGCAAATATACCAAATCATTTACCTCAAAACTGCGTTCTGTTCTGTTTTGATCAGCATACTTCTTTTGCTGATTTTGGGCCTGTTGTATGTTGTCTTTCAATGCTTTCAGAATGTCATGATGTTGCTGTACAAAATCAGTTGCAGTAGGGACCTTGCTGTCCTCAAACAGAAAATCTGCAAATTGTGGTGGTTCATAACCATATAATGCCATGAATGGAGACATTTTAATGGACATATGGTATGAATTATTGTAACAAAACTCACCTAAGTACAGCCACTTTATCCAAGTATGCTGCTGTCCCAAAACATAGTTTCTCAAGTAGTTTTCCACCCATTTATTTACTATCTCAGTTTGGCCATCAGTTTGGGGGTGGTAACTAGTACTTGGAGTCAAGTTAGTACCACATAACCTGAACAACTCCTGCCAAAACAGACTTAGAAACTTGTTGTCCCTGTCACTAACAATGGTTTTTGGCAACCCATGGAGCCTAAAAACCTCCTTGAAAAATAAATCAGCAAGTTGTGGGGCTGTTGTAGTGACTGAAATTGCAAAGAAATGAGCATATTTTGACAGTCTATCAACTACAACATATATGCAGTCCTTACCTTGGACTTTAGGCAAGCCTGTGATAAAGTCCATAGAGATACTTTCCCATTTTTGATGAGGAATGGGCAATGGTTGTAACAAACCAGCAGGAAGAGTATGTTCAGCCTTGTTTTGTTGGCATATGGTACACTCCCTCACATGCCTCAAAACGTCTTCTTTCAGCCCTTTCCATGTAAACCTTTCTTTCAACAGCCTGTATGTCTTGTAAAAGCCCGGATGGCCTGCCATGGGTGCATCATGCAAGGCTGCCAACAATTTGTCTTTCATTTTTTATTCTGGCACAAGAAAAACCCTGTTTTTGTACAAAATCAGTCCATCCCTGATTTTATACCTGTCATCCACATGTTGCCCATCAAGTATGTTAGCAGCAAAAACATTCTTAACATACTCAGCCATGATTTGGGCTTTCCAATCAGCTGAAATAACAGAAATAATATGAAAAGAAGGGTTTCTAGAAAGTGTATCAGCTGCTGTATTTTTCTTCCCTTTCACAAATTCTATCTCAAAATCATAAGCTTGCAGTTTTGTAACCCATTTTTGTTGCCTATCATTGAGATCACGCTGCCCAAGGAAATGTTTAAGACTGTTATGATCAGTTTTGACTACAAACCTGCTGCAAACTAAGTATTGTCTAAATTTAGACAATGCATGCATTACAACCAACATTTCCTTATCATAAATGCTGAATGTCCTTTCAATAGGACTGAGTTTCCTACTCTCAAATGCTATGGGCTGTCCTTTCTGCATCAAAACTGCACCAATACCCAAACCAGAAGCATCACATTCAACTATAAATGGCTGTGAAAAATCAGGAATTGCCAAAACAGGACAAGAACACATGACTGTTTTTAATTTCTGAAAGGCTTGTTCTGCTGTTTCACTCCATACAAATGCCCCCTTTTTAGTCAATTCAGTCATTGGGGCTGCCAACTGTGAAAACCCTCTTATGAATCTTCTGTAATAACTACACAGCCCTAAAAATCCCTTTAATTCAGTCAAGGTGTTTGGTTTAGGCCAATTCTTGATTGCTGTAATTTTTTCTTCATCTACATGGACACCTTTAGAACTGATTATGTGTCCTAGATACAAAATTTCAGTCATTCCAAACTCACATTTTGACATTTTTGCAAAAAACTGTTGCTGTCCTAAAATTGTCAAAACAGAATCCAAGTGTTGCATGTGTTTTTCCCATGTGCTGCTATAAATCAGAATGTCGTCAAAAAAAACTAGCACATGTCTTCTTAATTCATTCCTGAAAATATGATTCATAGCAGATTGGAAAGTGGCAGGTGCATTGGTCAAACCAAAAGGCATCACTAGAAACTCAAAATGACCAAAATGACACCTAAAAGCTGTTTTATGTACATCCTCATCTCTCACTTTGATCTGATGGTAACCAGATCTTAAATCAATCTTAGAAAAGAAAACAACGCCATGCAACTCATCAATCAATTCATCCACTCTAGGTATAGGGTATCTATTTTTTATTGTCTTCTTGTTCAAAACCCTATAATCAATGCACATTCTCATAGTCCCATCTTTCTTTTTAACCAACACAACTGAAGATGCAAATGGACTAGAGCTAGGACGAATATGACCCATTTCAAGCAATTCTTTTATTGTCTTTTCGATCTCATCCTTGTAGATCCTAGGGTGCCTATAGGGGGTGATCATAATGGGTTTAGAACCTGGTTCTAACTCAATTATATGCTGAAATCCCCTATCAGGAGGTAAACCCTTAGGCAAGTCTCCAAAAACAGCACTATGCCTATCTAATATTGCTTGAATTTGTGGATGAAAAGTAACATTTTCCTTCTTGGAAGGGGTAGGCATACCTTTTAGCATGAAGAATGTGGCTCCCCATTTGATGTCCTTCTTCTTGAACAATCTTTCCATCCCATTGGCTGAAATCTGCTGTGGGAAATACTCCTTCATTCCTCTCAAAACAACCATCTTCCCATTGGATCTGAACTTGATTTCCAAGGTTTTATAGTTGCAGTAAATTTCCCCTAAAGAGTGCAACCATTGTACACCCAAAACAGCTTGGGGAATTCCTCCCATTGGAAAAACATAAAAATCATCAACCACATCATAATGTCCAAAACTGATTTTTGCTTTTCTAACCACTTGGTCACACATAGATACTACACCATTAGCATTTTTCACACTAAAACCAGAAAATGTTTCTGTTTTCAGTCCTTTCCTACTAACAAAATCAACATCTATGAAATTATGTGTAGCTCCTCCATCAACCAAAACAACTACACTATCATTACCAATTTTACCTTGCACCTTTATGGTCATGAATTTGGACTCTCCTGACATGGTAGCCAAAGCTCCTCCTTCACCATCATTTTCTTCTTCTTGAGGTGGCTGTAGTGGTGGTTGATCCATCTCAAACTCAGCAAAATCAGCCTCATCAATTTCTGGTTCATCATAAAACTGTTCTTCAAACTCAAAATCATCAACTTGTTCAAGGTTTTTATGCTGTCCACACTCATGGGTTCTACTCCAAGGCTGTTGACACTTCAAACACAGTCCTCTTTTCATCAAATCTCTTTTTGTGGCCTCATCCAAGACTGGTCTTTGCTGGTTCTGATTTCTCCAAGGCTGAGATCTCTGATTTTGACTGTAATTTTGCTGATTTGGAGGCTGAAACTTTTGATTTTGGGGCTGATTTGGCTTTCCCCATGACTGTCCACTTGGTTGGTGTGCTCTAGATGGCCAAGA